>RCWM02000117.1:1560000-2826000 GCA_003667255.2 Euschistus heros
TTGAGTAAAGAATTTAAAAAAAAAAATAATAGATTTAGTCAATGAGCCAGCCCTCCGATAAAGAAAGGTAGTTGGATCTTGCAAATCAGAACCAGGGAAAAAGGGAAGAAAGAGATTAAGACCGAACTTTCAGTACACTCATGCGTACCTCAAGTGGAAGGAAGAGATATCCCCACCTGTATAAAAAGGACTAGAAAATGCAGTGAAACTAATCTCAAACTCATAAATAAATTGAAAATAGGTAGACTTTCTTACTACACGCTTCATATAAATAACAATAAAGCCCTATGGTAGATAAAAAAGCGTTAATAATATCTTGACGCCTCAACAGCAACTTTTGTTATAGACGAGAAACTCTATGTAAAGAATCGTCAAATGATTAATATACAAAAGATAAATAGGAAGCTACTTGGGTGAAACAATAAAATACCTCCGCCCCAGTTTTTAATCTATCCACTTCTATCATCTGAGGTTGGATAATTATTTTATCCTAAACCTTAACAATAGCGGAACGGCAAGGTTTAAAACACTGTACTCCGAAACCACCTCATATAAAAACTCGCACTTGAGCGACTATCTGGAGTACTTAGCTTTAAAAAACTTCAAAATTAGGTTCCAGAATCAACCAGGAAAACGGTATGTAGGTGTATTATATATACACCTGTTTGTGTATTTTTTTTTTTTGTACATTTTAAACTAAAAGTCACATTTTACATAAGTATATTTGATTCTACATTAGTATGAACTCACGGTAATTTGAAATATGCCTTTGGTTTCTAGATTTTCAGATTATCGATATCGTGTTTGTGTGTGTGTGTGTGTGTGTGTGTGTGTGTGTGTGTGTGTGTGTGTGTGTGTGTGTGTGTATGTGCGTGTGTGTGCGGTGCGAGTGCGGGTGCGGGTGCGGGTGCGAGTGCGAGTGCGTGTGCGTGTGAGTGGAGGGGGGGGGATATTTGTAAAAACATCACAAAATCAATTTTTTACAATTATTTATTTTCTGTTTTTAGGTTCGAATTGCTGCAACATTAGGAGGGTTTTTCAGTCTTATGGTTCTTCTGGTTATTTATAAGAGTAAGTGCAAATCTCGTTCATTAAGCGATGAAAATCTTGAAGCAGCTGTTGCAGCAGCAGTGGTTGAAGAAGAAAAGTTGGAATTAGCTTTTGCGAAAGATTTTGGTTTATATGGTGGGAGACGTTCACTTGGAAATATGTCTGCACCTGTAAGTCACACACGGTTTTCTTCAGTTGGTGGTGGATACAGTATTTTTACACCTCCGGTTCGGTTGGGTTATAGTCCTCAGGCTAGAGTGAGTCTGCCGACATCTTCACCATATATCTATCCATCTCCTTTCTTTGCAAGAACAATGATGACTGACAACCCATCACCAAAATCCTACAAACAGGTAAATCATTAGCTATTTAACTTTTACAGTTCTTCACTTTCATTTTGATGAAAACATGACCATAACGATTATCATGATTCCAAAAATATATTTCTGTAACTGATCAAGGTTTATTACTTATTACTGTCACTAAAACTGTTCGAAATATGTATGAAATTAATTTAATTACATAAACTGATTGTCTAATTGATAAAAAAAAATATAATAATAAAATTACCTATTCCTTTTTAATTTTAAAAAGTTATTACAATTTAATGTTTCAAGGTTCTTATATTTCATACTTCTAATTATTTTAAAAATAAATATATTAATAATAGAAATGCATGTTCCAAATTATGTAGAAAACTGCATGTTATAAACAAATTTTCTATTATAAACCCTTTCTTCATTCTACCTCCCTTTGGCCATACATTTAATTTACCTTTTGCTCCTTTATTATCTTTTTATCTGTTACCTTTTCGAGGGTAAACAGCCTGTCAGATTATTTAACCATAACTTATACTTATTGGTTGAAATAGATTATTGATTGCGCATACATAATCTTTAATTTTTCTGAATTTGGGTAAAATTGACCAACTGAAAATTTCCTTTTTTTTTTTTTTTTTTTTTTTTTTTTTTTTTTTTTTTTTTTTTAGCTTCTCATAATTATTATGTTCAAGATCTCATTGTATGACTAATCTAAATGATTTGTTGAAATAATAAAAATTGAATGCTTACTGAATTACTAATTGGATGTTCGAGTAAGAAAAATCTGTTCTGCAGGATGGTGAGGATGAACTTGCAGAATCATATGCAGGAGGTGGACAGCATCTATTACGTGTCCCTTCCAGTAGAAGAAGTTCTAGAAGTTCAAGAAGACTTAGCTCTCTGACATGTTCTAGCTGTGACACAAGTTACTTAGAAAGAAGGGGTTCAGCTATGGAAATGGGGCGTCCCATTTTACCACCATTTATTGGCAGTAGAAGGGATCGTCTAGATGAAGAACCTTGGGATTTTTACTACCCAATAGATATACAAGTAAGCAAGTGAGCTGAAATGAAATCTGTTTAAAACAGGCTGTTCAGATCAAATGTTTTCTTTTTCTGAAGTTTTAAGCATAGATTATTTTAATATACAAAATAATATATATATATTGATGTAACAATTGTTCATCATAAGGAATAATTTTAGAATTCAATGCTGAACAGATGTTCATAACATTAAAAAAAAAAAAAAAAAAATCTACCCCTTGAGAAAGGTGTAGATGTAGCAAGTAAAGGGAAAGTTTCTTTTTAATGAAGTATTAGTTTGTGACTTTTTTATGACAAAGAAATTTATATATCTGATGAGTAGTCATTTTTGGGTTATAGAAAAATACTGAAACTAAAACTTTCCTTTGAAATATGGTTGAGGTGATAGGTTTAGGCTGCAGAAGCTACAATGTAGCATAGTTTCAGACCATGAAACATAAATTTGTTCTCAAATAATGAAATCATGGTTGATGTGGATGCATATTACTCTGAGAAAATTATGGAAAACAGAATGAAGGAGGATACATCATGAGGCTTTAAACTTGTTTAATATAATAAATACAATCAGTACTGAAATCCTTACAATAAACTTTTAAAGAGTGTTTGTTGAAAAAAGGAATTGAAAAGAAAAAGGCTCTTGTAGGTTTTTGTGATACATTAATTATAAAAACAATATTTCTGAAGGCAATATTCCTTTAATTATGCATGTATTGTTCTGTGTGTTTTTGTTTTGTATGCCTTAGTATGTCATATGTTGTTCTTTTCTAGTCTACTATAAATTTGGGGAAAAGACCAATCTTTTTGATTAATGTTATAACCAAAAAACTGTTATCTCACCTTTTTTCATACCTAGGATCCTAGAATTGAAGTATATGTTACTGTTATCCAGCACAAATTAGAAGAAGCCCAGAGCACCCCTACACAATTCATTATTCAATTATTGATATTATTTGATTTTAAATAGATAATAATTTATTAGTGATTTCTAGAATACTTTTAAATTTTCACTGAATATAATCATTCTTGTGCATCACCGAATTCCTAAAAATTTGGAAATATAGTTTAGTAAATTGATTTCCATGTTATAAATAGAGTTTTTTTTGTGATATTATTAAAAAATTTTTTTTTTTTTTTTTTTTTTTTTTTTTTTTTTTTTTTTTTTTTTTTTTTTTTTATGAATCATGAAAAACTATATGCATTTCTTTAAAAAAATGTGGATGACATGTTTACATTAAATGTAAAATTACACAGTTTCACATAAAATGGTATTCAAATACAAGAAGCAAGGTATTTTAACTGACAGGATGTTAGTTCCTGTTCTGAATAGAATATTTTGAAAATCAAAGAATAATTGTATATAGAAAATCATTAGCTTTAAGGACTGTGGCTTGCCAGCAAGATTAGATTTCACCCAACCTTGCAGAGATGAGAACCTAAGGTCTGAGGATGCATTGTGGTATGCAATATTAACAGCGCTGCCTTCAAAGGAGATTTTAAAACCAAGAATCAGATTCTTAGTTACTTCTCAGTAGGACATTTATAGGCCATTCCAGGACTAAATAATTTATTAATTTTATGGAAACATTGAAATGGTCTACATTAATAATAATCTATTGACCAGGGAACCTTCTGTTGGATGCTGATTTTTATCAAATTTCTTTTGGTGATTCTACATCGAAAAAATTGTATTCTTATATTCTCTTTTCATCCAATGAGCCCTAGGAGCTGAAAAAATAAATAAAACATGGCTCTTTCACCAAAACATTTTTATTCTCAATTAAATTACAACTTAAAAGAAATATATAAATATTGAAAAATCCTTATTTTTTGTTCAAAATTTTTTTAATAAAATTTTAAATCATAGAGCACACAAGCATTACAAATTATTTTATATGATAAATTATGTCAGATTTTGATTTAACACACCTAAAAACCCTTATATTTGAATTATCATTTACAAACAAAAAAACTTATTCGTATAAGTTCTTTTCTGAGGTGGTAATAAAGATAATAACTAAACTAGCCTCTATACAAATGACTTTCTGCAAGATTATTTATTTCATAAGGTAAAATGTCCTTATTTAATACCTTATGCAAATCGAATAATGCAGATTACTTTTTGTTAAATTTGTTTTTTAATATCAACAAAAATAATATTTGGCTGAGATGGTTGATTTCCTAGTTTGATAGTCTTATTGATTAAGATGTACAGGGGATGTTGCAAATATAACTCATGTTAAGTACATTGGAAGCATGTATCGTTATAAATATTTTCCTAATTAAAAATTCTAAAAACTAACTGAATATTTGTATGTGAAAAAAACAAAAAACAAAAAAACAGAGATGTTTCAAAACCTGTACATTTTAACTTTTGGTGAGCATAAAATTAGCATGGCATTCTAGTTCATGAACTGGAAACATTCTATGAATTTTATGTTTTAGGTTATACAACCCACACCTGAAATATCTCCTTGTGAATCTCAGAATTCTTTGTATAATTGCCAAATACTTAAAGATGGACTGAACGTTCCAAGAATAGCTCCTTTAGCTTCAATCAGTAGTTGTGGGTTGCCAAGTATTGAGCAGGATAATCACTCTGTTGGTTCAGATTCAGTATTTCTGGACGAAGAACTAGTAGATACAGAGGATGAAGTTGAAGAATTTTCTACCGACAGTGATGCAGAAAACATTGAATGTGATATACCGTCCATCGATCAAAAACACACAAACAAGAGTTCTAAAAGAATCATGGAACATTCAAGAGATAACAGGGTACCACTTCGTAGGTTTTCAACACCGAATCCATGTGTTACAACTGGTGACAATCAGCTTAGACAGCTAGATAGCCTAGAAGATAATACATGTCCATCAACTTCCATTTCTAGAATGATTTCAGAAAGAAGAATAAGTCGTGTAACAAAGACATCAAGTGACAGTGATACTATTCATGCCAGTGCAGGCGGTGATGAACAAACATGTGAGAAAAGTGATAAGTCTATTTTTGTTCCTAGAGCTTATATGAGCGTTTCATGTGATCAGCTAGTCAAAATTTTGCAAGAACACTCATCAGAAGCTGAAGGAAGTAAAACTATTGTGGAACATTGTACTTGGTCACAAGAGACATTATTTTAGCAAACCAATCATACTTTTATGTTATTTTCAAATCAAGGATTATATTTTATATTCTGTATTCTAATAGATGAAATTTGTATTGTTTCATTTTTCTCAACTATTATAATAATTATACACCAATAATAGGGTTAAGTTGTTGAATTTTATTGTAAAGTTTTATACAAAAATTTGTCTCCCAGGTTACATAAATTAAATAATGTCTCAATGTGATAAAAATATTGACACTGTAAATTTATATTTTACTAACAACAGGTCAGAGCAAAGAGAATGTAATATTTTTGTGAGAAAAATGTAATGCATTTATAGAATGGAATTGGCCACTTTGTTTGCTTTATTTTTTATATATTGTTGTAAAAAAAAATAATAAAAAAAACCTGTAGTACAAAAGGTCTTATTTACAACATTATGTTATTAATAACATTATTATATTTCTTTGCACCCTGTTTACAAATGTAATAAATGTTCTTCCCAACAATAGAATAATCTCAAAATTTTGTTAAATCTTTTTTCAAACTTAAATAGTATACCTTTACTAATGTCAATGACTGAATATAACGAACTGTTATTAAATTTCTAAGTTCTCCATGATGATAACATACTTGTTGACTTGCTAAAATTGTAATATTCAAATTTTACCATATAGCATTTTATTTGTTGGAAATATTTAATTACTTTTTTTTAATTTTCCCTTTTGCTCCAATCAAATGATATCTAGTATTCATAGAAATAATAATCTGCTTTTATCACTATCCAATTGAAATTATAATCTGAGAAAAATAATCATAATTTTACTGAAAATAGTTTTGAAGTCAATTAAAAAATATCTTCCATTAGTTTCAGAATGGCTCTACCAAACAGTTTAACAATTTCTTCCAAAGCATCAACAAGGAAATGTTATACATAAAATTTGTAAATTATTTACAATAAATATTTATTAAAATAATATACCTTTATATTTTAAATTTCTATTACATGTGTATAGTTATGAAATGCTTACAAAATAAGTGTATAAGAGAACAATCAGTGTATCTTGTTTAGTTGACTTTAAAACCATATATAATAAAAAAGATAAAGAGTAGGATCTTTATACTAACAAATATGGTTTTGAATTTTTTTATTTTTATATGACATTATTTCTAAAGTTCTTGGTATATAATGCATAATATAATGTTACAGTGTAATACAGTTATATGAAATTGTTTGCTATTGAAAATGTGTTACTTAGAAGGGGTTAGCCCGATTATATAGTTAACTATATTGTATCAACAATTGTGTTCGTGAATATAGCATCTTTCATGGGAAACAGTTTAGACCAGCAATCTTACTGTCAGTATTTATACTGAAACACTAAATTTTAATATTAGATGTATGTTACCTTTTTTAAACTTTTCTTTAGTATAACTAATCATATATGTAACAATGGATTAAAAAGGTTTATCAGGTAAGACTTATACAACGTACGTAAACAAATGTTGTAATATAGATAATGTAAAGTGTTGATTCTGTAACGAATTATTTTTATGCAAATCTTTACCAATGTTATTCAATTATGATAGTTAAAATTAATTTTGTGGATATGACCAGATTATTTGAAAAATACCCTCAGTTCCTCTTGTTGTATATTATAGTAAATGCTATTATAAGTAAGAGAATTGGAAAGTTATAATTCTTACAATCCTAATTTCTTTGGCATAATGATTATGCAAACACTGTGGATACACATTGCACTAGTTATAAAACTATATGTATTCATTAACACTACAAATAGTAATATAATGTTCTTGAATGAATGCTAACCAAGAAACAAAAATTCTTTTTATAATCTACACAGAAAGCCAGGATAAAGGGTCAGTGTATTAAGAGTTATTGGCATTTATACAGTGTTGTATGCTACATATTATTCAAATATAACAAACTGAAACTACCATTCTTTCCTTCTCGATCAAATATCCAGATATAATTGGCTTGATTGTAAACATTACATACCAAAATGTTATCATTTCATCAATTTGATAAAATACAAGTTATACATAAAACTAAATTTGTAACAACGTTCCTCTTCCTCAAAGGCACAGTGATTGTAGAAGCATCATGGATGAAGATTAGTGGGTGATCAAGGGAGCCATGATGGCCAAGCACATGGGGACGAGGATTCCAGAGAGCCGAAATCACAATGGTGAGGGTTCAAAATTCCCAACGTTAGTTACTTTGTATTTTATGGCACTTCTATAAAATGAATCATGACACTCCAATCAAGGTTAGGACTGGGTAGCGATCATTAGGCCACTTGGACTAGTTCCTTTTATAAGTGCAGGGAAAAATACAGAAGTACAAATTACAACATATAGGAACATATTCTATTGGATAACCATAAACACATTAACATACATAGTAGGCATTAGCTTACAGTGCAAACAAGCTATAAGGTTTTGCTTGCATTTTTTCAGTGTTTCCCCAGGTAGAATAGCATTACCATTATATGTTACAATCTTATTCAAATCATTCAAAATTTTCTATATAATTTATTAAATTCAGAAGGTGCTACCCTGTACCGTAAAAAAGGTGGTCCACCGAAAAAATTCAAATATTAGCTGCCTAGTAAATTTTTTTTTTTGGGTTTATTTTTTTATTAATATTAAACATTTTCAATGATAACTTGCTATAAATATAAAGCAAAACCTCAAATCATATTCCAAAAGGTTTTTTTTTTTTTTAAATTATACTGAAATCTCTGATAGGGATAAGTTTGTATCAAAATAGAAGATGTGTATTTGTTGACTGTATACATATATGTATATTGCAGATTTATTTTGAGGGATTAGTCAAAGGATTTACAAAATATACAGTGGCTCCAAAAAGTAATGCCACACCCACATTTTTTCTAATATCTTAGAAGTATAAAGGCTAATTGTTTGTTACTTAATTTGTTTCAAAAGTAGCATACAACATTTATTTTTTAGTGGCAATCGATTGAGCGAATTAAAAATGAACTGTAATTAAAAAAATAAAATATGAATTTGAAGGGTCAACAAAGTATTGGCATAGTTGTATAAACTTAGGTATTAAGTTCTTTATTTACAGTACCACATACCTTAATCCTTTCAGTCCGAAATATATTATCAAACCAAAATATATACGATTATTTTACACAATATTTTGAATAGTTCAGAGTTAATAAAATGGGGAAAACACAAAAGAATTGTGTATAATTATGAATCTGTATAGTTAAATTGCATTTTCATGGATTTAGTTATTGTAAAATTCCGTATAGACTTAATATAAGTTTCAGGACACTTAGTAATATTATAAAAAATAATAATGAGATGGCTTCAGTTGTTAATAAACGATGCTCAGGGAGGCAACAAACGTTTTCTAAAAAGGAAATAAAAATAGTTTACAATATAATGGCAAAAACACTCCCTATTTATGCCTCTAAAATCGTATGCTATTTTCGTATTCTAAAATAGTATGCTATTTTCGTGTTATGACACCAAATCAGCTTCTATCATAACTTTTATCTTGATAACAGAAAAGGACGTAATCCAGTTTTAATTATTGCTGAAGAGTTCAAAGAAAGAAACCATTCGTAATTGACGTAAATTGAAAAAATGTCCTGACTTTGTCATAATCGACATAAAGGGATCACTGGAGTTTTTGGCAAATACCATGTTAAAGCAAACACAATGTTTTTAGCTCTGATAGCCATAAATATGTATGTAGAAAAGCTAACAGAGAATATCAAATGAGCAGTGTTAGGCCAACAATAAACATGGAGTTGGGAGCATTTAGTTTGGGATTGGGTGTCGTGAAACGGAGTGGAAGGTATCAATATGTTAGCATTTTGCGCCATAACTTGAACAGCAGTGCTGAAAAGATGGTGAACAGGGACACAAATATCTTCCTGCAAAATAATGACCCGAAGCATACTGCTGATAAAACAGAGGAGTGGTTGCTTTCTAATGTTGTGAGATAATCAAAACTCCTTCCCAGTCCCCGAATTTAAATCCCATAGAGGACTTTAATAAGATATTTATTATTTAGATATTTTTAAGGCTGCAAAAATAAAAATAAAAATCTCCCAAATCACAGTTTTACAGAAAGAATGGTATAAAATTCCATCTGAAATAACCCACCAAGTTGTTTTCTTAATAGTAGGAAGGCTTCAGATCATAATATTTGAAAATGGTATTGTAACAAAATATTATGATGTGAATAAAATTTAATATAATATTTATCAAAATAAAAATGTCTGCTGTGCCAATACTTTTTTGACCCCTGAAATTTATATTTTATTTTTTTAATTACAGTTTGTTTTCAATTAGCCACCATGAATTAAAAGTTGTGGGCTACTTTTTAATTAAATTGAGTAACAAACAATTAACCTTTATACAACTAAGATATTAGAAAAAATGTGGGTGTGCCAATATAGTGAATACACCCACCTACTAAAATTTTTTTATCTCTAGTACACATGGATGATTCCCTCTTTAAGGGAGGTCAGCAGAACTTGTGGAATTACATTTGCTATCAAAGGAATTTCTTCCACACTATCGCTAACCACCTCCCATTTGAGCACTCTAATACTAAAAATCATCACCAACTATTTACATCAAACCATCATTACTTAGGAATATCTAAAAAACTTCTGAGATTTATATGGATATTAAATCATTTTTATACACACACTCTGTACAGTTTCAGGTCAGATATATTGACAGAAAATGAAAAACTTAAGTAAGAAAATAGACATCCCAGGTCTGGGCTGTATTGCACTGTCTCATATTTCATATTTTAGCAGCATATAGAACTCTGCAACAAACTTTATATGTTTCATTTTAATTTAAATAATTAATACCTTATTAACAAATTTATGCCAATAAGGTGTTAACATTTATTTAACCTAATCAAAAAACAACAGACAAATTTTAATATATTTCTAATTTTTATTTTTATGTTAATAATCTCCTCAAATCATTCATCCAACTGGCACAAAGCGGCCACTCCCCTCTTAATCCAGTGTTCCGGAGCTTCTTCAGTTTCTAGAAGAATAGGCAGTACATAATTTGTAGAGTGACCAGTTGTTGAGAGTGTTCCTTTTCTTTCTGAAGTCTTATACAATGGACATAGATATCTGTTAGCTTCATCTAAACTGGAGCGTTTTATTGGTTTAATCCAAATATTAGGAAGTTCGTCAGACAGGATTTTAAAGTGGGGTTCAGCTAGAGAATGGCTGAAATAAAATGTATTATTCATAATTGGTTAGTTTGTAAAAAAAAAACAAAATAAAACACCAGGATATATAAATTCATACATTGACATCTTGCTTACTATAAATTAGGGTTCTTTAAATAATATTTTTGTGACCTACCCACATTCTTAATACAGTTGCATTTAAAAATAAACTATAGATTCCAAAATATCTGTTGTAAATATCTAAATAACTGAATACATTTAATGAATAAAGAAACTTTTTTTTTCCCTCAACTATGCTGAAGATACTACCTTTCTTACTTTTAAATTAAGAAACAAAAAAAACTATTAAATGAAGAATATAATCTCTATTGTGGGCTTATGTCCTGTTACAACAATAATTATAATGAATAAAAAATATGGTAGTCCCAATATTGCAGTTATAGAGGATGATCATTAAAAAATAATTAAATTTATTTTTTATTAAAATATCTTTTAATAAAAGGTTATAAAAAATAACATAGGAGTGTTAAAATTAAAATTAGACAGAAATACATGGAGGGACATTGTTCAGGAAGCTATGACCCATCCAAGACTGTAGTTCTATGAAGTAAGTATTAAAAATAAAAGTAAATAAAGGGAATCACATAATTAAAACAAATAAATTAATGCTAAGATATACAATTTTATTTAATAATAGTACAAAAAAGATAAGATACTAACAGTATTTTTTTTTCTTTTTCTTCTGCCTCCTATAATACTTCATGATTGAAAATGGAACAGAAGTGAGAAAGAGATGGAATTTCAAAATAGGAAGAGTAAGAGAAATGAGATCATTGTATTTTTCTCCACTTTCATCATTGAACATAAGTTTGTAGAAATATTATTACATTGACCATTTAACTGAAGAGTAAAAATTCTTTTATTTGTTGGCATGAATGCTTCCAGTCTCATCTAACTTACTATAAAATAGAATATATCTGAGGATTTTCTAGATTAGCTTCCTCTATATCCTTACACATAAAAATTATCTTAACTTTGAATGTAACAACATCCAATCCATATAAGTATATACACCTCCATATCAAGACTGAAATGAATTACTGCCCTATCACATTGTAGACATCAAATTACAAAATATATTGCAAAAAAAAAAAAAAAGTATAGAATATAGTAATCAAGTAAAATAGTATAGTGTAGAAAACTTACCTTTCTTTGTCCCATCTGGCTCCAACCACATAAATTCCATAAACGATTACACCATCATCAGGTATACCATGTGGTTCATCATTTCTCTCTACTGCAAAATCAAAAGTTAATAGATCGATTGGTATCTTATATTTTCGAGCGAAATTTTGCATCGCACCTGTTAAAAATGCCTGTGTAAAGAAAAATCCTGATAGCCAGAATTTTTCAGGTTTTCCCTCCCTGTACCATTTCTGAAAAATATAGAGTTAACCATTTAAAAGTAAGTATTACAAGTCATTTATAATTAGCTTGGAGGAGTAATTTAAACTAAGATGTAGAGCATTGGTTTCAAATGGGGCCTTACTCTATATACTAATTTTATACTTGACAGATAAGCATTGTAGTTGTATAAGAGAGTAAAAGTTGTTTTTAATTAAAGACACAATTTTTTTTTCAAGCATATTGTCTTATGAGTAATAAGAGAAGTTGAAATATTTTAAGAAACATGAAATAGATCTAGAGGTTTCATAAGGAATCTAGTAAATTGCATGAGCATTCATTTTTTAAATTTATTTATTGATATTTACAAATACGGTAAGGTGGGGTAAGTGCGTTTATGGGGTAAGTGCATTAGTCCGCCATAATTTCTATTGTCATTTTGTTACATCAACTGCCATTTTTGTATGTAGGTAGAACTTCATACTCTCCAAACCTAACATACTAGAGTGCTCTACTGTAGAAGATAACCTCTCTAGGAATTTTCATAGTTCAACCTGTTGATCTAGGTGTTGTGTAAAGTTGAATGAGTTAAAATAATAAAATTGTATTGAATGTATTTTTCTCTATTTTTTTAATTACAAGGAGTAAAATGATTTCTGGCAGTTGTTTATTTTTGCACTTAACCCATCAAAGAATCAATTCACTGCTAAGGAGTTTACAAGAGATTTATGCACTTACCCCGTTTAGGTGAGGCAAGTGCGTGAATGGGACTTAAAATTGATTTTCCTTCACACTGATAATAATTTTTAGGATATCAGGGAAATCAACTATATTGCTGAAAAGATTATAGTTCAACGTTTGCAATATAACAAAAAATATTATCCTATCATTAATAGCTGATTTTTTATGTTAAGTTAAAGTTGATCTTTGCACTCCATATGATGCACTTGCCCCACTTCACCTTATACACAATATACACATCAAGTAAGTTTATGGAAAAAGTATTGCAATAACTTGTAAAGTAAGAACGGGAGAGTAAGAAATAAATTGTTGAACGTGGTCCATAGATGGCCGAATTCGAAAGAAGAAGAAGTAGTAACGCTTCAATAAAATCAACATTAGAAGGTCCCTAGGTCATCTTCTTTTCAGACATCTTGGAGGGAAATCAGGAATCAAGTGGGAAGCAAGTTGGGAGATTATTGGATTCAAGTGGTATTAAGCTTATCATGGAAGAATAGGTATCTGGTTTGTGCCCATTCAGCAACATATGGAACATTTAGATGATTATGAATAAATTTGTTTGTGACATCATAAGGAGCATTGATGATTTTAAGTTTTAGATATGAGAAGAATCAAAAGGTTTATTGGAGCCTCAAAAGTAAATGTTGAAGGAGTCGAAAACGATGAGCAGTTTCTTGAATGTGGATTCCAAATAAGGATACCTTTGGATAGGAAGTTGTAAGTTTATGGCAAACGGTAAATGTAATTTAATGAGATTTTGATTTATTGTGATTCTCCAATTTTTTCACCATTCTTGAAAATTTATGATGAGATTGGAATGATTGAGATGTAATGAAAAAATCATTATTTACAGACTACACACGTGTCATCAGAGTGGTGAGAATGGGGCTAGTATGAGTTGGTATGTCAGCTGTATTGACCGTGTAAAGGATGTGACCTAGGATACTACCTTGAAGAACACCAGAAGATTGGCTAAACAGGGGAGAATAGTAAAAAATATGATTTACTTTTAACATTAAACCTACCATGACAGGTCAAATGACCCTTTTCAGCCTTTTGGTTGAAGCTCTTGGAAACAGCATTCATTACTTTACTAGTTGACTTTACTATGTTTATTAAAAAATATATCAAAAGTGTTTTTTTCAATATTCACTCCTATCTTATTCTTGTTGTTTACCAAGAAATTGTGGTAAAAATATGTATATATAAAATGTCGATAGGTATAATGTTAATGTTCTATCATTGAGATAGGAACGGATATAAAGGAAATATGAAGAAGGTAGGAAGTCATGGAGCTTGTAAAGCAACCCCTGGTACCAGAGTGTCAAAAACCTGTTCCACTTCGAGAAAGTACATTCAGTAGTCGCATGTAGTCGCAGTACATTCAGTGCTCCAATATGGAGGAGACAACATCCACCACACTATGACATCACTGGATTGTGGATTGTGATGTTCAGAATCCAAACTGGTGGTCAAGGATTATGTGATTAAAATCGAGGATATGGTAAAAGTGTTCCAAAATGTTTTTCTAGGATTTTATGCATGATTAGTATGAGAGAAATAGTACAATATAAGGATGGTAGCTGAGGTGGTGATTTGATCTTATGAGCAGTTATTAATTTGGAAATCAAGCCAGTACCTAATACTGATAGGTAGTCAGATTTAAAAACAGAAGGTTTTACATTAGAATATGGGTAAGGGACGATTTAGAAGATGATTAAATAAAACCTGAGGAATTCCACATTCAAAGCCATGAATGATAAATGCTGGGCTAAATTGTATCATTAAATGAGTATGAGTTATTTAAAGTGTATGAGGTAGGATGAGTCATTTAATCTCCCTAAATTTGATAATGAGCCAATAAACCCTCTGTTCTGTCTAACCTTGACTAATGGGGCAGATATTGATACAAAAGAGTGAAAGATACAAGTTTTAAGCCAGTTTTAAATCAGCAATTTTGTAGAAATATTTATGATTGAAGTAGGGAAAGAATGTGCATATATATATATATATATATATATATATATATATATATATATATATATATATATATATATACATACACACATACAGGGTGAGTACCTCTTACTGTAAAAAAAAAAAATTGGATGAAACTAGATCAAAAATGTAGAAAAATGTCGCAGACCTCACCTTGGCTAAATAAAAAGAAAAAAATTATTGTTAAATAGGAAATAAAGGAAAACTGTCAATAAAGATACATCAGAGAATCTTATATTATTACATTTATTTATTTATTATTATTATTTATACTATTTAATCTGTTGGGCAAACTATTATTTTTCAACACTATTTGACAGCAATACAAAGATGAATAAACCAACTATACCCCTCATGGAAAGGTAGAAATGCTTTCCCATGTAAAAACTGACTCATCTATCCATAAAATTCACCTCAAAAAGTGGTATTATTCAATATCATCTGCATTCAGAAGCTAACGGCAAAATTGAGGTCTATGTTCATTATCATTGGGTTTTAAACCGCGCATTGAAAATCTAATAAAATAAATCCTAAATAATAATAATAAATAAATAAATGTAATAACATAAGATTCTCAGATTTGGTGTATCTTTATTGACAGTTTTCCTTTATTTCCTATTAAACAATAATTTTTTTCTTTGCTTTTTATTCCAATGAAGAGTTTATTATGTTTAAAATGCACTTTTCCATTAAGGGATTGTCATAATGTTTTATTTACACAAGTAACTGATTTTGTATGCCAAATGAAAACACCATGTTTTTTCAGTTTTAAAAGAAATTTCTCCATGAAATCGAAATAGAATCATTACTTTTTACATTTCATTTGAAAGCTGATTAAATTTGCAAGTTTTGTGAGATTTGCAGTTTTTTTGGATGGTTTTTTCGAAAAACGGTAAGCGTTGAAGTAATATAAGACATTGTAACTTCCATAAATAAGGTGAAGATCAAGCTGTTCTTTAGGTCCCAAGTTTGTAAAATTCAAGGTTACATGTACTCTACTCTTATAGAAAATTTAATGCTAAATTCGAAAATCAGGTCAAAGTTTGAGAAATATTTAAACAAAATGGAGATATTACAGCTTTTATGGTACAAAACGTGGTTTCCTAAAAAAAGTCTTTGATTTATCATATATCTGCAACGGATTGGAATTGGAAGGTGGGTCTGCAGCATTTTTCTATATTTTCTATTTAGAGTCACCCATTTTTTCTTTTTCTTTTTTTTACATTAAGAGATAGTCATCCTGTATATATAAATTGGCTATTATTTTACCCAAAATCTAGCTTTTAGCTTCGTATTTGGAATATTTTAAGCTAAAGATCAAGCAAAAAAAAGTTATTCCAGTCATGACAATATAATTGATAAAAACCTTAAATAAATGGTAGTAGTCGTTATCTATTATTGACGTAGTATGAGAATTAAAATAATCCTAATATGTGGATTGAGGATATTATAAAGTAAACACAAGTCTTGCCCCTTCAGACCAAAGTTGCTACAGTATATATATATATATATATATATATATATATATATATATATATATATATATATATATATATATATATATACACATATATTAAAATAAAGTAAAGAAGGGAGAGACATTCAAGAATAATGAAGCTAAGATGGGAGGAAAGAAAGTCGAGAATCCCAAAGAAGCCTAAACCGTGATATTCGCGTAGTCCTTGGGGCCTATACGTGAAAAAAAAAAAAAAAAAAGTAATAAATTAAAATAATGAACTCTGTATTGATTTTTTCAAATATTTATTAATACAATCTCGATGATAAATATTATTATTGAAATAATTAACATTGTGATGGTTGAGATTAAAACATTTGGATGATTTTTCAATAAAGAAAATAAAGAATATTTGATAAATGATACACCATGGAACCAAGTAGGCTACTCAATAACTAAATGTTTTGTATAATGATAGTAAAATCAATTACAGTAATTTTTCAAACAAAAAGATTGAATGCCTAGGGAAGAAAGATCCTACATACAATCTTTGACCCATTAAAGGAGGGTGATAGGTACATAATAAGGAAAAAATTAAGAGTTCAGAGAATTGTACCAGTAGCAGGTTTTGGTAGGCTGAATAAAGAAAGAGAGGCTGAGATATTTGGGACAAGATGTAAGGATGGAGGAAACAAGATTCCCATGGAAGATTTTGGAGGGGTATCCTGGGGGTGCAAGGAAGAGGTAAACCGAGAGAAAGCTGTTCAGAAGGCGTAGAGGAAGACATCAGGAGCCTGGGCGTAAGAAGACGGAGACAGGTTGCTTTGGAGAAAGATAAGTTGGAGTGAGTGGTTGAGAAGGCCAAGGGTCATAGTTCTACTAAAGAAGAAGGAAGAGTTTACTTTCCAGTCACGCAACAAATAGGACTGCCAATAAATTGATAATTAATCCAACTATTCACATGTTATCAATACCTATATCACTCCCAAAAAATTTTAAAACTTCAATGAACGGGGTATGGTAAGAAATTTAAATATTGTCCATTTGATGTATTCATTCATAAGTTGTGACAAAAATGGTGTTACATCACAGCAATAGTATAACTGGCATATTTACCTCTAAAAAATCCAATCGTCTTACGAAATCTGTTATGTACGATCCAAGAGGTTTCAAGCTTGGGTATGATACTTTAGCCCACTGAGCAGGAATCTTCGATGTTAAAAGAGAACTGGCAACTGCTTCTAGTTCTCCTGTCATCACTATTTCTCCTTTTAGGGCTTTCAAGAGATTAAAAAGAGTTCTTTTAATACAGTCAAGTAGCCTGTTAAATTTATCCATCTCTTGGACCAAAACTGTATTCATTGACTCAGAGTACACTGTTGGATAAGCTTTCATGGCACTTTCAACATCGAAACGAATTGGTAACTGAAAAAAAATGACATGATTAAACTAGATGATGATTCAAATCCTAAAATTAAATATAGGCACTTTTTGTGATCGTTGTACTAATAAAATAATAACTTGTCAACTAGTAAATGGCCAGACTTAATTCAATCAACTTCAGCTGTTGTCACAATTACAGATTCAAGTAAGTCTATTCACATCTATAATGATAGTAAAATGGAAAGAAAAAAAAATTGTATTTTTAAAAGTCCAAACTGTTTCTGGGGGGGGCTCTGCAAGGGAAAAGGGGAATAAAACTCTCAATCTTGACAGAGTCAAACTCAAATACCTGACAGAAATGTATACAGGGCATTGCAGATGAATAAACACCTCTGATACAATGAAAATAAGACCTCCACCGTGCAACTAGTAGGAGGATGAGACGCTTACACCACCCTCTTACATATCATATGCGAATGCGAGTATTGGCAAGGAGGAGATTTCTTCACTTTGGGGAAGCAAAATCATCCAAGATCCTAGTGTGGGACATAAAACCCTATTAATATAATAGGGTACATGAAAACACTAGGACTGTACTGATTAGTGCAGAATGCGCGGCACAGGCACAATGAGCCTCTAGGCTGAGGTGCCATTATAGCCTAAAAAAAAAAAAAAATAAAAAAACTAGATGATGATTCAAATCCTAAAATTAAATACATACTACGTGTCAACTGTAAATGGCCAGACTTAATTCAATCAACTTCAGCTGTTGTCACAATTACAGATTCAAGTAAGTCTATTCACATCTATAATGATAGTAAATGGAATGAGAAATAAAAAAATTGTATTTTTAAAAGAAGTTATTTTTAGAAACTTTTGCTTATGACTTACATCAATGAGACTATTTTCCCACCAAAGGGGTATTTATAATGTTAGCAAGACTGAAAAAAATGAAAATAAAAACAAAATGAGTCTAGCTTGCCAGAATAAGATTCAAATGCATGATCTCATCTTATCCTGAGATTTATTAGTTTATTTGGGCATTAACACTTAACATCATTAACATTCTAAGGTCATTAACACTTCTGGTTTATTTTAACTTTTCTCTGGACTTAAGAGCCTCCAATTAAACTAGATTTTGTGTAGTATGTCTGATGTATAAGGTTTGTGTTCTGATCTATTAAGACTTGAAATGTAGAAAAGACACTCTTGGAAAATGTGAATTACTGTGAGTTTATGGTTACAGTATTGACATTTTGATAATGACTATTTAATGATCAGAAGAATATTTTTAAATTCTCTTCCCAATATAATCAGTAAAGTTTCCTCTTAAACCTTATCCAAACCACTTACACTCCTCAACCAACTTTTTGAGAACATGTAATTTCATACAATTTTCTTTATATGTTATAGTAACATTATTTAGTAATGTGTCAGTATCACAATTTATGTGTTAATAAATTATATTTTCTATTATGTTTCAATCATCACACTAAAAGTATTGCAAATTCATTCCACATTGTTGTTCTGGGTCAATGAATAATCAATGAATGAAGATTGTTGTTCATTGATTCATTTACTCATTTGTAATTCTAATCCTTTCCTGGAACATTTTCCCATAAAATATTTATTCCCATGTTCTAGAATTTTAGTAACTTCTGACCAAAAAATCAAATCAGTATAAGAATATTAAAGTTATAATGTATAATTTAATGTGACTTATAAAAAGGAAATATAGTATTTTGACTGACTCGGAAATGATCCCAATATTAGTAATTAAGGGAAAAGAAGATGATCAGGGATGCAGTCAAAGAGGAACACCACATCTAAGTATTTCTACTAAGCATACTAAGTATCATAACAGTCAACTATACTTTAATCATTAGTAATTAAGGTGTAGTATACACTTTAAATAAATAATAAAGACAGCTTACTCTTTCTAGGATTTCATTAGTAATAGTACTTAGCATATCATCTGCTCCACCACTAACATCAGTACCAGTATGCAAGACCTTTAGTAACGAATTTTGCAATCTGCCCATATTCATTATATCTCGGGTGATTCCTGCATTAGGGTGGAGACCATAGACTTCAGTAGGGATATCATCTGGCAAGCCCTAAAAATTAATGTTATTCAATATAACAAATTAAATATCTACCCAAAGAGAATTTGTTGTAAATGATAGAACTTACAATGATTGTTCATATAGACGATTAAAAATAAATTTACTTTAAAAACAAATAAGATATATTAACCCTCCAAGGATGAGCCAAAATTGTTTCTATCAAAATAAATTTTTTATATTTTTCTCTGTTAATGGGCATACTGAAATTCAGGAAAATTGTTTTTAAAAAAATCAGGCTCACCGTTTGCTCATAATAGGCCTTGTTCATATGATCATGCTAGGCTTTCCCCAAGACGATTTCTACAATAGGCAAAGGATGCTTTAAATTTTGAAATTTCATAATAGAAACAATTTTATTAACAAAATATATTTTTTTATTTTAACAAATATACATCACAAACAAAAAATAAATAATTAGTTAATATAGAATTGATTTTTTTTTTTTTATGAAACCCCATCTCACATCTAACAGCAGCCGTTACCTGAAGCATCAGTAAAAAGACATTACTAGTGCTACCTATCAGCGGTAACATTGCTAACTGAAAGGGTAGATAGATAAGAGAATGGAATGAAATTTGAGAAACTTGGACGATTATAACTACTTTTAGATTTAGCCAAAAATAAACAATATTTAGGGAGAACATTATAATTTTAAAGCAGGAAATTTTAATTTGTCAACTTTACGACTTATCTAAAAGTTCAAAAATGATTATAAATACATATTTATCTACTTATTTTCAATAAACAATACAATTTTTGTTATATCAACAATTAAAATAATCGTCATGGGGAAAGATGGACATTATCATATGATCACAGTCATATTAACGGCCATTTTAAAACCTTCAGAATTATTATTTTTTAATGAAACTTATACTAGAGTGTGATACAACTATATATAGACTAACCCTATAATCTTAATAGTTGAAAAAAGATATTAACAAAATTATAACACTTAATTTCAGTGAGAATTGATTTTCAAAATTTGACAAATTTCAAACTTTCTTTCTGATGAGAGAAGTGCTTCAATAGTTTTGGTCACTAATCAACTAAGGATGGAAGAGAAGGGTGTCATTTTGAGTGGGGGAACGTTTGGTGTGATCATATGGATAAGAAGTAAGGTCCTACCTCCGCGCAAACAACACAGGAAGATCATTTTACTTCCCAAACGTGGCTGATGAAGCTTTATTAAACGGAGGAGACATCATTTATATAATTGTCCCACCCTATATTGAACTCCGAGGCAATATACACTTATGGATGAAAATGTGAGAAGTTTTCATTTTATCATTAAAATGTTTTCATATTAGTTCAAACAATCCTTTTCTCTGTCGCTTTCTCTTTTTTTTAAGTGTTTTTTACATACTTGGCAAAGTTGCCCTATTGTAGGGTAACTTTGCCAATGCTATTGATCTTTATTTTTTAAATTTAATTTAATGATTAAATTGTAATTATTGCACATATTTTAAATCAAAAGATCTAGACTCATAATTATAATGGGTTTGAAACAGATTTGAACGCTATTGGTTGAAGTAAAAGTTGTAAGGAAAAATTAAACCTGGCAAAGTTGCCCCAGTTTATGGTACTATGGAATGTCTTTCTATTCCATTGCTCTCTCATATTTTGCTTTTCTTTCTTTCTGCAAAGCAACTTCACAACTGGTAGAAAACATGAGTTCAGGCTGAGGGAGTGTTTATTATGGATAGAAACGATGTTTTTTCTTAGCTAACAAAAGAAAAAATTAACTTGAGAAATCGAATGTAACATATTACAAGCTTGAAATTCTAAACTTAGGATCCAATAGGATCAAAAGACTTGATCTCTGAATACATAAAACCTACTTTTTCCTCGTTAAATGGTCTGAAAAATAAAAATGGTGGTAAAAATTGGGTAATAAACAACAATGACTTCAAATATTTACTGATTTGATAAAAAACTGCATTACCTCTCCATGAGATAGAAGTTCCTCCTGACACCAAAAAAAAAAAAAAAAAAAAAAAAAAAAAAAAATCTCATAGAATCTCATAGAATTATTAATGACAACTATTTTCATGACATTTGGGAATCCAATATAAGGAAGTAAAGAACTTTTATTTAACATATGGCATTGGAGATATGTGGAGATACACTACTAGTTGAAACAGTCATTTTCTTTATATTACTAGTTTATGCCATTTTCAATACTTAGTATTTCTAAGAAGCTCATAGATTTATAGAAGTACATTAAATCAGGTTATCAAGTGGAGCAACCAGTTTTTAAATGCAGTGTATCAAGTTATTAAATGTGTTAATATTTTTTAACTATAATTAAAGATAATTAGAAAGTTTCAGAATTTTTTAATATTGTTGTGACCCCGACTATTATGAGACAGGATACTTAAAATTATGTTAGTGCAAGGTAGATGAATTGAAAAATAACATTAAATTAGAACCACACTAAAAAAAACATGTATTGCAACAGTAACAAAACGTTACACACAGAGGTTTTATATTAAGCAAAGAGAAATGAGCATTACCATACAGATTACCTAGAACTAATAAATTATGGTAAAGCCACATCTCCTCCCCCCTTAGAAAAAATTTATACATGAAAAAATAAAACAAAATATATATATATATATATATATATATATATATATATATATATATATATATATATATATATACACACACACACACACACACACACACACACACACACACACACACATTCATACACCACTGTGTTTCACTCTGGTCCTTCCTTGGTTACTTCTTCTGATATATCCATCTCACAACGTCTCAGGGACCCAATTTTATCATCCGGGACAGGTGACTGACTTCTAGATATATCCATACCCAGCGAATTGTTTCCTTAGAGATATAGCCACAACTGGTTCAGGTGTTTCTTCTATAACAAGTTATCTTTTGTTTTAATGAGGTATGTTTGTGGTCCCAGTGTGTCTTGTACCCATCCTTCGGACCATTTTGGCTTATTCAAGTGGAAATCTCTTGCCCAAACTTGTTCTCCAACTTGGAATACTTTCCGACGCTGGCCTCCATTTCTAATTCCTGATGGAACTCCATGATTTCTTCAGTCGACAGCAACAAAAGATCAAAAGTCATTCTAGGTTTCCTTTTCAGAAGTAGATTTGCTGGAGATTCTCCAGTTGTCGCATGTTCCATGTTCCTGTACTGTTACAAATAATCATTCAATGATTGGCACAGATTTTTCTTTTCCGCTAAAGACTTTAAAATACATCTTTTCAAAATTTTGACAACTGATTCGGCACTACCATCTGATTGGGAGTGGAATGGGGCCCCTACCAAATTCTGAATTCCATATTTTTATAAGAAAGTTGAAAATTCGGAGCCTACAAAACATTTGGCTCCATCAGATGTTAGGGTTCTAGGCGATCTGAAATGTGCGAATAATTCTGAGAGCTTAGATATGGATGTCTCAGCCGTCATTGATGATACAGTAAAACCTTCGATTCATTTTGTAGTTGAATCCATGACAACAAAACAAGAAATTTTCTTATTTATAGGTCCCAAAAAATCAATATGGATTTGGGTTCAAGGGTTTTTTGGCCACTGATATGACTGTAAAACTGCTTTAGGTGGGGATGGTCTAAAATGGCAACAAGTCTCACTGGAGTTGGCGCACTGCTCAATATCTCTATCCAATGCTGGCCACCAAAAATAATTTGAGTGGAACTCTTCATTTTAACTGCACCTAGATGATTAGCATGAAAAAGTTGCAAAATTTTATTCTGAAATTTTTGAGTTATGACAATTTGGTAGCCCCACATAACACATCTGTGATCCACGGTCAGCTGATCAAATCGTTTCCTGTAAGGCTTTAAAGTCTCATTTTTATCAGAAAGTGAACCCTGTGTATCAAAATTCTCATTACGTGAGACATTACTGGATCAATTCTTGTTTCTTGATGGATAGTGTGCCAGCTTATTCTAAATGGCAAGTTTTCGTGAATGAATTTAGATAAGACATCTTATCATCAGGATCATTTAAATTACCGTTACCTTCAATCCTTGACAGGTAATCAGCTCGATTTTCTTTTGATTTAATGTATTTTATTTTATAATTATAATTATAAATTAAATATGCCCATCTTTGTAGGCGGTTAGCAGCATAAATGGGAATGCCTTTCCGTTCTCCAAAAATGTAAAGTAAAGGCCGGTGATGTCACAAGGGTAAACTCTTTGAGAAATAAATAATCTTTAAAATGTATAATCCCAAATATTATAGTCCAAGCTTCTCTTTCGATGGTGGCATACTTTTGTTGTGCCTCAGTCAACATTTTAGAAGCATATGCTATAGGGTGTTCATTATTTTTATTATCAATCTGAGAAATAACTGCTCCAACCGCTTTGGCTGATGCATCTACTCAGTCAGTAGTAAAGGTAAATTTGGATAAACTGGTGCAGATAAACTCGGATAAACCAGTGTTAAAGTTATTTTAATTTTGTCAAAGGCTATCTGACAGCTTTTTGTCCTCATAAATTTTACACCTTTTTTTCCTAATCGGTATAATAAGTATAAAATGTCAGAAGCATTAGGAAAACTGTTGATGAAATATCACTAGTCTGAGGAAAGATTTAAGAGCAGCCGCATCCTTAGGTGGTGGAGCTTCTTTAATGGCTTTTATATGCTTATCTGTGGCATGCAATCGTTTCTCATCAAATTTATGCCCCAGATATTCCATAGAATAACAACCATAAGAGCATTTGCTTGATTTGACTCTCAGGTTAAGTTAAGAATTTTTAGTACCATGTCAAGCCTATGGTTGTGCTGTTCTCTGGTCCTACCGCTGATATAAATATCATCCAGCAAAGATCCAACTCCCTGGAGTCACTCGGAATAGATTGTATACGACTTTCTGAAATTCTCCTGGTGCATTAGAGATTCCAAAGCACAATCGTGTGTACCTAAACAAACCCATATGCATATTAATCGTAGTCAACTGCTTTGAGCTATCTTCTAAAAGAAGTTGCTGACAGACATCTTTCAGATTGATCTTTGAAAAAAATTTAGCTCCTCCAAAACTTGAGTATATATGATTGAGCCTTGGCAGAGGATAATGGTTGCTTAACAGGACTGGATTTACAGTGAGGCGACAGTCTCCGCAAATGCAAATACTTCCATCACTTTTGAGAACCGGTACTATCGGTGTGGCCCATTCACTACACTCAACTTTTTCCAATACTTCAATAACACTCAAATACCTAACTCAAGAAATCGGTTCAATTCATCTTCCACCTTACTCTTCAATAAATTAGGTAGAGATCAGGCTTTAAAAAATGTATGCTGGATCCTCTCTTTAAGTTGCAAGGTAATTTTATAAGTGGAGAATGTACCTAAAGAAAGCTCAAATACTTTAGGGTACAAGTTAAAGCGTGACCTTCTTAAAGTTTGGTAAATAAAATTCTTCCGCTATAATGTTGTAAAATGAACCAGTATTGATTTCAAATGTATAAATTAGCTCAAATATGTTTAAGTCTATGGTAAAATCATTCTGATGGGAAGTAGGAAAATTAAAGAATGTGCCACATAGGGTGATCTCCTCTCCTACGTTTTATTCTATTAAAAATTTGATTTTACATACTGGGGCCAAATGACCTTTTTTATGACATTTATGGCAAGAATAATTTTTAAACTCACAAATTTTAGTTGGATGGTTTTTACGACCGCATACATCACAAGGCTTCTGCTGCTCTGTCTTCTGGTATGATGGTTTCTGAGGGCCAACATTTTTTTTTTTGCCATATAAAATGATTTAGATGGTTCTACCTTGATTTGTGATACAGTGGTGAATTTAAGGGAGGCTTCCCTCGCAGAGGCTAGGGTAAGCACTTTTGAAAATGTGAAGTTTACATCTATAGGGTCCTCTTCCATCAATCATTCCCTTATCTTGGTCAGAGCCAATCCCAGAACAAAAATATCCCTCATAATTATTTCTAGTTTAGTGCAAAAATGACAATCTGATGCACTCTTCCTGATTCTTGCTGAAAATTCAACAACTTTCTCTCCTGAATCCTGTTGTAAAGAGTAGAATTCTCTTCTGACAGCATAGCAAGATTTTACAGCTTTAAAATGATGTGTGAGAAGGTCTGTTATATCTTAAAAATTTTTGTTAGCTACCTTGGAAGGCAGGCACAGGCTGTGAAGAAGAGAGAGAACTTCATCATTAAGTGCAGCTTGGAGGTAAGCCTTCTTAACATCCTCACTAGTCACCCCAGAATATAGAAATGTATTCTCTAACCTCTCCAAAAAGTGTTTCCAGACACTTTCACCTGGAACTAAAATCGTTGGATGTGGCAATCTGCTCGATGAGTTCGGCATAATCGTCACCAAAATAATAATGCTATGACCCCAACTATTATGAGATGGGATACTTGAAATTATGTAAGTACTAGGTGGATGAATTGAAAAATAACATTCAATTAGAACCACAATAAAAAAACATATGTATTGCAACAGTAATAAAAAGTTACACACAGAGGTTTTAGATTAAGCAAAGAGAAATGAGCAATACCGTACAGATTACCTAGATCTAATAAACTATGGTAAAGTCACAACAAATATAATAAATAAATAATGTATTTATATTGAGAGTTCCTATAAACATCTTTTTATTAATGGGAATTCTGCCAGAGGTCTTCGACATCCTCTGTTGAAGTATATAATATAATAGTATTCTCATATTATGTTCAAAAACATCCTCAATTGTTCACACAATGTGAGGATTGTAATTAATATTTATAGTCAAAAATAATGTTCATATATAAATGGGATATGACTAAAGAATTAAGAATTTTTTTAAAACAAGTGATCTTACTTCAATGAAAAGTAAAATATCTTTATATTTATGAGATTCTGGTGGATGAAATCTACTGTCTTCATGGCATAATGAGTAATCTTCATCAAATATGATTCCTTGACTTACATAGTCCTTGAGGAGAGTATTCAATGTCCGTCTGTCCCAGTTATCGGTAACTCTTCCCCCATAATTACACTCTCCAGTTAAATACAAGACTGCTCTATAGGGTATAGCAATGTACTTATTAATGAAAATCTGTGAAAAAAAATAAATAAATAAAGTTTGATATTTTAACATAATTACTCAAATAAATACTTGTTTATAAAAAGTCTAGTCTACATTGAAGTCATTTGAGGAATGAAGGATAAACATTTCTTGTCACTTCAAACGTAGAATTACCATAATTATAGTAGAGCACAATGAAATAAAATATTAAGCTAAAAAGCTAAATATCATTGCTATGTTGTAGACAATGATAAAAAGAAGTTTACTGACACATGTTTATATGAATTTTGTTACATGATTACTACTAAAATATTTACTTACAAGGGGACATTTGCAATTGTAACTCACAGATTTGAATGCCGATTTTTGTGTGGGTAGTAGGGACCTATAATAGTGCAAAACTAGAGTTATAGCCGCCAATGGGCATAAAGAGCCGAGAAAAAAAAAAAAAAATATGAAAATCACGTTTTATTTTTTTTCTTAGCTCTTAATCAAGATAGAGAAATGATTCTTTCACGTTCAATTGCAGTTGTGTATGTTATTTTTAATAAAAATAATTTTGTTATACTCAAGACACTACCTGGCTTTAGGGTGCTCAAAAACTCCAAAAAAATGACAAAATTCCAAGGAAATCCGCTGTAAATCAGTGGAAACTTTTTTTCATGAGCAACTGACCTCACATTTCGATTTAACGCACCATAAAACCCTTATATGTGAAATTTCATCAAAATCAAAAAATATTAATTTTTTACCCCTTTCGAGGAGGTTCAAATTTTGAAGTTGAGATTTCATCAACAATTTCTACCGGCCACAACAACTGCTGTGTTCAACCGATTACAATAATAATAGAATCACAAGAATCGGCATACATTCTGCTTTTTATCCATGCATAATGCATTGGATTTACTCCAGATTTTAGTGGACAAAAACTGATGTGAATGAAAAAATCCGAGGTCAGCTATAACTTGAGATATTTCAATAAGGGGAAATCCTGCGACCTCCGGATTTGGTGCTAAACTATGCAGTTTTACGTCTTCTAGATGACCTTAAAATTTGGTCTTAATCGGTGGTGAAATATGTGAGATAGCGCAAATTATTTACATTTCTTCAGAAATTGACAGCCCCTTGCCTACTAAAATCCTACACAATTTTAAAGGTAAAAAAAAAATAATTTTTGAATTTGACAAAATTAAGTTTCTACCTGTTTTTTGAGATGAGGAATTTGAAAGTAATATCAATTTTTAGTTTAAAAATTTTCCTCACCTATATCATATAAATAAGACGTTTTAAAATGACATATTTTAATTTCAAATTGCATAGAAATCCTAAGATTGGTGAATAATAAAATCTTAATACCAGGTTTTGGTTAAAAAATACTTTTTTTTTTTTTAATTGGACTTATTTATTTGAAATTTATCTTGTAAAAACTAAAAAAATAATAAAAATAGATCATTTTAAAACGTCTTATTTATATAATATATAATTTATATAATAAAAAAACTTTTAAACTAAAAATTGATATTATTTTCAAATTCCTCATCTCAAAAAACATGTAGAAACTTAATTTTGTGGAAATCAAAAATAATTTGTTTTTACCTTTAAAATTTTGTAGGATTTTAGAAGGCAAGGGGCTGTCAATTTCTGAAGAAATGTAAATAATTTGCGCTATCTCACATATTTCACTACCGATTAATACAAAATTTTAAGGTCATTTAGAAGCCGTAAAACTGCATAGTTCAGTATAAATTCAGAGGTCGCTGGATTTTCCCTTATTGAGATATCTCAAGTTATAGCTGACTTCGGGTTTTTTCATTCACATCAGTTTTTGTCCACTGAAATCTGGAGTAAATCCAATGTATTATGCATGGATAAAAAGCAGAATGTATGCCGATTCTTGTGATTCTATTACTATTGTAATTGGTTGAACACAGCAGTTGTTGTGGCCGGTAGAAATTGTTGATGAAATCTCAACTTCAAAATTTGAACCTCCTCGAAAGAGGTAAAAAATTAATATTTTTTAATTTTGATGAAATTTCACATATAAGGGTTTTATGGTGCGTTAAATCGAAATGTGAGGTCAGTTGCTCATGAAAAAAAGTTTCCACTGATTTACAGCGGATTTCCTTGGAATTTTGTCATTTTTTTGGAGTTTTTGAGCACCCTAAAGCCAGGTAGTGTCTTGAGCATAACAAAATTATTTTTATTAAAAATAACATACACAACTGCAATTGAACGTGAAAGAATCATTTCTCTATCTTGATTAAGAGCTAAGAAAAAAAATAAAACGTGATTTTCATATTTTTTTTTTTTTTTCTCGGCTCCTTATGCCCATTGGCGGCTATAACTCTAGTTTTGCACTATTATAGGTCCCTACTACCCACACAAAAATCGGCATTCAAATCTGTGAGTTACAATTGCAAACGTCCCCTTGTTAGTAATAAATGAAGAGATTTACTTATTTCGCACTTACTTGCAACTGATTTATAGATATCAGATAATCGGAATCATTAAAGCCGTAGGGTATATTCCATCCTATAGGCCCAAATGTTCGGCGTTCAAGGACAACAGCATGAAAAAATGAAATTCCTAGTAGAAGCCTTGCAAATATCAAGCCTTTGCTTTGACATGCATAATAGAATTCTAATAAAGAAACAGGCGGTGAAGCATAACATTTCAGAAGACTATTTTTCAATCCAGAGGGTGACTCATTTATGATTTTTACTCCGTTCTGGAGTAAGATTATGGGGAACTGAAAAATGGTAATGTATAAATAAAAAATCTCAACATTTATAAAACTCTAAAATTTCAAGATCAAATAAAACACAAATAATATTTAATATTTTACTTTATCTGATGGATAACTTGTAAGGAAAAGGTGAAAACCATCAACTTCACTCTCAGGTCTCATAGTTGGTAATTCTTCACAAATCATTTCTAATCGTGGCATCCAAGAAGTGAGCAAGTGACAGTTCTGCAGGCAGATCCATTGGTATGGAATATATTTAGATCTAATCAAAGCTTCAGCTACAGGGCCCTTTTGGAACGAATAAGATAAATTATTTTTTGTATAAATATTACAGCCCTCTTATAAAAATAATATTATTATAAATATTAATTCTATTTGATAAGTAATAGTAAAACACTGAGTTAATAAAGGTAAAAAGTTATATAATATTATATTATATTTTTAGAGTCCATGTTTCACTACCATATGTCACTACAGGCCTTATTACAGTTTTGTATATGGTTACTTTTACCCGTCCGAAGAGGCTTTTAAACCGTAGAGCTTTCTCCATCGCATAAAAACGCCTAGTTCCTGCTACTATTCTGGCTTTAATGTCAGCTCCTACATCATTATTTTATGTTGCTATGCCTCCCAGGTACTTACTTAATTCTTTACAGGTAGGAAACATGTACTCTTCTATTGCTATATATCCTCCACTGTAATTTGGTTTGCTCGAGGTTCCCATAAATTTAGTTTTTGATTTATTGATCTCGAGCCCTCTCCTCTTTGCTGCTTGGCTGAATTCATTAAATACATCAACTAACGCAGAAAACATTCTTGCACAGATCACCACGTCATCTGCATATGCCATGTACTCCATTAGTCTGCTATAAATACAGTCAAAGAGCAACAAAGGTGGCACATCAGAAGCAATGCAGAGCTCAGAGAGCTCTATGATGAGACGGATGTAGTCACTGTTGTGAAAAAAGCGAGGTTGCGATGGCTGGGTCATATAGAGAGAATGGAACCTCAAAGGCTGCCAAGAAAAATATGGATGGGAACGCCAGGAGAAACAAGTAGAAGAGGTAGGTCCAGGCAAAGATGGATGGATGATGTGGAAGGGGATATACGGCGGCTAAATATCCAGAATTGGAGGAACGTGGCCGCTGACAGAGAGGAGTGGAGAAAACTGTGTGCAGAGGCCTAGGTCCTTCATGGACTGTAGTGCCTAATATAGAGTAGAATATTATATTATATATTATATATTAATTATATAATATTATTATATTATATATATTATATATTAATTATATTATATTATTATATTAGTTTATATATTCAGCCAGAATACTATACAGTGTTTAATTATTTTTCAAGATCTAGCTAAGCATATCAGTATGTTTCCTTTCATTAAGTGCTTTGGTGAAGAAGTCAGGTAGTGAGCCAGTTGATCAATAGTAGAGTGGTGTTCTTTGGAACCGAACTGTTCATCTATGATCAGATTGTATTCTTAGATGTGTTTGTACAAACGCTGCAGAAGTATTTTTTCTAGAATTTTAGATAATGTAATTTGCAAACCTATCGGCCAGTAATATGTAACTTTTAGGGTCTTTATTTATTTTTGGAATTGCTATTGTTTTTGAAATTTTCTTTAGGTGAGATAGCAGGAGAGATATTGGTTTTTGGACTTCTTAAAAAGTCACAAACTTTGTGTTTTTCCAGTTTTGGTGATTTGCCACGAAGTTAGAAGTTATTGAGTGTGAGACTTTAAAATGATTATCTAGTAATTCAGCAATGTCTTTACCTATATTGGAACAGCTATTTGTTTGCCGTAGAGGTGGAATTTTTGGAAAATATTTTGTAAAAGTTTGATGTATTTTTCAAAGGTTTTTGTTACCAGATATGTGAGTTTAAAGTTGTTTCCCAATATTCATGTTTTCAACATTTTATGGAGGATTTCGTAACACTATTTAATTTATAAACAAAATGTCTTTGCTTGTGTGTTATAATTGTGTTTGAGTTTTTTCCCGATGGATGGAAGCATTTGATAAGAGATGTATGGACAAGAATAGACGCAGCTAACTGGTGCAGGATCGGAAGCAATGGATCAGTCTCTACAAGCAGGCTTCTTACACTGCATAGCAGTATAGGAGGAGATGGTTAAGAAGAAGAAGTTTTTTCATAAGTCTATATTTTATTTTTATAATTGCTATCAATTGAAAAAGTAAATTATACCAACAGCAAGACAGTATAGATTGTGGGATCATATCTATCATTGACATTTTGACTGGAATGGTTCTATCAGAGACAAGTGGATTATTTAATGATGGGTTTATGTCTATTTGGGAGTCCATTGTTAACAAACACTTATACCAGTTAGCCTTTATTAACACGAATTCACTAGTATTAGGATGAGTAGTTAATGATGACTCTTTATGGAAAATCATTGAATTGTGAATCGTGCTAAGATAATGAACTATATTAATTCACTTTTCAGAATTCATATAGCTGAGTTTTTATTTCTCCACTGTAATGCTTAAATAAGTTTGTTTTTTTTCTTATAACTAATTTTGTAATTTACTGATATGCTGATGTACAACTAATGCCGTCAGCCTATCATTGTGCATTATTGTTATTCTTAGGGGAAAATATGTTCCAGTGTAAAGTTTATATTTTCATTCACTTCTTCAAACTGTTTTAATGGTTTAATTTCTAAATTAAATCACAGTTATAAATGTATGGATGAACTGAGAGATCAATAATGCTTGAACTTAGACAAATGCTTTGATTTCAATATATATGGTATTAATAAGCTATTGAGCATGATGAGATATTAAGCCACATCCACACTATTCCGCGGTTGGTCGTTGACACTGCCAAAGTGGCAAAGCCAACTGGCCTGCCATCCACATCTGAGATAACATTTAGTCCCACAACTAAGCCTGGGTGAAGCCAATGGTTAACACATTCGATAATAATAAATAATAATACCTGTCCTTGCCCTAATGAAATAGTTGCGAACTTAGACCTCAAATCAATTGCTAAATCTGAGAGTGTTTTCAAAGGGTCTGCTCCTGGGGAAAGCACAAAAATTATTGGTGTGTATGAGTGACAATTTTTTATGGTTTCTTCTAAATTAATATGTGGAACCTCAATAAATTCTGGTCCAACTCTACATTCCACAAAGTATTCAATCATAGGTATAAGCTGAAAACAAAAAAAAATTACAAATTTCTAGGAAACAAAACTTAATGTATATAAACTATTATATAATCAATTATTAAAAAAAAAAAAAAAAAAAAAAAAAAAAAAAAAATCTAATATAAATATGCATTAGCGATTATGAAGTTTCAGTTATTGATTAGAAATTATTGTTTTATAACCAAGTACTCATGAGAGAAACTGTTATCAGCATTCACATTCTAGAAACAGCCATTCTTCTCCATCACACTAATGCTCAAAGACAAATTTATAAAGTCTAGGTTTAAGCATATCCAGACATTACAAAGTAAATCTCCTAATTTAGGCTGATAGAATAAAAAATAAGTTTTCTATAATAGCAAGTGTTAAGAACCTATTTTCTATCTATATCAATGACTTACCCAGCTTTATCCACAATTCTAATTATCACCTATATGCAGACGACCTTCAAATCTACCTATCTTTCCATCCTTCAGATATGCTCGAGGCATCTCGTAAACTTCAGGAAGACATTGATAACATCAACCGTTGGGCAGTGAAGAATAAGTTATATCTGAATCCAAAGAAAACTAAGGCTATCCTCATCGGTTCAAAACCCATCCCCTATACCCTTCCTTACTACCCATTACTTTACCTTAATAACCTTCCTATTCAGTTCCAAAACTCCATTAAAAATTTAGGAGTTACCTTTGATCATCACCTTTCCTGGAATAACCATATTGCCCAAATTTCCAAAAAATCCATCATAATCCTTAAACAACTGTATAGAATCCCGAGATTTCTTTTCCCAGAGTACCCGTCAACTTTTAGTGTCCTCTCTTGTTTTCCCTTGCTTTGATTACTGTTGTTTGGTTTATGGGGGACTGTCTGGGGATCTCGAGATGAAGCTGAGGAGACTGATGAACTGTTTCATTAGATTTATCTTCGGGATCCCTAGGCGGTCACACGTTACTTGCCGTTACTCTGAGCTTGGGTGGCTATTTCCTAAATTTCGACGGCAATACTTTCATATTCCAATGTCTAAAAACCAAAAACCCTTCCTATATTCTTGATTTATTAACTCTGCGTTCTTCTATACACCACCTAAACACTAGATCCCGACCTTTTAACCTATATATACCCTCACATAAAACCGCTTCCTTTGACAAATCCTTCATCATTCGTGCTACCTCCTTCTGGAATTCTTTACCCACTTCTATTCGTAAAGCAGCTTCCATAACCTCCTTTAAAAATAACCTATTCCAGTACCTTTTAGACAATCAATCTTCCGCAAAGATGTCAATAATCAAATGAATACTTTTTTTCTTTCCTCTCTTTCTTTTATACGTTCATATATATATATATATATATATGTGTGTATGTATATATATATATATATATATATATATATATATATATGTGTGTGTGTGTGTGTATATATGTATATATATATATATATATATATATATATATATATATGTGTGTGTGTGTGTGTGTGTGTGTGTGTGTGTGTATGTGTATATGTGTGTATGTATATATGTAAACGATTGTATTTTATGTTATAATTATTATTTCATATATTTATTTATTTTTATTTTTTATTCAATTTAATTTTTTTTTCCCTGTAAAAAATGTATGCTTTAATTACTGGAACATCTAATTTGTAAATAATTGGCCAGACAATTGTACTCTTTATTGTGCATTATTTTTATTCTTAGAGGACAATAAGTCCCAGAATAAAGTTTATTTTTTCATTTTTTCATTTCATACTATTCCTCTTGGTATGGTGATTAAATTAAATTACTTTTTCTTTAGTTTGAAAATCTAAAACAGTTAAACAGATCTAATAAGAGGTGGTGGAGAGAATTTTGAAATTGAATTGATGAGTAGAGAGATGGCAGCATCTAAAGTCAGTAAGAGAAGAAAAGGCTGCCTTAACAATTCGAAGCTCATGGTAGCAGATTTTTGCAAGGTTCTTGTACTTGGTGCAATGAATGTGAATTGAATGTAAGTATTTCTGAAGAGTGATAATGAACATATAGTGCTTCAAATTTAGCAAATATCTGAAGATGAAATTAAATTAAAGTTTTAAACATCAACTTTAAATGGCAACCCCCAATGGCTGCCACTGGCAATCATTACAACAATTGACCAAAGTAACCATTTGAATAAGATTAAACAAAATTAAATAAAAGTTATTGTTTTGTTTTTTTACGAAAAGGACTATCTGTTAAAGCTAATTTTATAAGCTCAAAATTTCATATTTAGAAAAAATCACATTTTTATTCATTTTTTTCTTGATGAAATGGTTGAAATATTCTTGTCCAAGAAGTTTATAATCCCCATGTCCTTTCTGCAACTAAAAATTTTCATTGTTTTATGTAATGCAACATCTCCTCCAAGTGGAAAAGTCATGCCTTCTGTTCTGAGCTCTCTATTCATACTATCATTGACTGGTTCTGTTGCACGTTGGTCTCAGAGTTCCAGAGCGCCTATTTGAGAATGTCCTGGATTCAATTCTTGCCTGGGTCAAGTTATATTTATTTTGTGGTGATCCTGCAAAATAATTCTTTACACTTCCATTCTGGAGTTCCTTGAGAACAGGATAGCATTGATAGCCACCAGAACCAATAGGTTCAATTGCTGGACAAGTCTCCCCTCCCCCCAATAATAAAAATACTACCACTAACAACAGTGACTGTTTAACTGCTCTAAATATTTTAGCTCATACCAACAGTGCCTGTTTATGAGTGTGGGTGTAGAAAGGACCTTTCCTTATTTAAAATATTTTTTGGATGACAGGAGGTATAATGCGAAAGAAAGAAATTGAGTAATGTCCTTATGTCAGTGTAAATTTCAATGAAGAAATATACATTTTTTTTTTTTTTTTTCATTTTGTTTTTGTATTATCTAACTTTTTATATGGTTTATAATGGCTGTTTTCAAATTTTCAAGCAATCTAGTGTTGAATGAAAACTGATAATAAAGCTTAATATATAAATATTTATTATAGCCATGTAATAAATTAATAAATATATATTGCTCGTGCCATTAGGCGCCCTTTCTAAATAGACCAATTAAATACCTATAAAAAATAGAAAGTAAAATGTGAAACAGAGGTCAAAATCACACATTACCACAAGCTAGTGGATATGTGTGGCAACTAAATCTTCCATCAATAGCTAGAGTGCGCTACGAGTTCATTTTTCCGATCGTTTTTCTCACATCCTGGTCATTCCTGCAGAAGAAGTACTTGAGACTAGATGCTTTTTCAATGTCCATGGCATTTTTTCCTTCCACGGTTTTGTTCAAGACAGTTGTCTTCCAATTCTTTCATTTAAGCCTTTTGTTTCCACTCTTTATGTTATTTCATATCAAAGACATTTTTTTATGCCTTTTACTTGCAAAAAAGTGTAAATTCAGCCAGAAGATCTCTCAACCGATTCATTCAACAACTAGAAAGCACCCTAACTTTCTCTGGTCGGATGAATGCATTTGAAAACCCAGAGGAGTCATGCCAGCACAACTTTATGATATTCATCTGGGTTTCAATTTTATTTTATTTGGTTCAGAGTTCTTCTAATTATTTTTCCTCTACAATTACAAACTTTTTTTCAAGTGATCCTATTTACAGCCCAGAGCGTAATTTTAATTCAAACGAAGTCACATTTCGTTTTGAATTAGAAAAGTTTAACCTACGAGCTTTGACTCAACACACACACACACACACACACACACACATATATATATATCTAAAGAGCAAACATAATTTACAATATTTATATAAAAGGTATCTACATAGGTATTTTATAGAAGTCTGCATATTACACACATTATAAATTGAATTAAATATAAAATATCATAAATCTATGTATCACTCTATAAGTTATGACTAGGGCTGTGAAATATATGCATTTGCATATTTCTCCTAGCCAACTAAAATATCCAATATTGTCAAAATGGATATGCTTTAAGGCGTTTGGAACCAATTTGAGTTATTTTTATTTTGCATAGTTGTGCATATTTTGCCATAAATACATATTTTTGCATATTTTAAACTTCAACTGCATATTTACCTACATATTTGGCATTTTTATTTTCCATATTTGTGCATATTTTGTCATAAATACATATTTTGAACTGTAATTGCATATTTAACTTAATATCCGGCATATCAGCATTTGACTTTTGTTTTTTTTTTTTTTTAAATTTCTGAGCAGACAAAAAAAAAAAAAAAAAAAAAAAATATATATATATATATATATATATATATATATATATATATAAACCAAAAAATAACTATGTGAACTTCTCCTATTTTTTTTTTTTTTTTTTTTTTTTATCATTTATTGTATAAGATCGTGTTTATCCAGATGCTGATACTTCCCTTTGGATGGTATTTGCTTTTCTTGGAATTGTTAAGTCGGATTAATTTCTTGTTCTTGCTCTGCTCAAATACTTGGAATATTACTTCACTTTTATTTTTTCTCGAAAATTACTCTAGCAAAGACAAAAGATCTTGTTGGAAAGAATGCAAGTTCTCAAATTTGATTTTTTAAGTGCGATGGTGACGTTTTATATTGTGATTCTTTTGATAAAGTTGTGTCAATTACTGCAAATAAAAGAGCAAAGTACTTATAAAACAAAGGTAAGAAATCAAGAAAAGTCTTTTGTTACACAAACTGCCACTGGATTCACAAAATTCTGGTTTCAATACTGATTTATGTCCAGCTGAAATACCCTTCCATACATGTTTTCTTTTTTAACATTTGCCTTGTCATTTTGTTTTTTAATAGTCTTCTTTGAATTGTTTCCCTTTTCAACACGATTAGTTACTTAGACTTGAGTTTGTACTTATGTATAAGTATGTATTGCATTTTTTTAAATTTTCCTAAATAGGTTATATAAATAGTTGCATATTTTAGGTATTTAATTGCATATTTTACCCTATATATTTGCATATATATGTGCATATTTTTGAGTTTTTACTGCACATAATTCACAGCCCTAGTTATGACTAATGAAATATTAGGTATAGGGTAAAACTTACCCTATCTGATCGAAACATCCTGAAAATTATAAGTTGCTGAAATAAAGTCAAGTTATAAACCCAAGGGGTAGGTATATCATGGAATGTTGGAGTTCCTAATTCATAGAAACGATGCCATTGTGGCAAGTGAGTAGCAAAGTGCTCAGCAAATTCTGGAAAAAAAATGGTTAAATCAAAAACAAAATTGAATTTTCTAACAACTGTGCCCCTAAATAATTACTTAATATATATTGACAATGATGGAGTGGATAGTTATTATCTGTTAAAGCTGATTAATACATTAGGATATATGTTTCCTAAAATGAACTCCATTGAAAATTTAATGAGATAAAAAATGCAGTGACTGTACATAAAAGATTAGAATCTACTTTTAAATTAATAATTCTATTTAAGACTAAATATTATGTACTGGGAGAAGGAAGAGGTGATATAGGTGATGGGCTAGATAGCTGTGTGATTAAAGTTGACATTGCTGAGTACCATCATGTCTCCAAATTGCGAGGACAAATGCTCACAATGAAAAATTAAACAATGACCAACTTAAGTTGGGGAAGTCGAAAAATTGGAAAACAAATATTAAGAACAACATTATATTTATTCATGGAGTACTCAGCAACCACCAAGTTAGTTCTGAAATATTTGAAACCGTCATCTTTAATATCCACTTATTAGTTTTTAATAATAAAGATAAATTTTTTAATACTCAAGCCAACTCAGCCAGTTGATTTAAAATTTGTCTTGTAAACCTATCTCTAGAATAAAAAACAATACATTTTTAATAACCTGTTCATGGTAAAGTTAATAGTTTAACTGATCTTTATTGAATCTCACAATGAGTTCCTATGACATACCGATGTTTTTTTTTTATTTTTTCATTATATTTTTATCACAACTATTTATTAAATTTTTAGCAAACAGATTATTTTTATCCGATCCATTCTATTATTAATATATATATATATATATATATAATGTTGAGATATTTTAAAACTGAAAATTATATAGGACAAGGGATGAAAGTGTAAGGGTCTAAACCAGGTAGGAACCCTTGGATTAGGAACACCTGAGGTACCTGCAAGGTACCAGCCCCAGCCTTGAGGCAGGTAAAGGGAGGCAGCTGGTATTAGGACAGAGAATGAAGAAGACATAGTCAGTGGTTTATGGACCTTAGAGCAGCCAGTGTCAGGAGTCAGAAGACTATGGAACCAAGATAAGTGAAAGTGTTTAGGTTCTCTCAGTAATGGACTTTAATTAAAATTAAATTAAGGTAAATTTAAATATGTTTATATATAAAATAATAAATATAATAAATATGCACAAAACCTTGTTTAAAAAAATATCCAGTCATAATTCAAAAGAATATTGACAGAACCCTAAATAGAATCAAAGTCAATTAATTATTTATATATAATTTTATTAAAAATTAATGATTCAAGAAAATCATAACAATATATATATATATATATATATATATATATATATATATATATATATATATATATATATATATATATATATTAAATTAAATGTCGGAAATTATGAACCTGTCCATCATGAGGACATCTGTCATTGTTTAGTATGTTGAAGCGTTTCAAGTATTGTTTGGTTTGTCCGTGTTATATATGACTGTAAAGGACTTGACAACATTAGGGCAGGACTGATACAGAACATTATACTAAAACACGGAAATTGGCCAGAAACAGAACAGAGACTTATGACCAAATTTAAATCTGATTTTGTACAATTTATTAAACAAATAGACTTTAAAAAACTGACTGATGAATGTAGGAAGGCAGTATAATGATGCTTTAGTAGGCAGCATCTTGTTGTGCTTTAGTTTATTTTTATTTATTTTTATTATTTATGGAATTATTATTTTGTAGAAAATTGTATTAACGTTACTTTCTTTAGGTTTATTACTTTCTTTAGGTTTCTCATTATTTAATTGTTTCATTTTGTTTGATTTTTTTGTTTTTTGTTTTATTTTGTTTATCTGATTGTACACAAGAGACAATAAGATCAATTTTAATTAACAAAAATGTAAACCAATGAACTTGGTAATACGTGTAGTATGCCTAAAAACAGGCATGGCGCATGTAAATACGCTAAATAAATTCTCCTCTTATGGGGTTACCATAAGAGGAAAAGAGAAAAAAAAAAAAAAAAAAAAAAAATATATATATATATATATATATATATAAAGTACATATATATCAAATATAAATACATATCTGTTTTTTTTGTTTTTGTGTTTGTTTTATTATTATTATTAGGTATACCCTAAGTATAGCCTGTTTTTGCAATAAATAAATAAGCATGTAATAATCCAGATAAGTTACCTGTAAAAGCATCCAAAGCATCTACACGGCATATTTCATCCCACGAAGACATTGGCAACCATGTTTCTGCTATGTTAGATAACGGATTGGCCAGTCCTATTCCACCTGTCAGTAAGAAATTCAATTCATCCATCCTGAGCTCCCCTTCAGACCTAAAAATTGAAGATCATTAACTTTATAATAAATTCAGTAGAAACGATTAAAATATAAATCAATAATAATTTTTCAATTTAATTTATAATTTACCACTGGGTTTTCATTCTCAAATTTACTATGTTTAATTTTGATATCTATCCTCCAGTTACGGCTGCTAAGTAAAAAGTTCTCATTTTTTTATTATTTTTATTCCCTTTAATTATTCTAAAGCGTTTAATTTAGTTTTTTAAAAAATAAAATGTTATGAATTTATAAATTTTTTCCATCTATATACCTAGAAAAATAATTAAAAAAATGAACACTAAAGGTACCGAGATTGAAAACTTACTGCATCACTGCTATGGTGAATATGAAGGAATACAGAATCCTGTCCTTGTTAAACAATGAGGCAACAACACTGTGAAACAATGCTAATTTGAAGGTAATCTCCATTTCTTTTAGGAAATCGCGAACAGATTGAAATTCCAACTTCAAACTGAAAATGATTTATAAACAGTTTTAGTTTAAATGATGATAACAATAACACAAATTAAAAATTATAAAACTAAAAATACAAAGAAAATATTATTTATCAATCTATCTATATGCTTACTACTTTATTGATATTTAATACGTTATAGAACTTCATACATTTATTTTATAACATTGTATTTTTAAATTATTATTTTAATTTTTGCCTTACAGTTTGACTTTGTATAAACGATAATAGTGCAGACATTAAAAACAAAGTACTGTGTTGATCTATGTTTGATACAAAAGAATACAAAAGAAATATTTCAATATTAATAATGAAATAACAAAATAAAATCTATCTCATTAAACATATATCCATCAAACTCTTAGCTCATAACAGAACTACATGATTTACATTATGAAAATAACCATTTGTTTTAAGTTAAATTTTTTTTTTTTTTTTTTTAAATTTACAATCATTAAATTTTACAAATATTAAAATACTAATTCTATGTATAGTTTTGTCCATTTCTCTGTAAAATAATATACGATAAAAAAAACAAAAAACTATTGATATTTTATTTTATACAATCTTTTTAATGGAGTTCAACTGAGGCTGCCCTCAATTCAATGCCATTGATCAGAAGATATCACCAACCCTGAGATGAAATCGGTAAATTTAAAATTTTAATATATTCGTGAAAAATTAATGAATTTAACAAAATTCATCTGGTTTTAAATGTAAAACTTAAAATGAAATCTACTTAATTTTTATATTATATCTACTTAATTTTAATATATTTTTATTTTCTCATGGAAAAACTTTTGTAGGGAAAATGAATTGCAAGCATTTTGCCTTATTTAAAATATAGGCAATACATTTTTTTTATTTAGCCATTTCAAAGTTAATATGGAATATCTTGTAACATATGTAATTTACAGAAAAACTCGAAATAGATAATATGTTTTTTATGTTGTTTTTTTTTTAAACAATTTATTGAAACTCATCAGTAGCGCGTCAATAAAAAATCTACACAAGATCTCTATGCCATCTTCATTTCAGATGCCTCAGAGGATTATCGGGAATTGAGTAGGAAGCAATTTGAGAAACTAGTGGATGGTTATGGAGCTTACTATGAAATGATTGGTATCTAGTTCTGGCTAAATCAGAAACATATGGAACATTAAGATCTTTATGGATAAGTTTATTGGTAACAAAGTATGGAGCATTGAGGATTTTTCAGAGGATTTTGGATTGTAAGGATTGGATACAGGATGAATTGGATGGTTTAGTAGAGCCCCAAAGCTCAACTCCATACGTCCATATAGGTCTAATCACCGTCATGTAAATGAGTCTTTTGTAATTAATTGGGAGCTTTGAGCATTTGTCTAGTAAATGTTGAAGTAGTCTGTAACAACAAGCAGTTTTTTGTCGTTTTAGTCTTGTATGTGGATTCCAAGTAAGGCGTTTGTCCAAGTGGAGTCCTAGATAGCGGTTCTGTTTACTTTGAACGTTCTATCACTGAGATAGAAATAGATAATAAGGAAGTATGTTGAGGGAAGGAATTTGCGGAGCTTGTAAAGCAGTCCTGGGTGCCAGACTCAATCAAAAGCTTGTTCTACGTTGAGAAAGGCTCCTGTGCAGTTCATTCAAGATAAAAATAAAAATAAATAAATAAAAGAGTCTCAAGAAGAGAGAGAGAGAAAAAAAATTTATATTGTCTAGTTTCGAGTGGGAAGCAATAGAACTATCAACACTAACCTTGACCGTGTGATATATAGCGATGTATTCTACCAGTCGGTAGGATTACAGCAAGCCAGTCAGACTGCTTTACCTAGTATATCTGTTATTGTTCAAAGTTAATTTAAATAATTCACTTACCTCACTGGAAGTAATATAAAATTGTTCTATTGTCATTAATTTCACCTTATGGTAAAGATAAGAGCGGAATTTTAGTTAATACACTGTAAAAGAAAGTCACAAACACAAAGCGATATTTAGCATGCAGTGTGGGTGCGGCCATCTTGAACTTTTTACTTGTAAATTAAGAATATATATGGGAAATATCATTTTTTTAAATATATTATTTTTCATATCTATTGTTAATCAATAAATAAAAACATTTTTTTTCTCTCTCTTTAGAGATTTTCTTTATAATCTATTCAAACCAAGATATTTGGTGCTGAAAATTTTTTTTAAGAACTCTGAAATTATATTTACTTATAAAAAAAATATGGTGAATAATCAAGTTCTCAAATGCTATTGCTTATAAAAAATATTCTTAACTATACACAACCAAGCACATACTCGTATGTATAACTAACAACCAGCGAAATAAACAACCAAATAAAGAACTATTTAATTACTTACTTTTTCCGCATTACAGTCTCATAAATTGTCATGAACCATTCCAGTGAAAACTGGTACATCGGGTCAACCTGAGGTAAGTCCACGATAGTATAGTATAGGAAAGAGGTACGGTAAGCGATTGGTCTGTACACACTTTTCAGTATGTCTATGTCTTTTCTTGCTACAGCTGATTCCTTTTCTTTCACAGCAACCTCTTCAGCTGTTTTCTAAACATATTCAGGTGTATTATGAAGCGCATAAATTATATGAAATTAAGAAATACAAAATCAATATAGTAAAACTTGTTACAAGATATAATTAAAAATTGTTTAAGCCAATATCAATGACAATAGTGATCTTTTTAAAAAAATATAATATCACATTATAAGAATAGTTGGTATTGATATCTTTAATAACCTAATAATAAAGTTAATTTCACTGAAATTAGGAATAGCTTAAGCTTTAATACTCCCATCATTAAGTCTTGAATTGTGGATATCTACAAATAACTTCATTTAGTTTATTCTTCTAATTTTATGGAAGATTAGCTTAATCTACTGGTTTTTTCTTTCTCTGCTTATTATAAACCTATAGAATGCTCTGGTGGGCCACGCCCACAACTATTATCCTCCAAGATCAGTTTATAGGTTATTTCACAACAGCATTCTTGCTATATTTAAAACATATATATCAAATGTAATAGATGTATAACTGCTCCAGGCAGATCACAGTTGAAGACCACCTTCCTCAAAACATTAAAAAAAAAAAAAAAAACCTCAGGGTTCTTCTCAGTGGAGATCGGATCATTGCTAGTGTGAGTGTTCATAACTTTGAGCTCATACTTAAAAATCCAGCTGTTTAGATGGATCAAAATATAGCAGTCAATATGATAGTAATATACATTATATCATTATTCAATACTAAAACTTTTGTTATAAAATTATTACTTCTATTACCAAAAAAAAATGTGATAGAAATTTACCTAGTCTACCTAAGTATTTTTTTGTTATTCCAAATAATCTTTTGTTAGCAAGTTTAGTTATTGAGGCAGTATTTGGTGACCTGGTATTTTAAACAATCTTGAAAATTATAATTGCCTACTTATTTACACATTCATTAAAACTAACTAGATAATATAGATAATATAGATAATATCTATTATTATTCAAACCAATTCTTTTTCTATCAACAAAAACTAACAGCAGATACTCCTCAAGGGTTCTGTCTATCTCCTATACTAATGAATATTCTCGTTAATGCCATTTTCGAAATTTAATTACCAAAAGATTCAAAAATCAAGGCCTATTTAGATGAAATATTATTCTTGATTAAATGCAGACCATTCAAGGAGCTATGGTCTAAAATGTATGCAATATCAATATGACTTGGGTTACTGGCTAAGTTCAGAATCCAGTGGAGGCTGAGTGAGAGCACTTGGATGGAAAAGCTTGTCATTCCTAGAACCCCATATTACACATTACAAATGTACTGGGGCTATTGCATTGTTAGTCTAGGAGGGTTATAGGGATGTTTGGAAATGGAAATTGATTGAGCAAGAGGGTTCGGATTGTTAAAACTGTTTTAATAAAATTTGATATTTTAAAGGATATGTAGGGCTTTATTAGAGACATAATATGGAACATTTAAAATAGTTCGAAAGACTTCAGATTGGGTGGATTCAATACATTTAAAAGTAAATTTTTAGCAGTTTTCCTTGGTTCAATTCCATTAGTCCAAAAAGGTTTCAGAATGACCACGTAAATCAGAAGTTTATTATCAATATAAATATCCTATTTATATGATGCAACATTTTTAAATTCCATTTTAAATATGATAGAACACAAATGTGGTCCTAGATCAAGACGGAATTTTAAAATTATCTGAAATGGGGCCAAAGGCTATCGAACAAAAATTTCAATCAGTTAATCCGAAAAAAAGGAGACATTACTTACTGATCAACCCAATAGAGTGCCAAAGAACATAGAACGTGTTAATATAAAAAATTAAACATGCAGTTATGATATTTGGAGGAATGGGCTTGTATTAATAGGGATTTCAAGTTATAAATTTGAGAAATTATTAATTTACCTAACTTCAATTAATTATTTATAGTGATGTTTTGGCCAAAATAATTTGGGATATCAACAGGGCAGACAATAACTGATTGTTTGTTTTGCATAATTTGTCCATTAGTATTAAGGTAAAAAAAATTAATTAACTCTTTTTAAAGGGAAATATTGTTTATTTTTAATTAAAGGGGAAAAAAACATACAGTGTGTTTAGTTTTTAGAAAGTAGGGATTTTAATTGAAAATCTTAAAATCAATTTTTAACCCTCAAAAGCTACACTAGGGTACAGGTGTACCCCAGGTCATGAATTTTTTCTATGTAATTAACCGACAATGTGCAAGGAGCATGAGAATTTTGGTATTTTACAGTCTCAAATGTTGTTCAGTACTGTCAGTTCGTTGTAGCTAATTTCTGAAGTGTTTATTGAAAAACTCTTGAACCTTGAAAAACAAAGATTTTGGTTACACCTGTACCCCATTTTAGTTTCTGTGTAACTGCCTTATTTTAATTAAAACATTATATATTTATGTTAAAACATTTATTTATGTATAGATTGTTGTATTATAACAATTTTAACAATCTGGCTGTATTATAAAAGGCTTTTCGATGTATGTATTGTGAATAACATTTTGTGAGCAGTAATAGATATGGGTTCATCAAAGAACAGGATTCTCATTTCTATTGACAAAATTTTATTTGAAGAAGAACTTACTGAAGAGAGTGATATTTCATAAAGTGAAAAATAGGCGATTGTTATTAAAAGCGTGGTATGGAAGCTCATAAGGCTGAACATGTTGCTCCATCTAGATAATCAAACTTTGTAGTCTCCGCTTTGGCTTCTTATAAATGAAATACTCAAAATTGATCCACCAGAAAAACTAACATCTTATAGGGAATCTTCAGCTGGAAGATGTAGTTTCTACCAACAAAGCAAACATCGGAAAAGCCGAGTGAAATGCACAAAGTGTGAAAAAATCTTTGTTTTGTTTGATTGAAAAAATCAATTTTTGTTCTTTGGTATATAACATATAAAATGTATGCCACTAAGTTTTAATAAAAGCTGTTAAAAAGTAAAAAAAAATTTTATTGGGGTACACCTCAACTCCAGTGTAGCCTTTAATTAATTATTACTAAGTGTAGTCTTTCAGGGTTAAACACCAAAATATTACCTTTGAACGTTCCAAGATGATAATAGTATCAGGATGAGTCAGAAGATCTTTTCTCTGCAAACAAGTTAATATATCCATTTCACACGCCTCTAATAGTGATTTATTCATTGCACCTTCTGTGATCAAATGCTTTCGTTTTTCATCCAAATCAGGACTGAAAAAAAAAAAAAAAAAAAAAAAAAAAAAATGTTTAGTTAGAGTTTAGACATATAAGTTTAGTTAGGTGTAGACATATGTAATTTTTAAACAAAGTTTAACGTACTGCTTCATGGCAATTATTGTGCTGAGAATTTGATCTGATAATCCCTCAATGGTTAGAGAGAAATTAATTACAGTAAGCTGGTTGTATATCTCAGGCATGAAGTTCGGGTTCATTAATTTGGTAGTGACATAGAATCGGAAATTTTTGTGAACCAACACGACGTTATCTCCTAATGCAATGAATCTGATCTTCCCTGGAAAAAAATTAACAAAAGTATAAAAATAATTACAATAAACTCACAGGTAATTAAATATACACTAAAATAATATAAATTAATTTTAGAAAACAGAACTATCCAAGATTCATAAGATTAAAAACATTACTACAGATAATGGACACAATCGACCAACTATACATGTTGCATCCATTACTAACTAATACCACAAATGATATATGGGTCATTCTCAAAAGAATTGCCACTTTCGTAAAAAAAAAAAAAAAAATTGTCACTCGTAATTAACATAGGTTATCTTCTGATTGTTAAACCAGTTACTTCCGGTTCCTCGAGGAGAGAGGTTAATTGGCCTCGAAAATAATGGTAAGAATTTTTATTCAATATCAGAAGTGTTACTGCTATAAAATGTCTTTGACTCAATTTTCATTACATCTACAAATAACAATTATATTCTCAAGAGCCTACTTCAGTTTGTTTAATTTTTGATTGGTTAAATAGTATCTAAAAGTTTATCAGCTTGGAAAAATGAGGAGAATGGCAGCAGTGTTACTGGTCAGTAGTGTTACCTCACGGACGTCATTCTAAAGTGAAGTGAAGATTATTATGTTAAAAACAGAAACCTTTTCCTTATGAGTGAAATAACCACGCCACATTTTTGAAAATGGAAACTAAATTATAGAATAGTTGCTAACACTCCTGGGTAAAAGTTATATTTTACCGACTTCAGACACTCATGACATTACATAATGAAATAAAAAACAATCTTTATTCTGAGACACATCGTCCCCTAAGAATAACAAATATGTATAATAGGGTTATATAATAATCTGGCTATCTTATTTTCAAATGAAGATAATAATATATATAAAAGGTAATATATGTATATACAATTCAAAAAGGCACTTTTGGTATAAATATATAAATAAGAAAAAGCAGAGAGAGAAAATAAATAATGATAATAATAACAATATGATGATATAATAATTAATTGATTATATAATTACAATGTGTTAAAGAAAAATAAAGAAATATAAAAAATAAATCCATTAAATAAAGTACAACTAATGAATAGCAACAAAAAATATATAGAAAAAATTTAAGAACTACTTGAATGCTGATAAGACGAAATATTTACAGATACATAAAAACATATATTCACACATCTTATTCCATCTTATGTAGATATAGGTGTTCACATATACCTGTACACACCTATTAATCTATACAATGGCATATATATATATATATATATATATATATATATATATATATATATATATATATATATATATATATATATATATATATATATATGCGAAAAAACAGAAAAAAAACAATTGTTAGGGAAACAGCTGTCAAAAACAAAAAGGAATTTAAATTTATACAATGTATACTTATTGAGGCAAATTCATTGGCATCGGATATGCTGAGCTTGATTGATCTGGGAGTCGTCTGCATAAAGGTGATGGGAACAATGTAAAATTGACTGGGGGAGATCATTAATGTAGGAGTTGAAGAGGAAAGGTGAAATGCTGTAACCTTGGGCTACTCCAGAAGACATAGCTAGGAAGTCGGATAAGGGTTGATTAGGGATGGATACTGTTTGAGTGCGGTCGGAGAGGAAAGACTGAAACCAATGGATTGAACTATTGGAAAATTTTAAAGATTTTAATTTGGAAAAAAGGATACAATGGTCAATGGAATCAAAGGCTTTGGAAAAATCTAATAGTATCAAGACGGTCAGTTTTTTTCATCTATGGCGGCATGGATATCGCTTATGATTTTGGTTAGTGCAGATAGTGTGGAATAACCAGGATGGAAACCAGATTGGAAAGGATCGAGCAGATGGGAACCTTCCAGGAAAATAGGAAATTTGGGATTGTACCAATCGTTCTAGGGGTTTTGAGAGGTTTGAAAGGATAGAGATTGGGCCATAATCTGCAGGACAGGTGGGATTAGGAGTTTTGTTGATAGGATGGATGATAGATTTTTTCCAGGAAGTAGGAAATAAAGCATTTTGAAGGGAGAAATTATAGATGTAGACAAGGGCCGGTAAAATTTCTGGGAGGCATAATTTTATTAGTTTAAAAGGAATACCATCTGGGCCTATGGAATTTGTATGAGACTTCACGATATAGGAGATAATCACTGTAGGAGTTATGTAGGAAAAATAAAAGTCATTGTCACTGAAAGGTGCTTCAGAGGAGAAACTGGTATAACGGGAAGGAGAGGAGGTGAGGGAAGATTAAACAAAATAGGCGTTTAGGTCATTAGGTAAAATTGGGAAGCTGGTTGAGGTTGAGGTTCCGGAGGGGTTATTGAGGGAGAGTTTTCTAAGGAGTTGCCATTTTGACTTGGAATCGGAAGAGGACAAAAGGACTTCGTAGAAATAAGAAGATTTCGCACGTCGAATTCTTACTTTCACCAGGTTACGGAGTACTTTAAACGCTTGATAGTCGTCCAAGAGTCTCGTTCGTCTAAATCGTCTATGTGCAGCCTTACACTTTTTCTGAAGATCTTTAATTGCTTTAGACATCCATAGTGCAGGCCGACGGCGCAAGGTAGAGGTTTTAAGTGGAGCGTAAGTATCAAGGATACTGAGGAGATTGGTTGTGAGGATTTCAACCTTGGCGTCAATGGAAGAGGTGGAGTAGACTTCACTTCAATCTAAGGATTCAAGGAGAGGTAGGATACTTTCGTGGCCAAGGGCATCGAGGTTGCGGTATGTTGTGGTTTTAGTAGGAAGCTGATGGGTTTGGAAGTCATAGGGTATTTGGATTAGGTCATGGCAGGATAGAAAGGACATAGAACATTGGGAGGAGGAAAGGAAATTTTTTTGAGAATCTATAATATATAGGCCTAACCATGTATCGGACCAGTGAGAATGGTGAGTAGGAGCGAAAGGTACGAAAGGTACGATAAAAAGGCGGAGGGAATAGAATAGGTTATCCAAGTAACGTTTATCATTAGAGTTAGCAAGGAAATTTGAATCGAGGTCTCCGGAGATAATAATATTGCAATAGAGAGGAACAAGGTTAAATAAGGAAGATTCGAAAGAAGGATCGAACGGAACAAGAGGAGGGCGATATATCACAGCATATAGTAGGTGATGATTGCCAGATAAAATCTCTAGGATAAGGTATTCAACGTAAGGGTGTATGGGTGAGGGAGAGAAATCGAGGATTTTTGTTTTCAAGCTATCGTGTACATATATGCCAACACCTCTGCCAGTCCTGCTAGTCCGGTCATGGCGGTTAAGAGAGTTATCGGGAAGGGAGACAAAAGATGAAGAAATGTGGGGCTTAAGCCACGTTTCGGAAATAGATATAATATGGTAAAAGGTTTGTGAGAAATATTGATAATTCTTTGAAATGGGCAGGCAAGGATTGGGAGTTGACGTGACAGGTAGTTAGGATGCTAGACACACTGAGGAGAGGTTAAGGAAAAAACACTTATGTTTTGGGAGAAAAAAAAACCCCTGTGATATGAGTAATAAGTAGAAAAGAGCATTGTATATTGAAAATAGATAAAACTAACAAATTTAGTTTTAAAATTTGTGACCAACAAATATGTAAAATTAGAAAAATAAAACGAGAAAATGTGAAACTATTTATGTTGGAAAAAATTTGAAAGTCCATGTATGAGAGAAATAAAATTCAAAAGCAAGCATAGGCGATACCACGAAAAAATAAGCCAATATAGTGCGAAAAAGTGACAGAAAGCAGATTAGACATTTAAAAGTGGAAATCAGTAAAATACAATAAAACAAAAAAAATTTAAAGAATGAATTAAAAAATAATTACGTGGGAATAAATTTTTGATATATATAAGGGATATCAAATTTAAGTGTCAACGATACTATGACATTAGTTTCTGTGATGTCAAGGATTACCAGAAATAGTTTCACTAGAGCTATACCAGAAAGTCAAATGAAAACGTCCTGGGGCCGGTCAATAATAGTGACAGGGTGGCCATCGTCATTTCTGCAACGCACTCTACCGCCCACGAACCAGACATATTTTACTTTTGCTGTGGATTTCTACTAACGAGCCAGCCAGTAGAGGTGCCTATTGGTCGGTGTCATCTCTTCTCCGAGATAAATCCTGTGGGAATCATTTTCCTGCCGACCAATGTCGCGTGTGATAAAACCTCTTTTCACTTTCCTTCTTTGCACTAGATCATCCCGTACTGTTTGCCTCACAAAGCGTACGATAGCGGGAGGCGGCCTGGGATCTTCTTTTCGAGATCTCTTACGCTTTACAGAGTCTAGGTAAATAAAAATATGCTGCTAAACACTTTCACCACTTTTTTGCTTGCATAAACTATAATCATGTGCAGGGCTATAGAGTTTTTGTTTGTCTTATTGAGTTGGCATGTATGATGTTAAAAGAGTACTACAACATGAAATTTAAAAAAACGCCTATGAATCGTCTCTGTCATGATTTTAAGTTTGGTCCTGACAAGTCCCAGGAGCTGTTCATTCCTGCTTTTTCAGAAGACAGCAGAAGCAACTTTGATTGTCTTTGACTTTTACTATTCCAATATTGAGCTGCGCTATTATCAGTCTACTACTTTTTCTCCTTTGCAAGACTTTGGACAATTCTAAAAATAAGCTACAGTGCATAAGGAGTATTGCTTGAGCCTAAACTTGCCTACTCATCAGCCTTCTCATTACCTGGAATATCTGATTGGCTTTGGACCCAATTGATTGATGAAATTCAATTAAGAAAATGGTTAGCATCAAGAAAATATAAGGTAATAAAACATGATAATAATGTATATTATTTACTATGTTTATTTAGGACATACATAATAGGTAATATATTGGTGCTAAGCAGAAATAAACATAAGATACCGAACGAAGTCAAGATACAGTGGCTCACAATGAAATTGATTCATCCTGTAGAGAGAAAGAAAAACTTAAATGAATGAAACAAAACCAGAAATTCATCGACACATTTATTTATATGAATTTTTAATTAGTACAAACAAAAACACTAAAATATTCAACTTTGATTAATTAAAAAAAATTAACAAACAAACTGTGAATCAGAATTTTAACTCAGTCAAAATGATACAACTAACTTCTTATTCATTTTTGAATAGTATTAATTTAGTTCAACACCTTGAAGGCAATTCTTTAAGCCAATTCTTTTAATCTGTTTGGAATGGAGTTGACCATTTTTTTGGTGAGTTTTGGGCTTATACCTCCAATTTTTCCCACTGGTCTTCTATCAGATGAAGAGATCTGGTGACTACTGTAGTTTTAAAAACTTTGAGGCAGTTATAAAGGAACCATTCCTTAACTAACATGGCAGAGTGTTTGGGATCATTATCCTGGTAAAAACAAAACTTGTCTTTGAGTTGCAGCTTTTCCACACTTTGTTTCAAGTTCTCTCTTAAAATAACTTGATAATCATGCTTGTTAACCATTCCATTTATAAAATGAAGATTAACAATAACAGAAGTCGCCATACACCCCAACACCATAAAACTCCCACCTCCATGTTTCACTGTTGAACATAAATTTGTTTTCACTAGCTGGTCTCCTGGTTTCCTTCATATATAGCAACATCCATCGGACTCATAAATATTAAATTTACTTTCATCAGCAAATATTAGAGTTGTCCGAAATTCAGGGTCCTTCAGCAAATATTCATTAGCAAATTGCATCCTAACGTTTTGATGGCTCACCTAAGCATTTAGATAGTTCCATGGCTTTTTTGGGTGCACTAAAACATGGATTTTAAAATTTTCCTGACGATCCAAGTCTCATCTCTATCAGTTAAAATTTTTCTAGTGCATTAACTTTTTTTATGGCAATGCCCTTTTCCTTCTTGTATTTCTCCACTGTATGCTGGAAAGTTGAACAGCTTTTTAAAATAATTTTTGCTTTTCAATTTAAAGACTTCATTCCATTAAAATTTTGAATGACCAACTCATATTTTTTTAATGTTTTTAAGTTTTGTGTGCCCCCATAATAATTAAAAAAAATTCAAAACATGGCAGATTTTTTTCAACTCACTCTGAAAAGAGCCAAACAATTTCAATACAAGAATTTAACAAAAGTAAATTAGTTTAAGGTAAATAAATATTGGGAAAAACAAAGGTGTATCATTTTCACTGTGAGATAAGTAATTGTAAACAAATGTTTTATTTTTATTATTAAATCCTTGTTTATTTTTATATGTTTATATACAAAGTACATGCTACTAGGATGTTAAATGATTAAAATAAATTATTATTGTTAATGTAGTATAATTTGAACTATTTATTTATTCAAAGACATCTCATGGTGTATCAATTTGACAGGGAGCCACTGTATGTCACTACATGGTTATTATCTGCTAGAGTTCACTTAGGATTTGATAAAGCTTATTCATGAATGTATAAAAAGATGACCTGAGTCATACTTTTAAAGCAAAATCAATGAGGCTTACTTCCTCTTCAGAGTATCCTTTCATTTAAAAACTAGTACACATAGTTAAGCTTACCTTCATTAAAAAACTGCTGTTTAATCAATGGATCTAAAGCACCATCGATGCTTTCTCCAACATCTTCAAGGAGTAAGGTTTTTCCGTCCTGCAAACACTTCTCAACCAGAGGCATATAGTTTCTGGTCAATCGAATAACTACTATGTTATCTGCATACGTTTTCTTAATCCATTTGTTAGCCTGAGATTGTGGGTCTATTAATAAGCAGTACCTGAAATAAAGATTATGATAAGAAGTATTAGTTCAGTAGTTATGGACAACTTATTCAACAGTCTATTTAGACTTTATAAAAATATACTCCTTCATAATTTTCCTAAGCCATTCCTAATAATTAAAGAGGAATTAGATTAAGTAATATAGTTGTGGCCAAACTATTTCGGCCAATGTGGTACAATACTTCAAATTATACTGAGGAGATACTCGGCCCAGGAAAAATGAATTAATTTTCAGTTTTCATTTAATTTTTTATTTAAGAGTAATTAAAGAAACATGGCCCAGCTTTTCCAGTCAATCCTGGAGGTTTCCCGGGTTTTGGAAACAATTTAGACCCCATAGGTGCTGAAACTGCTAGGCATATCATAACAAAGTGCTCTGTTTTTGATGTGATGCAAAACACATTGAGAAAAAACTAGAATCTGGAGTTTGCAAGAAGAATACTTTCCACAACAAAAAAAAATTGTGGCAAAATATAAAAAAATAGTAATCAAAAGATGCAAAAACTAAATTCAATTCTAGCAACAGCAAAACAAACTATAAATCGCATGGAAAATTCTTTCAATAGGTGTAGAAAATGGCTTATATCAAATAATGCTAAGTATTTCAAAATCATCCAAACCTACTTTTGTAAATTTTTCATAGCTGGTTGATAAATGTCATTGTTTGTTGTTAACAATATGTTATCATTACTTTTATAGGACCTTAATCAATGTGATTTAATCGATTTTGGAAGAAATACCTAAACTTCATGATAATCTGGTTGAAAAATGTTCAAAAAAAAAAAAAAAAAAAAAATTGAATAGGCTGGTTATCGAATCCTACCAGTGTGTCGTTCATGGTAGAATAGTTATACTATACCAGAAATCTTTGTAGGCGTGTAGACAACTTGCCAAAGTTCGATATCAATTAAAGTTAGGAACACATAAAGCATAAACAAAAATCCTTCATTTTTAAATAAATAGATAATTTTTATAAGTATTTAAAAATTACATAACAATATAATTACTTACTTCAGTGTTGAATTTACTATAACTGCATTGTCAACTGAAAACGGATCATTTGGTAGACCGTTCATTACCCATTTCATAATGGCTAGTTCTGAGCTCAGAACCTGGCTAAAGTGGAAGTCATCTGAAAAGGGCATCTCCAGTTCTTCTAATTTTATCTTCCAGTCATTGATTAAACGTTCCCTGTAACATTTAAATTTTTATAGCATAATCAATAATAGGTATGAATTATTTATAAGTAAAACCACCTTATATATTCTTTAAAATATCTATGTGATGTCCACTAAATATATATTGGCTGTTTTTTAACAATTAGAAAGGTTGAGAGGAGGGTGGTAAGCACTGGAGGGGGAAACTTGGGTCAGCCTCTTTCCTTGTATAGTTTTCTCAGGTATCCTAGACAGAAATTGTGATAATTTACAATAATGTTTTTTTTTTTAAAGGACATTTTTAATCCTATGGGATTCAAAATCACTATTTACTATCCTTAGCAACTATTCATGACAGAAATAAAGTTTTTATTCACAGATTTATAATTGAAAAACACTAATTATATCCAATTCCTGATATCATATCTATGGCATTAAATAACAAGGTATAAACCATTCACCCAAAATCAAAGCTTAGCCACTGGTCTGAAACCAATTAGAGAAGAAAAAACTTGAACAGAAAACCTGAAAATATTAATGAAAAGTAAAAATAAAATAAATGGACAAAAAAAAAAAAAAAAAAAAAAAAAAAAAAAAAAAAAAAAAAAAAAAAAAAAAAAAAAAAAAAAAAAAAAAAAAAAAAAAAAAAAAAAAAGAGAGAGAACTAAAAGTTTTTTAGATGACCAAAATGAAATAATATAGAAAACCTAGAATGCAAAATTTTCTATATAGAATAGAATAGAATAGAATAGAAAATAATTTTATTCTGGGACCAAGTCCCTTAAGAATAACAAATTGTACATAAAGAAATGATATTAGTTACATCTGGTCAGAGACATGTATACATGTATATATACATGTATATGAATAAATATTTGGCATAACAACCTACTAACAAGTCTAGGCTTCCTCTTGAGGAATTGTGATTAATTAATTTTAAGAGGAGAGGGTAATCACGCTACTGCCTCGGATTCATGTAGCGAAGCTGCTTCTTTTAAGTACCGTAATACACTCTCTCATCATGGGGAGCTACCAAGGGGAGGTGATATTAGGGTGTGTATGACCTTTGTCGGTAAATGAGCTTGTGCATGTAGTATGCTGATTATAGATTACTATGTGAATTTCTCCCCAACCTGGAGGACCCATGGCTGATTGCAGACCAAAAGCTGGGCCCTTCTTCCCCACACCTGAACATATAGTACATTTAATTTTGTCTTGTTGATGTTTTAGGGACCAGTCAATGGAAAATGAAACATTAAAAATAACAAAACATTATTTTATCATGTCAATACTTCTGCCATAATTCTGATGGCCATTATTAGGGCTAAAAAAAGGAATATGTGAGAAAAATATATATGAGTAATACAAAAATTAAATTTGACAAAAATAATATAAAAGGGCTGGTAATTAGATAAAATTATGGAAAGGGAATAAAGAAGATGTAATATGAAAATAAAAGAAGAAGAATGAAGTTATAAAAAAATAACATACCAGATTAAAAAAATAAAATCAAAACCAAATTAGACAAAACATAGTGCAAGTCACTCTCACGACACTGTTCAATAGTTGATTCTTCTTATTTAAAAAGAAATTATTCTTAAATGCAGCAGGATGGGAACTGGTAGTGATGGGCTATTCACCTTTCATAATATTGACCATTTCAGTCATCTTGGATCAAAGGCAATAATAACCATTCATGAAGTGTTTTTTTTTAATCGGTTACTCACACCTTCCCTCAATCATCAACCATTGTCTGGTTAGAATATATAGATTTATGATTGATAGCATTTTAAGTTGGATAATAATTGTAGAATGTATTTCTAAACAAATGGAATTGCTATGATTAAGTCTAAAAGGGGGGGGGGGTTCTATCAACATACAAGCAGTTTGCTTTGAAATAAACTAGTTTTCCCAGAAACATTAGGTTTAGTAACCCCCTCCAACCAACCTGTGCTTCCATAAATCATAAAAGTCTGAAAAATGACATCAAGTGGACAAGACTCAATGATTTGTAGTACCAAATATAATTTATACATATAGTAATACATGTAATAATTAATTACCTTAGTTCACTGGATAATGGCCCTAAATAAGTGATTATTCCACAACTAATGAGAACATTTCCAGGAAGTTTGATTAATTTATCCTGATTTTCTTCTTCCAATTGTTTCCAGCGAATTTGCTCTCCTCCAAGGCTACCTAAAAGTAAATGTTTCAGATTGATACCAAAATACAAACATTTTGTTATCTTATATGCTTTTCAATTCCAACACAACTTAAAAATTAAGAATCTTACTATCTGCAATATTATTACAGTATAATATAACCTAGTTTAGTAAACTAAACTAATTAGGTAAAAATGTGTTTTAGTGTCAAAACACAATTAATGAAACACAACTTTAGGTTCTTACAAGGGGACGTTTGCAGTTGTAACTCACAGATTTGAATGCCGATTTTTGTGTGGGTAATAGGGACCTATAATAGTGAAAAACTAGAGTTATAGCCGCCAATGGGCATTAGGAGCCAAATAAAAAAATAAAATATGAAAATAACGTTTTATTTTATTTCTCAGCTCTAAGTCAAGATAGAGAAATGATTCTTTCACGTTTAATTGTAGTTATGTATGGTATTTTAAATAAAAATACTTTCGTTATGCTCAAAACACTACCCGGCTTTAGAGTGCTCAAAACCTCCAGAAAAATGATAAAATTCCAAGGAAATCAGCTGTAAATCAGTGGAAACATTTTTTCATGAACAACTGACCTCAAATCTTGATTTAGCGCACCATAAAACCCTTATATGTGAAATTTTATCAAAATAAAAAAATATTGATTTTTTACCCCTTTCGAGGAGGTTAGAATTTTGAAGTTGAGATTTCATCAACATTTTCTACCGGTCATAACAACTGCTGTGTTCAACCGATTACAACAATAATAGCATCACTAGAATCAGCATACATTCTGCTTTTTATCCATGCATATAACATTCGATTTACTCCCGATTTTAGTTGACAAAAACTGATGTGAATGAAGATTTTTTTTTAGCTTTAAAATTTTGTAGGATTTTAGAAGGCAAGGGGCAGTCAATTTCTGAAAAAATGTAAATAATTTACGCTATCTAACATATTTTGCAACCGATTAAGACAAACTTTTAAGGTCATCTAGAAGCCTTAAAACTGCATAGTTTAGCCCAAGTCCGGAGGTCGCAGGATTTCCCCTTATTGAAATATCTCAAGTTATAGCTGACCTTGGATTTTTTCATTCACATCAGTTTTTGTCAACTAAAATCGGGAGTAAATCGAATGTTATATGCATGGATAAAAAGCAGAATGTATGCTGATTCTAGTGATGCTATTATTGTTGTAATCGGTTGAACACAGCAGTTGTTATGACCGGTAGAAAATGTTGATGAAATCTCAACTTCAAAATTCTAACCTCCTCGAAAGGGGTAAAAAATCAATATTTTTTTATTTTGATAAAATTTCACATATAAGGGTTTTATGGTGCGCTAAATCAAGATTTGAGGTCAGTTGTTCATGAAAAAATGTTTCCACTGATTTACAGCTGATTTCCTTGGAATTTTATCATTTTTCTGGAGGTTTTGAGCACTCTAAAGCCGGGTAGTGTTTTGAGCATAACGAAAGTATTTTTATTTAAAATATCATACATAACTACAATTAAACGTGAAAGAATCATTTCTCTATCTTGACTTAGAGCTGAGAAAAAAAAATAAAACGTGATTTTCATATTTTATTTTTTTACTTGGCTCCTAATGCCCATTGGCGGCTATAACTCTAGTTTTGCACTATTATAGGTCCCTACTACCCACACAAAAATCGGCATTCAAATCTGTGAGTTACAACTGCAAACGTCCCCTTGTTAGTATATAATGTCAGCTAGCGATTAACGAAAACCAATGTTTAGTGTGAGCAATCTGTATTCATGTTCTATTTTGAAGTGACTGGCACATCATGGATTTGTTGTCATTTAAAACTAAAGTACCCTCAAGACAACTTATGATACTTCAAAAAACTCATTTATAAAATTTAAAATAGTGCTGTCCATTTCAATTATAGATTAGAGCCTGTTGGCAAGTTCATTTCTCTATCCATCTTGATTAAATTTCAGGTAACACAGAAGTTAAACTATATAATGGTAAAGGATATCTTTGAATTGATAGCACACTTAGAAAAAAAAAAAAAAATCATGACATTTGGAGTTAAAAATTAGACAATTTCTAAGACATTATTTTACTGACAATTTCTCAATGGATTAGTAAGTTTTTCAAGGTTCTACCTCCAAGTATTAAATGTTCCAACTAAAAAAGTGAATCTTTCTGAAAAAAAAAAAATTGAAAAACCTTAAAAAAACAAAAAAAAAAACAACTATTTTTTCAGTTTTATACTCCAAAGATAATTTTCAGTTTCCCCCCAAAATAACAATAAATTAAGAAAAAAACTTTTATTTATTATTTTCCTCTTTTTTTTTATCAAGTTACTGGACTAGTTACAGAACAAAAGCCTCAGAAAAGTAAAAAATTCACCCTCCCCAACCCAATTTTTCACAAGATTCTCATGGTCAAAAAATTTGAATTAGCATTTATGATTATGTATATAGAGCATACCAAAATTTCAATAATTTTCAATCATATATTTGGTAAAAGTAATTGTTAATTCTGTAACTTACATTCATTTGATTGATCTAGCTTCTTCCCTTCATTTTATCATAAATTTCATTTTGTACTGATCAGTCCCTAGAGGGACATTGGTATTCACGTGGATTGGAGGTTAGAGAACAGTGTCTTGATTGAGGTATATCATCGTATTACTTACCACAGGCTGGTTTCCCGATCCAGATATATTTAAATGACAGAAACTTTATGAGTTGAGTATTTCACCGGTAGATCAAAGGATATTGTGACGAAAGATATGGTTAAAGGGACCAATATAAGTTTACAGAAATAAATGCTTAAAATTACAACAGAGTCGCATTTTTCAATATAATTTGTTCAGAGACATTTCTTTTCTCTTCCAGTTGTTCTTTAAGTTCTTTCTCTGTTGGTATTATCAACTTCTTGACTTAAGATTTTAATTGTTTTTAGGAGTTATGATTTTAACCATTATACATATTATGAAAGGAGATCTTCGTATGCTTCTTTTATTGTATTATAAAGGGATTTTATATTCCCCCCGATTTTACTTACTAAATGAGCTTGTGTCTAATTAAGCTCATTTAAGAAGCAATCAGGTGACCTCTTTTTTTTAATTTCTTCTGAAAATTCATGTTTTGTTTTTTTTTTTTGAGTTAAGAGAAAAATATATAGAAATAAAAGAGGTTAAGACGAATGAAAAGAAAAAACAATCTAATTTTTCCTAGGGTGCCACATCTGGTAGAGATTGGTTTTAAATTATAGTCTGTTTATCAAAAAGACAATGATAATGTTTAAAAACGAATACTACATTGAGATATGCTTACTTATGATGAAAGTAGCTTTGTCTAATTTGATTTTACAGACTTCCAATTCTTTGGTTAACCTAAGCTGATTTGCGTCTGCTTCTTCTTTTGCAGCCTTTAGAGCATTCAATTTCTCTTGAAGGCGGTCTAATATAGCCTGTTTTTCACGAAGCCTTTCTAAAACTTCCTTTAATGCTGCTTCTGCTTTTTCCAAGATAGCTTTTTTGGGGGCAACATCCTGTAATAATAAAATCGTTACAACTGCTGTACACTATTAATAAGCCTATTTTTTATCTTCTAAGTTTTTATAATTTATATCAAAATATTAAACTAAGTTAATATATTATCATGTTAATATAAATTTTAAAAATGGTGAAATTGTAATACCTTCATGATGGTATCGTATTTATCCAGGGCAATAATCCATTTGCAAATACCACGTGCTGCTCGAGATGCTTTAGCAACAATGCCCGGTACAAAATTTTTGTCTGTTAAGTATTCTACTCTTACTTTATTAATACGTTCAGGGGGGATATGATCTTTATCGAACTCCTTCAGTTTCTGTAGAAACTGGATATCTCCTAGGAGACGCTTACTGGGAGCCCAAAAGTCTTCCATCTGAAAATGAAAACAAATATTAATAATATTTATCCAACAACTCCAGAGAACAAACCCACTCTGAAGAAATAAACTTTGATTTTATATTAAGGCCCAATATTCACCAAAGCTGGAAAGAAATCAAGAAAATTAGGATTAAATTCCACATTTAAAATTAAAAAACAAAACATTGTCATCCTATGCAATCATTATCATATTATCATCCTATTTTCCTACATCTAAAGTAAAAATAGCTCTTTACCAAAAAAAGCGGAGTATATGAACTAAACTGCAATGACTGTGGAGCTAAATACATGGGGGAAAAAAAACACTAAATCAAAGATTAAAGGAACATATAAAGGCATACACAAATAAGATGCGGAATTCTAACTTCACAATACATTTAAATGAAAATATCTATAAATTAAACAAAGACTCAGGATTAAAACTAATACATCATGAATGAAATAGTCTGAAATTAAATATTTATGAATCACTAGAAATAATAAAATCTTTTGAAACCAATCCAAATTTTTGTTAAAATAAAATATATATTTCCAATAGTCCTATTCTGAATTTAAAAATAGGAAAACTCACCAGTCATAGGGTAAAACTAAAGGATTGACTATTTGAATCTTATTTTTAATGTATAGCTTTCATATATATATAAAAACAAAAAAAGGGACCAAAACATCATCCTGAAATATTCCTCATCAATCAAGAATATCTCAAGTTTTGTTGTTGATATTTTTATAAATAATGTTATGACATTTTCTTATTATTATTGTTGATACATATTTATTTTTATTTAATATGCTCATGCCTTTTAACAATAACTACTAAACAAGTTCTGCTTAATCATACTTATTCCTTGAAATTCCAATTAATTATTAGCACACTATCAAGTTATAATGTAAGTCTACTCTGAAAACAAGTTTACTCTCCATGAGAGGTATAATTATTTTAAATCTGAAGAAGTGCGCTTAATGATAAACTCATTCTGATCATAATGATGTACAATAAAAAACACATAAATAAATACACATATGATGGCAACTAAAAACAATAAAATAAATATCTAATTTGGTAGGTCTATCACTGGATGGCCCCAAATTACCACTATAAATTGAGAATATCAAGATTTTAGAAGTGAAAGACTTTTTATTATTATACTGAAGATTCAAATTTCATTTGATTATTTTTGTAAGTCTATACATATATTGTTATAGTATAAGATTACATTAATAAAATTACAGCATCATTCATTTTTCAATAATGATATTAGTTATAATTTGTATGTACTATTTTTAAGACTAGATATATTCAAACAAATTTATAAGCTTCGACTTAAACCAAAGTTTTTGAATGCTAGAAATTACAAATAAGTTTACTTCTAATAACAGAACAATAAATCTTTATTGTTTATAATTTATAGACCTTGATGAGAAATAAAACTTACCCAAAGAATTAGTAGTTAGACTGAAAAAACAACATTAAAAAATTTTCCCTTGAAAACATAAAACTAACTGGATTACAGAGTGTAATAAATGCTGCAAATATTTACTCCATTGAAAACAATAAACTTATATGATGATATTCCAGTTGGGGAAACGATAGTTCATATAAATTATCTTCCAAGAGGCACTAAACTACTCAACTTCAAAACAGTGTACCTTCCAGTCCTTCTGTATGGTGCTGAAAGCTGGGTCCTAACGGAAAAGCTTCAAAGTCGGATAACCGCATCCGAAATGAAATTTCTTAGGAGAGCAGCTGGAAAAACAAGACGAGATAAAGTCAGGAATGAACGCATTAGAGAGACGCTCAATATAAGTTCCATCCAGGATTTACTCAAGAAGAGACAGCCTCAGTTGTTTGGTCACGTCTGCAGAATGGAACATCGTGATCCAGCCAAATCTATGGAATATCACCCAACTGGAAAGAGACCAGGAGGACGTCCTAGAACATCATATATGGAGCACATAGAAAAGCTAGGACAGAAGAGAGGGAAAACACTTCCAGAACTGAGAGGCTTGGCAAGAGACAGGGAGGTCTGGAGGACTTGGCTGAGTGCACCCCACACTGAAAGGCACTATGGGGGAAAGTGAAAGAAGAAGAATCTTCCAATCATGATGGATGACTAATGAGTTATATCTGAGCATTTTTCTCAAAATTAATTTTTCAAATAAACTATCACAAAACAAAGCTTTTACTCACCATGTGACCAGGTCTGTTGGGATCTGGAACCCTGTCTGGTCTTATACCCAACATAACACAGGCTCCCGCCATCACAACTTTCACTGCATCTGGTGGTCTTGCCATAGATTTCAACAAAGTCAAATCGGCTTTCTTGACAGTGTCTAAGGCCTTAATAGCATCTGTAAAATAATTATTTTATTAAAAATTGTTTTATCAATTACCTATACTATCAAAGTCTTCGACATGGCTATGATGTATAATTATTTTTTTTTAGAATATCCTATTGACTAGTAATTATTAAACACTGGATTCCACCCACATTATCTAGATTCTAATAAAAAGTGTTACCAAAGGGGAAATTATGCAGTGATTGATTAATACTGAAAATTAAGAAGATAAGTAAAATTCATTATAAGAATTCAAAAATTCAGATTATCCCAATATGAACTACATTTCTTTTAGAAAAAATCAACAGCTAAGTAAAAATAAAAACTGATAATAGTTAAAATATGTATTTAAAGAGAGCAGTGATCATAAAACATAGGGATTATAGCATATCATTTAAGTTTGTAACTTTTTGGCGTTTGATTTCAGTTACTTATTTGGGTGCTGTTATTAATAAGTGTTCCTTAAGACTTTTCCTTTTTCCAAGCGAATGAGGTAAGTCATTATGATCAACTTAATTCTTTAGTAATGTCGGTTTATTCAATACTAAATTTTACAATGTTCTTTCAAGTGGAAAATATGTTCAATTCATATTTATCCTTAGTAATAATTATATAGTGAATAAAACAAACGTCTTTAATTTGCCAACTATTTGTCTTATCACTCATATTTCTCTATATTGACTATATTAATATGATGTACAAAGGTATAACGGAATCACAAGATGTAAAGCTGAAGCAAATGAAAAGTAGCATCAGATTTGTTCTTAGGAACCTCAAACTTGACCATGTCTCGCTCAACACCAAGATTAAATTAATATCACCCTCCTTTTCTCTACAATAACTCTGAGGTTCTTTCATTTAGCAATACTTATCAGGTTCTTTCCTATACAAAGTTCCCTCCTCACTATCAACCTCTTATATTGTCAAAACTTTAACTCTTAAGTCAGCAGTGAGTTTCTTTAAAACCAGATTAAGCCCTTCTGATTCTTACATGAATTCCTTAAAGTAACAATTACACTTTGTTTTATTAGAATAGCAAGCACACATGATCATTTCCTATCAGAATTGTTTGTTTGTTTGTTGAATTTTGTTAGGGTACAAAACTGCAGAGGTCATCAACGCCTATTGATTTGTATCTGTTTATCATTATTATTAGTGAATTATTATTATTAGCATTTATTATTTTATTATTTTTATTTTATTTATTATTATTTATTTTTTTTTTTTAATTTTTATTTCTTCATATTTGGTTTTTGAAACCACCTGCTCGACCCCACAGAGCAACTGACAAGCAGTGCCCAGACTCACGGGGCTATCATAATTGGTTTAATAACTATTTATTATACCGATATATATATATATATATATATATATATATATATATATATATATATATATATATATATATATATATAATATACACATATACACACAGGGTGTCCTGGACATAGTGTAAAAAAAAAAAAAATTGGGTAATACTGTATGCTAAACGGGAGAATGGCGCAAAAACGAGTTTCCTATCTCAATCTATTGAGGAGATAGAATTTTTTTGGTTTTTATTTTTAAAATCTTACTTTTTTTCTGAAAAATGGTAGTTTTCTCTACTTAGGTTTAGCGTAGAAACAAAAACGATGATATTTTCTTAATCAGCATTAAATTTTCTAAAAGGGGGCCTTTTAACGCGCAAAACACAAAAAATTTATTAAAACTTAAATTTTTAATAGTTTTTGAAAATTCCTCACTCCCCACTGGAGCACCCTAGAAGCCATCAAATTTCCCAAAAACTGCGGAATTTAGTTAGCTTTTTAGTGGTGTAACCCATGATACAATTGCACTTCACCTTTTGGGCCTTAGATGTTATTATCTTAAAAAATGAGGATAAAGAATATTGTCCTTCTTGTGTGGTCAGATGTAAGCTCACTACTCTAAATTAATAGAATTTTCCTCGTCCTGAACTTCCCATGAGTTAGAATTTTTTTTTTTTTCACTTTTTTAAGACTAGAAAGAGCAATGTCTGAATTCTAAATAATGTAAAAAGGGTAATAATAATCTAAAATAAAAAATAAAAAAACTCCTTTTTTTAAAAAACTGGCTTTGTAGCACCTCAGCCTTATTGCTCATTGTGCCTGTGCCGTGTTTCCTGTATTGTGTTAATGCAGTCCTAGTGTTTTCTTGTAACGATAATCATAATCGGATCCATGTCTTCACTAGAGTTTAAGATGGATTCTTCCCCAAAGTGAAGAAACCTCCTCCTCGCCAGCATATCACATTTACATATGATGTGGTAAGGTGTTTCATCTTCCCTATTGCAGAATCTGCAATTTGGTGAAGTTTTAATTTTCATTAAGCAGAAATGTTTGTTTAGTCTGCAATGCCCTGTGTACATTTCAGTCAGATATTTTTTGAGCTTGTCCCTATCAAGATTAAGAAGTTGTAGACTCCTTTTCTAGCAGTGCCCTCCCAGAAACAGTTTTGACTGTCTCAGTTGTTCTTGTTGTTGCCAGTTCTGAGAGGCAATTCCACAGATAGGTTTGGGAGCAATGGGATTGCTGTCCGAGCCCTATCTGGCCAGCTCATCAGCCTTCTCATTACCTGGTATATTTGAGTGGCCTTTCACCCATTCAACTCAGATTCTGTTGGTTGCTAGTTTATTGAGATATTGCTTGCAATCCTTAACCAGCCTTGATCTGGTTATTACATTCCTCAGAGTGCCAATAGCAGCTTGGCTATCCGAGTAAATTTTAATGGTTCTGTCCTGCGTTTTGTCTTCTAATAACTGTTGCGCACAGTAACAGATTGCCAGTACTTCAGCTTGAAATACTGAGGTGTGCAAGAGGGAGAGATGTGCAATTGTTATCGTTCATTCTCCATATTCCTGCTCCTGAGCCTTTCTTTGTTAAGGAGCCATCAGTATAGCAGTTAATCCCATTACATTTGCGATGCTGCTTACCGATTTCTATTTTGACACTGAACTCAATTTCAGTGTGTTTCTTTATCTGAAGGTCTGAATTCATTCTCAGCAACTCTAGTCCCTCCATTTTATTTAGTAGCTTCTTGTGTCCATCTTTTCTCAATGTTTCAAAAAGAAACCCTTGTTTGACAAGTTTATACATGGAGTACATCGCTTTCCCTTCCACCTCCAGCTGTAGCGGTTTCAAATTTAATATTTTCTCCATTGCCGCAGTTGGGGTGGTTCTCATGGCCTCTGTGAGTAGGAGGCAAGCCAATCTTTGAACCTTGTTCAATTGATTCCTGGATTTCTCCAGTTTCGCTTTGTGCCACCACACCACAGTGGCATATAATATCATGGGTCTGACCACCATAGTGTACATCCAATGCACCACCCTTGGTCCCAGGCCCCTGGATTTTCCTATTGCCCTTTTACAGGCCCATAGGCTCTCAAGATTCTTGGATGCCACATATTCAATGTGTTTATTCCATTTGAGTTTTTTATCCAGATAGAAGCCAAGATGTTTTATAGGTGTGCTTATCTTGATCTGGATCCCATTTAACTAAGGTGGCCTAATGACTACCTTCTTTTTGTTTGTGAAGATGCATAGTTCTACCTTGTTCGGATTGATGTTCAAGCCTTTGTTGTTACACCATACTGTCAGTATCTCCATGCATGTATTGAGCAGATCCGATATGGTAGCTTGATGCCTGCCACCCACCAGGATGGCAATATCATCTGCATACCCCTGTGTATAGAACCCTGCTTTATTGATATTGCACTGGAAGTAGCCAACCACCATACACCAAAGTAGTGGCCATAGAACCCCTCCTTGCGGGCATCCTCCTTCTGGTTTCGCCCACAGTTTATTTTCTCCTATTCTGAAGAATATAACCCTCTCCTTTAACATTGAGCATATCCACTGGTGGATGGTTTGATCAACTTGTGTCTCCTCCAGGGCCCGCTCAATTGTCAAGTATGGGGCTATCAAAGGCTCCTTCTATATCAACGAAAAAAAAAAAAAAAAAAAAAAAAAAAAAACTCCTTAGTTTAAATTAAAAAAATACTTTCTTTAAAATACATTAAATTTTTTTCTTCTCATCAACTAAAATTTGAAAAATTCTACATAAAAAATGTTGAAGATAAAAAAAAAATATCGAGGATTATTATTATTGTAGAAACATATTAAAATGGATTACTGCAGCGTGTATTCAAAATGTCCTCCATTACTTCTAATGCAGGCTCCTCATTGCCCCAACAGTGACATTTAATGACAACTTGGCTTTTGCTACTTCAGCAACCTCAAGTATCTTTGCTCGTAGTTCTTCCACACATGTAATTGGCATTTTGTACACCTCTTCCTTTAAGGCACCCCAAACAAAAAAATCAAGGGGTGTGAGATCCGGGGATGGTACCAACACTGACCCATATGTTGAAGGAAAACCGATGCTGGAATGAGTTCGATTGGCAGACGAGAGGGTTCTGAGTAGTCCAGTAATGGGAATTGTGTGTGTTATAAATTCCTTCCCTCACAAAAGTAGACTCATCAGTCCAAAGAATTTTTTTTAAAAAATGATTCTGCTCTATGTTGGAGTTAAGGAGCCACCGACAAAATTGAACTCTTGTTAGTAATAGGCCTCCAGTAGGTCCTGTACTTTGGAAAAATGAAAGGGGTGTAACTTCTCTTTTTTTTAAATGCGTCAAACTGAACTTCTACCTACTCCCATATGAGAGGCAACTTGGCGGATGCTGGTAGTGGGGGATTCCTCTACTTCACTGATGATATGTTCATCGATATCCCTATATCCCTTAATTGAGGCCCAACCTCATGTTGTGGTTTTATGACTGATCCGGTTTCTGAGAGCATGTCCTGCTAAAAAGGGCAGAGCTTGGAACCCAACGATTTGGTAAAGAAGTCACTTCATATTGAATTAATTGCTGCTTTTGATTTTACTACCGTAAAATGGGGTGACATTAGTACGGTGGGGTGAAATTGGTACACAATTTTTTCTGTGGTGATTTCCTTCTGGCAGGTTGTTGTGTCGACTTTTACCAAATGAGAGCCCACGAAATGACTCATTCTATTCTCTCATTTGGTAAAAGTAGACACAACAATCTGCCAGAAGGAAATCACCACAGAAACAATTGGGTACCAATTTCAACCCACCGTACTAATGTGACCCCATTTTATGGTAGTTTCTTTGTATAATTTTGGTTATTATTATATATATTATCAGTTTGATTTGAATTTATTATGACAGCTAGGCTTCCATATTACTGTACATTATTAAATTTGAATATTATATGATTACTATAAGAAGGTAATGGCTACAGAATAAAGTTTAAATTGTTCACTGTTTCATTCAAGGGATATTTTTATAGTTTAAGACCAAAATATAATTCTATTTAAGTCTATTAATTGTTTAGTATCTGTTAAGAAATTAAGGTAAATGAGATATTTAACACTGGTTTAATTTAATCACTCAACATTAACCATATATTTATTACCGCTCACTAATTTACATCGAGTTGAATAGGGCTAAAAATAAATGATGAAAGACCAAGATAATGGTCCTCAGAAAGAAGAAATAAGCCCACCCCCAAAAATATTACATAGTAGGAAACCACTGGCTCGAAGTGGTGAACAGCTTCCAGTACCTTGGATCCACAATAAATGATTGACTGGGTCAGGAGGAAGAAGTAAAGAAAAGGATCGTGATGGGAATTAGAGCATACTTCGGCCTGTCTAAGATTCTGAGGAGTCGACTGACCAGTAATGCCACGAAGTTCAGGATGTATAAAACACTGATTAAACCTGTGGTAACCTATGCCAGCGAAACCTGGGCCATGAACAAAAAGACAAGCAATCTACTGGACCGGTTTGAGAGAAGAATACTTAGGAATATTCTGGGACCTGTACGCCAAAATGGAATATGGCTTAGAAGGAAAAATAAGGACCTGCACAGCAAATACAAAAACCTTAATATTTCGGCGAGTATCAGAATCATGAGATTGAAATGGTTTGGTCACCTAGTCCACATCCTATTGTCCACAATGGTGGACAATAGGATACCAAGGAAAATCTATGAAAGGTAGGTGGAAAGAGAAGTAGGGGGAGACCCAAGGGCCGCTGGAGAGACAGTGTAATCCAAGGCATACGGCAAATGATAATGAACGGGTTTTATGCAGTGGACAGAGAGAATTGGAAGGCAGAAGTTGGAAAAGCCCAGCGCCTGTTAAGCTAGAAGAAGAAGAAGAAGAAGAATTTACATATATAAAACAGTAACTCAAAAAATAATTCAATGATTGATTTTGAACTAAAATGATGAATTACCTTCTACTATGGGCAATAAGAGTTGAAGATCTGCTTGACATTCTTTCTTACAGCGTTCTGCCTCATCAGCCTGTAGCTTGACCACCTCTTCCTCTTTTCTGATCAAATCCGCAGTTTCCTCGACCTCGTGCTGTTCAACAATCATTTGTGCGATCATCTCAGTTACCATTCGAGCATTCTCTGCAATGGCTGGCATTAAAGCATCTAGATCCTGCTGCATTTGGATTACCTAAAAAAAAATTATATTTTATATAACAATAGAATAAATAATAAAGACTAAGTGCAAAAAGAGATTACCAATTAAGAGTATAAATTAATAATAATAATTACCTGCCCTTCAGCGAACTTTAATTTTTGACGTCCATTTACATAACGTATAACAGTCTGTTCAACTTCAGATCTTGTTTTTTGGAAAACAGCAATGTAGCTGTTAATTAAGTCAATATATGATTTACAAGTGTAATATACTGTTCGGTTTGTTTTTTTGAAAAACTCCTCTTTGATGTCTCTAAAACAGGAATAATAGTGATTTTATTTAAATTCTAAATGTTAGCTGATTTAAAGAGGATAATTACTTTATTAGTTTTGTTGTTGTTTTTTTCAAATAAAAAAAAAAAAAAAAAAAATTATGATCCTAGAAAAATATTTTGAATTATGATAGTAATAAAATTTGAAATATTACCATTCTGTAATATAAAATGACAGTCTCTTTGGTGCTTTTGTAAGCATAAGTGACTCTGAACCATGGTGATAAGTTTTATTTCAAGGATTCCAGAAACTATTTTGAGAAGAGATGAGGCTGACTGGTAATAATGGGACAAGTCAGAAAAAATTATTGTTTTCTTTTAGATTGAACTTTGAATCATAATTCCTCTTTTATTCACTTATTAATATCTTATCAGGATCTATCAGTTTTTATAAAAAGTTCAAGTTTGATCCATTTGAATGGATGGGATTATAAATTGAGTATTAATAATCACATAAGTAATAAAATTTTACCTATAAAACATTATTTTTTTTTCAAAATCATCCCATTGATTGAGCAAGAACTGGAATAAAGATGTGGTTCACTTCAGAAATCAAGGTTTATAGAAATTATGGATGAATAGAGTGAATGAACATAATTTTGTGCTCCTGATACTAATAGAAGTAACCAATTCATTTTTTTTTTTTTTTTTTTTTTTATTAAGGGATGTTTGACTGTAAATTTGTTATTTTTTATTTTTGGGGTATTGATTCATAATAAATACAATAAAATTCTTAATTTAATTTTATTCTTTTATATTCAATTTATAATACATGTATTATGTATAAGTGTATATTTCATATAATAACCAAAACAAAATTTATTAAAAATTACAAATACATTATATATGTTTAAGTATGGAGTGTACAGAAATAAATTAAACCCCTTCCAACAGGGTCACTGCTAGTAGGAAATAATAATAAAAATATAAAAAAGAGTGAGATATGCTTTATAAATATAATAAAAACACATTGCTACCAAACTTCATTGGATCACTACATACACAGCATACTAATCTATCTTATAAAAGAGAACAACAACCAATTAACAATAATTCATAATATTTCCCTCACAGTCTCTACATATCTAATATTTTCTTATATTTTTCTTTCATTTAATATTAAAATAATTTTATTTAATAATAAAATTTTCATTATTAAAAATGAACTCACTTGGCTTTAACATGAAAATATTTGAAAATTTCCACTGCACTTTCTTTCAATTCAGGTTCGAGATCAATACTTTCCAAAGAATTTTTTGCAACGCTTTCAAGTGCTTCATCAGGCCAATCCTAAAAGTCATTATTAGTATAAAAGGACACAGAGTTGTGATTTTTAAATACTTACAGATGTTATTGAATGAATGTATAATACTAATAATAAATTCATATATATTTCTATTATATATAATATATTATTCTTTTATATATACTACTGAAAACTTATTGTATAGAAATAATGTTCTGACTGTAGTTTACCTCAAACCAATCAATAGTGCAGCAATTAACAAGTGTTGGATAGATTCTGAGCCTGCGTCTAAAAGCTTCTCCAATTGGGCTGAAACAGAGCAATAGGTGCAGATTTTTCTTACACCTATCTCGGAAAAAAGAGTAAATTCTGTATCGGGGGTAATTTGCATGTCTGTCCCCACCTTGGGCTGCAATTCTTACACTCTGAAAATAGATGAGAATGTAGAATATGAATGTCAGTACTTAGTAAAAATGTTATAAGATCAGGCTAGAAATAAAACATATTTCATATTAAATACTCACGAATTTCATACTGTGTTAACCAAGAGTCATCATGGGAAAAAGTATATTTTTGGCCTTTCTCATTAAAATTAGAAAGAAAAAAAAATGTAAAAAATATCAATGTGTACAGAGAAACATAAATCATCTCTGGCCATATGAATTAAATGAAAATAAATATCCAATTGAGCCGAAAATTAATTAAAATTATAAATCAAACCAATAAATAAATATATCCTAACCATAAACAAAAACACTAAAATAAATAAATATAAAGAATTTTAAAAAATAATGAAATCTTGTCCAAAAATTAGTTTTAAAAAGACGGAAAATAATAAATGAAATTTGCAATTATGTAAAAAAAACCATTACTAAACTAAATATAGGAAATTGTTCAAAAAAAAAAAATCTTAATGTGAAAAAATAGTTATTAAAGAGCATCTTATATCATCAATATATTTAAACATAAATAAAACTGAGGGCAAAATCCATTCAGAATTTCACTAGTTTTCAGCACAAGTCAGAAATGTGAGTATGTATTGGAAAAATAGTGTTTCAAATGAGCTTAGAGAAGAAACATGAAATGATGAAAATTCCATTGAATGGAGGGTGGTGCCATAAAGGGAGTTCTTGATTGCTACAATACTGTGGTTATGGGAATACAGGTTGAAAAGACAGGATATTTTGCTTAGTGTAAACATATTCTATTGGAATTGAATGAGGATAGGAATGCTCCAATATACTTCATAGGAATATTTAAAAAAAAACAACTCGCTCACCTCAATAATTTCAACTATTTCATCAAGACCAAAAATATTTGGAACTTCGCCAGTGTTCAGCATGACATCAATGTCTTGCAAAAATTTCTCATCTTTGATCTGTGAATCGCTGAACAAAAACCCATGAGGCTTGTTCTGAATACCAACATATTTCAGTAATCCCTTTATGTCTTCATGCCACTCATCAGGGCCTAAAAAACCAAATCAAACTTAATATGTCTTAATACTTGATACATAGAATTTAGCTTCAGTAAAATTATTTATGATATCCTGATAAATAAATAAATAAATAATACCATAGTTTTTTGTTATTTCTGGCTCAAATAAAGGCATTTCATAAACATAGGTAGCCAGCTTTACAAGTGACTGTCTTCCACAGCCACTGATACCAACCAGCAATCCTTGGTCACCAGGTGTTGTTATTATTCGGCAAATATGTACCAAATGAGCAATGGCATATCTGAAATATAAAATTTGTAAGTAAAAATGATTGTTACAACGTTTAGTTTTTTTAATTAAATTTTGTAATAATTTAAAAATAAACCATCACAAGCTAACAATTAAAAATCAGTGATTTACCTTATAACTCTTAAAACAATTTTTACAACTGTTATGCTATTACATATTCAATCATTAACACTTAACATACCGACATTTCATGTGTACATACCAGGTATGCAAGTTTAAAATGTCGTTTATTTCTTAAAATATATACACAGTAATTTAAAAAAAAGTATAATATATTTTATTCCCTCGCTTTCTACACATTTTGTCCATCTCTCGGGCAATATATGGATACCATTCCAAAAGAATGCTTCATCTTTATTTGAAATCCATTCATCGAGCCATTTTCGTACGTTTTCGAAATTGTTGAAGTGTTGCTCCGCCAATGAGTGTCCCATCGATGAGAAGAGGTGATAATCAGAAGGCGCCAGGTCAGGTGAATACGGCGGGTGGGGTAGGAGTTCCCAACCAAGCGAAGAAATCGTTTCCTTAGTCAATCTGGCTGAATGTGCAGGAGCGTTATCATGCTGAAGAATGACTTTGGCGTGCCTGTGAGCCCATTCTGGGCGTTTTTCGATCAATGCGTGACTCAAATTGATCATTTGTTGTCGGTAGCGCTCGGTATTGACTGTTTCGCCGGGTTTGAGAAGCTCGTAGTAGACTACTCCCTTCTGATCCCACCACACACACAGCATTGTCTTCTTCCCAAAACGATCCGGTCTTGCACTCGATGTGGATGGTTGTCCTGGCGTTACCCATGATTTTTTTCGTTTGGGATTCTGAAAATAAATCCATTTTTCATCGCCAGTTACAACTCGATGCAAAAAAACCCTTTCTTTCGTGGCGTAAAAGCAGCATTTCGCACACAGTTTTTCGTTTTTCCATCTGTCGTTCGTCCAATTCATGTGGAACCCATTTTCCAACCTTTTGAATCTTTCCCATAGCTCTCAGGCGATCGGAAATGGCTTGCCTAGTGACATTCAACTGTTCTGCCATCATTTGTTGGGTTTGGGTATTGTCTTCGTCTAATAAAGATTGCAATTCGAAGTCCTCAAACTTTTTTTTTGGTCGATTTTCTCGTTTTTGATCAGTAACATCAAAATCACCACGTTTGAAACTTTGAAACCAACGTTCACATGTCCTGACGGTTGGAGCAACATCGCCATAAGTCTCAACAAGAATTCGATGACATTCAGATGCCTTTTTCTTTTGATTAAAAAAAGAAAATCATGACATGCCGCAAATGCTCTTTATTTGGCTTAAAATTAGACATTTTTAACACCAAAGAAAGGTATGATACGTCCACGTAAACGACTTAAAAACAACTGACTTTTGTAAACAAATGACTAACAAACAAAATAGCGTTTAGAGATAAGCAAATCCTTCAATAGGCTAAGAGCGCATTCTATTGGAATTAAAACGACATTTTAAACTTGCATACCTGGTATTTCTAACACAATTTGTCGGTAAAAAACAATAATAAGAAAGGAGTGAATATTGAAAAAACACTTTTGATATATTTTATTTTAAAAAAAACAGTAAAGTCAAAAAGCAAAGTAAGAAATGTTGTTTCCAAGAACTTCTGTCAAAAAGTCCGAAAGGGGTCGTCATTTGACCTGTCATGGCAGATTAGCATTTTAAAAAATTTACATTAATGCTTTAATAATTGCCACTGCTAGAAGTCTATTGTTCAATGTAATTATGAGATGACAAAAATGTTTCAATAAACCCTGTTTTTCAATTTTTTCATTATTTATTTTCATTTTTTAAAAGCTAAATAATCTACATTCGTACTTTTTCTGACAAACGAAAATGGGTCATGAACTGATAATTATAAGGTAATTAGATGTAGTCTGGTGTATGCTATGAGTTTAGTGTAGCTTTAGACGACTTGAACCGGCTTTTGCGTGGGGCCTTACATTTTGCTTTAGATTTTTTTTCCTTTGACATCATATGGCTCATTTGATGAAGTTTCCAATTTGAAACAAAGATATTGAGTAAGATTTGATTAATCTTCATGTTTGGAGTTATAAACAATTAGGTGGAATGAGAGTGGTGGCGGTTAACATTTTTTCTGCTACTCAAAAAAATTGTTAGACCCCATGTTTCTTTCCACTTAATTGCTAATAACACCTCCAAGTTCCCTTTGACAGTGACTTGCACATTTGTTATTTTATTTATAAACTGCCTTGATGATGTCTACCAATGTTGTGGTCTATCAATATATCTCCTAGTAAAAATTTAATATTTTATATACAAATATATTATTTTATATTGTATTATTATACTATTGTAATATATATATATATATATATATATATATATATATATATATATATATATATATATATATTTTTTTTTTTTTTTTCTTTTCCTATATCCTTTGTGCCGTACGGCATGGAGTAGCCTCAAACCATCTCCTGTATTCTTCTCATTTCTGAGCCATTCTCTTTATTTCTGCCTGAGAGCAGCCCCTTTTATTTCCGAGCCTCTCTTAACAATTGTAGCTAAGCCTCAGTCTGCCAACTGGTCACTGCCCCCTGGTCATCGTTCTAATAGACAGCAGGCTGTCCATTCATCGCCTTTTCTGCATACGTAACCGAATCACTTAAGCTACCTTTCCTGAAGAATGTATTTGGCTGGTCTCACTTTTAATGTTTCCCAAATGGTCTCATTCCGCACTCGGTCTTGTCTGTTTTTATTAACAACTCATGTATATTATTAAAGATATTAAGATATTTTAATATTAAGGTTAAAATTTTATTTATTATTTTTTTCAAGAAAAGAAAATACTTTCTCAGAACCTCTAGACGTTTTTGTGATTTGGTACATTTAGAATATTGTATTTCTTAATTTCAACCTTTTAAAAGAACCTGCTGGTAAAAGCCACATATATATCCCTCCCCTTTTCCCCCATATTTCATATTCCACTCTCTTAAAGCAATTTTCATAGAAATTTTAAAAAAGGTTGAATGTCCTTTTGAAATAGAATTTTTCATCCTAATTTAACACGAGAGGCTCTATAGTAGTATAATTCTTTTATAATGGTTATTCTCTGTTTTGCCTAATTTTATATTATTGACCTCTTTGAGAGCCTGTTTCTATATCAGGCCCAAGTCATAAGGTTTTTCCAAATAAACAAATAAACATTCCAAAGCTTTAGATTTCTTCAGATATTTTTTTTTCTATTTGCCTCATTGTAAAAATGTGGTCTTTGCTTGGTTTCCCATTGTCTTCTGTACCACCATATTTAATTTCTATTCCATTTTTAGCAATATTACCACATACTGGTGTTGGTTATACGTACACTTTTGTAATATGCTTACTATACTTAGTGCACAGCTTTTTATCACCTTCCTTGCAAAAAAAAACCTTCTTATTTAATTATCTATTATTTACATTACTAATTCAAAACTACATACATAAATAGTTATGTAAATTTTTGTTTTAATTATATTCTTTACCCGTCCTACTTATACTCATTGGCCATGTGTGTATATATATATATATATATATATATATATATATATATATATATATATATATATATATATATATATATATATATATTCACAAACATTTACAATAATGGTAATAAACAATAACCACTAGAAATATATGCTGGATAAACCTGAATTAAAATAGGATAAATAAAGGAGTGTTTAAACAATGGCATAACAACATTGAATTATGCTCCTTGCCTGCAGCATGATCAAATGTGTCACCCACATGCCCTCTTTCCCTCTTATGGGTTGCTAAGATATGATAAGAATCAAGTATTTATTGGCTAATTTGAAATATAATGAGGATCCGCCACCAGAAGCTAATCAGAAATTCTGGATAGGCAGGAGTGACCTTTACTCCTCTATATTAAATATGTTTTTTAAGTAATTCAGAATGTTATTCAACTTCAAAGTGCAATAGAATACATTCTTGAAAAGTAAGCATGAATTGACATTTTTAAAACAACATTTTATGTTCTGTCGATATGATATTAAATAATCATTTTTAAACCATTTTAATTAATATTTTGGTAAGCAGAATTTTAAAGCTGCCAATACGTTATCTACCACCCTAAATTCTCTCCATCCAATGTTTTATTGTTATGCCCAGCCACCAAGAACTGTTATATTCTCTTCTTTTGGTTTTGGTCCAAAATGGTGACAATTACTTAGTATCTCTTATTTTTTATTACCTTATTTCATAATTTAATTTCATAAATGTTCTGTTTTTATTTTATATTAGTTTGTATTCCCTGGGAAGGATAGTTGTGCGTAATTTCTGGGGCCTTACGAATCTCGGGACTCTTGAGTTCAGTATACCAAACATACTCACCAGAACAATACATCACACATACCCGTACATAAGGTCTCCTACAGGACACACCCTGGGGCTACCTTCCCAAGGAAGTAAGCCAGGATGCTAAAGGAAGCAGCCCCTCCACCTTATTTGTGGGCAGAAGGCTGATAACCCTCTCGCTTTCAAAATTATTATACAAATAGCTGAATAAGGATGAGCTGGATTGATACACTGTAAAAGACTTAACATCCATTGTATGGACTTCTCTTTAGCCTTTTGGAATGTTTTATTTTACTGGGCCACAATATATCTACATTTAAACTCATAATTATTGTGTTTTAGGGTTCAGATGAATTATCCTTCAACCATATCAACTTTCATTATTCATAATACTTCCCATTCATTTAGAACAGATAAAAATAGACAAGTTTCTATGTTCTGTTATGTAAAACGCTAAATAAATTTTGTAGAAACAGAATAAGAAATTCAGTATGTCCTAAATGTTACATAAAAAAATAGAATTTATTATATTGTCCTTACTGAAATAGTATGATAGTTAGTTTCGCCTTGTGAGAGAGATTAAAATTGGTAATGGCATCTCCCATTACTTCCAGAAATCGTTCAAGTGAGACCATTTCTTCATATTTTTTATCCTCATCCTCTTCCACATCCAATGCACTTGTGAAGAGAAGGTTATTTAAATGCTCAATCTGAACCTGCAAATGATTTTTTTTTTTTTAAAATACTCTATTTTAAATTACTTTTATGTAAATAAAATATACCAATTCATAAAATAGCATAGCAAAACTATTTTTTTCTAAAAATGAATACCTCTCAATGTTTTTTTTAAATATATTTGAGCCACACCAGAGAGATGGTAATAAAAAATATTTGTTTAAAAAAAGGTTATTTGGTTTATTTTTTTCTATTGTATAATTCCTTTAATAATCCATTATTTTTTTTTTAATACATAAAGATTTCATAATATTTTTTTTAATTTATTAAATGGTCAAGAATATTTCATTGCCTTTAACAAACTTTTGTAAATTATTATATTTACAAACATATTTTTAAGTTATTTGTTGATGTCAGTTTAGTTAAAGATGTTACAGAATTTTGATCATGCTTTGAAAGAAATGTTTAAATGTTATTTTGTTATTTGGTTTTCTTTTTTTACATATGTTGTAATGTGTAATCAGAAAGCATAACTTGTACAGTTAAAGCTTTTTTTTATTTATTTTTATTGTACATATTTTACGAATGGATTTTTTTTTTTTTTTTTCTTGTTTTCCCTCTTACAGTAACCCTGTAAGAGGGGTGTGTATTTAGATATCTGTACATGCTCCATGCAATTAGCATATTACATGTATCTAATATGAAAGATGTATTCTTATCCATATTAATTATTCCCCTTCAATGAGGCAGTTTGTAATATTTATTCAATAAAAGAGTTCTTACATAATATATATATATATATATATATATATATATATATATATATATATATATATATATAAAGATACATAAAGAAAGAAATAGCAATGAGAAGGGTCAAAATTCCATTAATTTACAGTAATTATGTTGGTTTTTTAATTAAAATAAAATATTAAAATGGTTTGAATATTTAATAAAGTGGTCACTTTGCTATAAAATGGTTCGGAAAAGACTTTTAAGTCTAACTTCATACCTCCTTTACTTCTGGATCTCCTGTTATTCCTTCTAATACAAGATCAAAACTTTCTTTGAATTTATCTTTCACTGTCATTTTCATAGAATCCAGAAGCATTTCTCGTTCTGTTGTATTAACCAGCCTATCATAAAACACTCTTAGAATTTCGTGACACCACATCCTGAAAATCATCAAATGAATAAAAATACTATCATAGATATACAGGGTGTCCCGAATTTAAATGGCGAAACTTCAGGAACTTATAGGGGACCGAAAAACTAAGACAAAAAGTCCTTTAGAGATTTGCTTGTTTTTGCGTAGTTTTTGAGAAAATCGCAAAAAAAGAAACAAAACAAGTTTTCATTTTTATACTTATTTATTTACATTTATATTTATGTTATGTTCTTTTTAATGTAAATATTGTTCAAAATGTCATCCTCTTGCACCAATGCAAGCATTACATCTAGCACTCACTTGATAAATTGCAGCTAAACATTGTTCTGATGATATTTGGTGCACTGCATCTATGATTCTGTCTCTTAATTGCTCTCTTGAGTTGATTGACACCGAATAAACTTTCTGCTTCAAGGATCCCCATACGAAGAAATCCATGGATGTCATATCAGGTGATCTGGGTGGCCAAGGTACTACTCCTCCACGTCCAATCCATCGTTGTGGATAATTTATATCCAGCCAAGCTCGAGCTACTCTGCTATAATGAGCTGGACATCCATCGAGTTGGAACCACATTTCAATCCGCTGCTGTAAGGGAATGTCATCTAAATAATTAGAAAAGTCGTTCTCCAAAAAATGTGTAAATGTGATACCATTCAATCTTCAAGGTTAAAAATATGGTCCCACCAGTAATCCGTTCCAAATTCCAAGCCAAACGGTAATTGCAAATACATGCTGAAACCTATTCTCTCTAATAGCTCTGGGATTTTCAAGAGCCCATATATGATAATTTCTTTGATTAACAATTCCTCCTCTTGTAACGGTAGCTTCATCGGTTCATATAATTTTTAATGGAAGAATTTTGTCAAGAAACCAGTTACTAAAATTCAATCTCTTGACATAATCTTGAGGTAATAAATTCTGAACTTTTTGAAGATGGTATGGGTAGCTATTATCACCTTTCAAAGTTCGCCATATTGCTTGCCGCTATACTGCTTATGCAGCAGATGCTCTTCGGATGCTAGTCTCAGGATTGTTATCGATGTGGCGTTGGACACAATTTCTTCTCCGATAATCTGCTCTTATTGCTGCCTGGAATTGGTCGCCTTCATTACGTATTAAGAATGACCCGGTCTCTCGTAGTCTATTAAAAATTAACGAAAAGACTCGTCAATTAGGCACTCTTCTATTTGGAAATCGGCGCGCATACTCCCGTACCGCTTCTAAAGCATTACCGTTACAGAAACCATACACAAAAATCATATCAGCGTATTCAACATTGGAATATGTATGCGACATTGTGGCTGATGTTATTCACACAAAAATATCCGAGTAACTGACTGAAGACTGATTTAGGAATTATAATTCTAGATGGGAGCCAAAATGTAAACAAATAAAAGAATGTAAAGGATAACATTGAATGTTTACATATCTCACTGCCTAGCCTGATGAACTTTAAAAGGTGATAATCGCTACCTGTAACATTTTTGTTTTGTTTCTTTTTTTGCGATTTTCTCTAAAACTAAGCAAAAACGAGCAAATCTCTAAAGGACCTTTTGTCTTAGTTTTTCGGTCTCCTATAAGTTCCTGAAGTTTTGCCATTTAATTTCGGGACACCCTGTATAAATATAGTAAACAGTTAATTTAGCATATTTAAACTTGAATATATTAAAAAAACAAAACAGTTCAGATAAATTAAACAGAAGCAATATAATAGCAAACAGTAAAAAATCAATGTTATATTAGTTCTTTTATTAAGATGGTGTAAATAGATAGAACTGACAATTCAAAAGATAAGTGATTTCAATGGCTTTTCAATTCATAGGTGGAAGTTTCTGATTAGAAGGTTCAATCAAAATAATATCTTAAAATAATCATTTCTACTTTTGTAGTGGGTGAAGTGAGTAAACAATAATGATTAAGTCAAAACAACAAACCAAATGAGAAAAAAGTGAAATTAACAGTATTTTTACTTAAGGCCATGCGACAGTTAATGCTGTGAACTAACTGATGTTACATACAGAAAAGACCTATGCAATTTTAATACTCTGGAATTACCTCCTAAATGCCAGGTCTCTTGTTCCTACCTTGTTAATACAGCTAGATATTTGAACAAGTATTCTCTTCAGAAAACCTGTAGGTGAAACCTATTGGGTTGTACATAAATCAAGGTTTGTGGTTTTAAAGATTATAAAATCAACTGTTTGAAAACAATTTTACTAATTTAAATATACTCTATTACTCTCAATACACTTATGCCTATGCTTTGGAAGCTTTTACATTCCTTCTGAATTAAATTGTAAATCTTTAATATAAACAAAATCTGAAAACACATTTCCTGTCCAATTTTGATTATTAATTTTTTTATCTTTCAAAAAGTGGTTCAGGTGCCTAAAAAAAAAAAAAAAATGGTTGTTGCAAGGCAAGAGGTGCGGAAAGCAATGGGAGCGGCTTCCTAATGGCCAAGCTCCAATAATTTGAGGTTTGTGTTTAGAATCAGTCGAGTGTAGATGTTTAAGTTCAGAGCTCCTTCAGATTAGCCAACAATAACAACAAAATGATAAGTTTTGTTTTATATATTTTATTTTTTAACTCTATTCAATAGCTTTTTCTATCAATTCAGCAAAAAAAATGGTTGAATCCCCACCTTTAAAAAGGAAGAAAGGTAGGTTTAAGTTTACTACTGTAGAGAACAAAGAAAAAACTAAGTCCTGTTTTTAATTATAAAAAGACTTGAAACAGAAAATGAAAGTAATTGTTCAGATTTTAAAAGGGTTTCACCTTTTTTAATACATAAAAGTTTGAATTTCAAGTTAATAAAAAAATTGAGAGATGGAACATTTTTAGTTGAAGCCTTTCCTGACACTCAATCGGAAAAACATTTTAAAATGAAACAACTTATGCAATAATTTTCCAATAAAAGTATAGCCCCTTGCTAGATTAAATTTAAGTAAAGGGGTTGTGTGGTGGCCAGATTTGAATTATGTTGACATATGTGAAATAAAAGAGGAGCTAAAGCCCCAGAATGTTATTGATGCTAAAAGATTAACTTTTTTTTAGAAATAATGAAAAACAAAACAGTCAACTATTTTCTAACTTTTGACAATCCCTCTCTACCCTCTGAAATTAAACCAGTATTTTGTAAGGTTGCCATAAGACAATTCATTTCAAACCCGATATGTTCTTACATTTGTCTTAAATTTGGACATACTAAAAAACATTGTAATAAAGAAGCATTATGCAAATATTGTGTAAAAACAAAGTATAAGGGTTCTGAATGTAATAATCTGATAACTTGCATTAATTGTTAAAGTGATCACAATGCTTTTCCGAAAAATTGCCCAGTTTTTATTAAAAAGAAGGAAATAAAACAAATTCAAGAAGCAGATAAAGTAACATTCATTGCTACAAGGAAAAAATATGATCTTTTGCACCTGATAACAACACAAATATCTTTCACATATTGTTAAGACTAAAAAATGCATTAGTGTACAAGTAGAACAAATTATTGAAAATCAATTTACATTTAGAAAATCTGTAGTAACAGCAACATTTTGTAAGGCAACTACTAATAGCAGCAGCACCAGCGCTAATGCTATCTCTGATGCCCCCACCCACGTCCCAACTCCCACCACACCATCACTCCTTAACCCAAACTCTTCTTTATTTTCCTTACCCTCCGTTACTAAAATCCCAACTTCCCAAAATTCTCAATACTCTGTTGGAATATCCAAAAAAAAGTCGGAAATCCTTCCCACCAAATGCGAAGTTGTCTTTGAACTAAAGATTTTACCTTTGATACAGACAGCATCTGAAAAATTTACCAACCCTCAGCTTCCTGATGGTCAACAGAACGAGTGGACAAAAGCTGAAAGAAGAAGGTCTAAAAGTAAGACAAGGGAAAATTCACCTAAGCGTGTACTAAGTAAAGAAAGAATGGAAACTAATTAATAATTTTTTTTTTTTTTTTTAAATTTTACTATCATGTTTTTCATTTTCTTTTTGTTTACTAAATTTTCTTTAATTAATGATATTATTTATTTAAATTCTAACCTATTTACATTTTCTTTTTTAATATGACAACTCAAACCAATATAATATAATGGAACTGTAATGGTAAAATTGGAAAACATGAGGAACTAAAACTCATAATTAATAAAAACGAACCAGTAATTTTATGTTTACAAGTTGCCTCAATAAATCTTTTAACCTAAAAGATTATAATATTTACAGGAATGATTTTGAATATAGGAGTAGAGCATGTGGTGGGGTTTTGATTTCCATAAATAAAAGGGCCGTTTCTGAGTTAATTCAGATAAATACTTCCCTACAAGCAGTGGTAATCAAGGTCTTACTTCACATCCCTATTTTCATTTATAATGTTTACCTTCCTCCTGATAATTTTGATAAGGTGGATTTGGTTAATATCCTTACTAATACCTGTTCTCCCTTTATTGTTATGAGTGACATAAACGATCATCATACCTCCTGGGGTTCTTCATATTGCTCAACCCGCGGAAATACTATTAGGTGAATAATAGATAGCACCGACTCTATAGTTCTAAATTCAGGGCAACCAACATACAGGTCACTCTACAATAGATCATATGGTAACAATGGAATATGAAATCCTCAACAGCTTTGCTGAGAAAAAAGAATGTATAGGTATATACTTTGGCATAGAAAAAGCCTACAATAACTTGAAAAGATTTCTTGTCCTGCAACAGCTATGTGAATGGGGAATTAGACATCAGCTTCTCATGCCGATCTGTAAATTTCTATGAAATCGGGCCTTCCAAGTTAGAATAGATATTCGGTAAAAGAAATGACCAATAGAATCCCACAAGGAAGTGTCATGAGCTGTGCTTTTTTTACAATAGCTATAAACAAAGTTACAGAGATTATTCCTAAACAAATCAATTTTTTTTTTTTAGTTGTTGATGATCTAGCTCTGTTACTGTCATTTAAAAATGTAAATAGAATGCAAATATTACCACAAAATAGTTTAGCAGCTTTGGAAGTATGGTCTATGAAATCTGGTCTAAAAACTTCTCCACTGAAAAAACTAAATGTCTATTTTTTTCAAAATGCAGGACACCTACTCCTGTTCCAGCGTTAACCTATAGAGGCCTGAACTTACGTTTCCATACAAAAGTTAAATTTCTAGAACTAATCCTTGATTTTAAACTTAACTGGAAAGAGCATATTAGATGACTAAAAGAAGAAACACTCAAGAGACTGGATATTCTAAAAGTTCGGGCTAAACATTCGTGAGGAGCAGATAGATCAAGTATGCTTAAGGTATATGCCAGTCTGATAAGATCAAAGCTAGACTATAGTAGCTTTGTTTACTCATCGGCGAATCAAAATCTGCTTTCAGCTCTTGATTCAGTCCACCATTAGTTTATTCAGAACCAGTCCAGTAATTAGATTATGTGTTGAAGCTGGTATAGCTCCTCTGGCTTTGAGAAGACATCAACTTGCCTGTGGATACATTGGAAGGATAAAAATTAATAATAACAACCCAGCATGGAAACCCATTTTTAAACCGAAGACTACCTGCTCCATTCGGTATGGTTGATATATAGAAGAAATTAACCGCTTGGAACCAACAAATAATGAATTTAATTACCCACCTTGGACTATGAAATTACCTGTAATAGATTTAACACTTTAAAATTCACTAAAAATACCACTACAGGACTTAATTATTTAGCAGAATATCAAAAATTAAGGAAAAATGTAATAATAGAAAACAATTTTATACGGACGGTTCCAAATTAAATAATAATGTTGGTTGTTCTTTCGTATCGGACTCCAACATTGCCAAGTATAAACTTCCTTCCCTGACCAGCAAATTCACTGCCAAATGTTATGTGATTTGTGCAGCAATCTATTATATTATGCAGTACGAGGAAGAAAGAAAACTTTGTAATACACACTGACTCCCTATCTGCTCTAAAGGCATTAAAGAACATTTATAGTAAAAACCATCTTGTCAGGAAAGCACAAGTTTATCAATGGTGAAAAATCTGAATAAGAACATATCACAAGTTTGAATTCCATCACACGTGGGGATCAAACACTGAGGAACTAAATAAGCTAAAAACTATTAAAAAAGAAATAAAAATATGGAAAAGTTCCAACCACAGTTACAGAAAAGAAGAATTTGTTATAACTAGACTCAGAATAGGCTATTCCCGACTTACCCATGGTTACCTTATAACAAAGGGCAGTCTACCAAAGTGCGTAACATGCAATTACACACTATTAACAATTACACATACTAGAGGATTGCCCTCTATGGAATAGTTATTTTCAGGAAGCACAATTACAAAGATACCTACCAACTATTCTTGGTGATGATAATAATAATATAGATACAATCCTCTAATTTCTTAAAAAAAATAATATTTTTAATCAAATTTAAAAAACGGTCAAAAATATAAAGAAATAATATAGATTGAAGGACGGACACTGAAGACCATGAATGTTCAGTGTCCTGGATGTTAATAAGAAATTCAACCTACCTACCTCCAATAATTTGAATTAAAGAGCAAACTTCTGAACGATAATTTTTTTGGTGGTTGTTTAATGCTGGAGGAACTCAACTTCTGAACATTTTTAACTCAGTGAGAGTTGATTTTTTAACTGAGAGTTTCTCTGTGTTTTTTCTGTTTTCAACTAACACTTGTAGAACAAACATCATCATCGAAGAAAGAAGTATTATCACAACTCTCTTCAAGAATGAAGTCTCATGCTCAAAATGTTTTAATCCACCGTTTCATTGCCCTGATTTTGCTAATCTTTCTAGCCCCATTCTCATTGACTTTAAACTCATAAAACAAAATTATGAGATCATAGGTAGACATCTAAGTAAAAACGAATTTATTTCCGAGTACAGAAATGTTAAGGAGGTAAACAAACATTTTTGTTTGGAAGAGGGCTAATAAGTTTTGACATTCATACAACCCACTAAAAGTAAACAGTTTATTATATAAAAATGTAATTTAAAGAAAACATGGAAGCCTGTATTATTTTACAGACAACCCGATAATTTTCAGGGGATTGTCCCAGAATAAATAAAGACAGTTATTATTATTATTAAATAAAGTTCTGTTATTATTTCTGAAGGGTATGGTATTTTACCTAATGAAGTTATTCCTTCCACTAGGAGATTCCTTACGAAGTAATAGATGACCCTGGATCACTCTGTTAAAGTCACGAATGTTGAACAAGTAGTGACATTTTGTTGGTGTTGGCAGCAGATTTCCCAAGGCCCAACTGTATGTACTCATAGTTGCTTCTACTATATCTTTTAATACTGGTATAATATCTGTGGCAAATCCTTGTTCCTGAAAAGAAAATAACTTGTTAGATCATGATCAAGAATTAATCAGATTAATAGTTTGTAGTAGAAATTAACTTAAAAATTATTAGTTTCAAAATTTGGAATTATAATTAAAATTTTAAAAATTCACTGTTACTTTTAAAATCATGCTGATCATAAATGCTAATAAATAGTAATCAGATACATGCTGTTGAAAAATAAATAGTTTACAGAAAGATAATGGAGAATAAACACTCACCCTATATCCATTAATCAGGATTTCAGTAAAAATTTTGACCATACTGGCTCTGTCAAAAGAATTAATACCAAAAAGTGAAAAATGGCGTAGGAATCTAGCATATACATCTTGTCTACTTCCTCCAGGTAAGCCCATAGCTGCTACGAAGAACATATTTTCGATTTTCATTAAGCTCATCAACTTCAAGTCATACCTAAAGTAAAATTGATAAGTTGTGGTTTTTTTAAACATATTTTATGATTAAAATCAAATTTTCATACACGTATGTTGTGATTAGTAGATAGTAAAGTAGGCATCAATCAACCTGATGAAAAAAAAAGATATATTATTGTGAGTTTTTAAGGGCTTAAGGCTCTTATTTACTCCAATTAGGGCAGGAAGAATGAGATATCCTACAGGTCACCAACCTATTCTAGCCAGAATGGGAAGATCGAGATTCACGTTATGAGTCCACAACAAAATAAATTTTAATTTACTTTAATAACCCACCCAGGCTGGTTTCGAACCAGTGCTGCAGACATTACCAGAATGCTCAACACTCAAACAAGTTCAGCTGCGTCTAACTCTAAATGAAATATGTTTCAGGGAATGTCCGTGATGCTGATTTAGAATGGAGCACAAGAACTTGTGCGATTAAAACATGGGATATTACCTAATGAATGAAGATAAGGTCATATAACAATATTTTCTTTTTAAAAAAATAAATTTATTAGGAAACTTACTACAGAGGCATTACAGTTAAACAGAATTAGTCACCTTTATGACCATGTTTTAAGGTTGTGAAGAGCTTATTAATAGCGAAAAATCGAGGATCACCTCTTTCCATTCCCAAAAGGACTCAAACAACAATATTTCATATCATATTTATCTTTTGCTAAACTGATAAATATCACCACTGATTTGATTGAACAAGTTTGGAAAAGAAGAAGCGAATACAAGAAGAAGTGCACTTAACCTTACAAATTTGAAAACCAGACAATAGTAGCAGACAATGATGAAGAATTTACCACACAATTAGGGAGAACTGAAAAAAAAAAAAAAAAAAAAAAAAAAAAATCCAGCAATTTGAAATAATTTTAATGATTACTTAAGAGGCTTCAACTGTTGATCAAGATGACTGGATATTATCTCAGACATTGGTTAATGCAATACTTACTAAAAAAAAAAAAAAAAAAAAAAAAAAAAAATTTGGATAAAGCATTAGACCAGACTAAAAATTAGGATATAGACGCTTCATTTTCAACTAAAAAAACATCGTGATAGATAATGATTTAGTGATAATAAATATTTTGAGGCACAAATTAGCTATTTAAATTGTGTAACATAACTGTTAAACTAAGATCTAGGTTTCAGAGAGATCAATCTATTGATATGTTTATGTTTCAAGTAATTAATGCCCTGTTAATTAATATCTTTAGAGATGAGAAAGTGTAGTAATGCATGCAAAGTGTTTATAAAATGAACATCTTTATGACCGAGCAATTTTACTGCAAAATCAATTAATAGCCTGTAGACTTTTTTTTTTTTTGAGCTTCCAAATTTAAATTCAATTCAAGACTATAAATTTAATAATATTACAGTAAAAACCCACAGATTTTTTCAAGAATCGCTGATACAATGGTTGATATTTAGATGGTTCTGAACAAAATAGGAAGTTTGGTAATTATTTAAAAAAAAAAATAATAATAATAAACATGAAAGAAACCTACCAACCTACTAGTTATGGAAAAATATTCTATTATTTATTTATTTTTTAAAAATTAAAATTCAAGCAATAGTTGGATGTTGTGGTATTTTATATTATAATATTAATTTTTAAAAGAATATTTTGTCCTTACCAGAATTTATAATCAAAAAACTGACGGAGCAATTCCAATGGTGGTTGAGCTCCATATATCTCTTTTTCTGGCATGTTGATGTCATCTCCAAATATGATGGCTACCTTTCCACCAGCTGGTGCATATAATCCTTTTCCTTTTCTGAATAAATTGGCCAAGACAAGTTCCTACAAAGCAGTAATTTTTTTATTAATTTAGAGTATCCAAAATTATGAGTAATAATTAATGAAGGATTTTTAAAAGGTAATAAAATATAAACATCAGCGTGGTGTCTAGCTAAATATAAACATATACTCTATATGATTGGTAGTGTTTCAGGAGTACAGATCTATATATCTTGAAGAGATAACCTGGCAGAGGCATTGACAGAGTATGTGTTGTGCAGGTCCATAGCCTGCACCTGTCCTTAGCCCTGCAGTTCGGCTTAAGGCTGACTTTTTTTTTTTCAATCCACTTACAATGAATAGAATTTGTCGTATTACTGGAGGGTACTCAGATAAGTATTACAAATAAGTACTAATATTATTCCTGGATTTATATGCTTAATTATGTTTCATTTTTTCAAAAACATGAGTTGATATCTATTCAAAACACTTTTTCTAAACCAATTGGAAAATTTTGAAGTACTTGGCCAACATTTTATTATTGTGCATAATTTGGGGTAAAATACATACATCATCCATATTTAAAACTATTCAATTTATTGCTGACATCAAAAAATATTTTTTTAAATTAGGTGTTAATTTTTATTTAAATTCATATTTGATGTAATGTTAATAATATTTTTACTCTTTATTAACTACAAGTGAAATGTTAAAATTATTTTTCTTTTTAGGAAATGAAAAAAAAAGAAAAAAGAAAAGTTAACTAGAGGTTCTTGTGAAAACAAAACAGAAAAGAGAGCTCACACACTGGACACAAGAATGAAAGTTCAGAACATTTAAGTTATCAGAACAGTTAAATGTAAGGATGAATAAGCAGTCTTAAGAAGCAAGAAGCACAGTCTAAATAAATAAACTTATAAGGCATTGCTGCTGCTTTGAATTGAAAAAAAAAAACTTTGTAACTAAAATTGTTCATGTAAATTATATAAAAATTTTAAATAGGAAAAATATAAGTAATACATTTTTCAATTTATTTGTTTACAAACTTGTGGCTCAATATATTATCATTATTGCTTCTTTTTTTTCACGCTTTTGGTTCAATATTATACTACATATTATCCTACTTTTATGACATATTTTACTGCATATTGTATTCTTCTTTATGACATGTTATATGGCATATTTTGAAGTTTTTGCTGCATAAAGATCCAGGCTGAAGGGGTAACAAAAGTTATGATACTGAATAAATTATAATAATTATTGCAATAATTTTGTGAGACTTTGATCAATCTCAGCATTTTAATTATAAAATATGTAGTATGTTTAAGTAGTTTAAAGTTTAGAACTGCAAAGGGTCCTACGTATACTGAAGAGAACCTCTTATGGATTTGTTTATCTATAATAATTCAACAGCTGTGATATGCTTAAAGCAAAAATAGGTTCATTGCATATGATACCTAAACACAAAACATAGTAGAATTGCAGCAGTAAAGTAGCCTGTTAACTAAATTTGGAGGATATCAGTTGTGAACATGGTCCACCAGTGCACTCTCTAATAGAACCAAATTAATAACTTTCATTGATAAATATTACTTTTTTATCCAGTGAAAAGTTTTATACAAACAAATGGACAAATTATCAATATTTTTAATAACTCTGAATATCCTGGTATTTATCAAAAACATATTAGTCTTATGTATAAATCAAACTTACCTGGATGGCATTGGATGTTACTGACGCTGTAAAGGTCAGTAATGATGGTGTATATACTTCCAGATCGATACCTGTTGCAAATAATTCTTTTATACACATTGATTTACCAGTTCCAGTTGGTCCTGTAAGCAAAAACGGCTTTCTGTTACCTACCAACAGTTGCATGATATAGTTGTACCTGAAACATAGACATTGCATTAACCACCAAATTTTTTTTATTGATTAATTGTATGTAACTATATTTATTTTTTTATTACTTCAGAGTTTCAAGAGTGGAAACCATTGTTGAACTAGCATCACTTTTTCTTTCTTCCTCAAGGACTGTTCCAAAATATGTCCAAGTTCCAACCCCCATAAATTGAAAAAAATTGTCTTCGATCATTCCCATTGGAGGAGTGGTAATGGATATTGGTTCTCCATCTTCAGGGTAGTTTATTGCCTCTGAAAAAGCATGTTTTAGGTTTAAAAAATTAAAACATTAACATTGTAAATTAAAAAAAGTCTCAATCTGTAAACATACACCTCTCTATAGGCTGATGACTGCCATTTAACTTTAATTAAATTTATCTTGAGAGAAACTCCCTGGATGGATACTTATGAAATGTTGGGAATTAAGAAAATCATATTCAATGCTTCCTTTTTGACATAAACCTAAATTTTAGAATATTATTCTAATATTAAATTTAATCATTGTCATAACATTGTTTGTTTTTCTTAATTATTAATAATGGATGAAATCAGAATTAAATTCCATTACATAAATACAGTTAAATCTCTTAAACTTGAACCTCTATAAAGTGAATTAATGACCCAATGCACCTTTATCAATCGATCTAAATTCGGGTGCTATCTTTATAATCCAAAGTCAACAACGCTTTTGGGTATGTTATTCACAAAGAGTTGGCCTCATGGTTTTATGTGCTATAGAAATGACCGATAAAGCTTGGAAAAATGTTACTGAAGGCACAATTCGTAATAGCTTCATTACATATGGTTTTACTAAAGGAGAAGCATTTCAAGCACAAAGTAGAACACATGCAGAAATGATAGCAACAAACCAAGTGGCGGATCGGAACCTTTTACAAAGTCATGAAGAAATTGTCTTATCTTTTGAAGAATTTGTTACTGTTGATGACAATTTGGTAATCTGTAGCTCATTAACGGAAAGATTTACTTTATCTATTATTTCATATATCTTATCCTCTACTGACCAAAACTCCAATCATGAAGAGAAAGAAGACCAAGAGCCACTTCATGAATTTTGCAGTTTAAAGGAAGCTAGAAAATCATTAAAAATGTAAATCCCAGATATTTTGAAAAACAGAATAGGAATATTGAAGTCTTACTGAGGGAATGACATCAGAGTAAAAAGCAGAGCATTAATAATTTTGGTGGTTAGTAGCTATAAAAATCCCCATTTCTAAACCAATTGTTCGAGCTAAAGCTCTAAAAATTTCTAAAGCGTCCATCAGGTTTGATCACTTCGCAACCCGGCACAACTAAAAATATACTGTATTAACTTATTTTGATGTATGTATTCATTTCTACAATAAGCACTTTCATCCCCCTTCAAAATGGACACTCCCTGTACAGGAAAAATGAGTGGGACCAATGAGTGACTGTTGTAGGAAGGTTTAACAGTTTGTAATAATAAAGGGCTATACCAATAATTAATGAATGGAAAGAAAAACAAGTTTATAATGTGGAAAAAAAGTATCTATAATTTATTTTTTTATGGTCATTAGCTAAGTGCTTGTATTAACTATCATTTATTTTCAAACACTCAATGTAGCCTAAATTTAAAAATTCAATGTAATTCACATCAGAATGTGACAACTCTCTTTGGGTGGTATATAGCTACCAGGGGTTGTAGGACAGGTAGTTAGTTAAAGATGCTTGAACGAGAACGCTATTTTTATATGTTCTTCATATCCACATATGTAACCAAAATTTGTAATAATTGTTTTGAATAGAACGATTTATTAACCAGGCATTAAAGAAATGATGTCTACCCAGATGTTATGTTTGTTTTTTTATTTATAAAATAAAGAGACTAATGTTTTTAAAATACTTAAAAAGATGAAAAATCCATATAATTAGTCTCAATAAAAACTATTTGATTCTCTTACCATTCCATAATTCTTTGTAAAAAATGTCGAATTTCTCCCGGGAAGAGGTGTCTAATGTACCACCAATTCCCCAAAAAAATGACAGCATAATTGTGGCCTGAATCCAATTTGAGAAATACTCATTTTCAGATATGGGCTTAGGTCCCCAGCGGATCATAGCCTTTTCCATAATCAGATAGAAGAGATCACAACATGTTCTGAAATAATTCAACTAATTTTAAAACATGTTAGAAATATCAATTTAGAATTTACTTACTACTACTTACTACTACTTTATTACTATTATATAAATTTGTGATTTTCAAAAAATATACTTGATAATTTTTGGATTTATTTTAATGGAAGAAATTTGTGAGCAATGGAATGGGTTCCCATGAAGTATCCTAATAAAAATGAATCTGAAAGTAAATATGTTGAGGTTCTGTATTTGATTACTTTTTTTTTTTTTTTTTTTAATAATTTTACTTATACAGAAATCTACTAAAAATATAATCATATAAATTTGGTGGAACGTTTGCAAATTATCCCATATTTTCCTGTCAAATTTTGACCTGAAATACCTTAACCTTTATTAATCCTTCAGACTTTTTTTAAAAATCTATTCTTATTTTTTATGATTTCATATTTTTTATTTATTTTTTTTTTTAATTTTTTGAATGTTCTTTGCTATTCTAGTTATCTACTTCAATCATTAAACTGAAAAAAAAAAAAAATTGATTATTTACCTCTTTCGAGGAGGTTAAAATTTTGAAGTAGAGATTTTATCAACAATTTCTAACGACCATAACAACTGCTGTGTTCAACTGATTACAATAGTAATAGCATCAAAAGAATCTTTATTTTTAATATTTTTTAATTTCGATAAAATTTCACATATAAGGGTTTTATGGTGCGTTAAATCTAATTTAAGGTCAGTTGCTCATGAAAAAAATGTACCATTGATTTACAGCGGATTTCCTTGGAATTTTATCATTTTTTTGGAGTTTTTGAGCACCCTAAAGCCGGGTCGTATCTTGAGCATAACGAAAGTATTTTTATTTCAAATTCCATACATAACTGCAATTAAAAGTGAAAAAATCATTTCTCTATCTTGACTGAGAACTTAGAAAAAAAAAAAAAGTGATTTTCATATATTTTTTTTTTTCGGTTCCTAATAGTCATTGGCGGCTATAATTCTAGTTTAGCACTATTATAGGTCCCTACTACCCACACAAAAATCGGCATTCAAATCTGTGAGTTACAACTGCAAACGTCCCCTTGTCAGTTAAACTATATTAAAAAAAAACAAAAACAGTTTTTTTATATTACACATTACTCTAGATAAATTTTAAGAAACTCATCAATGTGGAGTACTTCCATTCGGTTTGGAAATAGTTACGAGGTTACACGAGGTTTTCGGATTCAATAACTCTAAAAATATATGTCCGATCAGAATTTTTTTTTTTTTTTTTTTTTTTTTTTTTTTTTCCATCTGAAAGCCAGTTGAATTTACTATGAGACCTCATATATGGAATTTTGACCAAGTCCAATGATATACCCACGCTCGCACGCTGAGAACCCCATACTCTTGTGAAATCTACCTTTTTATCAGTCTTTTTCTGGCTATAACTCCGAAACTATTTATGAGAACTGTGCTAAAAAAAAAAAGTGGTTTTCATAACAGCATGGGATTCTTAGTGTGCTGGAGTGGGTATTTCATGGGATTTAAAACACATTTGATATAAGAGGTCTCATAGCAAATTTGACCAGCTTTTAGATGAAACAAAGAAATTTCGGATCGAGCAAATAGTTTTGGAGTTATAGCTAAAAGAGTACCCACAAACGTGCTTTCGCGGTGTGCTACTTACTGCAACTTATCCAATCTTTAGGCGTTGGTGGTGGCCAAACCGCTGAACCGATTTTAATGTAATATTATTAAAAAGTAAGTTTAATGTGGCGTTTTACAGTTTTTTTTTCCTTTCCCACAGCTATAAAACTATTGACTGAGCAAAAAAAAAAATGGATAGAACCAAATTTCATGCCAATTTGATTTGCTTTAATGTGTAGATGACAAACTTTGAATGATTATTTTTCTTTATTATATAATTTACTTTTTAATTATAATTACCTAGTACACGTAAATATTTTCGTTATTATTGTTTGATTGGTAAAAATTAAAACAAAAGTTATAACTGTAAAAAATGTTGTACTATAGATCCAGTTAAAAATAAAGTAGCAAAGGGATACATAACATTAAAGTAAATTTAATGCTCTATTAAGTTGTTTATGACTATTTTTCTGAGAAACTAATTTTTTTAGAAGCAAACGTTTGACAAAAAGTGAGGTGAAAATTATTTTTTTTCTCGAAAATTATTTTCAAAAACGTATATCTCAAAAACCGTTAAAATTATGACAAATACGTATAGAAACAATTTTGTAGGAAATTTAATTAGCTTTAGTTTATATTGATGAGGTATAGTTGGCTGTTAAGTATTAGGAGAAGTAGAAAGTTTGGGGTATGCAGTCATAAAGATACACAGCAATTAAAAAACTTATTTTTTAATTGCTTATATCTTTATGACTGCATACCCCAACTATCTACTTCTAGCTTTAGTTTATATTCAAATTATATAGAGTCCACCGTTTCCGAATGGAAAATCCAAAAATGGACCTTCTCCCCTCCTCCCCACCGTATGCTCACCACCCAGGGGTGGGGACTTTTAGTATGTTTATCTTCTAACTAATCCTAACGAAGCACTGAAGTCAAAAATTATCGCATATTTCATGCATTCTACAACATGGTTATTGACTGGACTAAACTCTTCGGGATTCTCAGTGTGCTGGCATTGGATGTTTTACAGAACTTGGTCAAAATTTCATATATGGATATTAAATTTTACCAGCGTTTGGAGGAAAAAAAAAATACATTTTTAATCGGACAAATTGTTCCGGAGTCAAAAAAGTACAGAAAAGCGTGATTTCGAGGACAGAGCGACTCACCGCAAGTTAGCCAATCCCTTCAATCTTTCCCTCCGCTAGAGCTTTAAAACTATTGATCTGAGAAAACAAATGCATAGGATCAATTTTTTTTGCAAAATTGATTTGAATTAATAATACAAAAAACACAAAATGTACTAAAAGTAACGGATTCCGACTTATTTGATCAAGTGGCTGTGAACTTTCGATTTTCAACCCTATCCGATCGCGATCGCGAAAAATCGTTTTAAGAAAATAAGCAATCTAAAACTGGTATTGCAATAATAAAATAAACTTTGAACAAAAATATGAAATTAAGGCCTTCCCGCGACTGGTACGACGAGCGGTGAGAACAAGTCGACTTGGAAGGTTTCCTCCGAGAAGCTCAAATCGTCGACAAGCCCGTGATGAAACTAATCTCATTTATGTACTGGCTACGGTGGAGGCATATCCTCATCGGAGCATTCAGTACATAGCCTGGGAAACCCATTTTAAGACAGAATTTTCAATTTAGTTTACTTTAAAATTATGTAGAGTGACTATACAGACGCTTCCTTAACTGACATATTAAGCAAAGACTAAGAAAACGACAGCTTTTTCCCGACTTTCTCAAATTTTTTTAAATTCCCGAATTTTTCCCGACCACACGAAATTCTAGACATATTCCAGAAATTCGCGACTGGCAGACACCCTGTTTTTTGTTTTCAGTCAAAAAGCCTTGAAAAAAATTCCATTTACAGCAAAATGCTTCCATAAATCCACAAACTGGGTTTTCTCATCACCAGATTTCTTGATAAAACACAAATATTTCTGGTAATTTTGATAGCTTTTATAGAAATATAACTCTTAAATTAACAACTTACAAACTCTCTATTAATATAAAATTGATTTAATTTTCAAGAAACATTGGTCCTCACCAAACAAAACATACAAGGAAAACTTGAATAGAATGACAAAGTTAATAGAATCAAAGGAACGAAAGTGTGTATGTAACTTACAATTTTCAATTAAATTATAATTATTTTAATTTAATTAATTTTTAAATTCTATTTTATTGTTTTAGATTTGTTAATTTTAGTAGTGCCTGATTAACAATAATCCTTTTAGTTCATCATCAAATCGAAATAAATTTTAATTAATTATATAATAAAGGCATAAATCTAAAATAATAAATATGCTTTAATTATAAATATGGATGAAACTAATTTTTAATATTCACCAAATAACAAAACAGACAATAGCACAATGTTCAAAATAACACCTTATTTTAAAAGATGTCAAAATCTTTGTTAAAAGTATCCCCTCCAAGTTGCCTTTTTTTGTCTAATAAATGATATAAAATTAAAGAAATGAGTTAAAGACATGAAACTAAAAATAAAATGTTGCTGAATAGATTGGTGATCAATGTATTACATACAAACATAAGCGGCGCAACAATTCATTGCTGAATCAGGGCCCTCTCCAAAAGTTTTCGTCATTCATCCCTATTCTGTGCAGCTGCCATCCAGTCGGGTGTTCTAAGGATGTTCCTGGCATCTGCACGGACGCTATCCATCCATCTCGTTTTGGGTCGTCCGACTCTTCTAGTTTGATGAATAGCCTCGATAGTTAACTTTTTTGTAATTTCATTCTGATTCATCCTGGCGATGTGCCCTGCCCACCTGAGCCTCCTCACTCTGAGCCATGTCTGTGTCCTTGAAGAGTGCATAGCTTTCTTGGTTTTTTCTTCTTTTCCAGACATCACCCTCCCGGATCGGACCAAAAATTCTTCTCAGGACCATTCTCTCAAAGATAAGCAGCCGATTTTCATCAGCCTTAGTCCATGCCCAAGCTTCAGATCCATATGTCAGGACCGGACGTACAAGGACTTTGTATAGCCTTTCTTTGGTCTTGTTGGTTAAAAACCTACTTTTAAATTGCTTAGCGAGGCCAAAATAACACCTGTTTGCTGCTGCGATCCAACGTATAACCTCCTTGGTCACATCGTTTTCTGAATTAATCTCCGACCCCAAGTATACAAAATGTTGGAGCCTCTCAAACTTGTATTTTTCAACCTCGATATGTTCTTCCCGGAATCGCTCTGGTCCAGCTATCATATATTTAGTTTTTCCTTAAATAATTACCAAACCAAACTTCTTAGCTGCCTTTTCTAGCTGGAGGAATGCGTCTTTCAGTGCTGGTTGCGATCTGGCAACGATGTCAAGATCGTCAGCGTATCCTAATATCTGCACACTTCTATTAAAAATTGTGCCTGATGTTTGTATCCCAGATTCCCTCACTGCTCTTTCTTCAGCCAGATTAAAAAGCAGGCAGGCAAGCGCATCTCCTTGCCTTACTCCGGTACTGGAATCAAATTCTTCTGACATGTCTGATCAAATCTGCACCATGCATTTTGTATTTTCCATCGTTATTTTGGCAAGCCGGATAAGTTTGGCGGGTATATTTAGGTCATATAAAGCTAGATGCAGTTCTCGTCGATCAAGACTGTCATAGGCCGATCAATGTATTACTCATATGAAACAATCCTGCTGTCACATATATCAGGCCAGTTTATATCCACATGAGTTTGGACAAGTTTATAAAAACATCTGTTAACACTAATACCATAAAAAGGCTTACAGCAGCCAAAGATAGCTAACATTTGCTCTAATCCCGACCACATCACATTTTACATTTAATCCTTAAATGCATAGAACAAACTGGAGGATGCTAGCTTGCAAATTGAACTTGCCAGAAGGATTTTCGTTTTAAAAAAGGGTTCGTTCAAAGTAGCCTCCGTTTACTGTAAATATTTAGAATTATTTTATCATTTCATATATGATTGTATTTTATGTTATTATTTTTTAATAATATAGCCCCCATTTACGGTATGAAACAATTTGATGAGCATTGCAACTTAAGTTGTAAGAAATATTAGATTACTTAAAATAATCACTTAAAAATAATTTAAGCTTACAGGTTTAAGGAGGTGTGTTAGCTCAGGGAGTATGGTTCTGTATTATTATAATTATCAACTCTTGGGTTCAGGTCTGGCTGCGGCATATAATTATTTATCCTGTTACATCAGGCAAGGATTGAGCCTGGTGTTGGGAGACCTTCCTGGAGTACACCCATCATCAATAAAGTGTGTACCCTCAATGAAAAAAAAAAAACCCTGGTGGTTGAAGGTAATTCTGACTAATTACCTTCTTTTGCAACAATTGGCCTTGAAAAACTACTTCCCTACCAAAATACTGAACCGAAGATATTTAATTTACTGTGGTAGAGTTGTTGTTTTTTTTTAGGTTTAATTATCAATGGATCTAATACATACCTTACTAAATTTATTTCTCCAGCGTAGGTTAATCTCTTTCCATTTTTCCTTGTAAATGCTAAACAAGGTGGTAAGAGCCAGTCAAAATACCTTAGTAGTCTGTTGTTATCTTTCTCAAACCACTCCTCTGGAACAGTGTTATTCCATGATATAACAAAAGGTTTCCAGCCTAAAGCTGCAGATTCCATATAAATCATACCGCAACGTGAAACAGTAGCTGGGGAAGCCTAAAAAATTAAGAACAAAGATTAGTGTAAAATATTTCAACTGATATATTTATGATAGAAAATAATAAAATTGAGAAGTGACTAAACCCAGAAGGTCTAGGGTCATATATTATTGAGTTACCTGCACTAAATCCATGACTTCAAAGATCATTGACATGACTGGAGTCATCTGTATTGTTTCACCGGAATTCAGGCAAAGCTTCTTGTTGTCATCTAATACGGTGTTCATATTTTCGATCCATACCGCATCTACAGGGCCATCAAAAACTACCCACTTACGATCTGGTGTCGTCTCTCTAGCATACATTCTAAAATACAGAAAACAATTATATATTTTTCACTAATTTTTATTTATAGTTTTGAAATAAAATAATCATTGAGTCATGGTCATCAGGGAATACATGATTTATTGGATCAGATATCCTATATAAAGTAAAGTGCTAATAAACGTTTTTAAATATTTTATTTTATACTTTAATGTTGAACTATACATGCTGATATACTTTAAAAAAAAAAATTAATCATCATTCATTAAAATTATGAAGGATTTCTCAAAGATGATGAACAGAGGGAAAGCTGTGTAGGTTAAAATATAAAATTTCATGGGTTGTTAAATATTTTATTACAAACCCATTTCCAGCCCTAAATTAAACTTTAAATATTTTCTGCAGTTTCTGATATTGTATCTAGTTTTCACAATCATTTGTCCTCTTTTATTTGAATAGACAAATTTGCGAACCATGTGAACTTAAACTATACACTCCATGTCTGAGGAGCCGAACAAGTTGAATTCATTTTTCATGCAGTTCTGTGCATGTACCCATTCGAAATGAAACTCACCCATTTGATCAATAAGCACCTGAAGCATATAATAAAAAATGCATTGCAAGATTCAGAAAACGATGAGCAACTGGACACGAGACTGTAAATCATCTGAGTATGCACTGTTCAAGTCCATTGGTATGAAACTAGCCAGCAATGGGAAGCAAGACTTATTATATTTATAGAAATTGTAGTCAGTTAAATAAGTATGAAATTTTGATTTTTTTTTTTTTTTTTTTTTATACAGATGTTAAATATAATTTCTAAGGTATTTATCATTATACATTGTATAAATCATCTCAGAAATAAAGTAATAAAATGCTCCACTTTCCATGTTTTTAAATGATAATTGTTTCTTTTTTTTTTCCTTCTTTGAATAAATTATATATATATATATATATATATATATATATATATAGAGAGAGAGAGAGAGAGAGAGGGAGAGAGAGTATTGCATATAATACATTGTGACAATAAAAATGATTGGTGAAAAAAAATTACCTAAATATTGTAGCAATGATTCCATCTGACCATTCATGGGACACCAAATCAAATTGCCCATATAACTGTCCCATTGTCACTGATTTTGGGTTAAGAGTTTGATATTTTGTCTTCACTCCTGAACCGAACCTTTCTATCATTGCAGTCAAAGCTTCTGAAAGGACCTAAGGGACAAATTAGGGAGTTATTTGTCAGTAACTGATTATAAAAACTTTTAATTTTAAGAATAAACAAAAGAAAACCATTTAAAATAAATAACAATATATTTAATTACCAAGAGAGTGGAACTTTTTCCACTGAAAGGGTCTCCCACTAACATAAATCCATGCCGGACTATCATCATTTCATAGGTTTGTATAATTTTGACTAAAAAGGCCTCTTCTGGCTGCATGTTTCTATTTTTGCATATCTGGAAAAAAATATAAGTACTAAAATTAAAATTTTATCTTCAATGAAAGATATTAAAAAGAAAAAAAGTACCCACATCCAGGGTCCCTCTATTGATGAGCATAATGTGTGATGTATTGAAACTCCCATATTTTTTGTGGCCACAATTATGTAATAATTATTATATTAAATCTATCAGAGCATAAGAATAGTGGCCAGTCACAGAACTCTGTCATCTACCAGATACCTGCACTATAGTATCAATCCAAAAAAACTATTAATAATACCTACCCAACACTGCCAGAGGACAGATCCACTCCACAGAAAGATATAGATTCCATATCACTATTATTCTACATCCACCAATATCCGGTAGAAATTAACAAAGTTAGAATTAAAAACATTAAAAATGGAAAAACCATTATCATTATATTTACTTTTACCTAAGACAAAACAGGACCTTTCCAAAAATGCAACCTTAACTACAATAACTAAAAAAAAAATTGAAAAATGCTAAATACAAGGGAAAACTACCCTAAAGATCACTTAGTCAAAATTTGAGGAATGCAGAATAAATTAAACAATGAATTGGGAGTGAAATCACGTTGCAAGTATTCTAAAATGAAATATTTACTTTTCATTAGAAATAAAACCGTTTAAAATCAACCCATATATTTGTTTAAAATATCAAATACATATTTCCAATAGGTTCACCAGGAACCTAAAGGTTTCTCTATACAGAGTGTATCGCAAGTAGATGACAATAAGCAAGATGGAGAAACTAAATAAAAAATGTAGTTAAACCACGCAAACAGCATGTTTCCATCTCATTTCGTTCCAGAAATATGCCGTTCCGAAGGTTACTTCGAGAAAACCTCAATTTTCTCTCCTTTCATACATTTTTTTCAACGTTCCATCACAGTTTTGAAATCAGCATTAAATTTTCTTTAAGTCTTATACACTTTCAATGTTCACAAGTATCTTTTTAAACCGCAATAATATATCAAAAAATATAAATTATAAAAACATTTTGTAAGCGAAAAACTTTTGAGAATCGCTACTCTCCAAAAACAAAAAGAGTGCAAGCTGCCGAATCTCGCCAAAGTTGTGAGATTTAATTACCTTTCTAACTGCAATTATCTCTCAATTTCGTATTGCAATTGGAATGGGAAGGGAAAAATAACTGATGTCATGGTTATTTTGTGTGGTCTTATCTTCAATGAATTTAATTTATTTTTTATGTAAATTACAAAGAAAAATTAAATTAATTCTTACATTAAAGGTAAATAGTAATGAAAATGTCTTAAAATTATATACGTTGCTGGAACTGGCCTCCTCCTCGCAGTATACACTGACGACATATCCATATCTCACTTTCTCAATCTATTCCTGGGTAATGTTGATTGAGCCAATTCGTTATAGCTCGCCCATTATGCGCTGGCCACCGGTCCCATTTGCCACCATAGTAGTATTGCTTCGAGGAGTTCCGTACTTATGTCATCCTGAAGTAGATCATAAAAAGCATTTGAATTCAATCGACTGGGTAAAAAACGGGCTGTGTCATATGCTACCTACAGACTTCTAACCACACGTTCACAATGAACTGATGTTGGAGGTGGTGCCACGTGGATTATGATGAGGCGAGAGTTGTGAAAGTGTTTCCTCATCTGTCCAAATTATGCGATCAGGGATATTAGGCCTCTCGTGGCACTGTTGAACATACCATCGCCCAAACACCATCCGTAGCTGGTAGCAGGAGGGTAGCAACTCCTGGACAGTAGTCAGGTGATAAGGATATCTATTGTCTTCCTCGATAGCTCTGAAGACTATAGAGTGAGATATTCTCAGTTGATTTGAAGCGCGACGGGTACTGGTTGATGGATCATTATCAAAAATATTCAAAATGTCGTCAACCTCCCTGCGAGCTCAGCCCGCGAACATAACAGGTTGTCTTGGAATAGAGCCTCTTACAGTCCCATACGCGAAAGTCAAATCAACGTACTCTTCAGCTGTGTATAAATTTTACATTGTACTTCTTGAACTAAAAACGAATTTAATAGTCTGAATATTTCACGATACTGACAATTATTGTTATTTACTACGCGAAGTAGGCAGACTAAGAATGGGGGAGATAAGATAAACTAACCGTAATGCGGACATAATCCTAAAAGAACTTGCCTCACGTTCTTTTAGGTTTCAACTCTCCCCTAGTAGGTTTCTTTGTAATTTACATAAAAAATAAATTAAATCTGTTGAAGATAAGACCACACAAAATAACCATGACATCAGTTAATTTCCCTTCCCATTCCACTTGCAATACGAAATTGAGAGATAATTGCAGTTCTGAGTACACCGTTAGAAAGGTAATTAAATTTCAGATCTTTTTTTCTTTCTTCTTCAGCATTCTTTCTTCGGCAGCTTGCATTCTTTTTTTTTTTTTTTTTTTTGGAAGAGTAGTGATCCTTAAAAGTTTGTAACTAACAAAACGTTTTTAATTTTTTTATTTGTTGATATATTATTGCGGTTTAAAAAGATACTTGTGAACATTGAAAGTGTATAAGACTTAAAGAAAATTTAATGCTGAATTCAAAACTGTGATGGAACGTTGAAAAAATAATGTATAAAAGCAGAGTAAAGCAGAGGTTTTCCTACAAAAACCATGGTTTTCTCGGAATAACCTTTGGAACGGCATGTCTCTCCCTTCCCTTGGTGAGCGCCGACATGCATTTTATTTCTTGTATTTCATTTTTATATTAATATAATAAATATAACCTGTATATCAAATTGCTTTGATATTTTGAATGTTTCCATGTTTGTACAAATGAAAATGAATGTTTGACATTAAAAATTAAATTTCTAATAAACTGAATATCATTGAAGTGGCAAATAATTCATCAATGCCTAACTATATAGATGCCTGCCACATATGCTTCCAAGCTCTTGTTTTCCCTTTGTGTCAAAGGTAAACCCCAGATAAATCTACACCTCCTCTTCACATTCATCCAGAGAATATGTCAGTATCACTTTTACCTCTCATTTTTTATGTTGACCTCCCATCTTCTCCTGTGTAGAAATATCCTACATCAATAAGTTAAAGACTATAAAGGTGCTAGTTGTAATTCATTTCTTCCATACAGATAAGTGTTTGTAGCAGTTAGCTCTGCACTGTTTCCTAAGTACATCAGAAGGTCAAGAATATTTGACGATTTACTGCTCAAGGAAAAAAGTTCCCTTAAGTGAAACGTATTATGTCATCAGAATATAAAAAATATGATAAATGAAATGATGTATCTTGACCTGTCTCAGAGCTTTTTATTTGCAATAAACTAATGATTTTTAAGGTAGTTTATATGTTTTATTCCCATTTGAAATAAATCATTTTAATCTTCATTTTAATAATTCAAAAACACTTTACCACTTTTGAACAATAGATTATTTCGTCGTATTTCATTGGTTTCAATTCTGTAGTAGGAAACAGATCTCTTATGATACCATTAAATAAGGGAACGTCGTAGTTCAAAAACTTTGGAAGGTTAACATCAATTATGGCCCTTAGTATCAACACTTCCTCTGATTCATTTGGAAATCTCAATTTTAAATTTCCAGCTGTTGACAACACGGTCTTCACTGCTCGCATCCCTGTAAATAAAAGTTAATATTATTGCGCTTTTTTAAAAAGATGGTTTGGAATTAAATAAAGAAAACAAAAGCAATTAAAAAATACATTTTTAAATTTATCAATGAATGTTGATAATTGAGAAGTCTCCTTTCTGCTTATGGTATGTACATAAGGATGTTTAGCTCTAATAAACATTAAGAGCCATCAAACTAGTATTAGCTTTGATGCTCACCATGTTCTATCTATATGCACTTGACCTTATTATAATATACTAAAATATATATATAAATTACCATAGTCATAGTGAGATTGGGATGACAATTGTTCTGAACATAACCGATATGTGGTTACTATCTTCACAGACAGATTTCGAGCATCTAAGAAACCACAGGAGTATAATGAGATTTCTCCAATCATAGCATAATCCGGAACCATCATAGCTACTGTTCGAAATAGAACCTAAATGTAAAAATCATGTTAAGTAAATTTTATTAAGAATAATCGTTAATATTTAAATAAAATTTGACAAGAGAGCAAAGATTAAATTTTACTTTCAAGTTATCCGGAAGTTCAGTTCTTCCGGCATACCCAGGATTCATTGTTATGCAAACATAACAGGCTGGGTTCAGATTGATTTCAGTTCCTTCGAACACAAATCTTGGTAATTTGTTCCTAACAGCCTGGATGATGGATAGGATTTGTTGGGCGACAACTGAAAGGACTTCAATTTCGATACGGTTGAATTCATCAAAGCAAGCCCAAGCTCCGGATGAAGCAAGTCCCTTAAAGAACTGAAAGAAAAGGAATATGAATTTGTGTATATTTAAAAATAGTTATTTGTAAATACAATATAAATAATTACAAATAAAAGGTGTAGCACTTAACAACTTATTGTATTTTGTTAAAAGGTTTTTAACAATTTTAACACTCACCTTTCGCATAGCTAAATAATCCAATCCATCGGAACAATTAAATACAATACACTGTACAGCTATAGCTTTTGCTAAATCTTTGGTAGTTTCTGTTTTACCAGTCCCAGCAGGACCTTCAGGTGCTCCATTTAAGTTGAGACTGTAGGCACCTATTAATGTGCGATAACATCTGTCTGTGAGAGGTGTTATGACAAGCCTAGTAGTGTTCCCAAGATACTCATATGCATAATCCACAGTTGCATTAATAATGCAAACTTTTACATCCTTCCTTTTAGATTTTCTGTCCGTAGTTTTCAAGTAATATCTAAAATAAAAAGAGTTAATTTTCAACCACAAAACATTAGTGAACATAGTAAATTATAACCACTATTTAATAGTTTATTTCTATGTTTTAGAAGTGCATTAAGGTTTTCAACTTAGACCTTCCATTGAAATTCCATTTTTCAATTGCATTTATTTTACAAATCTATAAGGAAATACATATTTTCTTATTTAGTAAACGAAATACATAAGATAGCTGATATTTTTTCTTGGTTTATAGTGTCCTCTTTGCTAACAGGTAACTCTTGGAAGCACAAATATCAAACCTTAACATCCTAATTTTTTTTTTTTATTTAGTAACTTGTTGAAGAAAAAGATAAACCATGACAGGTGAGGCATAATTGAGACCCAGTACCCATCCCTATCTATCGATTTGATTTTAAGGTTGCTATATTACAAAAATGCTCTGTAAAAGTTTTAATATTTCAATTTTGATCAGTTTTCATCATCGTTTTATTTAATTTTCTCATATAAACTTCGATAATCGGAGTTTTTGATAGTCAGAGGTGGTCACAGTAACTTGTACCTCCAACTATCAACATCTTACTGTAGTTGTAATATGAACCACATCTTGTGATAAGGTGATCTACTGAATGAAAATTTATATAGTTATATTAAACTACAATTATATAAAGTAGCTTTCAATTATATAATTTTTTCAGTTTTGGGTCATGGTTTGCTTTAAGCCATAGTTGGATGAATTAATGTTAGACCATAACACTGTCAATGTCAGTAATTAATTAGAAGTGTGTAAAAATCAGACAGAAAACTTAATTATGTGTATATAAAATACCTCTTTTTCTTAATATATTTTAACAAATCATTATTATTGGTGAGTGTTAGTAAATAAGTTTGTTATACCTTAACTGTGCAAGCCATTGGAAATCGCTACTACTTGTAACTCCATTATTACATAATTCTTCAGTTACGTCTTTGGAGTGAACATCTAAGACTACTAGGGCACTTAAAGTTATCCTCGTCAGAGCTGGAAGATTTCCTCTCACAAGTCTGATCACGTGTGATAGTTGTTTCTATAACATTAAAACAAGAGAAGATATTAAACCGCTGGAAATTAATTCTATTAATTTGTTTTTTCATTGCTTATAAGATAGTTATACCCTTATATATAAACTTATAGTCCAAGTGTAAATAACAGCAGTTATAATTTAACCGATGTGTATAGAAATAACTATCTAATAGAAATGATCATATATAACAAAATTAAATGAAATTTCCTTGTTGATATAGGATTCATTAAGTATTACAGAAAAAGGAATTATTCATATAAGCCTAAATCAGATCCTCATTGTGGAAGGTGGTGCAAAACGGGGTTCTTGTCATACAGCTAGTGTAAAAAGTATTGGAACACCAACAAAAAATTTGGTTTTGCACGTTTATTGACTAGAATAAATTTCCGGAGAGTACACCAGCTGGTTTCAATAAAATCACAATAGATTCTAGATTAAATATATATGGAAGAAATCACGAAATTTCAGCTAAATCCAGAATAAATTATATTTATATCGGAAAATACCAGAAAAATATGCACAAAAATATTGGAACACTATGATATTGATGTATAAAAGAAGGGGATTACTGCGGATTATCTGGAATTACGAACAGTGGTCTTAGGGAAACGTATCAGATCCTATATATATTTACTATCTTCATGTTTAACGATGGGATGGAAAGCAAAACGAATTCCTGCTGAGATGAGTGCAAAAATTTGAATGAAATATATATAAATGATTAAACTTAAGTCATGTAACCGTATCAAATATTATAAATACGGGATATCGGCTGGCAGGAGAACGACTCCCACCGGATATATCTCAGTGAAGAAATGACCCCGACCAACAGGCATTTGTATTGGCTCGCCCGTCACAAGAGATCTGCCGGCAAATTAAAATATGTGTGGTTCGCGGGTGGACGAGTCCGCTGCCGTAAAGATGATGGCCAGCCTGTGATTTTCATTGATCAGAGCCAGGACCTGGAGATTTTCGGCTGACTTTTTAGATTGCATTACCTTCTTGCGCCCTCTCTGTCTTTCAAACTTTATGCTATTGAACACTGTAATTGGTCTTATTGTTCATCTACCATTTCTACCCTAGAAGATAATTTTTATTTTTTGATACAAGGTTATTATTTCTGTGTTTTTTTTTATTTATTTACGTTTTACTGCATCACATTATCAGAGTCTATTTATTATAGCTTATTTATTACGGTTGATGATTTTATATCTCTTTATTATTTATATTTTGTATTTATATTTCTTTATAACCATTGCTCATTATCGTTTTTTGCATGCTTATTACAACTAGAAAGTTTCTTTATATGTTTGTATTTCACTGCATCTTGTTATCTCGGTTTATTTACTGGTGTTTATGCACTTCGATTCATGCTCTCATTTCTCATTAATACATGCGCTTATATATTTTATATATATATATGTAACCACTCCACATTATCTTTTTTAGCTTGCTTAATACAACTAGAATGTTCTTTTAGTTATTTAAGTTTTATTGCATCTAATTATCTCTGTTTATGTACTGTCGGTTATTCATTGCGTTTTACTTCGTTATACCTTACTATTATATGCAATTGTGCATTCATATACGTGCATAACCACTTCACATTATCGTTTTTTTTTTTTTTTTTCGCTGGCTAATCGCAACTAATGTGTGTTTTACTTATTTAGGTCACACTGCATCTTACTATCTTCGGTTATTCACTGTCGTTCATATATCACTATTTAGGATGTTTTGTTTCATTATTATATATATTCATGTATTTATATATCTATGTAACCACCTCACATTATCGTTTCTCGTTTTTTTATCTCAACTAAAAAGTTTATTTTTTTTCTATTCTTGGCATCCACTATTTCATTTCAGACATAGCATCAACCTTCCATATAAAGAAAAAAGAAACATTGTTTCTATTCATTTAGCAAAATTTCTTAAGTTGGTACTAAATATATATTTATTTATTTACTCTAATTACAACGTCTGTTTCCTAAATCCTATAGCATCTTCCTTTACCTCTCTACAGTATCTCTAGTATCCTAACAGCCTGTCACGTTAACTCCCAATCCTTACCAGCTCACTTTGACGAATTCCAACAATACTTTAGTCAAAATTTTTTCCACATCATATCCATTTCCGAAACCTGGCTTAAACCCTACATTCCGTCCTCTTCCGTATTCCTTCAAAACTATTCCCTTACCCGCCATGACCGGGCCGACCGGACTGGCGGTGGAGTAGGAATCTATGTGCATGACAGCCTAAAGACAAGAATTCTTGATTTCTCTCCCTCATCCGTACAACCTCACATAGAGTACTTATTCATTGAAATTTCTGCTGGTACCCAGCATCTACTTTATGGAGTTGTATACCGTCCTCCTCTTGTACCTTTCGATCTGTCCTTTGAATCCTCCTTATTTAACCTAGTTCCTCTCTATCCCAAAATCATTATTACGGGTGATTTCAACACAAATCTTCTTTCCGACTCCAACAACAAACGTTACCTGGATAACTTGATTTATTCCCTTCACCTTTTTATCGTTCCTTTTTCTCCTACTCATCATTCCCGCTGGTCTGACTCATGGTTAGACCTTTATATTATCGATTCACAACAAAATCTCCTGTCCTCCTCCCAAAGTCCTGTGTCTTTTCTATCCTGCCATGACCTAATCCAAATATCCTATGACTTCCGAACCCCTCCGGTCCTTTCTAGAACCATTACCTTCCGCAACCTTGATGCCCTCAACCGTGATAATATCTTACCATTACTTGAAGCCTTAGACTGGAGTGAGATCTACACCACCTCTTCCATAGACTCCATGGTTGAAATCCTCACAACTAATCTCCTCAAAATCCTCGATACATTTGCTCCTCTTAAAACCTCCACCTTTCGTCGCCGGCCTGCACCTTGGTTGTCTCAAGAAATCAAAGATCTCCAGCGAAAGCGTGAGGCAGCAAGAAGAAGATTCAGAAGGACGAGACTTGCGGAAGATTATCTAACGTTTAAAGTGCTCCGCAACCTGGTACAAACAAAAATCCGACGTGCAAAATCTTCCTACTTCCATGAAGCCTTTCGGTCTGCTCCCGATCCTAAAACAAAATGGCAGCTCCTTCGCAAACTTTCCCTCCATAATCCCTTCGGATCTTCAACCTCGACCAATTTCCCAGTTTCACCGAACGACCTAAACACCTATTTTGTATCGCCATCTCTAACCACTCCCCCCTTCCACTCAGCCAGTATCTTACCCAATACACCATTCAATGCAAATAATTTTTATTTTTCCTACATTACCCCTTCTGATATAATTTCCTCTGTCATGAAATCCCACACCAACTCCCTTGGTCCTGATGGTATCCCAAATAAACTTATAAAATTATGCCTCCCAGAACTTACGCCGATCCTTCTATTATTATAATTTCTATATGTAATTTCCATATTATTATGTAATTATGTAATTATTTCCATATTATATGTAATTATGTAATTTCCATACATCTATAATTTCTCCCTTCAAAACTCCGTATTCCCTACCTCCTGGAAAAAAGCCATTGTTCATCCTATCAATAAAATTTCCAACCCTACCTGTCCTGCAGACTTTCGTCCGATCTCTATCCTTTCAAACCTCTTAAAACCATTAGAACGTTTGGTGCAATCCCAATTATCCAGCTTCCTGAAAGATTTCCTTCTACTCGATCCCCTTCAATCTGGTTTTCGTCCTCTGGTTATTCTACCCAATCCGCACTAATCAAAATCACCAGTGATATCCATGCCGCAATAGACGAAAAAAAACTAACCGTCCTTATACTCCTCGATTTTTCCAAGGCTTTTGATTCCATTGATCATTCTATCCTATTTTCAAAACTTAAATCTTTAAACTTTTCTAACAGCTCTATCCAGTGGTTCCATTCTTTCCTCTCCAACCGTACCCAAGCAGTATCAATCCCTAACCAACCCTTGTTAGACTTCCTACCTCTTTCCTCTGGTGTAGCCCAGGGCTCCAGCATATCACCTCTCCTCTTTAATTCCTACATTAACGATCTGCATCAGTCGATTCTACACTGCTCCCACCACCTTTATGCAGATGACTGTCAAATATATTTATCCTTTTCCCCTGCCGAAATCCTTGATGCTTTCTCCAAGATTCAGGATGACCTTGACAGTATCTGTACCTCGGCCAATTTGAATAACTTAAAGTTAAGCGCAAATAAAACCCAGGCAATAGTTATCGGCTCAAGTCACCTTCTCAGATCAAACTCCTATTATCTCTCTCTAAACCTAAGTAATCAGCCTATTACCTTTTGCTCCTCCGTCAAAAATTTAGGAATCATCTTCGACCAAAACCTTTCCTGGAAGCCTCAAATTGCCCAAATATCCAGAAATTCAATTGGAACCCTGAAGCTATCAATCGTGCCCGTCATTTCCTCCCCCAAGCCACTCGCAAACTCCTAGTTTCCTCGCTCATCTTTCCTCTCTTTGACTATGGCTGCGTGGTGTTTGGGGGCCTCTCTGTGGGTCTCCGAGAGAGGTTAAAACGAATTATGAATTGCTTCGTTCGATTTGTTCTTGGAACCCCGAGGCGTTCCCATGTCTCACATCTGTACTTGGACTTGAAGTGGCTCTACCCATCCACCCGCAAATCATACTTCCTAGGTTCATTCCTTTATCAAGCCATTTATTACCATCGCCCATCCTACATTTATGATCTGTTAAAATTTAAGTCTTCCTTCTATTCCCGATTCACAACAAGATCTCGTTCCTCTGACCTATACTTGCCTTTCCATAGAACAACATTATACCAGCATTCCTTCCTAGCCCGATCCACTACCCTCTGGAACACTCTCCCACCTGAAATAAGACATGCCCCTTCCTTAAGCTCATTTAAAACACTCCTTTTCCAATATCTCCTCTTATCCCAGTCAGATGCCAGTCAATATGAACAGTAATTACTATCAAATAGGGTTAAATCGAATAAATTTGATATCGGTGAATTGACTCATAAATTGTCTTTCATATAATAACAATCTTTTATTAGTTCCATATTGGTAAATAATCATTCTATCTATTTTTTTTATAAAAATTCTTTTTTATTTTTTAACTTTAAATGTTTTTCCTAAACATAGAAATTTCATCTATCGACAATTCATATGTGTATGGCTATGTGTATAGGTATATAGGTGAATGAGTGCAGTGTATTTAAGTATATATCGTAATCTCTGTAAATATTTTCTTCATCTAATGGACATATAGACATAGTTCATTTTCTGTATATATCTTTTCTCATTTTCTCAGGGTTATTTATTTATTTATTTTTTTTTATTATTTCATTTATCCTTCTTATGTTATCTTATTTACTAAAGCTATTTATACAATTATTTACTTAACTGTATTTGCATGTCTCTTGTTCCTCATTTATAAATACCTTTGTATGAAATTATATATGCCAGACAATTGTACTACTTTATGATACAATTTTGTTATTCTTAGGGGACAATACGTCCCAGAATAAAGATTATTTTTTCATTTCATTTCATTTCAAAATAGGTACAGTTTAAGAACGTTTTATGGAACAAAACCTTGTTCCGGCAGCCCTTCATCTTTAGCCTATTAGCTATAATTTTTCAACCTAATTTCTTTAAGTAGGTCTCTATATTTGATTTAATTCATTATCCTTTCGATAAACTTCAACTTTCTAACCCACACACCCACACACCCCCAAACCACTACAGAACCGCTACATAACCTACTTCGTATTTATTAGTGGGCATTAAATTCTTGGATTTGATTCGCTCTTCTTTTCACATTCTGACAACCACTTAGACAAAAATGATCTATTTTGCACTCGTCAGTAAATAGCACCCTCTCCAAAAATTCAAAAGGGCGATTATCATTTTCTTTTGGAATAAATCCTTTTTCTTCTGGTTCAGATTGCTTACATAATATTTCTTAGCTGCTGATTGGCAATGCAAATTGTTTCTTCTAAGTTCATATCTTACAGTACTTGCACTGACTGTCCACCTGTTAATAAAACATGCTTCAGTAGCTATTTTTGAAGTAATAAGCCGCGGATTTTTCTAATAACGAACCATTCAATCCGCGCCGAAAGAACATTTGGGCGGAACGAGGCTTTGAACCATAAAACTTTTTTAAACTTCACCTATTTATAATATTTGATACGGTTAAGTGACTTAAGTTTAATGATTTATATATTTCATTCAAAATTTTGAACTCATTATCGATTCTAGTCATTATTTTTTGTAAATCAGCAGGAATTCGTTTTGCTTTCCATGGCATCACTAAACATGAACGATAGTAAATATATACAGGATCTGATAAGTATACCTAAGGCCACTGGCCTTACTTCCACTCACAACACAGATAATCCGCTGTAATCACCTTTATACTATCGATATCATAGTGTCCCAATACTTTTCGCACATGTTTTTCAGGCATTTTCCAATATTAATATGTTTAATTCTGGATACAGTTAAAATGTCGTGATTTATTTCATATATATTTAATCTAGAGTCTGTTGCCATTTTATTAAAACCAGCTGTGTACTCTCTGGAAATTTATTCTAGTTAAAAAACGGGCAAAACCACAATTTTTGTTGGTGTTCCAATACTTTCTACACTAATATAATTATAAATTTTTAGGTAAGGAAAATTAATTTTTTTCCACCACCTCCTCTCTCTCCAGACTGACGCTCTCTAATGATATGGTTGCCTCATAATGAATGTCATTTTTCATAAATGTCATTCAGGCATAAAAAATTAGTCTGAATTTACCATTTTTTTATGATAATATTTTCATTGTTTTTTTTTTTTGTTTTTTTCACGAATAGGCCATAGAGACCACGCGAATATTACGAAGATAGATTTTTAATTCTGTTCCTTCGCATTATCCATATCTCCTTCATTCTTTCTGATTGCCTCTGTTTCCTCTCTTCTGTCCAGGCCATACCCTCCGGCTCCTTCCTGTCCACAAGAACCGCTATTCCTTGTAGTTTTCTTCTATATTCTTCTCTATCAATGCAGTCACGGTCCTCAATCCCCATTTTGCTGCTCTTCTCTTTTAGCTGTTTTATGTATCCTTGTGCACTCTTGTAATCCCAAATTTTCTGAAAAATAGCCTTAATAAGTCTTTCCTCAAGCATTCTTGCCATATGCCCATAGAACTTCAGTCTCTTAATTCTTATCTCCGTCTCTATGTTCGTTGTTTCTTTGTAGATCTCCTCATTTGATCTTAACCTGTATCCTTCCTGGGTTTTCCTAGGGCCGTAAATTCTCCTTAGGATCTTTGTTTCTACTTTCAGCATTCTTTCCAGGTTAGGGAGGTTAATGGTCTCTGTCCCATATAGTATAACTGGCTTTACTACAGTATTGTAGTGCCTGATCTTTGCTTTTATGGACAGGCTCTCTAGGAAAAATACAAATACTAATTCACATAAAACAAATACCTAAAATTCATAAAATACAAACAAGTCCTTCGCTTAATCTCTCTAGTTTAGCGATCTTTTCCTTCATGCTCTCCCTTTCCGATACTCTACTGCAGATGATCTCCCCTAGGTATTTAAATTTCTGTGTTACTTTGATTGGCCCGTATTTAGTTTCCACTATTTTCTTTCTGAAGTGTGTATCTGTGGTTATCAGTTCTGTTTTTTCGAAAGATATTTGTTGTCCTGTTTTTTCAGCTATTTCTTTGAGTGTGTTAATTTGGCCTACTGCCTCTTCCTCTGATTCTGCTAGCAGAGCCAGATCATCTGCATATGCGAGACACTTAACCTTGATGTGGTTGTATTTCGTACCTATTTTTGCCCCTGCATTGTTGGACTTCCAGAGCTCTTTCATAATTTTGTCCAAAACCACATTGAAGAGCATTGGTGACAGTTCATCCCCCTGTCTTAGTCCTGTATTAATCTTAAAGGGTTTGCTTATCGCTCCTTGGAATTGTACTTTGGATACCGTGTTATTTAGGGTTAGTTCTATCAATTTTCTGGTCTGTCGGTCTACCCCTTTACTCCTTCAGGATTTCTATTGGGAGTTGGAATTAATTTTAAAGGATTGATAAGAGATGGTATTACTAGTCTCTAATCCCATCGGGCCAACTTGTTCTATATTCATGTTGAAGCGTCATCATTTAGCTTTGATTTTCAGTAGGTGTCATTTCTCTGAAGTATGAACAACATTATTTTTTTGCTCTCTAAACATGTCAACTTTTGTGCCAAGTAAGACGAATTTGCGGGAAGCTTTGCTTTTCTGCTTTCATTTGAAGAAAAAAGCAGCTGATGCCCATCGGTTAGTTTGCGAGGCTTATGGGGGCTATGCTCCATCGATTTCCACTTGTGAGTACTGGTTTCGGAGGTTTAAAAATGGTGATGTTGACACGGATGACAAGGAACGCCCTGGCCAGCCGAAGAAGTTTGAAGATGAAGAATTAGAGGCATTACTCAATGAAGACTCGTGTCAAACCCTTCAAGAATTGTCTGAGTCATTGGGAGTCGACTTGTCAACTGTCGGCAAACGCATCAAAGCAATGGGAATGATTCATAAGCAAGGACGTTGGGTTCCGTACGAATTGAAGCCGAGAGACGTTGAGAGGCGATTTTTCACCTGTGAACAACTGCTCCAACGTCAAAAAAGAAAGGGTTTTTTGCATCGTATTGTCACTGGCGATGAAAAATGGACCAGATGGGCGTGGTCTATATGAGCTGCTGAAACCGAATGAAACGATCACGGGAGACCTCTACCGAACTCAGTTGATGCGTTTGAGCCGTGCACTGAAGGAAAAACGGCCGCTATTTGGGGAAAGGCATGACAAGGTAATCTTACAACATGACAACGCTCGGCCGCATGTTGCTAAACCGGTCAAAACATACCTGGAAACGCTGAAATGGGAGGTCCTATCCCACCCGCCGTATTCTTCAGACATTGCTCCTTCTGACTACTACTTGTTTCGAAGCATGACTCACGACCTGACTGACCAGCGGTTTACTTCTTATGAAGATTGCAAAAAATGGGTGGATTCATGGATAGCCTCAAAAGACGAAGCCTTCTTCCGAGCTGGTCTCCGTAAATTGCCAGAAAGATGAGAAAAAGTAGTCGCTAGCGATGGGCAATACTTTGAATAATATACATTGTACCATTTTTTCTAGATAAATGCTCAAAAATCGAAAAAAAATCCTTTAAAAATAATTCCAACTCCCAATATAAGTGTTTCTCTGTCAACAGAGTCATATGCTTTTTTGAACTCGACAAAGGAGATGTACAGGCTGTTTCTTGGGTCCTTTCTGTAATGTTTTATTAGTAACTTGAGACTAAGTATTTGTTCTGTACACGATCTTCCTTTCCTGAACCCTCCCTGATATTCTCCAATTTTTGAGTCTAATTGTGGAGTTAGTCTATTCAGCAGTGTTTTAGAAAAAAAATTTTAGTTAACCGGCAGTAAAGAGATTCCTCTGTAGTTGTTGGCATCTGTTAATGTTCCTTTTTTGTGTAAGGGATGTATCAGAGGTGTTTTCCAGTCCTCAGGGATCATTTCCTCAGTCCAAATGTCCAAAATCAGTTCTGTGATTCTTTCCCTGAAGTCATCTCCTGTCAGTTTCCACATTTCTGCTACAATCCCATCCTCACCAGATGCTTTGTTGTTATTTTTATTTTTATGTATAGGTATACTTTTTATTTTTTTAAATTATCATTTTTTCTTTTCCTTCACCCTCTGTATAAATATTATTTATTTTTATATATTACTATGTTTTCTAATAGAAATTATTCGTTCTTTGAAAGTTGTGTATAATACTTCATTCCTATTATATTAATCATTTTGCCTTTTTTTTCTCTCTCTCTCTTTCCAGTTTTTTTTTTTTTTTTTTTTTTTTTTTTTTTTTTGCTCTGCTATCTTATAATGTAAATCTGTATTTACTTTTATTTATTTTGTTATATTTTAAAACTCTTTTGGCCAGGTATGAGTTTAGTTTCTGTTATGTAGTCTTACTCTTAAGCGACATTGTCTGAGATTATAATTTTCTTTCTATTCTAATCTATTTAAAACATTATTATAATTATTATTGAATAATTAAAATGAAATTCGTGGCAATAATAAATACCTTTAAGCAAGAATTGTATCTTTTCAATACTCTCAGCTCACCGGTGGCAAAACATCTATGCATTTCTGCAGTCCATCTGATTTGGGTGACACATAGCACAACTTGTCCAGGGAATTTCTGAATCCATTTTTTGCGGTTTCTAATTGTGTATGTACCCTGCCCCCAAATTATGTACTCTCTAACAGAGGCTTTCATCATATCTTCCACCTGAAATATTGAAATGGAAAATAATTATATGGTCAACCTGAGATATTTATTTAAAACATGTATATGTATATTTATCCTTATATATAAAACTAGTTTCATATACAATCATACATTTATAGCATCAGCTATTTGAAATATTGAATAGCTTATGAAGCTAAAAGACCTTTAGCACATAAACTCGCAGTCATTAATATAACAAAGATAAATAATAACAATAAATACAATGGCGATTAATGACGAGTAAAATATAGTCATATTTTTTAAAAAGCCTGTAGAAGATAATAAATAATACCTAACCAACACCACCATAGGACGGGCCCATTTCCAAAAGAATATATTTTGATTCCATATTAACCAAAGTTGGAAATGAATACAAACAATTGTTTTAAATTTTAATAAAAAAAATATATATATATCCTATTTACTTTGAATTTTTATTTCAAACAGTAGAGTATAATCCTTTGATAACATTTTTTTTTTCTTGGTGTGATACATCGAAAATAGTTCGGAACAGGAATAGGGAGATGGACATTGCTCTAAACAATGCTACTGACATTAAAGAAGAAATGATTGTGTTCTCATATTATAAATTTATATATGCTTAATTTTGATTAACAAAAAAATTGTTATGGAACATAACGGATGCTAAATATTTTCTATTTTTCCTATTTTATTTTGTAAATGTATGTTCATTGTTCCCCATGTTGTTACACTGTATCCTTACCACCCCACCCCTGGGGCACTCTGTAAAAAATTTCAGATAACTAAAAAAATAATCAGTTTCTAAGTATAATTTTGATATCATTTCAAGCCTAATGTGAAGGGTAAAGACTATATATTTTATGGTAAATAATTAGATGACGATGTAATATTCTTGGTACAGTTGTATGTATCTGAAGGGGTATAGATACTTTTGACACCTAATGAGGATATGGCTGCTTCCTTGGCCCCTTCATCAGCGGCTTCATTCCCTTTTATCCCGTGGGGACGGTATCCACCAAGAGCTAAACCGTACCCGAATTCTCCCTCTCCCCTTTCCAACATCCTCTAAAAAATTACGATTTATTTTTTTACTAATTAACTAAAATGTTTGATTAATTTCGAAATACAATAAATCGCTATAGAACCGTTTATATCGAATAGCACTTCCGATAAAAACGTAGGGCATGAAAATTAAAAACTTAATTAGAAATTCAAAAAATTAGCAAGAAACTTTTAAAATTAAAACAACCCTTAAATTTAATTATATCCTAAAAATATGACTTAAAAAATACATTGACTAACTAGATTGATCGGGTTGAAAACTATTTTCATTTCCTTAGCTAATAATTATTATTAACTTATATGCTTGTGATTCTCTTATGATTGGGTCTTTTAATTTCATAGTTCGCATTAAAGACTAATATTACGAATGGTAAGGCTGAAAGAAGATTTCCGAGTAGTCAAGTCCTTATATAATTAGTAATTTGTGATATAAAACATGTCAAAAAGTTTACATGACTTTCAATTGGAAACACAATTTTTTTTTTTTAATATCGAAGCTTTTGGAAAAACTATCTTCAAATTCATAAATACTTTAGTAGTACTTTATAGAAAGTAAATTAACCTATCATTAATAATTTAGGGTATTATAGTATAATAATAATAATAGTATAACAGTTAGACAATTATGCTTTTTTTTGGGGGGGAGGGGGCTGAAATGATTGTCAATAAATAGTGAGGCGGAGAAAATAGAATTTTGAGCTTGGAAAGCAATCCTTTGCCCAACACCTTATCCAAGTCGTTATTAAAATAAATCATGTTTTAATTAATTAAATCACTCTGTAAAAGACGAATTAAGTAATGATAATATATTAATTAGAATTCATGAAAACATATGAATATCGGTAATGATTTTAGTAGTTAATAGTAATTCAATTTATTTTTTAAATATTATTTATAAGAATTTATCTTTAAATTGTGATATTGTTTCCTTACCCATACAAGCCATTTTTCAACATTTCCACCAGCATAGCGAGTGTAAACAAAGTTCAACATTCTTACTTCCTCTTGCTCCGCGGAATTCATTGCCCAGACTCGTCTTAGTTCGTCGAAGCTGAGTCTTGCTATACCTTCAAAACATTTGGACAAATGTGGCTGCACTCTGGTTGGCTCCTTAGTTTCGGACAGTATTTCCAGCATGTCATCGTTGGAGAGAAAAAAGAATCTAAAAAGTATAATTATGTAATAAAAATAATTTTTGAAACTGTAAATATATATATATATATGTATTATTGAGAAATAAAAGGATTTGAGTGGTTATGGAGCTATGAATGGATAGGTATCCGGTTTGGGCTAAATCAGCAGCAAATGGAACATCAAGATCTTTATGGATAAGTTTATTGGTGACAAAGTAAGGAACATTGAGGACTTTTCGAAGGATTTTGGATTGTAAAGATTGGATACGAGATGAATTGGATGGTTTTGTCGAGCCCTAAAGCTCAACTCCGTACGCCAAATGAGTCTAATCACAGTCATGTATATGAGTCTTTTGTAATTAATTGGGAGCTTTGAACGTATGTCTAGTAAAAGTTGAAGTAGTCTGTAACGACGGGCTGTTTCTAAAGGATACTGTAGGACAGGAAGTCGTTTATGACGAAGGGTAAACGTTATTTGGTGAGATTTGTTTGGATTTATTTTGATTCTCGAATTTTGACACCATTCTTGAAGATTTTGGATATGGAATTGGAGTTTTGGGAGGCAATTATCATTGTTTACATATAAAACACATGTGTAATAAGCATGAGTGGTGAGTACATTGATAAGATGAGTTGCGATGTCAGCTGTAAATCTTAAATAGATATTGATTTTGAAAATTTAACATACAGGCAAAATAAACCCTTTCCAAAAAACGGTGTATACAAACTAAAATGTGATGACAATGAAACTAAATACGCGGGAAAAACTGGACGATCAGTAAATCAAAGATTAAAAGAACATACAAGAGCATACATTGATAAGATTCATAATAAAAGTGGCAATTAATTCAACAATATTAATCATACTGATCCTTTTTTAGCATCATGCGTACCTCAAGTGATTCTTAATGTTAAGCCTGACGACGTGGCAATGGAAGAAAGCTGAGTCAAAGTAGAGGGGAAACGTAGAAGAGAAAGAACTGAAACTTGCTGAAGTTTTAGATAAAATAGAAGGCGACCTATAATTGAGGAAGTAATAAAATAATAAATAAATAAATAAAGCTGAATTTTACTTTAACTAAACTTAGTTGTACAGGATTTGGCAATAAATCTTAAAACAAAAAATAAATAAAAAAATAACATAACGTAAAAAAAATAAATTAAATAAAGTTAATTAAAGGAAGTCCGGCAGTGCTAGACTAGATTTTCTCTTCTCATTGCATAAGTGGTTCAAGACTGAATATGATGGTGATGGTGATTTAAATGTTACACTAAATAATCTCGATGATAAGTGCTAATCAAAGGTTCCATAATTAAAGAAACAGAAAAATTAATTTAATTGGAGGGAATATGCAACCGATCAAAACAGTTACATGTTTAATTAATTTGTTTTATAAATTGGTATGGTCTGAGGAGAAAATAGTAATTATAAAAGTAATTTTGATATCCCCAAATCTGACAATTAATATTTTATTAATCAAATTTGTTTAAAGGAGTGAAAAGTTTTTTTGTTTTTTTCCCCATTTATTGATATTTACAACTGTACAAAATAATATACAACAAGTAAATGTGTTGACAGTGAATACAATGGTATGTACATAACTTGTGAAGAACTACTCACTAGTAGCACTTCAGTAAAATCTACACTAAAAGGTCTCTTCTAGGCCATCTTCTTTTCTGACGCCTCGGAGGATTATCGGGGATGGAGGAGGAAGCAAGTTGGGAGACTAGTGGATTGGAATGGTTATGGAGCTTACTATAGAAGGATAGGTATCTGGTTTGGGCTAAATCAGAAACATATGGACCATTAAGATCTTTATGGATAAGTTTATTGGTCACAAAGTAAGGAGCATTGAGGAGTTTTCGAATTGCAAAATGGATTTTAAGGATTAGATACGAGTTGAATTGGATTGTTTAGTTGAGCCCCAAAGCTCAACTCCGTACGTCCAAATAGATCTAATCACAGTCATGTAAATGAGTCTTTTGTAATTAATTGGGAGCTTTGAACGTTTGTCTAGTAAATGTTAAAGTAGTCTGTAACGACGGGCAGTTTCTTGTCGTTTTAGTCTTGTATGTGGATTCCAAGTTAGACGTTTATCCAAGTGGAGTCCTAGGTAGTGGATCTGTTCAACAGGGATTAGTGGAATATCATTAGTGAAAAGTTTAATCATATTTTATTTTGTTGAAGAAAATAAAATTAGCATTTAATTATAAAATTGATAATTTTATTAATCAAACATCAATTGAAAAGGTAGTGGTATAGTTTAAATATTTCTAAGTTCATGAGAAACTGGTTTAATAACAAATGCTGTACACAGCCTTCATATAATTCTAAAAAAAAATTTCATACAGAATTATTTAAGTTTGCAGTAAATTCAAAATGTGAAATTAAAGAATAATAACATATTTTAAAGGATCACGGTGTTTTTTTATTTATTATTTTTTTTATCTGTTTATTGGAATCTACTACTGTATGAAATATATCAAATATAGTAAATCTGATGATGATGCTAAAAAATACAAGTCAACTGCTTGTAAAGAAACTACCCATTGGTAGCACTAATAAAGTTCTGTAAAATAATGGTTCCATATAAGGTCTCGAGGCCATCTTCTTTGCAGACACTTCGGAAGGTTATTATATAGTTGACTAAGAATAATTAGTGATTAAAAAAATAGATGGTGCTGATTAAGAAGGCAGTGAAGAAGACCAGAAATGCGTTTTCTGGAGGAAAAGGCACTTGGAGTTTAGGATCCAGTCAATGTACGTCTCTTGGATCCAAGGTAACATTAAGAAAGAATCATTTGAAAATTAGTAATGAAGTGATTTAGAGCTGTGAACTTATGACACGGCGGCAAATAGCTGATTATTGAAAAGAGGGGAGATAGGAGGTTGTACAATCCATTTTTTTTTTTTTTTTTTTTTTTAATAATATTTTAATAAAATAGTAAATTGGTTTACAATTTTGAATTGTTAAGCGAGTGAGTAATTTTTAAATATAATTTTGTTCGATTTAAATATTAGTTATGATAGTGAAATTATTAACTTTTTATGATATATTGAATTTGTGCTCATTTATATAATCTTTATGATGTTTTAGTTTGATTTGTACAATAAAATAATTTTGAAATAGTTTTTTATACGCTTCATATACAAGTTTATTTAGTTATCATCTACATATGTAATTAGTTCGAAAACAACCCTTAGATATTTAATATACCAACATAACAGTAATATTATATATTTCTTTACTATATATACCATTTAATATATAATTTTTTAACCTGATACATTACATAATATTATAATTAATAATATTTAATTTTCATACCTGGCAAAATATAACCTTTTCTCTTCTAAATATGCGTTAACGCCGTTGGTAACGAAATCTAATAGTTTTAACGCTCTATTAATGCTCTCTTCGCGAAATTTGTTTTCAGACATCACTAGAACACTTGGGTTTTCTTGAACCATTTCCATTAGCTTAACGTATGATACAGTGATTCCCTGTAACATGGATAAATACAATTACTAGTATCAAACTCACTAGTTACATTGTCATTGTTTGATAGACATTATATGATATTTAAATTTAGAATTTATATTGTAAATATGGGTAAATACAACTAAATTAAAAAATTTAAATTAATTACTTGAAAGATTGCGCCTTCTGTGGGCATTTGGCGGATGATATCCGGAGATGAAAATATTGGGGCGAAATACATCCATTGTATTTGAACCTTTCCCCAATCGTCCAGCATTTGGTTCATGTAAACTAATTTTTCATACCAATCACAAACTTCATCTGCAATGCAATTAATTAGTAACAATTATTGTAACGATTTGTAATGAGAAAAGAATAGTTGACTGTTAAATACGATATGATATAGGAAGAAGATGGCCAGGGATGCAATTAGGAAGGAGTAATAGAGTGCCAACGTTTCGACCAGCATTGCAGGTCTTCTTCAGGGGTAAAATGAACTAAAAACTAGATGCGACAAAAAAAACAGGCAGATAAACTAATGCTAAATGGAAATATAAAAGAGCTAAAATATAATAAAGAATGGCATAGATATCATGGTATAGAAAAATACAATAATAGTGTAAGAATGTCTATGGAAAAGTAAAGATACATAAATCAGAAATGATAATAAGAAACAAGGTAAGGAAGGATAAGAAAAAGAGAGGAATGGTAAGGGTAAACAATTATAGTTAAAAAGAAAGGAAGAAAGAAACGTAAAATAAAAATTTATTTCATCCACTTATTGTTATTTTCTCCCTTTTGTTTTTCTTTTCTACTATCCAAATATTTTTTCCTTTATCATTCTTACCTTATTCTTATCCTTCTTTACCTCGCTTCTTTGGATCATCAATGATTAATGTATCTGTTTTTTTTTTTTCATAGGTATTCTGACACTATTATTGTATTTTTTCTATACCATGATATATATGTCATTCTTGATTTTCTTTTAAATTTCCATTTGCCATTAGTTTGTCTGACTTTATTTTTGTTACATCTAGTTTTCTGTTCATTTTAGCCTTGAAGAAGACATGCAAGGCAAGTCAAAACGTTAACACTATATTACGGTTTTTCAATTGTAAGTGTTTGTTTCTTCGTGCAAGCCTGATTATCTTCTTACATATAACGATTTTTGAATGAACTATTCTAATATAAGTTGAACAAGCAAAATAATTATCTGATACAAGAGGACAATTCCAATAGAAAGCCTTTGGCTTACACAATATTTATCTGTTTTACCAAGAGAATGTATTTATATGTTGATAAAATAGATAATTATAGAAATTATATGTCTATCTGATTGGTGTTTGTTGGATATTATGATGGATATGAAATTATACAGGCCTGCACTTTTTCGGTTGTTTCATATTTTTCTAGGTACTTTAATGGACCTCTTTTGTGCACTGAATCTAAAATTTACTTTAGTTTTTCTCAATCACATCCGAATTTTTCGCTTCACAACGAAAACAATACCCTTCGGGCATTCTGTAACTTAAAAGAACAGAACGAAAATTTGTTATCCAGAAAATCAAATACGAAAAATATAAGTAGCTCATGTGTGGAGATCTCAAAGTAGTATCGATTATTTTTGGACAGCAAGGTAGGTGCAAGAAGCTACCATGTTTTTTATTTAAGTGAAATAGCATGACGAAGGAAAATCATTGGTAAAAGAATGACTGGCCAGAACGTCAAAAAGTTTTCATTCCATCTCAACACATAAAATTTGGCTTGATATAGCACTTTGTGAAAGCCTTACCAAAAGATGGTAAATGTTTTCTGTACATTTGATGTAAATTTGCAATCCTGTCAACATGCCAACAAAATGAGGGTATCTTTACGGGTATGGAAATTAGAAAACTTTGTGAAGATGGAAAATTTGTAATAGAACCCTGGATGGTCTTTAAAGATGTAGCAACAAAGTTTCTCGCCACCAAACAGGATCCTAATTAAATCCAGAAGTACCAAAATTTCCAAAAAGACGTTCCAAGAGTTCGAAGGTTCATTTCCTACAGGTATATATAGAGAACATTCTTGAAAATTCTGGGAGCGGTTATTGAAGAGATAGGGAAGAGATTTCATCAGGACGTCAAAGAAATGAAGAAGCTTTACCAAGGCAGATGGAATATTACAAGGACTATTCCTGGATGTTGGATCTGGGTGATTCCAGAATAGCACATGCTCGGAAAAGCCAATGGTACAAAGAGATGTCGTCAGAATAATTAAAATGGTGTGTTCTATTGTCTACAATTTATTCTGTATTACATTGCATTGCCTATTATAAGCTACAAATTTTATAGGAAATGAATTTATTTAAATGTATCCCTAAGTTTAATATGTTTGATATATTTCGTCTTTTGGTGCATTTGGTACATTGCGAATTCCTAAAAATACTGATGGAACGGAACTGAAGTCATTTTTGGGATCAAGACACACAGGGATCAATCATCACAAGTTAAAAAAACAGAACCATTCGGGCTAGTGTTATTTTAATTTTAATTTTTTATTTTTACGTGAATATAGAGTAGCTAAAAACAAGTATTTTGAAAAGGTTTAAGGTTTAATGCAGAAATCACTAACAATAATAAGTTTTCATATTCATAAGGTATAGTTGACTGTGATATATAGGAGATGTAGATAGTTAGGATCGGGGCTAGAAGAAAAGAAAACAAGCAAAAAGGTATGACTACATTGTAAAAATATATGTGAATGAACACACACCACAAAACATAGGAATGAGTGAGAAAAATAAATAAACATAAAATGATAAATAAATAAATGTATAAGAGTAAGGATAGTAACATAAAGGCAATATATAAAGGCCATAAGGACAATAAAGACTATTGAATTGACGTTAAAATGAGAATAAATTAAAATGAGTGATAGTTACTCAAAAGCTAGTGAGTAATTTCAACAAAATAATTGGTAAACATAAAAAATGTAGATACTAATTTGTTGAGATAATGAGAACAAGTTACTGAGTTAATACTTGAAGGTGCTTTAAGTATACTTAATACTCTATATCTTCCTTATCCTTACGTCCTTATGGCCTTTAGATATTGCCTTTATGTTACTATCCTTACTCTATTTATTTATCATTTTATGGTTATTTATTTTTTCTCACTCATTCCTATGTTTTGTGGTGTGTGTTTATTCATATATTTTTACAATGTAGTCATTCCTTTTTGCTTGTTTTCTTTTCTTCTAGCCCTGATGAAGACTTTCAATGCAAGTCGAAACGTTGGCTTTAACAATTAAAATAAAATAACAATTTTATTTTGATCTGCTGAGTATCTATGACTGCCTACCCTAACTATCTCCAATATAAGTTTTGTTTCTTATTTAGATTTTTATTTCTGAATGTTAACCCTCCCAGACCATAATTTTCTTATTCAATGATTACATTTTCATGTGAGATTTGAAATTCGAAATATATAATACATAAGGAATTGGTTGAATGGTTGATAAAGGGTTTCTACAACCCTTATAAGAAACAATAGTAACTTATAAGAAAATTTTGTTATCAGAATTTAAGGAAATTATATCATAATGGCAATTATATAAATTAAATAATTATAATTAAGTTAATTCTAGGTACAACGTGTTCTGCTGAAGAACTTACCTCTATAAGGCCTCACAAAGGCTGATCCTTTCATGCCCAACGCTTTACCCAAGTGATCATCCAATATCAGCTGAATTTCTTCCATCGAACCGAGGATGTACTTCTCGATCCTGAAAAATCATTCGAGAAAATGTATTAAGTACTTCATACCTTACCACACTAATAATACGCTTGAGTGAGAAGTATTGGGATATGTTGAAATTTTTTCATCCTCAACAAGTGAAGACAGGATTGGTTTGCAATTCTTCATTCTGAGGATATGTATTAATTTTACATAGTATACCTGAACTTAAAATTCAAATTATTTTGTTCTTAACCCACTTTATTTCATTCTTTAATTTATATTAATTATTGTTTCTTTTCTTTTACTATTTACTTTCTTTTTTTTTATCTTTTATAAACAGTAGAACCCCCATTATCCGGGACTCTATTAACTGGGGTTCCGAGGGGCTAAATTTTTATTTTATTTTAATATATTTTAATAATAATATATATATATATATATATATATATATATATATATATATATATATATATATATATATATATATATATATATATATATATTATTGATCATAAGACATTGAGCATTGTTAAGTGCACGCAAAAAACTAAAGTCAAGTTCAGAGGGAAAATCTCTGACCCTTTAGAGGTTAAAACAGGAGTAAGACAGGGATATGGAATCTCATCTATATTATTTAACTGTGTATTAAGAAAATAATAAGAGAATGGGAAAAAAACACACCCTAAAACAAGCCTAAAAGAAATAAACAAATCACCCGTGTGGAGTGTATTGCTTTCCTAGACGATGTAACTATGTAACTATGTAGCAGATTCGTTTGAAAAGGCGATAGACCAGATTAAGCCCTCCAATCCATAGCTTACAAGACTGACCGACTGACCTTCAGTTATCTTACGAGAAAACAGTGTTCATGACAAATGGCAAATCTGCACCAGAATACCCTCTTCCCTAAAACAGGGTTCATATGGTCAGAGAGTTCAAATATTTGGGGGAATGGATCAGTGAAGACCTCAAGAACGATAAAGCATTTTAGGAAAGGATTAGGAAACTTGATATTGCATACAATGAATACACAAATGTTTACCAGAAGAAATCCATATCTATCAATGCGAAATTAAGAAATTATAACGCTGTAATCAGACCCGGAGTCCTGTGTACAGCTGAAACCATTTCAAGGGAGCAAAACTTATACAAAAACTAAAGGTCAAGGAAAGAACTATCTTGAGAAAGATCTTAGGCCCAAGGATCATAAATGTAGAAAGGTGCCACAGGCCCAGATCAGAGGATCTTATGTTTTTACATTTATTTATTATTATTATTTAGGATTTATTTTATTAGATTTTCAATGTAATGTTTAAAATCCAATGATAATGAACATAGACCTCAATTTTGCAGTTAGCTTTCTAAATGTTGAAGAATACTACTTTTTGAGATGAATTTTATGGGCAGATGAGTCTGTTTTTACAGGGGAAGGCATTTCTACCGTTCCATGTGTATCGTTGGTTTATATTTGTATTACTTTCGAATAATGTGGAGGAGCACCATGGTACTGGAAAATCATATTTTGCCGAACATTAGGTGAAATATCGTGATGAAGTTGTGGTAGGATATTTTGTAACAAATCTTAGTAATCTCATTTATTATGTTTAAAATGCACATTTTCATTAAGGGATTGTCATAATGTTTTATTTACACAAGTAACTGATTTGCATGCCAAATGTGAACACCATGTTTTTTCGGTTTCGAAAGTGAATTTCTCCATGAAATTGAAACAAAATCATTACGTTTAACATATCATTCGAAAGCTGATTAAATTTGCAAGTTTTTTTGAGATTTGACGTCTTGTGGATAGTTTTTTTCGAAAAACGGCGAGCGTTGAAGTAATAAAAGACATTGCGACTTCCCCAAATAAGGTGAAGATTAAGCTGTTCTTTAGATACCAAGTTTATAAAATTCAAGATTACAGGTACTCAGCTATTGTAGATAATTTAATGCTAAATCCGAAAATGTGGTCAAAGTTTGAAAAATATTTTTAAAAAATGGAGATATTACAGCTTTTATGGAAAAAAACGTGGTTTCCTCAAAAATGTCTTTGATTTATCGTATATCCGCAACGGATTGGAATAGAAAGGTGAGGTCTGCGGCATTTTGTTACATTTTTGATTTAGTTACACCCATTTTTTTTTTTTTTTTTTTTTTTTTTACACTAAGAGATACTCACCGTGTATATACTATTTTTTTTAATTTTTATCTTCTTTATTTATTTTTTTTTATTTTAATTGTTTTTTAATTTTTACACTATTTCTTTTATATGTATAATATTTATTTTAAAAATGAATACGTAAGATTATTTCTAAAGATTGATTAAATGTTAATTATGTATTGTTCGTAAAAATAATGCAAAAACACTTCGTAATGATAAAGTATGAATGAGATTTTTCTGGTCACTATATACTATTTCATATCTACATTATATATATTCTATTCATCCGATTCATATTCTAGGAACGGTAATGTCTTCAAGTCCTTTGAAACTTCTATTGGCCTGTTTGCATAACATACGTTGGTTTGTGAATAAAAGTGATTTTCTGCACATTTTCTTTTTAATTAACTTTCTTATCTCTCAAATTAAGTTAGTAAAATGTGATCCGATTATCCGGGGTTTCCAATTATCTTTGAATCCCCATACCCATCATTACCCCGAATAACAGAGGTTCCGCTGTATTTATTTATTATCTATAAAATTATTTTAATAAATATAATCTTATTGAATTAGCTATTCATATTGTTTATTGTCCTCTACGTAGCATATTGAAATCTTTGTCTATAAAACAATTTTCATTTTTTATGAGGGAATAGCTTTTTTAGATTTTTAAAATTTTAATTTTTTTTTAAATTTACTATACACTTTTAAATACCAAGGTGATGGTACAAGAGGTGGTCAGCCAAATGCACCATAAAACAGTCCCCTAATAAAAGAAAAACAAGGAATAACTAAAAAAATAAATGTAATTTGAACATATTACTCTATTAAAAATCTGAGATTTACAAACAAAGTATATTGTCATATTTGTAAAGAGCTGGAGAATTATTAAAGCAGCCAGCGTTGCCAAGTGTAGGGATCTATCCCACTTCGGTGGAATTTCTGGTCTTAGTAGCGGGAAATGGGGAATCCAAAGAAATTCGGGGGAATTTTTATAAATCAGTGTAAGCAAAATTGGTTATAAAATTTAAGTGTTATTAATAATGCTTATTAAACTTGAGACATCCTTTTACTGGTAGAAATAAATATCATCTTCCGTGCTAGCGTTGGATGCTCGTTCGGTAAGGTCAAACTATTGATTGTTTGATCTATATGATATTACAATATTTTAATTATTCTACAATAATAATCAGCTTATAATATTAGCAAAGAGTGAACAATATAGATTAGATAATTGAATAATGATTTATAAATTCAGTAAGTAAAATAATTCAAATTTTAAAAAATGGACATACCTTGTAGAAAAGTTAACGCGAAATTTGACACGTTGCCATTCTGACATCATATCGTCCAGCAACCTTTTGAGAGCAGCTTCTCGCGTTGCGGCGGTGCTGTACGGCTCGATCCTGTGGATACATTCAGTTGGTTAATTTAAATCAATCCTCTTTTTAATGACAATAATAATCATTAAACTATTACACCCTAAACTAATCCTAACTTCAGGTTACACCAGGGTGTAGGCACCAATAGTAGACACTGTTATGAGACTCTTGCAGTAATTTTAGTTGTAGTTCAATAAATTCGCCTCAAGTTCAATTTCTTCCTTAAATATGCCTAATAGGACTCTTTTTTGATCTAAATTCGTTTTTAAAAAAATTCCATCATTGATTTTAAGGTAGTTTTAAAACAGTTTTGGGGAAAATATGTTTTTACCAATAGCAGACACCTGTGTACCAGTAGTAAACAGAAATGCGCCAGTAGTTGACACTTCACTTATAAATATATTTAACTCAATTTCTCATCAAGTTTTAAAATTAGGAAGGTAAAAAATAATTACAAAACTTCTACTTTTATCTTTGTGTTAATAATTCACATTTTATCTCTTTGCTTTATATAAAATATCTTATATAAAAAACGAATTTTTTTATATAAGATATTTTATATCTTAGCACAAGGTAATTTAACGCAACGAAAACAATTTAAATAAACTGTTAAAATACAGGAATATGTTTAATAATAAATTAAGTTTATAAAAAGAGATAGTTGTAAAATCATAAATTAGTCCAGATTCAAGCTGAATGGAAATCAGATTCTTTTCCTTAACCCCCTTCCCCTCCGTTCCAAATATCAGAGGGTTTGGTAGTTTTGTCAAAATGTCTTTATTTCTTACCTTCATCTTGGATTCCGCGAATTCAAAAACTGTTTTTAATATATTACCAACTCCCAAAAGACACAAGCTACGATATTTTTGTCAATCCCCAAAACTTCACAGACCGCCTTTCCTCCTCGTAAGTTTTCTTGTCTTCTATCCTTTGACAATAATTACGGTAACATCCGAAGAGACTACACATGGTATATGCATTTGGGAGACAGAAGAATTTATTGTTTCAGAGTTAGACATCTTTTTGATCCTCCAGTATGCACCTTTGCCTACTACTGGAACAAGCGAGAAAACAGTGTCCCAGAAGTAGACAGTTCGTTTTTGGGCTCAATCGAACAGAATTTACCATAAAAAATACTTGACTTAGTGAGTTAATTGTGTACACTATATAAAAACAAAAAAAAATAACTAAAAATTGTAACAATAAAAGAATAATTGACGAAAATCAAACTAACTTCCTGAAGCTGTTGTGGTTAAGGGAAGAGCCTTTTACTGACCTAATGTTTCCACTGCTGGTGTAATCTGCTACTACTTTATAGTGGCAGCACAGTAAAAGCTAAAGTTTAAAATGTGATCCAATTCAAATCGTTCTGATGGTTCTAACTGTTATTTTTTTAAGTTGAAGTCAAGTGTCTACTACTGGTTCAATGTTTACTACTGGTGCCTTTACCCTACCGATTAAAAGATATTGACTATCCTTAGCTAAAATCGAGTTATAAGTTTGATTCTTCTTCTTCTTCTTTGCGCTTTGCTCCCATTGTCTTCCTTCACAATTATTCTCCACCTCACTTTGTCCCCATCTCCTCACACCACGCGCTCTGAAGACGTCTTCTACACCCTCCTATTGCAGCCTTGCACTACCTTCCCTCCTTTTTCCTTCCTGGAGCCTATCCATTATTATTTTGTACACTCTCAGGAGTAGACGCAGCCCAACCAACTTTAACTGATTATCATCATGGTACCTACAATTTCTGGTGTACTGTATTATAATTTTATATTTCTGTTTGTTCTATTCTCACCTGATTCTCTGTTTTATCAGACCAAATATTTTGAGCATTGCAATAAGTAATGCGTACATTAGAATTACCTATACGTGAACCTGACCACTCCACCTCTTATTCCAAAAGCCTTTACTATTGGAAAAAAATCCGAGTTATTTCGCATTTTTTTTTTTTTTTTTTTTGAACTCATGGGTGTTAAGATAACAAGATAAAGTTATTCTGACTGAAAATGTAAAACACTACCAATCACGGTCAGTGCTTTAACAAAAGGGTGGTCATTAGAGTACGTAAGAAAAAAATGCAATATTTGAGCTATTTCATTCTTATTCATTTTTAACCCACACGAGACTAGGTTTAGTGCTGAAGAAAAAAAGCCACTCTGTCATGCTTATAGCGTTCCGTTTTTCAGACGAAATCCAAAATCCGCGTTTGTAAACTTAAAATTCGAGTTATTTCATACCGTTTCATTTTCAACCATATGAAAATAGGTTCAGTGCTGAGACGAAAAATTCACTGCCATATTTGGGACGTTTCTCACGTTTTGCAGGCAAAATCCTGAATCCGCGTTTGTAAATTCGAAATTCGAGTTATTTCATATTTTTACATTTTTAACCCATATGGAACAAGGTTTAGTTCTAACAAAAAATGCTATTCTGAAATGGATATAGCGTGCCGCGCGTTTCGCAGACAAAATCCAAAATCTGCGTTTGTGAACTCGATATTTGAGTTATTTGATACCTTTTCATTTTTAACCAGTGATGTGTCGATTCCAAATTTTTTCGATTCTCGATACCGATACCACATAAAAAAAAATTTTAAAAAAATTTGAATTAAAAAAAAAATCAGAATTTTTATAAAAAACATATATATATATATATATATATATATATATATATATAGTAGATAATGTTCAATTATTTTGTTTCTAAATATATATATATATATATATATATATATATATATATATATATATATATATATATATATATATATATATATATATATATATTTAGAAACAAAATAATTGAACATTATCTACTATATACATCGTTGTCACTTACTGTCTACAACATTCAACAAATGATGCCAATTAAAATTTAATTGCACATGTACAAAAATAAAACTTTTTTATTTTTATTTTACAAATTCTTATTTAAGAATACTAGCTATTTTCACTCTTTCTTGGTCTAATCTATTTGTTTTAGTATCACAAATATTTCCTGCCGTACTAAATAATCTTTCACTGAACACAGCGGATGGGGGGATACACAAATATTTCACAGCGAGTTGTTTTAGCTGTGTGTATGAGGTGGAAAACCAATATGAAGGTACTTGTTCTCCAAGAGTTGCATCCAAGTTTGGATCTTGCAAGTACCTATTAAGTTCAGCTTCACACCTTGCCTTGACTGATATGGCTAAGGGAGTTTCAGGTCGCCTCTTTGAAATGGGAACAAAACCCCCCTTTCCCTTATTTTTACGCCCATTAGACGAAGTTGATGCTTCAGCTTTTCTGGTTTCAAACTGTAGTGCTACTTCATTTTCAGCCAAGGAAAACATTTCTTCAACGATCTGACTCTTGGCTTTTAGAAACAATATTGGTCACTGAAGGGAGTAGTTTTAAATCGTGGGTCAAGATTTAAAGTGGGTCTTCTATTTAAAGATGCAATAATATCATCTTTCAGTCCCTGGAGTCCTAATCCTTTAAATTTCCTTGTTTCCAAGGTAATGTTTAATTGTAAAAATAAATGGAAGAACCTAAAAAAATATATATATATATATATAAATATATTAAATGTATAAATATAAATAAAAATAATTCTGTAGAAAAAAAAAATGAGATGGAAATTTGTTTCAAAATTTCCTATTTGTTTTAGATCCTATTATTTATTGTTTCTCCTTTGAAAATTGAAACATACTGTGAGGAAAAAGTTTTAACTTACCTCAAATACACAACTGCATAGTTTAAAGTACTCCAATCATCATTAGTCATCTCTGCAGCTATTTTGACTTCATCTATAGCAGCTATGAGAATAATTGCATTCTTTTGTTCCTGAATCCTCCTCAGCATATGATAGGTGCTGTTCCACCGTGTTGGTTCATCTTGGGTCATGCGGTGTAGAAATAAGCCTAGTTGTTTCTGTACAATTTTGAGGATTTTGGTGTTCTTTGCAGAATGTTTAAAACTTCCAACATTTTTTTTACTTTCCTAACTTAATTGGTAATTTTAATATTATCCAAAAAGCTATCCTTTACAACCAATTGGAGAGTACGAGCAGTGCATGGAACAGCTGGAAATTCTGATCTTTGTAAAGCAGCAGTTATATATTTGCCATTATCTCTAACTACTGCAACAACTTTAATGAATATCATCCACTTATTAGTTAAAACATCAATGAGGAAGTTTTTGAGATTGTTAGCTGTGTGGCTTATTTCAGAAAATGGTATTACCTCCAAACACTTGTGGAATACAACCCAATTTAAAATAGTCTTTTTAATAAAATGGGCTGTAACAGCCATATAATCATTATTGGAAATCGAAGTCCACATGTCAGTGGTTATAGAAACATTTTCAATGTCTTCCTGTTCCTGTCCCACTTTGAGAGCTATTTCGTTGTACATTTCCGCAATAATTTTATTCGAAAATGTCCGTCTGGATGGCATCGTGTATCGGGGCTCCAAGTGAGAAATCAAATTTAAAAATCCTTTGTTTTCTACTATGGAAAGTGGTTGTAAATCTAAGCAGATCATTTCAGCAATGACTTAATCCAATACTTTGGAACAGGGATCATCTTTTTTAATTTTTTTTTTTTTTTATCAAAAAGTCTTCTCAGTGTAGGTTGTTTCCGTTTTTGACCAATTTTAATAACCTTCGGATAAAGGTTAGGTGAAGGGAAGTAAGTAATAGAATGGTCTGAGGAAGAAGCTGCAGGAAAAACTAAGCCTTCATTGATTTGACTTTCATTTGGGTCAAGTTTAATATTCTTATAAGATGGTTCTTTATCAAGGTCTACTCCTGGGCCTACATCTAGTTCATCTTGTTTTCCAATGGATCTTCTTGTGAAGAAGGCTTTTCATTACATTTGAATAATGCAAAATACTATCACTGGAACTAGAACTAGGTTCACCTGTAGCACTCACAGATGATCCTGATACATTAGCATTGTGTAATTTTAAATGTTTTTATCAGATTCGAGGTGCTTTTACTAGAGCCGCCCCGAGAAATAAGTTTAGAACAAATGTTACACTTGGCAAGTTGATCATTGGCATTGTCATTAGTGAAATAGGTCCACACTTCTGATGTGTGACAAATGTGAAACAAACACATGGACAAATAAAACCGAAACAAATAACACTTTTGTTGTGAAAACAAAACCAGAAAACAATTAAACTGTTTAGTAGCTGAGCGCCTATGCTATACATCTGTTCAGAAGGTAACAGGCCTTGGCTGTTTACAGTAGAAAAATAACAGAAGGATTATCTCCTTGAATGGCTTGTATTTTACTTTCAATTAAGCATTATGGACAAAAATTTGTATATGTAATAATTACACTTTACATATCGTATTATATTAACTATTATACAGGTTGTTCAGAAGATCGTTGGCCAAAAAGGTATCTCGGGTAGGGAGGTTCATTTTGAACCTATTTAAGGTCACTTACCTATATACAGCGTCTTACGGTTTTTTTTTTAATGATTTTTTTTGTAAAAATGGCCAAATCCAAACATTTATGCCTTATTAACTCCGTTGTTTACTGATATGTCAACGCCATTTTTTTTTTTTCTTTTTTTTTTTTTGCTGAAATTACTAATACATTGTCCATGTAAAAAAAAAGATATGATGCAATACCAAAAAAATGGGAGATCGTTAAATCTTGTTACAGGGGAAAAAAAAATTATGAGCTTCAAGTTTAGGTTCAATAAAAAAAAAGTAAGCGCAACAGCCAAACCCAAATTACTTAAAAAACTTCTCTAGTTAATACTCTTTAAAAAAAATATCATTTGCAGGCACACAGCACATCTAGTGTTTTTTTTTTTTTTTTTTTATTCAAGAAAAGGGCACCACCAGCGTACACTGTCAATAATGAATCGAATAATATTTTTAAAGCAAAACGTAACAAATAGTTGTGTTTCTTTGTAGCACAGGTTAAACTGCATATTTTCTCTTTCTTTCTCGGAATGTGGATTTTATTAGAGTAAACTATATCTACATTTATGTAAACAAAAATCAGAGAACAAAATTAAACAAATTTTAAATTATTCATAAATTTATCAAATTTGAATAAGTTGATGTTTTGAAAAAGCCCACTACACCTTACCTGTAAGGGAATATTTAGACAATTGTTTCCCACAATCCTTGATAGGAAGAGGGGGTCCAATTGAGTGGCCAGCACGGCGTCCCGACCTCACGCCGCTCGATTATTAAGCCTGGGGTCGTGCCAAGGATTTGGTTTATAATGAAGAATTTTTTTCAAAACAACAACTTATTCAAAAAATCAATGCTGCGTTTATTCAAAATGAACCTCCCTACCCGAGATACCTTTTTGGCCAACGATCTTTCGAACACCCTGTATATCCTGAAAACAATTTAATTAATACTTTATTAGACAAAACTGAATTGACCACTAGCGGAACCGATCAGTACCTAGGAATCGACTTTTGATCATCGATCATCGACTTTTGGATTCGACACATCCCTATTTTTAACCTATATGAAATTAGGTTCAGTGATGAAACGAAAAGACACTCTGCCATAGGTGGCGCGTTACGTGCATTTTGCAAACTCCAAAATCCGCGTTTGCAAACTCGAAATTCGAGTTATTTGATACCTGGATCGAATTATTTAGTTACATGGATAACCAGCAAGTTATGCTAGTGAACTTCATTCTGGCTGCCAACGTTTATCCTATTAGCTTTCCCAACTTTTTGAGCCAAATGGAATAAATGTTGACGACAAGAAATGAAGTTCGCTAGCATAACTTGGCGATATTAAGATTTTTAACCATTTTTGAAAAGGTGGTCCATACTTGAGAGGCTGTAGCGCGCTCTCTATACGTCTAAAATAATATTTATACACAACAGTTGTAGGAAATTTAATTCTCTACATGTTTTGTATCAAGGGTTTTCCTCTAAAACCACTCGATTTGGAGATATTTAGAAAAAAATTAAAAAGTGCCAACAAATCGCGGTTTTTGGGCTGACAAAAGTAGTGCCGCGTTTTTAGAGCTTGCATGCTTTTTCTCGAACACTTTCTACCTATATATACTAGATAATAAAAACTACTGGATTTGTTGTAAGGTAATCCGTTTTTTTGAGGGATAATTTGACTGGACTATAATGTAAGGAATATGTTCGTTGCATTAAGGAAAATTTTATTAATCAGGAAACAGTTATTAAATTAAAGATTTAACTTCAACTTGATAAACCTTCTATAAACTATTCAATTTTATTCAATATTTTGTTTGATTCGTTATTCCTTATTGCCACTAATACTAAAAGATTTCTTAGATAATACTGGACACAAAATATGTAATTTTATGAACATAAAAAAAAAAAAAATTATGTTTTCTACAAAAATTTATTTGATGCTATAAATAATTAATCACTTTTCAATAAACATTTTCATGCCAAGATCGACCATCCTTTGCATTGTCATTCCGCTGAAGTTATCTAGTGTTACGCCGCATATTGCTGATATTTCGTTCCAGTGTCTTTGGACTAAATTCCGATTAGTTAGAATCTTGATCAGAGGGCAGAGAAGCTGGAAAAATAAAATTGTTTTAGTAAACCAATAACAATTAAATAAATGGTCATCATAAAAAATAATAGGATACAAGGATATAATTTCTTTTTTTTCAATATAAAATTACTACACTGGGTGATTAACTGAAAATAGATCAAAAATGGAGTAAAATGCCGCAGACCTTACCTTTCTATTCCAATCCGTTGCGGATATATAAAAATTCAAAGATTTTTGTGGGTAAACTACGTTTTTTTGCCATAAAAGCTGCAATATCTCCACTTGGCTCAAATATGTTTCAAATTATATATTATGAACTTGACACGGATCATTAATTTTTAAGTTTTTGCGAGGATTTCAGTTTTGTGAATAGTTTTTTCGAAAAACGGTGAGCTTTGAAGTATTATAAGAGATTGTAACTTCCCTAAATAAGGCGGGGATCAACCTGTTGTTTAGGTCTCATGTTTGTAAAATTTAAGGTTACCTGTACTTTGCTCATATAGGGAATTCAATGCTAAAAACGCAAATGTGGTCAAGTAGTACAAGTAACCTTGAGTTTTATAAACATGATACCTAAACAACAGCTTGATCTCCACCTTATTTAGGGAAGTTACAATGTCTTATAATACTTCAAAGCTCACCGTTTTTCGAAACAACTATTCACAAAACTGCAAATCTCGCAAAAACTTAAAAATTAATGATCCGTGTCAAATTCATGTTCTATAATTTGAAATATATTTGGGCCAAGTGGAGATATTACAGCTTTTATGGCAAAAAACGTGGTTTACCCAAAAAAATCATAGAATTTTTATGTATCTGCAACGGATTGGAATAGAAAGGTAAGGTCTGCGGCATTTTCTACCATTTTTGATCTAGTTTTACCCAATTGTTTTTTGTTTTTTTTACACTAAGCGGTACTCACCCTGTAATATGAAAAAAAAAAAAACCACAAGGAGATGTTTTGACTTGAAACTCACGGATTTGAATGGGGGGGACCTATTATCGTGCAAAATTTGAGTTAGTGCCGCCAATGAGCATTGGCGTCAATCACGTTTTATTTTTTTTCTCAGTTCTCAGGATTGAGAAATATTTTTTTCCACGTAAAATTATAGTTATGTATTCTATTTAAACTACAAAAACTTTCGTTTCTCAAAACACGACCCGACTTCAAGGTGCTCAAAAACTCCAAACAAATGAAAAACTTCCAATGAAATCAGCTGTAAATCGGTGGGTAATTTTTTCATGGAAAACTTACCTCAAATCTCGATTCAAAGCACAAAAAAAACCTTATATGTAAGATTTTATCAAAATTAAAAAAAATTTTAAGAGATTTTATTAACAACTTCTAACCGTTCAGCCGATTAAAATAGTAATGTCATCACTAGAATCTGCTTTCAATTCATGTATATAACAGTGCATTTATACTCCAGAGTGTTAGTGGACAACAACAGAAATTTCGAGGCCAACTATAACTTGAGATATCTCAATAAGGAGAAATCCTGCGACCTCCGCATTTGGGCTACACTATGCAGTTTTACGAATGACGGGTCGTGTTTTAAGAATAACGAAATTATTTGTATTTCAATTAAAAATAAAATAAAAACCGTTGTTGTGCCGAAGCGTTAATCAAGAGGTTTTTTTTTTTTTTTGGTGGAACGCCTTTTAAGACGATTTCACTGATGAAGGCTTGCACTGTAAGCCAAAACGTCAGCACAATAAATGTGTTATTATGTGTGACTGTGACCCCACACTCAAATTATATTATTCTTTAAAATTAATTAACCGTACAGTGTTTGCGCTTGCGCCAACTATTCAAGATACCGTTAACATCGCTCTATAATTATTACTTCTGTCAGTGTGATATTTTCATATTTTCGTCTAGAAAAGTTCACCGAAATACCAGTTATTAGCTGTGTTGAACATTGTCTCATTATAACAGTGAGTAGAATCATTTAACATTGATTTAAGTGAATATAAAGTGTACCATGTGCTTTGGAGATAAGCGGTAGTGGGGACAGAGATAAGGAGGAGATAAGATACTCGCGCCCGTGACCCAGACAGTAGCTGCCTTGTCTTTGCACGGGGAAGTACTGCTTCCTCTGATAACAAGCACCGCGATATTTTCTTTATTTCTTTTTTTTTTTGATTTGTTTTTGATTTTTTTTTTCTTTATCTCCTTAACCTTTCGATGCCATTAAATGAGATATTTCCAAATGGTGTTATCTTCAAAAACTAATAAATCAAAAAGAAGCCGGTCCCTAGAAACCGTACGTATGAGTCCAGCAAAGCAAAAAGTTCGCCGTTCCCGACAGACTCCTCCCAGTTCTCCGCCGATAGATGAAGCTATGCCTGGAACTTCCACCCAAGGAATAAACCAAGAATCACCTTTCTTTACCCCAAATCCCTTTCAGGTGCTTAGTACCATACCTGCTGAAACCATGGTGTCTACTTCTATACCACAGCCTCCTAAACCTCCACCGATTTTTATTCGTAATATCAAGAATTTTCCGTTAATGTGTGAACAGTTGAACAAAATAGCTGGCTTAGGAAAATATACTTGTATAAGCCGAACAAATGACACCAAAATTACGCCTCATTCTTCTGAAACATACCGTCTCATTGTAAAATACCTAACAGACACCAAAGCTGATTTTCACACCTACCAGCTTAAGGAAGAAAGATCGATTAGGGTGGTCCTGAGAAACCTTCACCACTCAACACCTGTATAAATTATCAAAGATGAACTAATATCCATGGGCTTCAAAGTAAGGCAAGTCATAAATATACAAAAAGACAACAGAGGACAGCCTGGAGCTAGCGGTAAAACCCCATTACCGCTTTTCTTTATCGTTCTGGAACCCACACCTGGGGTTGAAAAAATTTACGATATCACTTCTTTTTATTACACCAAAGTAATAATAGAGAAACCTTATACAAAACGTGATATCGTACAGTGTCATAACTGTCAGGCATATGGTCACACAAAAAGCTACTGTCACCACATGCCGAGATGTGTCAAGTGCGGGAAACTGCACAAATTCTCAGAATGCACTAAATCTCGAGAGGTTCCAGCAGTGTGCGCGCTATACCAGCAGGAGCATCCGGCTAACTACAAAGGATATCAAACTTACAAAAACCGCCGTAGTAAATTCCAGAGGACGCAGCCACAGAACGAAGAAACTCAACAGACCAGAGGAAGACAGCCTTCAAAAATTGCCTCATCATCAGTATCTTTTGCAGAAATGTTGGGAGGAAGGAGATGCCAGAATGAAAATGGGGTCATGCCGCTTCCTCCTCAACAGCCTCAATTTCATGATACCCCACCCCAGCAATCACAACCTAAATCACAGCATCAACAGACCATTCAATAGCCTCCAGCTCCATTAATCCAACCCAATCCACACAGCTTTCATCAGATCCCCCATATTCCTCCTCCTCCTACTACCTCAGAACTAACATCCTTATTTTCCTCCTTCCTGTCAGAGTTGAAGACTCTTATCACCCCACTCATATCACTCCTCACAAATGTTATCCCTCTTCTAATTCCTCTTCAAAAAAATCCTTAAATGCCTTCCACAAAACCCTTATCCATTCTCATTTGGAATGCGAATGGTATTCGCAACCACACTAACGAACTGACATCCTTGCTACATGAGAAAGAAATCGATGTAGCTTTAATAACAGAAACCAGACTGTCCAGTAAACAATACCAAACTTACCGAACAGACCACCCTGATGGTAGAGCCCATGCCGGAACTGCTGTCATCATTCACCATTCCCTCTCTCACCACGTATTCCCTTTACCAGCAAATGAATTCCTACAACCCACAGCAGTTGTTATCAAAACCCTCTCCTTTCCCGTCACGATTGCAGCGGCCTACTGCCCCCCAAATAAACCAATTTCCACATCCCAGTTCCACTCATTTTTAAATTCCTTAGGTCATCACTTTCTCCTCGGTGCTGACTTCAATGCTAAGCACCAGCAATGGGGTTCAAGAACCACCAACTCCCGTGGGCGAGCATTGCAGTCTGCACTTAGTTCCCAAAGATCCTTTATTTCTCCAGGTACTCCTACATATTGGCCGACGGATCCTAACCGAAACCCTGACCTGCTTGACTTCTTCATTCATTTAGGCTTAGGATCCCTCCATTACTCCATAGAACGCCTGGATGAACTTTCCTCCGATCACAGTCCTTTAATTTTAACCCTTTCCGTCACTCCTATCCCAAAACCTTCTCCCCCATCATTTATTAGAGGACCAGTAGACTGGAACCTCTTACGTCAAACAATAACTGGCACTATAGACCTTAAAGTATCCCTAAAAACCTCCCAGGACCTTGACAATGCTACTAATTCCTTCACAACCATGATCCAGCAAGCAGCCTGGGCTGCATCCTCACCTCGTTTCCCTCCCAAAGTTCGAACAAAAAATCCTTTATCCCAAGATCTACTGGACCTTATTCAATCCAAACGTCATGCCAGAGCTATTTGGCAAAGAACCAGGCATCCAGATGATCGGAAATCCTATAATTATCTTACCAAACTCCTTAAAAAAAACATGGCTACCTTCAGATCCAAATCCTATAATTCCTATCTTTCTTCACTCTCTTCCTCAGATAACTCCCTCTGGACCACCGCTAAAAAAATCCTAAAATACCAACCCACCTCCCATCCTCTCCGACGTGCAGATGGTTCATGAACCATGGTTCATGGCTTCTGACGAGAACAAATCCGAAGAATTTGCCCAGCACCTTTCCAGCATATTTGTTCCCCATCCTGAATCTAATCCCACCCACACAACAACAGTTCCTTGATGAGTTTCTTGATTCGCCTATTCCTCTTTCCTTACCTCCTAAAGCAATAAATCCCTCTGAGGTCAAATACCTTATAAAAAAATTAAAACCCCGTAAATCCTCTGGATATGATCTCCTTAGTTCACATATCCTCAGGCAACTTCCTCATAAAGCAGTCATATTCCTCACCTACCTATACAATCGTATTCTGCGGACAACCTATTTCCCTTTGCTATGGAAACACTCCACTATTATCCTTTTCCCCAAACCGGGTAAATCTCCCAACAACCCTTCATCATATAGACCTATTAGCCTTCTCCCGATCCTTTCAAAAATTTTTGAAAGGCTCCTTCTTAAACGTATCCTACCCATCCTTGAATCGCAAAATATTCCTTCTCACCAGTTTGGGTTCCGCACTAGCCATTCCACTGTCCAACAAGGCCTCAGAATTGTTGATCACATATCCTCAGCACTTGAAAGCAAACAGTATTGCTCCGGCGCATTTCTGGACATAGCGCAAGCTTTCGACCGGGTATGGCATGCCGGTTTGCTTTTTAAACTCAAAACCCATTTACCCCAATCGCTATTCCTAGTTCTTAGGTCCTACCTCTCTAACCGTTCCTTCCGAGTTCGCTGCGGAATGGAATACTCTAACTGCTATTCTATAGAGGCTGGTGTTCCACAAGGTAGCGTTCTAGGTCCAGTTTTATATATCCTCTATGCAGCAGATATTCCTACTACTCCTGATACTTTCCTTGCAACTTTTGCTGATGACACTGCTATCCTTTCATCCCATACAGATCCTTTAATAGCATCCAATAACCTCCAAACTCACTTATCCCTGATTGAAGACTGGTGTAAAAACTGGCGAATCAAAGTAAATGCACCAACATAACCTTTACCCTCCGCCGCAAATCCATTCCTCCTATTTACTTCAATAGTATTCCACTACCTGAAGATGACACAGTTCGGTATCTTGGTTTCTACTTAGATAAAAGACTTACATGGAACCCTCATACTCGGCTTAAAAGACAAGAACTTAACAGACGTTTCAGCCAATTGTATAGACTACTAAATAGGACATCCCATCTTTCGATTGAAAACAAACTTCTCATATACAAAACCATCATCAAACCTATTTGGACTTACGGACTTGAACTATGGGGGACAGCAAAAAAACCAAATATCAAACGCATTTAATCTTTCCAATCCAAAATCCTCCGAAATATAGTAAATGCTCCTTACTATGTTTCCAACAAAACCCTACATAATGATCTGAATATACCATACGTCCTCGACCTTATACCCCTTAAATTTTCAAAATTCCATCGCAACCTTTCCTTTCACCCTAACCCATTAGCTCAATCATTATCCGTCTCCACCCATCCTGATAACCCCCCTCGCAGACAAAAACGGCAGTGGCCCCGAGATCTTTTGTAAAATTACTTATATTGGAGTTCTGGCAATGGCCAGCTTCTCACTCATGCCCGGAGTGATTGTTATAGCGCTCTCACTTAGCCTCCACTGGGTTTTTTTTTTTTTTTTTTTTACACCAGTGACGCAGCTGAGAGAGAAGAGCTGGGATCTCTCTGTACCTGGCCTGTCCCTTCACAAGTGGAGAGACGGGTCTGGTGGAGGGATCTCTAGGAGGAGTGTAAATTGTAAATAGAGTATAATTGTATTTTTACCTTTGTTTTATCTTTTACTTTTTTTTTTTTTTTTTTTTCTCTTTTCCTCTCTTTTTTAAATTTTTAGTATTTCATTTTGTATATAGTATATTTTATATTGTTTATGTATAGGCTATTTCTTTTCTTTCTTTTTCTTTTTCTTACATTCATTATTTACTTTATTTCACTATTATTGTTTTGGTTTTTTTTCATTGTATATAATGTGTGAATGTGATCATACGTCATCTATATTACTTATTGCCCACAGTTGTGGCAGATTGTAATAATTACTCAATAAAAGGTTTTAAATTTAAAAAAAAAAAAAAAAAAAAAAAAAAAAATTAACCGTAATCTGTTGTTTTCTGTTGATTCAATTAATTATTATTAAAAAGAACTTTAAAAAACTGGTCACACGAAATGAAAAATGATATAAATATAACCATGAACCAGTATTAGATTATCATACCTTCAACTCTTTTATTGAGTCCAGTACTGAGTTTAGCAATTTGATTGGCGATGGACATAGTTCTTCTTCTGGACTGTCGAGGATGCCATCATACTGCAATGTCCATTTCTCCAGCATCATTTTCCGAATACGCCCTCTAAACCATTTTTTCAGGCTTCTAAATTTCCTGAAATAGCAAAAATATTTATAAGTTCAACTTTATAATTATCATTCGAATTCATCAAATTTACTTAACTGTAAAATTACAGCGACATAGGGGTCGTTCATGTCAAACCAAACAATAGCCTGGACCATGAGCTATTAGATTTATATAATTTTTGGTTTGCTATTTGTATCTGCTAATTATATTAAAATATGCATATTTTAGATGTTTAAGACCATTCATTTTTGAGCCATTGAGGGTGAAAAACGTGGATTCTATTGTTAAACCTGCTGCTATGTTCTTACATAGTAGTATCGATCGAAAATGGCAAAACAAAGTTGATTTCAGGTGGAATGATACCTACTATTTTTAATTTGGGCTATGTTTCTAGTATTTTATTAAGGGCTTGAATATTTCTACAACTCAGACTAAGAACGTTAGCTGTAATTTACCATTAATGCAAAATGATTTCTGAATCACTTACGTCCCAATATATTTGTGTTTATGATACTCGATATTAACACGTTTAGTAAATGATAAATAAATAGTCATTATTGCAGTAATGAAATTATGTAATTATTCTGAAATAATATGGTTATTACTAATAAAGAGGATATTGATAAATGTGCTTACCTGAGGGCCTGGTCAGTCTGCTTTTCGATTTCTTCGGAATCGATGTTCTCCCGTGGGCCGTTCATGACTGAGTCGTAGAAGAATGACCAATCTCTAGCTTGGAATACGAGGCTTGCCATCGGGAACAGTATTTTCTGTTGAAAATGTATTACATTAAAAACAAGTAGGCAAAATCGTATTTATGATTATGTAATGCTTGATTCTCATGACAAGTTTAGCAAGAAACCTTTTTTAATGAGCCAAAAGGAAATTATTTGTTCTCATTCATTCAAGGTATTTCTAAAGATACAAACCTTTCCTGTGTGTACTATAATTTGTATGTAAATTTATTTTTAATAAAATAAAATAATTGTTCATAATTTATGTAGTATGTATATTTTTTTAACCCGTTTATTGAAATTTACAACTGTACAAAATATATACATCAAGTAAATGTGTTGATAATGATTACAATAACATGTCAAAACTTGAAAAGAACTACTCATCAGCAGAACTTCAATAAATATTCTACACTAGAAGACCTCGAGGTCAACTTCTTTTCAGACGCCTCAGAGGATTATCGGGAATAGATTGGGAAGCAAGTTGATATACAAGTGGATTTAAGTGGTTATGGAGCTTAATATGAAAGGCTAGGTATCTGGTTTGGGTTAAATCAGCAACATATGGAACAAGGAAGTAATTTAAAAAAAAAAATACATATTTAAATTTTTGTGGAAAGTGCCAGAACGTCCGTTTACTGTATCAAGATTAGATCTTAGACAAAATTAGAATAATCTTACCCCCAACATCATGACTCAGTACGCTACTCAATTTATAGATTCCAGCACATATTTTCATAGACTTTGAGCCTTCCAAACCCTTCTTAAACTCATCTTGGAGTAGCTTATTTCAAACTCTCATCATATTTACAATAAAACAGATTCACGAAAAACAAGTTACGGCTAAACTTTATTGTTCAGGTAAAATTTAAAAATGTCATAGAATACATAAGTTTTTTTTTTTTTGAGATATAAATATAATAAAAAACTGCTGATGGTCAAAGATGGCGAACACTTGAGGTACGCATGATGGTATAGAAGGATCAATACAATTAGGATTGATGAATTAATTCCCACTTCTATTGGGATTATTTTTTTATTTGAAAATTAACATTCATTACCAGTTCTAAGAGAGAAATATGCTTCATTAATATAAAAAACATACCGCTGCCCAATCTTATTGGGTTGCTACATACACAGCATACTAGTCTGTCTAATTAAAGATAAAAATGATCTATATAACAATAATTCATGGTATTCATAATTTGGGTATCATTCTAAGTTATAAATTTTTTTTCTCTTACTTTTTTTTCCTATTTATTTCATTTCCTTCATAATAATTTTTTTTTTTTTTTATATACATTTATTGAAAGTTACAACTGTACAAAATATATACATCAAGTAAATGTATTGAAAACGATAATAATAACATGTTAAAACTTGAAAAGAACTACTCATCAGTAGAACTTTATTAAAAATTCTACAATAGAAGGTCTTTGGGCCATCTGATTCTATGACGCCTCGGAGGATTATCAGGAATGGGAGTGGGAAGCAAGTTGAGAAACTAACGGATTTGAGTGGGTATGGAGCTTACTATGAAGGGATATGTATCTGGTGTGGGCTAAATCAGCAATATATTGAACATTAAGACCCTTATGGATAAGTTTATTGGTGACAATGTAAGGAGCGTTGAGGACTTTTCGAAGGATTTTGGATTGTAAGGATTGGATACGAGATGAGTTGGATGGTTTAGTGGAGCTCCAAAGCTCAAATGCAAATATATAGTGAAAATGATGTTTAGTTATTTAAATACCTGTAAGTCCTCGAGTAAAGTGCAGGGTTGACTAGTGATGTTTAATTCCAAAGCCTTCATCTCGTGAAATATGTAGTTGGCTCTTTTTTCGAAGTCCTCGACCTTCCTTAAAATGGCCGACATGAACTGAAAAAATATTTATAGATTAGTTTATTCTTTGATTGTTAGAGCCAAATATTAACTAAATATACAATAATCTAATAATGATAAATTATCTAAAATCCAATAGGCCTAAGATTACTTGAATAAAAATCTTTAGTGATGAGTCGGTACCAAAATATTTCGATTCTCAAAACCAATACTGATATATTATTTTAGCATTTTAAAAAAAATATTACATTCTTTCGTTGTAGCCTTACTCAAGCGCAAATTAAAAAGCAATTGAATGGTGTTTATGGGCAGTCCTCCCGTTCATATCACACTTTACAAAAATTGAGAAGCGCCTCCATCTAAGGCAAAATTCACGCAGTCAACAGAAAAGGACACAATTTTTTGGAGGGATTGTAGAGAAATACTGCTAATTTTTGAGAAAGGAACATTAGAGTATTATGCAGCCATACTTCACCGCTTGCAGAGGTTTTCGGCTTTATCATGAGAGTGTTTTCAACAGAGCATCGATTTCCGAGGATGTTGTGAAGGAATGCATATTTTTAGAAATCTCTCATCCACGCTAGAGCCCAGACATTGGCGTTGAGGTTCAAGAAGCTATGGAAGAATATTTTTACAAAGAAGAAAATTGTTTTTTTCATGGAATAGAAATGTTGTCTAAGCGGTGTATTACATGTGCAGACCTGAAAAACAATTTTTTCTTGTCACCTTTCCTTCTTCCTCAGGACGGGAGCTTATGGACCTTACCATGCCTAGGGAACTAAATATTACATAAAGTAACAATACATTTACTGTTGTTGAATACCAGATTCTTTTGTTTTATTATTCTTTAATTCCCGTATATTACATCAGAACTTATAGTTAAAATTTTGTTGGTGGTCGTGGGTCATCTTTTCTTGGTATACAGGACTCATTCATATCCATTCCTACCATGTTCAGCTTGAGACCGAAGCTTAAACAACCGAGCCCGCAATGATGTCACCGTACAAACCGTTATGCCGTAGATCTAGACAGCAGCTCCTGCTCAGCGATATTTAATCACACTTCTGACCTAGCCATCCAAGGTTTGAGAGATTATTTTAAAAAAAGATATTTTTCAAATATTGAGTTTGGCTCTTCATAATAATTTAACACCAAATTTTGCTAACTACATTAAATCCCGTTAGATTTTGTGACGCAGTCAGCTTGGTGTGGTCCGGGCTGGATTATGACGGCTGCGAACATTTTTTTAATTTTTTCGTATTTTGTGCACAGCCAAATCGTTTTCTTACAGTTCATATCCTCTAACCTCTTCTTGTATGGCAATAATATAATATAATAATAATGGCAATGCGCTAGCAGCTCAGAGGGAATATTAAAACCGATACCCACTTAAAGGGCCCACCTTCACAATTCTTTACCCCAAATGCATGCGGACAAGAGATAAAATAACTAATACTTTTATTCAATCAAGTAGTTTTTTCTATTAGATACTTGAAGCAATCAAGTATTTATTCTCTAGCGTCATTTTCATCAGAAAAACTTCTTTTAGACTCAAAAGTTGAAGTTTGGCTTACTAGGGTGCTCCAGTGGGGACTGAAGAATTTTGAAAAACTATGAAAAATTTAAGTTTTAATAAATGTTTTGTGTTTTGCGCGTTAAAAGGCCCCCTAAAAGATTTAAAATAACTAAACCTATCTCATCTTTTAAAAAATTAAATGCTGATTAAGAAAATATCACCGTTTTTGTTCCTACCCTAAACCGAAATAGAGAAAACTGCCATTTTTCAGAAAAAAAGTAAAATTAAAAAAAAAACTCAACAGATTGAGATAGGAAACTCGTTTCTGCGCCATTCTACCCCGTTTATCATGAAGTATTACCCCTTTTTTTTACACTATGTCTAGGACACCCTGTATATATGTAATGATGTTTAAAGGAACAAGGCCTTGATATCTAAAAAAACATATGTTATTATTAATTAGTATTATGTGTGTTAATTTTAAAAGGTTATTTGTTTGTGTAATTGGTTATACAAGAAAAGACTATAAATGTCGACGATCTGGCTGTCGTGGTGTCTGCCAACAGTATAGTCCAATTGAAGCAAGAAGCTGAAAGATGTGCTGGCCTAGTTAGTAGATGGTGTAGTAAACAGAAGATGAAAATGGCGGCTGCAAAAACACAGGCCATTCTTCTGAAAGGAAATAAGTGTAGGCCTAACCCTATTATTAGAATTGAAGGAGAAAGAATAAGTCCAACTGAGACTGTCACCTACCTGGGTGTGAAAATAAGAAGAAATTTTGATGTAACGCCTCATTTGGAATATCTTGCCAATAGGACGGCCTTATCATTGAACTGTCTCAGTAGGCTAGGGGGCGCCTTGTGGGGCCTCAGATACCCAGCTACGATGGCGATATATAAAGGAGTGATACTTGGTATCCTACGGTATGCATCTCCCGCCTGGTACCAAAATCTGTCACGCAGACAGATGAGTAGGCTGGCAACAATTCAGCGTAATTCTCTGCTGCGAGTCACCAGGGCGTACCGATCAGTGTCTTATGAGGGGGTCCAGGTCTTAGCAGGAGGGGTACCTCTTGATCTTGTACTGCAAGAAGATAGTTTTAAATTTAAAATGAAAAGGGAAGGCTCGGTGGGACTACCAAATAATCTCCGGTCTCTGATCGACGCAAATCCAAGGAAATGGTTGGAGATAATCCGAGAGTACACGATAGAAGAATGGAACAGGCGGTGGGTAACAACCCCGAAAGGGGCTATTCTTAGAAAATATTTCCCCACTGTTAGGTCACGTCTTCAAGCAACTTGGGTACTCCCGGATTACTGGATCTCACAGTTTCTCACAGGGCACGGGGGCTTTCGAGCCAAGCTCCAGAAACATATTAAAAATATTGGCCCGCTTTGTCCCAGCTGTGATGTACCGGAGACCGCTGAACATGTGGTAATTTTATGCACTACCTTTGAGGCATTGAGAGCCAAGCTACAGAGAGAAACAGGGCTGTATGCTCTAACGGAGAGTGATTTCCCTCAATTAGTATCAGCTGACAACTACCCGTATTACAAAAGTTTTGTGTATGGTTGGAAAACTGAAGTGGGGGTAGAGCAGTTCAGCCTAGGAAGAAGGGGCCACGCCCAAGAAAGAACCCTGGACAGGAATGATGCTGACGACAACCCCATCACCGAATAAAGCCTGTATAAACGTAAACGTAAAGCTATAAAATTAAAAAAAAAAAAAAAAAAAAATTTATATAGGTATGTTGTTATTTTAAATTAGTACATAGTTATTATGTAGTTATTATTATTATGTATTATAGTATGTTATAGTTAGTATGTAGTTAATTTTAATATAGTATGTTGTATTAAATATAGGTTGTTGTATTAGATATAAAGTATATTGTATTAAACACAAGTATGTAGTTATGTAAAGCGTTTAATGTATTTTAAATATTAAATGTTATTTTAAACGTGTAGTGTAATCTTGAAATGTTAAATGTAATATTGAAATGTTCTGTTAAATGTTTAAGAAAATTTATTCTTGCAATGTTAAAAGTAATATTGAAATGTTATGTTAAACTGTTAAAACCAGCAGTGATGGCTACAAGCCATCCCTGCAAAACCCGTGTAGCCGAGAGGCAAGGAAGGGAAATAAATAAATAAAGTTTGCAGCAATCCAAAAGACGTTTATAGTCATAATATGGAAGATCCAGCTTATAAACTATATATATATATATATATATATATATATATATATATATATATATATATATCAAAATTATATTTTGTCGACCCTTAGAAATTATATAATTAACTGTTTTACAATAATCGGGTTTTTGGTCCTTTATATTTAACAATATTTTTATCCATATATATATTTTCTCTCTTCCTTCTCCTCTCTCCTCTCTTTTTGACGTTTCAACCCCTTATTTAATGGGGTCCTCCTCAGAACAAAAACTGGGTACCCCGAAACTCCAGGCCAGTAAGCCCACCGACTCCTGCAGCAAGTGCTTACCAGCTCAGACACCAGGGTACTTAACAAAATATTGTTAAAATTGTTAAAGGACCAAAAACCCGATTATTGTAAAACAGTTAATATATATATATATATATATATATATATATATATATATATATATATATATATATATAATATTTTAAAACCTCACCTATCGTTATTGTATTTTTGTTCCCTATTATTTTATTGATCAAACTTTTAAAGCAACCCATTGGTAGCCTTTCAGTAAAAGGTGTACATATGAAGGTCTCAAGGCCATCTGCTTTTCAGACACTTCAGGGGGCTATCGGAAAGTTGAGACTATTGGATTGTAATAGTAACGGACTTTTCTACGATAGAATAATTATCTGGTTAGGGTTAAATCAGAAAGATATTAAACATTTGTGGCAAAGGGAGGAACTTGGAGGATTTTGTATTGTGAGGTTTGCATAAGAGAAGTATTGAAAAGTTTAGTTGAGCCCTCAAGCTGTCACACACTATGATCAAATAGGGCTTATCGCTGTCACATAAATTAAGTCATAATTAATTGGAGGTTTTTAACGTATGTCTAGTAAATGTTAGAGTAATAAAGCGAATATTTTCTTGACGTTTCAGCTTTGCTTGTGGATTATGTAATACATTTGCCCAGATATAGTCCTAGGTAGTGGATCTGTTCAACAGTGATTAGTGGAATATTATTAATGGATAATTATATAATTTTTAAATTAATATTTCATAATTTAAGGACATTACCACCGCGTTTTCTTCTACAATTTCGTAGAGGTTGAAATATTGAAATCCATGAATAAAGAGCCTGAAGAACTCGTTTATCTCACGAGTAAGGTTCCGAACTTCAGCTGTGTAATGCTCTTCATAGTTGAATTTTTCGTTTAATATGAACTGAAACAAAAAAAATAAATAAATAAACAAATGTAAATCTAAATATATTTTTTAGATTTTTTATATTTTGTAGTACGGCCCACAGTGGGGCAAATACGGAAAAAACCCTAAAAATGACTTTATTATTTTTGTCATGTTTGATGGGCTATTGTATTCATTATTAGTTGTTGCTGATATTTCCAGTTTGTTTTTTTCAATTTCATTTTTATTTGCGACTCTGGGGCTTTCTAAATTTGGACAATGTTACTCCACCCCAAAGTGGCATATTTCTATTGAGCTACGATTTGGGTCACAGTTGATGTATTTTTATAGATAAACCTATGAAACTTGACATATTTGTAGTTCAAACACTAAAGAACAACGAAAAAATATTAGATTGGTCATATGTATGAAATATATTATCAAAACATATACTAGAGCGAGAGGGAAAAAGTAACCAGATATTTTTAACATGTGTGGTTATACAAAAAAAGCTCCGCTTCACCATAAAGCTTATACCATTACTTGATATTTCTATAAATTTTATTGACAACTAATAACAACTGTGCAAAAAAACAACGATTGTTTACAAAGTTGAGATTATAAGAGCTAACTATCAATTTTAAGTTCCGAATTTATGTTCAGTGAATTAAATACTATAGATATAGTACATTTCACGTAAAAGGCAATTTTGAGGTAGACCAGAGCTGTATTGTTAACATTAAAATATTATATGAAACATATAACATAATTTATAATAGTAATATTACGGCTAACTGTTAAGTACTATAAGAATATGATCAAGGATGCGGTCAGGGTGAAAAAAAAAAAAGTCCAAGTAAAAAACTTTCATGGTGTGCCAAGGTTTCGACTCGGCAAAAAGGTCTTCTTCAGGGCTAAAATTTACAAAACACTAGATGTGACCAAATGAAAAATGACTGATAAACAAAATTACAAATGAATATCAAAAGAAAGAAATAATTATATAAAAAAGAATTACATACATATCATGATAAAGCAAAAAATACAATATATTAATAATGCCTATTGAAATGAACATAAATAAAAAAAAGCAAGTAAAGGATAAGAAAAAGAAAGGAAAGCTATAATTAATAAATAACAAATCTAATAATGATAAAATAAAACGCTAAAACAAATAAATTAAAATTAAATTAAAAAATATGTAAAATAATAAAAGTAAATAAAAATAGATAATTAATAAAAAATGAAAGAGGACAGAAGAAGAGGTTATAGTTAATTAATGAGGTGAAGACCAGAAAATAAGGGAGGGAAATACACAGTAATTTATAACATTACAAGTACAACAAACAATGAGGAAATGTATAAGGATAATAAAGAGATGAGAAATGATACTATTAGCTCTTTTGATATCCATTTTTCATTTAGTTTATCTTTATTCATTTTCATTTAGTTTATAAGTTATCAATTAGTAACGTTTAGATTTTTGTCAATTTTAGCCCTTAAGGAGACCTGCAAGGCAGGTCAAAACGTCGGCGCTCCATAAACAGTTTTTACCCACCATTAGCCGAAACCGGTATCGGAATTGCAACTCGGCCATAGGATAAAGGGGGGTCGAGCAAAACACAAACCTAGACTTTTTTAAATTTCTGGACTCCTAAATGGCGCAGAGAGTTGGGTTATGATAAAGAGGATAAACGTTCAACTGCCATTGCTGAAGCGTAACTCCTCAGGAATACAACTAGGAAATTGCATAGACTCTGTAAGAGAGAGTCTAAGAGGGGGGGAAATAAGATATGCTCTATTCAGAAAGCACTGGACAAATAAATAAATAATACAATAATAAATATATTATAAATTATACACCTAGAGAGTATTAGCTAAGAGGAGATGAATACTTACATTTGATTTATCGACCAGTTTAACATGAAATCCTTTGACGAGATCAAATAAGTCGCTTAGGATACCCGCGACTGAAAATGTTTGGGCGCCAGGACATCTAGCGACAAACTTTACTAACGCCTTGGTAACTGATTGCGCCTTAAATTTATCATACTTCTGGATTTCAATAACCCGATGTCTCAGGTGCATTAGCTCCGCGGCGGAATTTACAACCACCCCCATTTCCATTAGTCTTTTAGCAATAGACCTTATTTGCCTAAATACATATAAAAAAATTAGTTTAAAAATAATTGTTGTGTATATAAATAGTAATAATCAATTTGCTTAAACCATATTATAATGTATGATGATTTCGGCGTAATACAATACAATAATACAAGAACGGGTCTTTTTTACATTAAGACTGCCAGTTACTTTTTATCACCAAATGATTACTTTAAAAGTAATCGCTTTAATAAAACGATTAGTATAAAAGTAATCGCTTTTAAAGAAAATTTAATGCTAAATCCGAAAATGTGGTCAAAGTTTGAAAAATATTTAAACAAAATGGAGATATTACAGCTTTTATAGTAAAAAACGTGGTTTTCTCAAATCATTCTTTGATTTATCATATATGCAACGGATTGGAATACAAAGGTACTGCGGCATTTTTCTACATTTTTGATCTAGTTTCACCCAATTTTTTTTTTACACTAAGAGATACTCACCCTGTATATTATATTTTCCTCAAGGATGTCCGCCACATACCGCTCAGCAGTCAGCGAGCCCCTGTTTAAAATGTGCAACACTGTATGGGCTTCCAAACTTATACCATCCTACCCCATTACAGAGGCACCTCAAACGCAATTGTAACAGGCAGTAAACCGCTCGGCGTCTTAGAACCCATTCCCAACCCACTGGAGAATGTAGGACAAACCTTGATTTGTTACCCAATAATACTATTTTTCAGCAATTGTCCAATGCACACACTGCAGTGAAAATTGAAGCCTGGTTATTCGATGCTCTCTAGGGATAGGGTTAAATTCGCCTCAGGTCTTCTTCTTATTGTTGAGTCTGAAATAAACGTTTAGGGCCGCTGAAGACACGTTGTTTCGAGTTGAAGAATTGTTAGACACCTCTGTCTTAAGCGTTATAATATGATTAACTCTGGCTGAAGTGGCCCTTGGCCGAGCCTCCTACGGTTGCTTACCGTCTCCATTAATCGACGAAATGTAAACTATGATTGGTTTATTACCGAGCATATGGCTACTTGCCTACTTAGGCTTTCGTCCAAGAGTGTTAGTGCTCTAACTGCGATTTCTTCATACCTACCCATATTTAAGCACTAAAAAACTCAAAAAAAAAAGAATGAAATAAATAATAAGTTTAAAATAAAATGAAAATGCGAAAAGACACAGTTGGATATGCATCAAATACTGAGTTATTTGTTTATTATTTCGACTATTGGAAGATTATATTAAAAAATTAAAAAAAATCCTGGTTCTAGTAATAAATACTACTCCTGGTTGAATGGATTCCATTTAAGCCTAAAGAAATTTTGAACGATTAACTTGATTAAAAAAGAAAAAAAAAATATGTTGAGATAATTTTGTCCAGAGGTTTATACTTGTATTATAAAGCCTTAGGTTTCATTCGAGTGGATTGTTTTAATTTTCTAAATAAAGTAAATTTAGCTTTAATGAATCGTGTACTAAAATTTTAACCGAGTGGAAATCTTTGACTGATATCGCGCCCTCTTGTTTAGGAACCCTTGTTTTAGGTAATCCGTGACCGATAAGAATCAGTATTCAATAAGAACAAGTTTCTCTTGTTACCTGTGTGTTTAAAATATTATTTGATGCTTTTACCAAAGTATTATATTCTATAATAATAATAAACAAAAAGAGGAGGATATTTGTCGAGGGATAGACAACACACAAACAAACACACACACACACACACACACACACAGGTTAGATATCGGTAAGAACTTACCCTGTAGCGCATGCTTCGACGGAACGACCTGCATAAATTAGAATATCCGACAGCACATAGTCGGAATCTTCCTTCCACCAGTCCAACAGATAGCGTATATCGACCCTGAAATTGACACGTCACGTTAATTCGAATTAATTTTATAATAGAAATACATTCACACATTTAACATTAATTTTTTTTTTTTTAAGTTAACTGCTCAAAATCCTCATAATCCAAAATCATCACAAATATTTTATAAAATATCATTACTCACCATATGTGATCGTGGACTTGGAGAGGGGCCATGCTGGAAATTTCAAACCGAAGGTTAAAAACCCTCGCCACTCTTCTAACTATTTTATCAGTACGACCCGTTATTCTTAATCCATATCTGAGCTTGAAATTTTTCAATGCTCTGCGGCAGAAGTTTAATTTTTTTAGCCACAGCGAGTCTGTAAAATAAGAATTGTTAGTAAAAATAAAAATAACAAAAACATTATGCTAAAATCTAATTGTTTACTATGAAAAATAGTTTCTTTTTAGCAACCCAACTGTAACGAGTAGGTGCAAGGTACATAACTCTTAAACTTAAATTAGTTTTTCCATGGTTATTGATTTGTTTTCATGGTTAAATTTTAATTCAAAACGTCAAATTCTATTGCGAATGTTTTCTATTTCCCTCACACCCTATCAGTTTCTCTTCTTACTCCTATTAATTCCATCTTGATCATAAATATGAAGATAGACTATATTCTATGAAGGAATTTTTCGCTAGTAATATTAATAGACTTTTATAAAGATGTTTTTGAAGAAAAACTTTTTTTTTACATAACTTTTTTTCTAATAGAGTCATAATGTCGAAATTCCGACGAAATGGCAGAATGACACATATACTGTAAACAAAATGCTTTTTAATCTTTATCAATCTATTTCTTGAATATTTATTTTCTTTCAAAATAGATTTAGTTTGCTGTTTTAGCCATTGTGTGGATTATTTTTGGTAACAGTAATTTATTTTTAAACCTATCGTAACTGAGCATCGAGAATCGGGTTTTTTTTACCGGTACTGGGTATCGAAAATCAATAGATTTTGGGACCGACACATCACTAGTTTTGTGTTTTTCATATCCCAGGATGATTTTTTTTTTTGCCACTATTCTATTATTTGTAACTAAATGATATATATATATATATATATATATATATATATATATATATATATATATATATATATATATATATACTTTTTTTTTAAATATTAAATTTGTTGCTGATTTAGCCCACACCAGATACCTATCCTTTCATAGTAAACTCCATAATCACTCAAATCCGTTAGTTTCTCAACTTGCTTCCCATTCCTGATAATCCTCCCAGACGTCTGAAACGAAGATGGCCTAGAGACCTTCTAGTGTAGAATTTTTAATAAAGTGCTATTTGTGAGTAGTTCTTTTCAAGTTTTAACATGTTATTATAATCGTTGTTAATACATTTACTTGATGTATATATATTGTACAGTTGTAAATTTCAATAAATGTATATAAAAAAAAAAAATATTACATGTTTTGGTTATAAAACAATTTACACTACATAGTGAGCTAAGCTAAAATGGGTATAATTTGAAATGCATTTATTTTAACAGTAGGAAAAATACAAAAAAAAACCCTACAAAATAAGAAAGAAAAAAAAAGAAACTGGTAAAAATAAATACATAATAAAATTTACTAAACTAAAATGCATAATTCATTAACTTTTTGTACATTAAAGTTAATCAAATTTTCGGATAATTAACTTATATATTATTTTTGTTTCAATGAATTTAATTTAAAGCTGAAATTAATTGGATGTCTTATCAGCAAAATATTATTTTAGTAGTATGTGGTTTGTAAGTTTGTGTATATATCTTCTTAAGGCTTGCTTGTTATTACTGCATATTGTTTGAATTATTGGATTTCCTGAATTGTTTGTAAAGCTAACGGAAACGAAAATAATTATTGCATTCCCTCATTCCCTCTTATTTTAGTATTATTAAATACTGCTACATTTTAATTTAAAAAAAAAAAGTTTTCTTACGTAAATGTGAATACTTCTGAGTCAAAGTTTTATACGTTGTATCATAATAACGATAGACTTGGTTCACATAATGGCCAACTATCACATTAAACTCTCGCGTCATATGATATGGCGTCATGGGCCTATATAGCAGGGGAAGGAAGATGTCTACAGTTATGCATGATACATTACCAAGAGCCTGGAAAAGAAATTCATTATTAAAAAATGATAGAAATAAACAATACTGGATTGTCAGAATATGGCGTTTTGATGATTATTGTCCTTTTTCTCCTATATTCCATAAAAAATTAGGGGCCTAACTCCATTTAAAAAAAGTTAAAAAAAAAATAATTGGAAAATGGCTTAACCTAAATGGAAAAATACTAAATATATATCGAAATAGAGTGTAAAATATGAAATGAATTTAAATTAATGAAACAAATAAAGTTTATTCTACTGACTTATTATTATTATTAGGGGACTTACTGTCCCCTAATAATAATAATCATGCATAATTACAGGTACAATTGTCTGGCCGCCTGGGGATCCCAAAAATAAATCTAATGAAACAGTTCATCGGTCTCCTCACCTTCACCTCGAGATCACGTGACAGTCCATCATAAACCAAGCAACCGTAATCAAAGCAGGGAAAATAAGAGAGGACACTTGAAGTTGACGGGTACTTTGGGGAAAGGAATCTCGAAATGCAAAGAGTTGTTTAAGGATTATGATGGATTTTTTTGGAAATTTGGGCGATATGGTTGTTCCAGGATAGGTGTTGATCGAAGGTAACGCCTAAATTTTTAATAGAGTTTTGGAACTGAATGGGAGGTTATTGAGGTAAAGCAATGGATAGTAGGGAAGGGCATTGCAGATGGGTTTCGAACCAACGAGGATAGCCTTAGTTTTCTTTGGATTCAAATGCAACTTCACTGCCCAATGGTTGATGTTATCAATGCACTCATGAAGCTTACGAGATGCCTCGGGCATATCTGAAGAATGGAATAATAAGTAGATTTGTAGGTAGACTGCATATAGGTGATACTTGGAGTAGTGGATAAAGCTGGGCAAATCATTGATATAGATAGAAAATAGGATTGGTAACATGGAGGATCCTTGAGGAACACCATGGGTTAAAGGTAGCGAAGATGAAGGAGTTGGGAATGAATACTGTTTGGAAACGATGAGATAAGAAGGAGTAGAACCAATTAAGGGCACTATTAGATAAGGAGAAGGTTTGTAATTTAGATACGAGAATTGAATGGTCAACACAATCAAAAGCTTTTGAAAAATCAAACATGACAAGGATCGTAATTTGTTGTAGGGTCATGGAGGAATAAAAGTCCTGTGTAATTTTTGAACAAAGCTGACTGAGTGAAATGACCGGAATGTAAATCTGATTGGAATGGATTTAGGAGAGAATTGTGCTCTAGGAAAGAGGTAATTTGGGCATTGACCAATCTTTCAAGTGGCTTTGATAAATTTGAAATGATGTTTGTATTTGACTTGAGAAGGGCGGTTGGCAAACGTAAAGGAGAGAGGAAGATCCAAAGGTGATTTCAGTGAATAGGTATTATATGTGAGGAGTTTCAGAAGAGGTTGATTTGTGAAGAATTTTAACTCCCATGCTATCATGAACGTATAGACCAACGCCTCCTCCATTTCATTCCACACGGTCATGACGGACGAGAGTATAATTAGGAATATTTACAGGGGAAGAGTGGATACTTGGTTTGAGCCAGGTTTCTGAGATGGCAATAATATGATAGATATTATGTAGAAAATGGAAAAGGAATTCGTCATACTTTACTAGGAGGGATTGGGAGTTAACATGGTAGTTCAAAAGGATGTCAGCTATACGAAGAGAAAGAAGAACAGTTTTTCTGAAAGGGTTTATAATAATGAGTTAGGAAGGTAACTAAGGGAAAAGGGACAATTTGGCTCATATATTTGAAAAATGGCAAAACAATAAATAAATAAAGAACAAATATAAATTAAAAGTATGTAAAATACAATAGAACAATTGTATAATAATGAATATCATAAGATATCGAAAATTTATAAATGGAATCATTTAAAATAAAATGGAGAAAGATTAAACATAATTAGAAAAAGTTTAAATAAAAATGCGAAGGTTGAAATATAAATAAAAAATGTAAATAAAAATTGGAAAAAGATTAAATATAAGTGGTAAAGATTAAATAAATGTGGAAATGGATTAAACATAACTAGAAAATGATTGAACTATTGAGGAAAATGTATTATTTATTAATATTATTATATGGGCACTACGGTCCTACAAGGACCCGGGCCTCCTCCACAACGGACCACCAATCTCTTCGATCCTGCGCTCTCTCTCTCCATTCCTGAACCCCCATCCGCCTCAGATCCTCCTCCACATCATCCACCAACTGATTCGGGGACGTCATCTCCCTCTCCTGCCATCTGGTTTCCCGTATAGCATTTTCTTTGGCACTCTTTGGTCGGTCATTCTTTCTACATGACCTAACCACTTAATACGCGCTCTTTTTATCATGGCCACGATGTCAAGATCCCCAAACAGGATTATAATCTCTTCATTATATCTTCTCCTCCAAAAACCATTCTCGAAGACTCCGCCCCATATTCTCCTCAACACTCTTCTTTAGCCCTCCGAACCAACCCTCCTCCTTTACCCGGGCTTGGGACCGGCAACTGCCTCCAGAGGAGACAGCAGGCGGAGTTGAGGAAAAGGTATAGTTGCTAAATAATATGTGCAACCTAGTGCTATTTATTTTTTAAACTATTTTTAGTTATTTAAATAATTTATTATATTATTAAATAAATATAAATTGTTTTTTATTTAAATTTTCATTATATGTCTTTAGATTTTTATATTCTATAATTAGTTTTTAATTTATTATGACTTTTTAGTTTATAATTAGGTTTTTATTTATTATTATTTTTTATTTTATTTTTATTATCTGTTTTATTATATTATTATTATCAATTATTTTAATTATATATAATATCATTCTTGATTATTATATTTAAACTCTTTGTTTTCTCGCTTTTTACAGTTTCCAGTCTGAAGCAGGGGATAAACTACCTTCGGACTGGGTACATCTTCTCTTCAGATGTTTAAAAACACAATTCAGCCGCTTCATGCAGTCTTCTCCATTAATCTCCATGTTTTTAATATTGACCGCTTTTACCCTGTTATATGAAGCATGGCGCATTTGTCTAGGACAAATGACAAACCAATATCGCTAGTAAATGATGATAGTGTTTTAACCATATTTGTAATTGTTTGAAATAGAACAACGCCATACAATGGGCTAAGCCAATCTCCTTCAATTATTCCTCTAGGGTCTAAATTCGGAAGCATGGGAAGGTCGTTACAAATTCGGCAGTTGGCCATTACATATTCCAAATATTTTGACCATCCTGCTGTGCGGTACATAATCGAATGCCTTCTTATAAGGTTTACTAGCTTCTAAAAACTTGTACAGCGATGAAGGAATCAACTTTCTAAGAGTTCATTATAGACCCTAGCTCTCTTTCTACACCCAACTCATTCTTAGGGTATCTTATACTAGGATTCTAGATGCTCAAATTTCTTTGATGCCAAGACAGAATAAGAATATTATAAAGACCAATTAAGCATTTCACTGGCTGGAAATCTTAATGGTGTAGGCATTGTTCATTCTTCTTTGGAAGCATGTAAAGCCTTCAGAAAATCCAACAAAGGATTCTTCTAGTCATCGAGTGTACAAGTAACTCTTAAAATGTGCTTCGTGCAATGAGCGAAAAAATTTAAGCAGAAACTTTGAAATTCGTCAGGATCAGGTGTCCTCCAATTATTATTACTATTTATCTCATTCTCGGCAATGGCCGGAATTGGTACTTGCATCAATGATGATGAGTTTACGGTCTTTACTCACAGTTCCTAGCAGCAGTAACATCTGCATCTTATCCAAACTTTTCATAGAAAGATCTAGTTCCTTCACAGTGTCCACTGTTCATGAATCGAGTCATTGTTAGAAGTGATTATCAGTAAAATTCCCCACACTATCTTAAAAAGTTGTGTTAATCCTGATATTTTCGATTTTATTTTCGGTAACCACCTTAATGTTAACGTTTTAATCTTATTATAATCCTATTGCTATAAAGCTAGAAATTTTTTCTTATTTATTTATTAGAATATCAGTAGGCTGAACCTGTAATATGGACTGTAATATAAGTGTTGAATATAACTTGGAATTTCTTCGTCAAGGCCTCGTGGACAATCTTTGCCACATTATAATTTCAGTAGATTTTCTTTTCTCACCAGCGCACAGTTGTTCAAACGGCCCGAATTCTCACTCATTATCACATAAAGTGTGATTGTAGTTTTATAAATGTATCTATTTATTATTTTATGTTTATTTTTCTGGTCTCTTTATTATTACATTTTTTTTATATTCTTTATAGTTTTATTTTTAAATTTTGTATCTTGTATACTTATAGGATTTTTTTTTCTTTTTATTAAATTTAATTGTACACTTTGTATGACAGGATTCTTTGTCATCCATATTATTTATTGCCCTTTAAAAAGGTGGTTTGTAATATTCATGCAATAAAACAATAGTTATTCAGAAAATGGTTGATGGTATGGTAATATGATTCTATTTGGACGATTTTTTTTCAAAATAGCTTCGTCTCGGCATTTCAAGAAAGATTAGGTCTCTAATTAAGAAATTTTGTATTCTTGGTAGATACATTCTTGCCACAGAAGATTACGGGTAGTGGTGATTCGTACTCCCAGATTACAGGTATGCGCTTGTCCATTTAGCATTGTGAGAATTCAATGATTTCATGACATTTTTATTAATATTATTATTATTTTTATTTTATCCTACCTTTTTCTGTTTTTTTTTAAATTTTTATTATCATTTTATTAATGCTGTATGTAGATTTTTTATAATTGGTTTTGTCTATCCAATTTTTTTTTCCAATACAAAAGAGTTTTAAACTGCTATCTTCAAGCACAAGACTATTAAAAAAACATTTCTATTAAGTCCGGTCTCTTACTTAATAATTAATTTATTTAATATTAGCAATTGATCAACGTTGAATAAATAATATAAGATTGTCATTCTAACCGGAAGTGCTTTTGTATTGAAAAATAAATAAACAAAACTACGAGTATTTATTTTTCACCAATTATTTTTTTCATTTTTACAATTTATTTTCTAGATTATCTTTCTATGTTTTAATTTATTAATTATTGCATATACTGCATGATTAAATCAATTTAACTACGTTACCAGTTTCCCTAGTTTAACTTTATTTTTAAAGAATGCAGGAAATTTGTGTACAACTACACGTCCTATGAAATGAAAAATTCACTATTAATTAAGGCAGGAAATAGAAGAAAATTTGAGATAATATTAGTGCCACGGTGGCTCCTGTAAGGAGAAACACATGAAACCATTACCATTTTGATAAATTTGCAATAGGCACCAGCTACATCTTGCATCTCAGGTGCAAAACGTACGCAGTCTGCTTCATCGTCAGTCACTACAGGGTACGCTTTCAAATACCAACGTGCTCCCACTGTTATCAAGACGGTTATTTTGTCTAAGAGAGCACATATAAGTTCAACGTACTGGAAAAATAAAAAGTCGGATTAGTTCTGATAAATTTTATCATAGTCTAGACGAAAAAAATAGATTAATAAACCAGAGTACAAAAAAAACTCATAAACATAAAAAAAAAAAAAAAAAAAAAAAAAGTATTGCCTGATAGTAGGGATAGATATATCGATATTTTACATTAACTCATTAATCCAATATTTTTTCTTCTGATACAGTAGTGTGAAAAATAAACGAAAACTTTTTAAAATTCAAATAATGTCCATTTAAATGATATTTATAATGTTTTTGTTACTCATGAGATCTTGTGGGATTGCACTTTGGACTCTTATCTCTTATTTTAGAGGGAAGCATTGTATACTAATGTAAAATACAAAGTTTAGTTTGAAAAAATATTAAATGAGTCGACATTGCAGTGAAGTAAGCAGTGAAAAAAAAAAGCAACAATTCTCGCTTCAATTGAAGATAATATTTTAATATTAGTAAAAAAGTAGGTTGTGCTCCATCAACTGTGAGTAGGTTTTTTAAAAAAAAATATTGGTGTTCTGACTCTTTAGGGATTGAACATTTGTCCGGTCGCAAGAAAAAGACAAATGAGAGGTAATATCGCATATTGGAACGTGTTTGTTTGAAAAACAGGAACTTAACATCTACAGACTTAGCTTCAGAATGGAATACAGTTACAGGTGTTAATGTCTGTGCATCAACTGTTCATCGAAGATTAATAAAAGCAGGGCTGAATGCACGCCGGCCACAGACCGCTCTTAACAAAAAAATGCTGTAGGCTCGTCTTCGTTGGGCTCGAAAACATCAAAACTGGACACAAGTAGACAGGAACTCTGTCATATTTTTTGATGAATCGAAATTTAATACCTAACAACTCAATGTTTAAAATCTACAGTAAAGTTTCCAGTGAGTGTAATGGTCTGGGGTTGTATTTTTAGCAAAGGTCCCTTAACTATTCTCGATGGGACATTGCGAGCCCATGGCTACATACATATTTAAAAGTGAATACAGGTTTTTAAACTTTTGCATCTATTTTTCACACTACTGTATATCGTTTTATGTACATCACGATTTATCATTTTCTTCATACTATAAAAATTCAATATACAACTATATTTATTTATTTTAAAAAATAAAAAACCTTATAAGAGTGGTTTTTAATTTTTAATCCAAATTTTCTAATTATGTGTAAGTTAGCTAGAAAATATATTGCTACTGTTTCCACTTCAGTCCCAAAAGAGCGATAATTTTATAGCACAGAGTGAACCATCACCTACAAGGAATAAATTATGAAGAAAAATGATGGCAAGTTACTTTTCCTTTTAAATTTTTGACTCCCTAATATTGATATTTAAGTATATGTACCTGTATAAACTACTATTAAATTTTATCTCTCTCTAAGCTTGTTTTTTATCTCATTTTTTAGAGAAATATTTTTTGAGCTATATTTTTTTTAAATAATTTTTCATTTTCGTGTTATTGCGTTAAACAAGTAATAGATACGACATGTAACAATTTTTAAGTGCGCTATTCTATATGTTTAGAATATAAATATTTTAAAATTATTTGAAAATGGGATTGCTGTAAATATGATTTAATAAATTAATAATTACTGTTAAATTAATAAAGTAACTCTCTCTCTCTCTCTCTCCCTATATAGTATATAAATACTCTATTATTCACTCATTACTTACCATTGAACGGTAGGTCAATAGGAAACCGTGGATGTTTTTTAGTTGTTGTTCGACGTCTCTGACGTTCTGGAACAACCTTAGAACTTGCAGCGTAGGCTCGACTATAGCGTCTTTTAAAACAGCCCAATATTTCATTACGATGGTGTGTAATTCCCAAAAGAAGCGCTCTAGCTCCTGTACAAAGAAGTTATGGTTCACACGCGTAGTGAACCTGAAACAAAAAATCATAAAAATTATACAAAGTTACATAATCAGCTAATGAAATTTAATCAGGTATTATATTTTATATACGAAACAAATAATCGTGGTAGTCTAAGACGGCTTAACAATTGAAAATATAAAAAATATTTCATGGATGCGCGTATTCAATTTTTTATATACTTCCGCGTTTGCTCCAATGAAAAAAAAATAATCCAAAATACATCATTTAACATAATTAATTTGTATTGTGTTTGAATGTTGAATAGTGGAAGAAATAAAACCTAATTCCTTAACCAAAAAAATTTTTTTTTTTTTTAAACCTGAAAATGTAGAAATTTTCCTTGGTCAATTTAATATACCTATTTTAAAAATATAATTTTTACAAATTAACAAAATACTAGATATGTGACAAAAATAACAGACCGATAAACAGATGACAAATGGAATACAGAATAGCATGGATAAAAAACCGCATAGAAAAGATCAGATATCTAAATCAGTAATAATACAAAGCAGCAAGGTAAGATTAAGGACAAGACAGGAATTATAAGGGGAAACTAAAAACTAAAAATATAATAAAATAAAAATATGGGAAAGAACGAGGGAAATAATGTAGAAGGTGATAAAAGAAAACTTATAGTATTTTGTTCATTATAGCCCTAAAGAAGATCTGCAAGGCAGGTCGAAACGTTGGCGCATATTAAAGAATTTCTTCTTAGACGTGGTGTTCCTCTTTGACTGCATTCCAGATCATCTTCTTCTCCACTAATTTTATAATCAATAATAATTTATTACTAATGATATCATTGATTAGCTGACTAAAATAATCAAATAATTCTTTCATATTTTATATTAGCCACTGCCACCCACTTCCTGTCCTTACATTTTGTAAGTCATTATCACTCCCCCTTTCCTTGATTTTATTTTCTAACTGTCATTGTTGGTCATGTCTTCAACCAGACCACAATCAGTAAGTCAATTTATTTTAATTTCTCATATTTTTTCAACTTCTCCCTTCGTTTATTGTTAAGCCTAATTTATTTCCTTTCTTACCCTTCTCCTTTTCATATATTTTCCTTATACTTATTTAAATTCCTATTTATACCTTTTTGTTTTAGAAAAACATCTGTTAATAAAATTGTATCATTCAATTAGTTTACACAATTTAAAATTTGTATTATTCAATCAATTTTTTTTTTTCGTGTGTGTCTGTTAAGTAGTAATGATGTTGCTTTTTGGAAGAGAAAAAAATGCAAGACACTTGAATATTATGAGGGAAATATAATAAAAAGGAAAAAATAGAATGAAATAAATGAGAAAGAAAAAAACAAAAAAAAGTATGTGAGAAATTTATATCTTGGAATTGTACCCAAATAATGAATATCATTGTTGTTACATAGAGTGTTGCTATATTTAAATAGACAGATTGTTATGCTGTGTATGTAGCAACCCAATAAAGTTGGGCAGCAATATTTTTTTTGTATTAATAATGTATTTCATTATGTAATTAACCCTTCCTATATTCTTCCAATTATGTAAATAACTATTAATTATTTGGTAAATTAATTTACTTTATTATCATGGCATATCCATTTTTTTTATTTTAGCCATGAAGAATACCTGCAAGGCAGGTCGAAAAGTAGGCACTCAAAATATAAAGTTGTTTATTTAAAAACTTGAATGTGTCAATTATACCTGACTACATCCCTCACCAATTCTCTACATTATCATTCAGTCAACCACTGCATTTTCATTTGAGTTAATAGTATTCTATATATTTATTTTATTTTATATATTTATATTATATATACAAGCTAACATATACTACAGTAGCTACCGAATATAAACCATTAAAAACCGAAAATCTAGTAAACTGAATTACAATGTTGAAGCAAGATTATGGCGCATGCGTTAAGATGGCGTTTATTGTATTAATATCGGGATGTATCGGAGTAAATAATATCTGAATTTACTTGCATATTAGGTAGTATTGTAATTTTTTTATAAACGTTTTAGAATCCCCATGCGGCTTATTCCTGGAGCTCTGTTATTTAAGTCCAGACTGGTTTGAGCAGTAGGGGCGTATATGGTATTATAGCTATTGTTAGTAATGACGACTATACAATAACTAAGACTAAACATTTAGAAAAGTTTAAAACATACGATTTGACTATATCATAATATTTGAAGTATAAAAAAACCACCATAAATCAAGTTGTAGAAGTGAACAAGTATACAAGATAAGAAAATTAAAAAAAGGAAATTTGCACTGCAACCTAGAGTCTTAAAATTATTCGACAGAACGGAATGTATTGATGCAATGTGCTGTAAATTTTTTTAAAGGATCGTACGTAATAAGATTTTCAGCCTTTGTTCGGTAAACCACCTATATAACTAATGTATAAGGCTAATGACGCTAGTTAGTTGGTAGCGCTGTGAATAGTAGGAAACTAGACATTACCGTGTCGTATTTTAATAATAAAACATAAATTATAAAACGAAGTATTTATAACTTTTTTTTTGGTCTACAAGTGGCACGGATTTACCTATACAACCCAAATATATCATTCCTTTCCCCCCCTCAGACCTACTATTGCTTTCTCTAAAAGACCTGAACAGAATCAGTGCCTGGGCGACTTTAAATAAATTACAACTAAATGAAAAGGAGAATCAGGCCATTATAATAGGCTCTAACTCCCTCCTTAATACACTCCCATTTTCCTCCTTTAATCCTAAGCGAACATCCCATCTGTTTCTACTTCTCTGTTAAAAATCTTGGTAATATTTTTGACCAAACCCTTTCCTGGAAAGGTTCCATAGGTCTTCTCAAATTATTCCACCTAACCCGTTACCTTCTTCCCCAATCTTCCCGTAAGCTTTTAGTTTCTTCCTTATTATTCCCTTACCTTGACTATGGTTGCCTAGTTTACGGTGGCCTTTCGATGGTTCTCGAGGACAGACTGAAGCGAATCATGAACTGCTTCGCAAGGTTTGTCTTCGGTAGTCCGAGGCGATCATATGTTTCCCACATCTATTCCCAATTAAATTGGCTTTATCCCACTTTCCGTTGACAATATTTCCTTGGAACTTTCCTCTACCAAATTATCAACACCGTTCAACCTTCCTAGTGGTGCCACCTAGTCTTCCAATTACTCCATAGAACAGACAACTAACTAGTTTGGTACTAACTATAAACTATTAACAGTAACTCTTGTAACTAACTAAATAATTATAACTAATTACTAGCGTTACTAAAGAAAAAAATACAAATTTCTAATATTAAAATAGCAAGCTAAGGACTAAGTGAATAAATCAATTTACTGATACTTTACCGAAATCTATTGGAAATCGAAGGAATTTCTTCTCCGACTTTCTCAAATATTGTCCGAAGTATTCCAGATGCGGCTGCAATGGTCCTGATGTCAACTTGTTCAAACAACCTGCTGTTAAACCGCATAGCACAATATTGCACCGTTCGATCAAGATCTTCCAGGCTGTAAAAATATTTTTTCAAGGGTTATAAAAGATCATTCATATTTTTTTCATTACTATGTATTAGAAAAATAAACGTAACTGAATACGAGCAACAATAAATCTAAAAGCAGATAGCTATAGTTCATTAAAGTATTAGAAAAAAAAACTTCTAAACATTTGTATTTTTATATAAATTTCGAATAGATTCAATTGATTACTATAATTTAAAAAATACATGAATAATAATTTATCGCAGTAAAATACGCGATTAAAGGTAATACCATTACAGAGAAGATGTGGTAAATATATGCCTACGTTGATGACATTGTCATAGTTGCAAGAAGTGAAGCAGCACTTAAAAAAGCCTTTGAAATAATTTAAAAAAGGGCTAATTATAAATGAAGAGAAAACTGTCTCTAAAAATAAAGTAGTATTATCATCCAATTTACATAGATATATCTAAATAAAGTATAGAAGGGAAAGAAAATTGTTTTTTCAAAAATGCTTTTTTTTAGTAATCTACCTGAATAAATCATGATGACATATGATTTATTCAGGTAGATTACTAAAAAAAAGCATTTTTGAAAAAACAATTTTCTTGTTGTTTTGGGATTGTTAACAAATTTAATCAATTTTCACTATACGATTACATTAATAGCACTTAAATAAATAATTATTCAAATGTAGATAAAGAATGAAGTAAAAACGTGTATTTCTTATGATGATGAGTTTACTTACGGTTCTTTTGGACAAGGGTGTCCAGATGAGCAAGGGTCCACCAAAAAATCGGGAAGATGCTGTAATGAGTTGATTAGAATTTTGCTACATGAGTCGATGAATAGGCCGTCAAATGAGTAATTTCTTACGACCTCATCGACAGCAAAAATCCCCACTTCTGCGAATTCAGGATCTCTGCGCATCAATTCCATCACGTTCTGCAGATGTGTATTCTAAAAACAGAAAATTATCTATGTAACTAAACCTTTGGGAAAGATATCTTAGCTTAAACTATTTAAGATTTGATATAATAATAATTGTTTTGATTTTTTCATTGTTTGTTTATTAATATTTACAACTGCATACACTATATACATAAAAAAAAAAAAAAAAATTTATGGAGCAATGACTACAATAAAATGTGAAGAAGCTCCCCATCCGCAGCACTTCAATGAAATTAAAAATTCCCTAGACCAGCTTCTTTTCAGGTAAGTCGGGAGGCTAGTGGATTCGAGTGGGTATGAAGCATATCATGGAAGGATAGGTATCTGGTTTTAGCCAATTATGCAGCACATGGTACGTTTATACCATTATGGATAAGTTTATTTGTGACATACTAAGGAGTTATTAATTATTTAGGATTTCGGATAAGAAGAAGGTTAAGAATTAAAAGGTTTAGTGGAGTACAAAAGCTGTACTTCTTATGTCCAAATGGGTTACCGTCATGATATTAAATCTTTCGTAATTATTTGGATGCTTTGAACTGTCTAGTAAATGTTAGAGTATTCGAAAACTACGAGCAGTTTCTTTTCATGTAAGTCTTGTATGTAGATTCCTAGTAAGACGTTTGTCGAAATAAAGTCCTTCGTAGCGGATCTGTTCAACAAGGAATAGTATTGAAGTACACTCGAGAACAAGAAGTCGTAGATTTTCGACGAAGGGTAAAGGTTATTTGATGAGATTTGTATGGATTTATTTTAACTTTCCAATTTTGACACTATTCTTAAAAGTTTGTGATACGAGATGCAATGAAGGGATCATTATTTATTGATAACTTTTTTTTTCGAACATGGTAGGATCCGGTTTCTAGCAGAGTTGGGCAAAATTTAATCATGATTAAATATTTGACAACTAATTTCCTCGAAATAATCATCTAATTTAATCATGATTAAATTATATGATCGATTCCAGGAAATTAGTTGTCAAATATTTAATCATGATTAAATTTTGCCCAACTCTGGTTCCTAGCCACTAAATAAGAGCTAATTTCGGTCGATTTTAAAAATATTTATGTCAATACCATAAACAATTTAATTTGTTAACACTTATTAAAGTCTCAGAAAAAACACAATCAACTGGAAGATAGGAAAACTACTGAAATAAAACCAAATGAAAAGACTTAAACGTTTTAACTAAGTTTGGTTCAGGTACTTGAGTGTAGACCAAAAAAAAAATTCCAAGATAGATCAAGCCGCAGTCAAACCCCTTCCAAGTTGAAGCTGACCCGCAATACTGAAACATCGTGCAATACTGTAGCATCTTTAGTCTGAAGGGGCAAGACTTGTGTTTATAATATCCTCAATTCACATATTAGGATTATTTTTATTCTCCTACCACGTCAATACTTAGGTAACAACTACTATCATTTATTTAAGGTTTTTGTCAATTATATTGTCATGACTGGAATAACTTGTTTGATATTTAGCTCCAAATATTCCAAATATTATTTAATATTTAATATAATATATATATATATATATATATATATATATATATATATATATATATATATATATATATATATATATATATATATATATATTATTAAATATATATTTCATCTATATATATATATATATATATATATATATATATATATATATATATATATATATATATATATATAAAAAAATATATATATATATATATATATATATGTACCCGGGAAAATTCAGGGAACTTAAGAAATGGAAATATTGGCGGGAATATTTCTTTGGCCCATGAAGATTCCCAAACATTTTGAATGCTTTAATACATACTAAGAGTTAAAGCAAACGAACCTTAAAACTAGGTTAACTAAGTAAATTCATACATTTTAATCCAAGAATAATCATTCCATGCATTAATTTCCCGTATAAACAATATCCTGGGAATTTATAGAACTAAACTAATAGAGATTTCGATTCCTGAACCATTATTAATAACTCAAGCATTTAAATCACGTTTACGATGATAATGAATTTTTTTTTAATTTGGAAATGTAGAAGGAGAGAAGATTTAATGTACATTGAGAGTGAAAGTGACTAGGGGACCTAAAACAAAGTTTACATTCTAGTTATTTTTCTGACGTTTTTATTCAATCAATAATAATAATGTTTAAACATATAAGAGTGTGTTCAAGAACTGGAAGAAGTAATCAAGCATATTGTGCGGTTTATAAAACCAACATTGCTGATGATATTGTGGTCCTGGCAAGAAATGAGAAAACTTTAAAAGGAATTTTGCATAAGATGGTTAAATATTGCAAAATAGTAGGTCTTGAAATTAATGAGGCGAAAAGTAAGTATATGGTATCTTCGGCTTCTGGAATAAAAAGAAAGCCATGTAACTTATCTCTTGACAACCACTCTTTTGAAGCTGTTAACCACTTCGTGTATCTTGGCACAGAAATTAACTCCGAAAATATAGTGAGCGATGAGGTTAAAAAATGAATAATGAGTGGCATTAGAGCTTACTTTGGCCTTACAAATATGATGAGATCAAACCTGCTATCCAAAAGGACGAAACTCAGGATGTACAGATCGCTTATCAGACTCGTTGTTTGCTATGGTGCAGAGACACGGACACTAAAAGCAGCTGACCAGCAAGTATTAAGGATCTTCGAAAGAAAGATATTGAGGCGCGTGTTTGGCCCTGTGTACGCTCAAGGATGCATAATATGGCGAGTTAGGAATAAACAAGAAATAGAAGATCTCATACAACGTGAGAATATAGTACGATTTATAAAATCTAGACGGATCAGCTGGTTAGGAAACCTAGAAAGGATGCCAGACACAAGAATGGCAAAAAAAGTTTTCCAGGCGACATTCCCCGGAAAGAGAAGAAGAGGGCGCACTAGTAAGAGCTGGATGGCTGACGTGGAAGAGGACTTGAAAAAGATGGGCGTGACAAACTGGAAAAGAAAAGCTTTGGATAGACATCGGTGGGGACTAATTGTCAGGGAGGCTAAGGTTCATCATGGTCTGTAGAGCCGAAGAAGAAGAAGAAGATAAAACCAAAAAGAATAAGCTGGCTTGGACAGGTCAAAAGGATGACGAGTGACAGAATCGAGAAGAGGATTATGGGAGAGAGCTTCCCAGGAAAAAAAAGAGAGGACGCCCCAGGAAATCCTGGCTAAAGGATGTTGAGGAGGACTAGAGAGTAGTTAGGGTTACCAACTGGAGGAATAGGGCTCTGGATAGGAGCGAATGGAACATAATCGTACGAGAGGCTAAGTTCCCCTGAACTTTAGCGCTAAGAAAGAAGAAGAGTGTTAGTCTTTTATTTTATCGCAGCATTACCACATTTACCTAATAATTTGAGCGATTTCGCTTTTAAAATCATAAATTCCGAGGAATTTTATTTAATTATAATTTTATTTTAAAATATATTTCAGTTTTTTATTTTCCCATATAATTACTGCTTTTACATGTTAATTTACAGGTTTTTGAGATATCTTGCAAAATAATCATAAACTGCCGGGAATTTATGAGTTTTGGGAATATCGCCGGCAATATTCCTTGGGAATATTTCCTCGATTTTAAACTCCCGGACTATACATATATATACATTTTAAAAAAATAGCTTATGTATGATAATGTATATATACATTAGGTGCAGATCTGAGAACCGTTTTTATATGCGCCTTTGCAGTCATATATAAACATGTCTATACATTTTGGGATCACTACAGAAATGCAAATTTTTATTACTGTCTAATTGGATACTGCAATGTTTGATAGCAAATATTTGCGTTGTGTAGAAGAAAAAAACACCTCTTCGTACTAACAAAAACATTGAAGCCAGATTAGAGTTATTTGGTCCGGAACATTAATAGATGCATCACAAAAGCAACAAGATGTAGTGGGTTTTTACCAGCCCCGTCCGTTATTTGAGCTATGTGACGTCCGTCGAACACTCTACTTGTGTCCCTGACATGCCAGCGACTTGCCTTAAATACAACAATGCTTCAGACACTGAATAACTAGATCTTAAGTAGTCAATCGCTATTCTTACATCTCTATAATATATTTTTTTAGTTCGACCACCGACAATTATTGCTGTGTAAAATTTGAATTTGGCTTATTATCTGAATTATTGATTGACTTATTAATTCTATGAGTTTCTGTTATATTAGTTGAAATTTATTTCATGCTTGTTTGTATTAAAAACAAATGTGTTAAGTTGAACCATTTGTCGCGCAGTATCTAATTGGAATAATTAGGATTGATCCTTCTATATCATCATGCGTACCTCAAGTAATTAGAATAAGGAATAAAAAATACGACATTGCTTTTCTGTAGTAATCCGGACAATTATAGACATATTTATACATAAGTGTAAAGGCGCAAATAAAAATGGTTCAAAAGTGAGTCAAACAATAATAACTATTTCAATGTTTTGAAAAGGCAAAATAGGAGAAGATTTATACGGATTAAGTACCTAATGTGTTATAGTTTAATATCATAACCCATACAAATTAATTAATAAGAATATATATGATACAACAAAAAAATCAGTACATTGACTCAGTTCTGCACCGAACTGTATACATAAGGGGAAGGAATTGGTATAACTGAGTGAGCTAAGACGCTTGCAATATATAATCAAAGTTCATAAAGACAGTCGAGGCCCCTAACACTGGATGGCTGACCATTCTCCAAAGAAGGCCAAGTTGTTTAGGATTCTCAGGAAGTCAGGTAAATGAAGGCCGTCAGCCTACTGGAGGCAACTCACACTAACTGGGCGTAAAATTGATGAGCTTGCCCATGTATCTTAATTGGGTATCGTGATATGAAAGCGCCTACTGTCAAAAGACTTGAACTGAGGAAAGATATGTATCAAAGTTCTTCAAGCGGTGTATCAACTTCACAGGCTGATGTGTTACTTCAAAGTAACATTCAACCCTACTAGTCGCGGTGGAGAACACCAAAATATTGGTATTAACAAGAAAAGAAATACCGCTTGAATGTAAAGGAATTATTGCTAAAGTTATGTTTCTTAAATGCAATAGGTATCCAGGGCAAGAATCTCTATAGAAACCTGAAAATACCGGAGAATCACAACATGCAATTTTATATATTTAAAAAAAACATAAATTTGATAATATATTTATTATCATTTATTTATTTCATAATATCATTTATTATCATAATATAATTATTACATTCATTCAGCGCTACAACCCGATATTGAGTCTTGGCCTCCTGCCCTGAGGATTTCATCTCATAGGAATGGAAAGGATCGATGGAAGGTAGTGGTTGATGACATTTAAGGACTTCTTCAATACAGTAAAATATCGATAATCAGGACTTTCGATAGTTAGTTAGTGTTCGATAGTTAGTGTCTAGCGACACCCTCGCGAGAACAGTCCATAGCCTGCGGGTGCTTGTTTAAATTGTCCATTCAAGTTACGGTAACATCAATTTCAGGAGAAAATTTAAATGAAAATGCTAAAGTGTTTTAATATATAATCCCTGGAAAATACAAGTTTAAGGCAAGTAATGGATGGCTATGTAGCGGGCAACACTGAGTGGTTAAGGTCATCGTTTATCAGCAGGCGTGTGGATTAGCATGGATTTGCCACTGCCGCAGTTACTATATGGACATTTTATTTTATTTTTTAATTAATAATTATTTTTATTTAGAAGTTTTATGTAATTTTCGTTTTCATGCAATGCAGTGGCAAATCCATGAGAAACCTTATTCCAGCGGTCAACCTATAACCGTTATTATTACTGTTACCTTTTTTCTATCGTGTTCTAATAATTGTTTTATTGATTTATTGACAGTGGCTTTCATAAAGATATTACGTTTGGACTTGCAATTTTGTTGTGTAATAAAAAAGGAACCGAAATTTTACATTTCATTTACCAAACACCCTTGAGCTATATAATTTTTAAAATCATATTAGGACAAGGTTTCTGGCTAATAAAAGAGACTGTGATCAAATCATATAGCTGTCAAACCTTACCAAGATAAATTTGCGTCTAAAATGCAAGCGTCGTTCCCAAAACAAGCCTACAACGTCGAAGAGAAAAACCACTACTCTTGTATACTACCGACAAAAATTCCCTTTCCTAGGAATGAAGATTCGGTTCCCGGCAGAAAATTATCAAAAGATCGTCTGACTTTCATGTCGTGTGTCAATGCCAGTGACATAAATTAGATCTGCATAAATAGATTTTTTTTTTGCAATAATTCGTCATTTCTTTTCTTCACATCCAGGAATCCACCATTTTCGGTAATCCGTCACTTCTCTGGTCCCATATGTGGCGGATTATCGAGGCTGAATCTGAATTTACCGCTGCCCACTACCACGAAGATCTTAAGGCAGTCCAGGAATCGAACGGTCGTGGGAACAAGTCACTTTTTTATTCCTCACGTAAATAAATAACAGTTCAACGATATTATTGGAGATGTGACTTGAATGCATTTGTAAATTCTGCAAACGCCAGAGTAGGGGATGGGAGGATAGGAAACAGAAACTAATCGGAAATGAACCTTCAGTTTAGTTTGGTATTAATATAATATAAATGCAATAAACTATTTTTAGCACATTAATGCCACCCCCGAACCAAAGTTTATATTCTTATATCAAGCTAATATCAATGAATTTTGAATGCTGAATTTAAAAATCTAAAAATAAATAAAAGAATAACTTTGCGAAACGAAATTCTAAACATCTTATTAACTTTTAATAAGGTATCATCTTTTAAAACAACACCCAATAAGTTTCTTATTTTTTAATCCATTTATTGAAATTTACAGCTGTACAAAATATATACATCAAGTAAATGTGTGATATGGAAAACAATAACATGTTAAAACTTGAAAAAGAACTACTCATCAGTAGCACTTCAGTAAAATCTTCTTTTCAGATGCCTCGGAGGATGATCAGGAATGGAGTGAGAAGTTGAGAGATTAGTGGTTTAGTGCGGTTATGGAGTAAACTGTGAAAGGATAAGTATCTGTTTTGGGATAAATCAGCAATATGTGGGACATAAAGTTACAAATATAAAAAAGGATCATTGAGGATTTTGGATTGTAAGGTTTGGATACGAGAAGAATTAGAAGGTTTAGATGAGCCCTCCAATATACTTTTAAAAAAATTAAAGGCTTTTTTTCTATGAAAATAATTTACTTGTTATATTTTTGAAGTTTATTTTTAAAAAAATTATTTCAGACATTGGGAAATAATTGTTTTATACTATTACCTGTAGGATCCTCCCTTGCATTAGTTGAGGCATCTCTGGTGGCTGGCAATCGTAGTGGGTTCCCACTCCTAGGTATTTATATGAATGGGCCGTACAGAGCGGTGGCCTCGGTACTTCTTCATGCACAACATTGCGCTTCGCAATTTGTTGCTCTGCGCATCTCCTGTAGATATTACATAAAAAAATAAGAAATTAATTAGCCTATATTGCATACAAAAAAAAAAAAATTAAATCGAACTTTTTGATATATTTTATAAAAGTCCATAAGATTAAAGCATTATAACTACTACGACTATATTGCATGGCGAATCACCAGTTGAGTTCTTAGCCTGCCATTTATATCTCTTCTGTATCATAAGAAGATTGTTGATACAGGCTGTAGTTTTATATCTGATATGCTAGGACGAAATGCGTTAATGTATCCATATAAATAGATAGCATCCGACTGGAGGGAGATAAGGTGGTGGAAGAGAAGTGTTTTAAAAGTTCTGAGGGAAGATGCATTGCGCATTGAAGGCGGGAGAGAATTCCTAAGAATAGAGGAGCGGGCAAGAAAGGAACGTTGGAATGCATTAGTTCTGTAGGAAGGAGTGTAGAGATCGGTGGGACGGGATATTGTATGTAGTGGTTGCGATTGAGGACTTGAAATGTAGGATATTGTGAATAGACGGTGGGAGGTGTGTGTTATTAACTTGGAAGAGGAATGTACCAAGGTGGTAATCTCAACGGAAGAAAGGGGACATCAAATTTAGCTCAGTGTAAAGATGAGACACATGAGGGCGTCAGATGCTCTTGATCTGCGGGAGATTCGTGCGATATGGGATTTCCAGGAAAGTATCCTTGAGGTTCTAAGACCAAACCATATAATGCAATTCATGACTCGCTTTAATCTATCTTCAAGAATCATCGAGGGCGTGTGAGAAATCACACATCCATAGTCAAATTGGAGGAAGCTGAGGGAGGATACTAGGAGTTTACGTGTGGATAGGGGAAGTAGGTGTCTGGAACGGTGAAATAACTTTAGGGTGCCAATTGATCAGTGGGAGATTCGTGCGATATGGGATTTCCAGGAAAGGGTTAGATCACTGATTAAACATAAATCTCAAACTATAACTGATTCATGAAATTATAACTGCTCAATTTAAAATCCGAAGTGTAGGAAGGAGAAGGTACCAACGTTTGGTAACAATGTCTTAAATTAAGGAAAGTAATTAACGCTGGCTGAATTGTGCTAAAATTAGTGTAACAAATTTGTAAGAACTGAAAGGCCTTACATTTAATCATAATAAGAATAGAGTATATGGCTATAGAGAAGACCAAGAAAGACTGGGGGGAGTTTAAAAAACGTTCAAAGAAGAAGGAGAAGGCAGCTTATACAGTACGGTGCTGACCACATCACCTGGTAAAACCGCTGGTCTTGAAATAAGTTCCATGCTTCATAGCATGTAATCAAACGAAAGACGCTTTTATAGCAGTACAAATATACTACATACAGCCTTGGCCAAAAGTGTTAGGCACCAACAATTTTCTGACCAAAAGTTTCTCTAAGATTATTAACTAGCAAGGATTGAGTAATAACCCATTAAAAGGAACTATTTTGTTATTTTTTGATCAGTTATTTTTGGAGTCGGTGCCAACCAAAATAAACAGAATTCGAAAAGAAATGATAATTTTAAAGATCCTCCCACTGTTTCATCACTGTCTCCGGCCATTCGAAAGTAAGCAAAGGCACGATATAACTGCCCTTCTTAGCTGGCACCGACTCCAAAAATAACTGGTCATAAATTGTGAATAGGTATATAAGTATCGATAATTCGTTGGTTGTCATTTAATGGTTTTTGTTTCGAAGCAATTAAAATATTAATTTTTAATTTTTAGTTCGTTTGTATATTATAGGTTTAATCTTGAAGTCGGTTTTGTTTTTTTTCAAAAAATTATTTTTATCAGATGCTTCTCGCGATTTGTTACTTTTTGATGCTTGTACAACTCTTGGTGAAAGGCAAATTAGACACATTAAAAATCAGAAATGCAGTTAGGAGAGTAAAATATTAGCGGAAATATTTTAATTTGGTTATTAGGAAATGAAGTGGATGACCACGGCGCAAAATATTGTTGCCCTTCACAGTAATATTTTTATCTACCAACTTTATATTTTTTATAAATATATTTATTAATGGATTTATAAATTTTCTTAGGTTTCAAACCGATCTATCACAATTTATTAAAGAATTGTGGATGATAAAACTTTGGGCTTATTCAATCCTTCGAAGGAATATCGGTGGTTATTACAATTTTGATAGAGGGGGTGAGCTTGAAAGGCGACTACAGAAAATTTCTAAGGATTCTATTATTCTTAAATTTTATGTAAATTTAAATGATTTTCTCCCTTGCTGCCGCTTAGTAGTGGACATGGTTGAGCGCCTAGATAGATCTTTTTTTCAGTCTGTTTCTCGTATAAAGTTAGCCAAGAACTGAAAACAATCCTCTGAAGCAATCAGTTCAATGTTATAAAATTTATGAAAAATACCTAGATCTTCAATCTAATTTAATATACAATTAATAGTTCAATACTAGATAAGTAGGGAGTAGCTCAGTGGGTAGCTGAGTTCGGGCCCAGTTAAAGACAGCACATTTAATTTCTGTTTCTTCAGTAATGGATCGACTTCGAGGTCTGGAGACACTCCTGGGGCACATCCAGCCTCTATAAAGTGAGAACCCTTGATTTTGAGGAAAACCTGGTGGTTGAGCGTGATTGTTAACCACATCAACTGCTTGTACGACCGTTGTTCACTAAACAATACTTCCTTACCAAGTAAGGATCTAAGATCCTTCATGGGTTGTAGTGCTACAGGTTTTTTTTAGAGGCTTATGCCTCGACAGTTCAAGGCACCTTGAAATGTTACAAGTAAATAAATAATGTTCCATTGATACAACCATTATTTAAAACGTATAAATTTTAATTTTAAAAAAATTTCAAATTTAAATATCTCCCTGAAGTAAATTTAAATAGGGTAAGTAATTCTAGAGGCTACTTACCTCCTTCTTATCGGATCAAGGTCCACTTTAAAGGGTCCGAAAACAATATATAATACCGCAGGCGTACAAATAGTCCTCTTTAAATACATCTTGTCCTGTAAATCGAGGATGAAATGAAATGTGTCCGTCCCAGAAGGAGCATTAATGAAAAACGGCTGAAGAAGATTTTTTAAAGACCCTGGAAGATATTTTTGAATATTTTTAACCATTAGGTTTCCTAAATCTCTCGTTGCCATCTGGAGATTGTAGTTGGTGCTTAGCTGAAAAAAAAGTTATTTGTAATCATTATTTTTTAGTGGAAGATTCTAATTATTGTCAAAAATAAAAGTCTTCTGATAAAAAAAATATATATATATATATATATATATATATTTATTAAAAAAAAAAAAAAAAAAATATATATATATATATATATATATATATATATATATATATATATATATATATATATATATATATATCAGAGAATAAAGTATTAAATATTACATAGCTATACAAATACTGATAATGAAATATTTTCAAAATGTCAAATACAATCTCATCCAATAGAGAAAAAAAAAATCTTTTCTATCTTTATTTAACGAGAAATTGTTATGGTATTTAATCATAGAATTTTATGGTAATCTATAAATATTGATTTTTAATTCATTACACAAACTCCACCAAAGCCAGTCCCAAGCCAAGTTGAAATAGGAGGGAGTCCATTATGCAGAGGAAAGTTGGCATGGAAACGCTAAGAAAGCAGATCTTCAGGTTTATAGGTACGACGGGCTCATACCGTTGTGGATACGTAGAGATAAATAAATGTGTGTCTCGAAAAAAGGTTTATCACCGTAGGCCGGTTAGTTAGAGAAAGATTCTGAAGGGAATTAGAAGCTTCTATAGACGGCTATAACACATATATAAACAAGAAACCTGTGTTATAAAACACACCAAATATGAAGGAGGCAAAATCAGAAGTGGTGATGAAATAGTGGAATAGCTGAGCAAAATAATTTGAAAAGATAATCAGTGACTGTTACAAGGCACCTGACAGATAAAAATATAAACAGAAACGAAAATTGCTGTGGAGGATAATCACTTTGACGATGTCACTTTGAGGATAATCATTGTCACACATGTAAAACTATGCAAGCACTAAACACAACTAGAGGACATATTGTTAACCAAATGTTCCAAATCACGATTCCGTATAAATATCAATTTAAAGCTCCCAAATATAAATATGGCTGTAACAGATATAAAAAGAAACGGTGATTTTCTTTTCTGTCTCATTCTATTATTTATAGATTATTATCACTGAAAAGTTTGATATTAATTGAAAAATAACCGGACAACAAAATAATAGTATGATGCAGTGAGTATTATCATAACGATAAGGTAATTCAAATTTTACTCTTCAAAGTAATATAACATAATATGGTAAAGTTTCATACAAACTTACTTTAAAGTAATGCGGTACTTCCGTTATGTTGACGCTCGGTGATGGATCGAACGTTACAGTGCCTAACACTTTTAAATAACGGAACGGGTTTCGAACTTCCATTAACTCAGGCAATAATTCGTATTGATAACCAGGACCTGGAACATTTTTTTTTTTCACTTGAAAGTTAAGATTAAACTTCAAACTAATATTAACTGTTAAGTATATAAATGTACATTTCATTTACTCACAAGCTGATACACAATATATCGACATTATTCTGATAATTCGATATCTTCATATCGATATATAGATATATCGTTTTTTTAAACTATAAAAATACAACATACAACTACATATATTTAAAAAAAACAACTAACAAAGCCTTATAAGGCTGATTCTCAAACTACAGGCAAATTTGTGTCCCCCGCCCATTAAAATTCAATCAAGTAAACTTCATTAAAAATATTGTTTTCAAATCGATTTATGTTATGTGAATTAATGATATTAATTGAATTTATTTGTGATTTTAGTATTTTAGGGTAACATTTTTAGGTTATTCTACGTCGATTCACATTGTCGTGGCATATCCCTATGCTTGGATTTACAATTATGTAAATAATTATTACTTGATAGGGCGAAACTAACTCAACTAATGGGTAGTAATATTAAAATATAATGGTGGAAGAAAGTGAAAATGTGTTTTTCAGGATTATAATGCCCAAGTAACCAATCTCCGAGTAATTTTATTCTTGTCTCTGTGATTTTTTAACATTGGCATGTCATTACTAAAAAAATATTCGGAAGAAATTTTTGGATTTTTTTAGTTTTTTTTTTTTTTTTTTTGCAATGGCAGGCAGCAGTTTCTCTTGGCCGAGTCAATTCGTAACCATGCAACCATTATACGACGGAATATCCGAGTGCAAACACCAACTCTGACTGTAAGTACATTCATTGTTCACATTGTCATGTCCACTTTAAATCAGTTTAACCAAATATTTATTTGAAACGGGCCTCATGCGTTTTTATAGTAGGCTACGGCCCTCATGATATACTCCCGAGAAAATGCGAAAAAAATTATTAGGATTTCGGCTATAATATTTTTAACCTTATTTTCACATTGTTGTGGCCATCAATAATTTAACATTGTCATGGTATATTTATAATACGTGCAAATGTTAAGATACCAAGACAATGTTAAAAATTCATTTTAAAATAATTTTAGCAATATTATAGCCAAAATGACTAAAATAATTATTCGGGCACTTGTTGTACGTGTATGCATGTTAATTTTTTAAACTATAAACTTAGTTTTTGGTTTGATGGACATTGTCTATGAAGTACTTTAGTCAAACTTTTAGTAATTTTAATTTAGTGTCATTGCGTCATGCAGGTTTTATTTATTTTTTAGAGTCATAATGGTGCGTCAAAAAATGCCTGAAGCAGAACGCAAAGCAAAAAAAAACGAGAGGAGGTTAAGGGTTAAAACTATAAACTGAAATTTTAGAAAAAGTAAAGTGGTTCATTTGTTCCTGCACCAACTACAATCCTCACAGGTAGCTTCCAGGAAATATCAAATGCTTGCAGCAAGATTTATCAACATTTAAATTTAGAGTTTTGGAAGCTAGAAAGTTTCCTGTAGTTTGAGAATCACGCATAAAAGAGGTTTAAATAAAGGAAAGTTTTTGATGTTCAATTCTTTAGTTCTAAGTTGTCTAGGAAATATGTTTATCTAAGGATATGTACTTACTGCCTACTGTTTAATTCATAATAACCTAATTTTAATTTTAAAAGTTTAAAATAATTGTGCTCCTATTGAAGTTGTAGTATAAAGCAAGGTAACGACATTGAACCAACCACTGCCCCCCCCCCCCCCTGCTCCCACCCAAAATACCTTTATATACCTAGATAGAAAACACTAAATCAATATCGAAAGGAATGTGTTAAGGTCTGATAAACACCTTCACGTTAGGAACTACAAAATATCAATACTTAAAACACTAAATATATGTCGAAAGTCATGTTATTAACTTCTGATAAACTTTCTCCATTTTTATTTTTGTTTAGTTAAAAGTGCATCCGCAGGGACTAGTCTAAGTGCCAGGCTAGTGGGGATTAACGCTCCTCCGGTATCCCGAGTTCAGTAAAAAAGGCACTCTCACGCTACAGAACAGTAAACTTCACATCTACTCTTACAACATAAGGTCATACAAAGTACACACCTCAGGGCTACCTTCCCTGAGAAGACCCAAGGTTGGCGGGTATAGCCTTACTACCAGTTGTCCCGAGGATACGGGGCCTATTTTGCTGGTCTAATCACCCACAAAATAGTACATATGATTCAGAGCTTACTAAGTGGCCTCGGACTGGATTGGAATCAACGGCAATGACACGGCGCTCATAAGGACATTCTTTTTGCAACTTGGAACGTTCGGACTTTCACGGGGAAAGAAGAGGAAATTACAGTAGAAATGGCTGCTTACCATGTAGACCTCCTTGGTATAAGCGAAGTTAAGAAAAAAGGCAACGGAGAATTAAGTCTGCCAAGGAATTACACTTTGATATATTCGGGAGTTCCGAAAGACACCAGAGCTAAGGAAGGTGTGGGTATGATTATGAAGGATGAAATTTTCACTGAGGTAGAAGAATGGCACCCAGTTTCTTCCAGAATAATAACAATGTACGCAGAAATAGCGTCAAGGCATTTAGCTGTTATTCAAATATATGCCGCTACAGAGGATGCAGATGTTCTGGACAAGGAACAATTTTATGCTGAACTGTAGCAAGAAGTTCTTAAGGAACAGAACAGAAATAGGGATATAATCATAATAGGAGACTTCAAAGCAAGGACAGGAAACGAGTTTATACGAGCCCACGGGGTAATGGGCATGCATGGCGGAGAAGAAACAAAAAATAATAATGGACAAAGATTAATTGATTTCTGCGTGAATTTCGACCTCCTTATTGGAAACTCCCTATATCCCTATAAAAAAGTCCACAAAATTAGTTTTAGTGCACAGGAAAGAAACGCAAACAGCAATATTGATTACATCCTGTCTAGCAGAAATGTGAGGAAGCTCTTCACAGATGTAAAAGTCATACGGGGGGCAGAAATCGGTTCAGATCACATGTGCTTGTAGCCGATACTCAAATTCTGAAGCCTCGAAGAGCACCCAGAAGATTTTATAAAAAGATTGATATCCCGCAGTTCCAAAATCCACAGTTGCAGGAAAGGTACGCGATACAACTAGGAACGAAATTGCGTGAAACAAACCTAGGTGCACCTTTGGACGAAATCTGGATCGATATCAAAGAAAAAGTTCTACAAACAGAGGTGTGTGGCTCAAAGAGATACTCTTCCTTAGGGAAAAGGACAGAATGGTGGAGCGAGCTGGTGAAAGCAGCTGTAAAAAGAAAGAAAATCGCTTGGAAGGAATAACTAAATAAAAGAAACGATCAAACCTGGGAACTCTACGTGCGACGAAGAAAAGAAGCAAAAATACTTGTAAGAAATGCTAAAAAGAAGAGTTGGGAAGAATTCGGCCAACAGCTACAGAAAAATTATAGTGAACATATTAAACTTTTCTGGAAGAAGATAAAATTACTGAGAGGCAAAAAATGCAAGCCAATAAGAAATGTGAAAAATGCGGCAGGAAGAGTTTTGACCAAGAAGAAAGAGATCTTGGACAGATGGAGACAGCATTATGCACAAACGTTTGAAGATTCAATGGGGGAAGAAAGTAATGGATATTAGGACGGAAAGAATCACAGACAGTGACAGAGACAGAACTATGGGAAAAAGAAGTTGAGACAGCCATAGAGAAGCTCATGTTAAGAAGATCAGCTGGAAGAGACGGAATTCTTCCCGAGCTAATTAAGTACGGAGGACAGGAATTGGTTAAAGTACTCCAGGGGTTATTCCAAAGAGCATACGATGAGAAAAGCATTCCAAAAGACTGGGAATACAACGCCATTGTCCCGATCCATAAAAAAGGAAACCAAAGTGACTGCAACAATTATAGGCCTATATATTTGTCTCAAGTAGTACATAAATTGTACACATCTATACTGGGAAGAAGGCTCAGAGCTGTGGTTGAAGAAAAACCTCGAAGAAGAACAAGCTGCCTTCAGACCTCAAAGACAGAGTCAGGATCAAATATTCTCATTAAGGACAGTAATAGAGAAGGCTTGGGACAGGGACAAAAACATATATCTAGCTTTCTTGGACCTGAAAGCCGCTTTCGATTCTGTGCCTAGAACGGAATTATGGAAAGCACTGAGGGCAAAGAGTGTTCCAGTGGAACTTATAGATGCCATCAGATCCTCTTATAAAGGCTTTAAGGGAATTGTGAGAATTAACGGAAAGTAATCAGGAAGCTTCGATATGAGGCGAGGAGTGAAACAGGGTGACAGCCTAAGCCCGCTACTCTTTATAGTACTAATGGACGAAATTTTGAAAATATGTAATAGAAGGACAGCACGAGCAGTAGTAGGAAAATGGAACATGAGGACAATTCTTGCGCAGACACTACTCTATGCAGATGATATTGTACTCGTTGCAGACTCTGTACAGAACCTCCAACAAGCGGTAGTGGAATGGGATGCCGAACTTGAAAGGGCATGATTATAGGACCTGCCTCCAGCACGGAGGCAGACCACGGAAGACATGGATGGACCGAATGGACCAGGTGGGCGAGAAGAGGGTGCACGGGGCTTACGACTGAAAGCCATGAAGGTGTTGGCGAGGGACCGTGATGCTTGGTCGATTTGAGTCGAGGCACCTCCACGCTGAGAGGCACAAAGGAGGTAGTAAAAGAAGAGAAGTTAAAAGTGTTCTATTGAATTAACCCTAAAGAACTTGTCATATGATCACAACAAACGTACACCCTCACAAAAGGACACCCTGCTCTTCCACCTTTATTTTATTCGTATTTACCTCTGCATCTCAAAGAGCCAGATTGATTTGTAACTAAAACTGTGACGATTGAAGCATTTCTCACATAAAAAAAGAAATTTTGGAATGTTCCAAATCTTGATAATAGAATTTCACCAACGATACGGGTTATAATTTTGTTTTGTTTTTAACTTATAGCTCGGGGCTAAGTTCAGGCTACCGAGCGGGTTCGCAGGTGGTGGATAGCGGGACGTCCTGTCAGTTCGACAGGACAGCTGTGAATATATCGAATAAGCAGCCCCGAACCATGAACGGCAGCGTTATCAGGGTGGGGGGGGGTGGTTGGTGGCGTCACCACTCTCGCAAGTACCCTAAGAGCCCAATGACGACGATGTGACGAGGCGAGTATGCGCCGCCTCTAAATAAGTGCAGCCTCTCCTGCAAAGCGGGAATGCCCGGGTAGACAGGACCCGAAAGTCAGGGATGGCAACCTGTCTAAGGGAAAGTGACCCCAACAGAAAACCTCTGGTCCTCCAGGTTGGGGGTTTCTATCAGGCCAGCACCCTGTTAGTAGAAAAACTTCTTCAAGCTAAAATAAGTCAGATAAAAGAAAAGCCGGACGGAAACATTGGTAAACGGAAAAGGACATTACAAATTGGAACGTGGAATGTGCAGGGTCTCTCTAATAAAAAAACTGAGGTATTCGCAGAGATAGAGAAGTCCAAACTTGACATCGTGGTATTTACAGAGACAAAGGTGAAGGGAAGGGGCCAAGAAAGAATTGGAAATTGGATTCACATTTGGAATGGAGTGGATAAAGGTGAGCGGGCCAGGGCAGGAGTCTCTATTGCAATCCGAAGAAAACATAAGCGAAGGATAACCTTTTATGAGATGGTCTCGGAAAGGGTTATCAGATTAGATATGAGAATATTCGGATACAATGTCTCTATTCTGGGAGTATATAGCCCAGATAATAATATAATGGCCGCCGAAAAGGACCTTTTCGATGACGTTTTTAGAGGCAATATAGAAAGGATCAGGCAAAAGGATCAAGTGTTTATAATGGGGGATATGAATGCTCGAGTTGGAAAGGAAGAAAAAGGAAACCCGGTAGTGGGTACATGCGGAGAGGAAGACGTAAATAATAACGGCACCAGACTCCGGGATATCTGCGAGGAATTTGAATTAAAAATACAAAACACGTTTTTCCAACACAGAAAGGAACATCAGTTCACATGGAGTAAACCGTGATTCAGACCTTCTATCTTGGATTACTGTATATCAAAGCAACAAAGCCTAATACCAGTAATGGATGTGAGAGTCTTGCGAGGCATGGAATGTGGCAGCGACCATTATTTGATTAGAGCAAAATGCTTGGCACTGTGGAGAAAAAAACAGGATGCACCTGAACAAACAAAATCCGTTCTCTTAGATGAGCGTAAATATAAGATTCATCTGCTCGTTGACGAAAGCGTAAGCGACCTTTACAAACGCCGCCTAGAAGACAAAATAATGGATAATGGGAGTAGTAATGCCATAGAAATATATGAACACATTAAAGAATGTATCCATGAACCAGCGAGTGAAGCCTTAGGGGAAATAGAAACGAACCCACCAAAGCAATGGTGGAGCAGTGAAATAGAAGAAATGGTTGACAAGAAAAAAGTACTCTTCAATAAGTGGCTATGTAGTGGAAGCCAAGATGATTGGAGAGAATATAGAAATATGAACACACGGGTGAAGCGTACTGTCACGGAAAGCAAGAACCAAGCATGTGAAGCATGTTGTAGGAGGATTGATAATACCCTGGGCTACAATAAGATTCGTGAATCATGGAGGATACTAAAGGCTCTCAGGAAACAAGTGAAGGGAAATGTGATTCCTCTAATAAGTGAAAGGACCTGGTTGGAATATTACAAAAATCTGCTCACAGAAACTAGGCCGGAATGGTCAGGCTTATATCCACCTGAGGAGGATGCACAAGGGAATGTTACCGTAGAAGAGGGTGAGGTTCTTGATGCAATTAGACATGCAAAATGTGGAAAAGCTGCAGGACATGGAGGTATCTCGATGGAACTGTTAAAGGCAGGAGGAAAACAGATTATTAAAGGCTCTAACAAAGCTAATAAACCTCCTATTAAAAGGACAAGAGTTACCAAAGGACCTTAAGACAGGATTTATTACATCTATATATAAGAAAGGAAACAGGAAGGAATGCCGAAATTATAGAGGCATATGTGTCCAGAGTTCTATATCAAGAATCATCGCTAGAATTCTGAAGGGTAAATTAGAAGAGGAGTTCATTACTCCAGAAGAGCAGTTCACTGGGTTCACTGCTGCCAGGTCGTGTACGGACAGCATATTTGTTCTAAGACAGCTCATAGAAAAACGAATAGAAAAAGGAAGAGCTGTGCAGATAGCTTTTATAGACCTAGAGCAAGCGTATGACACTGTACCGAGACGGAATATGTGGAAAGCCCTTAAGAATGCGGGTATGAGTAATGCCCTAATAAACGCAGTGATGTGCATGTACAGGGAGGACGAATATAGAGTAAAGCTTGGCTCTCATGTATCTGAGCCTTTTTCTGCATCCAAAGGACTTAAGCAGGGTTGCTGTATGTCACCGACGCTGTTTAAAATTTATGTACAACAGGCAGTAAAGGAGTGGAGCGCACGATGGGAGAGAAAAGGTATAGACGTTAACGGACATTTGCTGTTCTCCCTTTTCTTTGCCGACGACCAAGCGGTGGTCACATATAACCGAGAAGGCCTGGAAGAAGCGTTAAAGACCCTGGAAAAAGAATACAGCCTGTGGGGTCTCAGAATAAATTTTGATAAGACCGAATACCTGCCAGTGAATTGCAAGGAGGCCGCGGACCTACAGATTGATGGGAAAGTGTGCAAGAAGGTAGCTAGCTTCCTTTAAATACCTAGGGTCAACAATAGACAGGAACGGGACGTCAGAACCCGAGGTTAGGAGGAGGGTTGGCCTGGCAAGAAGCGTGACTAGAATGTTACATCCAGTTCTGTGGAACACGATCATCTCAACGGACAACAAAAGGCGCATTTTTAGAAGTATTGTTAAGCCATCCCTCAGCTACGCCACAGAAACCTGGACACTTAACCGAGGGCTCAACTCTAAACTACAAGCGGCAGAGATGGATTTCTGGAGGAGATGCCTAAGGATTACTCGCCTAGACCAAATCAGAAATGATGAGATCAGAGGCAGGCTGGGAGTGACCGAAGGAGTCCCGGAGAGGATTGGAAGAAGCAGGCTTCGATGGTATGGACACTGTCAGCGGATGCCAGAACGTAGGTGGCCTAAGAGGATTCTGCAGTGGGAACAACCAGGAAGACGGAGGAGAGGAAGACCCCGAACCCGGTGGAGGGACTGTGTGGAGGAGGAAATGGCAGGCAGGGGACTTGACGAGGATGACTGGTGGGATAGAGATAAGTGGAGGGACGCTCAGACTTAACCAGGCAACCCATTGAGGGATAGAACCTGCAAAAGTAAAAAAGTAAGTAACTTATAGTATGAGTTAGACTCTATGTAATCGTATGAGTTTCAGTTGACTCTAGTATGAGTTTTATTAAAATATAATAATCCTGAAGCTTTTTAAAATGGCCATCACGATTACTGTGATCATCATTCCCATCCTTTCTCATCACAAAATTTTTTAATTGTTGATCGATCAAAAATTTTATTCTTTGTAGAGAAAATAGATAAATAAATATGCATTTATGATCATTTTTAGCTTTTTAGAACTAGTTTCCTCGGCAGTGCGTCGTGATAGATTCATTCCAATAATGGGGTATCTCATGTTTTGTGGGGTTTCATAGAAAATTATGAATTAGATAATTACTTTTGTTGTATGTGATATATATAAGTTAAATTAAAAAAATATATTATGATAAAAAAAAGGGTTTTATTATAAAATTCCAATACATATAAAAATTTTTTTTTACTGAAAACATCATCTTGGGAAAGACCTAGCATGATCATGTGAACACGGCTAATTATGAGCTATCGGTGAGGCTGATTTTTTTAAAAACATTTTTCCTGAATTTCAGCATTTCCATTAGGAAAGAAAAATATACAAGATATTATTTTGATAAAAAAAAAAGTTTCTTGTCCTTGGAGGGCTAATATTACAATCTGCTATTCCTAAAGGGAATAAGTATTATAGATGACAACAAATCCATTCCACACATTTTGTTGACCATTTTATACAATATATATAATGACAATTTCTCACATTAGGGAAGTGGAAATAACAAATATATATAAAACAATAAATTTATTTTAGAAGAATTTGTTGGTGCAGTGGTTCGAAGTCGAATCCTTCATTCAAATGGCTTATACAAAAAAATTGAGTACAAATGTTTGGTTATTTAATTTGTTTTTTTGTTCGACTCGAGCCGAATGACATCTTATCTGCATCAATCGTCAATAAGATGGGTATTTTCGCGTCGTATCGATACACGAGTTGACACAGACAACAATATAGTGTTGTGGAATATTTGTGCAAAGTTTGGTGGAAATCCGACGATGGACACCGCCGTGGCGAGAGCTGAGGAAATTGCCAATTTTTTGGCATCACCAGGGGCTAGCTGCAGCGGGCCTGGATAGGACTCCCACCACCAGCCGCCATTATCTTATCTCCAGTAAGGTCAGTGCCACAGCTTAGCGCTGTTTATTTACCTGTCAAACTTTATTGACACGTAAGCTAATATATGCAACTTTTAATAAGTTCCACTTATTCTGTAATATGTCCAATATCTGATATTAATACATTAATACAAAACAATCTTGGCTTATTAGATAATAAGTCTGAAAAAGTAGACGATGTGTAAATATTGTTCGATCGCCTTCATGAGACTACGAATGCAGTAAAATGGCTTCTAAATGAAGTAAATGATTAAATAGTGTTCTGAATTCTCTGAATATCATACCGATGAAGAGGAATTGGAACAAGAGATTGAATGGAAAACTGTGGAAACAAGGCGAAATAGGAAAAGAAAAGCTAATTCTCCACTATTCTCCTCCTCTAAACAACAAAGTGATATTAAGATTTCAACCGCTAAAACCAGCCTTCAAAAACAGCCTCCCCCGATATTTGTATCAAACTTAAAGTCCTCTAAGTCTTTAATTTGTAATCTTAATAAAATTACTAGTGAAAATAAATCATTCATTAGTAAAAGTACTGGCTCAGATTCAGTAAGAATTAACGCGAAAAATGAAACTTCGTATGGAGAAATCAGAGACTACTCAAAGAATAATATTTACCACACTTATGAAAATAAATCTTTGAGGCCTATACGAGTGGTAGCCAAGGGTCTAAGCCGCACATGATCAACTGAAGATATAGAAGAATATCTAAAAGGTATGAATTACAAAATCGAACAAGTTACGCCAAAGTTAACCTGGATAGATAAAAAACCTTTAAATATGTTTATATTAAGTTTTTCGAACAATGAAAATATTGATAATATTACAAAAATAAAACACATTTTGCAATAATCAGTGGAAATAGACCCTTTATAAGGCACGAAACTCATACCACAATGTAAAAATGCCAAGGATTTGGCCATACTAGGAACTTTTGTGGGAAAAAACGTTGATGCGTGAAATGTGCTGGTGACCACATAACAGCAGAATGTAATAAATCAAAAGAAAGCCCACCAAAATGCGTAAACTGTGATAGTGAACATCCGGCTAGCTATCGTGGTTGTATTATTGCAAAAGAACTGCAAAAAATAAAATAAATAGAAAAATTATCCAATCGCAGCAAGAGCAAAACAGCATGTGAAAATAGTACAAGAAAATAACCACGAAAAAATAGAAGAGAAAAATAGACCAGAGAAAATCAATAACCATAAGGAAATATCACCTATACAAAAACTGAACCAAATACAAACATTGATGTGACAAATGAAAATATCTTACAACAGCTTTTAAATGAAATGAATGAATTTCAAAATTCACTAAAACAAATTAAGGACCAATACAAATATATAAAACAAAGGTTGACCAAAATTGAAAATAAGCCCAAACAAGGACGTAAATCAAAGGGGAAATAATGGCTAACCTTAAAGCTGCTTGGAACGCCAATGGGCTGTTAAAAAATAAAAACGAACTCGAGGTATTCTTGGGAATAAATAATATTGATATATGCCTTATATCAGAAACGCATTATACAAATGAAAGCTTCTTCAAGTTCAGAAAATACTTATTTTATCACGCAATACACCCAATTATCTCAGCTAGGGGAGGAAGTGGGGTGTTAATTAAAGAAAATATCAACCATTATGACAATTTTAAGATAGAAAGAGAAGAAGTACAGATAGCAGCAATTACCGTTAAGACAAAGAACTATCTGTTGTCTGTTGCCAGTATCTATTGTCCTCCGAGGTATACCTTAAAGAAAGAGCAGTACATAGATCTCTTTAGTCAGCTTAGTAACAGATTTGTCGTTGGTGGTGATTTTAATGCTAAAAACAACCAATGGGGATCACGTTTGACTACCACCAAAGGTAGAGAACTATCCAATGCAATGCAGGAACTCGGTTTTCATCCTCTATCGACTGGTTAGCCGACATATTGGCCAATTGATTCAAATAAAATACCAGACCTAATAGACTCCTTTGTTTTAAAAAACATTTCAACCAATTACTTAACAATAGAAGAAAGTATGGAACTAAACTCCGACCAAACCCCGATTATTCTCACTCTCAGTGAAAAGATTATTAAAAAAATACCAAATCCATCTCTGAGCAATAAAAGAACTGACTGGGAAAGCTTTAATATTGACCTAACTAGAAAATTTACCTGAAATCTTCACTTTCATCGAAAGAAAAATCGATGATGAAGTTAATAAGTTTGTTACTGATATAATAGCATCCAGCATGGAAAAACACGCCAGTAATAAAGAGGAAACTAAATGGAAACTGTTACCCGCTAGAAATTAAACTTATCCGAGAAAAAATAAAGCAAGGAAAACATGGAAAAAGTCTCGTATGCCAAAAGTAAAAACTGAATGGAATAGATAGCAGCTAAGCGTCAGAAGACAATCCAAGAAATAAAAAATGAAACATTCAATAACTTTTTGAGTGAACTGACGAATGATAATAGTACTGAGTATTCACTCTGGAAGGCAACTAAGACCTATGAGAGACCCATATTACAGGCTGCACCATTGAAGGATACCGACAACTAATGGATTAAAGATAATCAAAGCAAAGCTCAAGTCTTCGCTCGCTACCTTGCGGAAATTTTTTCTCTGCATAATAGTGAAGTGGAACTTTCCGATGAAGCACCACTTGCAGAAATGAATATTAACAACCCACCAGTCACCATCAAAGAAGTAAAAAATGGTATTAAACAAGAAAGAACTACCAAGAAAGCGCCCGGGTATGATCTCATCACAGGAGAAATATTTAAAGCTCTTCCACGAAAGGCTATAATTAAAATAACGACAATAACAAATGCGGAATTCCGACTTAGCTACGTTCCGCAGATGTGGAAGATTGGAGAAGTCATCATGATCCCAAAACCAGGAAAACCACTTCAAGAGGTAACTTCGTACCGCCCCATATCGTTATTACCCTTGTTGTCAAAAATTGCTCCTCAAGAGATTAATGCCCCTCATCGAAGAAACAAAATTGATACCTGATCATCAGTTCGACTTTCGGCAGAAACATTCAACCATCGATCAATTACACAGAATACAAATCGAATTGAGAAAGCATTTGAAGAAGGAGAATTCTGCTCAGCTGTCTTTCTGGACGAACACAGGCATTTGACAAAGTTTAGCATCAAGGTCTATTCGATAATCTTAATAAAAGTCTCCCCGGACATTATATTCTACTCTTAAAGTCCTACTTATCTGATAGGTACTTCAGAATAAGGCAAGAAGATGCATATTCTGGGCTCTATGAAATAAGTGCCGGTGTTCCGCAGGGTAGTGTACTAGGCCCCATACTCTTTCTGCTCTATACCGCCGATATCCCAGAAGTTGAAAAATGTGTCATGGCCACCTTCGTCGATGACACAGCTGTTCTTTCCATCGGAAATGACAATCATGAAACCACAAGAAAATTAAACACAACAATAGCCATTATACAAAGATGGACCTCAAAATCTGTACATGTTGATTTTAATAACAAAAAAATCAACTATCAACCCATAACCATAAATAATAAAGTGATCCCGTATTCAAATCAAGCTAAATATCTCGGGATGACACTGGACGCAATACTCCGATGGAAAGAACACGTTAAAAAAAAACTAATAAAACTCAATTTGAGTTATCAAAAGTTATATTGGCTCCTAGGCAGGCAATCCAAAATGTCTGTAAACAATAAAATGTAAATATATAACCAAGTCCTGAAGCCAATCTAGGCATATGGAATTCAGGTGTGGGGATGCACGAGGGACTCCAATAGAAAAATAATTCAAAGGTTTCAAAGTGTTAAGGGGCATCGTAAATGCACCTTGGTACATCAGGAATGATGATCTCCACAGAGATCTTCGTGTGCCAACCGTGGAGGAGGTAATCCAAAAATACGCCCAATCGCATCAGGATCGCCTGCAAGACCACGTCAACGCCGAGGCTGCCCATCTCCTGGACTTATTGAAGCACTTGTGAGGAGGCTAAAGAGAAGGAAGCCCCATGACCTAATATAGGGTCTTGTGTTTTACGTTCAAATACTATACTTTATGTATAGTGTATATTAATAGTGTATTTTTATTATTATTATTAGAAAACAATGTTAATAAGTCGTAAAGAGCTTGATTGTAATATAAATAAATAAATTTTAAAAAATTTAATTTGTTTTTAACCACAAAAATACGTTATTTACCATAATATATTAATTGATAAGGAGATTAATGGTATTATTATAATGATTGCAATATTCTCTCCTGAAAAATATTTATTTATCAGAAAAATTTTTTTTTTTTATAAAACTGATATACAATAGTGTTCAAAAGTTTCTGGCCACTTAAATTGATTTAAATATTTGGTCTCTATTAACACCGATCAAAGTGAGATTATATAGGCTAACCCTAGTAACAAAAACACCTCTGACAAACCTTTCGCTGATCTTTAAACAATTTCTTGTCGACTGTTAAAGATTTTCATAATCATAAGTTTCCGGCCACCCTTTGTTGTCACTGTTTGCAAAGGATTAAATATAAGTTGATATAATTACGTTTATGCCTGACACTGAGGCTATCAATATTATCAATATATGTCCTCACACCAGTCCGCATCTTCGAGAAAAAATCCTCTCTCTCTCTCCGAGAAATGTTAATCCTCCTGAGACATTTCTTGTATTAAATTAACAGTAAATGACTTCCTACGTAAACTTAGTAGCGGCCATGGCCTAGAGGATCGATTAAGGAAAGAAAAGCCAAAGAAAACCTCAAAAAATGCGGATAAAGCCTTAATACAAAAGTGAACCATGAGAGATGTGCCGATGATATCTAAATGAATTAAGACGCCTCAACAGCGCTAATGTCAGCCGAGTAACTGTCATTTAGCACCTACATGTGTGTGGGTTATACAACCGAGCAGTTGTGAAGAAACCATTCCTCAGCAAGAAAAATCAGAGACCCTATCTTGAATTTGCCTATGAGTATATACATTGGGTTTTAATAAGTGGAAAAATGAGGTATTTTTTGGACAAAAAAAAATTCAGTTTGGACACCAATGATAGAGGACAATATGTAAGATGACCTAGAGGCACAAGGAATACTGTTCATGTTTGGTGGTAGGAATCTAACGGTGTGGGGTGTATTTTCAGCTTATGGTGTTAGAACCTTCGTGCTCATAAAGGAATGACCGGTAATATGTTTAGGAATATTATGCGAAACAATTTACTGCAATATGGGCCAAAAAATAAAAAAATAGTCCCTGTTTTTAAGCACAAAAACGACCAAAAATATATACCAGCTATTGTTATCCAGTTGCTCCAGTCAAAAATAGGGAACGTTTTGAAGTAGCTGGCTTAAAGTTTGAATCTTAAATAGATAGAACATTTATAGCAGAAGGTGATTTGAAAACCAAAAAATCCCATAATCATAATAAAATTTATCAAAAAGTCACCGAACACTGGCAGTCCATTAGACAAGACAAAATTCTGGCGTTAATAAATTTAATGTTCCGACGGTATTTAACTGATATTTCTGCCAAAGGTATGACAACTATATATTAATAAAAAAACACTGTGAAAAGTTGAAAAAATTGATTTCTATCAACAGGAAAACAAAGATTCCTGGAATCTTTTTCCTTCCCTATCAAAGTCATTTGGTTTTTGAGACTAAAAGTTTTAAAGTGTTCTATTTTTTTTTTTTTCGGCTAAAGTTGATGGCAAGCCTCTACCCACCAATGACCAATAACAGTCAACATATAAACATATGACTAATTAATATGACCAATAGCAGACCTACCATATATTCAAAGTTTGCCTAATTTAAAAATGAAAGGATGATGCATGGTCACTAAACAATGAACTATATTAATTATAAACAATAATAATTACAAGTAAATAAGGAAATGAAATAATCATATCAACGCTAACCATCAGATTTTTCTAATCGTATAATCTCACGGTTACAGTGACATGTTAAATAATAAATTCCAACATTATATATTTCGTTCAATGAAACTAAATTTTTTTACACCGTAGGGTGGGTTTTAGTATTTATTACTAATATGTTTAATATATATTTTTTCAATGGTTTCTGTAATCCCAGGTTTACTCAATTAAACAAGTACTGCTAAGATATACATTTATTAAGAAACATTTGTTAACAATTAGGAAAATAAACCTTGAACAACAGGGTTATAAAAGGGTAAATAAAAGAAAGAAACAAAGAAAAGAAAGCAAGTAAAAAACAAAAGCAAAATCATAATCATTAAACTACCTAAAAATATACATAAATATACCTAAAAATAAAAATTGTACAAAAACTGGTAGATGCAAAATCAAAAGTGAGCTGGCCAACCATTCACATTAAATGACAATAAAAGCAAAACAACCATGCAACTGCAATAGGGTGTAGTTCCGCAGACGCCCCCATTTTCAAATGCCTATTTCTTCCATGTCACTCCACCAAAACATAAATCCAAATAGTGCTATTTAATCTGCATTTAACCAATTTTCTTCTCATACTTAAATTTTTAAAGGGTATACTATTATTATGTTGAGAATATTAATTAAAAAAAATTTGGGACGTCTGCGGAACTATTTACAAAGGTAAAAAGTTCCGCAGACGCCCCCAGCCCTTTGCTACGTAAAATAAGTAAAAATATTTTCGTAGGTTACAACTACAATTATATGAGGACGACATAGATATTGTGGGACGCTCTCACAGAGCTGCGACTAGCCCTTGCATTTCTTGCACTTGAGACTATTCGCCCCTTTGATCTGTAAATTAATCAAGAGAAAACAAAGAACATGGATACCAGCCATGCCGTACTGTTGAACAGAACAAAAATACCATTCGGACGTTACAAATTCGAGCAGGTTCCTGAATTTACCTACCTCGGCTCACAGGTCAATGTGGAAAACCGCATAGGTGATGAAATTAAGAGGAGAATCCTGGCAGCTTATAGATACTTCTTTGCCCTCAGGAAGAAGCTGACCAGTAGGCTAGTGTCCAGGAAAAACAAGTTCACTCTATATAAGACCTAGATCAGGCCCGATCTCACATATGGCTCTCAGACATGGACGACAACAAGGTCTGATGATAAGACATTAAGGATTTTTGAAAGGATAGTTTTTCGTCGAATCTTTGGAGCGGTATGTGTTGAGAATGAATGGAGACGACTCACAAATGCGGAGGTGAACCGACTCTTTGATGATCTTGATGTGGTCTCAGTCATTAAGGTCGAAAGATTCTGGTGGGCTTAAATATTAAATATTTTTGAAATTTTGACAACATTTTCGGATTTAGCATTACATTTTCTATAATAGCTGAGTACCTGTAACCTTGAATTTTACAAACTTGGGATCTAAAGAACAGCTTGGGCTTCACCTTATTTAGGATAGTTACAAGGTCATATATTACTTAAACGCTTACTGTTTTTTCGGAAAAAACAATTCACAAAACTGCAAATCTCACAAAAACTTGAAAATTTAATCAGCTTTCCAATGATATGTTAAAAGTAATGATTCTGTTTCGATTTCATGGAGAAATTAACTTTTAAAACAGAAAAAACATGGTGTTCTCATTTGGCATACAAATCAGTTACTTATGTAAATAAAACATTATGACAACCCCTTAATGGAAATATGCATTTTAAACATAATGAACTCTTCAATGTAATAAAAAGCAAAAAAAAAAAAAATTATTGTTTAATAGAAAATAAAGGAAAACTTTCAATAAAGCGACACCAGATCAGAGGATCTTATGTTATTACATTTATTTGTTCATTATTATTATTTACTCATTATTAGGATTTATTTTATTAGATTTTCAATGTATTGTTTAAAACCCAATGATAATGAATATAGACCTAAATTTTGCCGTTAGCTTCTGAATGCAGATGATATTGACGAATGCAACTTTTTGAGGTGAATTTATGGATAGATTAAACTATTAAACAATCATTTTTTTCTTTGCTTTTTATTACAATGAAGAGTTGGTTCATTATGTTTAAAATGCATATTTCCATTAAGGGATTGTCATCATTTTTTATTTACGCAAGTACCTGATTTGTATGCCAAATGAGAACACCATGTTTTTTCTGTTTTAAAGGTAAATTTCTCCATGAAATCGAAACAGAATCATTACTTTTTAGATATCATTCGAAAGCTGATTAAATGTGGAAGGTTTTGTAAGATTTGCAGTTTTATGGATAGTTTTTTCCAAAAACGGTGAGCGTTGAAGTAATATAAGACATTGTAACTTCCCTAAATAAGGTGAAGATCAAGCTGTTCTTTAGATCCCAAATTTGTAAAATTCAAGGTTACGTGTTTTTTGCTCTTATAGGAAATTTAATGCTAAATCCGAAAATGTGATCAAAGTTTGAAATTTTTTTTAAAAATTGGAGATATTACAGCTTTTATGGTAAAAAACGTGGTTTCTTCAAAATCAAAGAATTCAAATTCTTTGATTTATCGTATATTTGCAACGGATTGGAATAGAAAGGTAAGGTATGCAGCATTTTGCTACATTTTTAATCTAGTTTTACCCAATTTTTTTTTTCACTAAGAGGTACTCACCCTGAATAATCCAAACTTGTAAATAATAATGATTTTTTTCTAAGGAACACATTTTTTTTTTATTTACACATATAAATAATATTTTTTCCACGGGGTGTCTATGGGTCGCCCCCCAACTTTTTCAACATAATATTTTCTAAAGGATAACTAAACTATAAGGATAACTAAAGCACTTCAATGAGTTTAATACTAAACATCAATTAGTTAAATGATGATTAAATAGTACTAATTGGATTTAGGTTTTGGTCGAGTGACGTGGAAGCAATAGGCATTTGGTAGGCATCTTTACACAAATAAAGAATATTATAAAAAAAAGTTGATGGCAAGCCTCTACTCATCAATGACCTATAACAGTAACATTTACTCATTGTTTGCCTAATTTAAAAATGAATGGATAATGGTCACTAAACACTGCGCTATCTTAATTATAAATAATTTTAATTATAAGTAAATAAGAAAATGAAATGATTAAATCAACGCTAACCATCTGATCTTTCTAACCGTATAATCTCACGGTTATCACAGTGACATAGCCTGTAATAATTATAGACCTCCACGTCTAGAGCAAGAAGGCTGTAAAAGAGCTTCTCGTCAGCCATACTAAATCTCAAAAAGAAATAAGAACACAGAAAGCAGTTGATCACACGAAGAACAACTTTCAAATGGGGCAAATAAAAGTATTGTAAATTTCAAGTTAAGATTTTCGTTTCCATGGATTTGCAACGTTTCCATGGATATAGTTTAAACAATATTTTTGAAATACGTGATTATATAAACATAGTCAATTTAAATACATTTAGGGTTAAATAATAAAGTTCAACATTATATATTTCGTCCAATGAAACTAAAATATTTTACACCGTATGGTTTTGGTATTTATTACTAATATGGTTAATATATCTTTGGTCAATGGTTTCTGTAGTATCAGGTTTACTCAGTACAGCTAAGATATACATTTATTAAGAAACATTTGTTAACCATTAGCAATATAAACCTTGAACAACAAACAAATAAATAAAGAGACCAAGTAAGAAACAAAATCAAAATTATAAACATTATATTAACTACAAATTATGTACAAAAATTAGTAGATGCAAAATCTAATGTGAGCTGGCCAAGTATTATCATTAAATGACAATAAAAACAAAAAAAAAAGATTTTTTTTTTTTTTTTTTTTTGGCAGCAGATGTACGCATAAACCGCAGGAAGGACGAAGTGAGGGAAGAGGATAAAGAGGAGCTACTACTACAGATGATAATGAGGATAAAATGGAAATAAGTGAGTCCCTGAAGAATTATCAGGTGATGACGAGAATCTGGCAGAATTTCTCAAGTTTGGAGGACAGACAGTGATTACAGATATATACAATTTTATACAGATTCAGGGAAATATGCTGAAAGACTGAGGCATTGTTATCCTCTGCCCAGTCTCGAAGAAAGGTGATGAAATGACTGCTGCGGAATAGCACTTCTGTCGACTGTGCATAAGGTGTAGTCCATTGCAATCAACCGGAGATTAGTAAGGTGGTTTGAGAGAGTCGTAGTTAAAGCATAACATTAGTCTAAACCACCTGTTTATATAATTCAAGCAAGCATATGACTAACAAGGGAAGGGCACACTCAGTCTCTTCCGGATCTTGTTATCAATTTTTTTGGAGGTTCATGGTCAAAAAATATTAGACATTTTACCGTTCCGTCTAATGGGCTCTAGAAGCTGAGAGAAATATAGACATGATTCTTGCACTACTATCTTTGTTTTTGAGTAAAAATTTAACTAAAAATACAGCAGCTTCATAGGTTTTGGTTTAGGTTAATTAATTTCTAAACGAAATGATTTGATATTCAAGTAAACTACCCTTATAGTTTTATTTACACAATAAATGACTTCAGATTCGAATTCAGCACGCGAGACCGTCTGTCGATCCCAAAGATGAATCATTATGAAGCAATTCATTACTCTCCTTAGTCTCATCTCTAGCTCAGCAGACAGCCCCCCGTACACCAAGCACCCGTAATCAAAGTGGGGAAAATGAGAGAGGATACCAGAAGTTGACAGGTTCTTCGGGGAAAGGAGTCACGATATCTTTGCAGCTGTTTGAGGATCATGATGGATTTTCTGGTAATTTGGGAAATGTGGTTACTCCAGGATGGAGTACACTCCATTACTCCAGGAATGATAAACAATTTTTTTTAATGGACAAAAACTTGAATTATGGTTATAGTTAGAACCTTAAATCGATAGAATATTTATGGCAGAAGGTAATACGGCGTTTTAAAACCGGAAAATCCCAAAATCATAATGAAATAAATCAAAAATTCACCAAACATTGGCGTCCATTCGACAAGACAGAATTCTGGCCCTAATAAATTAGATAACCCGACGGTGTTTAGCTGATATTTCTGCCAAAGGTATGGCAACTATACATTAATAAATATTTACTGAAAAAACTGTGGGATAATGCCCTAATACTATTAAAAGGTGAAAAATTTAATGAACGGTCTGATGAACGTTCGCGGATGATTCAGCTATAAAATCACATCTTGATTCTAAAAAAAGCCTCTCCCAATATACAGTCTCTACTTACAGATCGAAAACTGTTGAAACCAATTGAGGATAAAAGAGAATGGACCCAAAATATCCAAATGGAACTCATACACTTTATAGGCAAGAACTTATCAGAAGATTCAAACAGGTACACCAAATAGTATGTTTATAAAACCTCTCAACTTTAACGGATAACAATATTTTAATTTACAAGACTATCATAAAGTCTACCCGACTTGAGCTTTGGGAGACAGCAAGCTATTTGTAACCAAGATAAATCATAACCAACGTTCCGACTGTGTCTTCAACAAAACCTTACATAATATATATTTTGTCCTTGAATTTATTGTTAAATATTCAATCAAATTTGAAAGATCATAATCGTTCTAATCATCCAAACCATCAGGCGCAAACCCTATCCCTTTCCACACATCTCTCTAAGGTTAAAAAACACTGATCTCGGGACTGTAAAATTCGCTATGATCTGCTAGAGTCCAGGTATCATTTATGTACTTTTTTTATGATATAATTTATTTACATATTAAACTTTTATAAACTGTGGTAGATTGCAATATGTTATCAAAATAAAAGATTTAAAAAAAAATGATAACCAAACCATAAAGTAATAGTAAATGCATTGTAGTATCTATAATAGGTTAGCATACAATATCGCAGTGGTCATTGTATGTTCATCGAATTCACGGACGTTTTATTATTTTAAGACCACTCGATATAATTTGCAGAATAAACATCAATCAATATATTAATTCATAATTTTCTTTTGTTGTTTCTTCGGCTAATTGTAGATTTTTAAAGAATCTTCGCCTTGTGTCATCATCACTAATGGTATCGAAATCAGTTTTAGTATCTCGACTGACAATTTAATAATTTAAGGAAAAGTTAGGGATATTGGAAAGTATATAAATAAAAAGAATTTTACTGGAATATTAAAAAAATGAGAAGATAATATGCACCAAACCAGTATTTTAAAAAATAAAGAAGGAAACCTACAATGCAAGGAAAAAGGTTTTATAGTTTATTTTAATATGTTATGTTTAATAAATATAAACGGCATAGAGGGCAGCAGATGTACACATAAGCCACAGGAATGATGGAGTGAGAGGAGATGATAAAAAGGAGGTACTACCAAATCAGGAGGATATAATGAAGATAAGTGAGCACTAACGAAAGCAAAGATTCCTGGAACCTTTTTCCTTCCCTCTTTAAGTCATTTAGTTTTAGAGACTAAAATTTTTAAAGTGTTCCATTTTTTTTTGTTTTCGGCTAAAGCTGATGGCAAGCCTATACTCATCAATAACCAATAACAGTTATCATATATTCAATGTTTGCCTAATTTAAAATTGAAAGGCTAATGGTTCACTAAACACTGCGCTATCTTAATTATAAATAATATTAATTATAAGTAAATAAGGAAATGAAATGATTAAATCGACGCTAACCATCTGACTTTTCTAACCGTATAATCTCACGGTTATCACAGTGACATAGCCTGTAATAATTATAGACCTCCACATCTAGAGCAAGAAGGCTAAAAAAGAGCTTCTCGTCAGCCATACTAAATCTCAAAAAGAAATAAGAACACAGAAAGCAGTTGATCACACGAAGAACAACTTTCAAATGGGACGAATTAAAGTATTCCAAATATAAAGTTAAGATTTTTGTTTCCATGGATTTGCAACGTTTCCATGGATTTGCAACAACAGTTTAAATAATATTTTTGAAATACATGATTATATAAACATAGTCAATTTAAATGCATCTAGGGTTAAATAATAAAGTTAAACATTATATATTTCGTTCAATGAAACTAAAATATTTTACACCGTAGGCGTTTTGGTATTTATTACTAATATTGTAAATATATCTTTTGTCAATGGTTTCTGCAGTCTCAGGTTTACTCAATTAATCAAGTACAGTTAAGATATACATTTATTAAGAAACATTTGTTAAAAATTAGGAAAATAAACCTCGAGCATCAGGGTAAATAAAAGAAACAAATAAATAAATGAAAGCAAGTAAAAAACAAAAGCAAAATTATAAACTTTATACTACCTACAAATTATGTACAAAAATTAGTTGATGCAAAATCAAAAGTGAGCTGGCCAACCATTCACATTAAATGAAAATAAAAACAAAACAAACATGCAGCTGCAATAGTCTTTTAAAAAATGAACAAAATTACAAAAAAATAAACAATAACAGCACAAGCTAAGCAAAATCTTTCAGGTTATCCAGTTGTGGCAAAGGGTCAATGCCGCTCAGCCCACACGAATTAGGTTAAAACCGCAAGAAAATCCTTAATTATAATAAGTATTTCCTTATCAAATTTTTCATTTGTATACATCAAAAGAAAGTTCTCCTCTTTCCACCGATGTCGATTAAGTTGAATTGCGTTTCAAATTAATAGCGATTTAACGAAACTTTACCAACAGTCGGTTTGAAAATTTCATTCCTTTTGAGGTAATAATATATTGTCTTTTTAATGAATAAACGTTTTTCAATGTTTTTGAGCATGCTGAATTAGAATCTGACGTCTTTTTTTTTTTTGTGTGTAAAAAATCTATAAAGGTAGTTTGCTGAGAGATCTAATCATTTTTTTAGAATTTCATTGACTTAAACCAAAATCAATGAAGCGGATGTGATTTGCACTTAAAAATAAAAAAAAATTATGCAAGTATCATTCCAGTATCATTTTTTAAACGCGAGACATAAAATAATTTTGTTTAAACCTATTTCATTTTTTTTTTCCTCGGCTTCTAGCGCCCTTTAGTCGGAACTGCAAAATACGTGAATAATATTGATCAGGAACTTTCAAAAAAATTGCCAACAAGATCCGTGAGAGACTGAGTGTGTCCTCCCCTTGTGAGTAGATAGGGAAAAGGTGACTAGGGGTATCAGAGCTCTATGAATTCTATCAAAGTAGGAGAGATTACTTGAAATGACATGGACTAAAACTAACGAGGGGACGTTTTGACTTGTAACTCACAGATTTGTATGCCGATTTTTGTGTAGGTAGTAGGGACCTATAATAGTGCAAAACTAGAGTTATAGCCACCAATGAGCATTTTATTATAATAATAATAGCAATACTTTTTTATGCTCAAGACACAAACCGGCTTTAGGGTGCTCAAAAACTCGAAAAAAATGACAAAAATCCAATGAAATCCGCTGTAATTCTGTGGAAAAATTTTTTCATGAAAAACTGACCTCAAATCTCGATTAGCGCACCGAAGAAGCCTTATATGTGAATTTTTATGAAAATCTAAAAAATATTGATTTTTTACCCCTTTCGGGGACCTTAAAATTTAAAAGTTGAGATTTCATCAACAACTTCTAACGACCATAACAACTGATGTGCTCAACCGATTACAATAGTATTAGCATCACAGGAATCAACATACATTCAGCTTTTAATCCATATATAAAACATTTACTCCAGAGTTTAGTGAACAAAAACTGATGATAATAAAAAATTCCAAGGTCAACTATAACTTGAGATATTGCAATAAGGATAAATCCTTGCGAACTCCGGAAAATATGAAATCTCAACATCAAAATTTCAAGGTCCTCGAAAGGGGTAAAAAATCAATATTTTTTTATTTTGATAAAAATTCACATATAAGGGTTTATTGGTGCGCTAATCGAGATTTTAGGTCAGTTTTTCATGAACGAAATTTTCCACAGATTTACAGCGGATTTCATTGGAATTTTGTCATTTTTTTCGAGTTTTTGAGCACCCTTGAGCCGGGTCGTGTCTAGAGCATAACGAAAGTATTTTTATTTCAAATAACAAACAAAACTACAATTTAACTTATTAAATAATATTAATTATAAGTAAATAAGGAAATGAAATGATTAAATCGACGCTAACCATCTGATCTTTCTAACCGTATAATCTCACGGTTATTACAGTGACATAGCCTGTAATAATTATAGACCTCCACATCTAGAGCAAGGAGGCTAAAAAAGAGCTTCTCGTCAGCCATACTAAATCTCAAAAAGAAATAAGAACACAGAAAGCAGTTGATCACACGAAGAACAACTTTCAAATGGGACGAATTAAAGTATTTTAAATATAAAGTTAAGATTTTCGTTTCCATGGATTTGCAACGTTTCCATGGATTTGCAACAATAGTTTAAATAATATTTTTGAAATACATGATTATATAAACATAGTCAATTTAAATGCATTTAGGGTTAAATAATAAACTTCAACATTATACATTTCGTTCAATGAAACAAAATATTTTACACCGTAGGGTTTTGGTATTTATTACTAATATGGTTAATATTAGTAATATTAATATTAATATATTTGGTCAATGGTTTCTGTAGCCCCAAGTTTACTCAATTAAAAAAGTACAGTTAATATAATATATATTTATTTAGAAACATTTTTTAACCATTAGCAATATAAACCTTGAACATCAAACAAATAAATAATAGAAAGCAAGTAAGAAACAAAAGCAAAATGATAAACATTATATTACCAACAAATTATGTACAAAAATTAGTAGATGCAAAATCAAAAGTGAGCTGGCCAAGTATTATCATTAAATGACAATAAAAACAAAACAAACATGCGGCTTATAGTTTTAACACAAAAAACGAATATTACAAAAAAACAAAACAATAACAGCACAAGCAAAGCAACATCATTCAGGTTATCTAGTTGTGGCAAAGGATCAATGCCGTTCAGCCGACACGAATTAGGTTAAAGCCGCAAGAAAATCCTTAATTATTGTAGTAATAGGGATCGCTGTACTGAATGGGCATCGTATAGGTATAGGAAACTCAAATATTGTTAGTGTTGGGCTTCTGTACTAAAATACAAGGTTGGAGGTCGCGCCTTTACTAATTGGTAGCAAAAATGTTGATCTTTCATAGCCGGAAATAGGAGATTTGTCGGGATGGGGGGAGGGGCAAACATCTGTCTGGGAGGCCGTGTACGGCCAAGTGTTAGGCAAGACTGTGACTGCTGACGATTGCGTTGCCTGTTCCTCCCGGGCATCATAGTGGAATTGCTCAGGTCCACGGAAGTAAAGTATGACCCATAGTTTAATAAAGGTTTAAGGGAGAAAGAGGTCTGGGAACCCATATCGCAAAAAACATCCCAGGGAGGCTAATCGTAACGCGATTAGGAGCATATTTAAAAAAGGACTGGATCATATCAATGGAGAGGGGAAGGCTTGTAGCACTAAAGAGGAGATAGATACATTTAACCTTTTAGAGTTTACAGAAAAAGGACATAATTTAAAATGGGGATTTTGATGAAGCGGTGGGTTAAAACCCTTTGTCGCAAATGCGGCAGAGAGTCTGAAACACCAGCATGTGTGTTAGGAATTTGTTCCAACTCTCTCTTTATAACACGCCGCCACCACAGGGTTGAAAATGAAATAATGAGAAAGATTTTACCTGCTTCGATGAGATGTACTGCATCGATACCGATGTATCTACACGATACGCTTATATTGTTGCATTTTCGAAAAAGGGAAAATCTAGACCGAAAGTTAATTCTAGACCCCACGGTTAGATTTGAAAGTAACGATCCAGATCAAGCTGGTAAAGTGGAAAGGGAAATAAAAATAATTTTTTGAAAAAAAAAAAACGATTTCAAGACTAAACCTACATGTATAAACGTGAAATAAAAAGTAAAAAATGATATATAAATTATTTCGAAAAAAGAGCATTAAATAACAACCAATGAAATTATCGATACTTATATACCTATTCACAATTTATGATCAGTTATTTTTGGAGTCGGTGGCAGCCAAGAAGGGCAGTATAATCCTGCCTTTGCCACAAACTTTCAAATGAAATGAAGCAGCTGTGTGGCGGGGATGAAATAGTGAGGGATCTTTACAATAGCCATGTTTTTTTTTCGAATTTTGTTTGTTATGGTGGGCACCGACTCCAAAAATAACTGATCATAAATTGTGACTACGTATATAAGTATCGATAATTTCGTTTATTGTCATTTAATGCTCTTTGTTTCGAAGTAAATAAATTTCATGTTTTACTTTTTAGTTCAAGTTTGTACATATACGGTTCAGTCGTTTTTTTTTATTTTTTATTTTTCACTTTTTAGTGGCAAGTGAGTGTATTATTATTCATTCAGTAAACTTTCGCTTACCTCCAGTTCGACTTATTGAACAACGACTTATCGAGGTTATCATTCCACTTATCTTCATGTAAATGGAAAAAATGAACACAAAATTGGATTTGAAATCATTACGTATATTTTTTACTAATGGGTATATATATGTTGTTTGTACATACATACATGTGTCATTGAAACAGACTATTAAATACCCGGAACCACGTAATCATACAACTTTAAATACTACCGAACTGCGCTATTTTCCGGTGGTACCTAAAAGCAGACTTATTGTCTTCCACCAGAAGCGATCTTTTCATTACTCTTTAGAACGGTTGAAAGAGAACTACGCGAAATTCCGAATTCGCTAGCAATAACCGCCCAGCTTCTCTCTCCTTCCTCCACTTCACGAATCAGTTTTAACTTTTCGGTAATTGAAAGAATTTTAAATTTTTGGGAAGACATTGTACAACCACTATGGTTCGGCCTATAGCCGATGGTTCGGAGATCGCGGAACTATACCGAATAGAATAAGGAGCTTCATGGAAGACCTGGGCATTGATATGAGGGACGTGGCTTTGCTAGCAGAAAATATTATACTGGGCTCCTTAGGAATAATCCACCACCATATATATAGTAACTGAAGTTTTGGTAAAAGGAAAGAAAAGGAAAAAAGTATACACATATGTATATGTATATATTGCATGATTATCCTGGCTGTATAGTTATTTAGTTATTTTTATTTTATATGCATAGTTTTTATATTTATTTTGTATAGTTATATTTTATGTAGTTATCTATAAGATTGTATGCTTTACTTGTTTCTTTTTAATATTTTTAATTTTTTTCAACTATAATTTTATACCTAATTAGCATGTGATCCATCATTTTAAAATGTAGATTTTTTATATTTAAAAATAAATACTAGTACAGGTTTTTTTTAGTGCTATATTTATTTATATAGAATAATATCTGCTGTTTAACTTAGATTGATAAAATATGCTGTGTATTTAGCAACCCATTTGAAATGGGCAGCACCGCTTAATAAAGTGTTTCTCTCAGCTAGCAAAAATAAAAAAAAAAAAAAAAAAATATATATATATATATATATATATATATATATATATATATATATAAACAAAAACAACTTTACCGTATATTTCATTTGTTTTTAATTGACAATACTTATCATACTTCAAATGATCACACTATAAAATTGACAAAAATATTTTTAAGCTATATTTACCTAAGACTTTATAACGAAAGTTAATACCTAGACAGTAGTTTTTGGAGATAAACAAAATGATCTCAAATTGGAAATTAATTTGGAGGAGTTTATATAAATAATTAATCTATTTTTTCAAAGGTGTTGTACGGCATGGAGGGTTCCAAATTTAATTTCATGTATGGGTGCGATTTATACGATTTATTCTAGTTCTGCGCTTACGCTAGGTCATATAAGTTATTCCAAAATCGTCTCTTGATTTTTCTTGGTTTTTTAATGGTTTTCAAGCTTTATACAGTGTAAATACACATTGAACTACTATGTATCAGCAGCTGTAAACACTGAACGAATAACACTGTAGCAATTATTATTTACAGTTGTATATGTAAGATAGTAAAATAGCAAGCATTTGCCAAGTTCGATATATTGGCTATTCTGACGCAATAAAATTTCATTATGAAATTACGTTGGCTTCTCATGGAATTTATAAGTTAAGAAGACTCTCAATTTTTTTTTCGTTATTTATTTATTTATTGTTACTTAATGCCCCTTTTCATTATCTTATTTTCTCTCATTACAACATGAGCTTATAAAATATTATCATATGATCATATTTGGCAAAGATTACAGATCGAAGAGGAGCCGCTCACTGGGACCTAACCCAATTCCAAGAAAACCAAAATGGCCTAAAAGAGTCACTCCTTTAAAACCAAATTCTTTGGTATGAACCTCAGCCAGGCATATCTTCATAAAAGGTGGAAGATAAATCTCCGTTCTTTTCTCCTAACAGATCCCAAGCATTAAAATAATGGAAACAGAAACAATGGAGACCACTCCCATCCCTAAAGTAATTAAGCTCCCATAAACAAAAATTAATAATATTAGGGACTTCAAGCTGTTTCGTGTGCGTCATAAAAATTATAGACCCTGGCAAATATGACAGATTATCGGATTAATTTTTTAATCGGATTAAGATAATGTCCAATACCCCTGAAACGTACAAAGCTGTAGTGAAATACCTAACTGATACCAAAGCCGACATCCACATCTATCAACTGAAACAAGGAAAGTCAATCAGGATGCTGATTAGAAGCTGCCTTGCAATGCTATAATTGTTAGGAATATGGGCACACAAGGTACTATTGCCATCAAATGCAGAAATGTGTTGAATGCGGTGAAGCTCACAAAACTGAGGTTTGCAACAAGCCAAGAGGAATACCAGCTGTATTTTCTCTATCTCCACAGGGCTAAACTGCAAACTACAAAGGTTGCTAAACCTATAAAAATATAAAAGCCCGCTTTCAGCATGCACATAGATGAAGCTGGAGCAGCAAGAAGACAGCCCTCTAAAATTTACAACGGGATAATATTCTATGCTAGCATAATAGGTAGCAAAAAACAACTTTCTGAAACAAGGGCCATGCCTCTACTCCAACCTCAACCACAAACCCAGCAGCGGCAAAATCCCATAAACCAACTCTAAATAATGTGCACCCAATTCCTCCTATCCCTCCTCTAAAGTTCAACTGACCTCTCTTCATCACTTACCTCCTTTCTTTCGGAATTCAGACCTCGAGCACTTCATCAAAGGAGGCGAACAGATCCAGAGCTTGATAATGTCTCGCAAGGATAATAGACTTTAGTAGACGTAATGCTCCTAGAAGCTTCTCTAGTTGGTCGCATTTCACGGCGTGTCTTAAATGCCATTCAAGGCGACTTAACACACCCCTGGGATACCCTGAAGGTGAGATTGAAGAAATTATATGGCGGGGGAAGATGGACTCCAGAGGAGGACGTCTTTTATTTATTTAAAGAATTGCGGCCAGTGCAATCAAATCCGATGCTTCGAGTGCGGCAAGCGAGGAAATTTATCAAGAGAATGTCCAAGGCGCAGTAACCGACCTAATAGGAGGGAGCAGAGAGACGAACCGATGGAGGTTAACAACCAGGACTGGGGCAGTAGGCAACCTGGCAGAAGGAGCAGCAGGCACTTTACCAGCGGGAAATCTTCGGATGAGGAGAGCGTTCGTTCTGAGCGCAGCGGCCCGACTACGAGGAGACACGAGGTGAGTGGTGGGAATACCTGGAGGGGTGGTCCTGCCGGGGCCGAAGTGGGGCCGGGGCGGGTGCGTACGGATTGAGGGTACGGTAAGGAGTGGGGCATTCGAGCGGAGAATTTAATAATTAATTACAGCATGAGGAAAGGACGACAAACGCGGTTGCCCGTGGCGAGGTTAGAGGAATCAGGGATTAACTTTCTGATTGACACGGGGAGTACGAACTCGTCAATAAGTAGGGGAGGAGCAGAGAAACTAGGTATCTAGGGAGGGTGTAAATCATGCGAATGCGCGGTATCAACGGTTAGCGGAAGATGCCAGACCCTAGGCGAAACATTTCTGAACCTCCGCGAATTAACAAGGCGGGACTTACGTGTAAAACTCCATGTCATAGACAAGTTAAGGACCGGGTATGATTTAATCGTAGGCTGTAACATATTAAGGTTGGAATGAGGATGAGAGTCGACCGAGAAAATTGGCGTTGTGGAATAGGGAGCCGGAAATATCAGCTTATAACAGGGAGCAAATACGGAGCGGGTGTCAATATCGGGGTGGTTGAATGCAGGAAGGAAACCGTGCTTAAGTTAGTGGAACGCTACGATGAATTGTTCTATAAGGAGAACGAATTTCTACCGACGACTGGGAAAACAGTCCACCGGATAAATTTGAAGTGCAAAACCCCCATATTCGTTAAAGACAGGAGGTATCCGCAAGCTATAAGGGATATCATCAGGGAGCAATTAGGGGACCTTCTCAAACAAGGCATCATTAGACCCAGTAATTCTCCATTCAATAGCCCTTTTTGGGTGGTCGAGAAGAAACAGGGACAGGGCGCAAAACGATATCGGGTAGTGGTCGACTATCGGAAACTTAACGAAGCAACAAAGGACTAACGTTATCAACTTCCTCGGGTAGAGGATATATTAGATCGCCTCGCAGGTGCGACTATCTTTAGCACCCTAGATTTAAAGAGCGGTTACCACCAGGTTCGAATGGCCAAAGAGGATATAAATCCCTGTTTGATGGGCCATTGTATTCATTACTAGTTGGCGCAAACATTTCCAGTTTGTTTTTTTCAATTTAAGGTTTATTTGCGACTCCGAGATCTTCTTAAGTTCGACAGTATTACTCCACCCTAAAATGGCCTATTTCTATTGAGATACAATTTAGGTCGCTGTGGATTTATTTTTATAGACAAACCTATGAAACTTGACATATTTGTAGTTCAAACACTAAAGATTAGTGGAAAAATATTAGATTGGTCTAAAGATTAGTGGAAAAATATTAGATTGGTCTAATGTATGAAATATATTATCAAAAAATATACTAGAGCGAGAGGGAAAAAGTAATCAGAGTTTTTTAACATGTGTGGTCCTACAGAAAAAGCTCCGCTGAGCTCCGGTTAAAAATTACCATCACCATAAAGCTTATTCCACTACTTAATATCTCTATAAATTTTATTGACAACTGTGCAAAAAAACAACGATTGTTTACAAAGTTGAAATTAGCCTGTTCGTGGTCTCTATGTTTGTTTATTTACAAACACTATATACTAAACCTAAGGAAGGGATTCAGGGATACAAATGAAGTGGTCTAATTCTCAAATGAACAAACAAATATGTAGGTATAGATGTTTAAGTCCATTTTTTTTTTGCATTTTATGAGAAATAGTTATTTCTTATTCTCCTTATAGACGTTCATGGAAAAAATAATTTTTTTTTTTTTTTATGAAATAATTTTAGTAATACAAATAAATGATAATATGATAAATTTAATTAAAATTATAGTACAAAAAAAAAATTGACGTTTGGTTTATCGACACTCCGGCGCGCCGGACAGTGGGCCAGAACAGCCACGGCGACGACAGTGGGCCAGAAAAACCAAAAAGCGGGGGAAAATCTCTTTTTCTCGAGAATGGTTAGACCTATCGAGCTGCAAACAGTCTCATTAGATTCAGAATGGAAAAATACAACAGAATTCCAACTTAAATATAAATTGAAATATTATATCATCATTTTCTTTAATAAAACTGAGAGATATTTTAAATTATTTTAACAAATTTTATTTAACATAATTTTAATTTAATTTAACATTGTGTGTATGCCAATTTAACTTCATTATAACAAAAAAATGGTTCCCTTTTTCAATAAACACATTTTTATGTCGATTAGTTCAGAGTAATTCATTATTTACCTACATTTGTTTTGTTTTGTTTTTTGTAATTTTATTTAAATTTATCATATAATCACTTATTTTTATTGCTAAACTTATTATATTAATAAAACAAAAAACAAAATGATTTTTTCTGTATGGGAGATAAGAAATAACTATTTCTCAGAAAATGCAAAAAATGAACGTAGACATCTATACCTACATTTGTTTGATCATTTGAGAATTATATCACTTCATTTGTATCTCTGAATCCCTTCCTTAGGTTTAGTATAAAGTGTTTTTAAATAAAAAAACATAGAGACCACGAACAGACTAATCTCAATTTTGTAAACAATCTTGTTTTTTTGCACAGTTGTCAATAAATTTTATAGAGATATTAAGCAGTGGAATAAGCTTTATGGTGATGGTAATTTTTTACCGGAGCTCAGCGGAGCTTTTTTTGTAGGACCACACATGTTAAAAAACTCTGGTTACTTTTTCCCCCTCGCTCTAGTATATCTTTTGATAATATATTTCATACATTGGACCAATCTAATATTTTTCCACTATTCTTTAGTGTTTGAACTACAAATCCGCCAAGTTTCATAGGTTATAAAACATTAAATAATTCATTAATGTTTTTAATTAAAGTTGTATTAACTGTAATCAGTCGAAAAAAAATTGATCTTCATTTAACTACCAGTGTTTTGTGAATATAATGATTGAGAATAATAAAAAATGTTTTATGAAAAGATTGAATATTACAGAAACAATAAAATTGAAACGATTTTTAAAAAAATAACCATACATATATTTATTATATATTAAAAAGGTAGTTGAAAATGTAAACTTATTGATAAGAGCCAATATTGAATAGGTAACAGATATGCGAGTAATCTATCTATCATATAAATATGAGTGTTACAGGGTAAACGATTACGAGGATGGAGGGACGCTGACCTTGATACAAGTAACAGATATTTTTTTGGCCTGTATCGGTCGTCCCTGTTACTGAAAATATCAGTTTAGACCACCCCTACTATCTACAAGTAGTATTGGATTTGTGCAAAAATAATGCAGGCTTTTATATTCTAATTTTTCCAGCATCATCAACACATCGTTGCCAACGTGTCAGAAGCATTTTTATTCCTGTTTCTAAAAAATCTTTATCCAAATTCTCGATAAACTCGCGGAATAGATTTTCACTTCGATCTCTAAATTTTTTTCCGCTTAAGAAGTTGTCTAAATGTCAAAATAAATGGAAGACAGTGGGCGTGAGATCGGGGGAGTATGGAGAGTACGCAAGTGTTTCATATCAAGTCCTTACGCCTCTCGTTAGTTGGCGTTGCGATGTGTGGCATGGGACTATCGTGAAAAAGAATTGTCCCTTCCGATTCCCCAATGCTTCACAAACATTTGGCAATTTTCAATGCATTTTGTCAATTTCTCGGCAATAAGTTCAAGCCGTGATTGTTTCGCCAGTATTTTGAAAGCTGTAATAAATTACACCTATAGTAGACCACTACAATGTCACCATCTATTTTTTCGGGTCCAGGCTTGGTGTTTCATCCAGCCACTGGGCTGACAGTCTCCATCCATTTTAGGATCCATTTTTCATCAAATGTCACGATTCGCAACAGAAGAGAATTGTAAATTTTAAAATTCTTCGAAATCCAGATCTCCAAGAAAATTTTTTTGTAAACATCGCTGCACTGAACATTCACTGATGCTTCCTTCACCTCAAACATCATTCATTTTTAGCCGCAATTCGACCAAGCTTAAACTTAGACGAAAATCTTGTTTCAACATTAAAGAGGCCATAGAAAATTTAACACAAACTAAACTAATCTTTGAGGTAAAACAACATTAATAACCATTGTTTATAATCTATCAACTAGACAGGAGGATTATCTTTGTTTACTTAGCAAGTACTTGCCTTAAACAAAATGAATATTCAAAACCTGCATTATTTTTGCCAACCCAATAGTATGTTGGCCAGATTTTCGAAAGCTTCTCCCATGGAACAAGTTCACAGGGTAAAACATTTGAGACCTACTTTCCGGCAACCGCAGGCATTCTTGTATCCTTACTTGTAGTTATTATTTGTAAGAGGCATTGAAGAGCTGTCTCTTTCCATATTGTGAATTTTGAGGATGAACAACCTCGCTTGAGAGTACTTTTGTCATGCCCTAACCAGGTCTGTACCTGATGGTAACTTTTCATGAAATAACATCATGCTGTATCAACATTTGGGGGTAAACCTTGCTTTAGCAACTGATACATTCGAAACAAGGTGATTGTATAAATGTGAGATATTTGTTAGTGATTTCTCCTAAATTAATGTTCTTAATTAACCCTTTTTGTGAAGTGTACTTCATCCACCACAAGAAAATTATATTTTTCTTGGACAGCGTAGAATTAAGTGGGTGTGAACATTGAAAACAATGAGGATATAGTCTCCTTTCGCATACCCTCTATACTAAACAGTGACTAAGAATCAGCAAAGAGTTCACTATTGAAAAATATTTTTGTCTATAATTTATTTGGCTACACTAATTCTGTGGAAAAGTGTTGCTTTAAGGGTTCACGGTAATTTCATCTTTCACAATTTTACCGCTGTTATCAACAGTAGCAAGTTGAATCACTCGATCTTTACATTTGAATTTAACATCTTTAAAGTTATTACCAATAATTTTGGAGATTCTTTAGCTGTAGTATCAAGAGAATATTCAGAGGTTGTATACATCTTCATTAGCATTCATCCCAAAAATAAGATATTGACTTGAGAACTTATAATATACAATTATATAATGCAACTTATTAAATACTAATATTTTTTTTTCTTAGAGCTACAGTCCAGGGTGGATCTTGGCCTCTCGCACAAATACTAATATGAAGTTTTAAAAAATGAACGCATGATTTGATCATGCTGAAATAATTTCAAACTGATATAGGTTTGTTAAGACATGATACCAAAAATAATACTTTTTGTTTTTTTAATAATTGCTTTATAGTTACAGATTTAATGGAAATAGATTGATACAATTACATAATACATTTTTTTTTGTATATTTTTTTTAAGAAAAGAACTTTTATTTATTTATAATTTTTTTTTTTTTTGTTCTGTCCGGTCAATAATATATTTAGGCTTTATATTGACTAGGCCAGGTGTGTAAATTAATACCTCCACAGCTCTTGAGATAACTGAAAATTCAGTATTGTATAAGACTTAATGCAAATTCTCAGACTACATTTATTCTTGACTACTATAATTTAACATAAATATTTCAAAGTTAAACACAATTCATTACTGAATTTGAGATAAATATTAAGAATTGTTTTGAAAATAAAATAGTTTATAAATTCAAAATCTAAAAAAAATAACATTAGATACGAAGTTATATAGAACAGTACAACTTAGAATTAAAAAAAATATAATTCACCAACTGTAAAAACTAATCCAAACCATTACATCAATTAATAATCTAATTATAAATGAATATGATATTAAAATCTATGGCAGTTCAAAATTGATATCTTGAGGAGTCTTATAATATAACAAATTAAAACTGCAATAATAAACAAAATATTTATTTTTAAAAATAACAATGTTAAAAAGACATATCTAAAGATTTACAAAAATATAACATAAAATTTGTATAACTGACATTGATCCTTAATTAATACACAACAAAGAAAATACCGACGACTTGGTATAAATCAGTTCCACCCAAATGAGTTTTATTAAAGCTAATATGTTAATTTTATTAGCTTAAAATAGTCCTTCAATAACTCCAGTATCAGGATCCAAGTCAATATCAAATATCGCTGGCCTGGTAGGCAATCCTGGCATTTTAGATATCTGTTAAAAAATAAAATCTAATAATTACCATAGTTAAAAAAATATAATATATATATATATATATATATATATATATATATATATATATATATATAGAGAGAGAGAGAGAGAGAGAGAGAGAGAGAGAGAGAGGGGTGCTCTTTCTAAAAGCAGAGAAATAATTAATAATTATTTGGGAAATGTTTATAATTATAAAAGCAATTATCATTCATCTAAACTATCCTGATGAATAAAAAAAACTTACTTCGCCAACCATCACTACAACAAATCCTGCACCAGCAGATAAGTATACATCTGTTACTGGAAGATCAAAACCTTCAGGAACACCCTTTAAAAGTGGATCACCACTTAACGACAAAGCAGTTTTGGACATACATACAGGTAAATTACCAAAACCCTGGAAAATAATAAAAAATTACTATCATAAATTATTTAAATAACACTTCAAGCTTGTTATATTTGAGCCGTTTATTTTGAAAGTGAGGCAAGTTAAAAAGATAATGGCAGTTAAAGATAAAACTTTTTATGATATTTTTATGCATAAACTTATAGTAAAACAAAATTCAGACTTAAGTATATGGGAGACTGAAGTTTTACTCTTAACAGTATTAAAAATATGTTTTTTTTGAAAGTGGTGCAAGTCCATCTTAGATTGAATATTTTCAATATAAGTTCATTATGAATATTTTAAAATTTTAAATCCTGAATAAAATTAATTTGATTATAGCTACCTATAAACTGAAAATGTATAATTTCATTGAAATTATCAATTTTTTTTTTTTTTTTTTTGTCATGTTATATTTTATACTAGAATATTTATTGTTTTGTTTTCTCTTTTTATCAAATGAATAAAGATTTATGAAAATTTGAATAATATTTTGTTTTTATTATTAAAAGCAGGCTGATACAACTGAAAAAACCCAAATTAAATGAACAATTACAATAATTCATTAATTTTAAACGTTATGAAAGTTCAATAAGTTATAATGAAACCCTCACGTTTTTTAGAAAGCACTTTAATCACAATTAGATTATAAACTTGCATTACCTGGTACCACAAAATATATATATAGTAATACTTATCAATAGTTTTAAATTTAATGAAATGCAAACCCTTGAATATCTTGCAATAACAAAACATGAACTTAACTCATTTTCAAAATAAACAAGAAAAAAAGTAAATAAACTAGAAACATGAACAAAGGGAGTCATAAACACTCAAATGACAGCCAAGAAACATAGAAAGGTTTGTAAATATATTTTAAGAGCCCAACTGAATATTAAATATTTATGGTTTTAGCCATAAATTAATGGAAAATAAACAGCTTAACCAACCATTCCCACTGTTGGAAATAGATGAATAAATCATATAAATGTCAAATAAACCAGTTTATAATATTTAGACATATTAAAACCAATTTCAGAATTCAGAATATAAATAAATCAGTTGAACAAGTACAATTGTAACAAGAAAAACTATAACATTTGAAATTCCAATAATAACTAAAATACCTAAGCATTTGTCTGAATATCTTTTATTTTCATAATGAAAGCAGGCAAAAAATCTTATATAACATTAAGCGGATCAGTATAAGATTTCAACTAAATTAAAACTCCCCATTCTTCTTCACCACCCTGCAGAACTCCTTTCATACATTACTTCGTAAACAGGTTATTATTGTGTGTTATTGTTTTTTGTTTGTTTTTTACAATAAGGTAGGAGAAAAATCTTACATAAGATGAAGTTGACCGATATCTAAAATGGGGTGATTTCAACAGAAATAATCTCCCTATTCTTTTTTACCACCCTATTGCACATATGTCAGGTATTACTTTGCAAAAAGCTTATAGAAATGGTGTGAGAGAGAGAGAGAGAGAGAATATGTATCACATACCTGTTTTTGTAAGCTTTCAAGTTTATTTTTAACAAGCTCAGGCATGGAAACAGTAGCAGCACCATACATTTCAATTGCCACTTTTTCAATTTTCTTCAATAAACTGTCATTTACATCATAAATAAACCTGTAAAATAATCAATAAATTATCTCTATAGTACAAATATAACAATACAAAATACAATTTTAAAAGCTGTGTCTAAAAATTCATAAGTTTTCATGAAGAGAAAAAATATTTGATAACAAGTTCCCAACTTTATAAAATATTTAAAAACATAAATAAAACTGAAGCAGTAAGATAACAACTCAATGTAAGAAAAAAACTTATGTTTTCAGTTAATCAAAATAGAGCTAAGTAGAGAGAGAATCTTATCAACTTTATGATATTAATAATATTTTTACCAAGAGAGGTTTGGAACAGTACTCCAGGTCTTCAGAGCATAAGGAACCTTTAGATGACTAATTATAAAGAGGTCTGGCAGAAAAATAACAAGAATTATGCTTCTAAAGAGAAACTAAGGATGTTCTAGGGATTTACTACCAATAGCTGTTTAGCATGATTGTGTCTGTATGCATATTAGTGTTGATGAGGTCTGTGTATGTAAAACCACTTTTTTTTTTTTCACCCAAAAAGTCTAAAAAAACTTCAACAGAGCAACTAATTGTCATGAAATTTTAAATGACCATTGGAAAATCTAAAAATTATCCTTAATTAAAAGAAGCATAAAGCAATCAATGTTGACTAATTATAAGATGGTCAATAAGATGTTGAAGATGATATTGATATAAGCACCATAAATGATACTGGTTCACCTTTCGAGGATTGTATATTTTCACAGTTTCCCGAAGGAAAAACTATTAATCAACAAAACTTATAAGTGATTTTTGATTTACGAAAGAATTAGAAAAAAATACCCAAATTATGAAAGAACAGTCATGAGTTCTCCTCCATGATAAAGCATTGCCTCCAAGATGTTTCTGGTCAAGAACAACATCCCAATCTCTTATTAGTTAATACATAACATCTTCCTTCTTTTCCTGATCTGGCACCATATGACTAATATCTTTTCTCCAAGTTCAAATTTGCATTAAAAAAAAAACAATGGAGTTCCAAACAATGGAAAATTTAAATGGGTATATATATAACTCAAATACAGGAAGGGTATATATTGAAGGAGATAATAACTGAGAGCTTATAAACTAAAAATAAAATTATATTTTATAGCATTAGTCTCATTACTTCATAGCCAATATATTTTTAGAAAATCTAATATGATTGATAGCCTTTTTTTAATGCACATCTGAAAGCCACTTTCTCAATTTTGTTTCAATCCATTTTTCAGTAAAACTTACAAATATTATCAATGAACAATTTAATATTCATAATAATTCAAAAAATAAAAGTCATGAAATAACATTATAAAAAATCTAAAGACAGGAGAGGACCTACTGAAATGGGAACTACAAATATTTCTTATACTAATATTAAAAATAGAAATATTTTATAGACATTATATAACAAGAGCCTGAAAGAAACAAAAACAAAATATATGTTATAAAATTATATATGATTGTTTAAAACATAAATAATTATGGCTTCAATAAAAATGCATACCTAAATGAAGATGGTTTTTTACAAGCACTGATAACAGCATCTGCTAAATCTAATGCTCCTCTACCACCTTCTGCCCAATGTTTACAAATAACAGCATCCACAGCACCAGCTTCAATACTTGCATTACGAATAAGTTCACATTCATTAGCTGTATCAGAGCTGAAAGATATAGTATAAATATAATATATAACACAGATGTTACATGTCTAAAAAAACTTGTTGTTTTTTTTACATATCCTAATTTCAGCTAGACAGAATTATTATACAGACATTTCTATTTCTCTCTAATATTTATTCAACAGATCTGGGCAAAAATCATTTTTTTTTTTTATTTATTTTTATTACATTCCGCATCTACTCACATGAGTCATTAGCGGCTCAATATACATATTAGATTTTGTCGAACAGTTTACAAAATTTTAGAAATTCAAAAATGTTTTTGATTTTTTCCTCTGTGTCTTCCAGTGCTTTATCTATTTCTGAGGGTATATTGTATTTTGTTCTGGCGTCAGAGTATAGTGTACATGTTGTTACAATGTGTTTCAATGTCAGTGTTGTCATGCATGTTGTACAAATCGGTGGTTCTAGGCTTCTCATCAGGTAACCGTGGGTGAAAGCTGAATGTCCTATTCTTAGTCTCGTCAAGATTATTTCCTCTATTCTTGATTTTCTACAAGATGTTGTCCAGGGTCGAGTGTCTTGTTTAATTTCTTGAAGTTTGCTGCGTATTTGGTTCCATTTTGTTTTCCAGTGATGAAATCATTTGAATTCATATTTTGGTAATAAATCATAGAATAACCTAAACAAATTATTTTTGAAATAATTCATTTATTCATTTTCAAATAATCTTTTTCAGAAATAGGATCTGGATTGGACCTACATGTTTTAGAGTAAATATAAAGACAAAATCTAAGTTATTAGTAAAAATCCTCAATTTTTATTTTTTTTATCAATAATATTTTGTTTTTTTAAATGGTGAAGTTATTAATCACTAACATTGCAGTAAATGTTTGGATATAATTACATGAATTTATGCAGGGAGGAAAGGGTGTTGAAGAGTGGTACATGTCTCTCCCTTAAGTATTTAAGTATAATATACACATAAAGGTACGCATGCATGTCCACATGCAGGCATATATATATATATATATATATATATATATATATATATATATATATATATATATATATAAATAAATATACATTTATTTAAACTATGCCCGACAATGTTTAAAAAAGAAATTACTTTTATACCCCATCCCATAGAACTGCATTCCAATGCTCATTCCACTTCCACAACCATTCTCTGGAATTCTATTCCTCCTCATAATAGACAAACAAAATCCCTTAAAACATTTAATTACCTCCCATTCTTATCCAAGGTGACGCTAACAAGCTCTGAAACATGTAGTTAAATGAATAAAGCAAATGGGGAGTTATGCCTTTTTAATATAATAAAAAGACGCTATTAATATTTCTGAATTATCAAACTACTCAATTAAATGATATCAAGTTCTTGATTGGAGAGCTATCAATAACTATTTGTATAATTTAGATTCCACCTAATACAAATTTTTCTAACGCTATATTTAACATTTAGATACTTTTATTGTATATTTTTCACTACACTAAGCATTGTACCTAAGGAATTTATTTCCTATTTCATTTTTAAGTTTAATCTTATTTTCCTCTCTATATCTTTAGTTAGAGAGAGGCAAATAAGAGAATCTTAATATCTTTATTATTTTTTCTTTAATTTTTTTCATTTTTAATATGTCTTTGACCAGATGTAATTGAGTTTATTTCAGTTCCTATTTGTTATTCTTAAAGGACTTGGTTCCAGAATAAAATTATTTTGATCTATCCTATTCTGTATACAGGACTATCGCATGGATAAATGTTAACTCTAATAAATTCAAAGCTAGTTCATATAGAGGAGGATAACAAAGCCATTAAAAGTAATTTCAAAACTAGATTGAAGAGAACATTTTCAGGAAAAATACTGTAGTTTAACGAAAGTAGACACTTTACTGTAATATTTCTGAATACTATTTACTTTAAATTATTACTAAAGATTGGCAAGAATAATGTTTAAAAACAACCAAAAGGTAAAAAAAAAAGTTTTCTTACGCAAAATAGTTGATTGCCACAACAACTGGAATACCAAATTTAAGACCATTACTGATATGTTTCAGCAAATTAGGGATGCCTTTTCTGACTAGATCTAAATTTTCCTTTAAAAAATAAATAGTAAAAATTAAAATCAAACAACTAAAAATAATAAATAAATGATATGCAACAAAACATAATTATAATTTAATATGTTTATCAATTATATAATAAAGAAAAACATTTTTTTTCACTACCATGATTCTAATGGTTTACTTCATGAGCACCTCCCGAAGCTCATTTTGAAGGTCAATAAAGTGGGGTAAAACATCAGTACAAACACGATAAATTTTGTTTGTTTCCATTATGTTTGTTTGCTTTTGACCAGACCCTCCCCCTCCAAACCTTTCTTTGATATAATCCATCAACTATCTCAACATAATTATAACAAAATAATGTCCTTAATCGAATTTAAAAGATATTTAACAATCAATCTCTTTCTCAATCTCCCCAACAATTCCCCACATCTCCCTTTCCCTCTCAATCCAACTATTATTATCAATCACCCTCTTCCAATCTCTTTCTCAAAATGAAATTAATTCTTCAGAAATTGTAACTCTATAAAGAGAGACGAGTAATTCATGACAGCTCAAGACTCCTTCAAAAATATAAAATTACTTAACTACCTATCTATCATCAAATGTCTGAATGATCTAATGGGCTTCTAAGAATGATTAATTCACTAAGATAAAATTCCTTCTCGTCATTGGTTGAATTTTTTTTTAATTTCAGTCAAATATAATAATGTTTGGCAACTTTAATACTCAGCCTCTTTAGAAAAAAAGCGAGTAAAAATCAACAAGAAGTTAACATTGAAATTCATAAGGAGGGCTTCATAAATTCATAAGTCTATCCATAAAATAGATAGACACAATATTGTCAAAAATATAGAGGATCTTGATCAGAAGAATAAACAAGGTAATAATGAAGTCGAAGAAGAAATGCAAAATAGATTTAGATTTAACTACAGTAAACAACTTCAGATTCAATCTAAAGTAAAAAGATCTAACCTCAAATATTTGCAGAAACATTTTTTTATAGAAACACATAGTTCTGATTATGCATCTGACAAAAAAAAAAAAAAAAAAAAAAAAAAAAAATTATCTCATTATAGTATAAGTTAATCTTATTTTGATCAATAATTCCATTCTGTATTGCCAAAGGTACAAAATTAAACACTTACTAAACTATAAAGAACTGTTGGGCATTACAGATGCCATTAAAAAAAAATTATAGTAAATTTTCAGAATGATACAAGTCACTTACGACTATAGTACAAAATAAATTTGTTATTTATTTTATGGTTAATAGGATAGGGTTCAAGATGGAAATGGATAAATTCTGAACCATAGAATAAACTAATTTTATCTAATTGAGATAGGAGTGGTAATTCGATTGGAAACCATCACACATTCTTTAAACATTTAGAGTCACCATAGTTTTAGGGGTTAGAACACAGTTCTAACAACGTCAACCAAGATGACAAAGAATAAGGCACCTCTACCCCTTCTGCCTCCTAGGCTGTTGTGAGACTGATAGAATGTATAGTAAAGATGAATAAATAATTTCAATATTATTACTATTTAATTTTATTGATTTAATTCATTATGATTATTATTTTTGTTAGAAAGAAAAAACCAAAAAGGGAACAAAAAAATCAGCCAATTATTCTACTCTCTTTCCCTTTGTTTCTTTCCTGGCCCTATTTCTCTCCTACCCCCTCCCCTTCTACCCTCTGTTTTCTCATCACCCTTACTAATACAACAGCCACACTATTTCCCCATCATTCTCACTTTCTCACTACCTTTAATAAGAGTCCATTACCTCAACATACTCCTTTTTCAAAGGAAGACCTGAAACTACAGAGGGGCCACCTCCATGCATTTTTAATGCCCTAACTGTTGTCACAAGAACCACAGCATTCGGAATCATATTAGAGCTTCGGCATTTTATGTCAAAAAACTTTTCCATACCTAAAACAAGATATTAATAATAGTTGGAAAATCATGCAAGTAAAGTATCATTATCTTATATCATATATAATATTAATATCATTATCATTTCTTAGAAATCAATAGAGGATTAGTAATAATAATAATAATATAGATGGCCAAAGCAGTTCTTTAGAGAATTTACTTTATTTATTTTTTATTTTATTTTTTTTTTTTTAGAAAATTTTTATTTTTAATTTAATTTTTATACAGTGAAACTTCGATTATCAAAGATTAATTGGGGCTGAAATTGTTCCGGATACCCAAAAATTGAGATAGTCAGATTTACTATTGAAATAGGGTATAAACATATGTAATGTTTTAACTATGTATTTTATTGAATAATTAAAAATGTAGCTGTTTATAAAATCATATTTATGAAACAACAAAGTTTAGTTAACCTGTCAGAAATCGTGTATGTTTCAAACAGAACTTATCCACCAATTTCTTTCCAGATTCACCCTTCCTAAGACATTTTGCAATGGACAGTTTCTCGGGGAGTTAATATAACATGTTTCCTTATAGGTGCCACAAATCTTCAAGTTTATAAAGAGACCACTCGGGAAGGCAATAGGGCCCAGATTGAGCAAAACCAGTGTAAGATGGATGTGCAATGCATCTAGAAATTCAATAATTACGTTTACTCAGGACTTGACTGTTATGGTGAGTAGGCTCCACCCCTAATTCTGAGATGCAGTTACGGTAGACTGCCACTTGGTTTATTTAGTTTTACATCTAGATAATTGGAGTTCTACTGTATATGTATATATATGTGTATATTTTTTTTTCCTTTTTTTTTATTTTTTTTTTTTTATAATAAAAAAAAAAAAAAAAAAAAAATATATATATATATATATATATATATATATATATATATATATATATATATATATATATTAAAACAAACATACCAAGGATGTTAACAAATAATTTTATAACTATGACAGAAACTATCACTCATGGCTTATTGCCTCACTTAAGCCAGCATCAATGTAAAAGAAAACATAATAATAAAATTTGCCAGTTAAATATATAATTAGTCCGAGATTGAAAAAAACACCATGAACTTCATACCAATATCAGAACCAAAACCAGCTTCCGTGATAACAAATCCTTCTGGTCCAATAAGGTTCATTGCTATTTTATCAGCAATGATAGATGAGCATCCATGAGCTATGTTTGCAAAAGGTCCAGCATGTACCAAAACAGGAGTACCTTCAAGGCTTTGCATTAATGTTGGTTGAATAGCATCTTTGAGTAATACAGCCATTGCCCCAGTAGCACCCTAAAATGAGACCAGTTTGTTAAATTACTTATTTAAGTTACTAATTAAGCAAATAAATAATAAAATTATTTCATTATGGATAATTAAAAATATAATTTTATAATTATCAAATAAATTACATACCAAATCATCAGCTGTTACAGGCTCACCATTTTTATTCAACGCTACAACAATACGTGCCAGCCTATCTTTCAAATCTTTGAGGTCATTTGCAATAGCAAGAATCGCCATAATTTCACTTGCAACAGATATGCAAAAAGAAGTTTCACGAGTATATCCTTTTTCAGTAGGAGATTGACCAATGGTAATTTTTCTTAAAAATCTATCATTTGTATCAATCACTGCAACAAAAAAGTAATTTCTAACTTGTTGCTGAATTGAAATCAACAATACAACATAAATTTTTTTTTAACATGACGAGTCACATAATTCATACACCAATAATTGATATTGTTGAAACTTAGATCTAATTATTGAAACAAGTCAAAATACATGTGAAATAAGTCACTAGCACATTTAGCTAAGGCCTGGAAATAAATAGAGCATGTCATTTTATAAAAAACTTAGAACTTAAAACTGTTATTTTATATATTAAAAAAAAAAAAAAAAAAAAAAAAAAAAAAAAAAAAAAAAAAATATATATATATATATATATATATATATATATATATATAGAGAGAGAGAGAGAGAGAGAGAGAGAGAGAGAGAGAGAGAGAGACGGATGCTTTATTATTACAAAAACATATTGTTGCCCAACTTTATTACCCAATAATATATACTATACACAGCATACTTATCAGTCTAATTAAAGATAACTATTTTCAAATTAATAATAACCATAATTCATAATATGTATATATGGATATAAATCTATATTGTTTATGTATATATATATATATATATATATATATATATATATATATATATATATATATATATATATATATATTTATAAGTACATTGATCACTTCACTTATTGCAAATAATAAAATATACAAAGAATTTAATAGCATTAGGATTCTAATTATTACCTTTTCTTCATACATAAATGAAGACATCCAGATACAAATATATTAGATGTAATAATTTTAAATAAATAACCCTAACATTTCATTTTAAAATAATAGGCATTACATCCTTTAGGGTTACAGACAAGAAAGTATCATTGAAATTGCTAGAATTATTTAGAAATTTTCATTGAACAATACTCCTCCTTTACCATTTTTCAGTGAATGATGCCATAATTACATAATTTTAACAAAATGATGAATTATATCATGATTATATTGGCCAACAAAATAATATATTAAAATATCATAAAGTAACCAACCATGTAAAAGATAATACAGTAGAACCCCCATTATCCGGGGCTGTATTAACCAGGGTTCCAATTATCTGGAGTTCTTTTTTTTAAGATTAAAAGATAAGATTTTTTTTTTTTTTTAATATGGTATTTTTTTAATTTTTACACCATTTATTTTATATGTATAACATTCATTTTTTTAAATGAATACATAAGATGATTTCATGTTTATGTATTGTTCTTAAAGAATAATGAATGGAAAGACACAGCTGGTATCTTATGAATGAGATGTTTCTGGTAACTACGTACTAATCCAATTCATATTCTAGGAACCGTAATGTTTTCAAGACCATATCGTCGTTGTTTCAAACATTGTATCCTCGGAAAACAATGAAGAACTCTACATTAAAAGACGTTGAAGTTTTGAACAAGAGAAAGCAAATTAAAGCTGAATCATCTAGCTACAGGCAACCAGAACTGATAGCAGAAAAGAAATGTTTAATAAAAACAAACTAAAATTACTGATTTTTCTCAAAAAGAAAATTCATTACATATGTAAAAACATACCTACATCCATTCATTCTTATGAATTTTCGTATATAATAACTTAATCAATGTATATAAAACGTTTGTTTATTATAAAAGTGATTTTCTGGAGTTTTTTTTTTTTAATTAACCTTCTTATTTACCATATTAAGTAATAAAACATAATTTGATTATCCAGGGTTTTTTATTATCCGTGAACCCCCATACCCATCATTACCCTGGGTAAAAGGGGTTCTACTGTACTTAAAGTGAATTAATTAAATCTGATTTAGAACTAACCTCTATTCCAAGATATAGTTGAAGGATCAATATCAAGTCTAACAAACTGTTTAATTTCTTCATCAGTAAAAGCATCAGGATCTCTTTTCTGAATGCCAAGCTTATCCAATCGCCTAATTTGACATTTGGAAAAGGCTCTTTTATTTTTAACCAATGGTACCAAATGGTTAAATAAACCTTTATCTTTTTGTGTAGCTTCATGGAACATCCTAGCTTCTATTTGAGCTGCCAACAAATTATTTGCAGCTGTAACAGCATGAATATCTCCAGTCAGATGCAGATTAAACTCTTCCATTGGAATTACTTGGGAATAACCACCACCAGCTGCACCTCCTAACAAACAGATTACAAGACAATAATGAATAAACAAATAAATTATTAGATGTAATCTAAAATATTCTTATTTATTTATTTTATACTCCTTATAATATTAATAACGCCAAAAATGTTTATTTTACATTAATAGCTATCAGTTAACCAAAATATGAGATCAAAAGAAATCCAAAAATAGGATATTGGATGTATTACTCAGACACAATCAATATAGACCTGTCACTGGTGGGAGGGTGGAGAGACGAGTGAATACAGGAAAAAAAATATCGAAGTTTTTACTCAATCAATTTTTATAATTTTTTGGGTGCTGAATCGGAATATTTCAACTTTGCCCCTTGAAAAACTTGAGAATCCAAATGACAATGTTTCATTTTTAAGCTTCCAAATGTAAAAAAATCAAATTTTTAATAATAAAGTATACTATATATGGTTTCCTATAAGCTGCGCCTTGTGTACTAACTTTAAAAAAAAAATTTAATTTTTAAATATATGCTAGTTTTACCCACTGTTTTGCTAACAAGAAATGAAGATTTTTTTTTTTTTAATCCTCATTAATTTTTTCCCATTTTCCATAGATCTACTATTCTGTTAGATATACTATTACACATATTCTACTATAAGAATCTACTATTAGCATTTTTTTTTTTAATACAGCCCTAAAACTAATGTCAACTATTTTTTTTTTCAAATGCCAATACTTATTTTATAATTTTTGTTAAAAGAAGATTCCTGTAAAAGTTTTTTAAGGTATCGTGTTGATTAAATTACTGCTTTGATTTTATAGTTAGTAAGAACTAAAAAATAATTTAATAGAAATCCAATTCAGGAGCTCGAAGTAAACAGTAGATAAATGAAATATTGATAGGTAGTTGTCATTTTTATGAAATAAAATTTTTGTTCACATAAAAATTAGAAAAATGGGTACTCTGATTTTAAAAAATGATGTAAAAAAAAAAAAAAAATTCCCAACCGATTTTGTGGGATTTTCAAATGTGATTCCCCCCCCCCCCCCCCCCCCCCCCCCCCCCCCCCCCCCGGCAATTTAATATATACACCACCAAATTAGAAACTAACATAAATCAGATTTTTAGTTTTGCTGATTGGAGCAATAGACAGGTGTGATCTCAAGAATAAGTTTTTTTTAAGGGTGTAAAAGTTGTAAAAGAAAGGAAGTGATGCAAATCTAGGATTTATACATTGCCTTTAGGAAGGCTGATGCTCTAAGAATAATAGTGTTAAAATGTCTAAGAAGGAAACATACCCAGGGCATCTTATGAACAATGCCTAAGATACTATAAAGACAGCCGATTGATGGAACAAGGAGGAAGGGATACAAAACAGAAGTGGTCAGATGGTGTGGCAGATGCTAAAAACAACCTGGGGTCACAAACTGGATGGAACTGGTACATGACCACAACGTTTGGAAAAAGCAAGATCTGTGTAACTGGGATAAATTGATAATAATAATCATTATTATTATTATTAAATTGAGGATTTTAATGATATGTTTTAATAATACAGTTTAAATATCTAAAAAACTAAAATTCATTTAATGCCTAACAATTATTCAAGCCGTGATAAGAATATTTACAGATTGCAAAAAAAGCCTTACATTTCGAATTAATTTAATACTATTGACTTCAAAATATTTCGAAAACTCCTCATGAATTCACAATATTACAATACATTAAAGCCTAATAAAATTTACAATCACAACTGAGTACAATTAGTAAGAATCTAAAAATGTTATTAGTTAACATTGAATACCTTTTATTCCGAATGTAGGGCCCTGTGAAGGCTGTCTAACACATGCAATAGCATTTTTTTTCTTTTGGCTCACAAGTGCTTGAACTAATCCTAATGTTGTAGTGCTTTTACCTTCTCCTAATGGTGTTGGAGTAATTCTTCAAGAATACATAAAAAATAAAATAATAATAATAATCTAGTTTAGCTTAAAACTAATTCTTATTGTTTTAAATTGGTTTGTACAATAACTATAATCTAAGTTTTAAACATACATATACAAGGTATGTTTAAAAAATAAGGTGACTTCAAATTTTGCATGTAATATACATACATTTTGTTTTTTTTTTTTTTTTTTTTTTTTTTTTTTTTTTTTTTTTTTTTTTTTTTTTTTTTTTTTTTTTTTTTTTTTTTTTTTTTTTTTTTTTTTTTTTTTTTTTTTTTTTTTTTTTTTTTTTTTTTTGTGCACATCTCCCAAAAAAAAGAAAGGAAAAAAAAAGGTGGCACCACCAAGTTTCAATATTGACTTTGATTAATCCAAGTTTCTTTATAAAAAATAATTTAAATGTAATGAAATGGATCTAAGACATATGGTAACACTATATAATAATTGAAAAGTATAATAAACAAAATGTATTACCCAGCAACAACAACATAGTTGCCATTCTGACTATTACTGATACGATCCATGACTGATAATGGAATCTTAGCTTTTGTATAGCCATAAGGAATAACCTCTCCTGGAAGTAAGCCTATTTCAGATGCTAAATCATTAATATACTTAGGTGTTTGGGAATGAGCGATTTCAATGTCACTAAAACAAAAGATTATTCCAAGCATTATTTACATATTTTATAAATATTTCTGAAATCAGGTTTGAAATATAGTAATTATCAAGAAAAACACTATTAACTACTGCTAGGTAATTGAAATGATTATAGATAAATGGAGAAGATAATCAGGGATACAGTCAAACAGAAACACCACGTCCAAGTAGAAATACTTAAATTGTGTGCCAACGTTTCAGCCTGCCTTGCAGGTCTAATTGGTACACAATTCATATTTCTACTTGGACGTGGTGTTTCTGTTTGACTGCATCCCTGATTATCTTTTTTTTTCCATTCACCTTCAGTCAACTATACTTTTATGATAATAGATAAAACTTCCAAGCCAGTCAAATAAAGGAGATAACTAAAATAAATTCATTGTATAATTACTCATGTAATTACAGAATAAAGACAGTTTATTCCGTAATTACAATTAATTTAAAGAAAAACCTAATTAAAACCTATATATAATAAAGTGCAGGAATCAATCACCTTTTAAAATTCAAAGAACCGATATTTCTAAAAACAATAATTATATTTACCTATTTTTACATTATAAAAGTAAGTTTTTATTAAAGATTAAAGCAAAATTGCTGTTAATAAAAGAAGTTTTTTATTTCTCTTTCCTGACAACCTCACAGTGCCAGCCGTATGTCCAGTCTAGTGCAGACCCAGCGTTTTTAATCATAAAAGAAGTTACATGTTCATTACCATATCCAGACCCAAAGCAGCTAATTACAATTACAAATTGAAAAAAGAAATATTAGCAAGACTATATACCTTGGAACAGGAGTTTTAATGGCTAAAGGTAAAGGAACAATGTCCCAAGATTTGGATAATAATTTATCCAGTGTTTTTTTTGCAGAAATAACAGTGTTTTTCATTAACATAGCAACTGTCATAGGCCCAACTCCACCAGGAACTGGCGTTATAAAAGATGCATTACTTTTAGCTTCGTCAAAATCAACATCTCCAACCAAACGCTGCCCAGATTTTTTGGTTGCATCTAGAAACAAATATTGATAAAAATCCTTCACAATTCTCCTAATCAACACATGCATTTACTAGAAAGCAGTTTATTAGTAATTTAAAATAACTATACATTTAAAGATTAAATATATCACCTGGTATAGAATTTATGCCACAGTCAATAACAACAGCTCCTTTCTTAATCCATGAGCCTTTCACAAATAATGGAACACCAATGCCAACAACTACAATATCAGCTCTAGAAACCTAAAAATTAATTAATGTTATGTTGTATGAATTGGAATAAATTCAGAACTCATGAGGAGATTTAAATATGTTATTTAGGGGAAGGATGTCCTTTAAAAAAACAAAAGGAGTATTTAAGCACAGATAAGCATGCGTACAACTTAAAACATAGTAAGAAACTTGAAATAAATGTTAGTGACCATAACCTGGAAAACTGTCTAAGATAATTAATAAAATAAAATACAAAATTAAAGAATATTAGACAAATGTGCATATGCTCTACCACAATCAAGAGATGAATAATTTAATCTGTTTTTTTAGATCTGTAGTTTTTATCTAAACAAATACATTGAAATATTCATAACACCATATAATTATTTCTAAATATTAAATAAAAATCATTGTAAAGTTGATTTTAATTTTTTTTTCCATTATTTTTTAGTGAACTCCCAAGAAGCTGAGGTAATGGGGTTCAGCAATCACAGAATAATCCAATTCCATGGATAACCACAAAATGGCCAAAAAAGGATATAAATTAATTTAAAAAATCATCACAGATTGTCATCTAAGGTTTTAGTTTACAAATAAAAACTTAATAGTAGTAAAATAGTTAATTTTACAAATAAATGTTATTTTTTATGAGTATTAAGGATTAGTTGCGATGTAATATATAATCAGCGAAGTTGAAGACTCATGGTCTTGATGAGATGGGAGCCAGAAAGGAGAGTTTATTAAGAGAGACTTTTTGAATAGGTTTGAGTAGTTCTATGAGTATGAATGGAAAGTTAACCAATGTGTAAATCAAACGGAACGGAGTTAACTTTAAAGAAAGATACTTGAATGTGATTTTCTCTTCCACTGTATGTCTCTTCATCAAAGAGTATGTAAAAAACAGTTTAGTTCCATGTATAATTTAATGGAAAAGTAGAATTAGGTTAGTTTGTAAATTAGATAATTAATTATTAGTACTAACTAATAATAGCTTAATAAAGCATTTTGTTAATAATAATAAAGTCTCTTAAGATTATATGATTCATTCGTTTAATCAATTCATCATTTAATCATTTAAAACAAATCATCAGTAGTTTTATTTAAGTTTGAGAAATACATCTTTGGGTTTCTTATATTGGTTATGTGACAAGTTATTACCAATTCCTTGTCCATTTTTCTAAAGTAGTATGCAATATTATCCAATATACTGGTAAAGTTCAAGAATATTACTGTGTCACTGTAATTTGTATTAAAGCCTAAATGTTTAGCAGTTTAGAAACTGCTGTAAACGTAAATGTTTAGAAACCATGTAAACTAAGGAAGATTTAAAAAAAAAGACCAATCACCTTTCTCTGTCTACAATAGTTGTGGAAATAATATAATAACTAATACATTCATATGCAAACTTATATAAAAGAATTTACTTGTTAACAAGTGATTGTATGTCATTTAAAAAGCAATAGAAGCTTTGTCCAATTTACCAATGCATTATTACAGAAGGCATAAATTACATTAAACTTATTACTAATAAACTAATAATTGCTTACTATTTCTTCAATATTTTTTGTTTTAGAATGACAAACAGTTACAGTAGCATTCGCCCATTTCAATAATTCAGCTGCAGGAGTGCCAACTATTTTACTTCTACCCAAAACTACAGCATTAGCTCCAACAATATTAATGCCACTTCTATAAAAACAAAATTAAATAATAACACCAATAACAACTCTAAAAATTCTATATTATCTCTAACTCTTAACTCTACCACTTACCATTCTAAAATCTTTAACCAGAGAATGTCTTTAGATACACTCAAATTTATACTAAGCCTTAAAAACTGCCTTTCATTCATCCAATATCATTCATTCAATATATTGTAATATGATGTAATATATATAACATCATATCACAATATATTACCTATCAATGAATATACATTCAATTTTCCTTAACCCAGGCCCGGAACTAGGGCGGGGCAGGGGGGGCATGTTTCCTGAGCAGTGGATTTCAGGGGGCAGCAAATTTTGAAAAGTTTATAAAAAAAAAAAATAATTTGTTAAAAACGTTTTTAAAATAATAATATCATAATCAATATTGTTTAGTTTTTCAATATTGATTTTTATACATAATTTATAAACTTTATTATACTGAATTACAGAGGTATTGTATTTTAATGGAGGGGAGGGGGGAGATGGGGGCAGCAAACTGATCTTTGCCCCTCTTGACAAATCTCCTGATTATGGCCCTGCCTTAACCCTGTATTTTCAGAGATGCTGTGATTGATAGATAATGGTTGAGTGCAATTAGTGACAGTCTAGACCAGGGATGAGAATTTAGCATTAGCATGTTCTTTTAGTTCTGTGCAAAGAGTCACTAATTGTTTATATGTAAGATTGTCTTCTATAATTTCAAGATTCTAATAGTGCTATTTATTATTAGAATCTACCTTATAAAATTATAGGGTTTCTTATGTGGAAAACAGTGCATATGAACCAGGACACAGTTCACCCACAACTAATTTATAGTGGAGATATCCATATTGAAATGTAGAGCCCCCACTTGAGCCAGCCTCCTACAGGACTTTGACAAATGTGGTAGTGCTATTAGTTACATTTACATTGGAAAGAGCAACAGCCTTGAGATCTGCATTAAAATTTAACAGGATGAGGAGTCCTAGCAAAGGCCAGATTCTCCTTTCAAGTTTTGAGTGTTTTGGCTTTAGCACTCTGGTTTACATACCAGTGACACAACAAGAGAGAAGCACAGGGATATCACGGGGCTTCCATTTATCCTTCTTATATGGAAGGAGTAGTAGGTTCAGGAGTCTGCAGCCTAATATTAAAAAATATGAGTGTGTTTACATTCAAATATTTTATTTTTTTTTTATTTTATAAATTTCATTATTATTTTCTTTTATTTTTATAGATATATCTTTATTTTACTATTTTGTTGATTTGTTTGTAAATAAGGGATTAATGCATACACTACAACTCTATTACTTATTGCTCTTCAGTGTAACAGACTGTAAATTTTGTCAAAAATAAAAAAAGATTATAATTACAAAAAATCAAGGTCTGTGTGAAAAATTTTTACAGAAAATGCTATAATTCCATAGGATATATTTCTGTTCATTAGAAAATTCAGAGACGATACACTTTGAGTGAAACTACCATCAGGTTGAACAACCCTAGTCCACATTTACTATAAAAGTAATATAAAAGCCTAAGAAAAAATTTATGAAAATTAAATTATAATACAGATTGGGAAGAAAAAGTTTTAACTATCAAAATAAACTACAATATTATGTTTGACTTTCTTTCACTTTTGCTCTATAAAAATATAATTAAGAGATACTAAGATAAAATTAAAAATTTACAAGTACCTTCTTATTAATTCCATCACACCATTTGGTGTACAAGGCATAAAACCACTGAGGTCACCAATTGCAACTTTGCCTTCATTAATTGTATTTAGCCTGCAAATAAAAACATATATATTCATACTTTTAACGTTATTGACAATAATTAAGTTACTTAAGATACTTTTAATTAATTAAGGTCATGTTGGATCAGAGGTGGACAATACTGTTCTTTATAGGAAATTTTACTATATGTATTAAAAACACTATTTTCACTGTATATAATAAACAAACTTTATTGATGATAACACACAAAAACATTTATGTAACCTTTTCCAGCTGTTTTATCTCTAACGATAACAAAATCGATACAGTACAATACTCCCCCTTTTACAATATTTTTATATATAATTTTTTACTGATTTATTTTTTACTAAAGAGAACATTTATACAAAATTAAACAGTTAATAGCACTAATCTGCAGGAACAGTTGGCTAAATTTAAGAACACAACTAAAACTAATTTTTAAATCTAGTTGGTTGTCTTATTTCTCTACCTGACCTTGTAGAACTGAATTTAAATCTTAAATTCTTGTTTTTACCGGTTTTGGATTGCTGCTGACCATTGGTTGTTTCATTCTGTCTTCGGTGTGCTGCTGGTAATGTATCTTCATGTAGTTGTTTTTGTGGGCTCGAAATTTGATTGTGAGGCATAAAACAAGGTTTAAGTCGGTCGATGGCAATATTCTCATTTTTACCTTTTATATTAAGTGTAAAGAACTTACTATAACGCTTAATCACCTGATAAGGTCCAAAATATGCCGGTGTGAAACTTGGTTTGTTAGTATCATTCCGAACAAAAACATGACTTGCCTGCGTCAATTCTGGATGTACAAAGATTGCGTTTGAAGGTCGGTGTGAAATTCTCTTTGGTGTTAGAACGTTGAAAACTTTCCGCAATCGTTGCAAGAACGTAGAATTATCCTGATCTTTACAATCTTGTTTCGCCACCAACTGCCCAGGAATACGTAAAGTGCAACCAAACTGAAGCTCCGCAGGAGACCATCCGTCTTCCCCGGCACATACTCTTAACTGCAAAAGTACAAGAGATAAACTGTCCATCCAGCTTTCATCACCACATGCTGTGATTGCAGTTTTAAAGGTTCGATGAAAGCGTTCTACTTTACCATTTCCTTGGGGATGATATGCAGTGGTCTTGATATGATGTACATCCAGTAGCCTACAGACTGTAGTGAGCAGTACTGAAGTAAATTGACGTCCTCTATCTGTTGTAATTGAAACCGGCACCCCGTATCTCGACACCCAGGTATTAATAAAGGACTCAGCTACTGTCTCAGCGGAAATATCTGCAAGTGGAACCACTTCTGGCCAGCGGGAAAATCTGTCTATCATGGTCATACAATAACTAAATCCTCGCGAAATCGGTAGCGGTCCTATCAGATCTATGTGAATATGGTTAAACCTGCAGCTCGGGATCGCTATCTGGTCGGAGGGTGTTCGTGTATGTTTGAAAACTTTACACCGTTGGCATTCTATGCAAGTCCTTGCCCACTGGCGGCAGTCTTTATTAATTGAGGGCCACACATAGCGGCTTGTAACTAATCCCACCGACCTTTTGATTCCTGGATGAGCTTGTCGATGTATTTTCTGAAAAATACGATATCGGAGAATCTTCGGCACATAAGGTCGACCCTTTTCTGCGTAAAGAGTGACAGGTTTATTGTTATACTGCGACTGGAACTCTGAAGGTTGTAAGTTGAGGCTGGTAGACCCTGATGCCAGTAGACCGGTAAGTTCTGCATCTGTTTCTTGAGCTTTCTTTAACTCCTCAGCATCTACCAAATTACTCTCGACTCTAACAACTTCTATCCTTGACATAATATCTGCCGGAACGTTCTTCTTTCCTTCTATAAAACGAATGTCTGTGGTAAACTGGCTAATAAAATTCAACTGCCGAACCTGCCGAGGAGACAAAGTTTCTGATTTATGTTGAAATGCAAACGTTAAAGGCTTATGGTCCGTTAGTATAGCAAACGTTCTACCCTCAATCATGTGTTGAAAGGATTTTATCGCCTTAAACACAGCTGTCAATTCTCTGTCATAGGTCGAATATCTTTGTTCTGATGGGGAGAGTTTTTGGGAATAAAAACCTAAAGGTACCAAGATACCCTTCTGCACCTGCTGCAAAACACCACCAACGGAGGTATCAGATGCATCTGCAGAGAGATATAGATCTGCATCTGCCAAAGGATGTGCCAGCCTGACGGCTTCTGCTAAGCTGTTCTTCGTTTTCTGGAAAGCATTGTGGTTTTCTTCTGACCACTGGACCTGTGATGACAATTTCGATTTTGTTAAGTCATGTAGTGGTGCTTGAAGTCTTGCTGCATCTGGAACAAAACGGTGATAAAAGTTGACCAAACCCAAAAAACGCTTAAGTTGACGAACAGTTGTTGGGCGGGGATAATTTAAAATGTCCTGTACCTTGCTATCCAATGGACTGATGCCAAGTGACGTGACATTGAAACCTAAGAAATCGACCGAGCTTAGACCAAACATACTTTTTTCCATGTTGATTTTAAGACCTGCCGCACGTGCTGTCTGTAAGATGCGCTGGAGGTGCTCTCGATGCTCTTCCTCTGATTGTGATGCTATCAGGAAGTCATCTAAATATATGTACAGAAAAGATGCAAACACTTCATCAAGATGGCGTTGGAAGGTCTGTGCCGCGTTTTTTAGTCCAAAAGGCATTTTACAAAATTCGAATAAGCCGAAGGGGGTGATTACTGCTGTCTTTGGTATGTCGGATTGGCGAACCGCTACCTGATAGTAAGCTCTATCCAAGTCCAGCTTAGAAAATATTGTTTTACCGGCCAAGTTATGATTAAAATCGTGGATATGTGGTATGGGGTACCTGTCTGGTTTCGTCACTCCATTTAGGTTCCTAAAATCACCACAGCAACGCCAAGAACCGTCCTTTTTTTGTACCATGTGTAATGGCGATGCCCAAGGGCTTTTTGACAATCGGACGATACCATCTTCCTTTAGCCGCTGAAACTCAAGTTTGGCTGCTGCCAATTTTTCAGGTGACAACCTCCGGGCTCTTGCGTACACTGGGAGACCCTCGGTTTCTATCCAATGTTCTGTGGAAATTGGTGTTGCTGGTTTGTCTTTATGTGTGTCGAGATCCCTTAGCACTGTTTTCACAAATTCTGTTATTGACGGGGCCACAGCCCGCACACCATAGGATGTTGTGGGTCTCAGCTCACCAGTAGAATATAAGTCCGTACCCGCTTTTATCAGTCGTCGATTTTGCAGATCCACAATGAGGCTCTGTGCTGTTAGTAGGTCAGCCCCGATTATAGCAATATCGACATCAGCCACTACAAACGTCCATTTAAAAGCAGTTGGAAGACCTAGACTTAGCTTTATTGTTTCCTGTCCGTAGGTGTGTATTATTGTCGAATTAGCCGCCACTAACTGAATTTTATTGTCCTTAATTAATGTATGCTGTTCAGCTGAATTTTTAGGGATAAGTGAGAGCGTTGCACCGGTGTCAATTAAAAACAGAATATTCGTAAGAGGATCTGTAATAAATAGTCGACGCGCTGGTATGAGGCGATTGTAGGGCGTCTGCACAACCGCCGATATTAGTTTTCCGAAGGCTTGAAATTACAAGGTGGTTTGCATGTTTTTGCTCGTTTACCAAAGTTAAAATGGTACCAACAATATCCCTCACGCTCCGGTGAAGCTTCTGAGGAGCGATCTACTTGTCTGAAATTTGACCTGCCTCGTGACGTACTTCGTGAACGAAACTGCCTATTATTATTCTCAATTTTGGTAGTGAGAGCGCTTACTTGTAAAGTTAAATTATCAAGTTGCTCCTGCAACGATGTTTCCATTCCAGCTGCATTAATATTATACCGGGTAGGCCCTATGACCGATACAATTCTGTCGGCTGTTTCAGATATTTTGTCGAGTGGTTCATCTGAGCCAGCAAGTATACTTTGCACTTGTGTAGGAAGGCGTTGTAACCACAAGGTTTTTAGGAAATCATCTGTTATTTTGTTGCCTGCTAGTTCTTTCATTGTGCTTAGAAGATAAGATGGTTTCATGTCTCCTAATGTCAAGTCTTGTAGTAATGACCGCATTTTTTCGGTCTCTGACTCCTCATAAAATTTTAATAATCTCTCTTTCAGGGTCGTGTATTTGTTTTGTTCAGGAGGAGTAATTACAATATCTCTCACGACGCGTAAAACATCATTCTCCAGTGATCCGATAATATGATTAAACTTAGTTTCATCTGACGATATTCGAGCCAGCGCAAATTGTGCTTCAATTCTAGCAAACCATAAATTAACGTCTTTAGGCCAAAAAGGGGGAATTTTAACACTAAAATGAGATACCTGTGCTGTTGTGCCTTCTGATAATACTTTTTCGCTGTTCGCATTTTCATTGCTGTTCTTTTCAATGTCTCCGTTCATTTTGTACCTAGCGTTTCTAGTCGGGGTCACCACTTTACTATATGTATTAAAAACACTATTTTCACTGTATATAATAAACAAACTTTATTGATGATAACACACAAAAACATTTATGTAACCTTTTCCAGCTGTTTTATCTCTAACGATAACAAAATCGATACAGTACAAAATGAAAAAAAAAAAAAACTGCAGAAATTGAATCATATTAAGATAAAACAAAAGAATGCTTTTTAACACATTGTTCTGCTTTAACTTTAAATTTTAAAAAAAACTTTTTTTGCCCAGCCATAATGGCGGCAGAAAATGTTGCACTCATGCAACATTGGCCTGTAGAATATATAAATTTTGAATTCAGAGATAGGTGATATATTCATAAATGCTACAATAACACTGCTTCCTGAAAACTTTTATTGCAATTGTTTGAATCATAAAATCCTTCAAAGAAATTTTCACACAAAATCACAATTTGAATTTTTTTGTTTGTGGTATGTTTGAAAGCAATCTGGGTTTAATTTAACATCACATCACTCACACAATTTAATTGTAGCCATTCAAATATTACTACTCTTTAGCATTGAAAAATAACAAATTGTACTACTATTTTTCTTCTTCTTCTTTGTCTTCCTCACAGTGCCATTTCCAGCGTCGAGGAGCCTCTATCCAGTGCAGCCACTCTTCCCAGTCTCCGCTTAACTGCTTCATTTGGTTGAAGGATTTGCCTCTTTTAACTCCAATTATCTGTATAAACTCCTGATACGAAACTCTGGGACGCCCTCGTGGTCTCTTCTCGGTGGGTCAAGCCTCTAGTACCTTTATAGGATCCATGTCCTCGTTCATGCAGCAGACATTTCCAAACCACTTTAGTTGCCTGTTTTCCAAAGTGGTTTTGAATTCGGACACTTCCAGCTGCTCTCTTATAGTTTTGTTTCTAATGCGATCTCTCCTAGTTTTGCCCACAGATCTACGTAGGAACCGCTGCTGTTATGCGACAGTAATGTTCGTCCAACATGGTCCAGCTTTCTCTGCCATAGGTGAGAATAGGCAGGTATACTGACTTATAGATGTGCATCTTTGCCTTTTTATCGACTTCATGGCAGCTGAGGATACTGCTAGTGATCTGGTAGTATGCTTGATTTGCCTTTGATATTCTGTTTGAAATCTCCGCATCTATCTTACCAGAGTCAGTAATTACGGTACCTAAATAGGTGTAATCCTTCACCACTTCAAGAAGCTCTCCGCTGCAAACCAATTGGACGTCTTCCTGTTCCTCTCTCGCCATAACCAGCACTTTACTCTTGGAGGCATTTATTTGTATACCTTTCCTCAGCAGCTCTTGTTCCCATTCTACCAGCGCTTGCTGTAGTTTCTCCTTTGAATCGGAGATGAGGACAATGTCATCGGCATATAAAAAGCTTTGTACGAGGACTGTTTTCATATTCCAGTATCCAATTTTAGTCCAGGCAGTCCGACGCTTGCAGATTTTATGGATCTCATCCATAAAGTTTATAAACAGGAGGGGGCTTAAACTATCTCCCTGTCTAACTCCTCTTGCAATTGGGAAAGGTTCTGATTCTGTGCCATTTATCCTTATCACTGCAGTAGCTCCCTCGTAGGCTGACTTCACTGCCTCAATCACATCTCCTGGCACACCCTTTGCAATATTTTAAATGGTGAGCTGAATTTCCTCGAAATTAGGAACAGATTGGTGCTCATGCATGATATAGACAATTAGAGAAAGTTAGTGGAGGAGACCAGAAAATAACACCAAGTTGTAGTAGAACCAGTGGCTGGCCATTTAGTTTGTATATTTAAAATTATAAAAAATATATATTATATTTTTATATATATTAGTTTATAATATATTTTATTATTTCTTGAACCAATTTGTGAAAAAAAAAAAAAAAAAAAAAAAAAAAAAAAAAAAAACCAATAGCCACTTAAGCTAGAATTTTATCAGTACCAATTTGTATACTAATAAGGGTAGCACAAATACAGAACTTTTCGAGATACAACTGTAACTGTTCGAGATACAAAAGCATATATTGGCTATCTAGGTACATGTTTAAGCTAAATATTGTTAAATTATTTTACCCATCTACATCTTTCTCTGGAGAAACTGCATCGGTAATTAGGTGAGAATCAATTTTATGGACAGAATCTAGCGGCATCTGAACTATAACGCCATGTACACGGGAGTCATTATTTAATTTTCGCACAGTGCTCAGCAGCTACAAAAATAAATAAATAAAATAATACAATTTGTATGAATAAAGTGAATATGTAGTAATCATGAAAACAATAAAACATTACTTCAATTTGTGTAGTAGAATTAGGTAATTTAATATGTTCAGCATTTATTCCAATTTCAAGAGCAGCCTTTAATTTCATTCTTATGTATACATTTGAATCTTCTCGACCACCAACTTGCACAATAGCAAGACCTGGCTTAAAATTAGGAAGCTTATGGGACATTTCTTGGACTTCATCACTGAGATTCTTCAAAATTTCCCTAAAAATAGAAATTCCAAAATAAAAGATCAGTTTGAACTAAGAGGTGAACCATAAAAAGTGAACATGTTGATGATAGTTTTGAAATTATCTCACACCTAGAATTATCAACTTTAAAATCTACTACAAAAGATATTCAATCAATAAAATTTAATGTATTCATGTTATACCTAGAGATAAAAGCTTGTGAAATTTCTGATTTCTAGAAATACATTCACCTGTATTGTTTTACTTTATTATTAATTCTTTTTTCCTCATACCTTATTTTATTGGAGGTTAAGGATGAAATTTTAAGTTATAAATAGTTATTTTAGTCCTAATAGCTGAAGTAATTTAAAAAAAAAAAAAAAAAATGTATCTAGACAAATAAGACCAACAGAATTAGTTATCCCCCATTATTGTAGTCGGTTTGTTGAAGTGTAGGATGGTCAGCTAAAAGTAATCCCTCATTAACTGAGGCCTATAATTGTTCATCCAGAAAAGATCACAACCTGTTTTTTTAAATAACTATGCACTTGTCCTCAATTAGAGTATACTTCATTTAAAAACTTAACCCTATTTAAAGAATAGGAGTCCAAGGAACTGAACTTTTATCCAAAATGGATAATAGTTTCCCCCCATAATCTTATAATCACATTTTTTAAATCTAATTTTAATATCTTTAATATTTTCAGTCTATAACGCAAAAGGGAGACGGGTTTCCCTTTGTGTGGGGAATACTTAATTGGTCAATTGATCAATGATTAATTGTATAATTAATTAAAGCAATTTTCACTAATAATCATAATTGTCTTAATTAATCGTTATAAACGAGTCGTTTATTCAGAGTGTATATGCGTATTTGAAATAGATGATAAAGATAATATACAGCTCTTCAAGTGATTTCAACATTAATTGAAACTATATTTTTCATATAGTTATTTAGTTATATTTTTATTTATTTATTTTAGTTTTTGTCTTATTATTTGTAATTACAATGAACCTTTTTTGTTCTAGATGTCGCCCACTAAAGTAATACACAGCATATGCTGGGTACAATACGTGTACAAATGATGATTTGTGTCATTACTTCAGTAAACAAAATTGAAAAATCTTTAAACTGCAGAAATGAACTTATTAGCAGTAAAATCATAAACTGTTATATATAATAATGAAAATATCATAGGACTAAGTATTATCATGAATATATATATATATATATATATATATATATATATATATATATATATATATATATATATATATATTGAAACAAAATGATGCAAACAATTAAAAAAGATAAAGTGAAAAATGATACAATAAAAAAACAATTGATAGAGAAAAAAAAAAACATAAATACAATCCTTACAATTTTAAAAATGTAGCTCATAAAAACAATGGTATGCTAACTTACTTAGAAACAGCTGTTCCAGACAACAACCTTCCCATTTCATTTTCAGTGCCAGTCATTTTAATGAATACGAATCTCTGCAACAAGTAATAGACTCATTTCACTTCACAACTATGATATCAAAAAAGCATTATTCACTTATTTTTTTTATTTTAATTAAGTGAGTTAATATGAAAGAATAAATGAAGGAATACATAGAGGAGGAATTCAGGAAAAGGTTTACATTTAGTTTTCATAGTTCCTAAAAATAAAAGAAAAAAGATACCTATATAGAAAGATATAAATTAACAGGGCATATAAAAAAATAAGAAGAAGAAGGACACTGATATCTCATATGTTAATTTATTAACAATGGACTGCCTCAATAAAGTGAAAGAAATGTTTTTATTGAATAAGTAAAATGATGGTGTCTAAAAAAATTCTTGTTGTTTTAAGATATTATTGGAAATGAGCTTGTTCAGCTATACTTCAATAACCATCCCAAATTTTTTGCTTCCTGTCCTAGTTGGAGTACATAAGGACATTCAGCCCTAAGTAACAAAAACCATCCCAAAGAGTAAGTACCGTGGCTCAGCTTCAAGGTCAGGAGAACACCCTGGGGCACACCCAGCCTCATTTAAGTGGGTACCCTTAATATAGGGGGAAAACCTAGTGGTTGGGCAAATATTCCAGTCAAATCTCCTCCTTTCAAACCGTTGGCTCAGAAACAGTACAACTTTACCTAAGTACCTAAGCCAAGACCCTTCATGGGTTGTAACTGGTACAGGTTTTTTTGTTTTGCTTTATATTAATATATATATATATATATATATATATATATATATATATATATATATATATATATATATATATATATATATACTAATTTTTTGTTTGATAAAAGGGAATTTTCTTTTATAAACACTATTAAAAAATATATATACATAATACAATTTATAAGTTGAACAACATAATATTTAACATAAAAATGACAAAACTAGTAACTCTCTAAACAGAATAATAATGAAAAACGAGCTTCTTATAAAAAAAAATTATGAAAAGATATGAAGGTATATAGAAATATAAAAATGATAAAAAAAAAAAGGGTCATAATAGTCATCGTTACTTATGAATCAATAAATTGGAGTCTTTAATGGAGAAGATGATTGGCAGTGCAGTCAGATAAATAAACAAACTGAGTGAGGAAGAATGCTGATTCTTAATTATAGCAGACTTCTGTACCTTAGGACAGTTTTACTTAAGAAAACTTAATTTTAAAATTAAAAGACAGCAGAAAATGCAGGGTGACATTTCTTAGAGGATGTGGACTGGTGGTACACAATTGTACATGGAAAGCCACCTCCTAGAAGCCTCAAGATATGGAAATTTAATGTTTACTTTTTTCTGATAGTTAAAATAAAATAGCACTTATATTACTTTTTTCTTTCAATTTTAAAATGATTATTTTTCAGTTATAGTTTAATAAAAAGGTTTCAAAGATTTATTTCAAAATCATTGTGAACATTACTAACCATCTCTATCTCACTTCAAAAACCAAATGGCTCATGTTGTGCGTGCAGACACTATAAGGTGATAATGAACAAGATTAAAAAAAATAATAAAAAAATTAAATTGTAAATATTGACTAAAACTCCCGAGAAATAAGCTTTCTGAACCAAGCAGAAAAAAAGATCAGTTTAAAAGAGAGAAATGTAGTGAAAATATAACTATTTGAGCAAATACACTTCCTATTTAATTAGGAATGATAAATTATTTTACCACCTCTATTGGAATTTTTCAAGTAAACTAATTTTGCATGTTAAACACAGTGCTGTATATATATCGCTCAAGTGCTGCAATAGAAAAAAAAACAACCTTTTTTTGAGAAAAGTGGGTTTAAAGTTTTCATTGCTAAGGAAAATACATAGGAAATGCTTTAGTTTGCTTAAGTGAGAGAAGGTATAACCTGAAGGTAATTTCTTTTAAGCAAACTAAGGCATTTCCTATGCATTTTCCTTAGCAATGAAAACTTTAAATTATCAAAGCGCTGATGTTTGGAAATCCTTCCATACCATCATGTGAACCACAAGTGACTTTCTATTTAGTTCATTCGACAGCTTCAAAAATGAAAAATTATATGTATCCTAACATACTTTAAATAAAAAACTGTTAGTATACATTTTTTATTAATGAAAACAGCACCTTCTATCTTGTGTCTGCAGGTACATAATATTGTTGTACTTACGGAAAATAATTATAACGCCACATATTGAATTTTCAAAAATACCATATATATAATATATATATATATATATATATATATATATATATATATATATATATATATATATATATGTGTGTGTTTAGTAAGGTTCTTGAGGTTCAGTCAAGAAATTTATTCATATATATATATATATATATATATATATATATATATATATATATATATATATATATATATATATGTGTGTGTGTGTATATATCACAAGGGTATAGAGTATAACCTGAACTCTTTACTAGGTGAAAATTTGTTTCCCAGCAAATGACAAGAATAACCGAAAGTATTTCGGCCGTGTTTACAGCAATCTCCTAAACTAAAAACACCGAATAAAAGAATGAATTCAAAATTCAAAAATAACATAAGCGATAAATAAACCTATCATAAAAACAAACATTGAAGTTTAAGATAAAGGCAATCATGAAAAAAAATTATCAGCAGTGATTAATGCTTGATCATGCTTAAGTCAAGAGTAAGATTAAAATATAATACAAATTATATAAATGATTGATTACTTTGTTTTTTTATTTATTTATTTTTTTTTTTTATTACTCTTTCACATGAAAAATTGAGAAAATTTATTATTTGGGAAGAAAAAAGAATTCATTATAAAAATTTTACTAAAAAGCATTTTGAAAAATTAATTCAAATACTAAAAAAACAAAATTACATTGAAGTAATAAATCTGTTCAGCAATTAAATTCAGTAAGGACATTCAATATCAAAACATTAAATGTTATCATCATTCTTTTTAAAAAAAGTATTTATTTATAACTGAGTTAAAATTTATTTATCATATGAAAACAACTATACTAGTTATTCATGCTGTGAATACACATTCCAACTTTCCTTGAAAATCATCAAGTAGACAAGCTAATGTTGTTAACTAATAACCAGTCCACATTAATTCAGTTATAATTAACATCAATGTGCTTCAGGGTTCATAATTCATATATGTTTCAACGGACCAATAGTAGGAGCTAACTATTGCTGTGTCAAAATTAAGACTATAATTATAAAAACTGAAATTAAGACTTGTTATAAATTATCAACCTTTACATTGCTTCAATGCTTAAATCAATTTAAGAAATACTCTTCATATTTTAAAACATACTAATTCTATGAAAATGAAAATTCAAAAAATCAAACTAATTGAGATAAGATTAATACCAATATGAGAATAAGTCAAAATTATAAATTGAACACATAACTGATATTCTTCAAACTATAAATGAACAAGTAAAAGTGACTATAAAAAAAAAACAAGTAAACTGACTGCTGACTCAGATAAATTCTAAATAAAAATTCATTTTTTACTACTTCAATCACCCAAAAAAAATGTAATCCACATAAAAATGTGATAATACTTCAATTCATTTTTTATTTTAGAGTAAACCAAGGTAGTTTGGCATTCAGTGTAAAAAATATTCCTGGCAAAAGTTTATATTTTAAAACGTATATTTTGACAGTAAAGCATAACTTTTCAGAAAATCAACATTTAAGGAACTACATAAATTCAACTAAGCTAAGAATTAAAATCGAGATATTGTTCAAAACATAACAAAGAAAAAAAACTAAATAGCGTATGAGGATTTCCGAATAACTATTTAAAGTTTCGTAAATCCGATGATAAATTTTGTTTTCATAAAACATCACACTATTTTTATATATTAAGGTTAAAAATTCATATATTTAATTAAATTAGTCAAATTTTATCAGTAATAAAATACTGCACCTCTTCCAATTAATTTAAACCTTCAACAAGCAACAGGTTGTGCGGTCAAAGTTAAATCAAAACCTACCTGTAAGGAGTGAACAAATTTTCTACTTCTATGCTGGGCTCTAAACAAAAAATAAACTTTGAGCGTACTATTGTAGTTCATTTCACCCAGAGTTAAGATAATATGACGGAATTACATAATTCTTTTCTGTTCTGTAATAATTATGTAAAGTTTATCATCATACTAGGTCAAAGATAAAGGGGTTGAATGTCACAAAATTTATATAACATATAGCGCAAATAAATATCAACTGTATCAGTTGATTTATATTCAATACTATTTTTGTTGGATACTTATTTCCTAAAAGTCTCTGAAATACGAATATTTTTACTTGCCTTTTCGATAAATTTAAATGCACATTTTACCCAGGTTTTGTTATGATTCTCTTTCAGACCTTTGAACTGAAATTAGAGGTTTCCGATTTATAATAATATTATTTATACCACAAATTTAGAATGATAATAATTAAAATTACTAAAGATATACAAGATAAAATAAATAAATATTTTATTTTAGTGTACTTTATGATCAATCTCCATAATTTATTTGTTTGCGAAATTTTCGAAATACATACGTTGAAATACAAATCATGTTGAAAGTTAATACTTATTTTTTGGGAATCCGGTACCGTAACAGTGACCATTAGTGTAACATAAACTAAACCTTTAACAAAAAAAAAAAATTGCATTTTAATAAAAAATATATTAAGAAAGGAAACCTGTAGTGTTAAACCATCTTGGAAACTCATATTTCTAAACTTTTAGATAAAACACCAGGAATAGAAGTATCGAGCAATTAAAGAATAGAACGGAAGTTAATAAAATCAAATTTAGCATTAGATTCTATCAACTGATTTAACCATTTTAATTTATACTTTAAAAGTAATTTAAAACAAGTAAACAACCGGAATTCACTTCCTGCTCAGAAGTACCGAGAAAGTCGAAAAACGTCTAAGGAAAGTAAAACATTAATAAACATTTCTAGTGGGCAACATTTCTAGTTTCTTTCGCAGTATATCTGCAGTCATTCTTCTGACATGGCCAGCCCACCTTAATCTCTTTGCTTTAATGAAGTTAAAAATATTTTCACTTTTTAACATGTGGTCTATTTCTTTATTCGTTTTTATTTCCTATATTCCGCCTACTTGTGTTGCGCCGCTTATTCGTCTTATCACTTTTCTTTCAAAAACTTTCAGTTTCTGGACGTCATTTTGGGCTAAACACCAAGTTTCAGCTCCATATGTAACTACAGGTCTTATAAATGACTTGAAAGTTTTAGTTTCGTTTTTCTAGACAACAGTTAAGACTTCAATAACTTATAATTTGCAAAGTAGGCTCAGTTTCCTGCCATAATTCTCATATCAATTTCACTGCTGATCTTATTTTCATTATTGACTGAAGAGCCAAGGTAGACGAAGCTAGAAACATTTTCAAACTTAAAGTCGAGGATTTCAATGTAGCGCACGGATCTTCTATTTGCCGCCGAAGACATTTTTAAGAATTTAGTTTTTTCTTCATTTATAATTAGCCCTACCTTTGAACTGCTTTTATAAATTATTTCAAAGGCTTCTTTAAGTGACGCTTCACTTCTCGCAACTATGACAATGTCATCAGCGTAGTCACATGTTTGCCACATTTTCTCTGCAATGGTACCACCTTTAACCGCGTTTTTTACTGCATCATGCAAAGCCACATTAAACAGAATCGCGGATAGCGCATCACCTTGACGCATTCCAGTTTGCACTTCAAATGCTTCTCCAACTTTATTTCCAATAATCACTTTAGAGGTGGCATTCTGCATTGTTATTCTAATTAGTTTTATTGGAATACAGCTTTTCTCTAGGCTAATATACAACTTATCTCTATCAACACTATCAAACGCCTGCTTATAATCAATGAATAAGAGGTTTAAATCAACATCGTATTCATAACATTTATCCGTAGATTGGCGCAGTGAAAATATTTGACCTGTGGTACCTCTCCCACATCTAAAACCGCATTGATAGTCTCCTAGTATTTCCTTAGTATATTTCCTAAGCCTTCTTGCAATTATATTCGATAATAATTTATATAAAATTCCATGCAGCGTTATCCCTCTATAATTAGCGCACTCACTTTGTAGTGATATAGTAATCATTGGTATTCCTTCTATTACATGAGTAATTCAGGAACCATTGGCATTCTTTGTATATATTTCATATGATTCAAAGGTTACAGATCAATGCTGTTATAATGTTAAAACCATTGTACAATTTTAGTTCAATAAAGCCTTACTTTCTAATGGGTTTAATTCTATTCTATTCTATTACAATTTATTGAACTAAAATTAATTAAAATCAGTGTACTAAATAAAAAATGGAAAAGTTTTTGAAACCAGAGAGATTGGATATTGAGCCTGGCTCTACTTCATCATCTAACCAATGGAAACACTGGATCAAAACATTTGAGCAGTTCATTTCAACCATCAAAGCAGAAGAAAATGAAAAACTCATGCTTCTTAATAATCATGTGTCTGCAAATATCTACTAGTTTATAAGTGAATCCAAAACTCTATGCCTCTGCCATAGAAACTCTCACTAGTCTCTACATTGAACCAATTAATGAAATTTATGCTCGCCACCGCCTTGCAACACGCTCACAGCAGCCAGGGGAGAGAATAGATCAATTTTTACAGGCACTTAAATTACTTGATAAGGATTGTAAATTTAAAGCAGTATCGGCTGAACTATATTGTGAAGAATCCATTCGTGATTCTTTTATTTGTGGGCTCAGTTCCTCTATAATTCGCCAAAGGTTTTTGGAAAATACCTCTTTAACCTTAAAAGAAGCTTTTGATCAAGCTAGAGCACTGGAGGCTGCACAAAAACACTCAGCTTCATATTTATCCTTGGAATCTTCGTTAAATGCTTCAAGCGAATTTCCAAAAGAGAATACTCCTGTCGCAGCCATCTGCACTCCCCAGAAATGTTATTTTTGTGGGTACAGAAGGCATATACGTAAAGTTTGCCCAGCTAGAAATGCTACCTGTGATTCTTGTGGGAAACAGGGTCACTATTCTAAAGTATGCAGGTCTGTGGGAAAGCCTCTGAACGCTACCAATTCTAAGGAAACAACTATCTCTGTCCTTGCTGCTTCCCCGCCTTCTCTCTCCAAAGCAGTAGTTAAAATTACAGTAAATGGAATCCCTGCTGAAACTCTGATTGATACAGGCAGCAGTGAAAATTACATCAGTGAGCAGTTTGTTAGCATAAACAAAATGAAATGTTCTCCCTTCCACAATAAGGTACGCCTAGCATCAAATAATCATTAATTGACTATTAATAAATGTTGCTATGTAAGACTTTAACTTGATGATAATACTTATCCTGATGTAAAATTGTCAGTTATGACTGGACTCTGTGCCGACATAATTATTGGCCATGATTTACTGAAACAACATTCATCAATAGAATTAGCTTTTGGGGGATCTAAGCCATCTCTTAGTATATGCGGCTTGTCCAGTGCTCAAGTTCCACCCACTTCACTTTTCTCTCATCTAAGCTCTAACTGCAAGCCTATAGCAATAAGATCGCGTAATCATAGTCCCGACGATGAGTTATTTATCAAAGCTGAGGTTGAAAAGTTGGTTTCTCAAGGAGTTATCGAACCCTCCAACTCCCCTGGAGAGCTTAAGTCCTTGTGACCAAGAGTGAAAATCACAAAAAGCGGCTCGTTGTTGATTATTCTCAAACTATCAACAAATTTACATTATTAGATGCATATCCCATCCCTAATATTGAAGCTCTCATAACCAAAATTTCTAAATTCTCCATCTTTAGCTCAATAGATTTATGTAGTGCATACCACCAAATCTCTATCCAAGCCACTGAAAAAGAATAAACAGCTTTTGAAGCTTGCGGCCGACTGTACCAATTCACAAGGATTCCTTTTGGAGTAACAAATGGTGTTGCTAGTTTTCAAAGAAGTATAGACTATATCATTGAAACAGAATGCATTGAAGGGTTTATGCATATTTAGATGATGTAACTATATATGGACGCAACTTGGAAGAACATGACCAAAATCTAAAAAGGTTCTTCAATGCTGCAAAAAAGTATAACCTCACATTAAATGAAAATAATTGCCATTACTCCCAACAATCTATCGATATTCTCGAATAAATCCAGATCCTAGTCGAATAAAATCAATACTTGAATACCCTCAAAATCCTGTCTCTTCACGGCGTGCCCTTGGAATTTTCTCTCATTATTCCAAGTGGATCCCAAATTTTTCAAAAAAGATTCACACCTTAGTGATAAACAAGGAATTCCCTTTGTCGCCTGAAGCTGAAAAAGATTTCCAAACACTAACGCAGGACCTGGGTAACTCGGTGTTGATGGCTATTGAAGAAAGTATTCCTTTTGTGGTAGAAACAGATGCATCAGATTAAGCTATAGCTGCCACACTCTCTCAGGAAGGTAGACCAGTAGCTTTCTACTCTCGAAAATTATCAACTAGTGAGCAACGTCACTCAGCAGTGGAGAAAGAAGCCTATGCCATAGTAGAAACTTTGAGGAAATGGAGACATTGCCTTATTAGTAGGAATTTTTCACTAATCACTCACTGATAAAAAAACTGTAAAATTTATGTTTGATAATAAGCATAACGGAAAAATAAAAAATTACAAAATCTTGCGTTAGCGTTTAGAACTTTCTTCTTATTCGTACAATATCATATATCGTTCTGGAAAACAAAATGTGGCAGCTGATGCACTGTCAAGGACTTGTTCCATGGTTTCGGATCTAGAAAGACTGAAGAAACTTCATAACTTATTATGTCACCATATTTTCTAATGGGTTTAATTATATTCTATTCTATTACACACTTTTACTGCCTTTTTTTCAAAATTGGGCACAATAGTCCTGTTCTCCAGTCATCCGGCATTATTACCTCTTTATAGAAGTCTCTATTATTATTTCCTTCATTAAAGTTCTCCATGTCCTCCAACCGCCAATCAATCATCTTCTTTTCCACTCTACACACTCTTTGCTTCTCTTCTCTTGGTCCGATAGTCATCACAATTTTTTCTTGTATTCCTCTGCAGAAGTTTCAGTCTGGCTTCATTTTTAATTTTTATAGCCTCCTCACATTTATCATTGAACCAATTATTTCTTACAGGTCCTAACTCTCCCAATGCTAACTCTGCCGCCCCGCAGATATTTTCCTTGATTATCTTCCATTTTCTTTCTATCATGTCGCTCGCTGTTTCAGCTATTTCTGTCTCCACAAATTTTTCATCTTCACCCATCACAATCTTCTAATCCATATTTTCCTGGTACTTCTTAAGTTCATCCTCCATTTTCAATTTCTGTACATTCCATTTCGATCTTTTTATAGCACCTGTTCCCTTCACACTTGCTATTCTCTGTATAAATTTTGCGTTTACCAAAAAGTGATCCGAGTCGCAGTCAGGGCCTCTCATACTTCTCACGTCTAGAATATTTGAAGCGTGCCTTTTAGATATTAGAATATGATCAATTTGATTAACAATATTCCTGCCCGGCATTTTTCAGGTTTCTTTATGAATGTTTTTATGAGGAAAGCATGTACTTTTTATACATAGTATGTACATTTCTGCACACTGGACGAGTAACATGCCATTTTCGTTTGTGGTCTCATGTAAGGAGTGTCTTCCAGCAACATGATTGACCGATTCTTCTTTTCCTATTTTAGCGTCGAAATCTCCTAAGAGTACCACAGCATCATACCTTGCTACTTTCTCTATGTTTCTTCCTAACATGTCATAGAAACCTTCTTTGATAGCAACACTGGCATCTTCCGTTGGTGCATATACTGAGAATAGGCTTACATTTCTGAATCTGCCTTTTATCCTTAGTTTGCATACCCTATCTGATATAAGTTCAAAGTGAAGTATGGCTTTTCTGAGTTTACTGTTCACAAAGAAACCCGTCCCCGCTTGTCCGGTTTTCTTTTCAGGCCCACTGTAAAATATCGAATATTCCTTCTTATCGATCCTTCCATCTTGTTTCCTGTATTGCAGCAGCATCTATTTTAAACTTTAGGAGTTGATCGGTAATTAGTTTCATTTTACGCGGTCTCATCATAGTGTTTACATTCCACATTGCAAGTGAAAGGTCATTTTTCCTGTGTTCTCGCCTTTTGTTGTTTACCATTAAATCATCCGGCTTTTCTTTTAATCCATTTTTCTGAACAATATTGTTTTTTACAAGGTGGGGCCGTTAACCCCACACTCAGCCCCCAACCTGGAGGACCAGGTCAGTTTTCATTGGGGTTTCCCTCCCCTAGGCCTGTAAACATAAAATTAAATGAAATTAAAAGTTTAAAACACATCGTGATTTATTTAAAATACACACTTATCCTAGGAACCCCTCAACCAAACCCGTGGAGGCTGAGTAAGTACAGTCACTCAGGGCATGAGTGAAGAAGCTGGCAATTGCCAGAACTGCAACATTAATACATATTTACAAAAGGTCTTGAGTTGTTGTTTTAGTCTTATAGGGGTTTATCAGGATGAGTGCAACTCGATACTGATTGAGCTAGAGGATTGGAATGGAAGGACAAATTATGATGGAATTTCAAAAACTTTAGGGGTATGAAGTCGAGGACGTAAGGTATATGGAGATCATTATGTAGGATTCAGTTGGAGACATATAAGGAGCATTCACTACAGTTCAGAGGAATTTGGATTTAAAGGAATGAAAGCATTTAATATTCGACTTTTTTGCTGTATCTCACATTTCAAGTCCATAGGTCCAAATAGGTTTAATGGTGGTTTTGTGTTTAAGAAGATTGTTTTCAACGGAAAGATAAGATGTCCTATCTAGTAATCCTGAGCCAGAACTAGATTTGTCAGGGGAGGGGCAAAGACCAGTTATCCACCTCCATTCCCCCTTCCCTACCATCGAAATATGTGCCTTAGAAGAATTAACTTGGTATACAGTGTAATAAATCACATAAATTTTGAAAAAAACAAAACAAACAAACAATATTGATTGTGATATTATTATTTTAAAAACGTTTTTAATAGCTTATTTTTTTTTTATTAACTTTTTTAAATTTTGCCGCCCCCTGAAACCTACCGCCTGGGGCATGTGCCCCACCCTGGTTCGAGGTCTGTGTTTTCCTGATTATTTATGATGGTTTTCATGTATTCCAATGATTGTCCTGCAAAGTTAAGTTATTTTCCAACATATTAATCCAGGAAATAGATGGTTAGATTGGATATTTATTTTACCATATGACCATCCAACTACTGGAACCTCAAAACGGCTTCTGGTCCAGAAGTTGGAAGGTCGTCTTATCACTATCACCAAAGCTTTTGTTAAGGAGCCTGCTCAGTAAGTACACCCCACGATTCTTTTAGTGATTTGTTACCCAATGAGGGCAGAAATGAAGGACTCTGCTGTAAATGTGGAGGCTCCTTAAGCAAAAAAAGCTGGCAGATGCTGTGATTTTCCACTATGCTTGTCTCATCAGAAGCAATGGGGAGACAAAAAAAAAAATTAGCATTATAAAAAATATTAAAAGAAAAAAATATTTTATTAGGAAGCAAAGATTTTTTTAGGTGCATCACTTTATTTGGAGCAGTTTAGTGGAAAGAAAATATTATTATGTTTTCGTAAAAACAAATGATATTAACAGCCCATGGGAGATCTAGCATTCAGTTGATAAAGAGGTATTATTTAATAAGCAGCAGTAGGAGGTGATATAGTCAACACCCATGCTTAACTATCAGGTTATCCATAGCCAAAGGAAAGGAGGGAATTAAATATAAAGGCTGGTAATTAATAAATACAAAGCATAAATACACTATGTCTCTTTATTAGTAAATATGTCTTAGGGTCACAATATAAGAAATATTTATCTGAAATAATACAAATAGTAAAAAAAAAAAAAAAAATAAGTGAAAACCATTACACAGTTACTTTATTTCAAACAATGTATATCTAAATATATAATCAGCAGTTTGCTTTATATATACAGAGTGATTTCCTCTAAGAGTGAAAAAAAAAAATTGAATGAAACTAGACCACAAATGAAGAAAAATACCAAAAATGCACTTTTCTATTCAAATCTGCAACTGATATATGAAAATTCAAAGAATTTTTGGGGGCAACCACATTTTTTGCCAAAAAAAAACTCTATCTCCACTTGGTTCAAACATTTCTCAAATGTAGGGCATATTTTGGGATTTAGCAATACACCAGACAATTTAGCAATAGACCAGAGCACATGTAACATTGAATCCTACAAACTTGGGACCTAAAGAACAGCTGGATCTTCAACTTCTTTAGGAGTTACAATTTTTTATAATGCTTCAACGCTCACTATTTTTCGAAAAAACAACCCACAAAACTGCAAACACCTCAAAAACTTGCATATTTAACCAGCTTTCGAATGGTATGATCAAATTAATGATTGATTGTTATTTCATGGAGAAATTCACTTTTGAAACTGGAAAACATGGTGTTTTAATTTCGCATACAAATCAGGTACTTGGGTAAATAAAATATTATGATAATCGCTTGATGGAAATATGTATTTTAAAAAAATAAACTCTTCATTGGAATAAAAAGCAAAGAAAATATTTATTGTTTATTAGAAATAATCTTTGGGTCAATTTAGGTATCATAATAACAAGAAAGTGACTTTGACTTTTCTCAGTACTTTGAACATTATGGCTTTTACATTATGATTTTCCTTTTAATTATAATATGGAAGATTATTATTCAGTTTGTTGATACAACTACTTGAAGAAGGCAATGTATACAAACTTTGAGTATGCTGACTTCAAACTTTCAATGACCACAGTCTGCACCAATGGGCAACTGCAACTGAAAACCTGCACATGACAGTGCCCAGTCAAAGTCACTGTTCTTTCTTGTTATTATGATACCTAAACTGACTCAAAGTTTATTTCTAATATATAATACATTTTTCTTTGCTTTTTATTCCAATGAAGAGTTTATTTTGTTCAAAATACATATCGTCATCAAGCAATTAATCTCTGAATTTTCATTTACCAGCAGCATATTGGAATAGAAATTACTTTGTGTAGTCAGTGGCATTTTTCTTCATCTTTGGTTTAGTTTCACCCAGTATATTATTTAATACTTAATTATAAAACAATATATTTGTAATTAACTGCATTAAAAATCTAAAGTCTTATGACATATCACAGATATAACAACTTAAGCATGTATGATCACACTAAAACATGCAAAACTGTTACCAGACTCAAGCAAAATTTATTTTTTATAATGAATAATAAATTATCAATTATTGGATTTTTTTTTTTTTTTTACTTTAATAATGTTTATGTCTTTGCTATACAAAACAACAAATAATAAAAACAATTTTTAAAAAACTTAAAACAGAAAATTAAATGAAAATTCAGATTTCTTGCCCAAACAAACTCCTTTCTGTATTGAGCTCTGCATTTGATATAAATTAATGTCTTCCCATAGAGCAGTAGGAAAACCTAATTCTATTACAAAAATATCAATACTACTAATGAAATTTTCTTTACTCAGTGGTGTCTGAAGAGTTACTGTATAGCCTTGCCTTTCCAATATAATACCTAAACAGATTAAATAAACACTACATCACTGAACCAGGTTAATTCACTACATTAAAAGTATTTTATATAAATGATACATGAAATATTCTAATTATTATTAAACTGCTACCAAATGTATTTGATTCTTTGCTAACTGAATGCAATACTTCAATACTCAAATTTGTGATAAAACCATTTTTGAGAAACAGAATGAACAGAAAATTATCAATAAGGTGTTTCATAACCATTTTCGAACTTTCTTGCTTACTCTATAAACTAATTAAATAGGATTTTTTTGTTTTAACTTTTCATTGTTCCTTTTAAAAACTAATTCAAAAAAGAACAAAAAAAAAAAAAAAAAAAAAATACATTTTTATTTTAAACATAATAGAAATTAGATAAAAAATATTTCTATAAGCCTAAAAAAAAAACAAAAAAAAACATAATACTACTTTAAAAAAGGGCATTTAGAGTTTAATTGGAAATTAAAGTATTGCATTTACTTAATGTAACACAATATCAATGAATCATAAAGAGTTTATTAGAATTTTAACTAACAAATAATAGACGCTAAACATGAGAAATATTCATAGAGAGGAAAAGGTGTTAAAATGGGCCCCTGTCCCTACTGGTTAAAGGAGATATTGAAGACTGGCGGCGAGGGCTGTCTTATGGAGCCATTTACTAATATAAGACAGTGGTGAGCAGTTGGAACCATTTTTTCAACTAGGATGGAAGCAGCTTGAGTTATGGTGCAAATTGGTGTTCATTCTGGACTGTAAACTTCTGAGAGACATGTGAAATCGTTTTTTTTTGTTTCATGTTCTTATTAATGAATTAAATAATTATTAGCATTTTTTTTTATTATTTAAAACTAATTTCATGATGATATCCGGAAAGTGGAGATCTTATCCTACTTTTTGAAGCACACCTTTAGTCACACACATATTTACGTTACATTTGAAAGAGGCCATCTTTCTTAGGTGGAGTTGGTGTAAATATGAAACTTTATTTTTCCCGAGAACTTCAACATATCTCTTGTTACAGATCACAACTTGCATCTTTTGTGATGGATAGTTCTCTGAAGACACTCAGGGTGAGGTGTTGGTAAAAAGTTCCCAAATGTGAGAACTTAAATCGTGCCGGGACTGAAAGAGACAGTTATGAATGCGATTTCTGTAAATAATTTTTTTGCCTCTAATAAACAAAACTCTGTACCAATTCGAATTGCTTTATCCTGTTTTAAATTATTTTTGGTGACTTTTTTAAAGAGGGCTCATATTTACACCCCAATTTGTCTGGTGCTATTTTGAAAGATTTTTGTAAATCGTAGTTTTTGAAATTAAATAATTGATGTTAATTATTGTTTTGCCTTCTCACATTTAATTAACTTGTTATAGAAGTTAATGAAAGACAAAAATCTAGAATTTTTCAAGTTAAAAGTAACTTTAAATAAAAAACAAAAGAAGGTGCCCATATTTACACCTTTTCCTCTACCAACTACTTTTTTTTTCTTCTGCAAATATTTTAGCTAAAATCAGTTTGCATGTACTTGTTTGTTAGGTCCATCTGGCTCTCATAGATCAATACAAGGACAAACTTAAATCTTACAAACAAAAACTACGATATCTAAAGATACATTATAATGTATCTTGATAAACCATTTCAAAATATTCAAATATCATTAGATTTTTCAATAATTCAATAATAAAGATGTTTTAAATTTGCAATGCAAAAACTTTGTTTAAAAAACTAATACTAGATCTTGGTTGTTTGTTTATCAACAAACCAGTAAGTATATTCATAAAAATTGAGGTAAAATTATTTATTTAGGTCGAGATCTGCTATAAATATGAAAAAAATATATATAAAGATAATCAATAAATAATCAGAAAGAATGAGAGCAAATACTTACCATAACCAATGCACTGCATACAACTGCTTCCAGGCCACGGAGAACAGATACCTACTACGGCATTCCTCTTATAATCATTTATCACCTCCCTGTAAAAGGATTAATAATTCTAATACAATTCATCACATTAAGAAATTAAATGTACACAACAAACATGCAATCTTGTGCACAAGAAACATACACTTCTTGTATCATTTTCAAATGATAATCTCCTTTCTGTTTTGACATAAAGCTAAACGCTAAACTAATTGAAAGCCAAAAATAAAGTTTAATAAATTTCAAAAATGATTGGGAAACTGGAATAAATGTAAAACTGTACAGAAATTTTGTCTCTTAAGGCAACCTGATACTAGCCAAACTTCCTTTCAATGTATCTTAATAACCTCAAGAATATAACTTTTATAAAGGTCATAGTCTATCTACATAGTCTATCTCTTTAATAAATGGATTTATGCGATGCAATCCGATACACTTTAAAGTTTCCACATGAGCTGTTTGTTGCTGTAAAAAGGCTAATGAGAAAAAATGTTTCCCAAAAATATATTGAGCTGACAGCAGTCGCTTACAATGAACTTACTTATGGTTTACCACCAAAAGTCCTGGAACAATGTAATTGTTCCACAATCCAATTGATATATGGAGAAGTAAAAGCAAAAATCAATATGAAAACTAACACTTACTGGGGTTTACCTTCCACTGATACTTCTACAATGAATAATCCAGACAGGAACCCACTTGAAGTCATATATGAGATCACCCTGATTTCTCTGGAAACTCTGGGAGGCACAGAACTAAATAAAAAAAAAATTAAAAAATTATGTATAAACCAAGTATTTTTATGTTTTTAATGAAACTAATGCGAAAATAAATAAATATATATATATATATATTAAATATAAATATATATAAATAAATAAATATCTCTAAATGGTCCATAAACAAAAAAAATAAAAGTTGAAGAAATTATAAATTTAGAATTCCAAATATATCATAAACATTGCCTTGATTGAAAAAATATGTACTAACACTAAATCTACTTATGCTTCCTGTATACTTATTTCTATCACAACGGGTAAATGGCTGACTCATTTAAAGAAGTTACTAAATCTTCACAAGACTTTGTATTGTGTGAAGACATGTATATAATTATAATCTATTTTTCTGCTTCTACTGAGATCTTAATAGCATTTACCAAACTTCAAGACTCAAATAATAACAGTGCTAGGGCAAAACTGCATTAATAAAGTTTAATACCCCAGCAATAGTATGAACATGAAACAAAGATAACTAGTAGGGGATATGGTCAAAAAAAGAATCACACAAAGGATAAATTAATTAATTGAATTATTAAATTAATATTGAATGTTTATTTTTTTTGATCAACCTCCAACTATTGGCACACCATTAACTCCTGATACCCTTTGAGTGTTCCCTTTTTTTTTTTTTTTTTTTTTTTTTTTTTTTAACCACATTCTCAACTACCTTCCTCATAAATTAAAACAACTTATGACAGCACTTACACAGTGTTTTTCAAATTTTGAGCTGGAAATGATACTAATGTGTACTGCCAATGATGTTCGAGTTCTTGGTCAAACAATTGAAATGAAGTTTTATGAAGAGAAGTCAGCATTTTGCTAATGTTCCCTGGAGTTAACGGAAGGGCATTCAAATTGGGTTCCGTTGGACTATTAATCTGGACAATATGTGATGGTTTAAATAAGCTGCTTATTTTTGTTATCAACGGCAAGCCAAAACCTACACAAATCAAATATATGATAAATGATAAAATAATTGCATCTCAAAAGAATAATTCATCCCTTCTCAACTATACATACAAAATAACTAAGAGAGGAAGAATAGTGATCAAGAAAAACTTAAAACCAAACTCATCTTAGAAGATCATGCTGAAATAAAAAAAATTGTAAGAAGAGACTTAAAATAATTACCCTATAAACACACACACAGTATTAGTTTCTGAGGTGCTATATGCACCAATCCAATAATTACTTTTTCACATGAAATTAAAAGTAATAAAAAACATTAAATCAATAAAATAAACATTCAATGATAGCATGTGAATTACAATATTCTTCACAGTCATGCTGAAATCATAACTTGCCATTCCCTTTAATAGCACTCAAAATAATAGATAGACTCGGGAAAAAAATACAAACATTGTTAATGAATACAAACAAAGGCAGTTTTTTTAAAATACTAATAATTACTTAAGACCCCATATTAATAATTAAAAAAAGGAGCTTATAATAGTTAAAAAAGGAACTCTATGCATACCTGCATAGAGGTAAAGCCAAACTACTAACTACACATTTTCAAGCAACACATTCAACCACATTAAACGTTCGCTCAAATCACTATGACCAGTTCAGTTTCAATCACTAATACTTTCCCCACTATCTCATCTAAAACTGAAAAAGAAAATCAGTACGGAACTAAAAACTAAAAAAGCTCCAGGTGATGATATTCACTCACTGGTTGTTGTAAAATGTAAATGGATGCAGGAAAAGTATTTTTATATAATAACAATAGAATACTCAATATCAAGATATAATTATTTTCCCACCAACAAGAGATCATCTAAAACTAGTAGGAATTGATAAATTATTTATCACTTCTATTGTAAGTTTATTAGAATAATAGTATATAATGTTAAGCATTCATCTTCAGTATGTTTTTTTCCCTAGAACTGAAGATGTATGGTTAACATTCGGAAGCAGTATTCTAATAAACTAAAGAACTTATAAGTTGCAAATAATTCATCAATTCCTAATTGTATTGTTCCTCCTATACTACCACATGTAACTCAACTCACTCGTTTTACAATTCTATTTTACAATTACAATTCAACTAATACAATTCCAAAACTTACTAATGACCATAAAAATAATTTAAATTACAGACCCATAAATTTGTTGAATAATTTATCAAAAATCTTGGAAAAACTCATGAAATGAATTCATGAGCATCTCAGACAGAACAAACTAATGATAGCCAGTTCACTTGAAGACAGTATCACAATATTGACCAACCGACTCTCTTTCTTCTTTTATAACCAAATCTTTTTTAAAAAATAATAAAGCTTATAAATTAAAACATATTTCACTTGAGGTAGGTACAATGGTATAGAAGGATCGATCCTAATTGCATATTTTATTTAATAATTATTCATCATCATCATCAATGGCGTAACAACTCTTGAAGAGTCAAGGCCTCCTGCACCTTAGTCCGCCAGTCCTCTCTGTTTGCTGCCGCCGCTCTCCAGTTGCGGATCCCCAAGATGGTCCTTGCGTCCGCTGCCACTCCATCAATCCATCGAAGCCGAGGTCTTCCCACTCTTCTCGTGCCATACACCTTTTCATCTAGAATTCTTCTAGGAATCTGATCTGGGCTCATTCTAACTATATGCCCTGCCCATCGGAGACGTCCTGCCTTTATTATTCTTACGATATCAGGATTCATGTAGAGCCTCGTAATTTCAGCATTAGTGCAAATTCTCCAGGTTCCATTGGTGCAAATTGGTCCGTAAATTCTTCTTAGGATCTTTCTTTCGAACCTTAGGAGGAGTGCTTCCTGTGTACCAGTCAATGTCCAACATTCAGAAGCATAGGTGAGTACTGGTCTTATCAAGGTTTTATATATTAGCACTTTTGTGGTTCGGATACTGTCCTGCTTTTTAAATGGTTTTGTAGCCCAAAATAACATTTATTTGCAGTTATGATTCTTAGTTGGATCTCAGCCTGTATTTCGTTGTTGGAGTTTACTTGTGAACCAAGATATACAAATTCGTTCACCGTTTCAAACGAAAAGCCTCCGGCAACTAAGTTTGACGGCTCCTGCCCATCAAGTCGTGGGCCAGCATGCATATATTTTGTCTTTTCTGCATTCACCTCCAAACCAAATCTCGATGCTGCTGCCTGAAGGCTGAGGAAGCTATTTTTCAAATCAGTTGGAGTTCTTCCAATTAGGTCAACATCATCTGCAAATGCTAAAATCATACTAGACTTGTTAAATATTGTTCCCCCGACCTGTATCCCAGATTTTCTCACTGCACTTTCGAGGGCCAGATTAAACAGTAAACATGCGAGGCAGTCCCCCTGCCTCAGCCCTTTATGGGTTTCAAAACTATCAGTTATATCTCCCTGAATTCGCACTGTGCATTCTATTTTCTTCAATGTAGCCCTAATCAGACGTACCAGCTTTGGTGGTATTCCCATCTCAAGAAGTTCCTGGTACAGTGCGTTTCTCTTTATGCTATCATAAGCTTTCCGGAAGTCTATGTAACAGATGGTATGTATGGATATTATATTATCTGCACTTTTCAAGGATATTTCTGATGGAGAATATCTGGTCTATGGTAGACTTTCCTCTCATAAAGCCCATTTGGTACCTTCCTATATTTTCCTCAGCAAAAGAGAGTAGTTTTCTATACAGTATCTGGGAGAAAACCTTATAAGCATTAGGCAAGAGAGATATGCCTCTATAGTTATGACAGTCAAGTAAATCTCCTTTCTTGTAGATCGGGCAGATCACTGTTTTAAAACAGTCTGAAGGAATCTCTTCAGTCTTCCAAATGTCCATTATGATATTATATAGATATCGGACAAATTCTTCTCCCCCATGTTTAAACAATTCTGCTGGGAGTCCATCTAGTCCCGTGGGTGCTTTATTATTTTTCAGCTGCTCCAGTGCTTTGTATACATCTTCCATATCAGGTGGTTCTAGTTCTTCCGGAGGCATCTCTGTTTCTAGTCCTTCCTCTTCTTCTACGTCATTTAAAAGGACGTTGAAGTAGTTCCGCCACTGTTCCAGAACATGCATTCTGTTGGTGATCAGATTACCTTCGCTATCTCTGCATGCATTTATTCTTGGCTTAAATGGTTTTCGGTTGCTATTAATTTCTTTATATGGTAAAACTTTCTTGCCTCATTGTTATTCCTGAGGCATTCCATCTGTCGGAGTCGTTCCTGTTCCCATGCTCTTTTTCTTCTCTGGTGAATTTGTTTTTCCTCCCTTCTTCTGGACCTATATTCTTCCACTGATCCTCTTGTGTGTCTCCTTTGTAACATTGACTTATAGGCTAGGTTCTTCTGTTTGGTTACTCTTTGACATTCTTCATCGAACCATGGCATGTTCTTGGTTGGTCTAAGGCATCCAAGCACCGTGACTGCCTGTTCTGCCATGGTCTCTTTACATTTTTGCCATTGTTGGTCAATATCTTCGGTCTGGTGCAGGTTTCTAAATCCGATATTCATATTTTCTTCAAAGAGTTGCCTAACCTCGGGATCTAACTTCTGTGTAGCTCATAATCTTATATATCAACAATAAATAAAGATAGAGATCAGGGCTTGAACATTACATTTTACACGATGTATGTCATTCTTTTAATGTTTTTCTATAGTAAACAATAACATTTAGTTCCAAACACAAACTAAACTATATTAATAAACTTTTGAAAACTCACAAGTACAAGAAATTGGTATTTAAAATTTAAACAATCATTGAAACACAAAATAATCAAATGTTTTTCTAATCAAATAGTTTTTATTTGCCTATGTTATAAAATTGCAAACTACTTTTTGTTTTTACTTTTCCTATTGTCACTACAAAACTATTAAAATAAATTAAAACCAATAAATGTTTAAGAATTATTGATCATATTAAGAAATGGGACTTCATGGAGAAATGCATCTCTTCCCAATTTGTAATCTGTTTTCTTGTTTCACTAACTGAATATCTATTCAATTAGACTAATAGTGGTATATGAAATACAGATATTGGGTGTTACAAAAAGAAAAACTAATGCTTCCTTGCCTTTAATTTTTTCCATTATACAAACTTAATTATTGATTTAATAACTATATCATTTAGTTTTTTTTTTGTTTATTATTTTCTTTTTTATTATTCTTCATTGTCTTTTATTTAAAATTTGCGTATCTTATTACTTTCTTTGATTTATTTTTTTATTATTCCTTATCATATATAGTTAGTCTTATTTACATTTATTCATGATTATGGCAGCCAGAACCTTAAAGGAACTTCATTTCAACCATTCTTAGTTTCCTTAAAACGATTGTCTAGATTCACTTGAGCTACGCATATAGAAGGTTCAATACAATTAGGATTGATTGTCTAGATTTCTACTCGCCTAATAGATTGGTTGGTACAGTCTTTCCTAGCAGTTGTAGTTGACTGGCCTAAAGATAAAAAATAGTATTTTCCTGATAAAGATGGAAAGTTTCATTTATTACAGACTTCTAATGTATTTACAAAACTGTAGGCAAGATATAAGGACTGGTAAAGTATAAATTACATTTCTGAGTTTTTCAAAAATAGGATGTTGACTACAAAATCCATTCTCACCCACATTAGTTATACTGTGAATGAAAATTAAAAACTGTAAATCAAACATTGAATACATACCTTTTAAATAACCCATTGTATTTATAACCCAAGGGAGGTGAAGAAAATCTGCATTTCCTTTACAATACTTATGTAATTCATCAACAGCAATAGAATATTTGGTCAAACACATATCTGCATTAACATGGCCAACTACAATTGACCTGAAACAATAAACTTATTTATACTTATTATTAAAATATATAATTTATACTTTATACAGCATGCTTAATGAGATGAATTATTTAAATTTGAAATATAGATATATATAATTTTAACTTTTCATTAGTGAAGAATGATTCAATGGCAAGTATGACTATTTATATTTCCTAAATAATATAACTTAGGGAGGCAATAATGGTCTCAGATTCTACAATTTGGATTTTATTCCCATTTTTATATTTATTTTGCTATAGTCTAGTAATTATTATTTATTAATAAATTGATTCAAAGTTCATATATGTAATCTAGATTCTTTAAAAATAATTTATTTTTTTATACATCAATGCTCCACAATATAAGTGCCACTCATTCAGAAATTCATTTACATTTTTCTTATTAAATTAACTAGTTTTAATTATATTTTTTATGAATTAATGTGCTTTTATTTGTTAGTGAGATGTGTGGTAGCTCAGTGGGTAAGGCATTGGCAGGCTTCCAGGCTTGAGTTTGAGTCCGACTGAAGGCAGAAAATTTATATCCTCTTATTTCGACTGTGGATCGAATTTAGAGGTCGGTAGAACCTCTTGAGGCACACCCTGACTATATACACCTGACTCTATAGTGGGTACCCTTGATTGGGGAAAAAACCTGGCGGTTGAGCTTGATTTTAGCCAATTTTCCAACTTTCACAACTGTTTGCTTAGTAACAGTATATCCTTACAAAAGTACTGAACCCAAGACTCTTCATGGATGATAGTGGTACAGGTTTTATTTTTTTAGTTGCTTTTGTACTTTATTTAAATATACAATTAATAAAATTGAAAGAATATCTATACTATGAAAAAGACAAACTTATCATTAACAAATAAAGACAAAAAAAATTGTATTTAAGGGGGTTATTTAGTATTTCAGTATAGCTCAGTAAATTTTCATAACAGTTAATAACTAAGATTTTTAAGTACCTAATAACAATGTAAAATGGAGAAAACAGTTTTAGTTCTCTTTAACTTGTGAGGAGGGAATATATAGAATTACTTACCCAATTTTCATACTCACCTTTTTCACCTAATTTCTTGGAGGAAAAGAGTTCTAATTTAATTTTTTAATAAGTGGGGGGTTGAGGTAAATTTGTATTTGTATTTTCATAAAATTTGATAATGAATATTCATAGATACCTGCAAGCAATTCCAAAGGGTCAAAACCACTTTAAATGACCAGAAAGTCCATATTTCATCATTATAAATAATATATATTGAAATATAATTTTTTATACATAAATTTCTTTTAATATAAAATACACCACCAACACTAAGTGCTTCTCCATCATTGAGGGTTAAATCCATTATAAATTTTTTTCATTATTTTTTATTCTTGATGGGGAGAGGCCGGTTTTCATAAAATTTTATAGTCAAGATTCATACATGCCTAAAAACATTTTCAAAGGTTGAAACCAGTATATGTAATCTGAGAATCCAGATAGTTTAGATGATTTGGATTAAATTTTCACCTCTAATTTCAAATATGATACCCTCCTGAGCACATTAACTCTTTAACTTTGACTTTGATTTTTTAATACATTTCTTTTCTTTTTTTTTTTTTCTTTTGAATGGCTATAGCCATGCTAACCCACACTCATGTATCATGAAATTCATGGTTGAATGAAGGATATTAGATGATAAAGAGTGGGATAATGTGTCGGACATTACGTCATTTATTGAGCAAAAGGCTTTAAATATGTGTATCCTCCAGGATTCATCACCTGTTAAAGGGTTAAGTCATAAAAATCCAATTGAAACAAAATAACTTTATAGGAAAGATATAAATGCATTTATTTAAGAGTGGATTTTTTTTGAAGAGTGTTGATTTATAAAAAAAATCAAAAATTTTAAAAGAATTTAGATAAGATGAAGGAACTTTGAATCAATTCATTAACAAATAAATAATAATAACATAAACCTAGAAAGTTTATTTCTAAGCCAATATTATAACTAACTAACTCTTTGGCGCTATGGCCCATGAAGGACCCTAGCCTCCTCAACAATCCTCCTCCATTCAGAACGGTCTTCTGTAGCTCTTCTCCATCTTCATACACCTAATTGCATTAGGTCAGCTTCTACATCTTCCAAAAACCGCAGCCTAGGCCTACCTCTTCCTCTTTTACCTTCCGGTCGCCCTTCCAACACTTTCTTTGGGAGCCTTTCCTGATTCATCTGGTGCACATGACCCAACCATCTAATCCTTCCTTTCTTGATACAGGAAACCAAATCCGGGTCCCCATACAGGTCTCTCAGTTCACTGTTGGTTTTTATCTTGTATCCACTCTCAATTTTGAATGGGCCATATATTTTTCTCAGGATTTTCCGCTCCCAAGTATTTAAATGATTTTCTTGTTGAAGTGTGAGGGTCCACACTTCGCTACCATACATTACCACTGGTCGAAGGACCGTCTTGTATATTCTGACTTCGATGTCTCGAGACACTTCTCGATTTAGAAAAATCTTTTTAAGTGACCAATAACATTTGTTGCCATTTTGGATCCTGGCTTTTATCTCCTCTCTAATATTGTTATTTTCAGTCACAATCGTGCCGAGATATTTGAATTTCTTCACTCTTTCAAATGTGCATCCACCATTTATTTGGAATCTGCGAGGCGTGTCTTTCTTGCATGATAACATAGATTTTGTTTTATTTTTGTTAATTTTGAGCCCTATTCTATCTGCTGCCCCTTCACATTTTTTGCACGCCTCGGAAACTGCATCGATTGTTGTACCTGTTATGACCACATCGTCAGCATATGCAAGGGGTTGTGTGCTTGTGTTATAGATGCAACCATCAGTCCTTTTTTGCATAGCTCTTATAATTAATTCTAGGGCCATATTAAATAAAACAGGGGATAAGGGGTCTCCCTGTTTTACTCCTTTTTTAATTGTGAAGTCTCCAGAAAATTCTCCTTGGACCTTGACTATGCCTCTGCTATGCTGTAGGGTCATCCTTACCAACCTGACAAGTTTCAGAGAACAGCCTAGAGTCCTTAGATTTTCATAAAGCTAATTTCTATTAATGCTGTCATATGCCTGTTGGTAGTCAATGAAGAGGTGATGTAAGTCAACATTCCATTCATAGCATTTCTCGAGCATATTCCTGATGGTGAAGATATGATCAGTCATAGATCGACCAGGCCTGAATCCGCACTGATAATCGCCAATTGCTTCCTCTGCTTTTACTATAACTCTTTTTAGCAGTAAAATATTAAAAAAAAGCCAATATTATAGTCTAATAAAAACAGTTCAACCAGACTTACAAGACAACACAGACAAAAATTAATTGCTTTCGAACTTCTTATTATATCATTTAAAAGAGAAGATCTATTAAATACTGAAATATAACAATGACCTAATTAATTCTGGTTTATTCAAAACTATTTAAATAAATATCAAAATAATATTAGTATAACTGACAGATGGCTTGTTAAATAATGAAATTCAAACATCATAAAAAAATTTAAAAATTAAGCATAACGTTACCTGAGTGGTTTGCACAAATGAGTAAAATAAGGACCTAATAATGGGTGTTTAATGATTAAAACAGAAATACACCCCGGAATAGTGAATTCGGGCTGTCCTATATCAAAATCAATCACTACAACGGCCTTCCACTTCACAAACATTCTATTGATAAGAAACTGTAAGCTTGTTGATTTTCCCAAACCTTTACCACCACAAATCATAACTTTTGGATCTATAATCATAAACATTGAAAAAAATTATTTAAAAAAAAAATTAACAAAACATCTAATTCAAAATGATGATAAATTGTGGTGTTTATTTTAGATGAGAATAGCAACAAGAAAATTATATCAATGACAACTAATGAAAAAAATCAACTAAAACAGAGAGTAATTTAGAAAAAAGCCTAAAATCTGAACAAAATTAAATCTAGCGATAGGGAAAGATTGTTTGAGCACTATTCATTGAAAAAGGTCATAGGCCATGACCTTTATATTAAGAAAAAAGTGAATTATTAAATTATTGAATTGAAACACCAAATGACGAAGTTTGTTATAATATAAAAATCTTTAAGAGGAAAGTAAAGTTGATTCAAACATTAATGCTGACACATTTTTAAAGAAAATCAGTTACAAAAATTCTTATCACTAGAATCAGATGTGGACATTTATACTTAAAACTGAAGAATTTTCAGGTATTTATTATATTAAAAAATAACTGAACCAAAATGATCTACTGAACAACTGAGATGTTTTGGAGCTTACAGGGTGAGTATCTCTTAGTAAAAAACAAAATTGGGTGAAACTAGATCAAAAATGCAGCAAAATGCCGCAGAATTCACCTTTCTATTCCAATCAATTGCAGATATACGATAAATCAAAGACTTTCTGAGAAAACCACGTTTTTTTTTTCATAAAAGCTGTAATATCTCCATTTTGCTTAAATATTTTTTCAAATTTTGACCAAATTTTCGAATTTAGCATTAAATTTTCTATAATTGCTGAATACCTGTAACCTTGAATTTTAAAAACTTGGTACCTAAAGAACAGCTTGATCTTAACCTTATTTGGGGAAATCACAATGTCTTATATTATTTCAACGCTCACGGTTTTTCGAAAAAACTATCTACAAAACATCAAATCTCACAAAAACTTGCAAATTCAATCAGCTTTCGAATGATATGTTAAACCTAATGATTTTGTTTCATTTCATGGAGAAATTTACTTTTGAAACCAAAAAAAACATGGTGTTTCTCATTTGGCATACAAATCAGTCACTTGTGTAAATAAAACATTATGACATTCCCTTCATGAAAATGTGCATTTTAAACATAATAAACTCTTTATTGGAATAGATTGTGTTGAAGAATGCCACATTTTGAGGTAAATTTTATGGGCAGATGAGCGTTTTTACAGAGGAAGGCATTTCTACCATTCCATGTGGAGTATCGTTGGTTTATTCACAGTATTGCTGTCGAATAGTGTTGAAAAATCATAATTTTCCCAACAGGTAGAATGATGAGATTGCTAAGATTTTGGTAGGTAGAACTGCTTTCCCCTGTAAAAACACTCATCTGTCCATAAAATTCACCTAAAAAAATGGTATTCTTCAACATCATCTGCATTCAGAAGCTAACAGCGAAATTGAGATCTATGTTCATTATCATTGGATTTTTAACCTTACATTGAAAATCTAATAAAATAAATCCTAAATAATAATAATTAATAGATAAATGTAATAACATAAAATCCTCTGATTAGGTGTCGCTTTATTGACAGTTTTCCTTAATTTTCTATTAAGCAATAATTTTTTTCTTTGCTTTTTATTCCAATAAAGAGTTTATTATGTTTAAAATTCACATTTTCATTAAGGGATTGTCATAATGTTTTATTTACACAAGTAACTGATTTGTATGCCAAATAAGAACACCATTTTTTTTTTGGTTTCAAAAGTGAATTTCTCCATGAAATTGAAACAAAATCATTACGTTTAACATATCATTCGAAAGCTGATTGAATTTGCAAGTTTTTGTGAGATTTGATGTTTTGTAGATAGTTTTTTCGAAAAACCGTGAGCGTTGAAATAATATAAGACATTGTGATTTCCCCAAATAAATTCAAGATTACAGGTACTCAGTTATTATAGAAAATTTAATGCTCAATCCGAAATTTTGGTCAAAATTTGAAAAATATTTAAATAAAATGGAGATATTACAGCTTTTATGGAAGCGTGGTTTCCTCAAAAAAGTTTTTAATTTATCGTATATCTGCAACAGATTGGAATAGAAAGGTGAGGTCAGCGACATTTTTGATCTAGTTTCACCCAATTTTTTTTTTACACTAAGAGATACTCACCCTGTATAGGGATATGGTAACTCTAATGGCTTTGTTGAGACAGAACAAATTTACTATATTTAATCTTCTAAATACTCTACTTGAAATTTGGACCATCAGTATAGAAAGTATCAGCTATAGAGAGTCGTAATTAATTGATGGAGAGAAACTTTCTCCAAAAAAAATTCAGTTGAATAAATCGCTCATCATGGGTTTTTGTACAGACTCATCATTCCACTACTTTATTGTCATGGCTACAGATACCTCCATTAAAAAAAGTTAAATAATTTTTTTTTTTAAAGATTGTTTAATTTAAATTTGTTAAATTTATACATTAACATGTCTCATAAAGAAAATCATTCAGAAGAAACTGTGGCTTCAGCGGTAGCACTGCATGATGAGTGGTTTTAAACCAGATGTCTGTTGACTGATTAAGCCCCTCATCATGTACATGACAGTAAATAAATGCAATGATTAGTGTGTACAAGATATGGGTACAAAAACCCATGATAAAAGCTTTATTCATCTATATAAGCTTGTCATTTAAACAGAAAAAAAAAACACAGAAGATAATAGGTATGTACTGATATTCAAATAAGAGAGAAAAACTGATAAGGAATACAAAATCACTGTGATTTTATAAATTAAAAACACAGTACCTCAATCAATTAGCTAAAATTCCAATAGTTTACAAAACTACGCATAAAATGAACAATAAAGATTAGGTTTAAGGGTGATAGAAAATAAATAATACCTTCAAACTTAGGTAATGAATCAGCTAGTTCTAATAAATTAGGATGATATACCATCTTCTGTGGAATACGAACACCTGAACTAAAATCAAAGACACAATTGAACCAATCCTCAAGTTTTTGAAAAAAGGGATAACTTCCACCAGGTTTTGAAACTTGAATATCTAGAAATTTCACTGAATTAAAAAGATCGAAGATAGCTAAATCATCAGGCTTGCTCAGAATCAAAACAGAAGATGCCGGATAAATATTCGCATCAACATTTTCGAACAATTTCAGGATTTTTCTCTTAGAAAATTCAATTTTCAATTCATTCTCAGAAACATTGTGATCATCTATTGAAGAGATACACATAGCGCTCTGACCATAACCACTACTCACTAAGTGAGAATCTGAACCATTTGGTTTTAAAGTGTATCCATGAATATCAACAGCACCTGATAAACATTCAACCATTAATGAACCTTTAAAATAAAGTTTCGCAGGATGTTTCAATACAAGGAGCATGCCATTAGGGCTTATTTGAAAGTAATTTATATTAGGAAAATTGAATTCCTCTTGCAATGGACCATTATCAAATTCTCGAATTGAAAATAATTCATCCACAGACATTAAATCAATATCTACTAAATCTGAACCAAGAAATGGATCAACAAATAAATCGGCCATAGTAAACAATTGTTTGTGACATCTAAATCCAAACCCACGTGGTCCTTCATTGAATGCTTATGAGTTGTTCAAGAACAGTCACATCAAAAACAAAGAACAATGAATAAATTTCGATGATTTAGTCATAATAAATCAATTTTATGTAGGCAAACGATTATATTAGAAACTACATAATTAAAATATCTGAGTCAAATCTTCATTATTACATTACTGCCAAGATTAGAGAGATGATAATAAAAAGTGTTAATCTGACAAGTAAATAGCAATACGATAACAATAAGATCTAGAACTAAAGACGTGGTATCTCCTAATACACAAGTAACCAAAAATCGGCACTTCTAGTGTCGATCGCGGAACCTGGTGAGCATAAAAAAAACAAGACTGTTCTATGAAATGTACTATGTATTTCTATCCTCATTAAATACTTATTTTAGTTGATTTTTTTTTTTTCATTGAGCCTACTAAGGACCACGGGGCTCGTAGCTACTTTTCGGTAAGGATCTTCTTACTGGTAAGGGACACTGGGAAAACTCCCTGTCGGAAAGCTTGTCGAAACAGCAGTCGGTCTTGTGTTTTATCCAGTGGGAACCCTAGTTGTTCCAGATCTGACTTCACTGACGTTATCCACTTGTTTTTGGAAGCCTTGCCTCTACCTACCACAGTAAATATCCTGTTTGTTAATCTTTTGGGATTCATGCGGGCCAGGTGTCCATAAAAGGCCAGTCGCCTTTTCCTTATGCATGTCAGGATATCCTTCTGGTGTTTACAAAGCTCATTGTGGCGTACCCTGAAGGTGCCATTCTCTTCCTTGACTGATCCTAGTATCCTCCTCAGGATTTTCCTCTCCTTGATCTCCATCTTCCTAAGTGGTCCCTTCCTGGCCATTACAAGGCACTCGGAGGCATACAGAACAGCTGGTTTTACTACAGTGTTGTAATGTTATATTTTGAGATTTTTGGAGAGGCATTTAGATGAGTAAATCTCTCGGCAAGAGTGATAAGCCCTTTCACACTTGGTGCATCTGGTGTCTATGGCTAGGTTCTAAGTCTGGTTAGCAGATATCCATTCTCCTAGATACTTCACTGCAGGTACTTTCCGTATGTTGGTATCTTCTAAGGGAATTTTAGAGAGAGATTCCTTGATGTTGGTCATACATTCCGTCTTCTGAATGTTGATCCTCAAGCCTGTCATAACAGCTACATTGTACAGGCTCTGTATTATATGTGTAGCCTCTTCAATATCATTAACCAGTAAAGCAAGGTTATAGGCAAAGGCTAGGCATGGTACATTAAGGTTGTCTTTCTTGTACCTAAGCTTCAGTCCAGCTCCCAGTGCCGTCCATTCCCTGATAATTTTCTCCAGGACGCAGTTGAAAAGAATGCATAAGAGACCATCGCCCTGTCTGTCTCCGGTTCTGATAGTAAAGCTGTCAGACAGCTCACTTTTTAATTTCACTAGTAGATTGTTTTATTTTATTTCTCATATTCTTTATTTGTCTTTGATATTTTTTATGCACCACAGTACTAATTGAACCTTTTAGCCCCAATCCATGTTTTACTTACCCTTTCACTCTAATATATTATTTCATTCATTCATCACAATCAGAAGAATCAAATCCATGGAGAAATTGAATCAATTATGGCGTTCGTTCAACCTAGTTTGAGGGTTAAAATAATTTTCAGATATACTTCTCTTGCTACATTTAGAATATTAATGTATTAAATTTCCACATAACCATTTTCCTTCTTTTTTGTGTATAGTTTTCGAAGTAATGTTGTTTTAACAATATAAAATGATTTTATAGATTTATTTTATATGATTTGATCTGTATATCTCTTATACCTTCCTGAACCGTTCATCCAATTGCGATAAAACTTTATTAAATATTTGGACGGATGCCCGCGAAGGTTTCTGAGTTATTAAAAATATGTCTCCCTTAGTCCACGCAATGCTAATGACTTTTAAAAAGAAAATATTATGTTCTAATATTATACATTTGTTCATGCTTAATATTGATTACCAATAAAATTGAAATGGAGCACATTTGAGTTTAAACGTTTTCTATTTTGAAATGTTTTATTTTGTTTGATGTATGTTTAGTGTTCCTCGTGTTATACTGTATCCCTATGGTTCTTACAAAGTACTCCACAAAACTTTAGGTTGTTTGTTACTTATTCTTGTTACTAGGTTTGTTGTTATTGTTACTAGGTTAAGAAAATATAACATTTTTATACCATAAATATGTTTACGTTTGATTTTAATTAGGTATCATAAATTTGTTATGGAACATAATTGAGATTAAAATTTATCTATTTTTATATTTTATTTCGTTTGATGTGAGTTTAGTATACTGCTATTGTGTACCCCACCTTGTTATATGGAATTTACACTGTACCCAACCTCTGGGGGCACATTATAATAAATTTGTGATTCCAGATAACTACGAAAAATAAGTAGTTTCCGAGTATAATTTTGATACCACTTCAAGACTAAATCGAAGGTTAAAGAGGTTTTTATGGTAAATAATTAGCATACGGTACAATAAAAGGTTTTTTTTTTCTAAAAATAAAAATTACGTTTTTGTTACACTTTTCCTCATTTGACCCTAAATAAGTTTTTTTTTTTTTGCAGTTTCTAATCAATATAATTTGATCGAATCTTTGTTTTAAACAGAAGAGTGTGGGGCACTGTGCAACGAGCTTCATTGTAACATGTGTGCCTCCTTTGTTCGTACACTTTATCTCTTTTTATGTTACGCAAAAATGGTTTAGATTTGGAAAAGAAAGATGGGAATGATCTACACATAGCTGATATGAGAATTCGTTGAACTACATGTGGTGACTATATCATTCAATTAGTAATTACCATATATTATTATTGACGTGATTCATTATGAGAAGGTTATATTTAATGATGTTCAAAGAGTGTTCTATGTTCAATGTGTTATATTTTGTTGAATAAAGCCTATTTCTTGCAAAAGGTTGACTACTTTATTACAATTTATTCAACTAAATATAGATAAGTTTCTTATGCCGGATAGACTTAACGTCGACCCATCATCACAAACTGCCACTTAAGAATATAGTCACTGGTATGCTACTTTTACTAACTTTATCAGTTACGACAATACTCTCGACTCCAAAAATAAACTGCAATTATTCACAAATTTCGTTTCTCCTCCAGTTTTTCTATATTTCAATAAGTGTAAAACGTTTAAGGAAGCTAAAAAAAATTATAAAAAATCTTTATATAAAACCAAAAAATATTGTATACGCCTATCAGAGATGAAAAAAACTTCACAGCGTTCGAGGCTAATAACCAATTGTACCAATTTACTTGAATACCTTTGGTGTTACTAACGGAGTTGCTGCTTTCCGAAGGATAGTTGATGAAATTATTCATATGGAAAGTCGTGACTTGATTCATTATGAGAAGGTTATATTTAATAATGTCCAAAAAGTGTTCTATGTTCAATCAGTGTTATATTTTGTTGAATAAAGCCTATTTTTTGTAAAAGGTTGACTAGTTTATAACACTACATTCGAGAAAAAGAGCAGAGAAAAAGAATGTGAATTATGGTATTTTATATCATTATATTAAGAAAAAAAAAAGACGTATTCAACCGAGAAAGTCTGAGGTGTTCTTACAAATGATTCAGGTGAGATTCCTTTAACATAATGTCAAAAAAAAAAAAAAAAAAAAAAAAAGAAATTGTAAAGTTTTTGGGAAAACAGGTAAAACATTAAATGTAAAATTACTAACAGGTAGTGAAGGTGAATATGACGACAATTATCTTCGCTAAATATCTGTAGGACTGAATGATATTGAGTTTATATTGCCATTAACTAAAATGAACTGTATCCCTATGGTTCTTACTCCACAAAACTTCAGGCTGTTTGTTACTTATTCCTAGGATAAATTATAAGACACTTAAATATAGGTTACGAAAATATAATATTTTTATACCATAAATTTGTATACACCTGATTTTAATTATAAAAAAATTGTTATGGAACATAATTGAGATTAAAGGTTATCTATTTTTCTTATTTTATTTCGTTCAATGTGTGTTTGGCTACTGCTATTGTGTACACCATCTTGTTTAATGGCTGTTGAACTCTACTCAACATCTCGGGCACACTGCTACATATTTTTGGTCTCTGAAAACAAAAATAATAAGTTTGTAGTTCCTAAGTATTATTTTGTTATTTTCAAGCCTCATATGAAGTTTAAAGATGCTAAATTATATGGTAAATAATGATAAGACGATATAATAAACGTATTTTTTTTCTAAAATAAAAATAACTTTTTTGTTATACTGTCCCCGACATGACTCTACTCTTAACTCCCTAAACTTAACTTAAATAAGCACATTCACAATGATGTAAGGGAATTAAATCAAAATGGTTTTATTTCCTAAAGCACCTAAATTTGGTGTCGTAGGTTATTCTCTTTTAGATTACTAATGTAAACTGGAGCAGGTATGAACAAGGACGTTCTCATTAGGTTTCTGTTTAACTAGTTCAGCCGCAGAGTAGCCAAGAACTAAACAATTTCCCCTAAGGCATCTGTGGTCGCTCTTACATATACTGGGCAATAAAACACTTACGTTTATGTTTTTGGTTTCCAATAATTTTTTTCGCTTTTTGGTACACTTTTTGACGGCCATCTGAGCCAAAAATGTTAAATCTACTTTCGTCTGAGAAAATAACGAATTCCCATGGTGATGGAGGCTGTTGTACATACTCTTCACCAATTTCCAAATGGCGCTAACGATTAAACTTGCTAATGAAAGGTTTCTTCCTGGCGAATTGACCAAATAAACCACTTTTTTGTAACTTATTCACCATAGCCAGAAGACAAGTTTGTAGCAATTTTCGGAGCGCTAGGGCAAGTATTTCAGGAACAGTTTTTTAAATTTTTTACTTGAGCAATTTATTTATTTTTGGTGGACGCCCGTTCCGTGGTCTGCTAGATGCACAGCCTAATTCTTTATATAATTTTAAATACTGTACCCACGTTTTTACTAACAGTCCTCCCAATATCCCTCACAGGATTGCCTTGATTTCGTAAGGAAACAACTCGAGAATGGCTTTTGGCACTTCCATCAAGAATGCTAATCACATACTAAAAAGATTTCTAATCATAAGACTTTGTTTCTGACCCCCGTCCTAATATCCATTACTTCACTTTCTTCCCCCATTGAATCTTCAAACGTTTGTGTATAATGCTGTCTCCATCTGTCCAAGATCTCTTTCTCCTTGGTCAAAACTCTTCCTGCCGCATTTTTCACATTTCTTATTGGCTTGATTTTTTTTGCCCCTCAGTGGTTTTATCTTCTTCCAGAAAAGTTTAATATCTTCATTATAATTTTTCTGTAGCTGTTTGCCGAATTCTTCCCAAATCTTCTTTTTAGCATTTCTTACAACTATTTTTGCTTATTTTCTTCGTCGCACGTAGAGTTTCCAGGTTTGATCGTTTCTTTTATTTAGATATTCCTTCCAAGCGATTTTCTTTCTTTTTACAGCTCCTTTCATCCGCTCGCTCCACCATTCTGTCCTTTTCCCTATGGAGGAGTATCTCTTTGTGCCACTGTGGTATGATTCAACTCCACATGTTATAGTGAATCATACGTTTTGTTCTTAAGTTATAGGACGTGTCTTTGTTACTTTCAATCTCATTCTGTAATTCGTAATAATTGTTAGTTTATTGTTTGTTTTACCAATCGCCAATTTAGACGAATAAAGCCTTAATTTATTCAAAAGGTTTACAACAATTTATTCGTCTTGTTTTTTTGGAACTTCAATTATGGATCGATTCTTAAAACCAGACAAGTTCGATGCCGACCCACATTCGCCAACAGCAACACAGGAATGGAAATACTGGTTGAAGAGTTTTGAGAACTTCGTTGGAGCTTTTGCTGAGATCGATGATACGGGTAAGCTCAAACTACTCATTAATCGCTTGTCTCCTTCAGTGTACCAGCAAATTGCTGATAAAACGACATTCGCTGATGCTGTAGCATTATTGACATCAATATACGTGAAACCCACGAATGAGATATTCGCTAGGCATAAGCTCGCCTCACGAAAACAGACTTCCGAAGAATCTATTGATCAATATCATCAGGAATTACAGCTACTCAGCAAAAACTGCGAATTTTCAGCGGTGGATGCGGAGACTCACCGCAAAACCTACGTCCGTGATTCTTTCATCCGAGGAATCAGTTCTCATCAGATTCGCCTTAGGTTACTCGAATTCAATTCACTCACTCTTGATGAGGCAGTTGAGAAGGCCCGTGCATTAGAGTCGGCTAAAAATCAGTTAGCCTCCTATACGTGTTCAGATGCAAATCTTAACGCACTTCCTTCTGTACCACAGGAGCAAGTAAAATCTTCCACAGAAACTTCGGACAACCTGGCAGCAGCGTTACGACCGAATCAGAAATGTTTCTTTTGCGGTCGTTCACGACATAGAAGTCGTCAGCAGTGCCCTGCAGTCGATGCTACTTGTGACAAATGCTCAAAAGTTGGTCACTGGGCTTCGGTTTGTCGATCTTCACGGACTAAATCGCCAGTCAAAACCAAGTCAGCAGCCCTCATTGCAGCCTCTTCATCATCACTCAGTAAGGCTACCGTCCCAATGCAGGTAAACAATGTACTCACTCATGCCCTAATTGATACCGGAAGCTCAGAAACCTTCATCTCCAAGAGATTTGTGGAATCATGCAAATTCAGAACGTACCCTACAACTGGATCAGTTTCTATGGCATCTACTTCCCTCAATACCATAATTTCCAGCTATTGTCTAGCCAACTTAGAATTCCTGGGACATATTAGATATTCAAATGCCAAGTTAAATGTACTCCCAGATCTATGCTCCGATGTCATTGTAGGACACGACATAATAAAATTACATTCCGAACTCAAGATCTCGTTCGGTGGGTCAAAGTCACCACTGACAGTCTGCTATTTAGCACCCGCCAAAATTGAGCCTCCGCCACTCTTTGAATTCCTTACTGGTGATGTTAAGCCGATCATGGCAAAATCTTGAAAGCACTCTGCTTAAAATTACCAATTTATGAAAAGAGAAGTAGAGAAATTGCTCGAAGATGGGATTATAGAAGAGAGCAGGTCCCCGTGGAGAGCTCAAGCTTTCGTAGTTAGCAACGACAATCATAAAAAACGTATGGTGGTCGATTACTCCCAGACCATCAACCGATACACACTTTTGGATGCTTACCCCCTCCCCGATATCCAGCAAACAGTCTCTATGGTATCCAAAAACACATGGTTCAGCACTATAGATTTTAAAAGTGCCTACCACCAGGTACCCCTACGAGAGAAGGACCGGCCTTATACTGCGTTTGAGGCGTGTGATCGACTCTATCAATTTAGACGTTTAGCATTCGGCCTGACAGATGGGGTCCCCCTGTTTCCAGCGTGTTATAGACGACGTCATTTCCAAAGAGAAGCTAGACAAAACGTACGCTTACTTGGATGATGTCACTGTGTGCGGGGAGGACAAGGGTGAACATGACAGAAATCTCAAACGTTTAATGGATACAATACAAAAATACGGATTCACTGTAAATCAAGAGAAAAGTAACTATGCTCAAACGTCAATAAAACTTCTCGGCAATAAAATAGAAAATAAAACTGTTTTGCCTGATCCAGATCGTCTTAAACCACTCCTCAGCTTACCTCCTCCAAATTTTGCAAAAGAACTTCAAAGAACAATCGGCATGTTTGCTCATTATGCTAAGTGGGTCCCGAATTACTCAGACAAGGTGCGGAAGTTATTGGACTCTAAATCATTCCCCTTATCACCTGAAGTTGTGTCTGAATTTGAGTTTCTCAAGAATGAGATATCAAAATCAGTGGTGAGTACTATTGATGATCGAGAGCCATTTGTTGTAGAAACGGACGCTTCAGACTTCTCAATTTCTGCCGTACTTTCCCAATCTGGTCGACCAGTAGCTTTTTTCTCTCAAAAACTCACGGATAGCGAGCGCAATCATTCTGCTATCGAGAAGGAAGCACTCGCAGTGGTGAGCTCTTTGAAGAAATGGAGACATTTCCTTTTGGGACGCTATTTTAAAATAATAACGGACCAGCGTTCGGTATCTTTCATGTTTGACATGCATCACCAAAATAAAATAAAAAATGAAAAGATACAAAGATGGCGCCTTGAGATGTCTTGTTACAATTTTGACATAATCTATAGACCAGGAAGTCAAAATCAAGTGGCCGATGCACTCTCCAGAGTGTGCAATTCCATCCAGCCTAACAAACTTTTCTCTCTCCATTGCGACTTATGCCATCCTGGTGTGTCCCGGATGGTACACTGGATCCGTACTCACAACTTGCCGTATTCAGTGGACGAAATCCGTAGAATAACGGCCTCCTGTCCCACATGCAATGCTGTAAAACCAACGTTTTTAAAATTGAATCATTCCCGACTAATCAAAGCAACTCATCCTTTTGAAAGAATCAGCATGGATTTCAAAGGTCCACTTCCATCTAAATCCAAAAATAAGTACCTGCTTACTATCATTAACGAGTTTTCCAGGTTCCCGTTTGCATATCCTTGCCCTAACACGAGTTCCTCCTCTGTAATCGACTGCCTCGTGAACTTATTCTCGGTTTTTGGAACTCCCGCATATATTCATACGGACAGAGGGACATCGTTTACATGCAGGGAACTTCAGGATTTTCTTCATACTCGTGGGATAGCTACATCGATGTCATCGCCATACAATCCTACAGGTAACGGGCAAATCGAGCGGGAAAATGGAACCATTTAGAGAACCATTTCCCTCGCACTCAAGCAGTTGAACCGGGATGTACCGGATTGGGAATCAGTACTCCCAGATTCTCTCAATTCAATACGATCGCTGCTTTGCACCTCAACTAATGAAACACCCCACGAGAGGATGTTTAAGCATAATCGAAGATCCACCAATGGTGATACTCTACCCTCTTGGCTGGTTCCTTCATCAAAAGTATTAATGAAGAAGCATGTACGCTCCAGTAAATACGAACCGCTTGTTGAAGAAGTGAAACTTCTGGATGTTAATCCACAGTATGCTACAGTGGAACTGGACGCTGGACGGGAGGTGACAGTGTCTCTGAAACACTTAGCACCTTGTGGAGAGACCCCATCAGAGTTTCCCAACGCCAATGAAATTCCTGAAAGAAACTTAGACCAAGGAGCAGCCTCGTACCAAGAAATTCACAACCCTTCTACTCTTGATCAACCTCAGCAATCGCCTCTTCATTCGCCAGGGCATGACTACCCTCCTCCGCCTGAAGCTGATTCGTCTACTCCAACACAAAATCTACGACGTTCAACAAGAGAACGTCGAATGCCCTCGCGTTTTGAGGACTATGAACTTAATCCCTAAAGGGTGGAAGAATGTGGTATGATTTAACTCCACATGTTATAGTGAATCATACGTTTTGTTCTTAAGTTATAGGACGTGTCTTTGTTACTTTCAATCTCATTCTGTAATTCGTAATAATTGTTAGTTTATTGTTTGTTTTACCAATCGCCAATTTAGACGAATAAAGCCTTAATTTATTCAAAAGGTTTACAACAGCCACACACCTCTGATTAATCTTTTAATAATATTAATTATAAAAGTTCATAAAAATAAATCAATGTGAATGCATTATTAGTCTTATTTTCATATCTTTTTGTAATGGACAGAAGCCTGATTTAATGTATTAATATTTTTATTCCACGAAATCAAGAAAACGTACTTATTTAATGCATTGTTCTACTTGTCACTAGGGCGTGCTAGTTCTTACTTGCGCATAGAGCTTATTTCAAACTTATCCTAACCTCTTTGTGGTATTCATCTTTTGATAAGGGTGATCCCTTGCGCCATTTATTTTTCGTCTAGTCCACCATCTATCTATTAAAATGTTCAGAGCCTTGAGGATTTTGGGTTCTACCAAGAATCTTATTAATTCTTCACAACCAGCAGCATGTATAAAAATACGACATATGTCCAAGGTTTCAACTGAGTCTGATGAAGAATTCGATGCAAGGTATGAAGCATTTTTCAACAACCCCAGCATTGATGGATGGGATGTTAGAAAGGCTATGAATGATTTATGTGGAATGGATTTAGTTCCTGAACCAAAAATTATTACTGCTGCATTAAAAGCTTGCAGGAGAGTTAATGATTATGCCTTGGCTGTTCGCTTTTTGGAAGCAGTAAAGTTCAAGTGCGGTGGTAAGGTCCAAGAAATATATCCTTATATACTTCATGAAATCAAGCCTACACTTGATGAATTAGGAATTGATACTCCAGAAAAGTTGGGATATGACAAGCCAGAACTAGCTTTGGCTAATGTGTATGACATTCACTAAAACTTATCAAGAGGAGATAGTGCTTTAGTTATTTATGGATAAATGGAGTATTATATCAGGTTTTATAATTGTTTCTTAATACCATTATTTTGCTGCAATATTCACAATAAAACTCTGCTTAAACATTGTTACATTTTTTTTTTCAGTTTGATATACATATAATTGTATATACATGTTTATCAATAAACCATTGTTTAGAATTCACCTTTTTTTACTTGATATTTTCCTTGTAGTTAATTTCAATTAAGTCTATGTAATATTGCGGTTTTAAATTTGTTTGAAACAATGTTTAGATTTTGATTAGGATATATTTTTCATTTCAAATGTATTTGTTTTATTCTTAGATTTATCATAATTTTTTATCAGAATACAGTTGTCTTGGGATGCCAGGTTTGTATTAAAGCTATGGGTCATTCTATTTTGATCCCAGTGAGTGGTTTTTTTTTTTTGGTGTACAGATACAATATATATTTTTATTTTTAGGAGGAAAATGGATTACTTTTAATTAAACCAATTCTTGGTTGTTAGAAATATATTGGATTTCTCAGTAGTATCAAATATATTATCTTTTAATAGCCATAGGATTAATGCTTATTTATGATACATTTATCATCCTGTTAATTTTCCAGTTAGTTGCATCGATATTTTTACATGTAATTGCTCGGTTTCTTAATTTTTTGAAGATACTTTTTTTTCATAAGGTATTAGTTGACTGTGAAGTATTTAGAAATGTAGATTATTGGGGTAGGCAGTCATAGATACACAGCAAATCAAAATAATATTTTAATTTATATTGCCGACGTTTCAACTTGGATTGCAAGCCTTCATCAGGGCTAGAAGAAAAGAAAACAAGCAAAAAGGTATGACTAAATTGTAGAAAATATATAAAAAACACAAAAAACTTTCTTTTATTTTTATTACTTCTTTATGTTATCAGGATTTAGTTAGATTTTTTGCCTCAAATTAAAAACCACTTTTTCAAAATTTGAAAGAAAATTTGAACTTTATTAAAACTAATTCGAATTAATATTTATTTTTGAATGATAAAACAGAAGTATATTTTTTCATATTTTATAAGAAGTAATCAGTATTATTAGAAAACTTAATATTTTAACTTGTAATTTTAAATAAATTACAACTCTTTATAGTTAAAGGCACCACCATAATGAGATATAAAGTAAACAAAATAAGTATTATTAATGGTTTGAATACAATATCAAGTAAATTAAAGATACACATATATATTTTAAGCTTTATAATATCTGTGTTATTATTTATATCCTTTAGTGAAAATAAAATTAATACCCATAATCCATTACCTTATGACATTTTATGATTGACTGCTAAATTTCACTATTGGATGGTTGTAACGTAATAATTCATGATTTAACAATTGATTAATTAATTTATGATTAAATTAAAAAATGTAATTATTTTACATTGAAGGATTGCTAATTTTTTCATTGTATGAATTACTCTTGAATATATAAATTACCATCATAAATTTTATAAAATTGAAATGCAGTTGTGGTTTATTTTAGTTTATTTTCTTTAGAAGAATATTAGGTCTAAAGTTTTCAGAGGCCTCTTTTCATATTTTGTCATCCCATCTATTCTTCTGTAGTATCTAATATTTTTTAGGGGTGCTCGATGGTTCAGTGAGGGTCTTAGCGCGCTTGGTGCTGAAGGTTATGGGTTTGAATCCCACCTGGGCGGGTTAAAATTTATTTTGCAGTGAACCCACATATAAATCTTGACCTTTCCACCCTGGCTAGAATAGGTTGGTAGCTGTAGGAAAACCTGTCCCTGCCCTAGCTGAAGTACATAAAGACATTAAGAAGAAATAACAGTATTTTCAGCATTTTGCCTAGTTTTTTGTTGATTAATTTTTTTTTCTCTTGAATTATTTACAATTAATTTTGACTAACATTCATTTAAATCTGAGACTATATCTCTGAGAGCAGATATGTAGGTATATCATAGTATTCCTGAGCTATATTCAATAGTTAGAATGACATATATTCATCTAAACATTGTTAATGGTAAAAAAAAATAGCGCTATAAGATTCTAAGTAATTATAATCACAGGAACAGAAAAATTGTGTATTAGAACAAACCAAATAATAAACCTTAATTTTAATTGATTCCATCCTAAAAAGTTGGAATGGTATACATGTCACCTATATTCACAAGTGGATGGTTTCTGGCAATCTGAACTTTAAAGCAGGCTACAGATTAAAAGACCTCAAAATCAGTATCTGAACTATTTTGATAAAAATAAACTATGGATAACTATTTGCTTATTTTCATAAAAGTTTTTAGAAAAACAATCTTTTGGAATATTGTTATGTATATCAATTATCTAAATGTTTAACAGCATACATATGTAAGACCCCAGGTTGACTCCTAGCCATCAACATTAGCAATAATGAAAGGATTATGTATTTAGATAGTTCTTTAAAGTAGAAAAATGTAAAAAAATAAAAAATGATAAATCCATTCAAATTATTGATTACAAATTTACAATTATATTACATAATACAAAAATTCAATTCAATTTTTATAAAGATTTATTTCAATGAAAAAGAAAATATTTAAATAAAAAACAATCCTGATTTTTATCCTAACCCAAGTAAGTATGAATGTAGTTAAGAACTAAATTTAGTGAGATGTAATCCCATCTCATTAGTACCAGCATAACACAAAGGTATGTGTTGTAAGAATGTAATTATATAAAAATTATATGTAGTAGGGTACATTTGGTTGTAATTTCTAAGGTGCATTAGGTTGTAAACAAATTCTGTTTTTACCCCTTATATTAAAATTTAATAGTTTACCTACCTATAAAGTTTACGCCTCAAAATATAGGTCATTATTATTGATCACTTGAACCAAATTTTGACATAATTTGATGATCATTGGCACATAAATTAGTCATTATCTAAGATTTCGTCACCTTCACAAAAAAAGTTTACAGCAATCAGTGTATCAAGAAACCATATTTTTCCCCTCCAACTAATATGTGCAGATATAAATATAAAATGGACTTACACTAGATTTAATTTGTATTTCTTACGAACTACTTTAATAGATTAAAATGAAAATAATAACAGATTTTATATATTCAACCACACCCCATTTCGGTACAGTAGGCAGTTTCTGCCAATTGTTAAGTACGAATCCCACCCAGTTTCTTATTCCTAGAATACTGGGAGGCAGTTCCACTGTTAGGGAATATTTGTTAAGACATTTCTGTCATAGAAGTGTTTTGTAAGCTCTTGGGTAATGCTTTATCTTTGAATTATGCCCTTTTCCACCTTAGCCTACTTATCAATCTAACTATGTTTTATTTATCAATCACTTCCCTTATTTTTATTTTCTTCCTTCAATAATTTTTCATTATAAATAAGCAGATTAGAATGCCAAAGTTCTTCAATCACTTTTTGGTAAAATATGTGTAAAAATAGGGAAATATATAAAAACATATATGGTGATTCTCTCATGTTAAAACTTATATGATTAAAATAATTAAATTTTAACATGCAGAACGCTAAATAATAAGAAGAAAACAGATTAAAATATGTAATGTTGTACAATAAAATATTTATTTTTTTAAAAATAGACAAGAATCTTTGGTATATTTTGACAACATAAAGGGGAAAAAAAAAAAAAAATCCTAAATTGTATCACACTCTTCAATTTTATGAAACTTAAGACCTAAACATAAATTTCAGAAAACAAAAGTTACATATACTTTAAAAATATATAGTATAAGTGAAAATGACAACTTCATTACATTTTTTTTTAATTATATAAAATATGAATCACATTAGTTTAAATATTTGAACATTTATATATATATTTTTTTTAATAACTGTCATGCCACATAACTAATTTCTGTATATAAAAATTATTACTTTAAAATATAATTATAATAAAACAATATTTTTTATCACTATTGTGTATAGGATCCATACTCTCAAAACAGAAAACTAGCTAAACTAAAAAATAACAGAATAAAATAAAAGAGGTTAACAAGTCAGATTACACATATATGGAAACAAGAGATATAAGAAGAAGATAGATAGTTGTGTGTGCGTGGTCAAAAATCACTCATTTAAATATCTTCTCCTTTATTTAACCAACAATCAACTATATATACAAAATAAAATTATAGTTTTAATTTACAACACGTAAGGATAAGCTACAAAATTCTTTTTACATTTAGTATTGACATTTAACACTGAATATATTAGACAATTCTTAGTGATTTATGCCAACTGATGACAATTTACGACTTACTGAATTTTAATGGTTGCATGAAGGACCTAATATGATATAACATGGAACTATTAAAAATAGTTGATTTCACAAAATATATGTTTGGAAGATAGACCATGTTATTAACCTTATTTAGAATATCATTCAACACTGATGACAAGCTAAGAAAAATAAATTCAACTGAACACTATACTACAAAACCGAATAGTTAGTTAATTAGTTTTTAAAACTACTAGTTAGCCAGAAAAATAATTAAATTTGAAATCAATTATTTTCCCCATAAGAGATCCTGACTCTACAGCAGAGGTTCCCAAACCTTTTTGTGCCCACCTTGGATCCCTTGGAAACAGTAAATTGTATGGACATATAAAAAAAAAAAATATACACAGAAAATATTTATTTTAACTGTTGCAAGAAGTAAAGTTAAGAGAAAAATAAGTGAGATGGATGAGCTTATGTTTTAGTAAGAGCACAACACAAGTACACTAGCTTGTTATACAGTTGCTTTCAAGATGTTGTTTTTAATTTAAAGATTACAAACTTTGCATGCATATATATTTATTTACTTAATGCAGATGTTTCTTTGGGTGGATTGTTTTAATTTTCTAAACACCATGGTTTAAAAAAAAAAAAATCTACAATGAAAATATAGCTTTAATAAATTGTGTACTAAAATTAATTATAACTGTTAGAATTTTTCTTATTTTCAACTGCTCTCACGCCCCCCTTGACTTGTCTTCATGTCTCCCCTTCCCCAGTTTGGGAACCTCTCCTATAGAGGATATAAAAAAAATTGCAATAATCAATTTTGAGAAATCTGTCTCCATACCCTAATCTACTTACATTTAACTTACTATTTAATATTCCTCCCAACAAAATAAAAAAATAAATAGGAAACAAAAAAGTATGGCCATTTTTAACTCACTCTCCATTTAAAGCTATAAAATAAATAGTTAACAATAATTGAAACACTAATAACTTAAAAATAAACAAACATCACAATTAGGGCATTTAAGAAATACAAAAAATTTGTACTTTTCTTGGTATAAGAATAATAAATAAACAAATTAAATACTTGTACAAATAATAAACTTAAAATAGGCCATAGATCATTCTATATCAAACCAACAAATTATGTATTTGGAGGATAAAAACTTGGGATGTGATTTGTATGCTTTTACATATTTTTTTAACCTTTTGGTGCATTCTGTGGCAGTTCTGCAATATTTTTATCGTTGTGCTCTTAACACATTCTATCATGGTTTATAAACCAAGATAGGAAATTTTCTATATCAAACAAGAAATGTCCTGTGAAGATTTGAGAAAAAAAATTTTATAACATGTCAAGAGCTATGTTACATTCACCAGTCTTACAATTTACTATCAGCCTCTTGAGAGTTTATATATACCATACTTCATAAAAACCTGTACCACTTACAACTCATGAAGGGTCTTGGGTTCAGTAATTGGGTAAGGAAGTACAGTTACTAAGCAAACGGTTAGGAAAGGAGGAGACTTGGCCAGAATCCACTGACTGCGAATTCAATCCACGACCGAAATGACAGAATATAAATTTCCTGCCTTCAGTTGAACTCGAACTCGTGCATGGGAGCATGGTAGTCAAGTGCCTTACCCCCTGAGCTACCGCTCTTCTACCTTACTTCATACAGTTCATAAATTGCATAATTGTCTAGACATATTGACTTAAAATTCTCAGATATACATTTCACAGTTCCGTGAGGTCCAAAGACAATAAAGATGATTACAATACAGTAATCAGGTTTAAAAGAACTATGAAGTTTATAAAAACTGAGTGGGAAGAAAAGTTCTAGTTTGGAGAATATAGTTATAAAAATGATTTATTTATTGTACTTGTAATTAATTAATAATAATTAACTTTAATTTTCACTTTATTAAAATGATTTGTATTTATTTTAACACACACAAAAAAAAAAAATTATGTCCATTCTAAAATAAAGAACAATATCCTTATTCTTGTTTTTAAAATCTATCTATTTCATTCACTCTACAACTTTCAATGAGTTCACGATTCATCTCTGTTCTATAGGGCTAAAGAAGAACTGGACATTTAAGGGTTTCATAGAGTTTGAGCTTAGTACGTCTACTTATTAGTGAGCTTCTAATATGTTCAAATAGTCTAAAGTAGCATCGTTTGGCAGTTGCTATTCTCTTCTTAATTTCAAGTGGTTTCATTTCAAAAAGTATTAGCCCTTATAGGGTTTAAGTTAACTAATTGAGGACTGAAACTTCGGTGGGCTGGACCTGTGGCATATACGTCTAAAATGAGACATTCCCAAGAGTACTAAGTGAAAAAATACATAGAAAGAGAAGAATTAGAAGGCCCAGACTAAGATGGAGGAACTGCATGGCTGGTGATGCAGGATCTCTCGACGTCAGGAATTGGAAAGTGGCATCACAGGACAGAGACGCAGGGTGCTCGTTTTTGGAGAAAATCAGGACTCGTTATTTCTCAATAAATTGAGAATTAAGAGAGATGTTTTATAATTTCTAAACTAACCTTATAGAATACAAATATACTAGAAACATAGCAGCTAGTAGTACTAGCAACTCTGATGATGGACAACGGGCACTAAGTTTAAAAGTATACTTATTTTATCAAGTCAATTCAATATAGAATGATCTAATGACAAAATGAAACATAATTTAAAAAATGAAAGTTAATAATCAACAACACTATTTTGACTAAAAATATTGCACATACAATGATAAACACCAGTTATATGGGTGCTGATTAACGGTATTGAAAGGCATTTTAGATTTACATATTAAGGCTAAATATACCCCTGTCAGTCAAGAGTTCGAAACAGTAGAATTTATTTCCGTAATTTCTCCGGAACGGAATGTCCGATTTTCAATCTGTAAAATTCTTTGGGTATTTAGTAAACACAGAATTCACGCTACGAAGCGTTTTTTTCTATAAATTCAATAATTAAGAAAATAAAACGTAAAAATAGGTGTTAAATATATATTTTTAAAAATATGAGATTATAGCCAGTTGTAGAAACGTTTTCTGAAACGAATGGCATATTTCCACTAATCATAGCATGCATATTACGATCGTAATGTGAAAAATACGAATTTTGTTTACAACCGGATGGAATTGCGTCACCGGCTGAAACGGTCTCTTCCTTACCGAAATGTCTCTCACATAGGCATTCCTTGATTTTTGAAGAGCCAAAGAAAAATTGTATAATTTTTCTTTCTTGTTATTATTATTTTTTATCTGTCATTAGATTCATTCTATTAACAATTTCTCATTTCAAGTAAGAAAGTAAATAAGAATAAGGCAATGAAAATAAATTTTTCGAATTGACAAAAGCTGAATTCAAGTTTTAATATATATTTTGATAAATTTATTAAATATTTTATTTGTCTATTTATTACCAAATAAAAAAAAAGACATTTTGTATATGCAATCCTAATTTTACTGCGGTATCTATAGGAAACATTGGTCCTTTTCGCTGACTAATTATTAAGAACAAACAGACCTAGCTACAATAATTTGTAAACTTTTATTTTCACTTGAAGCGTTTGACGGTCCAACAAGTTGAATGTAAACCATAGTAATTGAAATATATTAAAAAAACAAACAAAAAACTTTTACTATAATGTGTTGTACAGAACTTTGAAGATCCAAAAATCTGAAAAATCATGAATTGATAATAGCTGCATAGTTAACTTATAGTTGTGATAAATATGTCTTTTTATAAAGTCAACAAAGGAGTTATTGTCTATTTATTTTTAAATAGAGAAAAAGTTTTATTTACTTACTGCAGGAAGTCAAACTCTATCTGACCCTTTTCACCGGTAATGTATTTGGGACAAATAATATAAAATATTCCAGATAAATTCCATAAGTTACCTAGCCAATAGATGCCTATGTAATTATATATAAATTTACATATATAAATACATGTGTAAATTTATTACCTTGTACCAAATATAAATTTAGGTAGCATGTCGGTATATGAAGGAAAATATTTCCTGTTTAGAACAAATTGTATTTCCGTTCAATTTCTATCGTTGTAAAGATAGAGCATAACAAAGAAGAACAATCTATTGGACGTAGAGATTTTTATATAAATAGTTGTAAATCCAAAAAGAATCTCCGCGTATCTGCTAGACGAATAAAACCTGAACTGAAAAGAAGAGCTGATAATGAAAAAGAGTACGTACCCATATAATATTTACTATGATGTAATTTGAAAACATAGTGTTGTTTCGCTGAGTTGTTCAAATTCAACTTTGAAAATCAATAATTTTACATTAGTTAACTGTAAAAATTGTAAATAAAATTAAACTAACTGATAAATAAAATCAGTTTTATAACTGGCTCCTTGGAAATGTTTTAGAATTACCGTAATATGAGGTAATTTCATTGTTCCCAAGTCGCGTGGATATATAATTTTCCCATAGCGTATACCATAATAAATAAAACGTATTTTTAAAAACATAACCAGGAAAAGTAATTTTAAAGTGTAATTTCCTACTATTGGTTGGATAAAGGTACCTACAAAACGGTTTATCCTTTTATATTTGTATGATTTGATTTATTTGATTGTAAATACATACAAGTAGTGGAAATCAATTGAAGAAAGTGATTTTTTTCTGATTTCTCACGGCCACATCATATTGTGGGGTTCGTTATGTTTTCTTAGCAAAATATATAAAATATATAAATAATTTGTATGAAATCGGGTAAATTTATCGAGTTGACATTATTACAGATGCCCGGACTATAGCGGTAGTCAACATGAATCAAACAACAATCATTGTTTTTAGAACATTTTTGAAAGGGTTGAACATCTTAGCTGTTTGATAATAATAACTCAATAATGTTTTAATTAATTGATAATAACTCGGAAACCGCTACTCTTAGCACATTTTCGTTCTATGCATTAATAAAGCAAATCTAATTTGCAACAACTTTTGTTTTTATATATTATATAATATATATATATATATATATATATATATATATATATATATATATATATATTATTTTTTTTTGAAGAGAAAAGATTTGACCCGGTCGGGATTCGAACCCAAGTTTCCACCTCTCTAGCGTGGCGCCTTATCCAACTAGGCCACCGGGGTCGTATCCGAACCAGGCAAATCTTCTCTCTTCAGTGATCCATAACCCCCGGGCACTCGCAAATCGCGATGTGATTCCGGGGATGAATGTTCATATTGAACATTACATTTAACTTGGATCTATTGACAATCCGTCACCGGTATATATATATGTAATTTTTCTTGATATAAATCAATATTATTAAATATATTATTTTATTTTTGAAGAGAAAAGATTTGACCCGGTCGGGATTCGAACCCAAGTTTCCACCTCTCTAGCGTCCTAGCGGCCTAGTGGCGCCTTATCCAACTAGGCCACCGGGGTCGTATCCGAACCAGGCAAATCTTCTCTCTTCAGTGATCCATAAGCCTGGTTCGGATACGACCCCGGTGGCCTAGTTGGATAAGGCGCCACGCTAGAGAGGTGGAAACTTGGGTTCGAATCCCGACCGGGTCAAATCTTTTCTCTTCAAAAATAAAATAATATATTTAATAATATTGATTTATATCAAGAAAAATTACATATATATATATATATATATATATATATATATATATATATATATATATATATTTTACTATTTAATGAACAATAATGAATATTATTTATTGCAAGGTGTTGAATTATTTATTAATTTTTTCAAAAGAGCTCAAATGTACGTATTGAGTGAACATTTAATTTAAAAGAAGGTTTGCATAAAAGTTTTAGTTCCTACTACTACTCACGTTCGGGCTATATTGTAAAATTACTTCCTTTATTAATATTAAAATAAAAAAGCTATTGTACTTTTGCTGATTTCATAAAAAATTGTTGAGTTCAAATAGTTATAAAATCTGATACAAGATCATAATGGTTTGATTATACTGGACAGATTAGAAATCTGATGATGCTAATATCTACAATAATTTTAAATTGTAATGTACGTTTTGTCGTGATCACAAATTATTGTGAACTGCCAGTGAGAAATTCCACCAAAACTAAATTTTTGCACATACCTTTGTTTTGGCATTCTAAATAAGGGGCGAGAAGTCACCTTTACCTTCCAAAGACTCCTAATTGAAGCTGTGAAGTCAAAAATAGTCGAATATTTTATTTGTAGAGTGCATACTCTACACCCCTCATTTCAGCACTTTGACTGGGGTCGCACTTCTCCGCTTCTTATTTTATAAATTTAATTTGTTTATTTGTTGATTTTATTAGAAAAAATGAAATTTCAGATCGGACTAACAGTTTTGGAGTTATAGCGAAAAATGTGCGAAAAAACTTGGATTTCAAAACAGTAAGCGGGTTTTAGTGTGCTGGCGTGGGTATTTTACGGGACTTGATCGAAATTTAATATACAGCTTCTTATAGTAAATTTAACCAGCTTTCAGGTGGAAAAAATAATTTTGGATCAAACTATTAGTTTCGGAGCTATAGCTAAAAGAGTGCCGACAAACGTGTTTTCGCGGAGAAGTGCGACCCCAGTGAGAGTGCTAAAACCAGGGGTGTAGAGTGCATGAAATATGCGACTATTTTTGATTTCACAGCTTCGTTAGGAGTAGTTGAAAGGTAAAAATGCTAAAAGTCCCCCAGTTTACGCTGGGGGAAGTGGAAAAGATCTCCTATTTCAGTTTTTCAATTATATCTCGAAAACGGTGGACTCTGGAAAAATATGATACAGATCAAAATTAAAGCTAATTAAATTTTCTATAAAATTGTTTCTATAAACATTTATCTAATGCTCAATGGTTTTCAAGATATACGTTATTAAAGAAAATTTGATGCTCTACCACTTTGATTCTGACATTTTCTCTGAGAAACGATTGATGAAGGCACTAAAAGCAAATGTTTGCCCGAACCGGTGCCTGATACTGTTTTCCCACACTATATCTTGAAAACGGTTAATCCTATAAAAAAAAAAAAAAAAAAAAAAAAAAAAATGAATGGAACCCAAAAAAATCATAGAAAATATTATTATCTACAAGTTTTGTAACCTTCTCGATTGAGGCCCAAGGCAAAGACATCGAGATATTTGAAAAAAAACAACTGATTTTGTGACCTGTGACCATGAATATCATTATGCTAACATGCTGAGGTTGGTGACTTTTCACCACTTATTTAGAATCCCAAAACGAGAGTATATGCAAAAACTTAGCTTCATTGCTTCCTTTTCGAGATTTGCTGTCTAAAACTCCTTATTTGACTGGACTAGGAGTACTCTCAAGGTATAAATATTCTTATTGCCCAATTATTATTATTCCGAGATATCATTTTTTATTTGAATTATATTTTATTTATTAATAAATAATTTTCACTTACACTTACAGAGACCGATAAAAGTTTTTCTTTTATACTTCTAATTCTTTGCCGAAGTAGTTAGTTCAGGACTCTAATATTCCAGATAATTTCTACTTACATTATGAAGTTCTAATGAATAATTAAGGTAATTTTAGGTTTTTAGTAATAAAAAATGTTCATATAAATATTATGTTCTCCTAATATATATGTTGTTTTTACTTTGAAATTCTTAGTAGACCTACAAGAAGCTTGATTATCAAATTTTGTAAATATCAGCTGTTACATTCTATATTACAAATGTGTTTTCATGTTGAAGGGTTCAATGAAATAGTTCTTAGGAATTGATAAATTATTTACAGTTATATATTTTTTAGTTAACTGTTATCAATAAAATTAAAAATTTTACTTCTTTAAATAAACAGTTATAGTTTACTCATTATTTCTCGATTTATTTACCTTTTGTGGAAAACTAAACACATGTTTTGGTCCTAATGATTACTTTACACTTTGAATTCCGTTGTTCTAATATAATAATCAGTGAAATAAATTCCTCTTGAACAATGCCAAAATGTTTGTTTAGGGTATTTTTAATAACATAAAGTATTCATATGGTAGCTCGTTATTTGTTCCAAATATCATTTTTTGTCGGTTTATTATTTTTAATATCTCCTGGGTTTAAAAATGTTTATAAATTTCATAGATATTCTAACTATGCTTTAAAAGAGTTTGTTTTAGTTTTCTTTTCTTTTTATTAACTACCGAAAAACATGTATAGTTATTTTGAAATTTGCACACCGGTTCGTTTTTTAAAAATATTTTTTATATTCTACAAAGTATATCAAATTTTGTTGGCCTGTATTCTGTCGGTTTTTCCACTATTGGGGAGACGTTTGATCGGTAGCTGACTGGGAGCTGGGTCCTTACAGCCCTTCCCTCACTACTACAACAGCAGGTAGCTTACTAATCTAATCACCCGCTTCCTTACAAATCGTATTTTTCAAATTACGATCAACCTATGCAACTGAAAATGAATCTGTTTGCAAAATTGTGTTCAATTGACTTATGGCTAAGTGGTTATAACCAGCTTATTTTTAAAAAATCAATAGTTCGGCAAATAATTTTTTGAAATTCTAAAATAATTGACAAAAAAAATTCGGAAAACGTAGCGTGAATTTAATGGGGGTTTTATTACCAAGTCCATTTACAGATCTAATATCGATGGTTCTGTTCACAAATGAGAGCGAAAATAAATTCACCCCAAAAGTGCTGCCATCTCTTGAAAAAAAATCTTACTAAAAATCGGGATGTTTAGCCTTAATGGTATACTGAGAGTCCCAACAAATATATACACACTTCAATTACTTATAAAGATCATGTAAATTGAATAAATTTCATATTAAACTTTTTTAATGTTTTAAATAATCAAATCCTATTGTATAGCCTTTCCCTATCTTTACTTTTATTCATTTTTTACTTTGAATTGGAATCTTACTGGGCTATTGATTGAATGACATAGGGTAAGTTAATGGCAGTTAGAGTGGGGGTCACATCACATCTTCCTAAATATGTTGCTTGTACTCTCTCAACTTAATAGCTGTCTTCTACATATCATGTCGAACACCACTTACACTTAAATAATCTTATCTCTAATTAACTGCAGAATCAAGTTTTAGAGGAAATCTAAGTTAGATTGATATTTCAGTTGTACAAGGTTTCATCTGTAAACAGGCTGGCCACCAAGTCAGGCAAAAAAATTCAAGCATGATTCCAGGTTATTTTTCATAAAATTCCTAATGAATTTTAATATAAAAATTGTGGTAGATTTTTCTTCACCGACAAAAATAATGCCTTTCACGATTATTGCATTTATTTTGGTAAAACAAAAATTACTTATTAAGTAACACATTAACCCGGTGTTTTCGACTTCTTCAACATTTACTAGACAAACATTAAAACCTTCCAATTAATTACAAGAGACATTTACATGACAGTAATCAGACCTATTTGAACAAATGGAGTAGAGCTTTGTGGCTCCACTAAACCATCCGATTCATCTCGTATCCAATCCTTACAATTCCAAAATCCTCAATGCTCCTTACTTCGTCACGAACAAATTTATCCATAAAGACCTTAACGTATCATATTTTGTTGATTTAGCCCAAACCAGATACCTATCCTTTCATAAAAAACTTCATAACCATTCCAATCCACAACCATTATCACAACTTGCTTCACATTCTATTCCAGATTTCCTTCTGAGGCGCTAGAAAAGAAGATGACCCTGAGACCTTCTAAAATAGAATCTTTACTTTATTGAACTTTTAAAGTACTACCAATAGGTAGTTCTTTACGAGCAATTGACAAGTAATTTATAGCAATTATAATCGCATTTTCTTGATGTATTTTATTTCTATATTTTATACAGTTGTAAATTTCAATAAACAGCCAAAAAAAAAAGTAACAAAAAAATAATGAGATAAATTTTTATAGACCTTATCCTCAATGAACAATGCGTTCCAAATTGCACTTGTTCTAGAGCTCCCCCAGGGTGAGGTTACATACTTCGAAACTACTAATCAGTAAATACTTTTTATTTCTGATCTCCTGTGACCGGCCATTATTTGTTATAAGAGATTATGAATTAAAAACTAATTTCATTAAACATAGTGTGCGTTCCATCTCTAAAACAATAATTTACATGGTCATTTATATGAACGATGAGTAAATAAATACCATTTATCAATTATCTTTCTAAATTACAAAATTCCAGGTAGATTGTAAAATTCAAGCCTAATCCACGCTTTTATTCCTGGTGATAAAATTCCAGCATAGTTCCCGGTCTTTAAGGAAAGCCACCCTGATAAATTAAAACATATATAAATGGCGCAATATGATGATAAAGTGTGTGTACAATTTTTGTAGGGACACCCAGTATTTAAATTAATTTACAGAAAAAAAAAGTAAATATTATATTAAAATTAAAACCAGTTTAGATAACTAATATTTATGCAAAGTATAGTTAATAAATGCTATACAATTCTTTACAGTTATAAAGAGTTTACAAAACTGGTACAGGTTTGGAATTTATAATTAAAAAAAAGAGAGTTAATTACTTAATTTGTTAGATGGATATAATTAAAAACAAAAAGCTTTGATTTCTCCAATGGTCATATATAAAAATTACAAAATAGTAACATCAACCAATTGTACCACCAGCGTTAAATACATTTCTTTTCTCTTGAATAAATTTGACATTCTTCAGTAACTACTGGACTATCTAAACACATAAATAAAACAAACATATTATTAATTTGCAGAAAAAGATGATTAAAAAATATTTCTAAACTTTTCATAAAGATTTACATGTATAATTAAAATAAAAGGTCAATGATAAAATTTAGTTAAATATAACGTTATTTTTTAAGAATATTTTGAACTTACATATAAAAACTTATAATTGAGTCCAGAAATATTTTTTATTCAAATTTTATTTCATTTAATTCAGTAGAAAACAAACTAGGACATTGAAAAAGTTACATCAGAAAAAAAATAAAGTTTAATAACTAAACTACTATGGACAGTGCGAGATAGTCATAAAATCATGACATCTATAGTAAGATTTAGTATTCCTAAGAACGAATTGGGAAAGTATGCCAAGCTTTTAACTTACTATAAAATAAAATCTGTCGAATTATCCAACTGTATTATTTTCAGGGATACATAATAATACATCTCAATTTTCTATCTCATCAACCCACAGAAAAGTATGCGGATAGTAATAAATAAAGGAGAGCTGCAATCAATGATGCTCTCCCCTGAGAACGAAGATATTATTTAAACTATTACGGAGAAAGTATTAAATATTTCGGATGCATATTTTTGAGGAAGCTAGTATTAAATGAGGAGTCAATTACAAACCTTAATCAAAACTTTTGCAGGAGTATTAAGTCCATTGTCAGTCTACCAGTGAATACATAAACAAGGATGGTATGAACCAAGGAGGTACTGGGAATTGGGATTGATTTGCTGTAAATGGTCCGCCCCTCTGCAACATTGGTCCATAACCCATTGACTGTCTAAAGTGCCAGATGCCTGTTCCAATCAGTAATTGATTATTTAGCAGAAATATCTGAATGAGTTGAGAAATTAAGTTTTCACATTAATTGTTGAAAGAGAGAAAAATGAGTCACTCCATTACAAATGAGGCTAAGAGCCTGAAACACACACTCATGGGTTGGGAATTTGCCCCAACAAAACTTTCCTTATAACACACCATCTGCATTGGGTAGAAAATGAATTAATGAGGCTCCTTAAAAAGAGAGGATTTATCTGCTTCAACAAGATGTACTCAAGATCCCAAGGTGAGGATTGAGAATCTGTAGGTAAAATGGAAAGGGAAAAAAAAAGACATAGATCTTGTTCATATCCAATGATGGAGAGATCCTTCCCAAGTACATCAGAACCTCTAGTTGTATTGTGCAACCAATGAGGTTCTATTCAAATTTACCTGTTTCAGAACAGAGGTTAATTACACTTTAGATACACATAGTTTCTAAATAAGAAATTTGATAAGTGGGGTGTCGAGTAAGACAATAATAAATTGTATTTTAATAAGCCTCCATCCATCCAGAACTGCTAAGATTTAAAAATATTTTATAAGATGTCTGATCTGCTTTGAAAGTCGTTTCAACTATTGATTGATAAGCTATTTATATTACTGAGGAGACTCCACCAGAAGGTGACAGTCTGTGATGTACTAATAAGATCTTTCATGCAATGAAAAAGGCATTTGGACTGGGTTAATATTAATGCAGGCCAGGTAAAATGCCTAAAATTCAGAAAATTTTCCTGTTGGCTGATTCAATTATAAACCTTATAACTGATATTTAATCAATTCTTAACCTGAATCTGGTTAAAAATAAACATAATTAAAATTAATGTGAGATAAATCCAATTATATATTTGTTTTAGATAATTATTTAAAACAATACCTAATCACAATTTAAAGTTTCTTCTTTTTTCATTTCTGATGGCTGAGATAATGCTTTGGAGAGCGCAGCAGCTTCTTTTAAAGATAGAACCTGAAGAACTTGAGGCTCACTTCCACTAGACATGGTCACAATCTGATGGGTAGCAAGTGTGTCAACATCATTGCTGGATCTAGTTCCTGGTTCAACTTTGGGAACATGGACCATAGGAGTAACAACCTAAAAAGATTAAAGAAATTAATACTTCCTCTAATAAGCATTTATCAGTCATACAATTTTTTATTTAACAAATCCTGGGAAAATAGCTCAGAACATAACACATTCCAAACCTAATGATGGGCAAGATATAATAAACCAAAGAATGTTGCAAATGTTAAAATTACAGTCATCGTGGAAGGCACTAAGCCCTAACAAAGCTTACTATTTTTTGGATCTAATTTTATATTTTTTAAAAAACTTTTTAGAAACAATCAGCCATAATCTAATTTGTGATACTAAGATGTTTGAATTCTTATAAGTAATAGGGTTAACACTTAATAGGTAAAACACCTGGGGGTCTATCTGGACAACAAACTAAATTGGGACAGACACATAGAGTATGTGATGTCCAAAACCCTAAGGAGCCTATGGGCCTGTAAAAGGGCGGTTGGAAAATCCTGGGGAATGAAACCAAAAGTGGTTCATTGGATCTACACCATGGTAGTTAGACCAATGATATTATATGCCAACGTGGTGTGGTGGCATAAAGCGGGACGAGTGAAATCCAAAGTCCAATTAAATAAAGTACAAAGACTGGCATGCCTCCTAATTACGGGAGCCATGAGAACCACCCCAACTGCGGCAATGGAGGTTATACTAAACCTCAGGCCGCTGCAGTTGGAGGTAGAAGCGAAAGCGATGCTTTCAATGTATAAACTTGTTAAACAAGGATTGCTCTGTGAACCATCTAGAAGAGATGGACATAAGAAGCTATTAAATAAAATGGAAGGAATTGAGGTTCTTAAAATGAACTCAGACCTCCAGACGAAAAAAACACATTGAGATTACTTTCAATGTAGAAATAGACATCGGGAGGCAACATCAAAAATGCAATGGCATTAATTGCTACACCGACGGCTCCCTAACCAAGAAAGGGTCAGGAGCAGGAATATGGAGATTGAGCGATAAAAAGAGCACATCTCTCCCTCTGGGGAAATATACCTCAGTATTTCAGTCTGAGGTAATGGCAATCTGTTTCTGTGCACAACAACTAATTGAGGATAGAACACGGAACAGAACCATAAAGATTTACTCAGACAGCCAGGCTGCCTTGGGGGCTCTGAGAAATGTCATAACCAGATCTAAGCTGGTGGAGGATTGCAAAACATACCTCAATAAGTTGGCTGAAAACAACAGTATCTGGGTAGAATGGGTCAAAGGCCACTCTAATAATGCAGGGAATGAGAAGGCTGACGAACTGGCCAGACAAGGTTCAGACAGCAAACCTATTGCTCCTGAACCTATCTGTGGAATAGCATGGAGCCTAGCTAAAAGTGAAATTGCAGGGCTCTATAATAGCATCGCCTCTCGAAACTGGCACATGGAAAAACTGAGACAGTCAAAACTGTTTCTGGGGGGGCACTGCAAGAAAAGAGGTAGTCAACTCCTCAATCTTGACAGAGCCAAGCTCAAATACCTGACAGAAATGTATACAGGGCATTGCAGATTGAACAAACATCTCTGTACAATGAAAATCAAGACCTCACCGATTTGCAGATTCTGTAATAGGGAGGATGAGACGCCTTACCATATCATATGTGAATGCGAGATATTGGCAAGGAGGAGATTTCTTCACTTTGGGGAAGAAATTATCATAGATCCGAGTGTGGACATTGACCCTATTAGCATAATAGGGTACATGAAAACACTAGGACTGTACTAAATAGTACAGGACAAACGGCATAGGCACAATGAGCCTCTTGGCTGAGGTGCCACCACAGCCGGTAAAAAAAAAAAAAAAAAAAAAAAAAAAAAGGGTTAAATATAAAATTACTAATGGCCTTAGGTATTTATTCTAGTAAAAATAGTTTAAAATTATACTGAAACATCCTATCAAAATTTAAAAAAAAGTATCTAGAGTGTTTGCAAATGCACAAATCTTTGAAAAATATTTAATTATTGACATAATGTAACAAATAATCCTCAATTAACTAATAAAATTCATTTACAATGACCAATAATCCTCTCATTAAAAAATAACAATAATAATGAAAAAAATACCTGTATAGTACCGTCTCCTTGAGTATGTATCTGTTGAATATTAGCAACAACTGTCTGGTACATTGATGCAGAAACAGGCACAGTTATCATGCCTGACACTGAAACTGGATACCCTGAAACAAATTTTAAAGAACTGTAAAATAAATCAGATCTACAATAGCCTAAGAAGTGCCCAATGGGAAAAGATTCATACAGAGGCCTGATTCTCAAACAACACTATTTTAAAGAACAGAATTGCCAGAGCTATGTTTCTTCTTACTAGTTTAGACCATTACTTAGACCAGTTTAAGTGGCCCATAAACTATTAAACAAACCGTTTAACACAAGCTATTGATCAAAAAATTTAAAATGCTAATGTATGGAAGCATGAATATTCATTGCACAATTGTTTGATAAATTTCAAAACTGTTTTAAATAAGTTGTATAACTCAAAAACTGTGCAAAAAACAGTAAACCAACAAGTAAACCATATGTTTATTTAAAACCACGATGATCAATCAGAATATATAGAGAGAATTTATGGTGCTATGCAGGAATGTTTTAGAAGTACAGAAAATGAAATTTATGTGGTATTATTGACTGTGGAACTAAAGATGTTGGTAGTTGGGGTTTGCAGTCATAGAAACACAATTAAAATATAAATTTAAATTTATTGTGCCGATGTTTCGGCCTACAATGTAAGCCTTCATCAGGGCTAGAAGAAACAAACAAAAATATATAAGAAAAAAAAGGAGAATTTTAAAAAGATAAGAAAAAAAACAATAAGAAAATTTTAAAAAATAACAAGTTAAAAAAAAATTAAAATAAATAAATTAAATATTTTGTTTTTATAAAGATATAAAAGATAAATTAAAGGCACAATAAATACAAATCTATATTTCAAATGTTTTTCCATGCCTGCACACCCCGACAACCAACATCTTCATATAAAAAATCAAGAATGAAAACTATAAAAACAGAAATTTGAATGATGCTGTTTATGATAATAAATTGATTAAAGAACTAAAGGAGACTAAAACACAAGCTGATTATGAAATGGTAAAAGGAGCTGAAAAGTGGCTACAGATATTACTTTAAAATGTAGAAATACAGTTGTTGCAACTTTCTGTTTCACTATTCAAATTATTATTCTTTACTTCATTTATTCTTTCATTATTTTATCAAATTATTATTCACTTAATAAAATAATCCTGTTTTTCTAAAATTTATTATTCATGTAAAAACTTCATTGAGATTAATAATTTGTGTTGGATAGCAAATAGGTCTAAATGAACTATGGTCTTCATTATAGTAATTTCAAGCTTTATATCATGAATCTCATCTTGAAAAAGCTCACTAAATGTCTCTCCAGAGACAAATTGACTGTACCAAAAGTGAATTTGAACCAGCTTTGTTTAATTAGGATTGATGAAACTTTGATTATTTCAAAGCTCGTTTGGCCATCTTTATTATTAAATTTAAATTAAAAATATACAATGAATTGTCATTTCTTATAAAAAAATACTTAGCCAAGAATATATGAAGTTGCATAAACTTGCAAAATAAATATAAGCTGAAGCCGAAAAAAACATTTTAAAAAGATTGTGCAAAAAGATGTTTGTCTAAAATTTATCTTCATCACTTAGAACTACAAAAAAATAACCAACAAACGTAATAATGAAAAAATAGCTTTTGAAAACAACTTAGTTAAAATCACATGAATTGTAAATATTAAATGATCCATTGCTAATCTTCAAGAACAGATATTATTGTTAAGGACTAACATACATCATAATTACTTTTCTGTAATGATTTTGTGTGTATTTTAAGGTGGAGTATACTGGAATAATATTGAAAACATTGAACTTTTAAATAGCATTTTTAAAATTTTTCTCAATTTTGTTGCAGCCAATATAAGTCAATGTATTTTGGACAAAGTATTGTTTTAATTGGAATAATATTTATATTACATAAAAAATTATGTAAATAAAAAAAAAAAAAGATTTACTTCAATAATTCACAATGAACAGTTACATACCATGTCCATCTTCACCAGTAAGAATTAACTGACCATCTTGATTTAATGTTTCATCATTACAATTATTTAGATCAACTGATACACCTTCTCCTCGGTTATTAACTTCAGTGAGAGTTTGAACAGTATGGACAGTTCCATCACCTTGACCAGTATGTATCTGGAAAAATGAAGTTCATTATATAAGTATTTCTTTTTTAAACTGCAGCATTGGCATATATCAGACATAAAATAATCTGTAACTAATTTTTGTTTAATCAGCAGTGACTAACTATGAATAAATGGGAGCCTCGATAAACGAGCGCATTGGAGCTAGGGTCTTGTACAGTACAAAAGGTCATTGGTTCGAATCCCACCTGGGGGGGTTTTGAAATTTATTTCTTGGCTGATGCACGAAATGAATTTTGACCTTCCCACTCTGACTACATAAGGATGCTGAGTCCCAACAAAGAAACAACTATAAATGACGAGTATTTGCTAAATTTATAGCCTATATAGGTATTTATTTTTTTTTTTATTTTAAAATTTCTCACTGAAATAGATCTTAAAACCTGATAATAGACTGTAAAATAAAATAATTGTGTTAGATCTGATCTTTTAGATTCAGGTACTGAAGGTCTAAGAAAGGAAGTGTCTAGCCCATAATTGGTTGCTCTAATATTAAAATAACTGGGCTTGAATAGCTTTTGAAAGAATAACTTTACCAAAAGCAACTATCCTCCACAAGATTTTCAAAATGACTACAAGAGATCTGACTTTGATTCTCCTCATAACCGAATCAAGACACCCTATTAACTTAAATAACCAACCTATTTTAGCCAGGGTGGGAAGGTCAGGTTTCATTTCGTCGGTCTGCACACAACCTTCAACTGAGATCCCAACTTGTTCGGCCATCGTGTCCTCAGTTTGGGCTATTAATAGAGGAGTTACTAACAGGTCATTTCTGATGCTGAAATTCATTCATTCATTAATTAATGGTGTGACAGACACATGTAGTGGTCCTTGGCCTGCTCAATTGACTTTGCCCAGTGGTCCCTTTGGCAGCGCACCTGACAGATATTCCATTCTTCCTTAAATCCTTCTTCACATTATCCATTCATCTAGCTTTTGGTCTTCCTCTAGGCCTTACTCCTTCCGGCTTCCCATGATAAATTCTTCTTGCCGTTCTCGCCTCATCCATTCTCAGGATGTGTCCCAACTATTTCATATGTTGGACTCGAGTGAACTGGGATATAGACAAGTCATCATACATCGAGTAAATTTCTTGTTTGTTTTTAAGCGAGGCAATCCTTCTTTATATCTAGGCCAAACTAAGCGTCGAAGTTGAAACGCTAGTGAATAACGCTATCAATCGATCTCAGGGAACAATAACAGTAGTATAATTACAGTACTGTAGTAGTATAATTATAGTCTACATTGCTTGTAATATAGAAATGTTCGTATTTTGAAAAATAAAACTATTAAGTAGGCAACTGAGCTGGTGTAGGAGCAATAAGTACTACCAAAAAGAATATCAAAAATACTCCGATCTAGCAAATTTATAAAAGAATTGAGTCTCTGGACAACAACAATAGTTAATTGCTATATACTTCTTAAACCATAGATTGTATGGGAATCTGAAAAATGATCAACAGCCAAGTGATTAAAAACAATGGATAAATAGATCTTAAAGGGACTCTCAACAAAGTTAAAACTGTTGTAATCTTCAAGGACCTTGTGATACAAAAAAGCATAACTCTGGGGGTTAACATTTCAAGTTAGCAACAGATCATAACTTTCCATGATATTCATGTTCAGGAGGATATTCCTGTGCAAAAAGGATCTTCCAAAAGTTATGATAACAAGTCAGTCAGATGGACAGTAATCATAAAGGGTATGTTACAGTAATCATATCCTCATAGTTAGAAAGCAACACTACTCCTCCCCCAACACCTGGTGTTGGAGGAAACCATGCAATCAATAACAGGATCCATTGGAAGTTCAAGAAGATTAAGTATAGCTCAAACAAATAATATAAAGATAAAAATTTTGTAATAAAAATTAAAACTATAACAGCTAATACTATCCATCTGAGGGTTCAAGACTATTCAAAATGGCTGGCCTGAAAAAGTTTAACCAGATATACAATCCTGTAGGAAGAAATGGAATAAAAATTATACTTACAGTTGCAACACCTTGAACATGAGCAGTAGTACCATCTGGTAAAGTGATGATAGGATTATTTGGATCAACCTGTATTATGGAAACAGTCCCATCAGGATTACTAATTGTTTGTAAAACAGCAGGAGCATATTGAGCTGTGACCTAAAAAAAAAATGTATAACAATAACTTAGTCACCAATAAATAGCATATAAAATCTAATATTAAAAATATATAAAATCCAAAATGGTGGTTTCAAATTGATTTAAACTAGTGTATTAACACAAAGGTTAATAATGGTAATTATTCTTAGATTGTCATTAATTAAGAAAGTAATTTTTAAAGAGTTTTTGAGAGTTTTTTAGGCTTAGCCCAGCAGTATAACATTGAGTTATGGCACTACTTATTAAAGCTATCTTTCTCATTTATTAGTTTCAAAAATCATTAATCCCCATTCAGATTTTATCTGGTAATTAGCTGACATACTATATAGACTGTTTAGCTAAAAGGGATGAATTTAATGAGAATATTATATAAACATATATGTAATTTTATATAAAATGACTATTGAAACTAATTGAACACATTGTAAAATGGAATCATCTCATCTAAAGAGGAAAATTGAATAATGTAATGAATATGACTATTAAAAAAATGTATGTAAATACATTATATATACTTTATATATATATATATATATATATATATATATATATATATATTTTTTTTTTTTTTTTTTTTTTAATAGTCATATTTATATATACAAGGTGTTCAATATTCGATGGCCAACTCTTTTTTTTTTTCACAGTTTTTGAAATTTTGAAAAGAAACTCTCAGGGTCTTAATTGTGTCAACTAAAGTTTCTTTTCAAGCTATAGTCTGCTCTTCAACCGTCTCCAGTTCATCTCCAGCGACCCTAACTTAGGAATTTCCAATGGGATATGGTATTTTTTACGACTGATCTCGATAGAAAGTCATATTTTACACTGGTAAATTTTTTTATCCGGGGCACCGTTTCGCCGCAAATCGCAAAAAATCATTTTAAGAAAATAAGCAGTATAAAACTGGGATTGGAAAAATGAAATAAACTTTGAACAAAAAAATGAAATTGAGGCCTCCCCGCGATTGGTATAACGAGCGGCGAGAACAGGTCGTCTTGGAAGGTTTCCCCCGATGAACTATCATTTATGTACTGGCTATGGTGAAAGCGTATCCTCAGCGGAGCATTTGAGACATAGCCAGGGATACCTACTTAATGACAGAACCTTAGCCATCTCTCAGCATCTTGGGGAGTTAGAGCCTGATGAAATGAAATGCGGTACAGCCTCATACAGTGTTGTTTTAGTATGGCCCACACCGTTCCAATGCTTAACTAAATGGGTATCCCTCGCTATGTCCCGAATTGCTCCGATGAGGATACACTTTCACCGTAGCCAGTACATAAATGATATTAGTTTCATCATGGGCTTGTCGATAATTTTGGGTGAAACATTCCAAGTCGACCTGTTCTTACCGCTCGTCACACCAGTCGCGGAAAGGCCTTAATTTCATATTTTTGTTCAAAGTTTATTTTATTTTTGCAATCCCAGTTTTAGACTGCTTATTTTCTTAAAATGATTTTTCATTCGGTTAAGACCCTAAGAGTTTTGTTTAAAAATTTCAATCACTGTGGAAAAAAAAGGGGGTGACCATCGAATATTGAACACCCTGCATATAGCTTAGTAAATATATGAACACTCATGTTTACATTTACATAAATGGTAGTTGATTCTAATGATGATTCAAAATAATTATTAACATATACTTTTTTTTTAAAATGTATTCATATTTTTGTTACCTAATCCTGAGCTAAATATGACTATCGTATATATATATATATATATATATATATATATATATATATATAGATATATATATATATATATATATAGAATAGAATAGAATAGAAAAGAAAAACAAATTTTATTCTGGGACAAAGCCCCTTAAGAATAATAGTTACATGACAGAACTTAAGTTATATCTGGCCTAGAGATTATAAATTAGATAATAAAATAAAATATTTAAAAGTAAATACAATTTTACAATAAAATAAGTAATAAAATGAAACGAAAATCTATAAGCATATATAAACACATACACGCTACATACATACATACATAAACTATATTTACAATCAGTAAAAGAAAAAATATTATATAAGAAATTGATTAAACAATATATTTCTGATGTTGAATCTAGTAAAGGATGAAGAAAATAAAATGATGAAAAAAGAATAAAAATGAAAATTATATCAATGATAGACAAAACATTATCATATGAAGATTGTTTAAACAGGCTAAACTTTTATATCTGATATCCTTGGGTGAAATTTATTAAAGCATCTATATAATTAGATAGCATCCGACTGAAGGGAGGAAAGATGGTGGAAGAGGAGTGTTTTAAAAGTTCCCAGGGAGGATGCATTATAATAGGAGGAAGAGAATTCCAAAGAATAGCGGAGCGGGCAAGAAAGGAACGTTGGAAAGCAGTAGTTCTGTAGGATAGGGTGTAAAGATTGGAGAGACGGGACCTTGTATGCAATGATTGGATTGAGGACTTGAAATGTAGGATACTGTAAATAGACAGAGGGTTATGTGTGTTAATAACTCGGAAGAGGAATGAACCAAGGAAGTAATCTTTATGGAAGGAAGGCGAAATCCAATTCAACTCGGTGTAAAGATGGGACTATATATATATATATATATATATATATATATATATATATATATATATATATTTAAGTATGAAGAATAAGATAATTGATAGAGGAAATAATTAAAAATATGATCCATCCTTGCTTTTTTTTTTTTTTTTTTTTTTTTTTTTTTTTTTAAATATATACTTAAACAAAAGCAAACTTTATCAATGTAATGACTAGAGATTAATAAAAAAATTTGTAATAAACCTGCTGTGATTGCAATGGACTATGGTTTGGACTATGTAGGCTGGATTTTTGACCATGGTGAAATTTAAGAACTCCTACGGGTGGTGGACTTTTTTCCTCTTCTTCTTCTGAGAAAGCAGGAAGTAAATCTTCTCTACCATGGTATTTATAGCAATTAATAACAATCTGTCTTAAGGCATGTGTCCAGGATATCTGTAAATTGAATCAATGATAGCTCCAATGTATTTAATAATTTAACATTAAAAGTTACTAATAATAATTGACATTAATGTTACATGTATTAACTTTGTAGAATGGCAAAAAATGACTTAACTCTTGCACAAAATAATCATTGTATGTTTAATTTAATACTTCAAACTTAAAGAAGAAATACCTTTTGTTTTTCATCTTCTGATCGTGCATCCATTCTAACGTTGGCCCAAGGAAGCTCTTTAGGCCACCAAGGTGGTCTTGTACTTTCTCTACCCCAACCAGGTTTACCACGCCCTACATTTCAACAAAACATCATACAGTGAAAAATTAAAAGTAGTTAGATAACATTGTTGAATTGTTTAAGTGAAATAAAATAGAGTAAATCAATTAAAAAACTATATGTAATGCATAAAACATTGTATAGACTTCTATTTGTATAGAGACATAATAAAGAAAAGTTATCACTTGAGGTAAAATAACCCCAATAGAAGTGGAAAGGCTTATTTCTAGCTCATTAAAAAAATAATACATAAATATATACTTGCCAGTAGAATATTTCAACATTAATGGAATAAATGCTCTCAATTGAGCTTGTGTCATTTTTTCCACTGGAGTGGGAATCCCATCTATAATCAGAGGGGGAAGTTCATAGAGTGAAGGGTCTTCCTGAATTGGTGGTGGTGCTTGTTGAGCTAAAGCAGACTCAAGTTCATCCATTATCATAAGTCTGAGATTTTTAACCTAAAAAACAAGATTATATCCATCCATTACTTAAATGACAATGATGGTAATTTAGAAAATAATAAAAGAAATTAAACGAATACATACAACATCTTCTAATGGTTTAGCCCCAAAACATTTAAAACTTGTTGTAGGTTTTCCAGGAGTTGCGACAAGTACAACAGCTTGTTGGCCAACTCGTGTAGCAAATTCATCAATTGTTTGCTAGAAAAACCAGAAATTTATTTCAAAATGAATTTCAACTTTGTTTTTTTTTAAAGTAAAAAAGGCATATGTGGATAAGAACGTGTAAAGTGCCCTTGCTATGATGATGTCTGTATTTCTTCCTATTCTATTCACTTAGAGCTAAAACTCAATGTTGAGTCTTGGCCTCCTGTATCAGCTTCTACCAATTGTCTGGATCCTGTGTTGCTGCCCTCTGATTCCTCACACATGGACCAAGCATCACCAGCCATGCCATTACTCCATCATAGCTAAGACCTTCCTTTGCATTCTGTTCTTGCATCTTTCTGTCTTCCTATACTTGGTAATTATTGTAATAATCATTTCACAAAATTTCAGTCTTAAAAGTAAGTAGATAACCCCTAGGAAATGAAAACTAATTTCCTAAAATCCTAAATAAATTATTACTTTAGAAAAGTTGGATACAAATTTAGTATGTTCCGGATATAATTGGGGTACTACAGGGAAACAAAAAGTTGAAATTTCAGGAAATCATCAATAAAATAGGTGCCAATCACAGGAAAAAATATACTAAAATATGGAGACAATCCAAGTGTGGGCACTTAACCTGTTCTTATCCTCCTATGGCCTTGGTAATATAATTAAGACAGTGAAAAATACAGAAAATTATAGAAACTATGATAAAAGGATTTATAAACATAATCTAAGAATACACTATTTTAGTACTTGAGTACCTGATAATAGTGTATTCTAAATGCCAACGACTTAGGAGTTAAATAAAAAAATAAAATAAAATAGTATTTTAAAACATTAAGTAAAAAACAGTAATTAGTAAAAAATACTTGGTAAAAAAAAAAAATACATAAAATGTCTATAAAATAATAATAAATTGCAAAAAAGTATTAATTAATCTATATCCTCTTACTCTTAATTTTCGAAGGAGCCTATTTTGCTGTCTTTTTCTGATAGAAGGATTAGTTTCAAAAGAATGTGGCCGTTTTCTTTTCTTTGCTGATACTATAGCAGCAGCTGCAGCCATACCAACTGGTCCTATAATAAAGCGAACACAGTAATCTAATATAAGCCAGAAATCTTACCACCAATGATCAAAGATTAAGTTTTAGTTTCAAAACACAAATAATAAAAAAATATAATTTAGCTACATTAACAGTTCTTAGCTGTCACTGCACAAACCAGGTAAATAAGCAAAATATCATCACTAAAATAACAAAATATTACATTCAGAGATAATTTACTAAAAATTGCCACTATTAAAAGATGAAAGATAGGTCTGTTTATCCATGATAGTAAATTAATTACCTTCACAATGATCCTTATCAACCCAGTTGTCTTATGGAGCAGGGTGGGGCATTATACAGCAAACCAGGATCAGAAAGATCATGAAGAACTATAGTCTTAACTAATTAATAGAAAAACAATTTCAGCATGTCACCTTTGGAACCAGAAATTGTTAAATTTTGGTAAATGGATGCCTGACATTAAACACTTTAGAATAAATATATCTGGTTCACTGAGTAAGAGTAAAGAGCAATGGAGACAGAATTATGATTACTAACAATCAACCATCATTAAGTGAAGTGATTTATACATTTTCACTAGACCATTATTTTTCTTTCACTACAACCAAGACATAATTCTACACCATTTCACTCAATACTTGAATTTTTCTTGGATTCTTGTTCAAATATTTTATCAGCAGATCTAATGAATTTATAAACTATATTAATTTTACTTTTGACATTAATTTATTTATTTATCTATGGCAGAGGTGTTGAACTGGCAAGCCCAATTGTAATTTTCTGTGTTCCACGATGCATCTATGAATAACATAAAATAGCCTACATATAAAGATTAACTGATAAATATCTACAAGCCATAGAATAAATAGTTAATAGAAAACAAGTAAGAAGAAAGTGCTGGCAAGTGTCAGCATGTGAAAAATAATTTTTAATTTTAAACCAAAACAAATTAAATTAAACAAGGGCAATAATAAAGAAATACAAATCTCCTAATGAGGTGTTTTTTAGGCCAATTAAGAGAGAATTGAACTGTGCAGGAACTGTTAAGGATGGCAAAAATCAAGCATGATGCTTGAAGTGAGTCACACATAACCTTATATTTATAATAATTTGTACCCACCAGTCCGATGTAGGTTTCTTTATACGTTGTTTTTTTTTTTTTGGGGGGGGGGGGCCCAAGACTCCCATTGCAGTCCTATATAGCCCTTCTTTTTGCGTTCTATAGAATTCCTTTGTTCAGTATGATTTCGTCCTCTGAAGTGTTCGGACCATCTTTTTTGTTTTTCGAGGGATTTTTCAGTTGTTTTTTTTTTTAAATGAGCGCGGGGCCATAAACGACAGGACCTGAGTTTATCTGAAAATATGGAGATCTTAAAATCATACGATCATCTTTCTATCAGAATAAGTCAGCGTAGAGCTGCTATAACTTTGAATATTTTTCAGCCATTGCTGAATAAACTATTAAAACAGTGGAAGAATTATCGAGAGCTCATTTCTACAAAATGAGAATCAAAATTGGAAAAGAAATAGAGCAGGAAAAGGATTGAAAAGAAGTGTATTTTCTACCTATGTAATAAAAATTGTTGTCCATAACAGTTTTTCTTTTAATTCCCTGTTGTTGTCTTGCTTAATGTTATCAGTCGGTTAGTGTGATCATCTTGTGCGAGTCCCGCAGCGATCTAATTACTGTACTTCATTTCTGCAGCAGTTATTCTGCTTAGATGTTTGTTGAGAAGGACCCAACTTTCACTTCTATACACATAATAAGGTGAGAAGGTAAATTATATTGAAAATGTGTAGTTTTACTTTTTTTTTTTTTTTTTTTTTTTTTTACCAATTCCTGTCCTCCATAATTAATTAGCTCGGGAAAAAGCATTTCTTACAACAAGTTTTGTTTATTTTCTTTGTCACATATTGAGTTCCCAGGTTTGGTTGTTCCTGTTATTTAGATATTCCTTCCAAGCGATTTTCTTTGTTTGTACAGCTGCTTTCACTCGCTCACTCCACCATTCTGTCATTTTTCCTTTCTGTTCATTTTATCATTTTAGTTAATTTATCCAACAGCATTGAACCACTGCTCCACCAAATTTGTTGAACTCCCATATTACTATTACAGATCGATTCTGATGCTTCACTTTGAATTTGAAAGTTGGATTGTATTCTTTAGTGTGTTATACTGTTATTTTCTTATTCCGTCTTCTGAAATGTAAGAGGATGTAACAGAAGTTAACATCAATTGCAAAATGGATATAATGTTTTAAAAATCGACATTTTCTTAATGATGTTGTAGGTAGTTAGGGTGTGCAGCTATGGAATTGAACACAATTAAAATATAAATTTTAATTAATTGTGCTGACATTTAGTTTACAATGCCTTCTTCATAAGGGCTAGGAGAAAAACAAATAAAAAGACATGAGAAAAAAAGGGAGTGAATATTAAAAAAAAAAATAAGAACAGTATGAAAATAAAGAAAAGTAGTAAGTTTTGAAAAAAAAAAAATTAAAATTGAAATAAATAAATTGAAAATTTTGTTTTTATAAAGAAAAAAAGGGTATTACAATAAAAGACAAGTGGATATCGTTGATGGGTAAATACATAAATAAAGAATAACAGTAAGTAGTTGACAATATAGTTGATAAATAAATACATAAGGTATAACAATTAGATGGTACATAGCCATATAACAATGATTAAGATTGAGGCATAAATAATATAATAACATAAAAATAAATAATTAGCGAAAAGGAAAAGAAAAAGGGGGCAGATGTAATAGCTTGTGAGGAAGATGAAAGTTAGCATAAACTATACATAACAATTAAATTTAAAAATAAAAAAAGATTGATAATTTAATAGATGAATAATCAATGAAGAAATCAAGAGTATTGAGCGGGAAAGGAGAATAAGGGGTTAATCATAAAATATGTGTGCAGAAGACTTACTTCCAGTGAGGTGTCCCTTATGAAACAAAGGCCATAATACGTTACAAACCGTTAGAAAGAGGAAGGAAGGAGAGAGAGGAGTTGCGAGTTAAACTACATGGAAAGATGGGGGGGAGGAGAGCAATCTAGCGGCAGGGGTCTTAACTATAGAGCAAAAGTGTGAAATACAAAATCACAATAAAAGGTGATAAAGAGCAGTCGTGTCATAGTGTCAATAACAGGAGTATGAATAGGGGAATGAAAGAGGTGGAGGAGGTAAGAAAATAAAGAAATAAGAGAAGGAAAAAATAAATTAATAAAAAAGTATAAATAAATAAATAAAGAATAAAATAATTATCAAATGAGGAGGGAGGTTAAGGTTTTTTTGATTAGATTTGAATCGAGAATACGTGAGGGAAACATATTCTTTATAAATTTTGTGATTAACGGTGGTTCCAGATGGATTCGTATATAAGATGCTTTTCAATGTTCAAAGAGTTTTGTGGCCGAAGAATTACAGGAAGTAAAACAGAAGTTTATGTTGTGTGGTACGGGTTTTGAGATGGTTTCTGGTCCTAGCAATATGAGAATTACAATTAGGAAAAGCACAAGAAATACGGTAGATAACATTAGATCGGTGAGGAAGTGGAACAGGATCTTTAAGTTTGGAGTAGATAGACGTAAATGAGGAAAGGTTGAACAACTTTGGATCTCATCTGAAAGGATAGGGATGTAGGGGAAGGATCTGTATAGGTGTAGAGATAGAGGTAAAGGAGAGTTGGATGAGGATGGAGCGGTGGACAAGTGATTATTGTAATTATTCAGGAGTTTATTGATAAATCTTAGGGAGAAACTGTTAGAGAGGAGTATTTGTTTCATGTGATGAGTATCAGTAGTGAGGTATTGGATATCAGAAAGGGAGAGGCTGCAGTGGATAAGGTTTTTATTTGTTTTACTTTTGATGGTAAGGGTGTTGGGAGAAGTAATTTAACAGTCTGCCTGAGCAATTGGGTTTAGTGTACCAGTTAGTGGATATGGTGTTATTGGGATTTATAATAATAAGGAAGTTAAGAAGGGTAAGGAGTGTTAAGTGGCAGAAGTGTGTCACTCTGTCATTAACTTTTATAGTTAGATAGAAATTAAAATCCAACCAAATGAAATCAATAAAATTATTTTTGCTGCACTAAACATTATTGCCTTATCAAAATATCGATTATTTTCTGATATTGTGTTTAAAAAATGGGCGACCTAACCATAGCTTTCGATGAAGGTTTTAAGAAGACAAATATTTCAATGGTTTCAAATTCATTTTAATGTTTCAGGTTTATTTAATAAATTGTACCATTGGTTGTGTGAAAAAGCAGTAATATTACCAACAAATACTATAGTAGAGAATATTAACAACATTACTATTGAAAAAGTAAATTGTGACATAGAGAATATCTCTATTAATAGGGTTGTAAGCACTGATAATGCAGTCCATTATCCGCCATCTAAATTACCAACTCATAGATTAGAATTAATGATTGAATATCCAACAATGTTTTAAAGTAAATTTTAACCATGTAATCATTGCAATAATACCAGGTTAAAAATTACATCTTTGAGTGAAAATATCTAGAAATATTGTGAGAAAATAATTCTCAACTGCGTGATAAGATTTTTATTGTTAAAAAATAAAACTTCTATTATTAGTTAAACCTATCTAAGTTCTTTACTTATAACAGCGAGCGAAGCCGTGACTGGGGATGCAAGTTATATTATATTCCATTTAATACATAATTACATTTATATTAGTAATACTATACTACCTAAACAATAATAAAGGGTAAATAATGTAAAGGTAATCCAACAATAATAGGTAAAATTAAAGTGATCAATTGATTTAAAATTTCAAAAATCATAGATGAAACCAATTTAATGGCTTCTGAAACTTTTCTACATTCATCCTTACACAAACATCCTAAATCATCCTTATTACATTTCATTTTTTGAAAAATTATCTCAGTGATTCAGAGTTTTCATAAAGTTTTTTTTCTTCCTACATATTTTTAAGCTGTGGTGCCAAAGTACTTCAGTTATTATGAAAAGAACCTTTCTTAAAAAAAATTTAGTTCTGTTTTCTAAAATGTCTATATGAGACTGTCTCACAACTATTCAGAACATGCTTCTTCTACATCCAGACAATGTAAAACCTCTTCAGAATAAGAATTTTTCAGGATTCCAGTACTTTTGAGAGGAAGATAACACATGATTACAAAATTTCAAAACAAAATATAGTCCAAATCAAAAATTATGAATTTCAGAGGGCTATCAAATACAGTTTGTTACAAGCAGAATTCGCTATAACCAATATATGTTTCAAAGTGAAAAACATTTTTATTTGAACTGATAGCAAACAACTCAAAGGGTCCTGGAAAATGTTCCTTATAAGACAAAAATGGGTCCTCTATAAGACCAGAGATTTGGTATGTTACTTTTCATATCCGGTGTTTTTATAAATAATTTGTACTGCATATTATTTATAAAATAAAAAGTTTAAAAGTATACACACGCACACACAACTTTGTACTATTATACTAATCTTTCCCTTGCCACTGCTTGCCAATTTTTGAACTTAGTGTCTATATTTGAACTATTACACTGGTGTAATCTGACTCCATAGTCCTTAATGTTTTTTGTTTTTTTTTTTACTTATAAGATATTATAATTATATAAGCAAAAATAAATCATTTGTATTTATGAATGTGAAACATAAAAAACAAGTATTAACATATGATTCAATTAAAGTTGAGTCAAACAATCAAATAGGACTGAAGAGGACTTATTTATTTTTAAAAACTAATTTTTATAAATATGTACTTCTATTTTACATATTATGATTATAATTAATATTATTTTTAAATATGTTCAAGACAACTGAGATAGAAATCATAATCTAGTTACATGATTGTGCTAGTGTAAACAATTTTAAGTGTATTTTGTGACTATTTCAAAGTAGCTAATAAAACGACAGTACAAAAAAAAAAGGCAAAGAAAAAAAAAGTAGCTTATGATTTGCTGTAAACTGCAATATATATAAATTTATACATTTACAATTTAACATATTCCATTTGGTAAGAGTACATTCTAAATAAACAGGAACAGGATTCCAACAATTTTTTCTTATATTTTAGAATGGTAAGTAATGATTCAGTTTTTAAACCACTTTTTAAAAAACCTTTCAAGTATCCTAATTACTGTAACAGACTTTTTAAATGGGTTTATGTTTACAAAGGTACACTACGATTCCAATTTGTTTCTTTAATTGTTTTCAATTTTAGGATTGTTTATGAAGTTTTTGTACGTACAAAAAAGGAAATTACCATGGTGTTATTCATTACCTTGTATCAGTTTTAGTACATACTTGAAAATGGATTGTTTCAGAGCAACAAAACAAATTCTGATGGTGAATCATTAATTGAGATCCTATTAAATTTTATTAAATGGTACTTATCTTAAAGAAATTGAAATTAGCAAAATAATAGAGAAAAATTGCTATGATTTGATATAGAAAGGTTACACTCAACTTAAAAACTTTTTCGAAATATATTGGTAAAATAAAAAATTAAATCTTTTTTATTAAATTTACTTGTACTTAATAAAATTATTAAAGAAGATTTGAATATGTGGTGCAACATGTGGATCCTAGTGAAGTTTGAAAATCGACCTATTTTTGGCTAGCCCCATTCTGCAACTGAGTTTGCTAGAGTAAAACTACAGAAGCCATCTGTACCAAATTTTAACTACCTACAACATTTTCATGAATCTAGGAGGGTTTAGCAATAGTAAAATTTATAATTATAAAAATTTAAATGTACAATGTTGAGTAACAGGAACAAAGTTTGCCACATTGGCATATACCTTTATTGTCAGAAATTAAAATCCACCCAGATGAAATCAATAAAATTATTTCTGCTGAATAAAAATTATTACTAAATCAAAATGTAATAAAAATAATGTAATAAGCGATCCTTTGCTTTTTGATGTTGTCTGTCAAAATATGGGCCATGTGTCTTTAGTTTAAATAATTGATAATGCAATTCCTTATCCTCAATAGTCCCTGTCTATCTGGATTACTAACTCGTACATTAAAATTAAAAATTGGACGTCTAATTATGCTTTATGTAATCTACTAACACCTAATCATGCAAAAACCCGGTTAAAAATTACTGCTATGCGTGAAAGTATCATTTAAGAAACAATGCTCAATCGCTTAACTTAATACAAGATTTTTATAGATAAAAAGATAAAACTTCAAATATTAAATTATCTATGTTCTATGCTAATGAGAGAGGGCAAAGCTGCGACGGAGGATGCAAGATTTTTTAAATAAAAAATTAACTTAAAAATTGGAAAAATAGAGATAAAAGTTAAAGTTTTGTACTGAAAATTATGGAGAAAACAATGTCCCTCCTCAAGAAATGAAAAATAGAAAGAAAAGAAAACTAGGTTGGTTATTGGCACTGTAAGAATCAAAACTTCTTGATTAAGGGCCATTATGGGAACAGTAAGAATCTGGTATAAGAATCTAATGCTATTAATAAAAACTAAGTACTTTAATGGATATAGTCATTAATATATGGATCACTTTGTTGTAGTTTAATTTTATTCATATTAAAGTGCTACTGATGGGTTGTACTTTTCATTATTTGTCACGTTATTGTAATAGTTAACAGCACATTTACTTCATGTATAAACTTTGTATAGTTGTAAATTTCAATAAATTGTTATTAAAAAAAAAAAAAAAAAAAAAAATAAAAACATTTATTCAACTGCCATATTCAATAATAATAGCAGTTATTAGTTTATAAAAAAACAAACAAAATAATTCAACAGAAAAACATACAGCTGAATCCTCAAATGTTTGTCACTCTTTTTGTGATATAGTAAGTATATACAATAATTTTTTGCATGGAATATGTTAAAAATACAAGTTGAGAACAAAATAAGTTACATTAAATTTAATGGACTGAAAACTTTAATTGCAGGTTACAGCAGCCAGTCACCAAGCAAGAGCATCTATAAAATATATTTAAAAAAAAAACTTAATAATTAAAGAAAAGAAGCGAACAATCACCAAGGAAATGTTGTTTTGGCCAACCTGCAGCAGCGAGTTGGGCAGTAACCTCATCTCCCATTGCAGCAGTCATTAAATCAGTTGAATTACCGTAATCAGAACTGTGAGATGACATACATCCATCATCATCATCATCACTTGGAACCGATAGTGATAATGCTTCAGCAGTGGATGAATCCATCAGAGTAACCATGATTTATGCTGGAACAGTAAGAATGTTTAAATATAGTTTTCAGTAGGAGTTACTTATACATCACTTTAAAATTAGAGCTATTCATTCAAGAAATATTACAAAGTAATAACAACTATCAAAACAATAAATTACAAAGCAGAAACTTACTAATTACATATGTTGCATTAGAAGCTAAAAATAGATTTGGTATTTGCTTAAGTAGATTCAATGCTTTTCAACTGTGATAGAATCTAATTAACATTAAATTATTATAGTTAATCTTATTACATTTTAAACTATAATAATAAAATAAAGTTGATGTGCATGAACTGTATATGATACAATATGCACAGAACGATAGTTAAAAACAGGAATTTAGTCTTGCCCCAGAATAAAGATTAATTTTTTATTTCATTTTCACATTTAACCTATAGAGAAAGTCAGTCTATGAAATTTATTGAGTTCATACATAAGTCTCTAAAGTGTCCTAGGGTTTGAAATTGATCCCAAAACTGGTGTTATTGTGTTTCGTTTAACACACTTATTCAATTCTCTCTCCTAATGAGCAACCAGGATTTGGCATCAGTAACATATATGTGTATAAATTAGGTAATGAGACAAATTTTTCTTCAAATTTTTGAATGAATAGAATTACAATGCGATAATGTTTCCCTCAAAATGTTTTTTGGAAGTTACACAATGTTAGAGGCGGTTCTTTCAATCCTCAAAGCAGTGCTGGTATTTGAATACTGGAATTGTTTTCAGCTGGTCGGTTACAGCAGCTTGAATGTTTTTTATTGTACCAAAATAACAATAATTTAGGTAAGTTTGTAACATTGGTTAAGAGGAAAGTCACAAGACTCAAAGTTTCATATTTCATAAATTATATTTTATTTATATCATTATTTTATACTTAGATTTTACCCAAATTTGTAACTATAGTCAACAATCCATAGTAGCCGATGCCCTTTAACAGGGGAAATGGCTAAGGTATGAATTCTGTTCCTGTGAAGAAGGGTAACTATATTGAGTCTTCAACTAATTGTGGAATTTATAACCTTATCTCTTCAAATTTTACTTTCTATAAGGCTAAAAATAATCATATTGAGATAACCTGGATTTGATTTAAATATTATGATGCTAAAGTCCATGATTTACCAAGGTATTTGTTTTATACACATTTGTTTTCTTTTTTTAATTATCTAAATGCTTTATTTTCTTTTTTATTTGACCCAAATATAAGTTCATGCCATCTTCTCCTGTACTGCCAGTCTCCTTAATCATTCCTCTTCTCTTTGCATCATTTCTACTATGTCACTCTCAATCCAGTGTCTTCCCCGGCGACATCTTTTCCTTTTTATTTTCTGGTCTTCACTGTAAGATTCTTTTAGGCCAAACTCTCTCCTCCATCCTCATTACATGCCCCAATCATTTTGGCTTCATTGCTTCAACAGTGTAGAGGCTGTTTTTTATTTATTCTACTTTTTTTCTTATTTCAACATTTGGAATTTTTACAAGATATTCAACAGCACTTGATAGACACCAATAACCAATTTATAGCACTATGAGAGTTTTTTTTATTGCTTGTCTTCAATAGTCAGCTGAATAGAGGGTAATACTTTTCAGGAACAATTCACTTAAGTACTTTAAAGGCATTGATTTATGGACTGGTTTGACGAGGAATGCCAAATCTCTGTTAATGAAAAAAAAGAAGGCTTGTATGAAGATGATACAGAGAAGAACTAGGAAAACAGTTGAAAACTATAGACAAAAGAGAGAAGCCACCAAGAACCTTTGCAGGAGTAAAAAAAGGAAAAAAGAAGAAGAAGACTTAAAAGCAATGATTGAGGATTTTGAAGGCAAAAATAGTAGAGGCTTCTACAATAAAATAAAATCATTGAGAAGAGGATATCAGCCCCGAGTAAGTTTCTGCAGAGATAAGGATGGCACTCTATTGGGAAACCGCAATGAAATAACAGAAAGATGGAGAAATTACTTTAGCGAATTATTTAACCCTGCCACGAAGCAGTCTCAAGAAATCCCAATAGCCAATGAGCCTGCTTTATCAGAAGTGGATACCGATCTGGAACCTCCAGACCCAGAAGAGGTTGAAGAGGTTATTCTAAATTTAAAAAATAACAAAGCTCCAGGAATCGATGGAATTACCGCAGAGATGCTTAAATGTGGATGAGATTCGTTACATCGTGAGATATATGAACTTATCTTAGAAGTAGGGAACAAGGAAGAAATGCCTGAAGAATGGTATACAGCCATTATAATACCTCTAGATAAGAAGGGTGACAAATTAGACTGCCATAATTACTGCGGTATAGCACTATTGAGTACCATATACAAAGTATTAGCCATTTTACTGCTAAAAAGAGTTATAGTAAAAGCAGAGGAAGCAATTGGCGATTATCAGTGCGGATTCAGGCCTGGTCGATCTACGACTGATCATATCTTCACCATCAGGAATATGCTCAAGAAATGCTATGAATAGAATGTTGACTTACATCACCTCTTCATAGACTACCAACAGGCGTATGACATGTCTATACCAAGAAAAATGCCTACCTAGGTGATATTTGGGATATCCTTTTTTCCAATGTTTACTAAAATGCAGTAATACTCATAAACTTCATGCACACTTCAAATACAGCATTCAAAGTCACTTCATTCATCTTTCAACATTACAATATTTTACAAATAATAAATATAAGTTATTCACATCTAGATCATCTGAGAAATCTATATGTATTCTGATTGTTACAGAGCATTTAATTTAGTTTTTTATCTTTAAGCCTACCTGAGCTACTCTCTTATGTTTTCTTCTATAGATGGTAACAGTACTGACTCAGAAGATGGAAAAATACATTGAAATTCTTATCTGATGATTTATTCTCATGGAACGAAACCTAAAATGGAAAAAATATATAAGAAACAAATAAATATATTGATAGAAGTGATTACAATAATTATCATGTTCTCATGTCTGAAAACTTGAAATTATCATTCTTAATTGAAATGGTAGAAAGGTTTCACGAATAATATTGATTCTCACAGCTTCTCACTTAAATATCCTTTATTAGTAAACCAAAGAGAAACTCATTTTAATGAAAGTTTTGTTTATCATTTTCTATAAAAACAAAAATAATGAATTTGTTTGTATTAAAAATTCCTGTTCTTGATGACAATTGTGAAAAATGAATAACCTCATTATAATTTTATCAAACTTAATTGATAGCTTGTTTGTTTTTTAATGAAATTTAAAATATATGAAGGGTGTTAGACTAGAAGGGGGAACCATAGTTCCGAATACATAGCAAATGAAAATTAAAAGGTCTATGTTCTTTCTTATCAGGAATGAGTTCTTAAACTCTATAACATGTGAAAATCCTCTTTCTAGCGTACGAGAAACCACCTAAAGTGATAGTACATGGGACAAGCTAACAGGTGGCGATTAAATCTCAATTTCAATATTTTTGGATATTCCCCCCTTTTAGCCTAACACCCTTCATATATACCCATAACATACAAATGCACGAATAATTGCTTCTAAATATGAAATTTCCTAAATACTCTTAAACTAATGTTTTATTATTTTAATCACCACAATCATATTATACAATTTTTTCAATCAGTGTGGTGCTGAAGGTCTTAGAACATATTTCATAAAATACATAAATTTATTTCCTTTAGCATAATTTTCAATATGACACTGTATAACACGCTATTATAAACTTAAAAATAAAAAACATATAGCACTAGAACCCTTGAAGGGTCTTTGGGTTCAGTACTAAACCCTCACCCATTAAAAGATTAATGCCCACTCCATAGAGGCCACAAAGAACGGACTTCAAACATTTAAATAAATTTCATTTATAGATTATTTAAACAGCTAATAAAATGGAAAATAAAGTTTCTGCTACAGCAGCACTCAAGCCTACTGAGTCCAGGATTTAAGAAGCCCAGTACCTTATCTGCAAAACTGTCTCATTCCAAAAAATATAATAAATTAAAAACCTTCAGTATAAAAATTATACAATAATGTTTATAGAGAAAAGGAAACAAAATAAGAAAATTGAGTTTACAGTGCTAATGTGATTAAGAAATGGAAGTAAACATTTCCACAGGCAGCTATGTATTGAATTTCTCTCTTCGCTTTCCTTACAGTAATACAATTCAACTCATTACTGCTCTTCCAATAATTAATATTTTATAATGATAAAGCATATACATGATATTTATTTTCCTATCTCTCTCCTACCACTTCATCCTCTTAATAGCATTCACTAGTAATCGATGGGTATTTATTTGCTTTTTTTTTTCTTCTTCTCTTTTAATGAGTCCTTTGTATTACTTCTTCTATATATTCTATTTTTTTTTTAAATTTACAATATTAATGTTTGTTTAGCTTTATAATTTAGTTTACCTTTAGCTTTAGATCCATAATTATAAAACCCAACCATCTTGCCATTCCATTATCCTGTCTTGTGTTGTACAATTACCTTATTTTTGTGCTTTTAACTCTACTTAATTTGGTATAATTTCTTTATTGTTGAGATTTTATTTGCAATAGATAGTTGGATGGAATTTATGTCCTTGATTTTCCTATTATTCTGTTTTCTTTAACCTTCTATGTACCTTCCTTTTTTAATATAGCTTTCATTATGCTTTTTAATATCTTACTTATTAATATTTATTTATTATCTGTTATTATTTAACAGCCAAACCCTCCCTTGTCTTTTAAGCGGTTTGGTGATGCACTGACCCATACAGACAGGATTCAGTATGGAGTAATAGTACAGGGTAACTTTAATCCTCTCAATGGTCCAAGTCTACATTGTTTTTCAAATGAGAAGTATCCATCAACTTGTGACTGCTAAGAAGGCAATATGGTGATGATGAAACTTCAGTTCAGTGAATGTAGTGGTTTATTAGAATATGAAATGCTGCCATTTAACTGGTCTATGCAAGGAGTTTCTAGTGGAATCTTGTGAAGCAAACTCATCCCAACTCTTTATTAATAGATAGTTCTTAGCGGATGTGATAGATGTCCCTAGTTGCAACAATCTGTCCACTGTTTCATTTCTTTTGATCTTGACAGGACTAGGAGTCTATTGGAATTTTAGGGAATCGTCAATTATAATGTGATTTGACATCTATCTACACTCGATGGTTCTAATGAAAACTATTTTTCAAGGTATATGAGATTCTTATATTTATTTATTCATAAGATATTTTTACTTTTGAGACATTTGTGTATCTCAGAAAAATACCAATAAGTAGGCCAAAATGTCAATGTATGTTAGCAAATTAAGAGCAGGGTAGGTATAAGTACCTACTCCACCAGTTTTAGGGGATGCTGAAATCAGATTCATATCCGGCTCTGCAGTAATAGCAATTTATACATGACAAATGCATTGGCAGGCAGCATAAACTATGGTAGGGAGATGAAAAAAGGAGGCGTCTGTTATTATTAAACAACAAAACCAATTATAAAACAACAAGAGCCATGGATCTCTCAGATTTAGTTGCAGCATTGGAGTGTTGATTTGTCAATCGTTCTGCTCTATTCTATCTTACACTGTGACCACCTTTTGATTATCATCTGCTAAAGTGAATTTTTAGAATATTCTTATTTATTAGAGGACAAAACCAGGGATATGATTTTGCCAAAATAAATTTCTCTTAGTTTTTTTTTTAAGCCAAATTTCCTTGGATCCATTATTTCTAATTATATTATCATTCATACATACTTCATACCAAATAATTATCATTAGTTGTAATTTTTCAATTAAATTTACTTGAAAAGAAAAAAGAGATGATACTGATATTTGAACAGTAAACAAATATTTATCATTACTTATAATTCATCATTATTACTCTTATATATATATTTTTAATCTGTATTATAAGTCAAATATTTTCATTTAAACTTTTTCAATGTTGTTTTTTAACTAATGCTTTCAGCATTAATTCTTATCTGACCCCCCCCCCCATAACCCTTCTTACCACATACTATTTGAGATAAAATTATCAACTCAACTTATTTAAGGTATGCATGATGGTACAGAAGGATCAATACTATTAGGATTGATGAATTAATTGCCACTTCTAATGGAATTACTTTATTTGAAAACTAGTTTCGAATGCTAAACATTCATCATCAATTCTAACAAAAAAAAAAAAAAAAAGAAAGAAAAAAAAATTGTATGTTTCAGAATTGTTTTAAATAAAGTAATTCCAATAGAAGTGGCAATTGATTCATCAACCCCATCTTAACTTAGTTTTTAACAATATATATTCTTAATTACTTTATACATAAGCCCCTGATGTCCTAACATTACTTTTACTAGTTATATATATTTTATTTATTATTTAATTATTTATCCCAATCTATTCTCTTCAAACTAAAATTTTTTATTGTCTAGCCCTGAAGAATATCTGCGAAGTAGGCTGAGTTGTCAGCAGATGTAAAATAGTATATTTTACTGTTTTCTTATTTTGATTGCAAACCAGACCATCTCATAGATTCAGTTGAAGTTCAAAAATGTGTACACTGTGTTCTCTTTGTATCATTAACTTTTTAAAAGGGTTTTTCCCAGATAAATTTTATAAAATACAATTCATTCACCACTTATTATTCCTTTAATAGTTCCTTCATTTAGACCTTTAAATGAGTATGGATCATCAAAGTCGTATTAAACAGTGGAAATCAACAAAAAAAACTACAGCTCTCCAAGGAAACTGTCTAATTTTCTATACAGCTTTGGTTACATGATATTTAAAGAGCTAAATCAACTATAAATTTAAATTTACTTATCCTGATATGTAAATATAATTTTTTTCGAAATATTTTTTCTAAAAAAATTAACATACCAATATTTTAAAGAGCTTAGTACCAACATGTTTTAGCTAAAAATAGCTATTTATTTCATTAGTGTATCTATTATCATGAAATAATTTTAATTTAACAGCTGCTGATTTTTAGCGATATAGGGAGAAATAAAAGCTATGTCAGTTACTTATTAGACTGATGATTCAGTAGATTTCTTTAGTTCATGTTTTGGACTATGTTTATCTAGATTGTTAGAGAAAACTTCTTAATGTATGAACTAATTAAATCAAGTTATCATTTTTTTTTCTTCCTTGATATTATTACCATCACTTCACACATTTCATTCTTTCAAATTCATATTATTACTATGACACTGCTTCATACATTTCCTTCTCACCAAAATGTCATATTGCGGGAACAATTAATTAAACTATTGATCAAAAGAATACTTTGCTGGAAATGCACAATAACTATGGTGTTCAATACAGAATAAAATTGGTTGTGGCTACTGTAAGTAAACTATTTTTTATTGATAAATGGGAAGTGGTAAATGGAGTAGAGACTCAGGAATGATGGAGCAAAGTAACAGGAAAAAGAGACCCATTGAGTAAGTTGATGGCCTAAATGAACAGAAAGACACATCAGTGGTAGTGGATGTGGCAGCCATGTTATAGGAGATAGTCAATGGCAGAGTTGGGAAAAATTTAATCATAGCTAAAAAATAATTAAAATTTAATCATAGCTATTTTCCAACTAATTTCCTGGAATCAATCACCTAATTTAATCATTATTATATTAGGTGAATGTATCCATAAAATTAGTTGTTAAATAGCTATGATCAAATTCTGATTATTTTTTAGCTATGACTGAATTTTGCCCAACTCTGGTCAATGGCGTAATGGCCCAGAGCACACATTAAAGAAAAATAAAAAAGTCAGACTGCACACGTGGACTTCTGTCTGTAGTCTCCCAATACATCTATAGATGAAAGACAAACCAATCCCAATATTGGCTAATGGTTTTCTCAAGAATTTCTAATACCAATGGGCATTAGAAGACATGAGCAGTTTGGGAGAACTCTTTGGTAGGAATTTTTTTTGGAGAGTCTAGAATGCTGGTATCTTAGATTTTCGGCAACAAGAGCCTTTTAAGGAAGAAGGTGGAAAAGGGTGACCATTTCAAACTCTTAGGATTGCCATTGCTAGTCAGTAAAGGGATCTTTGTCTGACAGGTATCAAGTAAGTAATTATGCCTAAACGATATATATATTTAATAGATTATAACTGGTAATTTATTATGAGTCTACATATAACTACTAGTTCAGACTATTTGACGGACAGAACAACATTACTATCAAAGAAGATAAATCCATCGCATCTTAAAGTTTCGACAGTGGAGATGTACTTACATTTGCATGGATTAATGTGATTTTATGTTTCTTCAGGCCTGATGATTTAAGGATTGGTGAAATAGATGAAGATATGTGAGAAACGTGTTTTTAATTTGAAATTGTATAGTAATAACAAAAGTAATAAATATGGCCTCTTTCCTTAGTTACAACTAATTTTTAATTATAAAGGATGTATTAACTAATACTAAAACACGCTTTTTTTTAAATTTGAGTGTTGAAGAGTGAATATTAATTTTTATCCACAATGTAAATAAGATCTTTGATCTGATCAACAACAGTTGTAGCTAGCAATAAAAAACAAAGACTAACATATTAAAGCAATACTAAAATATCTTAGAGAAGTCTTACAAAGTCAATATAGATCTACACTATCTATTAATAGACTTTAAACAGGCATATGATAGTGTCAATAGAAAAGAAGCTGAAGCCAATTTAAGAGCACTTGGTGTACCATTTAAATTAATCAGGCTAATAAGTATGATGTGGCAAAACACGAGATATCAAGTAAAAATAAAAAATTCACTATCGGAGGAATTCAAAGTAGATGGAGGCTTAAGGCAGGGGGACTCTTTATCCTGTGTGATATTTAACATATGCTCGTTTAACGAGCCGCCATGTGGGCTATCAGAACGAATCCTGCTGGCACCATCTACATATAACAGATACATACACATGCAGATCTGAACACCTGGCATATGCTGACGATGTACTGATTACAATGAGTCCTAAAGCGGCCCTTGGAAGAGTTATTCAAGAACTGGAAGAAGCCTGTAAAAAACGCGGTTTAGAAATCAATGAAGCGAAGAGTAAATATATGTTAATATCAAGAACCCAGTCATGAGGAGAACAAACCCTGTTCAGAGAGGACAGCTTACCAGGGCGCAAAGAATTTAAATACTTAAGGACCCCTTGCTACAAACAATAATTATGTTACCGTGGAAATCAAGGGAAGAATAGCAGTAACATATGCCTGTCTGCAATTCAAAAAGTTCTTTAGTTTAAGGATTTATCGCACAAGGCTTAAATAACAACCTACAAAACCATTATAATACCGATCGTTACGCAAGTGAAACGTGGGTGCTAAAAAAAATGAAAAACTCCTCAGGGTTTGGAAAAGAAAAATATTTAGAAAAATATGTGGCCAAAGCGGACAAATGGCAACTGGAAAAAATAAAAAATTAAAAGCTAATGACATTGTTTGGAGAGCCAGATATAGTCACCCAAATAAAGAAAGCAATGTTAAGATGTCTGCATAGAGATTAAGTCAAAAATTATTGAAAGAAAAGACAGGATTCAAAATTTGAGGACGACCATGATTGAGATGGCAAGATGACATGGAGCAAGATCTCTGTCAGGCAGGAGTGAGAAGATAAGTGTCACAAGGCCGCGGACTGAGATGGATGGAGAATTACAGAGAAGCTCCAAATCCTGCTTCAAGGACTGTCACACCATTCAAATAGTAATAATAATTAAAGAAATTATTTTACTTTATTAAATTGTAACAGAGATAAGAGGTTATAATCATAAGACCTATTGTATAATGTTTATAAGGAATTGGAAATATTAATCTAACATTCTGAAAGGTTGTTAAAAACAAAAATAAGAAATAATAGTTTAGCACAATTTATACAAGTATCAAAAAAAAAAAAAAAGAATACATAAGTTCTAAAACGAGTTATTCTCCGAAACAAAAAAAATAAAAAATAAATAAATAAATAGGGTGCCTCAATAATGACATAAACCCTTAATTATTACCCTAAAATTAAACTCTGTAATTTAAAAGAAAGATTCAAACTTTAACTATTAGTAGTAGGAACGCAATACAAATTGACACGAAGTTTTTATAATTTACCAAGGAGCGAACACCTATTCTTCAATTTAGATTTTACCTAAGACTTTACTTTTTTAGTACTGAGTTGACAATGTAGTTAATTATACATATTTCAGTTAGGGAGGTGTGGTAGCTCAGTGGGTAAGGCACTTGACTTCTTGTTCTCAGGCACGGGTTCATGTCTGACTGTTAACAGAAAATTTATTCTCTGTAGTATCTGCTGTGGTTAGACTTCGGGGTTGGGAGATCCTTAAGATGACCCAGCCTCGATAAAGTGGGTATCCTTTATTAGAGAAAAACTTGGATTTTGGCCAAATCTCTTCCTTTCATTTCCATTGGCCTCGTGAAAGCACATCCTAACCAAATAACTGAACCGAAGACCCTTCACGGGTTGTAGTGGTATAGGTTATTTAAATTTTTATTAAAGGTTTATATACATACAAATGAGGTTGTTACAAATGTCCTTGTGTATGAACACAATCCTTAATTCCAACTCTCAAAATTAATCCTACCAGAATGCTTTTCCTACTATTTATGTTGATGTTCATTTCTAATAATCCTTTAATTCCTTATGATCTAAGTTAGCATAATGGGGTCATTTGAATTTCTTAAAACGCACATGCAATGTCAGAAGAAAAAAGGTTTAAGTGCAAAGGCAGCTGCCAAAGAAATTTGTGACACAGAAGGAGAGTCAGTTATACATCAAAAGACTGCTGCACATGGGTTCATTTGGGCAAAAAGTGATGCTTAATGTTTGGTGGAACTTTAAAGGCATTTTACATTTGTTTCTGATGGTCGTACAGTGGACTTGAACCTTTACTATAAACTGCTAGACAGAGTTTATGCAGTTGTGAGTGCAAAGTACAAGTGCTAAAATATATACTAGCTATACTTTGCTTATTCGCATACTTTGCAAATAAGCGAAGTTGACCAGTGATTTGGTCAACAAGAACCAAGCCATTTTGCAACACAATAATTAGGCACACCATTCTTGGTTAACCCAGGAAAAATTATCAGAGCTGCAAGGAGTAAAAGTTCTGTTTCATTCTGCTTATAGACCAGATATTGAACCATCAGATTATGGTTTGTTTAGATCAATACAGGGCCGCTGTCAGGGAGCAATTAATTGATAACAATGGACTTTACTTTCAAGAGTAGTATTCAATAATGTTTACAATATATGATCTGAAATAAAGCTATACTTATGCACAAGGACTTTTGTAACTACCTAGTATATATTTCAACTATACAAGTACAAAAAATGCAAAATAAACAACACATTTAACACATAATTTTAATGCATTTATGAAGCGGGATCACATAATAATATTAAGTGTTCTAGAAAACAAAAGTTGTTTAATCAAATCTAATTTATATAATTTAACTTCAATATGTAATATGTTGATATTGGTAGTGGGAACTAACTCAGGTCCTATCGGTTCATTTTGCTTACCAAAAAGCTACCAAGAGGTAGCTGTTAAGTCCAAACTGGATTGGGAGAATCAAAATTCATTTAGCAAAATAAATATTTATATTGATTAACTGATTATCAAATATTTTAAACTGGCCCAGAAGGGAATCAAACTCTCGTCACTCTGGTACCACCACTAGACAAGAAAAAAGCATAATAAAAGAGAAAATGTAGTCTATAAGATGAATAAGATAATTATCGAATCACATTTTTAGCTCAGACATGTTACGCAAAGTCTTTATCTGTAACGAAAATTAAAGGCTATTTCCACCTTTTAAGAGCTAAGCTCGGGCTATAAAACAATTAGGGATATAGTTATCAAAAAGATGTATTCATACATTTATATTCAAGTATTAAATGAGTTACTGATAATGGTGGAGAAATAGTCTGACAAGCGGCTATTTGTAATTTTTTTTTCCAACCTCTGACAACTACAAAGAAATTGACACAAATTCTAGAGAAGGGAAGGCAGAATTCATTTAACTGAACCAAGTGGAATCGAACCCAATCCTCTCTGGGACTCATCCCTAAGTGCTGAGCTATCACAGCTCCAACATTCATTTATATAATTAAATTACCAATGATCTAATAATACTTTATGTATTGTGGTAGTCAATACAAATAGCATTCTTTATACTCACAAGGGGACATTTGCAGTTGTAACTCACAGATTTGAATGCCGATTTTTGTGTGGGTAGTAGGGACCTATAATAGTACAAAATTAGAGTTATAGCCGCCAATGGGCATTAGGAGTCGAGTAAAAAAATAAAATATGAAAATCACGTTTTATTTTTTTTATCAGCTCTCAGTCAAGATAGAGAAATGATTCTTTCACGTTTAATTGTAGTTATGTACGCTATTAGATATAAAAATACTTTTGTTATGCTCAAAGCACTATCCGGCTTTAGGTTGCTCAAAAACTCCAAAAAAAATGACAAAATTCCAAGGAAATCCGCTGTAAATCAGTGGAAACTTTTTTTCATGAACAACTGACCTCAAATCTCAATTTAACGCACCATAAAACCCTTATATGTGAAATTTTATCAAAATCAAAAAATATTGATTTTTTACCCCTTTCGAGGAGGTTAAAATTTTGAAGTTGAGATTTCATCAACATTTTCTACCGGCCATAACAACTGCTGTGTTCAACCGATCACAATAATAATAGCATCACTACAATCAGCATACATTCTGCTTTTTATTCATGCGTATAACATTGGATTTACTCCCGATTTTAGTGGACAAAAACCTATGTGAATGAAAAAATCCGAGGTCAGCTATAACTTGAGATATTTCAATAAGGGGAAATCCTGCGACCTCCGGATTTGGACCAAACTATGCAGTTTTAAGGCTTCTAGATGACCTTAAAATTTTGTCTTAATCGGTTGCAAAATATGTGAGATGGCGCAAATTATCTTCTAAAATGCTACAGAATTTTAAAGGTAAAAAAAAATTATTTTTGATTTCGACAAAATTAAGTTTCTACGTGTTATTTGAGATGAGGAATCTGGTAATATCAGTTTTTAATAATCTATTTCTATTATTATTTTAGTTTATACACAATAAATTTAAAAAAGAACAGCAGATTTCCTAGGAATTTTGTCATTTTTTTGGAGTTTTTGAGCAACCTAAAGCCGGGTAGTGCTTTGAGCATAACAAAAGTATTTTTATATCTAATAGCGTACATAACTACAATTAAACGTGAAAGAATCATTTCTCTATGACTAAGAGCTGATAAAAAAAATAAAACGTGATTTTCATATTTTATTTTTTTACTCGGCTCCTCATGCCCATTGGCGGCTATAACTCTAATTTTGTACTATTATAGGTCCCTACTACCCACACAAAAATCGGCATTCAAATCTGTGAGTTACAATTGCAAACGTCCCCTTGTTAGAAAGAAAATGCAATACTTATTACTTAAGTATCAGGTCATCTCATAAGCAATGTAGAACTTTTAATAAGGATAAAATACCAATGCATTTATATAATGATTAAAACTAGTTTAGAAGGGCTGATTTGTATCAATCCTTCTTTGATTCCTAACCAATCCTTGTCTTATGCACGACAGCTCAAATTTTAAAACATAAATTGATAGTTGATGATGCATTCATATTATATCAGCATCGATAATATGTGAAAGAGTTGCTCCCATGCAAACAAAATTGAACAACTCTACTTTGAGGATAACTCATTATGCATGATTTAGTTGCAATAACAGAAAAATTTAGAGTCGACATTTTAACCTTTTAGGAAAATGAAAGCTCTGACCAGATGAATAAGGCCTGGATTTTTTTAGAATAATTTAAAAAGAAACTTCATGAGTAAAAATATAATTTTCTTTTGGAAAAACATATATGTATATTGCACTTGCTGTTTTTTAATTTATCATGTCAAAACAGCTGGGAGAAAACTATTTTGTTGTACATTAAAAGTTTAACACAAAATATAATTATGAATCTTAAATACATGCCACAAGAAGCCAAAACTTTGGCAAAAATGTACAGTAAACTAACAATAAATATTAAACAATTTGATTTGCAACTACAAACAATATAAATAGAGAGTATAGTAATTCTACGATATATTAATCATGTTTACTAGAGTTGTTTCCTATATCGGGTGAATAGAAAGAAAAAATAATAACACAAAAAACTACCTCATTAAACCTAACAATTCACTCCTCAAAGATAATAGTTGCTACTAATCCAATAAAGTTCATAATTTATGTATATGAAGCTCTGTGAAATACTTTAAAATCAAGAAAAAAATGTATGTAAATTATGGAAATAATGAAAAGACAATACATAAAAAAATAATAAAAATAAGGTAACACAACTTAAGGCCATTAATGAACTATGCAATTGGTTTGTAGAATAGTGTTAGAAGAAAATTAACACTAAATATAACCTTATCCCTTGGTGTGGACCTTGGCAAAACAAACTTAAGTTTTTTCATTCAAGAAGGCTATCATAAATTAAATAAATTGTTAAATTGTGAAAACCTATTATTTTTACTACACAAAATACCCTCCTTAAGAAACTCAAATGAGAGAAAAGGAAGTTTTACTTAATAAGATTCTCTGAGTCTCTCAAATAAGAACCCAGCATACATTTGGTGAGGCTCTTGACATTCTTAGAATTATTTCAGAACCATGCAAAACTTAAAAACAAAACAAAAGAAAACATCATGATTAAACCATTCTTTAAAATAACAACTCCAGAAAAATATATAAATTAAATAACAAAAAACAATTAAGGGCACATTAAATCTAATAACAACAAGGATAAGAGCATGTGTTTAATATTCCATACTTAGACAACTTTAGAATGCAGCTAATAACACATTCAATAACATCTATAAATATTACATTATTACTGGTCATATCAATCCCAGGGAAATGCTTTCAACAAGATAGAAATCTAAAATGAATGAATAGATGTTTGATATGAAATTATTAGGCATCTATGAACAAAAGCAATGAAAATATTCATATGTAACAAGTAATACATTATTTCAAAACTTATTGGTAGCAAGAAACATGATACTATGGTGAATAACACAAATCCATGCGAAGGAACTAAAAAATGAAAAAAAAAAGAATCACTCAATCTGTTTATTTTATTAAATTAAAAACACTGAATAGTTTTAACAAAATCCATAGTAAACATTTATCTAAAACAGCAAATCACATCCGACTATAGCAAGATTCTGAGTAAACATTGACACAGTAATTAAAAAGTATTATAGCATTAATACAGCAGTAGTCATAACAAATTCAACAGATAGGAACTACATAAAGTCTGAGCAGGCCCAGAGAAAATAAGAGACTGTACGTCTGCGTACGCACCTGCGTGAACGAAGACACATTAAAACAAGATCATTTAATAACACTAGCCTTGAACATGGTAATGAGAAGTTGTAATGCACAACCACATCTATCAACTAACATTCTCAAACAAATTTATGACAGCCACAACTAACACCTCAGTTCATAAAACACTGATCAACCATGTTTATCGATCGATAGAACAGCTACTTTGAAGACGCCATTTTCTCATAAATAAATTAAATAGAATTTATATTATTACTGGATATAAAATTTATTATCTTAAAATAGTAAGTCAGTTTTCATTTATATTTTGAACAATTAAAATTTATGAAAATTTAATGCAGTTTCAAAACATTCTCAGTGTTGCCACTGGAAAGATTGTTTGTTTATAACAGTTACTAACTCCTTCCTTTAAAATGTCATACTTTAATTTTAACATATGCGCCCTTAATGTGAATTCACATATCAGCTGTAAAAAGTAAATTCACAATTACTCAAAAACAGATGTATTGCACTGATGCAAATATTTAAAAATATACAAATAGTATGACTCCAACATAAAAATATTTATTTTAAAAAAAATGTATAATGGTATTTTTAAGAAACCTGAGCTGTGATTTATATATAACTGTCAAATGCTGTTAGGAATCGATAAGTGGCACTTCCATGTGATGTTGAGTTAATTTAAAAACTTGTTTTGAGTTATACATTCATGTTCAGTTCTAAAGGCATTCAAACATTAGAAATTTCCTATAAAAGCTCCTATTAATTTCTTATAGGTTCATATTTTTCTTAGGTGATATTTCTTTAATTAATAAATGTTTATTCAGGATATATTAATGATTAGTAATTCAATGCTTAATGCTGTTTAAACGTTGGAATATTAGATTGTTTAAAATAATTGTACTTTTGAGAGCGAATTCATATCGCCTTTCTTTAAATTATAATCTAGTAAAAAATGTAATAGACAGTGGCGCAACCAGGATTACTATCGGGGGGGGGGGGGGGGGGGCTGGGTTTATTTATATATATATATGAAGATATTTTTTTATGTTCTAGTTAAACCAAAACAAGGAATGGGTGACGTTCGATACTATATAAATGAAAATCATAGTTATCGCTCCACTATTTATGTGATCTTATAATTTTACGATTTCGGCAAAGCGCTTTCCTTTCCAATCCTCTTCAATGGGAAAGCCCGAGTTTAGGGTGACTAGCGCCCTGGGCTGCAAACAGCTTTGGCGCCCCCCCCCTCTTTGCCGAGGGGTCTGAGGGTATGGAATAGCAAAAGCAAATTTCATTAATAAGACTACAAACGTTGTGAGCTTTAAAGGTTTATTCAACACCAATAAAAATTGTAAAAAATTTTTTACAATATTGTTTTGATTAGTTTTGTTGTAATGTTCCACACTAAAGAAAATCAATTTTTATTGGTATCGAATAAACATTTAAAGCTCACAACTTAGGTGGTCTTATTAATGAAACTTGGTTTTGCTATTCCATACCCCCATACCCATCGGCAAGGAGGTGGGGGGGGGGCGCCAAAGCTGTTTGCAACCCACGGCGCTATTCACCCTAAACCCGGGCCTGGTTATCATCAATACCTCAGCTGAAAGCATTAAATTTAATACAATATTATTATCAACAGATTCTCCTGTAAGAATTTCTTTTTATTTTCTTCCACTCTCAAACTGCTCACTAAAAATGTTTTTTTCTTCTTTCTGAACTTCAGTAATCAACTGTTCTCTTCAAATACCTCATTTCGCTTGTATTTCGGCAATTCATTTAATATTCAAAATAGCTTTTTGGAGTTTTTCATCAAGTTCAGATAAAATTTTTTCCTTTCTTTATTTCATTAATTGCATTGGCCCACTGTTTTTCTCTGTCAACACTTCAACTTTCAAAGAAACAAATAGATTCTCCTTGATATTTTGCATCTAATGTTAGCTCTATATTACTTATCTATTATTCTGTTAGAACTAATTCTGAAACTAATCCGACATTTTAGTTAATTAGTAAAAAAGGAAATTGTAATTTTTTAATTTTGTTGGAAGGGGGGGGGGGGGTTAGGGGGGGGGGGGAATATATTTGCTCCGGGGCCTGGGTCGGCTTTCATTGGCCCTGCCCATTAGCTACCCATTCAAAATATTTTCGAGCTAAAAGTGAGCCCAGTAGCCAACGAGGTAACAGGTATTCCGCCAGAAAGGTGTGCATCGGTTAAGCAGAAGTTTCGAACAATGGTGGAGGAAAGATTTATCAACCCTTTTAGTTTTGAGACAAAGAACTATTCACTTACAATTTTCTTGTTATTATTAAAGATTATACTTTTTAAAAAATGAGGTATTGATCAAATCAAACTTACTCCTAGCAGTAACGATTTTTTTTTCCGACGTGTAGTTGCATTGTTGTCTTGCAAAATTGCTTGGTTCCTGTTGATCAAAGCGTGGTACTTAGCACTCGCAAATGCTTAAATTTTGTCTAGCAGTTCACAGTAAAGGTTCGAGTGCAGGGCCATCTATGGTCTCTGGCTCTCCTACTTCGGCGTTTGCCTTTGCCCATAGATCTTATTTTATTTCCTATTCTGACATTGCACAGGCGTTTTAAACAAGTAAATGACTAACTAAAGCCAGCTCAAGTCACAAAGAATAAAAGGAAGTGTTGGTTGAAGTAAACTTGATATATATAGTAGGAATAAAAACATTCTTATTGGATTAATTATGAGAGTTAAGGAGTGTACATTTGCAACAACCAAGTATATAGAGAACATTAGAAAAAATATAAAGTTCAGGAGAGAAGAGTGGCCTCTGTCCCTGGAGGTTCTATGGATTACTGACCAGCAATTTTACTATTTATTATCATATAGTTCATTTACCTAGAGATATTTTAGAGACTGAATTTATAATAATCAAGATCTATTAACAGTGAATTCATGTTTCTTAATGTTCCTTTTTAGGATATTAAAATTTTCTTAGGGTTAAAGGATATCCAGATATAAACATGTTTGTAACATATCATGATAGGTACGATATTAATTAAAAGGATGCATTAATGACAAATAATTAATTTTTATACCAATAATAATTAAGGAAGACCATTATTTTTGAAAGAATATAAAAACCAACTGGGAATTAAGAACTACAAATATTATTCCCTGGTTATTAGAGCCCTCATCCCACGAATATTAGTTTTTAGGCAGGACTCTATCATTGCAACTATAGCCAAGAATGTTAATAATGATGTCAAATATTAATAAGTACCTGAATCGAAATTTTATGTTAGCAATCAAATATAAATATGAAATAAGTAAATGAAAAAGTTGTTGATATTATTTTTTAACTTTTGGAATATTCATCCAATAATTAAATTTATATAAGTTAGGGTAACAAGATAATCTAATAGTATTAGGTAAACTTCACTAGAAAAAAAAAAAAAGAAAGAAGCTTTTTACTTAATACCACCATTGAAAGTAGTAGAAACTATCAGTAGAAGTAATATTAATATAATAATAATAATAACCTATTTTTATACCACATTATTCCATGTCATTTTTAGTTCATAAGTAACTAATGCCACTTTTTAATTAGATGTTATTAAATGTGGGTTAAATCTAAATCATAGTTGGAGTGTGGTGAAAAAAAACAACAGAAAGTTGAATTTAAAAGTTGTACAGTTAAAAAAAAGAAAATTAAAATAAACTGGTCCAATTCTTTTGTGTAACGCTTTTTATAAAACTACCATCAGGTAGCATTATTTACAGAACTTTTTTTTTTACTGTAAAACAAAGTTACTTTATTCCACTTATTTGAGTTTTACATAAATAATAATTTTTTATATAGCTCAAATGTGCATTTGTAAGGTATGCATTCAGTGATAGATCTCTATAAATAGAATACATAATAAGATTTCATAATAGAAGTAGATTGCTGGAGTATGCAGTCATAAAGATACACAGCAATTAAAAAATGTTTTTTAATTGCTGTGTATCTTTATGACTGCATACTCCAGCAATCTACTTCTCCTAATACTTAGCAGTCAACTATACCTCATCAATAAGATTTTATAATATATAATTAAAAAAATGAATTTTTGCTTTTTGAAGATTGGGGGTGAGAATATTTGTCCTCACTTTGGGAATAGGGAATTAAATAACCACCAAATTTATTTAATTATACCCAAACCATTCTAAAATTGAAAAAAATAATGTTATAATTATGATGAATATGAGCAAAGTTGCATGGACCAGAACCAGTCTTAACTCCTGACAGAGTAACCAGTCTTAAATTTCATTTTAAGAGGCAACAAACAAAGTTAGAACCTTGATGTTATACAACTAAAATTTATTTCTATCACATTAAATGATGCGAACTAAATCCTAACAGATAAAGTATATATACAAGGTATAAACAAATAGTTATATACAGAAGCGTGTTTTTATTTCATTAAATGCATTATACTTAATCTAAAATATGCTGACTCTCACACACATACAAATTTGTCAATATAGATTCTCTCACACATTTATGGGTCTAAATATAAACAAAAATAATTTATAAATAGTTATGCCTATTATCACAAATCCTCAAAAAAGTAATATTATGCAAATGTATTACATACATCATAAAATTTGACATCTGCTTATATAAAATTAAATTTAAAATCAAAATCAAATTTCAAGGCAATGAATATTTACAAATTTACATTATATTTTAATATGGCACAATTTTGATATCAAAATATACAAAATTTTAGTTATTAAATTCTTCTGATGAATGTTCTCCTGGGAAATATGGTTGGGAATCAACTTTCTGTACTTCTGCAATAAACATAAAACATATTTTTAAGTATGGTTAAAATCGTACATACCTTATTTAAATCAATCATTTAAGATTTGGATAATTAAATTTTCTTAATCAAGCTATTAAGAAAAAATATTGACTACCTCTAAATTTAAAAGCTTGAAAGATGTTATAATATGAAATTTTAAATAATACATTCATATTTTATAGTTTTGGGAATTTCAAAAAAAAATTTCAGAAATTGAAATAGACTTTTTATAGGTTCAATTAGAAACAATAACCTAACACTATTGAAGAGATAATAAAATAACAAATAATCTCCTATGAATAGTTTTTGAAAGAATATTAAATAAGAAAAGAGAAAGAAAAATACTTTAATTTAATATTAAAAAGAGTATAGTTGACTTATCAGTAATATAAGAAGATGATCAGGGATGCAGTCAGGTAAAAAGAAATAAACACGTCCAAGTAATAAATGATTTATAGAGTGTCATTACAATCTGCTTATCAGGTCAAAACGTTGGCACTCTATTCTACCTGACTGCATCCCTGATCATCATATTCTTATATTCAATTTAATAAGATATGAGAGAGCACTCAGAACCACAGTGTGAAATACAGATAGATATTTTTTAAAATTAAAATAAATAGAAAACATTATCTTTTAAATAAATCTATATTATATAGAAATTAAAAATAAACTTACTGTGCTGACATGATTTTCCTGACCATCCTTGATCACAAAGACACGTATTGTTATGAAAACATACTCCATGTTTGCAAGGTCTTGAGCAAGGGCTTTTAGTAGGAGCTCTTCTACCTATTTCACAATGATCTCCTCTAAATCCATTAGGACATCGACATTTATTTATTCCCTTACAACGACCACCATTCAAACAGGGAATAATGCATTTTGCTAGAAAAAATATAAAATAATAGATGAACTAAAAGGTTAATCATAGAGAGAGGAATTTATTAAGGTGGTTCTTTGGTTTTATCAAGCGAGTAAACCAAAAATTACAAAGTTCAAGAAAAAGAAGTTACATCAGTAGTTCTGAAACAAAGATGTCCCACTATAATTATATTTGTCATAATTTTTCAACCTACAATGAAAACAAAACAAGTAATGTTTTTGGGCTGATACTTAGTTTTATAATGATTTTCAAAAGACTTACGAATAAATTAATCGCCAAAAACTGTTTGGTAATTTGATCGAGCAGGGAATACCAATAAAATTGTTTAATCTAGTAAGGATGTGCATGTTCAAACACTGAATAGAGTCCAAAATGGTAATTGGTGTTCCGAAAAGTTTGAGGTATGTTCTGGTTTAAAACAGGGAGATTCTCTAGCTCTGGTAATATTTAACTTAACACTAGTATACGTCATTAGAAAGGACTAGAAATGGGTGATAAAATTAGGGTTCTTGGTTATGCTGATGATTTGGTACTGTTAGGTGAAGATGAGAAAACTATTTGATTAAACACAACTTTCATAAAAGCCAGTAACAAAATCGTTGTAATAGTTAATAACATTAAAATAAAATAAATGGTTAGTAGTAGAAATGGTGAAAAATTCTGTGATATGAATATTTACGGGATTAACTTTGAATAAGTAGAGTTGTTTAAGTATCTAGGGTCTACAATATCAAGGAAAATGCAATTCAAAGATTATAATATTAAACTTTATTAAATCAGAATATATTGCGTCCAAATAGGGACAGTGAAATCATACTAATGTATTATTTTGATATCCGGCAAGATTTAAAAAGTATTGATTAACATCATCTCTATTTAATGTGAAAAGTTTAACTGAATTCACTCTCTTTATACATATAAAAGTAAAATGGAAATAAACATTGATTAACTCCATGAGTTTATATTTATTCACAACATAAATAAGGTTCGTAAACATGTTTGCTGCTGATACATTATCAAGCAATCACTTTTAAACACTTTCAATTCATGTAATAAATTGAAATCAGGTTTTAAAAAAAGGTCGGTTACTTTTTTCTGATTTTTTTTAATTATTTTAAAAATATTTCGATTTTAGTAATTAAAGGGGGTAGCGGGATAAGATAGGTATGGCGGCCCCCAAAGATTTTATTCAGGCGACCCCAAAACCTTGAAGAGGGCCAAAAAAGAAGATTTTTGAGATTTTTTCCGACCCCCCATCTCCCCCTTGAAACCCCACTAGGGGAAAAAACGTGCTCTTTGATATTTGATTTTTTTCGGGAGTTCAAATTGATTTTTAAGCGGTTCCAACGCAAGTAAAATTTTGCTAGGGGTGTGTAGATGTTCCCCGAATTTTTTCAGATTTTATCATTGAATGAAACATAGCTTAATATCCAAAAAAAACCTAAACAATCGGGATATTACAGTAAAAACTCTATGGTATTTAGGTGCAGACTCAATGAAAAAGAACGGCCTAAATAGCATTGAAAGATACACTCTACCTCTTCAAAATGGCGCCGATAAACTTGAATTTGGTTGCTTGTAGTCCGCGACAAATCGATTTGAGTAAAACGTAAATTTTAAATTATGCAATTTAGGCCTACAGAATAAGTCAATATTTAATTAAATAAATGAGAAATAGTTCATATAGGGGTTTTCAAGGTCGCTGATCACGAATTTAATGTCAAAAATATATTTTGACCTTTGACAGCTGTCAACAAGTGATAAAATTGTCATATTTCTAATTTTTGATAAATAATCAACAAAAATGCTTTATTTATGACTAGACGAGTTGAACAACGACATTTTACGCACAGAACGTTTCCTACATCTACTTCTTTGTCCAGCTCCACCGATAACGAGTTGGCTTCTTCTACTGAAGTAATGACTTTTTTCTACCCGGTGTCATATCTTAACAGCAGATTGCATTTCACGCATCTTTCATCATGTTCATGTTTTCGTTTGTTTTTTTTTGGGCAATTCGGTGTAAGCTGAAAAAATTGTCAAATTAACGTGCTCAAAAAATTCGAACTAAAGAAATGTAATATGACGCTTCACAATACATTTTACTACATTTTAATACTAAATAAATTCAACAGGGCAACGTAAATATTTCATGAAAAAGGTACTCTCGCTTCCGTTAACTCGTGTTTACTTGAAAACGCCAAATAAACGTGTATAATAAATGCGTGTATAATTTTTTCAGCTTACACAGAAATGCCTCCAAAAAAACGAAGACATGAAAATGATGAAAGATGTTACCGCCACGTTATCCCATGTGATCGCATGGTTTTTGTTTCGTTGTCGCGAGTTCACTGCCGAATTGTCGCCCGCCTTTTATCGCATGTCGTGCGTGTTCTGTCCGTTGTTGCTAGTGTTGCGTTGAGACGTGTTCATCGTCGCACTGTCGCGCATTTATTATACACATTTATTTGGCATTTTCAAGTAAACACGAGTTAACAGAAGCGAGAGTACCTTTTTCATGATATATTTACGTTGCCCTGTTGAATTTATTTAGTATTAAAATGTCTAGTTTTGTGAAGCGTCATATTACATTTCTTTAGTTTGACTTTTTTGAGAACGTTAATTTGACAATTTTTTCAGCTTACACCGAAATGCCTCCAAAAAAAAACAAATACATAAACATGATGAAAGATGGGTGAAATGCAATCTGCTGTTAAGATATGACACCGGGTAGAAAAAAGTCATTACTTCAGTAGAAGAAGCCAACTCGTTATAGGTGGAGCTGGACAAAGAAGTAGATGTAGGAAACGTTCTGTGCATAAAATGTCGTCAACTCCTCTAGCTATAAATAAAGCATATTCGTTGATTATTTATCAAAAATTAGAAATATAACAATTTCATCACTTGTTGACAGCTGACAATGGCCAAAATATATTTTTGACATTAAATTCATGACCAGCGACCTCGAAAACCCTTTTATGAACTATTTTTCATTTATTTAATTGAATATTGACTTATTCTGTAGGCCTAAATTGCATAATTTAAAATTTACGTTTTACTCAAATCGATTTGTCGCGGACTACAAGCAACCAAATTCAAGTTTATTGGCGCCATTTTGAAGAGGAAGAGTGTATCTTTCAATGCTATTTAGGCCGTTCTTTTTCATTGAGTCTGCACCAAAATACGATAGAGTTTTTACTGTAATATCCCGGTTATTTGGGTTTTTTTTTTGGATATTAAGCTATGTTTCATTCAATGATAAAATCTGAAAAAATTCGGGGAACATCTACACATCCCAAACAAAATTTTACATGCGGTGGAACCGCTTAAAAACTAATTTGAACTCTCGAAAAAAATCAAATATCAAAGAGCACGTTTTTTCCCCTTGTGGGGTTTCAGGGGGTAGATGGGGGATCGGAAAAAATCTTAAAAATTTTCTTTTTCGGCCCTCTTCAAGGTTTTGGGGTCAATTGAATAAAATCCGTGGGGGCCGCCAGACCTATCTTATCCCGCTACCCCCTTTATATTTTTTTATATGACAGCATATTATAGAATCACACTATGCTCACCAATTTATTCTTTCCTATCACAACTATATACTTATGATAGAATTTGTTTCATACAATCAGAGTTGGGCCAAATTTAATCATAGCTAAAAAATATTCAAAATTTAATCATAACTATTTTCCACCTAATTTCCTGGAATCAATCACCTAATTTGATAATGATTAAATATTTCAGCCAAATAACCATTGGTTCACTAAAAAATGGCTGACAGATTTAATCATTATTAAATTAGATGATTGACTCCATAAAATTAGTTGTCAAATAGAAATGATTAAATTTTGAATATTTTTTAGCTATGATCGAATTTTGCCCAACTTTGCATACAATTCATCATAAAACAGATTAGGGTAACTGATAAAATCTAATACTCAATGCTAATTATGAGACTACATCCAATTGTTTTAAATATCTAATAAGTTATGATAAAAAATTTTCATACAATATCTATCCAAATATTTGAAAATTAAAAGTAATATAATATAAAAAAGATAACTTACAAAATTCACACCTCAATCCATAATAGCCTTTAGAACATTCACAAGTATCTTTTTGAATACATTTTCCACCATTTTCACACTTTTCAGAACAAATTCCTGGAATCCAATAACAAAATACATATTATAAAAAAAATATGTATATGTATAAGTTATACAAAAATAAAATTTAATGGATATTTTTTGAAGTTTTACCTCCTTCACAATGGCGCCCTTGAAAACCTGGAGGGCACGTACAGGTACCTGGAGCTGTACAAGTACCATTATTAACACATTGGGGATAGCAAAGTGCTGTTTTACAATATTGTCCCATATAGCCTTCCTGGCACTGACACATTTTATCACGATTACACCAACCACCATTAGCACACTTTTTGTCACATTCTGGATCAGGACCTGCTGTAAGATAAATAAAATAAAAATAAAAAAAACTAAATAAAAAACAAAAGATTTATGAAGTTATAAATTATAATTATAAATTACATATACGAAGGAAGACGAAAATAAAACTTATTTATTGCACATGCATTGTATGTGAACTGTTAACTTTTATCAAGACGATGAATGTGTGAAGGGGGGGGGGGAGGAAGGAGTGTCAGATGTAAATAAATGAAACACAATGTCATGTAACTTTTGTATTTATTTACTTATTACAACTCATATTGCAGGTTATGGAGGCCAGAATCATCAAATCTATTCCTTTGAAATGTGAAAAATTTATATCTTGAAAAGAGAAAGATATTAAAGGCTTTCATGAAACAAAAATATGTTATTATAAGATGCTTATGTGGTGTACTATTGTGCCAACATAAGGCTAAATGTAACTCCTTCAGTGAAGTGTTCGAAACAGTAGAATTTATTTCCGGAACGGAACGTCTGATTTTCAATCTGTAAAATTCTTTGTGTGTTTGATAAACACAGAATTCACGCTACAGAGCATTTTTTTTGTAAAATTTCAACGATTAGGAAAATAGAAAGTGAAGATAGGTATTAAAATTTTTTTTTTTTAAATATGAGATTATAGACACTTGTAGAAACGTTTACTTAAAACAATGACACATTCCAACTAATTATAGCATGCATATTGGGATCGTAAAGTGAAAAATACAAATTTTATTTACAAGCGGATAGAATTGGGTCACCGGCTGAAACGGTCTCTTACTTACCGAAATGACTGTCACATAGGTATTCCTCAATTAGTGAAGAGCCAAAGTAAAATTGTATGATTTGTTTTCTTGTTATTATTATTTTTTATGTATTGTCGGATTCAGCCTGAAAATTTCTCATTTTTAGAAGTAGGAATTTGGGAGTAAAAACTAATTTCTTGAATTCATAAAAGCTGAATTAACCCTTCGACTGCTAGAGACTACTATATGAGTCCGGTGGTTGCAGTGCCCTGGGTGCTACAGACTACTACATGAATTCAGCTGGTTTTACGCCAAACTAACTCTTATCATAGCTCTTTTTCCATCGCCATCTATGGACTTTTCATAGAAGCTGCAGTGCCTCTTTAAGCCAATAGATGGCATACAACTTCACTTTCGGCATATCAATTCAATTTACTGTGTGTACCATTTTGTTTCTCTTTACCTGAAATTTTACCTGCATATCCTTCTGTATATTTTCTGCTTTTGTAGTTAATAGTTAAGTGTGTTATGTCTAACAAAATTTATTATGATGAATATTTATTAGAACTTCTGGCGGGTGCAAGTGAAAGTGAAAGAGTATCTTTAGATCATGACGAGGATTTTTTTTAACAATCCGGTAAAGTATCTATTGGAGAAATGCCGGGAACTAGTTTAATATCAAATATAAGAGAAAAGGAGGATGGGAAACATGAATAGAAAATGTAGAATAAATAAAGAAAACGAAACCGCTAAGCGTAAAAAGTATGCCGCACACGGGCCACTGCAGGTGCCTAGACTATGCAGCAGCCAAAGGGTTAAAAATAAATCAAATTGTAATAAATCTTTTGATAAATGTATCAAATGTGTTATTTGTCTATTTGTTATTTGCCACCAAATAAAAGAAAATTAAATTTTGTTTAATTACTGCTGGAAAAACAACAATGCAATCCTTATTTTATTGCATTATCTATACAAAACACTATCTGGCCCTCTTTACAGGCTAAGTTTTAGGGACAAACAGTCCTAGCTACAATAATTTGTAAACTTTTATTTTCACTTAAAGCATTTGACGGTCCAACAGATCAGATGTCAACCATGATAATTAAAATATATTTAAAAAAATGTTTACTATAATGTGTTCTACACTACTTTGAAGATCAATCAAAAATTCAAAAAATCTTGAATTAATAAAAGCTGCATAGTTAATTTATAATAATAATAATAATAAAAGGCTTTACGAACCCGAAGGTTCGATGCCAACACCACCAACCGTTGACCACATATCTCCCTCCAACCCACTCCCTCAAAACCCAAATCCCCAAGGTTAGCCCTGATGCAATCCTACCATATATACAATCAGAGTTGGGCAAAATTTAATCAGAGCTAAAAAATAATCAAAATTTAATCATAGCTATTTTCCACCTATTTTCCTGGAATCACCCACCTGATTTAATAATGAATTCCTTGAAAATAGAGTGGTTAGACTACAAGTACTTTTGCAATAATGTGTTCTACACTATTTTGAAGATAAATCAAAAATACGAAAAAGCCTTTAATAAATTGAACAAATAAGAGAGTGGTCTATTTATTACCAAATAAATAAAAATAGTTTCTTTACTTACAGCTGGAAATCAAAAACTATGTGGCCCTTTTTATCAGATAAGTATTATATACAAACAGTCCAAATAAAATTCATATAGTTTCCTAGAAAATAGGTACCTTCTCGAGGTACCTGCATATAAACTCAAACCTGTAGTACAGAAACCAGGTAAAAGAAATTAGTAAAGATATGGGGAAAGAAAAAATATTTCTTGTTCAGAACACATTATATTTGTATTCAATACATGTCGTAAAGATGGAGCATAATAATGTACAAGAGACTATTGAACATGGAGATTTTTATAGAAATAGTTCTAAATCCAAAAAGAATCTCCGCCTATCTGCTAGACGACCTGAACTGAAAAGGATAATGACTGAAAGTAAATAAACTCATATTATTTACTGAGGTATAATCTTAATGAATAGTTGGGGCAGAAAAAAAAAATGTGAGCTAAAATCAAATTCCAGAACTCCCTCGTTTCTTGAATGTTACAGTGCTGATGTTGTTACTTTAGAAGTATCAATATATTTAGATCCTGCACCACCATTATCATCGGTATAAGCCTCTTCTCAGACCACCACTCCCAATAAAGATGGTCTGAATATTATTCAACAAGGCTTTGAAGTGTGCAATATTAATGTTTAGAAAATAAGAATATTTATTTAGTAGTTTCATTTATATCTGAAAACTCTGAAGCAACGTTTCAATCCCCACAACGACATATAGCAGAAGATGACTGTTAAATAAAACAAATGAATTAAAATTAAAATAAAATAACTAAACTATTTCGGGACTATGATCTGCTGCATTGCCAGAAAATTCAAAATAATTGAAATTTCATTAATATCCACAAAAAAACAACTCATCATAACAATTCCAAAAAGTCTTTACCTCTTTGAGCACATTCTTTCCGGAGACTAAGCCGGAGCGGTGTACCTGGAAGAGGTTTTCCTTTTCTGCTTTCAATTACCAGCCCCAGATCAAAGGAAGCAACACCAGAACTATTTCCAGAACAAGGTAATAGTAAACTAAAAACTGAAAAAAAAAATTAATAATAATATAGCCCAATAATTAATCATTATATTACCTTTTCTTTATATAAAAAAATAAATAAATTTAATAATAGGTTAACATATCGATCAATCTATTGTAGGTATCTCTTCATAATAAAAATCAGTTTTAATGATTAAAAAAAGATTACTTTAATTAACAATATATGAGTGATAGCACTAATAGACTATAATTAAACTAAAATAGAAAGGAAAATTAGCATAAAGGTCTAATCATCAATGCAATTAATGTTTATTGCAAATAATACATTATAGAGATGTCAACTATTTTATATCATTTGAATTTTTTATTATTCCATAAAAAAGTAATTACTTTATTGACAAGGAGGGCTAAAGCATTCTACCTGTCTTTTTTTTTAATTAGTATGAAAAACAAGATAAACACTAATCTTATGGATTTAAATCTTAAAGTTACTTTTGATAAAATATAAACAGCACAATTAAAGCTGTTTTTATGGGTTATGTTTTCCTATATGTAGATAAGTATATTTCCCCTTAAAAGATAGAAAAGTTCAGTAATATTCGTAATTTTTTTTTGTTTTATATCAGGATTGCTTCACATACAAAGTTTTACTTAACCACATTCTTCTATAAGCATCCATTTTCTTTCTCATCAGAAGACATATATTATAAATACAAAACAATAACACTGCTTTCAATGAAAAAAAAAATTAATGCCATGAATTCGAATTAGATTGGTAACAATTTAGAGGTAAAATGAAATTAAGAAAGAAAATGGGAAGTTCAGAGCTTTATAAAACAACTAATTAGATTTATTAGATGTCAGAATAAAATTTTCTGATGTCTTAGACAATAATGAAGCAGTTAAAATTTTAATTAGAGCAGATGTCACTCTAGATCCTCCCTGGTAAATGATTAATTTTCGAATGCAGATTGGTTGCAGTAGAAACAGAACTATAATAGATAAGGTAAACCAGTCAGCTATTGACAACTTGATTACGCATTGACCCTCAACTTTTTAAACATAGAAAAAAAGCTTTTACAAAGGAAAAAAATGAAGGGAAATACCTTTTAAGTCGCAAAATTCAGGTGTAAAATTCTGTTTTAAACTGATTTTGCTCTATTTATCCTCAATATCTTGAAAATCACGCTCCAGTGATGATTGCTGAAGTGAATTTTTTACTAAGCGTAAAGTAGAATAATTTAGGAAAAGTTACTGTAAATTTTAACTTGACAAAACTATTTTTACTATTTTTTCTTGAATTAATAGAATGAATATTGCCTTAAGAAGAGTGTCAGTTGCAGCCTGGTTTACTTAAGGGAAATATTTTGCAATTGACTGCAAGATAAGTGCATGCGTTTCTCCTTTTAATGTTGTTGGGTAAGTGCAAAAATAATGCAGGTTTTAAATATTAACTTCTTTTAGCCAAGTGCTCGCCAAGTTAACAAAACTAATCCTCCAGTATAGTTAATGGTTAAATGGATAAACAATAGTTATTAATGTTGTTTTTCCTTTAAGATTAGTTTAGTTTGTGTTACATTTTCCATGGGTAAGGACCTCTAAAATCCACCAAGTCCAAACAAAATTTTCATCAAATATATTTTTATGAGTTCAAACTTGGTCAAAGTGCGGCTTGGGGTGAAAGATGCATCACTCAATGTTCAGTGCAGTGATGGTTCCAAAAAATTTGTCCTGGGATTTTGATCTTGAGGTCAAGGTTGTGGGAGGCCTGTTGTTGACCACAACCATCTGAGGGCTTCGGTAGAAGAAAATCCTCGCAGAACTACTCGGAACATTGCGAGAGAAGTTAGTGTTGACCACTCAAAATTATAATTTTTTTTTCACATATAAAAACCTAGTAGCTAAAGGAATAGATGTATCTTGGCTTAGAAGCAAGAAATAGATTTAAAAATAAAAAACAAAATAACCAGCCAACCAAAACAGGAGGGAGTTTTGGTAAATATCTTCTTTTTTTAAAAATTATTTAAGAAAAAAACGAACTTTATTCTGGGGCAACTTAATTCTGATACTTGAAATTAATAGCAACCAATATACTTCAATAAGCAATACACTGCATTAATAGAATTTTAGCTGAAAGATAAAGAAAACAATTCAATTGTCATAATTTTAGTTATTAAATCTAAATGAATAATTAGAAGCACTATTGATCAATTCATATATACTAATAATGTTTGATGTGTTTATAAGATGTAGGTCAAAGTAAAATACTCCATAATATAGGATTAAGTCTCCTCACAAAAATATATTAAAAATGATTTAAAAAACAACATTATATTACTATAAATGATAATAGGCCTTTCCTATAATGGTATATTTCTACAGCCATATATTATTGCAATATAATGGTAATTTAAATTATTCAAAACTTTATATAGATAAATTAAATCTATGATTAAATTGAATCGCCTGATTGTAGGCCAAAGCTAATCCCTAGGAACAAAGCTAATAAGCTACTGAAATTGTACCTGTTGTAATTGTACTTTCTCATGACAGTTTTGAACATTATCATTTTTTGTTAGGCAAAACAGATATTGCTTTTAGTTTTTATATGTACCAGGAAGGCTCAAGTTTAACTTTAAATCAGAACCTAGCAGTCTTAAACAGATATTTTTAAGGATCTTGCTAGGCTTTCAATAACATTATTTAGTGTTATTAGACTACTTTCTTCTGGACTTTATTTCAAGTTACCCTCGATAACAATGAAATGAAATGATTATCAAACAACATGAGAAAAGGGATTTATAATGATTTAAAATCATTTCAGATCTGTTTTATGTTTATAGCTACATGTATTAGGTTATAGCACAGATAATATGATTTTTAATATACATCAGAACATGTTTACTGTCAACAATATGAAAAAAGTCACAGATAATAATATCCTGAATTCACGTGTCTCTGAACACAACATAGCATAATTGATAAATAATAGATTTTTAAAATTATTCAAAGAATATTTCTAATCACATAGGATTTTTCTAAATCACCTGTAGCAGCATAAAGATAAATTCAAAATAGTAAGTGAGTACAGAAAACTGATTGAATTTATTAAAATGGGTTGAGCCAAGTTTTATTTTTTTAAATGTTTAATGCTAACATTTTCATGGAATTTTTTTTATTTTAAATTTATAATTTAATTGACCTTTTAAGTCTTTGTCACTTACCAAATCATATGTTATCTTCAATTTCTGAGAGAAAAGTAAGAATTTTTGATTTGATGAAAGTAAATGTCCAACAAACAAGTCGCACTCTCAATTAAATCCTTTTATTGATAGCATTTTGAAAGTTTTTTCAGTTGTGCCTTGTTGCTTTTTCTCATTTTCATTAATTAATCCATCGTCACCAATTGTTAAGTCTATTTATAACAAATGTAAAAGTAGAGCATTACAATAATTTATTCTAACTTATAAGCCATCACAAATGATTTTTTTAAAGCACAAAGTTAAATTAAAAAGAATGAGATTTACAAATCAAAATATAATATGAACTTATTTTATTTATGGCTGATTTGTATTACATAGATTTTGGTAACAGCATTCATTCAAACACAAAAAATTATCTAGCAATATAAAAAGATTTTTGAGTTGACCAATAGACAAAATGACAGAAAAAAAAAATCAATTATAGAGGAACCATTTAGGTAGATTATTTTTCAAAAAAAATACAAGTCCATTCATGACCAAGGGATGATTGAAGGATTTTTATTTATTCAAAAACTTTTAGCAAAGATTAATAAGAGATTGAATAATATATACCATTATAGAGAAGGTTATTACAATAATGAAAGTAACCATTACACAATTGTTGAATACTTACCAACTACAAAAACCTTGATACATAACATTACATTGAATATATTTTTAATGAAATTAATAATTTAAATATCATAATAGTAATCCCCAGAGACCTATTCCACAGCAGTTCATTCAGAGCTAAATAAGTTTCATGTCCAATTGTACTTGTCACAGATTCAATTTTGATAAATAAAGTAAAATAAACAAATGTAACTATGAGAATTGTAAAAGTTAACAAAATTTTATAATGAGGCAGTGCAGGGTTTGATTTAGCAAAATAGCAGTGTTTATCATTCCTTTTTCAAAAATATAAAATAAATTAATACAAATTAAACATACTTATTTTTTAAATATTTATAGTTTTTATCAGTGGACATTTTTATTTTGTTACATCAAGTTTTTATTATTTAAAAAAATATAATAAAAAGGTTGTTTTCAAATATGGCAATTGAAATTGCTATCTGAATATAGCTATGGGCTAATACAAATTACATAAATCCCTTGATAGAAACATTTTGGTTCCTTATCATAACCATTAAATACATGGAAGAAGTTATAAATAGAAGATAAACTTCATTAGCTATTGTGAAACATTTTGAAATATCATTTCTATAATTTCCAGAACATTCCTACAAAAATTGTTGGTCTGTTGGGTTGTCTATTCTTTCCTTTCCCCATTCCAGTTACATTAAATAGATTACCTCTCTCCCTGTATGTCCCTTTATTTCTATAAATCAATTCCTCATTTTACATATAATAATGTAAATAAGATTATTCACCAATGCTTCCATTTTTTGGAAATCCTTTTATATTTTATCCCAATCCTACTCAGTCCCTTTTTATTTTCAAAATTTCCAATTTTATTCACCACATTTGTTTCTGTACCTATTAAATCCAACTCTCTTAAGAAAAATAACATTGAAAACCATTCATTAATCTGTACTCACATTACCTATTGATTATTACATATTTTTCTTTATTTTGCTCTACATTTCAGTCAGATCTTTTTGTAATTATGAAATTGTAAAGTTAACAATACTAAAGATTAGAAATTGTGTACCTTTAGCAAAATCAATGAAGGATTAAATAGAATGGTTAATAATTTAAAGTATGAGTATAATAAAGTATATAGATTCCTGTAATCTGTATTGGGAAGAAAGGTTTGGGAACATTTCACATTAAAAAAAAAAAAGAAAATAAATAAATAAATAAAAGAAAAAGGAAGGTTGTAATTAAAGGAATTTATTAACTTACAATATTTTTGTACTTTTCTCAAATGCATTATTTGTAGCAGTTTGTTTAATTTATTTCTGTTCGATTATTATTTTTTGGGACCATTCTCTTGAGTATTAAACTCATAAGGATGGAAAACATATTGTCAGAATAAGTTAATCAGTTTAAGGAAAGACTGATTTTCTAGTGAAATAATTTTCTTAATTTATTGTACAAAAATATGCGCTTCAATTTTTTAAAATTCATTTTATTAAAACAAAATACAAGAATTTCAATTTTAAAATTTACTTTACTCATACTGGCCCTTTATCTTTTCCTCTGTAATTTTGAAATAACTGCAAAAAAATATTATGTCAATGGATATCTTTAAAATTAATTAATTTTAAATAAGTGAGTAAAAACTAATTCAAGAGTTTATGCACACTGACTAGCATCTAATTTATTTAAAATTACAGTAACCCAAAATTTTTCTAAATTATAATAACAAATTCTCAAAATAATTAATTTGTTTTACGTTTTACAACAGCAAAGTAGGGATTGGGCTCAATAAAACCTTAAACTTTGGAATTATACATTTCAATAAATGATATAAACATAATTATATTGTTGAAGCTTTTATAACATGTGCAACCTTTGAATGAAATCAAGCTTACCTTTTGGCCTTCTTGGTACTCGTCCTTTGGTTTTAATAGTTATCACAGGTGGGTCTAAAATTGCTTTATCAAGAGACTGAAGTCTGTCAAAATTGTAATTATATTTTTTCATTCCACTTTTCCATGTAAAATTTACATATCCAACCTAGAAAATCAAGTATAGAAATATATATTATAACAGCCATCTAATACACATAGATATACAAGAAGTTCAATGGTTGATCATTCTGTGATTCACAAATAATTAAATAAATAAACAAACAAATGAGTTATAGTCTGATTGTCAATAATACGGTGATTTTTATATTTTTGCTAGACAGCCAGTTATAGAGCTCCACAACAAAACATAAATTCATGTTCTCAGAATCATGACCCTCCTGGAAACTATTATAAAAACAAGATTTTATATTTTCGATGATAATTGAAACAAGGATTTTTTGGTGTGTTTAATCAAAATCATCAAACATAACTTTTTAAATGATAAAATCTCTAATGCTAGTTAAATTAAGCACTAAACAGTTTTTTTTATTAATTCAAAGAAAAAATAATAATGGATTTTTAATATCAACATTTATTACTTTATCTGCTCTAAAATAAAAATATTTTGGTGAAAGAATGATGTAGGTATCCTTTTTTTAATATTTAAAAAAAAAAAAAGTCATTTAATACATTTCTTTTTCAGTTCTTATATTCCCTTAAATAAAGTCCGTTCTCCAGCTATTGCCTCAGACTTTAGGCCTATTTCCATCCTTCCAAATTTATCAAAGCCACTAGAAAGATTGGTCCATGCCCAAATTATGTCCTTTCTAGAGCACGATTCCCTCCTCAATCAGGTTTCCATTACGATTATTTTACTCAGTCAGCTTTGTTAAAAATTACACAATATTCTTCCATCTATTTATTCCTCGATGGACCAACAATAAATTACAATCCGTGTCCTGTTTGATTTTTCAAAAGCTTTTGATTGTGTTGACCATTTAATACTCTTGTCTTAACTACAAAACTTCTCCCTATCTAATAGTGCTCTTAATTGGTTCCACCCCTTGTTATCTCATCGTTCCCAAACAGTCAACATTCCAAACACTCCTTCATCTTCACTACCTTTAACCCAAGATGTTCCTCAAGGATCCTCCCTATCACCAATCCTATTTTCTATCTATATCAATGATTTACTGAGCTTTATTCACCATTCCAAGTATCACTTGTATGCTGATGACCTTCAAATCTACTTATCTTTTTAACCTTCAGATATGCTTGAGGCATCTAGTAAGCTTCAGGAGGACACTGATAAGATCAACTGTTGGGCAGTAAAGAATAAGTTATGCCTGAATCCAAAGAAAACTAAGGCTATCCTCATCAAAACCTCTCCTTAATGCCCTTCCCTGTAACCATTGCTTTAACTCAATAACCTTCCCATTCATTTCCAAAACTCTATTAAAAACTTAGGAGTTACCTTTGATCAACACCTATCCTGGAGCAACCTTCTCACCCGAATTTCCAAAAAATCCATCATAATCCTTAAACAACTCTATAGATTTCGAGATTCATTTCCCCACAATATTTGTCAACTTCTAGTGCCCTCTCTTATTATCCCTTGACTTGATTACGGTAGCTTGGTTTATGTGGGACTGTCTAGTGGTCTTAAAATGAAGCTGAGGAGACTGATGAACTGTTTCATTAGATTTATCTTCGGGATCCCCAAGCGGTCACTCACATGTTACTTGCCGTTATTCTGAGTTTAGGTGGATTTTTCCTAAATTTCGGCAATACTTTCTAGGTACTTTCCTATTTCAATCTCTAAAAACCAAACAAATCTTCCTATATTCTTGACCTATTAACTCTGCATTCTTCTATCCAACTCCTAAACACTAGATCTCAACCTTTTAACCTGTATACTCCCTCACATAAAACTGCTTCTTTTAAAAAATCCATCATCATTTGTGCTATCTCCTTCTGGAATTCCCTACCTACTCCTGCTAAGCTGCTTCCTGCACTTCCTTCAAAAATAATTTATTTTTACACCTTCCAGAAAATAAATCTTCCGCAAATAAATAAATAATTAAGTACTGTAATGTAGGACTACTTTAAACAGGTTTTGTACATTTTGTACAGCAGTGCAACCGTACATAACTCAGCTTCAAAATCCTGTATGAGCGATTCCACTATCTTCAATACGAGGGAGGGGAGAGACATTTTTCTTTTGTTCAAAGAAGCCCCACAAGTAAGGGCTACTTTGAACAAGGCTGATTTTCGCCCCAAAAATGCTTCTTTCAGAGTACTCTTCAATTTAATCCTTTTAATTATCAAATCTAAATTTTTAAAAAAATGTTTAGTTTTTCTATTTTTGCTTTGAGTTGGAAAACATTGAGAAAAATCATTTTTTGGCAAAATGCTTTCCTAAATCTGCTAATCGGGTTAACTTCAATAAAATATTTTCAACAACGTTGATAGCATTTTATAAAAATATAGCTATTAAATCAACAACTTATAACTATCTATTAACATAAAATTGATTTAGTTTTCAAGAAACATTAGTCCTTACCAAACAAAACATAAAAGGAAAACTTGAATAAAATGACAAAATTAATAGAATCAAAGGAATGAAAGTGCGTATGTAACTTAAAATTTTCAATTAAATTTTAATTATTTTTTAAATTCTATTTTATTATTCTAGATTTGTTTATTTTACTAGTTCCTGATAAACAATAATCCTTTTTGTACATCATCAAATCTAAATCAATTTTAATTACATAATACAGGCATAAACCTAAAATAGTTTTAATTATAAATATGAATAAAACTAATTTTTCATATTCACCAAATAACAAAACAGACGATAATACAATGTTTAAAAGAAACACCTTCTTTTAAAAGGTGTCAATAACTTTGTTCAAAGTAGCTCCTCCAAGTTGCCTTTTTTTGTCTAGTAAATAATATAAAATTAAAGAATGAGTTAAAAACATGAAACAAAATAGAAAATGTTGCTGCATAGATTGATGATCAATACATTATTACTCATATGAAACAATCCTGCTGCCACATACACCAGGCTAGATGAGGTTAGGACACGTTTATAAAAACACCTGTTAACAATATCAAAATGGCTTACAGTAGCCAAGAGCGGCCAACATGTGCTCTTATCGCGATCGCATCATTTTATGTTTAATCCTTAAATGCCTATAACAAACTGGAGGAGCTTTCAAATTGAGACTGCCAGAAGGATTTTTGTTTTAAAAGAACATTGGTTCAAAGTAGCCCCCGTTTACAGTAAATATTTAAAATTATTTTATCATTTTATATACAATTGTATTTCATGTGATTAATTTTTTTTTTCCATGTCGATAATATATGTCATGATTAATGAAGCATATTTAACTTGAAAATAATACCGCCAGAAAATGAACCTGTAATTGTGCATTATTGTTATTCTTAAAGAACAGTAAGTCCTAGAATAAAGTTTATTTTTTATTTCATTTCATTTCCAAGGGTCCATTGAAAAAAAGAAAAATATGTATGGATTACTTTTTAATGTACAATAAAAAAAAAAATAAATAATAAAATTAAAAAAAAAATAAATAAAATTTATATATATATATATATATATATATATATATATATATATATATATATATATATATATATATATATATATATATATATATATTGCAATTATTGTCCATCATTCAAAAAATTGATTACATCAAGAATGGAAATTTGACTGTTAATAAGTTCATTTCCAATAGTGTTGAAAAGCATTCTTTTCCAATACAGAGGTTGATACATTAAATTAACCTATGTTTTGTTTAATATTGCTGTAACTATAATTTTTTTTTTAATGGGCTGTTTATGCTCAATAGAGAAAGAGTTAAAACTCGTGCTCAGACCATGTATAAGTATGTGATTTTTCTTGTAGAGAAATACAACTGTATTTATTTTTCATTTAGGGATATACATTCATCATATAATGAATAAAAAGTGTTTCGTCCAATGGCCATAAGAAAAAATAAAATGGTGAAACTCTCATTTTACATGTCAAGTTCAAAAAATATACACGATACTTTCACCCATACATTTCTATTTTAGATTATATTAATGAAAAGGATATAAACATTTAAAAAATTATTAATTTTTGATAAAAGAAATTTTAAAAAATGTTTAAATCATTGTGTAAACTAGCCTTATAGATTTTTCCCATAAAAAATAATACCAATCGTAATGCAACACAACAAAATACTCCTATATTTGAATTGTCATCAAAAACAAAAAAACAAACTATTTTTCATGGTTTCAGATTCGTGTCTGAATTTCTAGGGTATGAATATACATTTTGTTTTGAAGCCCAGTATATTGTATTTCATTCATCCAATTTAAAGATTCCTAGCTAGTTAGGGGATAGCATTAGTTCTAAAACATGTAAGACAACCCCAGTTAAAGGAAATAGCATAGATTGAGATCTTTTGCCAGCCATTTAAGTATGGTTTGAATTGGCTAAGGGGTTATGGCATTATAGGCAGTTATTTGAATTACAAAACAAGTTAAAATAGAATAGCAGAGGCTTTTGGAGGAGGATCTGGTCCTGTGATGACAGAAGTCATCTTGTCAGTCAAATAGAATAGTAAATAATGATCCATAGTTCTCTAGCATGATTTATGCCATTTAGCTGATATTATCATAGTTTTAATAGTGATTGAAGTGTAAACAAATATACCTATTATATAAGAAAATATAATATGAATTGACTATGAAATGGTAAAAACCAGTATTTTTCTGCATTTCTTTATTGTAGCCTTACCACACTAAAATTTTTGAATTCATTACCAGAATAAATCATACAGTTCTCTTCAGAATCATCTAAAATGTTTTTGCTCTTCTTTAATTTTGGACACAGTCCTCTAAAAACCTACTGTTGGTGAAATTATCTATGAACATTATTCTTCTTCTTGGTTAATAGGCTCTTATCAATATAGATATCAACTCATGACCTTAGATTTTTAAATTAGACTAATTAAATAGTTACTCAGTAACACTCATAAGGCCAAATCAATTTCCCAGAGGTCAACTAAAGTCTAAATCATTCTATAGCTTAAAGATTGAACTACACAATTTAAAAAAAGCATGATGATATATAAGATTAAGATAGATTTGTGCCTTAATTATTATACAGAACAAATTTAATTAATACTTTATGGAGTGAGCACTCATAAACTTAAAAAAGTAATTTGAAATACTTTAAGCATTAATGACAAATCCTCTAGTGATTTAACTAAAATCAAATCATAAAACAAATACAAATTTTTTAAGTACCCAGTAATAAACAATGAATTGATGACAATAAAGAAATTAAAAAAACAAAATGAAGAAGATTATAACAGTAAACCTAATTAGTAATAGTTATACGTATAATTATAAAGGTATACCTCAGATGGAATCACTGGAAGGTATTGTTCAAAATTTGGGTCCAAGATATAAGGAAGAACATGACCATCCACAATGGCATAAATTTCCATGGCATACCCTACAATAATAGGTCATTTATATTAAGCAAAAACACATAACCTTTAAATGTAAACAAATTATACTTACCACTAAACATTTTAACCTGATGTTCATCAATCCAAAGGGAGAGATCACCACCATTTCTTGGATGGCAAACAACACAAGCAAACAAAAAAACTATAAATTTCAACATGGCAATTAAAAAATTAAATAACGAATCATTAAATTTTTGAAATGCTAGAGCCCCTAAATGAGTTGGAAAAATAAAAATCAACAACTTTAAACATAATCTCAAACCAAATTACATTGAAATATAACCTGATTTTTATGTAGCCTTTACTTGATAAACTTACTTCCCTCTTCATTGGTTGCTTTTGCAAGTTGATATAAAGCTATTTCTTTGGAGCACCCTTAAATATTAGGACCTGTCACATTCATAGACAACATGGGAAATTATCTGATTTTGCTGAATTTTTTAAAAATTAAGTTGCATTTTCCCGAAAATATGGTTACTTTGTAGTTTGGCTTAGCTATTGTAAACATATGATTTATTAATAGTATCAAGTATTTGCGAAATATTTACCAGATTGCAAGAATTGTAAAACTAATGTCGGTAATATTTAAATACAACAAACCATTCAAATTTCTTTAACGACTGGTTTACCCCGATCATTATCATTATTATAATTATTTAAATAATTTTCATATATTCATATAAATAATTATTAAAATTATTATTGGCCGCTTGGCACCAAAGGTTTCTGTTAAATGCTACATTGGAATTGCATGTTTTAATCTGGCTACATGACTAGGTTCACATTTTATCTATATATCTTTGCTTATCTATATGTTTGCGAGAGTACCCTTCGCTGATTCCTCATTGTTACCTCCTATTTTCTGTAAGATTGGCTTAGCGGAAAGGAAAGTAAAGGGAAAGATTTTTTCTGTATTTAAATATGTTTACTGTTTAATTATCGGGAGGTAAAATGTAAACAGCATTGTTGACATACTGATGTACGGGTGATAACCTAATCGATACCAGCTGATAGGTTCTGAGTTGGAGTCTTACTGTTACGAAGAAGGGTATATTGCTGAGATAAGGTTCAAGGAGGATAATGTAGTGTGTGAAATTATAGTTTACAACTTTATTGATAAGACCTATGTGCTATGCTTCTTTAAGAGATTTGGTATTGAAGGTTCATCAGTCGAAGGGTTTGGAGCTATTCTAGTTCTTTCAGAAAATTTACTTTGGAGCCATTTAAAGTCTTTTATTGGTAAGAATCCTTCGGAGGATAAATACTTGATAAGAATCAAGAAGGGAAATCATTCGGTTTCGTCTTGTAAATTTTTTTTCTGCAGGTTTATTGGAGGGTCTCTATTTGCAAAAATCGCAGTTGTGAGTTTCTTATAATTAATGAGCGTATTCTCGTGCAATTGCACGTTTAGGTGGTTACTGCACGAAATTGCACATTTTGGGGGTTACTACACAAATTCCCACATTTTAGTATATTTACTCCACGAAATCCGGCCTTTACTTGTATATACCGGACGCTTACCTATAGTTAGTAGAAAAATTATGCTATTTTGAAATTGAAAAAACATTCAAGTTGAAATGGTTGAAATTATGTGTTGGGGCTTTCAATGATTAAATGTTTATTTATTTGAGATTTTGAGCGTAAAACCTAAGGGTCATCAATGCTCGTCTGTTCTTAATAGAAAGTTAATTTCATATATCTCAATTTTATGATATAGCATTTCTCTATAAAGAAAGCTATCACTTTTTAAATTATTTTTTTATCTTTTCCCAGGGCCTTTGAAATGTTTAGAGGTATTCCTAATTCAGTTAACCTTTTGGTGTAGTAAGGGCACTCGGTAAACATATGATACATTGAAAAACCATTGCCACACATTTTACATTTGGGAGGAGCCTCTCTGGTGTTAAGGTGAAGGTTTGTAGTTCTTGAATTGCCAATCGGGTTAGGATAACTTCTTCTCTGCGATTAGTAGGAACTGCTTCATGGTTTTATGTCTTTCTTAATTAACTTGAGTTCACTTGGTGGGCTGTGATCCCACAATGCCTGCCACTTTTGGGATATCGTCTCTCTAAAGCCACACACACACACACACACACACACACACACACACACACACACACACACACACACACACACACACACACACACACACACACACACACACACACACACACACACACACACACACACACACACACACACACACACACACACACACACACCCACGCACGCACGCACGCACGATCAGTCCGCCTGTTTAGGTGTACCTCATAGTGTGTGGCGGGAATAACTAGCCTCTCAGGCGATCTGACACATGATGAAAATTCGATCAGGTCTATCTGACAGGGGATTAGACTTGATGTGTGAGTGGCGGAAATCTAAACAGGTCTCAGTTTCTACAGTCCTGATGTGGTTTGTTAACTGTTTGTTTTTTTAGATTTGTTCAATACCAAATGAAAGAATCAACAAATAACGCAAAATTTGAAAAATGTCGCAACGAAATAATGAAGTTGTTGGTAATTTCATTGAAATTTATAAAAGTGAACCTTGCTTATGAAAGTGAACAGCAATGACGACCTTTAATAGAGACAAGAGAGATGCTGCATACAGAAAATTAGTGAAGAAATACACAAAATAAGGAGAGAAAGTGCAGATCATCTTCTGGTGAATCCATGGTGAACTGACGTATAAACCAAATTTTAACGTACTTTCTCCAGATTGGAGGGATTTTAATTGAGACTTTTGCTAGCTGTGAGTTGGTTTCAGATGCCTCCTTGTGTTCTAAATGACTCTCAGTATTAGGGTTAGACATGATCACCAGTTTACCAATTTGTGGTGTATACAATGATAAATACGTTGGATTGCAAACTTTTATTAATAAAATCAAGGTTGTAACAATACCAAAAGCACTCTCACTAATCAGTACAAAAAAACATCTGTTAGAGATTAATTTTAAATGTGGTATTATTCTGCTGTTGGAATTTTCTAGAGAATTTGGGTTGGAAGATGTATTTGTGAGTTGGGTGAGTGGTTTGAGGGTATAATTTGCTGATATAGTTCACTGTTAGTTTTTGTCTTCTGAAGAACAGAGACGTAATACCAGATTCGACACAAATGCTTAGTGTCGGACTTGTCCTGAAAGCTCCAGTTGCGAAACGCATTCTAGTGTGGTGTACGGAATCGAGTTTAGTTAAGTTATTTTTGCGAGCTGAACCTTAAATAAAACTCCCATAATCTATCTCGGAGCCGATCATAGCTACATATATTTTAAGCATTGTATTTTTGTCCGCCCCCCAGTCTGTTCCACCAAGTACTCTTAGTATTTTCATTTTTTCAATGCATCTTCCTTTCAATAATTGTATATGATATTCCCAAGTTAGACGTTTATCGAATATCAAAACTACAAATTTGCAGGTATTGACAAAAGGTAAGGTGACATTACCCAAAAAAAGTTCTGGTGGTTAAGGTATCTTTTTTCTTCTACTAAAGTGCATACATTTAGTTTTTTCCAGAGAGAAGAGCAGTCTGGTTAATAGAGACCATTCATTGATACGATTTAGTGCATCTTGAAGTTTTTCTTTGATGTAGAGTACATTTTTCGATCGGTAAAGAATAGCGAGGTCGTCAACGGAAAGCATAACTTTTAACACTACGTGGTAAATTTATACCTAGGTCATTGACAGCAAGGGCGAACTTAATTATTATATTAAATTAATTAAATATTTTAAAATATGCTTTTTAATTATCTTTATAATTTATATTGATTATAAAAAAATATCTGTTATACTTTTTTAAAGAAAAAAAATAATAAAACAAAAAAAAAAACTCTGATTTTAACAAAAATATAGTATTAAAAAATCAACTGTTATTAGTCTTTTCCGATATGCAGAAGGCTTATGATAGAACAGACAAAGACTCCATTTAAAAAAAACTCTATTAGAAATTAGGACACGATTCGTGATTGTGATGGTTACTAGGAAGGAATTGCCTTTACACGCCTTATTCCGTTGAATTTTTATAAATCTTTAGGATAAAGAACTGCAAGCGATATAAATTTTTAAAATCTCGCTGTAGCATTATTGAAGTTGCTGAAAGATATAATCGGTTGAAAAGTGTTTTTCTTATTTCATTGTGTAGTGAATAAAGTAAATTGAGTAGAAGTAAAAAACAATAAAATATAAACAAAGAAGTATTCTGGAAATTGAAGTATAATACAAACAAATAAATTAAAAAAAAAAAAAATCATATCCTTCATGCATAATGCAAAGATAACAATTTTTATTTAATTTAAAGAAATCTATAAGTAAACAGTACATTCTTTGCAAATCAAGATTTAATGTATGTAATTTAGGAGGCGAAACCCTGTTTATAATTCTTTTTACGTACAGATTTGTTAAGGAAATCTACCTGTAGTCCACATTAGATCATTCCTATAATGAATCTCTTAAACGAACTTCTCTGTAATTTTTTTTTCATGGATGTCTTTTGGCTGGAGGTCTATTGTTTTCTTGAGTAACGTTTTGTGCACCCTATAATGTAACATGTTGGCACGTTCACTTCTGTTGGCGTTGCACGAATCGAAAATTAGACGACAGTATCCTGATCAGAAATTTAATGGAGAATATTTTTTGTTATATAGCATTTGCCTCTAGGACCTACTGTTTAGGAGCTATATTGGTTTGAATGATTAAAGTAAAGTTTTGCCTACATTTTTAAGTGTTGGTTTTTGTTTTTACATACTTTAGCTTTTATGGTGTTGTTCGGATCGAAAAATTGCCGAAAGTTTCCTTATCAGAACCAGTAGATATAAAAGCATAAGATTATAGACATATCCATGATCTCTTGGTTTTTCAGTCAGGGAGAGATTGAGTTTTATTTTATTTTCTGATGTTCGGATGGTTACGATGACGCCGTCTTTTTCAAAATTTTAAAACCTTTATCAACCCATATGTTGTGCAACAAAAGTGGAGTCAGCAATTTAATGTACTCGGCATATTTTCTTGTTAATAAAATGGAATAATAAAAAAAAGGATTACGAAGGTGATTTTAAAATATTTTTAGTAAGCCACCACTCTTTATGTGCACTACTTTTCATTAATGCTTTTTATTTGCTAGCTATAACTCGGATAATTTTTTCTAGCTGATTTCAATTTAAATTTAGCTGTAAAATTTACAAAAATAAAATAAAATAATCACTAATTCTTTTTTCACTCGTGTTAACACTAATAAGTGGTGCGAATTACACTATTTCTGCACCTATGCAAGTGCTATATATATTTTTATTTTACTTTAAATTACCTGGTTTTGAAATTATCTATCTTATAGTGTACAATATATTATGTAATAAATCTAAATTATTTTTCTTATAAAACTACCTCCTTGGGGTTCGAATTTGTGGTAGGTTTTGTAGCGGTTAATATCAGGATTGTGAACAATTTACAATGACTTTTGTGATAAATAGAGCTCTTTCATCAGTTAAATATTGTGTCCTTACACCATATTATCATTCCTTCACTTGGTTAGACCTAACTTCATCTTTTAGTACTATAAATAAACCCAAAGGTGAAAAAGATATGCTGAGTGAGATTTATGAATTCAATTCTGAATCTACAGAAAGCAACAGAATATTTGTGTTGAAAAATATGTCGGTCATCAATGATTTTTTGTCTCCTGCAGAAGAACAAAGCCTTGTGAATGAAATTGAGCCCTATATTAGACGTCTAAGATATCAGTTTGATCATTGGGATCATGTTGGTGTTTTGATAGCTATTGTTTTTATTGTTATTATTACCTATTATTGATGTTTTTTTTTTTTTTTTTTTTTTATTAAAATTTCATAGGCAATTCATGGCTTTAGAGAAACTGAAAGACTAACATGGAATGAATCTAATTCCGCAGTTTTGAATAAGTTAAGATCTTTTGCATTTGGAAATGATTCAACATTGCCTCATACACATATATTAGACCTTGCAGAAAATGGCTATATTAAACCACATATTGACAACATAAGGGTATGAAGTTCTGTATTTGCCATTGAAGTATATTTTTTTTTTTTTAATCATTATGTCCTTGATCTATTGTGTTGTTATATTTATTTATTGTTCCAAGTTTAATCTTCTAATGCCTTATTTTTATGGATAGGTACGAGATCAGTTTATTACTTTTATTACCTGAAAAAAATGTTTATGAACGTTTTGTTTTGCTTATGGTGCGCTCTTCGGTATTACTTGAGAAGAGCTGGCTTGCTCCTTTTAACAGTTTCTTTTTGGTATCCTTTTACTGTTTTACAGGTACGCATTCTACCAGTAGCCATTCGAAATGAAAACTACCAAATTTTCCTCCTTTCAGCACGAGATCCTCAGATTCTATTCTAGATGCTAATAGAAATTACACTACTGGCTTTTGTCAATTGTAATTAAATGTTTCAAATTTTATTTTATTCAATAAATATGAAATTGTTATCATAATATTAAATATACATGGTATTCTAAAAATATCCAGAAAAGAAATAATAAAAGTGTTTACATTTATTTTTTTAATAAACAGTCGATGAAACGAACAACAATTTATAATGAAACGACCATTCTTTGCAAATGCCTCAGCCATCTAATTCTGCCTCTTTTTATGTTGGCTACAATATCTGGAGCAGCATATAGAGTTCTCAGTTCCTTATTTGTTCTCATTCGCCAGAGATTCAGTCCATACTTGGTTGGACCATATATTTTGTGAAGGATTTTTCTTTCCCACCTGTTTAATAATTTTTCATCGTGTGATGTCAGGGCCCATGTCTCACTCCCGTGCATAACAACCGGCTGAATGATCGTTCGATATACCCTTATTTTGAGATTGCAGGATATGTTTTTACTTTGAAAAATTTTTACTAAAGACCAATAGCACCTGTTTCCTGCTATTATTCTTGATTTATTTTCTTCTTTGATACTATTGTCCTCAGTGACAATAGCACCCAGATACTTAAACTTAGGCACTCTCTCGAAGGAATATCCAGCCCCCTCAATGTATCTATGTCCTCTTTCCTCTCTAGTTGTTTATGTATGTATTTGGTCTTTTCTTTATTTAGTGTGAGTCCTACATTTCTTGCTGCTTTTTCACACTCCTCGAAAGCTCCTAGGAGTGTATTATTAGTTCTTCCAGTAATTACTACATCGTCCGCAAGTCCTAACTGTTGGGTTAGTCGCTGGTATATACATCCTCCTTGTCTAGTGCGGATCTGTCTCATAACTACTTCTAACATTAAATTGAATAATATTGGGGAAAGAGGGTCTCCCTGTTTAACACCTTTATGAATTTTAAAATCTTTTGACAGCTGTCCTTGGATTTTCACTACTCCTTTACTTTCCTGCAGGGTCATCTTGATAAGCCTGATAAGCTTTATGGGGTATCCCAAGAATTCTAATTTTTGATATAAGACATTTCTCTCTATACTGTCATATGCTTGTTTATAATCAATAAAGATGTGGTGTAGATCGACATTCCACTCATGGCATTTTTCAAGCATTATCCTCATAACAAAGATGTGATCTATTGTTGATCTTCCTAGGCGGAATCCACATCGATTATGTTATTAGTATTCGAATAATATTATATGAATAATATAAGAAGTATATTATTAATATGGATAAATATAGTATTTTATATTATAATGTAGTAAATTGTATGGATAAATAATATATGAGTATAAGGTATTCATTTAATGTTTAAAAGTGATATAGAATAATAAATCATCATTTGGTGGCTGCTTTTGCTAAAAAGGACCATAATGCAGAGTGCTGAAGGAATTTTAAAGGTTGGAAAACATGGGGGCTGTGTTAGTATGTGGTGGTAAATTTTGAATGTCTACCGCTAGAATGTGCTCTGGTTAAACAGGAATTGGTTACCGAAAAGTAACTGTTTAAAGGAGCAAGCCACCTCTTCACAAGGAATACCCGCTTTTCTACTTTCCAAATAGTTGGTTGCAGCTCGAAATCACTTTTTCTTTTTAATTAAAAATAAAATTATTTTTAAGGAACTCACATTAGATGAAAGTGATTTTCTTCATGGAACATATAGGGTAGAGGTCAACTGTTTTTGGTAATATTTTAGCATATTTACATATGATTGCTAACACACCAAAAGTGTTTTCTCTGTTATTATATAGAGTTACTGCTTGAGGTACTTTATGTCCAACACTGGTATTTGGATTATTTAGTTTACCTTTACTATTTTAGACCACACTTGGTAAAGTCATAATATCTATTGACAAGGGCTTGGGAATGAGTGGAAACCGACAGCTGTTATCTACCTAAAGACATGTTTCCACTTGAGTATACATCGTGTGGTTGTTCCTAGGGTATCTATTTGTGATGACTTTCTCTCTGAAGACAGTTGTATGATTCAATAGTCACTCCAGTCTCATCACCAGCAAAAATTTTATCAGAGCAATGTTGTGTGGCTTGGTTTTTTTTTTTTCTTTTTCTTTTTTTTTTTTTTTTCCTTTCTTTTTTTTTTTTCTTAAATAATTTTTGTCAGACCCTATATTTTTCATTTCCATATCAAATTGTCACACAAGACAGAAAGTTTAAATGTTTACACTCATTTTAAAAATCATAAGTTTTATTACATAATAAATATTTTATAAAAAGGAATTCCAGCTGAATTAAAAAAAAAAAAAAATAATAATAATAAAATCGACAATGGGTGCAAAAGTTTGCCTGAAATATAAAAATTGTTTAACTTAAGTCACGTAGCTGTCTCATATGTTATAAACAGTTACAGTTTTAGAAAGCTATATGGTGCAAAACCACGTTCTGGACGCCCAAAAGTTCTTTTGGCATCGGATGAATGGTTAATTATTAGGAAAATCCACGGTTTATTGCTTTAAAAATAGCTGTTAAAGCATGTTTTATGAACAGACCGACAGACAGTGCTAGTATTGTAACAAATGAACTTAAAAGAAACAATTTGTATTTCCATTCAGCACCTAAGAAATATTTCGTAAGCAAACTGAACTAAAAGAAAAAATATCTTCATTCAAAAGAAAATGTTAATAGTCCTATTGAATTGTGGGTGTGGGTGTTATTTATGGATGAGTGCAAAATAGATCTTTTTTGCCTAAGAGATTGCCAGAATGTTTAGAGGAGACCGAATCAAATCCAAGAAATTAGTGCTTGTTAAATATGAAGTAGGTTCTGTGGTGGTTTGGAGGTGTGTGGGAGCCTCTGGTGTGAAGAAGTTGAAGTTTATTGAAAGGATAATGGATTATATCAAATATAGAAGCATCCATAAAAAAATTAGGTTGAAAAATTATAGCTAACAGCCTAAACATGAAATTTGAAATAATCATCCAATGCCAAAAAAACTTTTGGGTGGCCGGAACAAGGTTTTGCACCATAAAACTTTCTTAAACTGTACTTGTTTATAATATATGGAACAGTTGCGTGACTTAAGTTTAACAATTTTTATATTTAACACAAACTTTTGAACCCATTATCGTTTCTATTAATTTTTTTTTGTAATTCAGCAGGAATTCCTTTTTCTTTCCATCCCATTGTTAAAAATATGAATGGTAGTAAACATAAGTAAGATCTGATAAGAACACTGGCCTAATTCCACTCACAACACAGGGATAATCTGCAGTAATTCCCTTCTTTTATATATCTACATCATAGTGTTCCAACACTTTTTGAGCATGTTTTTCAGGCAATTTTTGATGTTAATATAGTTAATTCTGGAAATGGTTGAAATGTCATAATTTCTTCCATGCATATTTATTTAATCTAGAGTCTATCCTCATTGTATTGATACCAGCTGTGTACACTCCGGAAATTTATTCTAGTTAAAAAACGAATAAAACCAAAATTTTTGTTTGTGTTCCAATACTTTCTACACTAGCTCTATGTTCACTTGTGGCACATGCACTCTCAGATACCTGCACTTGCTTTTCTACAAGATGTGTCAGGCAGACCCATATCCATTGTTTGTCTAGACTTTTTTTTTGTCTCAATTTACCTAATATTTTCCACAAAGTATTTTGAAATAAAATTTATGCTGCAGTTTGATTTTATAATTTTTTTGTATAGTTTTATGGATGTAAATGCCTCGACTCTTGCTTTTCTTTGAATCTTTTCATTTGTAAATTGTTAAAATAATTGTATACTTTTTATTCATCAATTAAATTATATGTAATATACAGTCAGAGTCCAAAGTATTTGTACATCTGTTATACGAGGGTGAATCAAATATAAACGGTAATTTTCAAAATTATATTTATTGAATAATATTATACAGAAACTATACCTTCAACATTTTTCAATGTAGTCTCCTGCATTATCTACACACTTCTGCCACCGATTTGGAAGCTTGAATATTCCCTGTTCATAAAAAGACTGAGGGCAAGTTTTTAACCTTTCGCGCACGTGCTTTTCGACGTCTTCATTGTTTTCAAATCGTTTTCCTCCAAGTGATTCTTTCAGAGGCGCAAACAAAAAATAGTCACAAGGGGACAGGTCTGGACTGGAATCGAAAATGGCAAGTAAGGAGTGGCGAAGGAAGGATGAAGGCTGCCCAGTGAAAGCCAAAACTCGTCTCTCAGCCGGAAAAGTTCTTGCAACAATTTTTTTTGACTCGAGGGGAGTTCTACTCATTGATTTTCTTCACGATCAACGAACAGTGAATGTGGCTTACTACTGCCAGGTGCTACAGTCAGCAAAAACCAGTTACCGGAACAAAAGACGAGGTGTGCCCATTAGAGATGTCATCCTTCTCCATGACAACGCAAGGCCTCACACCGCATTGTTGACAAGGGATAAATTGGAAAAAATGGGCTGGGAAACTCTCGAACACCCTCCTTAGAGTCCAGACCTGTCCCCTTGTGACTATTTTTTGTTTGCGCCCCTGAAAGAATCACTTGGAGGAAAACAATTTGAAAACAATGAAGACGTCGAAAAGCACGTGCGCGAATGGTTAAAAACTCGCCCTCAGTCTTTTTATGAACAGGGAAAATTCAAGCTTCCAAATCGGTGGCAGAAGTGTGTAGATAATGCAGGAGACTACATTGAAAAATGTTGAAGGTATAGTTTCTGTATAATATTATCCAATAAATATAATTTTGAAAATTGCCGTTTATATTTGATTCACCCTCGTACATTATATGAAATAACAAATATTAGCGTTATTTAATGGGATTGATTTAAAAAAAACAAGACCATTTAATGTGTATGTCAACACTTTTATCAATATATTTTTTAATTTATAGAACATTTGACAAAATAGCACATAAAGAATAATTCAAAAACAAAAATAACAATATAGGTCAAAAGTAATTGTACACTTAATCAAATTTATATTTATTATTTATATTCGATAACTTTTAATATTCAGTTGGGCTCCCTTTGGCTTTTAATATGTGCTGTGGTATTGAATTCACTAATTTTTGAGTTTAAGACACTGGAATTTTCGAATTATAAAGTCGTTTATATTTTGATTGTTAGAAACACACCTTATTACAACTTGATCTTTAAACTATTTCCACATATGCTGAATGGGATTAATGTCCGGTGATTAAGGTAAGGGATCTTCGACTTAGGTTTGTTGTAAAGGATCCACATTTTGGATTTCCAAGCAGTAAACTTGGGATTGTTATCCTGTTGAAAAATGTTTTCTCCAATTCCAAATTTTTCAGTACTGATTAGGATATTTATTGTTTGTTTATTTCTTGTAACGTCACTTTATGCTGCTATGGCTAATCGGACGCGAATATTTATTGTTATTACATTGATACATTTTATGTGGTCCATTATACCATCGATAAATTCAAAACACCTCACTCCAGGAGCATTCAAACAACCGCAGAACATGAGTCACTTTCCTCCATTCTTAACAGTTGGAACTATATTTCTTATTTGCATTACTGTATTTTCTTCTCCTTAATTTTTGTTCCCTCTTAAGGTTAAACATTTTAATTTTACATTTGTCGGTAAATATTATCCTATTCCAAAGGTGACTATCATATATTTATGGTCTTTGGCACTTTGATATCTTAATATTCCTTATTGATGGTTTTCTCCTAGCTGTTCTGCCATGAAGCTCATTCCGTCTCAAGCATTGGTGCATTGATGAAACATTCTCTTGTTCCCCTCTTGCTGACCAATGTTCATCCACTAATTTAGGGGCACTAATTATTGGTTTTATTTTAACTTCTATTGTGATATGTCTTTCATATTTGGAGTAAATTTTCCTCATTCATCCTTTTCTCTTTATATATTCGTAAGTTTTTCTTATTCCATATCTTTTAATAGAATTTTGGACTGTCACTTAGAGTGAGTTCTGTTCACTTCTCTAAGGGACCGTAACTCATTATGTAGGTGCACAATAATTTGTTGTCCCATTTTCAATTTACGAACAGCAATATTAATCACTAATAAGTGCTACACCTTTACAAATGATGCCTAGGTAAAGACTGATTGGAGGTAATCCTCAGACTATTAAGACAGGGGGTGGAAACAAAAGTTAAAGCCAAGTGTACGAATACTTTTGACTCATAACAATGAGTGCATCTTACTTTAATGTATAAGATATTAAACTAAATTCAGTCAGTTTTCTTATTAAAAAATATTAACTTTATTTTGAAGAAGAAGAAAGAAGAAGAAAATGAACTTTATTCTGGGACTACTTGTCCCCTAAGAATAACATATGATTACAGTACATAGGACAATCGTCTGGCTTTGATAATTAATTATAATAAATAATTACAATAGATAATAATAAAAATTGATAAATAATTAAATTATATGTTACAAGATAACTGTGACATCTTGTAAAATGATACATCTTATGTATACGATTATAATGTATATTACATAAATATTCACGTTTTACATTAGCTCGGAAGATTGAAAATGAAGGAGGTAAAGGAATAAATGATGTTTAAAGGAAGTAAGAGTGGATCTTTTTCGAATTGTGATGGGCAATGAATTCCATAACGAGGAAGCACGGATAATAAAGGATTTCTCGAAGGATGCAGTTCGATGCGCCGGAGTGTATAGGTTGATGGGTTGGGTTCTAGTATTTAAGAGGTGAATGGAGGAGCGCAGAGTGAGGAGGTCATGGATATAGGTGGGTTTTTTGGTTTTCAAGGTTTAAAATATGAGAGCACCCAGGAAGTATTGACGTCGAAAACCGGGGTACAGCCACCCGATTTCAGTATACCTGTGAGATATGTGAGAACGTCTTTTATTTTATAGTCATGAATCCAATATTATATATGTATAAAATAAATAAAAATGTAATTAATACAAAATAAAATAAAATTATTCTAGTGTACGAATACTTTTGTCTCTGACTGTACATAAATGTATTTGATATCAAATGTCAAGATCATACAGCTCTCAAATATTTTAGATAGTTACCTTAATTAAGTATTTTATTTTTAGACCATCCCATGAGAAATGGAACTTTAAATGTGTGCAATTATACATGTTACACTTCAAAATATCTAACTAGTAATCCTAATTTTTCCTATGATTGTATCTTATTATGACTTCATTTTAAAAGAAATTCACCATGATGTTAGAGTTGAAGAAAATAATGAACAAGGATTATCAAGTTTTGGTTTTGGGAATTCCTAATGCGAATAACATTAAAAAAAAAATAAAAAAAAAAATAGCCCTCCTAGTAACAAATGAGATTAATTTACTGAATATTCTCTGTGATTATATCACTTAAATTTACAAATCCATAAATAGTCACTATATGCTTGATAATTTGGAAATGTCAGTCTGTTATTCTGAGTCACTTAGTCAGATACAAATACAACAGCCATACAAGCCCTCGACCAGCCATATTAATATTTAAAAAAAATTATAGTAAATCCATGGTCTACTTTAAACCATTTTAGTCATAGTTTTCCCTGAACAGTCGGAGAATCAATCTAACAAACTTGGACCTCAGCTACAGCTATCAACAATATTTCTATACTTTAATTATACACTCTTAAGTAATCTTCATTTTCCAAGAGTGTCCTTTCTACATTTCAATTCTAAATAGATCTGGAATCACACCTAATATGTAGGTATATCAATCAGTCTGAGTAATGAATGAACTAAAATAAAAGTATGTAGTGATAAAAGTTTTGAAGATTAATAACATATTAAACAAAATTTACTTTGATTAGAGGTTTAAAACTCCAGAGAAACATGAAAATGGAAAACAGTTATTTTAGTTAGTTTTACAACTTAAAGCCTATGAATTTATCAAACAAACAGGAATCTTTTTCATCTCTGCTGTTTAGTACTTGATTAGTATGATGTTAATTAGTATAATAAGGATTTAATGCATCCATGTCTTAGTGGTATCTTGTCAAAAGCTTACATTTAATGAAAATAGTTAAATTATTGAAAATACATATTGCTGATGTCTCAAATTCACCTCTCTATAGGAAATATTGACTAGGCTTAAAATTCTATCTTGTCGGTTTGTTGTTGTATACTTCCCTTATCAGTATTGTTAAGAAGCTAATTCTACATTCAGCAGAACTGAATGTAGTTAGCGAATGCTGAATTTTTTATTTATTAATTTTTTTTTTTTTTATGGATGTCAGGTCTCTACATTCATAAAAAAAGGGGGTTGGCTGTGTCATGTACACGGCCGTATGTTGTACTTGAATACGTTTTTGTAACGGGTTATATTTTTTGAATAAACTATTTTTAATTATGTATTTAGGATAAAAGCAAGGAAACAAATAATTATTGTGTTACAATATAACTTTATTATTTATAAATCTGTGGTACGAAAAGTACGACACAAATGGCAGACTAGATACATCGAGATTTCTGGTAAACGTTAAATCAATGCACGTATTACCTACGTTGTTGTAGAAGTTTCAATATAAGACAAATTGAACTCACTGAGCATGAAGTTGGGCAATGAGCGGTTTTGTGAGACACCAACATTTAAGTCTAGGTCTAACAAAAGCATTCCTGTATATATATATATATATATATTAACTATTCACTAATAAAGTTGGTGTGGCATGCTAATTGGTCAACAGTGGAATGGTATGGCCTGAAGCCTATTGTTATTCTAAAATCGTTTGTTTTGTCTGATGTGCTTGTGTTTAAGAGCAATCATTCTAGAATTTAGAAAATTATACTTAACAAATATTATAAACCAGGTCATTCCAAAAGTCCTGTAATTTCTTTAATAATTAAGATTTATTTAACCTGTACCATCTTTTTTTTAATTCTATTTTCAATTTGACCCTTTCCAATGTGAACAATATTGTTTACAGTCTTTGAAATAGGGATTACCTTTTAATACAGTAACTGATAAACGTGCAAAGAAATATATCAAAATGGTGAGAGCTTAAATTCCAATTTTGAATCTTAATATTGAATTGAATATTTTGGTTATATTTTATTTAACGGGTTATATTTTTTGAATAAACTATTTTTAATTATGTATTTAGGATAAAGGCAAGGAAACAAATAATTATTGTGTTACAATATAACTTTATTATTTATAAATCTGTGGTACGAAAAGTACGACACAAATAGCAGACTAGATACATCGAGGTTTCTGGTAAACGTTAAATCAATGCACGTATTACCAACGTTGTTGTAGAAGTTTCAATATAAGACAAATTGAACTCACTGAGCATGAAGTTGGGCAATGAGCGGTTTTGTGAGACACCAACATTTAAGTCTCAATTTATTATAACTAGTGTAGTAAGATCAGACACGTAATTGGGTATAATTTTAGCGATGTTTTTGGAATATTTTAACAACGATCGTAACATAAAAGAGTTTAATTTCTGCTAACGCTTTGCCCGGGTGGATACACACACACACACGATTGCGAATTTGAAGATGCCATTGGCCTTTACGTTTACTAGACAGACATCACCAGGTTTTGCATCTCTCATTTCCAATACATTTCCGAAATGTCAATATTAATTCTATTCTTCTTCTTCTCCTAGCGCTACAGACCGAGGTGGTCCTTGGCCTGCTTCAACATATGTTGCCACGTGACTCTGTCCTCCACCCAACGGACGCCAGCCTGTCTCATGTCCTCTTCCACCTTTTCCTTCCATCGAGCTCTAGGATGGCCCTTTGCTCTGGTGGCGAAGATTTTCCCTTTGTATACCTTTATCACCTGCCTGTCTTCATTCATTCGTTTGAGATGGCCATACCATTTCAGCCTGCTTATTCGTATAAAGCTTGACAAGGAAAAATCGTTGTAGACATCGTATACTTCTTTGTTTTTTCTACTTCGCCACGCTCCGTCCTCATACACTCCGCCAAACATTCAACAAACATTCAGTCAAGTCTTTCGCATGTTACCTTGTTCATCACCCAGCATCACCGCCATAACTAACAACCGGCCTGATTAGGGTTGTACATCCTGATCTTATTTTGGCGCGAGATCAAGTTGCTTTTTATTAGGTGGCGAAGAGTGTAGTAGGCCTTGTTTCCTGCCAGAATGCTTCTTATAACTTCCTCTGTTTCATTGGCTTCGTTAGTCATTAATGATCCTAGGTACGGATTCCCTACCCAAATAGCTGACACTATTTCAATGTTTTCTCCGTCTGAGTTGCAATAAGGTGGATGTTGCTGCCTCTTTCTCCCTACGATCATTAGTTTAGTCTTTTCAGTATTTATTTCAAGGCCGGCTACTCCTGCCTCCTTTTTCAAGGTAATACATACGTCTTCGATTGCCTGCCTGCTTCTTCCCAATATCACTACATCGTCCGCAAAGGCCATTAATTGCACTGATTCATTGATAATTGTGCTATTTTCCTCTATCCTTACTTTCTTAATAACGTTATCAAGAACTAGTTTGAATATCAAAGGGGCCAATTGTGCAATTCCTTGTCTCAATCCATTTTTTATTTCTAAAGTCTTTGATAATTCTCCGTTCACTCTTATTTGACAGTTGGTGTGCCTCATTGTCATCTTCGTTAAAACTATTAGTTTAGGAGGGATCTTTGCTTCTTCCATAGCCTTATATACCACAGATCTGTATGTCGTTCAAATGCCGCTCTGAAATCAATAAACAATCGCCATGTCGCCACATTATACTCCCACATCTTTTCATCAATCTGCCTGAGTGTGAAGATTTGGTCAATGGTTGATCGATTCCTTCGGAAACCGCACTGGTATTCGCCGACCGCCCTTTCATAATATGGTACAAGTCGACTGTATAATAACGCCGCAAAACTTTTATAGACAACATTCAGCAGCGTAATACCTCTATAGTTGCTGCATTTCTTTAAATCACCTTTCTTGGGAACCACTGTGATTATTCCGCAATTCCATTTTTCCGGCATGTATTCTTCCTCCCATATCCTTTCTATGAGCCTGTGCATCTCTCTCAGCATGACAGGGCCCATGTGTTTGAAGAACTCGGCATTTATATTGTCCATGCCTGATGATTTATTCCTCTTCATTTTAACTATTACTTCTTCCACTTCTTAAAAAGTTAGAGGTATTTCTTCCCATCCGTTTTCTTTCATTTCCAATACATTTCCGAAATGTCAATATTAATTCTATTACAATCAGTAAAGCTATTGATGTTGCGATATATGGCGACTCCACCGGCTTTGTGACTTGATGGTAATGATACTGCTACCGATGATGTAGAGGCTGTTTGTCTGCTCTTAGCGGTATTACAATATGATCTCAGGTCAAAACTAGGCACATTCAATGGCATGGAATTTTCCATCCAAGTTTCGCTGATTGCCAAATAATCAGATCGGTTGATGATTGTATCGGTAGAGATGTTTTCTGAGTGCGCGACTAAGCTTTATGCATTAATGGCGGTATAAAACAATGCTTATCAAGGAACTTTTACGTTCCCGGCACTGCTTGACTCGGTCATATGGTGTTTTATTGTTCTTGAGAAGCTCTTTCCAACCGTATACGGTCTCTGTATTTTGTTTGCTTTTAGACGCTTATTGGCCGACTTTATATATTTTTGATAATATTGTTTTATTCTAACACCTTATTATATTTACTGTCACTACTTTAAACTAATGTTTTATATACAATCGACAGATTTTGATGTTAGCTGACGATTAAAACTTTAACGAACATCGTAGCTTCTCCGAGTCAAAAGTTCTACTAATTTCAAATTTCGATATGCAGCAAAATAACCTCAAAATTGCGGGGCTCCCCCTCCACCGCACGCGATGCGTCACTTTTCTCGCTTGTCGTAATGAATTCTTTGATCCTTTAGCTATCCAGTGGTATAATTTAATTTTGAATGTAGATGATAGATTCGAAACTACAACGCCAAACTGTATCCCCCAATTTTGTTATCATTAGTTTTTTTGGATCGCCCCCATGTAGAAGCAAATTTAAAGACGTATTCACGTAAAAAAATAAAAATCCACTTTGGAATTATAATTATAACATCTTTAATCACATTCATCAATTTTTAAGGTCTTATCCTCCTGGTTCATTGAATTAAAAAACATACTCTTAAACTGGTAGATATATTTTTTATGGTATATTGTTGATGCTATGTAGATTTGGGTTTGATAAGGAGAATTTTTAAGAACTTGTAAAATTTTAAAGTCCTGAAGAGCTCCAGTTATTCAGATAGTAATTAAAGCATTTCAAAATAGAAGATAATATTTTTTTCAACGTACCCTATTATTTGGACTACTTAAAACTCAATTGGGGTGGTAATGTTCAATGGTAATGATCAATGAAATAGTCTATGATATTGCTTTATGGTTTTGGACTGGAAGTTTAGAAACAGACCTTTCATCAGACCATATCCCTGTTCTGCTACTCTTACAGTCAAATCCTGTTCCTAGACCCTCTACACCTAGACGGATTACAGGACGAATAGACTGGGACAAATTTCGTTACGATTTAGAAAACAAATTAGACTTGAAAATTCCACTCAAAACCAAATATATGATATCGACACCGCATAGATAAACTGACCACATCAATATCCATAAGCATTAACGATAAAACCTCACACTAAAAAAAAAAATTAAAATATTTTCAGACTAACTTGCAACACCATATTTGCGACTTAATAATAGAAAAACGTAGATCATTAGCGAAGTGGTACAGGACTAGATATCCATCAGATAAAATAATTACTGCTAATTAACAAACAAGCTTAAGACAGAAATTAAAAAAATCAAAAATTACATAGCAATACAAAAAAACTTGAACAGAAACTGTAATCACCCTCTATTAACCGGAGCCAAAACCTGGTCAAAATCTGACGGAGTAAAATCACTCATTTTTGGCCAGCACCTTTTCCAAACTTTTAACCCACATCCCGATATCGTAAACCATACTCACCTAGAATATATTGAAGCAGAACTTAATATTCCACACCAAATGTCTCCTACCTCTAAAGCATTCCATCCTTCAGAAATATCTGTGAATTATCAGGAATAATTCACAGATTCCCTTCAAACAAAGCCCCTGGACGTGACCTAATTACTTCCCATGTCCTCTCCTCCTCCATGGGTAAAACCTAGAAAAACTCATTTTAAAACGTTTGTATCCTATCCTAGAATCTCATCATGTAATCCCAGATCACCAGTTTAGATTCCGAACATCAGACTCAACAATCCAGCAATGTCATCGTGTGATGGACGTTGTCTTCGCAGTGGAGCGCGGAATGTGCTGCACGGGAGCCTTTCTCGATGTAGAACAAGCATTCGACCTAGTCTGGCATCTGGGACTGCTGTAAAAGCTCCATCAATTCCTACCTTCTGCACATTTCCTTATTATGCGATCCTATCTCAGTGATAGAACCTTCAAAGTAAACCATTAATTTTCCTATTCTCCCCTCTTCACCCAATCTACTGGTGTTCCTCAATGTAGTATTTTAAGTCCCATCCTCTACACAGTGTATACAACTGACATCCTGACATCCTATCACTGTTCTCACCGCTGAAGACACATGTGTGTTATTAGTAAATAATAATCCTTTCATTGCATCCCAATCACTACAATCTCATATTACTGACATTCAAGATTGGTGTCGACATTGGAAAATTAAAATAAATCCAAACAAATCCCATCAAATAACCTTTACCCTTCGTCATAAACCTACGACTTTCTGTCCTACAGTATCCTTTAATAAGTACATAATCCTACAGTATCCTATTCCACTAATTCCTGTTGAAGAGATCCAATATCAAGGACTCCACTTTGACAAACGTCTCACTTGGAATCCACACACTAGACTAAAACGGCAAGAAACTGCCCGTCGATACAGACTACTTCGACATTTACTAGACAAACGTTCAAAGCTCCCAATTAATTACCAAAGACTCATTTACATTATTGTGGTTAGACCTATTTGGACGTACGGAGTTTAGCTTTGGTGCTCCACTACACCATCTAATTCATCTCGTATGCCAATCCTTACAATCCAACACATTTACTTGATGTATATTATTTTGTATAATTGTAAATATCAATAAATGAAAAAGAAGAAAGTTTAGAATTTTTGAAACTGAGTCCTTATTCCCTTCGGTATAATTAGTATAAGGAATGGAAGGGTTCCACCCTGCAAAAGGTAAAGTATTACTAATTTTTAAAAAAATGTTCTATAGGTCTATCCCATGGTTGAAAATTCAAATTTTCGATCTCACTCCTGTGATATTTGTTGGTGGGGGGGGGGGTTCTTGAATTAAGATTTTTTTTTTAGTTTTTTGATCATAATTTTTGATAAGGAGACTTCATCAATATGTTTTTGGGAAAAATTTTATGAAATAATGCTAATCCGAGTAGTAGGTTTTTACTCTAAAACACAATGTCAGAAGTTACTAGATGTGATAGCTGTTTTAATTCAGCATACGCATAATGAAGTGTAATTAAACTAGGTATGTTGCTCGAGAGGTAAAGCGATGCATTAACGAAAATTTATAGTTTACAAATCAATAATATGAAATACTACAACAGCCTAGATTATTTGATTCTAAGCGAAAACCTAACTTCTTAGATTCAGTAGGACTTCCTGGCCTCCAAGTTTCAGTAACTTTTTCAATCAGCAACTCACTTTTGATTATCTCTACCATCTTCATCAACTATGTTGTCGGGGCTCTTTTCTCATGTTTGTCCACAGCAAGTTTTACAAAATAAGGATCAATGCTTTCCGACTTTTCTGAAGCTGCAGGATTATCTTTGCATGTTCGTGTAGTGCTTCTTTCCTATGATACAAGGTTCAGATTGGTGTAACAAAAAAAACAAAAAAAAAAAAAAAAAGAAAAACCAATTAAGATATTTGGATGAAATAATGTATTAGGTATATAAAACAATCATTATCACTATGTTCATTAATTTTAGTAATTATATTAGTCACATCAAACATGGAGTTCAATATTTCAGCTGGTTCTACAATTTTTGATTTATAACGAGCGCGTGGTAAAGAGTACATAACTGTCTACGCATGATTACAAGAGTCCACTATTCTATTTCCGTTAGCAGAATCACAAATATATCTTCGAATTCCTTTATAGGTGTGCGTATTTAGCTCATAATCGATAAAACAATTATGCGTCTTGCTATTAACGTATTCTTACTTTTATACTATAGCGATCTTTTAAATATTCGAGCTTTGATTCGCAGTCAGTCGTTATTTCCGCTAGATGATATACTACTGGTGGCGATAAGTGACAGTAGTTTCGCAGGGAGATGCCTTTTTGATCTGAGTTCCCTGGACTAAGTGTACCAAGCACTGGAGACTACAGTTGCTAGTGTCCCTGGTCCCAACACAATTTCTTTAGTATTAATTTATTTATATTACTATAAATACTATTTTACTATTTGTTTTTGTTATTTTCCGTCTTAGTAGTCCTCAGAAGGGAAACACCTCTTAGTCAAGTCTCCACCTCTTAATACAAGAACCCATCCAATCAACCTGTGCGCCTCTGCGCATAGAAACACATCGTTCAAAAAATCCTTTAAACGTCATCTATTTCTTTACCTCCTCAGTTTTCTGAGCAAATGTAAAATACGGATATTTATATCATAATAGTATACTTCAGTTGTACCTTTTTAAAAAATATCTCATTTGTTTGATACATTGATTCAAAACCCAACATTCACTTCCGTATGTCACAACCGGCCTTATTGCTGTTTTGTAGACAATGATTTTGGCAGATCGAGACACTTCTCGAGACCTTAGAACAAGGTCAAAAAGGCATTTGCTGCCAGCCGCTATTCTTGATTTGATCTCCAATTTCATATCATTTTGTTCCGTTATAAGAGAACCCAAGTACCTGAAAGTTTTGCTGCATCTAAATGTGTGCCCATTAATTTGAACTTCTTCTTCTCTACTTCCTTGTAGCCAACTTGAAGCTTTCATGTGTACACCGTCTTACCTCAATTAATGCTTAACCCCTTGTTCATTGCCGCCCTTTCAAACTCTTCTAACACTCCCGAAAGACTACGTCATTTGTGTAAGCCATTACGCATGTTGGGTCAGCCTATTATAAATATCTCCTCCGGGAAATGTTTTTATAGTTCTAATCGCTTTTTCAAGGAGCAGATTGACTACTTTGGGTGGATAGAGGGTCACCTTGTCTTAAACCCCCAGTCACTTCAAATTCTTTTGATAATGATCCACCAACCCTAAGTTTCTTTCCAGGTCATTTCAGGTAATCTCACCAACTTTGATAAAACACCTAGAGTTCTAATATCCCTTGCCACCTTTCCCTATCTACTGAGTTCCCTTATCTACTTTCCCCCGCTTGAAATGCTGTAGACTTATGTTATACTCATAACTTTTTTCCAACATCTGCCTTAGAGGGAATATGGTGGATCATCCTTGTCTAAACCCGCACTGATAATCTCCTAAGGCTATCTCAGCCCGCCTTACCAATCTCCGGTTGATTGCAATGGACAACACCTTATATAAAGTTGACAGGAACGCTATTCCACGGTAGTTTATGCATGCCATCCTATCGCCTTTGTTAAAGATTGGGCAAAGGATGGCTTTGCACCAATCTTTTGGCATTTTTTCTTTAATCCATATACCCCATATCAATTTGTATTTACGAGTATGTGTGGTTACTGCCTGCCCTCCATACTTAAAAAATTCAACCGGAAACCTGTCAAGACCTGAGGACGATTTTTTGGGGACCCAATTATCTCTATTATTTCCTGTTCATCTGGTGGTTTCTCCTCTTCATCATCTCCCTCCTCAAGGAACGTAGTTCATAAGGTAAGTCGCTGAACTCCCATCTCTCGGACCCAGGTTCAATTCTGGTTTAAGCAGATTATTATTTATTCTGTTATATCACTCCAGGAATGGAAAAAACCTGGCGGTTCTGACCAAATCAACTTCTTGCAATAGCCATTGGTCAAGAAACATTACAACGTTACCAGTTGAGAACCCGAAACCCGTCATGTGTTCTTGGTCAGGTTTTAACTGATTTTTAATTTATTACCAAAATGGTTTTCCTTAAATGTTTTTCTCATAATATTTGTATTAATTTATTAATGTATATTTATGTATTCAATATGTTTTAGTTTTGTGGAAACATAATAGCTGGTATGAGCTTACTTAGTGATGCTGTCATGAGATTCTGTAATAAGGATAAATTTTCATTTTCTGTATTACTAAAAAGGCGATCCTTGTATGTTATTAGGTATGATTATATATATATATATATACATGTATATATATATATATATATATATATATATATATATATATATATATATATATATATATATATCTGTAAATATGTGTGTTTTTTTTTTAATATTATATACCCCATTGCTTTTATTCCTAGGGGGCCAATAAGATATGACTTCAGTCACGAAATTTTGTCAAATGACGTCAGCGCCTTTCGTGGAAAAAAAATTATCAAAACAAGGAGAATTTCAGTGATATGCCGAAGTCACCCTGGGCCGATCAACGAAGAAACACCACACTAAATAAGCTTATATACTTAATTTGTTAAAGTTTGGCAGTGTTTCAATTTCATTAGTCAATTTGATATTTGACGAAATTCATTGTGATTTTCAGAGTATATTTTTATACTTCGTATAGGCTGTTGATTGTTGATATCTTGAGAATGTATATTATGTAAATTTTACAATAAAGCTTTAAATTTTTGTTTTTAAATATTTATGTATTCCCTTAATAATCCAAGATAATGAATATTGATTTAGAATACATCCAGAAAAACTAGTGGATATACTGTTCATAGATTATACGTAAATAGATGAATAGATGTAGTGGCTTTCCAAATCGGTTGAAATTTATTATTTTTTTTGTTATACTTTTCATAATTATTCTTAATCTAAATTTTTTTTTTACAATGCCACTTTTTTTTTTTCAGTGGTGGCCACTGACGATCGTTCCGAATGGGGCGATGCGTCGCTCATTCCCATTCCCTCATTCCATAGGCTTAATAATTGGTTTAATATTACTAATAGTAATTTATTAATATTTACATTTAAAATTAAAAATATTAAGACATGATAAAGGTGGTTAGTTCAGACTTTGTTATTATTATAAATTTCATATTAAATCTAAATAAAAAAGTTGCATTATGGTTTTTATTATTATTATTATTATTGTCAATGTTTCAAAAGACGGATATTGGCAAACACTATTTATTATTATATACTAAGTTATACTTAAATTATAACAAAAAAATGGCTTCCAGACAATGCGTATAGTAAATTTACACTTGACACGTTTTACACAAAATAATTTAGCTTAACTGCTGTCGAGTGCAATCATTAACAAAAAAAAAGAAAAAAAAAAAGTCAAAACTGACAATAATTAAAAGAAAACATGACGGTTGTGATGAAAAATGATTTATTAAAAGTTTCAAGTCTAAAAAGAGAGATTTTATCAATTTGTTGAATAAGGAAAACATTCTAAATATTCAATCGCTTTTTTCCTAAAATATAATTTTCGCTCTTGAGAGACTATTCACACTTACCACAGAATTAGTATTTCTCAAAAATATAATAACTTATTATCTAACATCAATGAAAAATGAATTTAACGCGTTTATTCCATTCCGAATTTTGAGCTTCGAATGGTATAAGTAGCTCCATGGGTTTTCTCCAGTTTATTATTAATATATTTTTTGTTTCATACTGTGGTGAAAATAAAGAAAATACTTATTGATAATTTTTGATTGTTTTCACAACGTTTAATAATTATTAATTTTTAATGAAATTATTATGAAATAAAATACATCTTAAAACCGTAGTCACGGTATTACAATCAAAATAAATAATGAAATATTGTATTGTGGGGAATTTGTACTTTTGTGAAAAGGTGTTTTGTAGTTGTTCACCAAACTTTTTTTGGCCTTTGCCAGTATTCCACCCGCACCATCACTCCATTCCAAGAGGATTCACAGTCGCTCCACGGTTCATTTGGCGTGGAGCGGTGGATTAAAAAGAAATGTAATAGGTTATTTATTTTATTATTTATATTTTAAAACCATAAACCTTTTATGTTTTTAATTATATTATTTATTATAAAACCAGAAACTTTATTTATATTTCGGTGGGCATTTCCATTCCGGAAATAGATACTGTTATGACGTAAAGAAGCATAATACATCCAAAATAGTTAGCGGGAAAGGAGTGTTCTGTTAAAAGACTTAAGCAGGAAGAGAGTTTCCTTTTAAAAAACAAATCAATTTTCGGAAGGACAAAAAAAAACTAGTATCCTTCAGAGTCTCCACGTCTAGTTTTCGTCCATTTGAAAATTTATTAAATTTCATTTTTTTTTTTTAATAGACACTCTTTTTTGCCGTTTAATTCTTTTTACAGGACACTCTCTCTTTCCACCAAATATATTGGGTTTTACCTCTTTCTGTCAGCAGCTAACATTGTTGTTGAGTGGTTGGAGAACGTCTCTCGACCCCATATATTTAGTAACTACACTCGATCCTCGATTTACCGAGTCTCAATTAACCGATGTCTCGATCAACCGAGCCTCATATTTGTTTTATTTCTTTGTACAAGCCTTACTATGGGAAGGAGAGAACGAGGAAACTACTTACTAGGAAACGAATCGTCATTAACAATTCCTCATGAAGGTTTTTCGATATTTCTGGGTTGATGAAGGCAATTCAATATATCGAAGGCAGAACTGAGGCAGCATCGTCCGATTTGATGGTTTTAAGAAAATGGGGAGATCGTGCGGCGGCAGATAGAATAAATAAAAGTAAATTAGTGTTTTTTTCTGGCCATAAACTTTTTGATTTACAGCTACAATAATGGTACTTATGTATATTATTATTGCGTAAATAATAATAATAATTTTTTTAATTGATAGTATTACGTCAATTGACTAACGTTTTTGGTACCTCGATTAACCGGTTATCGGAGCCTATGTCGGTTCCAAGATCGTTAGTTAATGGAGTCCCAAGGATATATACTAAGTATTATTAAATAAGAGTAATTAGTGATCCTAATTACAATTTTGATTGATTAATTTTCCAACCAAAAAATAAAATGATCACGTTTTTCTCTTTTTTTGTTTTAAATTTATTTATCGCGATTAACGAATAATCATCACGATTAATAAATCACTGCTAACAAATTTGGATTGTGGTTAATTAATCATAATCGTTAATTTATAGTTTATATTAAAAACTTTTATGTGAATTATAAGTTATTGATGTCTGAACAGTTGTCTAGAAAAACTAAACTAAAACTACACAAGCCATTAATTAGACCAGTGGTTAAATATATAACCGAAAGTTGGTGTTGAGCCCAAAATGAGATCTGAAAGTTTTTGAAAGATAGGTAATAAGACGCTAGCGGCGCAACACAAGTAGGCGGAATATGGAAAATAAAAACGAATGAAGAAATAGATATGTTAAAAGGATAAAATATTGTAAAGTTCATTAAAGTAAAGGGATTAAGGTGGGCTGGCCACGTCAATAGAATGACAGCAGATGAAATGCCGAAGAAACTTCTAGATATGAGAATGACTGTAAAGAGAAAAAGGGGAAGACCGCGAAGTGGGAGAATGAAGTAGCAAAAGAAAACGTAAATTAAGAATAAGAAATTAGAGAATGGAAGCGGAGGACAGAGATCGATGGAGAAGAGAAATCCAGGAGGCCAAGGGTCACCCAGACCTGCAGCGCCGAGGAGTAAGTAAGTATTAAAAACTATTAATAAAGTTTTCGGACAACATAATATAATGTAGAATCAAGTTGGGTGCAGAGTAACATTATGATTAGTTTTGTTCTTTTCTAATTTGACTATGATGTTTTTTTAGTTTTTGCTCAATCCCATGTGCCTCCATCTTAAACAGCCGACATTAGGCGTCAAATTGCTGGATAAACGGAATTGTAATCGAATTTATATATATTTTTTAAATTCTGAAAATTTTGGTTAGTGAAGTTTTTTTTCTTGTTGGAAAACCTGTGATTTCTGGTAAGTATATGTCCCTTTTAATTTACAATCAGTTGGTGTTTGAATAGCAAACAAAGATTTCTGCAATTTCTGACCAATATAATTTTAACGGATTTTTGTTTTAAACGGTTGGGTGTGGGGTACAGTGTAACGTAACGTAACGTGTTATACTGTGCCTCCTATTGCTTTCTAGGTGTGTTACATCGAAAAAAAGAAAGACGTACATTGGTCTACAACATTGGTAATGACATTAATGAATATAAGATGATATTCTCATATAAATTTGTTTATGATTAATTTTGTTATCCAAATATTTGTTATGGAACACAATTTATGCTAAACGTATTCTATTTTTCATATTTTATTTCATTCAATGTACGTTTAGTCTACTGTTATAGTGTATCTCATGTTGTTTTATTGTACCTCTGACAGTTTACGCTGGGACAAAATGTAAAAATTGATTTCAGATAACTAAAAAAATATTCATCTAATTGTAAGTATAATTTCGATATTATATCAAGTGTAATATGAAGATTAAAGGCTGCTGATTTTAGGGCAAATAATTAGGAGATGGTTTTATTAAACGGTAGTTTTTCTAAAAATAAAAATGACTTTTTTGTTACATACCGGCACAAAATGATTTCTTTCTTTTGACTTTTAATTGAAAAGGTCTCTTTTTTTATTGTTATTTTTTGGTTATTTATGATTATATTAATAATGGATTAATAAAAATAGTCGATTGGTATCTATAATTATTTTTAACACTAGTCACGCGATTGAGACATTTTATAGGTTGGGGATTTCCAGGACTATGAATGGCTGAGTATTATATTATTGTATTGAATTTAATCATGGTCTCGCTTATGTTCTCTTATTTATTTATTTATTTTTTTTGGTCTTTATTATTTTTTTTAACTTAAAAGACAAGAAACTGCTCGTATCTGACTACTCCAACAATTGCTGGACAAGCGTTCAAAGCTACCAATAAATTATAAAAGACTATTACATGACAGTAATTAGACGAATTTGGACGTACCGAGTTAAGCTTTGGGGCTCCACTAAACCTTCCAAACCTCCTTGTATTCACTTATCCATAAAGATCATAATGTTCCACATGTTGCTTATTTGTCCCAAACCCAACCTATCCTTTCATTGTAAACTCCATAACCATTCAAATCCACTAGTATCGCAACTTGCTTCGCATTATATTCCAGATAATCCTCCTACGCTGTAAAGAAAATCGTCAAGAGTGCTAGTAGCGCTACTTATGGGCTATTGAAGTGCAACTAGTGAGTAGTTCTTTACATGCTATTGAGATGTCATTATTATCATATTCTCGCTTGTTGTATTCTATTATGTAAAAGGACAAGCCATTTTTCGTTTGTGATCACTAACCGCGAAAACTACTGAACCAATCTGTACCAAATTTTAACTACACCATCTTCATAGTTCAGAGAAGGTTTAGAAATAATAAATTTTACACATAATAATTAAATTGTTGTTAAAAAAGCGATAAATATGTGGTGCGCAGTGAAGTTTTAACATTGACCGGTAGGTGGCGATCGCTATTGAAGAGAGGTTACAATGATACGGTGTTATAAAGAGCTAAAACTTGATAATCAAATTAGTTTAATTCAATTAAATTGTTATAAAAAAAAACTATAAATATGTGGTGTGACGTGTGGAACCCAGTGAAGTTTAAATCTCGAACGATTTGTGGCTTGCGCCATTCTGCAACTGAGTTTGCAGGTAAAACTATTGAACCCATCTGATATCAAATTTGAACTACATTATTTTGATTGTTTTAGGAAGGTTTACGGTATTAAAAGTTTATAATAATAATTTAAATGTACTGTGCTGAGGTACAGAAACGAGGTTTGCTACACTGCCATATATATCTATATGGTTAAAAATTTAAACCAACTAGTTTAAATCCATAAAATTATTCATGCCGAATTGCCTAATCAAATTCAGATCCTTTGCTTTTTGGTATCGTGTGTAAAAATATGATTTATGGATCTTTAGTTGTAAGCACTTATTATTCGCAAGAGTTTCTTAATAGTCTCCGGCCATCTAGATTACCAACTGATAGATTAAAATGAAAAATTGAATGCCGAATTATGCTTTTACGTAATCTCTAACCACCTAATCATAGAAATTGTACTAGGTTAAAAATATGAGCTAAGCGAGAAAATATTATTGAGGAAATAATTCTCAATTGTATAGTTCAATACATGAATTTAATCGATAAAATATTAAAATCTCAATCAGCTAAAATTACACGGTCCTAGGAAAAAAAAAAAAAAATCGCTCCCTTGAGAAATTATTTGTGATTTTTATATTTCCATGTGAGCTGAATTCGAATCTGAAGGTTAAAAAATTCTATCTAGCATCATTTTTGAGAAAGTAGACGTTGTTTTTGAAAAATTTTGAAATATTGAATTTTTTTAATTTATTTTTTTCACCCCCATAAACATTTTTTGAGAATTTCGTATTAACATGTTTGCCGAATTCGAATTAATAGCAAAAAATGTATCCATCACCATATTTTAGAGATTGTAGGTTTAAAAAAAAAAAAAAAAAAAAAAAAAAAAAAAAAAAAAAAAAAAAAAAAAAAAAAAAAAAAAAAAAAACTGTAATAGCACTTTTTTTCATATATTATTATTACTCTTTTTTTGTTGAAAACATTAATATATAAAATAATAATATTTAATACTGAACATAACTAATGTGTATATTTTTTCCTTTTGTACTCTGCATCACATGTCTCCTGGTAGTAGTGTCCAACAGTAATCGGCAAGCATCTTCTCATTGTATTTACCACTGTACCTTTTTTCAATTTGAGCTATCTCTTGATGAAATCGTTCTCCGTGTTCATCTAAAACTGTTCCCAAGTTGGGAGGGAAGGAATTCAAATTTGAATGCAAAATATAAATTTTTGAGGACATGATGCAACTCATGGCCTTATATGAAAAAAAAGCAATTCTTCAACAGTGTAATTTATACAACAAAGCCTGATACTTATGCTCTCTATTTTTTTTTTTTTTTTCATTTTGTAACACATTATAAAAGTTTCAAAATCAAATAGGTTTTTTAATTTGTTGTTAAATCTTTAAATGAAAAAATGCCCAAAATGTCAAAAAAACACCTCGTTGACTTCGGATTCGTTTTCAGCACATTTCAAAACATAAGGAAACAACGTTTTTGTTGAAGGGAGGAATCTGAAAAATATATCAGTTTTCAGTTTAAAAATTTTCCTCACCTAAATTATGTAAATAAAACGTTTAAAAATGGCCTATTTCTATTATTATTTAAATTTTTACACTCTAAATTTCAAATAAGACCATTTTTTAAAAATATAGGTTAGCGGAGATTTTTTTTAAACCTAAACCTGATATTATTTTTATACTATCAGTTTCAGATTCCTCACCTCCAAAAAACACGTAGAAACCAAATTTTGTCGAAATCAAAAATTAAATTTTTTTTTATGATTTTCAAAGGCAGGAGGCAGTAAATTTCTGAAAAAAACGTAAATAATTTGCGCTATTTCATATATTTCGCCTCCGATTGAAACTAAATTTTAAGGTAATCTAGAAGTCCTAAAACTGCATAGTTTAGCCCAAATCTGGAGGTCGCAGTATTTCTCCTTATTGAGATATCTTAAGTTATAGTTTACCTAGGAATTTTTTATTCTAATCAGTTATTGTCCACTAAAATCTGGAATTAACCCAATGTTTATGTATAAAAACCTTATTGTACGCTGATTCTTGTGATGCTATTACTATTGTAATCGGTTGAACACAGTAGTTGTTAAGACCGTTAGAAGTAGTTGATGAAATCTCATCTTCAAAATTTTAACGTCCTCGAAAGGATAACAAATCAATATTTTTTGATTTTGATAAAATTTCACATATAAGGGTTTTTTGGTGCGCTAAATCGATATTTTAGATCGGTTTTTTCATGAAAATTGTTTCCACAGATTTACAGTGTATTTCATTGCAGTTGTGTCATTTTTTTCGAGTTTTTGAGCACCCTTAAGCTGGGTCGTGTTTTGAGCATAACGGTAGTATTTTTATTTCAAATAACATACAAAACTACAATTTTGCGTGAAAGAATCATTTCTCTATCTCCAATGAGAGCTGAGAAAAAAAATAAAACGTGGTTTTCATATTTTATTTTTTCCTTGGCTCCCAATGCTCATTGGCGGCAATAACCCTAGTTTTGCACTATTATAGATCTCTACTACCTACACAAAAATCAGCATTCAAATCTGTGTTACAAGTCAAAACGCCCCCTTGTAAGTTCATTGCTTTGAAATGTAACTTATACATTTGTTAATATCAATAACTTGTTTTGTTTTTTAATGTTGTTATTTATTCAGTTTTAGAGATGCCATATGCATTAAATTCTTCATTTTTATAAAAACGAGGTCATATTAAAAAAAAAAAATGTCTTCAGTCATAAAGGCAAGAAATGACACAAAACGCGATTTACGAAGAATAATGATAGTTCCGTGAAATATTGAATCGTTTGTTTGTGTTTCCTGGAGTATTTCTTGAATGGGAATAGTGATTTGATAAGAAGTAGGTGTGAGGTGGAGGGGAGATGATATATAAGGGGACTCAGGGTGAGATGAACTGAGAAAGATGTGGATTGCCGTGCTTGTGGTTGCGGCAGGGCTCGCCTCCGTGCCGGCCCACGGTTCAGTCGACTCCGGTAAGTTCTTATGTAATATCTCCTCACAGCCTACCCACCACATTAACATTGTAATAAAAAAATACCCAGGCTAAAAGGAACTTTCCTTTTTCCCACTTAAAAAATCGAAACTTTAAGAAGAAACCCTTATCTTTCGTGTCAAAAGAAACCTCAATCATATTTAAGAATGGTTATCGAAGGAAAAATATCGATGTTCTATATCGGCGATATTTTTAGTTCTGAATCGATACACGATATATCGGTGAACAAAACTATCGATACATCTTGATTTATTTAATAAATGCTATTATAAAAATTCAAATCACGTTACAATGATATTCCTTATTATTTTATCGTTTAGGTAATTACATCGAACCACTGCTCCACCAATTTTGTCTGATATGACTTTAGTGTTTAATATATTTCTGTAGCTCGTATTCACCTTTTTTTTCACTTTATCTATAGGTTCAGAATACTATGCCCTATCCCAATTAATAATAAAATGAGTTACACAAAAATTTAATAAACAGTATAGAGCATGAATTCTTTCAAAAATAAAACCAATTCAAACTGCTCTCATGTAAAGTTACGGAAATGTGACACAGTTTTCTATACGTCCGAGATACAGATTTATATTTTGTTATTTCCACTCCCCTAATGTAAGAAATTTTTATTGTATATTTGTGTAAATGGATCTGTTGTCATCTACATTAATCATTGCCTTAAGGTAGCATTAATTCTGTACTATTTGGGAAAAACTAGATAAGTTGATTTTTGTCCACAATAAGATAAATATTTTGGGCATCCCATATTGGAGTCCTACTCATCATGTATAAGTAGGCAAGTTGTAATGGCAATGTTATCCTTTTATACCTCCAACATGGGTTCCTCAAAGTATTTATTTTATTTTGGACAAAAATCAACTTATCTAGTTTTTCCCAAATGGTACAGAATTCAATTAAAACGTGTCTACCTAAATAAAAAAAATGTGAGAAAGTTTATCAGAAGTTAAAAAAGTAACTTTCAACTTATGTTTAGTGTTTTCTATCGTGGTGTATAAAGATATTTTGGGTGGGAGCTATACAAAATTTTTGTTCGTAATCAATTGATTCAACATTATTTTTAATGTTCTTCATCCGATATATCTTTTGATACGCCTCACATAAAACCAATACCTTTTTTTTTTTACTATGAATCTAGGGGTATACGCTTACTTAAATTTTTACCCGATTTCTACCTATGGATTTTATATTTATAATAGATTTATTAAATGTTTGAAAAGCTTCCAAAACTGATTGGATGAAGTTTTCCAATATTACGCCCCTCGAGAATAGATTTGACAAATACCTAAAAAGGACCTGAATCGTAATTATTATAATTGAGTGGAATAAATAGTTTATTTAGTAAAATTTGTGGTTCAATTTCTTTCATTTCCACTACCTTTTTGGGGTCGAGATTTATCTGGAGGGACATCACGAGGATCCCCAATCTCCATCCAACATTCTTTAAACTTAAAAAAATAAAACTTATCTGATTTAATCCTCTTCAGAGCTCTATACTGTCAGTGGCTAACAAATGTCTGAGGATAAACACTGTTTTTTATCACGAAATCACAAAATATCTTAAAGTCAAGTTTAAAGAAAATATAACCCATTTTTTAGACAATGTAACACATTGTGAAAAACAGAAAAACAGTGATTAGTTCAACGTCGTTATCTGTATTTATTTTAAAATATGAATAGGAACACAATTATTTCAAATATTTAAAATTTAAGAGTAGTTTATTATGAATTAAACATTAGACAGTCGGTACATATACTTAGATTTCAATATTATGAAGTCAGTGATTTAATTCCCACATATCGTTATCTGTGGATATCAGGAACAGTAACTATCCCTATATTTTTTTACTTAATTTATTCCTTGTTGATGATGGTTCGCTCTGATAAAAAAATTATCGCTCTGTTGGCTCTGAATTGGAAACAGTAGCAACATATTTCATTGCATTAAATAACATTAAACATTAAAACAATTTCCTTATTTAAACAAGTTTTATGATATTATGTTACTTTTTTTTTTTTTTTTTTAAATGTTTTATTTTTTATAATATAGAGAAAACGATATATCGTATGGTACATATCGATAAATCGATATGTCGTAAGAAAATATTGGATTATCGGAAGAAAAATATCGATTTATCGTTGTATTGTGTATACCCATCCCTAACCTTAGGAATTGAATATTAGACACATGGATGTTTGCATTAACTTTAAGCAAACTGAATTATTATTTATCACTACGATGTCGACATCTTAATCACTGATATGCAGTAACTATTAAAATGTTAACATCTTCAGGGAAATATAAAAAAAATACCCACGCACAAAGCAATGAGGATATATTTTAAAATAAAATTGTTTTATTAGTCAGATTCCTTGGTCTGATTATTGAGGTCTATGAATTATTTTCTATTCGAGAATCCTTTAAATATGGACTTTAATATTTAGATGAATGGCAAACTAGGAAGTAGAGTTAGGATTAATTAGTTTTTTAAAAACTCAATTAAAATTTTAATTTTGTTTTATATTTTTAAAAAATTATCAAAGTAGCAGTGACGTGTTAAAAAAAAGATTGATGATTACATTTGTTCTCTTTCAAAGAAAATTAAAAGTATATTATTTAAAATATTGGTGTGTTATATTTGACTGAAGACTATTTTACGATGAAGTAGATGATATGGGTGTGCTCAAACTTATTGTCCCGACGTTTCGGCTTACAGTATAAGCCTTCATCAGGGCTAGAAGAAAAAAATATATATGAAAAATAAGTAAATAAAAAAAAATATAAGGTAAAAAACAATAATTTTTTTTAAGAAAAGAAGATGAGTGGATATAGTTAATGAATATAAATAGATAAATAAACTTTAGCATATAGCTAGTACATTGCAAAAAAGGAATAATTAATATTTAATTTTTTAAAAATCTTTTTATTGATATTCACAACTGTATAGTAGTATATAAACATCCAGTAAATGTGTGAAAAATAAATACAGTAACATGACAATAACTTGTAAAGCACTACCCATTGGTAGCTCTGAATATAATTAATTTTGAACCATTATTAGTATTGTAATACTTTTTTTTTCACTTTCTCCGCTCATCTTTTTTATATTTATAATGTTAAAAAAAAAAAAAAAATGTTAATATTTTGTAATTTTCAACCTGTTTTTGTTCTTATATTTTTTAATTTAACTTTTTGTTTTTTCTTCTATCACTGATGAAGGCTTACTCTGTAAACCGAAACGTCTGCAAAATAAAATAAATAACTAGTTAATTGTGTATCCCAGACTGCACCCTAATTATCTACTATATATTTTTTTTGTATTAATATATTGAATAAATATTACAAGCTTTATGTGTATGTGAAATGAGTATTATGAATAGCAATAAATTCGTTCTTACAATACGTACAATGAAAGTTAAAAAAAAAATACTGTAAATAAAAAATTAAAATAAACAACCTCTAATTATACAAGAAATAAAATAAAATTTAATAAATAATAATATACTAAAAATTAGGATAATAATTGTAGAAAACAAATAAACCAAAATAGAAAAAAAAAATCTTAAATACAATTATAGTCTCTGCAAAAACAGAAAAAAAAGTTAGGACATATTATTTTTCGTTTTGAGTGGCAATTATCTGTAAGCAAGATCTTGCAATAGAATGTTTCATTATTTTAATTTGAATTTTTTCCCCAATTTTAATTCAATCTTTGCGTACGATTGTGTTTTTAACTTATAATTTAATTTTGTTTTATTTTTTATTATAACTATTTATTTATTTTTATTTATTCAATGTTTTATTTTTTTAATTTTAGTATTTCATTTTATTTATATGTATATTGTATACTTTATATTGTTTATGTATAGGAAGTTCTTTTCTGTTATATTTTTATTTATTTTATTTTATATATACAATTTTTTTTTCTCTTTGTGCATAATGTGTGAATGTGATCATATGCCATCTATATTGCCTATTGCCCACATTTGTGGCAGATTGTAATAATTACTCAATAAAGGTTCTATTAAAAAAATTCACTCTTTGCAACAATTAATGAATCAGATGTAAATGCAATCGGCATAAAGGGACATTAAAAAAAATAAATTTATATTGAAAATAATTTGTTTCTTTTTATTATTTATAGTAATGAATCGGTTCCAAAATTTTTCGATTCCGATACCAATAACGGTAACAGAAAATCGGTTCTCGATTCACTATACTGACACCTGGAGTTAATTTACTTTAAAAAAGAAAATGCAGTAAACAAAACAATGCTTATGAACGTTAAAAAAGCTGCAGTAATTGCAGATATAAAATTTGTTTACATTACAAAAATCTTTTCTCATCTACAACACATAATATATATGGCTTACTATAATTCAGACTATGTGAATTTTATATTCATATAAAATTGTTTTGCATTTTAAAGTATTAAATATGTAAATATATATATATATATATATATATATATATATATATATATATATATATATATATATATATATATATATATATATATATATTTATTTATTTATTATTTAATAATAAAATTGAGGTATTATAAGCTCACATATAGGTTTAAAAATCTTTCATATTTCGTAAAAATAACAAACTTTCACCGATAATTTTCTGAATAATCAATGAAATCGAGATTCAACTATTTGAATCAACACATTCCTAAGTAGTTGAGTTGCAGCACGAATCGCGAATCATGTTACCTATGCTGAGAAAACTAAACACTATATCTTATACCTTCCGTGCATTAGCAGTATGTTATTGGATTAACAAACTATCGATGTTTATAATTTAAAATTTTCACTATTTCGACTCCTTCAACATTTACTTGACAAACGTTCTAACCTTAATTAGTTTTAAAAGACTCATTTACATAACAGTAACTATACCTATTTGGACGTATGGAGTTTGGGGTTCCACTAAACCATCCAGTTCATCTCGTATCCAATCCTTACAATCCAAAATCCTTAATGCTTCTTACTTAATCACAAACAAACTTATCCACAAAGATCTTAATGTCCCTTATGTCTCTGACTTAGCCCAATACAGATACCTACCATTTCATAGTAAACTTCATAATCATTCAAATACATTGGTATCACAACTCGCTTTCCACTCTATCCTAGATACCCCTCCGAGGCGCCTGAAAAGAAAATGGCCTCGGGACCTGCTAATATACTACTTTTTTTTTTTTTTTTTTTTTTTTTTTTTTTTTGCGGTCCAGCCTTCTAAGGACTACGCAAATATTAATTAGGAAGGTTTGTTGACAATCTTCATTCTCCTTTGCTGCCAGTACGCTCTCATTTGGGAAGAAAATCGTTCTTTTCTTTCTTGGGTCCATTTGGTCCCCGTTCTTCCTTTAGGTTTTTGGCATTCAAAGACCTCTATTTTCTGCATGTGTTTTTTTAAACTTTTCTCTGTCTTCGCACAGTTCTTCTGTAATTTTGTACCTATCCAGGAACTGTTTCATTGTTTTACCAAACACATGGTTGCTATTTTTCATGCTCAGGGCTTTAGTATAAATCTGTTTCACCCATCTTTGGTTATTCATCCTAATTATGTGTGCATGAAAGTTCAGTTTACGCCTGATTATAGCTGAGTCCATGGGTTCCAAGATTTTATATAGCTCTAACGTCGGTCTCCTTTTGTATCCATCTTCTGTTTTGATTGGGCCGAATATCGTTCTTAGGATTCTTTTCTCAATTCGAGCTAAGTTTTTGTTCTCCTTGTTCATAGCCAACGTTTCTGAACCATACAGAACCAGAGGTCTGATTACCGTAGCGTAGTGTCTTATCTTTGCATTCATTGACAAGTTCTTTTTATTGTAGACGTGTCTTACTGTATTGAAAGCTTTTTCCAGCTTCTTGGCTCTCTCCTCAATCGGAATTTTGTCAATGGCATTATTTGTTATTACCTCTCCCAAATACCTGAACCTTTTGACCATTCTAATTTTTCCGTACTTGGTTTTGATCTCTTTTGATTCATCCTTTGTTACCTTATTTGCCATCATTTCTGTTTTTTCGAAGGATATCTGTAGTCCTGATTTTTCCGCGATTTCTTTTAGATCTTCCACTTGTTTCTCGGCCTGTTCCTTAGTTTCTGCCAGAAGAGCTATATCGTCTGCGAAAGCGAAACATGGGAATATTAAGTTATCTTTCTTTACTCCCCATTTTGCGTGTGAGTTGTTCCGCTCCCTAAAAGTTCTCATTATTTTATCAAGAACACAGTTAAAGAGAATTGGTGATAGTCCATCGCCCTGTCTCAAACCCGTTTTGATTTCAAAAGGGCGGCTTAATTTACCTCTGAATTTAGTTTGTGACACAGTATTTGTGAGGGTAAGTTGGATCAGCTTTACCGTTTTCTTGTCAACTCCGAGTTCCTCCAACGTCTTGATCAGCGTTTCCCTATCTATCGAATCGTAGGCTTTTTTAAAGTCTACAAAAGTAATGTAGAGCCCTTTGTTCCTGAGTTTGTAATATTGCATTAATAGTTTGAGACTTAATATTTGTTCTGGGCATGATCGTCCTTTTCTAAAGCCTCCTTGGTACTCACCTATAAGATAATCCACCTGCGGTTCTAGCCTATTTAGTAACAATTTGGAGAATATTTTATAAGTCACTTCCAGGAGTGATATCCCCCTGTAGTTATTAACATCAGTTTTTGAGTTCTTCTTATGGAGTGGGTGTATAAGAGCTGACAACCAATCCTCGGGTATCTCTTCCTTTTCCCAAATACCCTGAAAAAGCTTCACTGTTTCCTTGATGTACCGCTCATCTACAATTTTCCAAATTTCTGCTATGATTCCGCTTTTACCTGATGCCTTGTTATTCTTCAGAGTCTTAATTGCCTCTTCTATCTCCTCCTCATCTGGTGGTTCTCTATTCGGGTTTTGTTGTGTCAATTGGAAAATTAATCTCTCTTTTGGTTCTTTACAGTTAAGTAGTTTTTCAAAGTAATTGGCCAATATTTCGCAGTTATCCTGGTCATCATATGCATTCCTACCACTTTCATCCTGAAAACTCAGACTTGATGCTTGGTATCCTGATATCCTTTTCTTAATTTCTTGGTAAAAAACCCTTGTGTTCTTCATGCAGAAAGCCGATTCTATATTGTCTAACTGCGTTTTGAGGTGCTGTCTTCTTATATTCCTTAGAATTTTTGTAGCTCGTTGTCGTTGATTCTTAAAGTCTGTCCATTTCTGCTCTGTTTTGTGTTCCAGCCACCTCCTCTTAGCTTTTTCCCGTGCTTCAACAGCCTCATCACACTCAGAGTTCCACCAAGCATGCTTCCTGTTGGTGGTCTTTGTTGCAAGTTCTGTTGCTTTCTCCACTAGTTGGTTAACATCTTGCCAGGTTCTTGGCAGCTTTATTTCTTCGTTAAACCGTTGTCTGACGAGAGCCAATTTCTCTCTATCTATTCTCGGAATTTTTTGTGTCAATGTTTTGTGTTTTCTTACTGGGATGAAGTTAATTTTGTTTTTGTGTCAAGTAATGGTCTGAAGGCACTTTGCATGTTTTTTTGACCTTCGTGTTTTTTATTTCCCTTCTGTCTTGTTGAGATATCGCTACATGATCAATTTGAAATTCACCCAGCATCTTATTTGGTGATGCCCAGGTTTTCTTTTTACTTGGTTTTGCCTTAAAGTGCGTGGTCATTAGTTGTAGCTTAAAGGTCTGGCATAGCTGTATTAATCTCTCCCCATTTCTGTTTGTTCTCCTATGTGCAGGGTAATTTCCTACTATGTGTCTGTATTTACGCTCTTGTCCCACCTGCGCATTAAAATCGCCTAGAAGAATTTTAGTATGCGTTGGGTTAATTTTGGTTATGGTGTTGTGCAGCAAGTCCCAAAACTCATCTGTCCTCTTTCTGTTTTTCTTCCCATTGTCACTGTTAATGGGTGCATGTACATTGATGAGTGTGTGGCTTTTATTCATCGTTTTGATTGTTAAAAGTGATATCCTTTCGTTAACACTCTGAAAGTCCCTGATGGTGTGTGTAAGACCCTTTCTGATTATGAATGCTGTCCCAAGGTGAGGGGTAGATCTCATTATCCTCCTAACAGGTCTCCCCTTGAGTATTCTATATCCATCCGCTTCCACCGCATCACTATCCATGAACCTTGTCTCCTGCAATGCTGCAATTGATATATTAAGTCTATCCATCTCTGAGGTCAGCGTCCTCAGCTTTCCCACTTGTATTAACGAATTTATATTGAAAGTCGCAAAATAATAGATGTTCTTTTTGGTAAGTTTTAATTTTGTGATGTCTCTGGAGCACTCCGACTCAGTTTTCAGTTCTTCGCTGCAGGGCACCCAATATACTACTTTATTATATAGAATATTTATAAGTGCTACGAATGGGTAGTTGCTTTCAAGTAATTGACATGTCATTTTTAGAATTATCATCACATTTACATTTTGTATTTTATATATATTGTATACAGTTGTAAATTTCAATAAATAGCTTTTAAAAAAAAAAAAATTATAATTTTTTTTTAATTGTGCCAAAAAAGCCTTCTGGTTAAAAACAGAAGTTATGAGACTCTCCAAATTTTAATGTATGATCCCGCAATATTTTAAATTGCTTCTAATAATTCCTCTGGTAACGTATTACAGGATCAACAGCGACAGCCACGAAGGGTTTGTGGGCATACAGATCGAATACGTTGAACTTTTGTACTTAAGTCTTGCAATGTTGATATATCTTATATTTTTTTCGTAAATCATGTAGCGTACAAATCATTATTTATCCGAACCATAAGTAGGTATCGTTATTAGACTTATTTAAGGAATCGCGCATTTTAAGAATATCTCCATTCTCTTCTACCTACTGGACATCCAGCGTGCTTCAAGGTATCGATGCCAACACAATTAAATTTGGTAGACTTAAAGAATATAATGAGCGTAATTTAAGAAATGATTGAATTTTTAAAACTATTTATTGATATTTACAACTGTATACATACAATTAGTAAAATTGAGGATATTATTACAATGACTTGTCAATAACATGTGAAGAACCACTCACTAATAGCACTTCAATAAAAGAAAAAAAAATTATATAAGAAGGTCTTCGGCCATTTTTTTTTCAGACGCTTCGGTGGATTATCAGGAATAGAACTGGAAGCAAGTTGAGAGACAAGTGGATTAGAATGGGTATGGAGTTTAGAATGAAAGAATAGGTATCTGGTCTGAGACAAATCAGCAACATATGGAACATTAAGATATTTATGGATAAGTTTATTTGTGACACAAAGAGCATTGAGGATTTTACGAAGGATTTTGGATTATAAGGATTGGATACGAGAAGAATTAGAAGGTTTGGAGGTGCCATAAAGCTCACACCGTATGCTGCAATGGGTCTAATTACTATCATGTAAATTAGTCTTTTGTACTTTTTTTGTAGGTTTTGGAAGCTTGTATAGTAAATGTTGGAGTAGTCGGAAAAGATCGCATTAAAAAAAAAAAAAAATAAAAAAAAAAAAAAAAAAAAAAAAAAAAAATCAAAAAAAAAATCATGAATATGCAAATAACTTGTGAAGAACGAATCACTAGTAGCACTTCAATAAGAAATCTACACTAGATTCGGTCTTTAGGCTATCTTCTTTTCAGACGCCTCGGAGAATTATCAGGAATAGAGTGGGAAGCAAGTTGGGAGACTAGTGATTGGAGTTTCGCAATTTTATTTTTTTTTTTTTGTAATAGTGCTTGCTTTTATTTAATTAATGCTTTATTCTTAATACGTTTCATATGCCATAGTTGAAGAACATGTGGACATAAACACCAAAAGTGAAACTTTTAGCCGAGGAAATGAAAAAATGTTGGGTGGATTTTTTTTTGCATCGGTATATAATTGTATTATATACATTTTTTTAAGATTTTATTTTTTTTTCAAATAAAAAAAAACGAAATGCCCAATTTAGATGGCATGAATATTGAAATTTGACGAATAGGAAGTAATGCTTGATAGATTACTCTTTCATTTGATGCTTTCCAATAAGGTCTTGTGTTGTTGCTGTAGATAAAGGACGGTCTGGAGGAGAACTGTGATCCACAATTAGCACGATAGTGTACGGTAAGGCAACGGTACCCATCGTCTCAAGTTGGACTTGTACCGAAACCGGTCACACAGCATTGACGCGCTCCTGGAAGGATAAACGGTCAATGAGAAATGTATTCCGTCTAATAAACTGATACCGTAATTTTTTTTTCCAATTTGGTGATAAAAAACGTATTTTTTCTTTGGAGATATACCTGGTGAAGTAAACTTTACGATGTTTTGTTGGCGAAAACTGATTATTTGTTTGACCTTTTCTATCCTTCTGCTAGCTTCTCAAATATATGAATTCTTTGAGCCTCTTATTTGGTAGGTCTTGAATCTCAGGTCCGGTTTCACTTTACAGTCCAGTCAATAAACAAATTGTAGAGTGCATGAAATATGCGATTATTTTTTTACCTCAGGGCTTCGTTAGGAGTAGTTAGAAGATAAACATACTAAAAGTCTCCGCCCCAGGGGGGGGGGGGTGAGCTAACGGTGGGGGGAAGGAGAGGTCTCATTTTTGGGTTTTCGATAATATCTCGAAAACGGTGAACTCTAGAAAAATATGTTTCAAATAAAACTTAAAGCTAATTAAATTTCCTATAAGATTGTTTATAAACATATTTGTCGAACTTCCAATGGTTTTCGAGATAAACGTTATTAAAATTTGAAAATTTTTGATAAAAAAAAAATTTTTAACTCACTTTTTTGTCAAACATTAGCTTCAAGTGCCAGAAACGTATATATATATAAAATTAAAATAAATTTAATACTATACAACTTTGTCTCTGACATTTTTTCTGAGAAACGATCGCGGAAGGCACTATAAGCAAATGTTTGACAAAATTGAGGTAAACATTATTTGTTTGCGAAAATTATCATTTCCAATTACTTATATCTCGAAAACGGTTGGTAGTTCGAAAAATATGTATGTAACAATTTTATAGGAAACCTAGTTAGCTTTAATTTTTATTTGAAACATATTTTTGTAGAGTCCACAGTTTTTGGAGATATAATCGAAAAACCCCAAAATGGCGTAGACTTTTAGTATGTTTATCTTCTAATTACTCTTAACGAAGCCCTGAGGTAAAAAATAATCGCACATTTCATGCACTCAACACCTCTCATTTCAGCACTCATTGACTGGACTATTATCAAAACTCAGTCTACAGCTACCAGAATATTTCTTATTCCGCTTTATTTTGTTTCCTGTAGGTTTTATACACGAATGAAAAGCTTGTATCAGCACTCACGTTATACTATTACCTTTATAGCTAATTATGATTGATGAATTAATAATAAGTCACGAATCTAGACTGTTTCGAAAGGAAAGTGCTGAGACGTATATTTGGTCCGATAAAGGATGGAGCATGTATACCGGATGGGTGAGAGCAGAACTTGCCGAACATCTGGAATAGACAGGATGGAGTGAGACATCGTGGAAGACCGAAGAGAAGATGGTTCGATGGCGTCTCAGAGGACTTAAAATTATCTAAAATATATCTAAGGCGAGCAACTGATAGAGACGACTGGAGGAAGGCTGTGGAGCAGGCCAAGGACAGCTTCATGCGTCTGTCGCGCCAATGAAGAAGAAAGAATTAATTAAGAAGAATTCTATTGGAATTATTTTATTTGAAAACTAGTTTCGAATGTTAAACATTCATTGTACAACGTGTTTTACAACGTACAAAATTTTCAAAACACCAGTACTTCATTAACACAGATTATATATACCAATGTTTTCAAAAATGTAAGACAAGAAATCAAATATATTGGTACTTACCTGAGGAGGTAAAACGGACTTCTGAAAGATATCAAGAGTGAAAGGGGCAGGTAGGTTAAATTTTTGAGTTTTTCCTATCACTAATTGGTTTTTCCTTTCAATGTTTATCTGGCCATTTAAACAAAAATCTGTATTGGTTTTGGTTTAGTCATGCTATTAAATATTTATGAACCATTAGAAATAATAAAATTCTTCAAAACCAAGAATTTTGTTTAAGTGGCCAGATAAAAATTTTCAATAGTCCTATTTTAAATGTGTTTCTCTTTCTACTTCCCCTTCCACTCTTGATATCGTTCAGGAAGTCACCTCCTTTGGTGAATACCAATATATTTGATTTCCTGTCTTGCATTTTTGAAAACTTTAGTATATATTATCTATGTACCAAGGTGCTGTAAATTTTTGAAAGTTGAAAAGTTTTGAAAATGTATTATGTTTTGTAACTGCTGATGAATACTTAACAATCGAAACCAGTTTTCTAATAACATAATTTCTATAGAAGTGGTCAATAATACATTAATTCTATTTGTACTGATACTTCTATACCATCAAACGTACCTCAAGTGACAATGGAAAGACTCGATTTCCGAATAAATTTTATTTCATGGGTTTAAACTTGATAATGCTGCTGAAATGGATCGATCATAAATGTCAATGGGTGACGGTCAAGCCAATGGTAGGATGTCGATCAGCTACCTGGTCCTATGTGCCGAAACATAATTTTCATAAGAAAAGAATTCCTGGTTACTATACTGGGGCTCCACTAAACCATCTCTTCCCGTATCCAATCCTTACTTTTCGTTTTTTTTTTAGTAGTTTATATCCGCATATGCTTTAACCAGGGCATATGAAAAGTATTAGGATTATTAAAATTAAAAAATTACATGAAAGTAAGCTTTATTAAAAAAAAAATATATGAAGCAATTTCAAATTTTAAAATCCTTCGTAAAAGCCTCAATTCTTCTTTTAAAATAAAATTTCAATCATTGACCATATGAATTTTTTCTAAGCCTATTCGTAGCAGACGAAATCTTTCTGTGGGTGTCAAAGCCTCTAGCTCACAAACAAACTTATCAATAAAGATCATAATGTTCCATTTGTTGCTGATTTGGCCCAAACCAAATACCTATCCTTTCATACTAAACTCTATCCCCACTCGAATCCACTAGTTTCCCAGCTTGCTTCACACTCGATTCCCGATAATCCTCCGAGTTGTCTGAAAAGAAGATGGCCGAGAGACCTTCTAATGTAGAATTTTTTATTGAAGTGCTACTAGTGAGTGTTTCTTTACATGTTATCGACAATACATTGTAATTATTTCCTCAAAGTTACTATTTGTATGTATACAGGTGTATATATAAAAAAAAAAAAAAATATTACATCTGCTCTTGCTTTTATGTTCTAGCTGTTGTTTTTAATTTTTTTTTTTTTTGTATAATTAAAATTATTATAAATATCTTAAACTGAACCAGCTTAGTGATGTACTTGTATATTGATTCAGTATTTAAGTTCTTAAATATTTATCGAATTTCTTTAGAAACCGTGTATTTTAAATAGAAATATGTGTCCGCTATAAAGAATAAAATTTCTATTTATCGAACAAAAAGTCAAAGTTCAAAAAATAAAACATAGGTCCTATAAAGGTCATTACTTAAAGTTCATGAGAACTAGTGATAATGAAATAAGATAAAAAAATATCTTAGTTGTAGCAAAAAGAAATAATATATGGTTACAATTGAATGAAACATATACAGGGTGAGTACCTCTTAGTAATAAAAAAAAAAAAAAAAATTGGTTTAAACTCGATCAAAAATAAAGGAAAATGCCGTAGACTTAACGTTTCTATTCCAATCCTTTGCAGATATACGATAGTTCAAAGAATTTTATGAGGAAACCACGTTATTTGCCATAAAAGCTGTAATATCTCCACTGTGTTTCAACATTTTTCAAATTTTGACCTCATTTTCGAATTTAGCATTATAATTTCTATAAAGGCAGAGTACATATAACCTTGCATTTAACAAACTTGGGACCTAAAGAACAGCTTGATCACGTTATTTAGGGAAGTTACAATGTCTTATAATACTTCAATGCTACCGTTTTTCGAATAAAAAGCTATCCACAAAACTGAAAATGTCATAAAAACTTGCAAATTTAACCAGCTTTCATATGGTATGATCAAATTAATTATTACGTATCGATTTCATGAAATAATTTACTTTTAAAACCGGAAAAACATGATGTTTTAATTTGCTATATAAATCAGTTACTTGTGTAAATAAGACATTATTAAAATCGCTTAATGGAAATATACATTTTAAACATAATAAACTCTTCATTGGAATAAAAAGAAAAGAAAAATATTAATGGTTAATAGGAAATAAAGGAAAACTGTCAATAAAGATCAAAGGATTTTATGGACCCCAGATCAAAGGATTTTATGTTATTACATTTTTTTTATTTAGGATTCATTTTATTAGATTTTCAATGTATGGTTTAAAACCCAATGATAATGAACATAGACCTCAATTTTGTGGTTGGCTTCTGAATGCAGATGGTATTCAAGAATACATCCTTTTGATGTGAATTTTATGGGCAGATGAGTGTTTTTACAGGGGAAGGCATTTTTACCTATCTATGTGGGGCATAGTTGGTTTATTCATGTATTGCTTTTGAAAAATGTGGAGGAGCACCATAGTGTAGGAAAATCATATTTTGTTGAACAGGTGGAATATCATGATGAAGTGGTCGGATATATTGTAACAAATTCTAGTAATTCTCATGATTCAGTCTGCTGAGCAAACTATGATTTTCCAACACTACTATTTTAAACTAAGAGGTACTCACCCTGTAGATTATGTTAATGTCTATAAAACATGTAAATTACAATAACACGTAAATCAACTAGCCATTGGTAGGACTTCAATAAAGGTTCTATATTAGAAGATCCCTAGGACATCTTCTTTTCAGACGCCTCGAAAGGTTGTCGGGAATTAAGTCAGATGCAAGTAGGTAGACTATTGGATTAGAGTCGGTGCGGAGCTTGCCATGGACAATTCAGCAACATATGGAACATTTAATTAGTTATGGATAAGTTTATATGAGACATTTTAAGGTGCAATGAGGACTTCATGAAGGGTTTGGATTTTAAGGAAATAGGCCACAAATCTGAAAATATTAATTTTAAATAAGGTTTACTTTTGTCTTTCTTGATTTTAACAAATACTGTAGGATAATTTTTAAAAGAAAACGAAAAGTTTAATTGATGATATTGGTGTTGACAAGTGCGGTGTCAACGTGATTCGATTATTAACATGTTTGAATGTTATAAAAGAGATCGGAACTTACTTAATAAATTAAAGTTTAATAAGCGATAATGGAATGGGCGATATAATGTTATGAAATAATATTTATGTTTTTCAATTAAATTTATATTAATAGTTTATTATTTTTTTTTTTAACACCTATCAATTGCCTTTAGCACTTCTTTGTCCCTGAATAGTAAATATAGTCGTTTAGCATGAGATGGTTTTAAAAAAAATGCAAGCTATACGACGAAATTTCTAGATGGCTATTTTTTTTTCGAAGAACCTTCAAGTTACATATATACATATATTTATGCGCATATATTGTACTTATAAGAATATATCTTCATCCGATTAGGAACAGCTAATTATGTTTCGAAGAAGTTGCCAAAGTCAAAAAATAATAATAATAATAAATAATAATGATTAAAAAAAATAAATAAATAAACCGTTACCCAAATATACCACAAACTTCATTCGAATACCACCCACATGTGAACAGGAAGTTACACCATGGAGTCAATCTTATAGTTCCTGTCACTCAAGGTAAGATGCATTTTATGCATACGTGATATCACAATTAAATATTAAATACCATGTTATTTTATTTTCTTAAATAATTGTGAAGATTATATCCTTAATAACATGTCAAATGCTTGTAATGGAACTACCAATTGGTAGCATTTCAATAAAAGTTCTATGTTAGTTCTCGAGGCCATCTTCTTTTCAGAAGCCTCAGAGGGTTACCGGGAATAAATTGGGTAGCAAGTTGAGAGACTATTGGATTTTAGCGATTATAGAGTTCGCTGATAAAGGATTGGTATCTCGTTTGGGCTAAATTAGCAACACATGGAACGTTTACTCCAAGTGGGTCTAATTATTGCCATGTAAATAAGTCATTTGTAAAGTTATTGGGAGCTTTGGACGCTTGTTTAGTAAATGTTGGAGTGGTCGAAAACAACTTGCAGTTTCTTATATTTTAAGTCTCGTATGAGGATTCCAAGTACTAAGTAGTTTGCCCAGATGAAGTCCTAGGTAGCGGAACTGTTCAACGGGGATCAATGGAATAGGTGACAGATATAAATTATAAAAGATATTCAATGGATTCTAAGAACTGCCAAATCTATAATGATTATTCACCAATACGAGATGATATATATCATTTCATAGCCATTTATGTATCCTCGAAACCGGTATTCATTAAATATTTCCACTCAGAGGAATTAAATTACGTTATATAAAAGGTCAAACGTTATCTCAACGATGGAAATAAAGTTGATAAGTTTTGTAAAGAAGCCTTTTATTTCAGATTTAAAATCTGATGGACACACTCCAATACCTTAACTATATTTAAGAAACAGAAAATAGAATTTATGCTGGGACAACTTGTCTCATAACATATGAGCGCAATACATAGGAAAATAGTATGGCTATGATAATTGTTTAATAATTCCATTGTCAGTTACAAAATAAATGAGAAATCTTGTAAAAAGATACAACTTACATATACTATTATAATATCTATTATAACTATTATAATCTATTATACGAAAAATAATCATGAAAAAGTAAAATGTCTCGCCTATGCAGACGATCTCGCCCTCTTTGCGGAAACGGAGGAAGAGGCGGTTGCTCAGATAAATGCCCTCTCAAGGATAGCCAAGAAAACGGGCCTACAAATCTTCTCTGAAAAGACAGAATTAATGACCACGGATGCAAAATACAAGAAAAAAGCAGTCGACACCATATGCGGAAGGATCAGGGTAACACAAAAATTCAGATACCTAGGCGAAGTCATATGCAGCAACGGTTCGGACCGAGAAAGCTTCAAGGGAAAAGTTGCCAAGCTGGAAAAATTGTGTTTCGATCTCAGGAACTTCTACAAAAAAAAGAATCTATCCATCAAAGCCAAAGTCCGTCACTATAACACCGTGATTAAACCTGTGATTCTCTATGGAGCGGAGACCTCCTGTCTCCCTAGCATGGAAAAGCTTCTGAAAGTGGAAAGAAAAATCCTGAGGAAAATATATGGGCCTAAAAAGACACCCGAAGGATATAGGCTAAAGTCCAACAATGAAATATACGATAACATCAAAAGCCTAGAGACCGACATCAGAGTAAGAAGACTTAAATTCTATGGTCATATGATGAGAATGAGCCCTAAAAGGTTAAACCGGGAAATCTTCCGGCGATTCCACCAGCGCAAGAACAAGACAGGTTTTTTTAAGCAAATCAGGATCGACATGGATTTGGCCGGACTGAGGGATTCAGACTGTCAGGATAGAGAAACCTATAGGAAAACACTAAACGATATAAAGGTCTTCGTGGACAAAGAACGCCCAAAAAAAGGTTGTGCGTGGTCGGAGGAAAGGAAGCGCAGACACGCGGAGCTCATGAGGGAAGTATGGAGAAAGAGGAAGTTCTTAAAGAAAACCTGATCATGATATTTGCGTGGTCTTTAAGGCCTTTTCGCATTTAAAAAAAAATATATATAATATCTATTACATAAATATTCATAGTTTACATTTGCTCGGAAGATTGAAAATTCATGAGGTAAAGAAATAGGGGAAGGGAGGTTAGAGAGGAGAATTTTCGAATTGAGATGAGAAATGAATTCCATTAAGAGGAAGCGCAGGAATGCACAGGTTGATGTGTTGGGTTCTTGTATTTAAGAGGTGGATGGAGGAGCGCAGTGTAGGGAGATCATGAATATAGGTTTTTTTGTTTGTGAGGATTGAAATATGAGTGCACCTAGGAAGTATTGCCGTCGGAAATAAGGGTGTAGCCATCCAATTTCAGAACACCTGCGTCATATGTGAAAATAAATCTGATTGAACAGTTCATTTAGTACTTAAAAGCTTTGGAACAAAGAAATAGAACTTGTTATTCCCATTGAATGTTATAATATTGCAATTTTTTAATAATTATTTGTTTACATTAAAGAAATTTCAATAGGAAATAATGCGTTGTTTGGAAAATCAAGATACACGATACAACTAATATGTCAAGTTAAAATTTCACGTGATCATGAACTGTTGAATTCGACAAATTTAACCTATCAGCAATCTGTTTTTATTTAGCGGTTTGCGTCATTGAATGCCTTCTTTATGTTGTCTTCATCGGACCTTCCAGCATCGAAATTGCTGGAACGAAACTCGGCCAACCAATTTAGGCATAGACGTTCGTTCAATACATCTTCTCCATACACATCACATGGTTTTCGCCTTGCCTGAACAGCATTTTTTAAATGTTCGATATTAAAAGATTTATAAAATATGCCAAAAATGCTTGTTTTCGATTTTCCATCTTTGATAGGGCACTCAACAAAAACTATTGTAAAGAATCAAACAACAATTTTAAAAAACATGCCATGCTATAACAATAATAATATACAAATTACTCCACAGTTATTAACATATTTACAAATAAAATTCTTATATGAGCTTTAACATGGGCCTTCCCTCAGGGCCCAGGGGGTATAGGTCTAGACTTTCCCAGGTGACCAGCCTACTGGGAAGCCGAGTTCGCGATTTGGATCCACTTCTCTTTCCATGTATCTCTATCCTTTTTCATTCTCCACCATAGTGGTCCGCCCTTCTTAGTGAAGTCACTCCATTTCTTACTACACCAGCTGACAAAATATGTAATATTTATGCGGCTTAAGAGTAAAGTTGGCTGTGGAAAAACACAATTAGGCCCTCTGTTGGGAAAAAACGAAACTACATCCGAAAAACCCGATACTTAACTTTTATAAAAATGATTAAACATAATAGCAAATGTTTTATTTGCTGGATCTAGATTAATTTGGTTCAAAAATGTTTTTTACTTTGTAAATCAAGTAGCCAGGCTAACTCCTCTGATGGCTAAAAAGCCATGAGTATATCCATGTAATTATGTATTACGAATATATACATATTCGATATACGAGGATAGAATTTCAATATATGTAGGTTCGACTGTAAATATATATTTTTATATTTAGATAGAAGAACATAATTACACCATATTTTTTTCTACTTTATTTAATATTAAAGATTAAAGGTATTTCAATAATGTATCTATGGACTCTTCTTTGGATATTTCTAGACCAGGTTGAGCACGTGTGGACCAGGTTTTATTGGCTGGAAGACGCCCCTGATTTCAGAACAGATGTTCATATTGTGAAAGAGCCGTGCTTTCTATTCATGGTAGAAGAATCCGAATTATATTTTGCTTTCTGACGGACAACCATTTTTGGAAAATTATTTCCTCACAAATGATTATTTATTATAAGATGATGCAATTTTTCCAAGGACATCTGAACAACCTCGATTTTACTTGAAACACGCATGATGGCATAGAAGGATCTATGGGATGTAAAAATATCTGACCTGATAAAAGTACTTTTTATTAGCTGGAAATAAATTATTTTTCAAATATAAATTATATTTGTTATAAGTTCTATTGAAAAAATATATTTTTACATACTTTTAAGTTGGATGCTACTGTAGCAGACACTACTCAATACAATAACAATAGGACTAACTCCAGAAACAATTCATAATAACATAAATACTGCTATTAAACAAATTTTACACGATGAATAAATTCTATAAATTACTGAAAGTGATATGCAACAAATTCATAGCATGATCTAATTGATGTTAATCAATTGTTGTTTGTTATAATTGATGTTTATCTATCTAATTGTATAGATCCTTCGTTCATATCGTCATTGCTAATTATTTGAAGTAATAGTACTTGCATATAAAAACATTTTTTTTTTTTTAATTTTTAAACGACAAGACTAAAACGAAAGGAAACTGCTCGTCGTTTTCGACTTCTTCAACATTTACTAGAAAAACGCTCAAACCTTCCGCTTTACTACAAAAGACTCATTTACATGGCAGCTATCAGACCTATTTGGACATTTGGAGTTGAGCTTTGGGGCTCTACTAAACCTTCTAATTCTTCCCGTATCCAATCTTTACAATCACAAATCCTTCGAAAAATCCTTATCTTATCCATAAAGACCTTAATATTCCATATGTTGCTGAGTTAGCCCATACCAGATACCTATCCTTTCATAGTAAGCTCCATAACCACTCAAATCCATTAATTTTCAACTTGCTTCCCACTCCATTCCCGATAATCCTCCGAGGCGTCTGAAAAGAAGATGGCCTAGAGATCTTATAGTGTAGTATTTTTATTAAAGTGCTGCTGATGAGTAGTTCTTTTAAAGCTTTGACATGTTATTGTAATCGTTATTAGCCCATTAACTGAATGTATATAATTGTACAGTTGTAAATTTCAATAAATTAATATAAATAATAAAAAATAAATAAATTTTTAAACGTGCAATCTTTACTCGACATTTGCGTCCAAAGCTCGCAAAAAGGTAAAAAAGACTTATTTACATGACAGTAATTAGAACCATTCCATCTTAGGGGTTGAGCTTTATGGCACCACCAAACCTTCCGATTCTTCCCGTATCCAATCCTTACTTTTCGTTCTTTTTTAGTAGTTTACGTCCTCATATGCTTTAAACTGGGCATATGAAACGTATTAGGATTATTAAAATAAAAAAAATAAATGAAAGTAAGCTGTATTTAAGAAAAAATATAAAGCAATTTTAAATTTTAAAATCCTTCGTAAAAGCCTCAATTCTCTTTTAAAATAAAATTTCAATCATTGAACATATGAATTTTTTCTAAGCCTATTCGTAGCTAGATTTGATGACAAGTATGTAAATAATGCAGACGAATTCTTTCTGTGGGTGTCAAAGCCTCTAGGTCACAAACAAACTTATCCACAATGATCTTTATGTTCCATATGTTTCTGATTTGGCCCGAACCAGATACCTTTCACAGTAAATTCCATACCCACTCGAGCCACTAGTCTCCCAAGTTGCCTTACACTCATTTCCTGACCATCCTCCGAGGCATCTGAAAAGAATATGCCCAAGAGACCTTCTAATGTGAAACTTTTATTGGAGTGATACTAGTGAGTAGTTCTTTACATGTTAATGACATGCCATTGTAATAAATGTACCTCAGACTATAAATATCAATAAATAGTTTTAAAAAAAATAAAAATAAAAATTTGCATTCTTAATATTCCTAATAACTATTCTATATCTGTATTCAGTGTATAAATTATATATTTATAAATATTATTTAACTATTAAAATATTATTTTTTATGCACGATAATCAGTGCTCTTTTTTGCCCGCCATCCTCAGTTGAACAAGTACTCTCTTTTCATTTATATGAATATTTTTATGATAAGAATGAGCCCTGAAAGGTTAAACCGGGAAATCTTCCGGCGATTCCACCAGCGCAAGAACAAGACAGGTTTTTTTAAGCAAATCAGGATCGACATGGATTTGGCCGGACTGAGGGATTCAGACTGTCAGGATAGAGAAACCTATAGGAAAGCACTAAACGATATAAAGGTCTTCGTGGACAAAGAACGCCCAAAAAAAGGTTGTGCGTGGTCGGAGGAAAGGAAGCGCAGACACGCGGAGCTCATGAGGGAAGTATGGAGAAAGAGGAAGTTCTTAAAGAAAACCTGACCATGATATTTGCGTGGTCTTTAAGGCCTTTTCGCATTAAAAAAAAATATATATATAATATCTATTACATAAATATTCATAGTTTACATTTGCTCGGAAGATTGAAAATTCATGAGGTAAAGAAATAGGCGAAGGGAGGTTAGAGAGGAGAATTTTCGAATTGAGATGAGAAATGAATTCCATTAAGAGGAAGCGCAGGAATGCACAGGTTGATGTGTTGGGTTCTTGTATTTAAGAGGTGGATGGAGGAGCGCAGTGTAGGGAGATCATGAATATAGGGTTAATATTATTTAACTATTAAAATATTATTTTTTATGCACGATAATCAGTGCTCTTTTTTGCCCGCCATCCTCAGTTGAACGAGTACTCTCTTTTCATTTATATGAATATTTTTTATGATTCGTGTATTTTTTACGTATATTATATGGATAGGAATTATTTTATTTAAATACTGATGATCCTATGAATTAGAATATTTCATTTTTTACATTCTGTTATTAGTAATACTAAAATTTCAAAAATCTCGCTAATTGTTAAGGAACACTTGGCAAATTATTGGGATTCTACTGTATTAAAAATTATATTTTTTATTTTACACCTCCCTAACTACCAGTAATTATTCCTTTAAGTTTTTTTCAAGAACTCTTAAGTGCATAAGGTCTCCTTTAAGAGCAAAATGAACCTAACACCTATTTCCATTCTTCGTGAACAAAGAACCGGTTTTGAAAACAAGTGGGTGTACGTATGAGTGTTCGCCTGTGCCAGCTAAAATGGTGTACGAAACCTCTATAAATAAACATAATTTAAAATATTCAAAAACTTCCAAATCAATTATTCCAGAATCCGTTAGGATTTCTTGTTATTCAATTTAATAGACCCATCTAGGATTCCGTTCGAACACCAAATTTGGATACCGGACTAACAACTTACTAATTCTCATTGAAGCACAATGATTAACTATTATTTGACTATTTGTGAGAGAAAATAATTATTTATAGCACTAAATTATCGTATATTTTTTTTTCTAAGAGATAAAGACTGTTAATAATTTCACAATGTTATGGACACAAAAATCTTATAATGAAACTTGAATTTTCAATGTATATATTTGTACATATATATACAACGTTTATCTTTTCCTTTTTATCCATTATTATTTTTAAATAAAAGAGATATATTAAATGATTGGATGGATATTATATAAATTAGGATGTTGAGAGGGATCAGTCAACAATTTTAGGTAATGTTTGATGCTAACAAACTATGTTTTTATTTTGCCAACGTTTCGGCCATAACATTGATGAACATCATCAGGGCTGAAACAAGAAATATTAAAATAAAGAATCAGAAGAAGAAAGGAAAAAAATGGTAGAATAAAGTTTTGCTTTTTTTTTTAATAAAATAAAATACATAAAAAAAATAGATGTAAATAAAAAATAAAATGAAATATAATATGTATAAAAAATAACTTGATAATAGAATATAATCAATACTATACACTGTAATAACTATGATTAAATTGTTGAACTTTTGCCATTATACCAAGTTGATTTTTTCACAATAATGAAATAGTTAAAATAATCACAAACAAAAAAAAATTAGAATTTGTTATTAAGTTTCCGTTCAGTTTAAAATACAAGCTTCATTAAAATCTCAATCAATAGTGTTTAACAACCTGGTGGAACCTTAATATATTCTAAATTTGAATAAGCGAATGGTAAGAAATCAACTTTTTGCTTTAAGATTACTTGTTTAATAACACTACAAAAAATTATTCAGATAACTTGTATTAGTTCATATCAAGTAAATATTTTAATTAGTAATTACAGAATCTATAGAACTAAAACTAAGCCCCGATACTCTAGGAAATTCAGCTATGCCAACAGCAGAACTATTTACTAGCATTGATATGAAGGTTTTCACGCTATCTACGCAAGTAACAGATAGTATAACAAATCAATTGTGCATTAATTGTTATAATTTATAATGAAATAATTAAAAAAAAAATAACATATTTAACACGAAACATATATATATATATATATATATATATATATATATATATATATATATATATATATATATATATATATATATATATATATATAAAATAAAATTGTATTAAAATTATTTACTGACATAGAAAACCATATATTAGACAAATACATTATCAAAAACTGACTGTTATCCCAGCCAATTGAGAAATAAAACTCCAAAGTACCGTTTCTAACCTAGAGGCTTTGACACCCACATAAAGAGTTCGTCTGCATTCTTTCCATATTTGTCATCAGATCAAAGCTACGAATAGGCTTAAAAAAAAATCCATATGGTCAATGACTGAAATTTTATCGTAAGGATTATCTTGTAGATGAAAACTTGAAAACTTTAGGTTTTCCACGGAATGCAGGGCAGTTTCTTTTCTGTTAGTTGCACCAACTACATACTCAAGAGATTTACACTTAATTGAATTTTTCATTTTTTCTCAGTTTACTTTTTTTTAAAAGTGTTTACGTCTTCATGCACTGAAATCACGGCATATGAAACGATTAGAATTCTTAAAAATAATTTTTAAATAAAAGATAGAAGTATTTAAAAATATTACCCAGCAATTTAAAATTATGCAAAATTTTATCCACCCCTAGCGTTCATTACGGCTTGCATTCGATGTGATACAGGTCTGATGGGATTTTGTATAAATCCTTTAATGATATGCCCTATCTAATGGAAAACTTTAATAAATCATATTAATTTAAAATTTCGTAAGATTATTTTTGTTTTAAAAATTTATTTATTTAATTAATATTTTAAATAATCCTAATACGTTTCATATAAAAGTTTAAAGTATTTGCTGATGTAAAATCCTAAAAACCTATAAAAAAGAAAACAAAAAAAAACAAACTTGAAAATGAAAAAAAAAAAAAAATCAATTTGGTTTAATTTTGAGCCTGTCTGTTTACATTTTCAAAAGGGTTTTAATATAAATAATTTTTTTTTTAAATATAAAAAGGCCTCTTTGTTTATTATTAATATTTTTGTTAGTTATTATGATTATATTCATAATGAAATAATAATAAAATTCGGCTGGTATATACATCATTATATAGTTATAACCGCGTTTATGTTCATTATTTAATTTTTTTTTCTCGGTGGTATTTACTTATTTTAGGATTTCAGCAAACTCTCGATTGCCCTCGGCAGGATTTTCTTTTCAGCAGATTATCTTCGGACCTCCTAAAAAAAGAAAACCAACAACAGATTTTTTAAAATTTTTATTTTCAATGTTTTTTATTTTTCATTCCCAACAGGAAAATAAGTTTAATACTTAAGTTTATAATTAAACATACAATATTTTTAAAAAATAAATAAAATTGCGATATTTTAAACGTATATGATTTATTACAGTTTTGCATTGGTTAGAGCACATGATGAAATTATTCAAAATCAAATTGGACCTATACTCCATCGAATGCAGGACGTAATGACTGACGCGTTCATATAGTTACAACTTATTAATCCAAAATTTCGTAAATTTAAAATTGCTTGGTATATTTTTTTAATGTTCATGTCCTCTGAATTGGATATTAAAACCTTAGAAAAAAACAAATAAAATACATATGACGGGCAAAAATATCACCCAATGTTTTTTTTTATGTCATGGCTAAAGGTATATTTCTTATGGTATTAAGACTAAAACATTAATTAAATAAAAGCAAGTAATGTTTAAAAAAAAATTATAATTACAAAATTTCCAATTAATATGATTTAATATAGTTTAGCATTACATGGGGCGTATCCCTCAAGAATTTGTTCAAAATCACATTAAGACTAATTAATTAAAATTATCCTAAGTTTAATATTGCCTTACATATATTTTTTCAAAATATCGTTAAACGGCCTGACTTTGCACCAGTGAGTTAACTTTGCACCAAGTTCACTAAAAAGTTTCAGTATAAGAAAAAGTGTTTTGTTGTCAATATTAGGGATATTTTATATTGCTTACTTCCGTACGTTAGAATATAAATTATAAAATATAACTCATTTAGACAACAAAACTTCTTCGACTGAAACTTTTTAGTGAACTTGGTGCAAAGTTAACTCACTAGTGCAAAGTCAGGCCTGTTTTACGGTACTCTTTTTTTTCATTTAATTATTTTTTTAATAATCTTAATACGTTTCATATGCCCTAGTTAAAGTATATGCGGACGTAAACCTCTAAAAAATAACGAAATTTTTAGCCGAGAAAATGAAAAAATCAATTTCGCCATTTTGCAGATTGTCCATAGAGTTAGATTATCCTTGGTTGTTATGCCAACCCTTATTTCGGAGATAATAAGGAACTCATCATATTTTATTTTTGTCTGTAAACACTGTTGCAATATATTTATATATTTCTATACGTTTATATATTTATTATTTTTATTGAGATTTGCCTATGTGTATTTTAATACCTGTAAATGAAAAAATTAATATTATAAGCAGAAAAATACTAAAACAGAGACTTGTTAGATGCCACTCTTCTTCTATCTTCTTCATTCATGGAGAGATTAATCATGCCTTTGGTATAATGACTCACCAACCGCCTTATGCTTCAATGAAATCTTAAAAAGGCAACAGAGTTTCCTCGTGATCTTCGCCACATTGCTTAATGGTTGTTCACGTTCTGCTATTATCTGTGTCATTAGGGCGCCATGTTTTCTTTAACTGTTTTTAAAATCATTCAATAGTCCTATGGCTGGAGGGTAAAGTGCGTTAAGTCCAAAAGTATTAATTTTTGCATATTACAATTGATAATGTTTCAAAAATCATCAATGAGATTGGAATAAAAAATATTTACCTGATTCTGCTAGCATTTATTAGCGTTTGCAGGCTGTATTTTCAAATTTCATTCTATTCAACTTTTTTTTTAAGCAAAATAAAAAATGCAAAAATTGATATTTTGGATTTGAATATCGCTGTGCATCGTTTGATTTTTTAAACACACAAAACCTCCTCTGAGCACAAATTTGTAAACATAAAAGTTTATTATCTTCATGAAAAATAAAATAAAATTCAAACTGTAGGATACAATAGGATTACTGGAATGTGTGATCAGAATTGAGCTAGAGGATTTGGATTATCAGAAACATTTTGATAATATTTTGAAAATCTGATTGGTATAGAGTCAAATACAAAAGGAATATAAGATCATTTTATAAGACATAATAACATCAACGGTATAAGTTAAACAATGAAGTCCACAGTTAAACTTACAGAGAAACATTTTTATTTTCAAAAAGTAATACATAACTAAAATATTTTTTTTATATTTATAAACTTATAATTAAATTTTAAATTTATTCTATTCCTTATTATATCATAAATAAACTTATCCATAAAGATCTTAGTGTCCCATATGTTGCTGATTAGGCCCAAACCAGATACTTATCTTTTCACAGTAACCTCCATACCCACTCAAATCCACTAGTCTCCCAACTTGTTTCACTCTCAATTCCCGACAATCCTCCGAGTTGTCTGAAAAGAACATGGCCAAGAGACCTTCTGATGTAGAGCTATTGAAGTGCTATTAGTGAGTGGTTCTTTACATGTTATTGACATGTCATTGTGATAATTTTCTCAAATTTACTTATTGTATAATGATATACGGTTGTTAATATCAATAAATAGTTTAAAAAAAAGAATAAATAAACTTTATCCTATAAATACAAATAGTTAAAAAAAATATTTTTGTGGTAATATTGTGAATTTTCCATGAAATTAGATTATCTGCGCATGCCTCAACTCCAAGTTCCGCTCATCATCAAGAGTTATTAATGTTGATGATATTTTTAAATTTTGAATTCTTATTGTTCTAATTTTAATTTATTTTAAATTTATTACATTTTGGGTTGCATCTATGAAATAAAATATTGTTATAAGGAATATCTTCAAAATATACTAATTTTTTTATAAGCCATGGACTAAAAAATAAATATTTTCAGAAAAGCAAATCATTCGGATTTTATTTTTATTTTTATTTACAGTGATCAGTAATCTTTAATTGTAAATTAAAAGTGTGAAATTTTAAACTTTATTAAATAACTAATAACACTTCCTTCATTTTTTATAGAGGAACTGAATACTCTGCTATTCTGAAACTGAATATTTTCTAGGAAGGTTGATAAAGACATGCGTGAATCATAAGTGTTGTCACCAAGATAAAAAATGTTTCGACCATTTTTGAAGCGAAGCTTATATATATATATATATATATATATATATATATATATATATATATATATATATATATATATATATATAATGTACATAACTAATATGTATATGTATTAAAAAATACTTATAAATAACATACAAGAGTTGTTAACTGATTTATGGAAGTACATGATTTGCTCTTTTGTGATGTGCCTTTTCAGGGATGCTTTATTGCAATTAACGATTTCTCGGATCAGAAATTTTTTAAAATTTAGTTAAGATCGAGCAGCATGGTTGATGGTTTTATGATATCGAGAGTAATTATCAATGAACCTCATATACAAGTTTTGAATTATTTCTAGTTTACTGTAGTTTGTGGCACACGTTGAGCTCCGCACAGGTGGGGCATACGTAATCTGAGCTAGAATAACTGTTTTATACAATATAAGTTTTATTGGGACTTTGAATTTAGTTGAAATGAGGGAACATTTGGAATATCATTTTTTAGCTTTTTCGATTGTATTGTTTATGTTTTCAGTTGAAGTTAGTGATCTATTAAATCCAAGTATTTATCTGATTTTGACCTAGGTGTGTCTTCTTCGGTTAAATTAATGTGGTTGTCAATGAGTGACCAGCGTTCTGTGAAAATAATGGCTTCTGATTTGCTTGCGTTCACTTTTAATTTCTATTTTTGGATATATCTATTTATTTTTTTTTAAGTTTTTGTAATAAGTTTTTTAATGTGTTGATGAGGTAAGAGGTTGTGTACAATGTCATCTGTGTATAGGTTTATTATTAAATTAGGATGTCTTGGGAAAACAGATAGGAACAGGTTGAAAAGAGTTGGGAATAGACAAGAACCTTGTGGAACACCAGCAGGAATGGTAAACAACGGATTTAAGATATAATCTATAACAAGTATTAAAATTTCAATTATAAATTATTTCTGGTGATAATATTTATTTTTAGTTACTCCAGACTAAATTGAACTTACGCGTATATAATGGATTTAATATTTGTGGGAACATTGTTAATTTTTTTCGAGGCCAAATATGGTTTCTTGAATCCATAATACTCTTTTATAGGTTATAAGCCCAACCTAGGACCAATTTCCTTGGGACAACTGGTGGTCAGGTATACCTCCCTCCACTGGGTCTTCTTAGAGAAGGTAATACCAAAGCATATACTGTATGTGAACTCAAATATCAGAGTACATCGCAGTACAGGACTAATGGCTTAGCCTCATCTCTCTCCGAGCCGGTCTTGATGCTCAAGGAAATCACTTTTAACAACATTTAATATGAATTTTAATGTTTACATTTAAAGAATAAAGTAGTTGGAACAAATGAAATAAGTTTTATTTATTTACTATACCGAAATATTTCAGAGCAATGACAATTATTAGGTGTGAACATCTCCTAAACAAAGGGTTTACGGACATAGCTCCATAGGAAATTTTTTCCTTGTTTTAAAATCCTTAGTTCAAATTTTCAATCTGTCTACTTAACGCTGAAACCCCTGTATAGGAGAGTTAAAGTGTCAAAACAATCTAGCACACCCCATTCATTTATCCCAAAATTAAAATCAGAAAAACAATTCAGATTGTAGACCACATTAAAATTTTTCATAGTTTAGGCTTCAGACATTTTTTTTTTGTCACTGTTACGTCAGCTGACGTCAGGTTGTTTTTAAAAAGTGAATACTACTTTAAAAAAAATAAAAATAAAATGATACAAATTTTAGTAACGTCGTATCGAAACTTTAAATGATACCAATTTTTAAACAGAAAAACGTGAAATTTGCAATAAAGGGCCAAAATACTTCAAGTATTTTTTTCACTCACTGATTTAAAGAAAAAAAAAATCTAATTCCTAATCTGTGGAAAATGAGAAATGTTAATGAGAATTATGTTAAACATAATTTTCTTCCTTCGAAACCGTGGGTAAAAACACCTGGGATAGAAAGACCCATAATTATATATAAATTTCACATACTACTACTTAAAACGTTATATCGTCAAAAGTTCGAATACGATTTTTCTGAATTTACGTATTTTTTTTTGGAAAAAATCTTTTTAAAAAATTAAGAAAATTGGTATTGAAAAAATGACGTCACAGCGAAAGGATTAAAAAAAATTGCAGAATCTTTGATAATACAATGAGAAAAATATAATCTTGCATACAATGCGATTTTTTTTTTTTTTATTCATAATCGTTTTAACACTCTCTGTAACTTACCTATATACCTTATTTTCATATAAACCGCTTATTATTTTTTTTGTATTTTAACTATAGCTGTCGTTTCATTCCAATTTTTCATTTTCATAAAATTGTATTCTACATTGCATATAATTCTTATTAGCTTTCTTTGAATTATATTTTGAGTATTTTTTATTTTTTTTAAATATTTTTCTTATTTTCTTTTATGTTACATATCTAGTCTCTAGCTCTATCTTATGTTACATATCTAGTCTCTAGATGGTCCCCAACATTATTACCGAAACGTTGCCAAATAAAGTTACGTTTGACAATTACTTTTAATAGTTAAAAATTTCTGAACCTTTAAAAATAAACATGTCCATCACTGAACGTATAAGTAAAACAGTAAATAAATTCACAGTTATTTGAACCCTATACCTTAGTTTTTATGTTGATAATTTTTTTATGTTTTTTATGTAAAGACCTGAATATTTTTATGAACGGTTTATAAAAAAAATTGAAAATGAATTCTCCGAGTTAAAAAAAAAAAAAAAAAAAAAAAATGTTATAATTTATTTACGGACTTAAAATATACATTTCTGGTATAATTGGAATCACCTTATATAAAAGGTTTCTAGTATTGATAGTTCAAGGCTTCGGTGTTTATGGATAGGTTATATATATAATTCATAACCATATAACATTTAATTGAACTTTGACATATCCTTATTGAATTGTTTGAAAACATTTTATGGTATATTATAAGTAGCAAAATGTGATTAAAATAAAACCTAAATATGTTTATTAAACATATACTATTTTACATTTAATATGAAAAAAAAAATTGTCTTTTAGAAAATACTTTTTTTTTATATCAATAAAACACGTTTGTAGTAATAAAACTATGTCCATAGGATCGCCCACGCTGGAATTCAGAACAGCTGAGTTGAAACACGCATCCTTTTATGGAAGCGGTTGGTGGTTTAATCATTCTTAAAGGAATTGAACCATTACGTTTTCGTCTTGATATGTACTCAGTCGTTTTTAAAATCGTTATTTAAATATTTAATATACTATTTTATAACTGATTTATATTATATAACAGCATAACTTATATGATAAATAATAAAATCGATTTAAATGAAAAAAAAATCTTTTTAATATCTAAATTAATTATTAAATTAAATATTTAAACTAGTATAAACAATTCTTGAATTTATTCATACTTTAAAAATAGAATAACTAATTTAAAATATAGATCAATAAATTTAATTTAAAATAAAGAAAGGATTTTCTATGCCTAATGAAATATAAGTTTTCTTTCATTCTATATTGATTAATATAAAATTAATTTTAAATTTTCTTTAAAAAAATAATAATGATAATTCTATACTATTAAAAAAATAATTTTTTTTTTTATATAACAATTTATTGAAATTGACAACTGTACAAAATTTATAAATCAAGTAAATGTGCTGTTAACTATTACGATAACATGTTAAAACTTGAAAAGAACTACTCATCAGTAGCACTTTAATAAAAATTCTACACTAGAAGGTCTCTGGGCTATCTTCTTTTCAGATGCCTCGGAGGATTATCAAGAATGGTGTGGAAAGCAAGTTGAGAAATTAGAGGATTTGAGTGGTTATGGAGCTTACTATGAAAGGATAGGTATCTGGTTTGGGCTAAATCAGCAACATATGGAACATTAAGATCTTTATGGATAAGTTTACTGGTGAAAAAGTAAGCAGCATTGAGGATTTTTCGGAGAATTTTGAACTGTAAGGATTGGATACGAGATGAATTGGATGGTATAGTGGAGCTAAAAAAAAAAAATAATAATTAAAAACATGCTGATACGTCTTTGGGCATAGAATACTCCTATATAACAGTATTTTAAAATTTTGATTTTTCCTGAACCAGATAACTATCTTTTCTTAATAAGCTATATATACTAACTCAAATATACTACCTCACCTTTCGATTCCTGATCACTCTGCGATTCTTATATAGAAATTTTTATTGAAGTACTATAAATGGGCAACTGCAGTTGCTGACTTGTTATTGTCAACATTATTCCACAAATTCACGTAATGTAATTATTCTATACAATTTTTAATAAAAGTAAACGAATCGAAATACAACAAAAAACCATCCAATTCATCACGTATCTAATCCTTACAATCCAAAATCCTTCGAAAAATCCTCAATGCTCCTTACTTTGTTACAAATAAACTTATTCATAAAGATCTTAATGTCCCATATGTTGCTGATTTAGCCCAAACCAGATACCTATCCTTCCATAGTAAGCTCCATAACCACTCCAATCCACTAGTCTCCCAACTTGCTTCCTATTCCATTCCTGATAATCCTCCGAGGCGTCTGAAAAGAAGATGGCCTAGAGACCTTTTAGTGTAGAATTTATTGAAGTGCTACTAGTGAATAGTTCTTCACATGTTATTTACATGCCATTGTATTTACTTTCAACACATTTACTTGTTGTATATATTTTATACAGTTGTAAATTTCAATAAATTAAAAATAAAAAGATTTTTATTCGTAGGGGGTGTTTTGACACTAGCTGTGTAAAAAAAAAAATAAATAAATAAAAATAAAAAAATAGAAAACATGACCATCGCCGGTCAATGAAGCAACCACTGAAACATGTTCCATGCTATTCTTTCAATAATAAGCCTGACAGGCTCGAAGGGGGTTTTAATTTTTTTAAAATATATTAATTATGGAGAAGAATTGATGTATAACAATTACATAATTATGTAAAAAAAAACTTTCACCAACGTCTGCGGAATTCGTTGCCTTGGAATTGACTTCGGATCATCCTTTTTTCTTGGAAAATTTTTTTTTGGGTAACATTACAATATGCCACACTTAAGGACATTAAATAATATCTATAGTTATGGATTTATACAATATGTGTGCAATAAAAAAAAAAAAAATAAAAAAAATAAAAAAATAAATAAATAAAAAAAAACTAAAACCTTTCACTGCACGATCAATTCTTGATACCTCAAGGATCGGTGGAATGAAGAATAGACACACAATTTAGAATCGACCTAATTACAATGAATTTTTATAAACCAAAAGCAGTCCTACAAATGGATAGTTTTTCTACAAGTTTTTATCCTGATTCAGTTTATTTAATAAATGTATTTTTCTATATAATTATACTTTTCAATAAATAGATTACTTTAACAACTTTTTTACTAGGCTAATTGTTACAATATACATACATACACATAAATTATTCTTATGATTATAAATAATATTTTTTTTATAAAGATGAAATTGCAAAATGTTTTTAACAGCATGAAAATACATTGACAATTTTGGTTTTTATAAGTGTTAAACGTGATTTTAAATACGTTAAACATTGTGATTAATTTATATATTAACATAACTACCTGAAAATACATCCATGTGGTCATCGAAAGTATTGTAATTTTTATGTAATTTGTTATAATATTCTTTGGATGCATATTCAATTGAAAAACTTACTGTGTCGTGGGCCAAGAATAAGATAAAATATTTCTGAGGTCATTATTGTGGCCTTGAAAGAATCCCACACATAAGGTGTTCATAGCTTTCAGACAGACAAAAAAAAAAAAAATTATTTAGTAGAAAAGTACCACTCTTTGATTTGTATGGTTCTAATATAATTACATAATTTTGAGAAGCAAGTTTAATGTGTTTATAAAGTATATTTTTTAAATGAAAAGGGAGAAAACTATATATATTAACTTAAAAATCATTGCAATTTAAAGTATGCAATCAATGTATTTCAACAATGATTTATTATACCATGAAAGTCGTTTTTGAAATATATTAACTGCATAGATCAAGTTAAATATCTAGTTCTCGATTCGATTAGATTTTAAGTTAAGCGATACCGGAACAATTTAACTTTTTAACTTAAGAACTCTGATCTTAATTGAAACACTTCACGATTTAGATGATCCTGAAAAACTTTAACAAGAACTATGTATCTTAATGTCTCTAAAGTATTTGGAACCGAACTTGAAAAAAAAGCATCCCTACTTCATCTTCTTTAGGTTGTCACACCTGGATTCTAACGCCAGGAACGCAGCTGAGATTTGCACTGGGATATTTCGTTGTTTTTATTAGATTTTTAGGAATATAGTTTTGAGGAGATGGAAATAGTTCGTAATTTCCCAAGCCGTTTGTTTGTATATTATATATAAAATTAATATATATAAAATTAGTGGAGCGTCGATTATCCGAACGTCAATTAACGGACCTTTTTTTTTTTTTTTTTTTTTTTGGATGTAATTTTAATTAAATTGATCATCTAATTACTTATTCGTATTGTTAAACTTGTGTTTATTTAAAAATTAAATTAAATGAAAGGGATGCTCAATTTATTTCACAGAAACTGCAAAAAATGAACTTCTATACATACCTACAATTTTGTTCACTGAAAAGGGGACGTTTGCAGTTGTAACTCACAGATTTTAATGCCGATTTGTGGGTAGGTAGTAGGGACCTACAAAAGTGCAAACCTAGAGTTATAGCAGCCAATGGGCATTAGGAGCCGAGAAAACAAATAAAATATGAAAATCACGTTTTATTTTTTTTCTCAGCTCTCAGTCAAGATAGAGAAATGATGCTTTCACGTTTAATCACAATTATAAATGTTATTTGGTATAAAAATACTTCCGCTATACTCAAGACACCACCCGGCTTTTGGTTGCTCAAAAACTCTAAAAAAATGACGAAATTTCAAGGAAATCCGCTGTAAATCAGTGAACATTCTTTTTTCATGAACAACCGACCTCAAATTTCGATCTAACGCACCATATAACCCTTATGTGTGAAATTTTATCAAAATATTGATTTTTTACCCCTTTCGAGGAGGTTAAAATTTTGAAGTTGAGATTTCATCAACAATTTCTAACGGCTATAACAACTGGTGCGTTCAACCGATTACAATAGTAATCTCATCACTATAATCAGCATACATTCTGATTTTTATCCATGCATATAACATTGGGATTACTCCATATTTTAGTGGACAAAAACTGATGTGAATGAAAACATCCAAGGTCAGCTATAACTTGAGATATCTCAATAAGGGGAAATCCTGCGACCTTCGGATTAGAGCTAAACTATGCAGTTTTAAGGCTTCTAGATGACCTTAAAATTTGGTAATAATTGGTAGCGAAATGTGTGAGATAGCGCAAATTATTTAAATTTTTTCAGAAATTGACATAACCTTCTAAAATCATACAAAATTTTAATTTAACCACATGTCATTCACCAATTGACATGTCATCATCAAGGCTAACGAAAAGGAAATGAGAGCTCTTTTCATTTAAAAACAAAATTTAAATCATTAAGTGGTTAAAAAAAGTGAATTGGGTCAGACAGCTATCGATTTCAAGGTTGGTAAATCAACAATAAAGGGAATCAAAAATAATTCTAAATCAATCATCAGGTAGCTCATAATCTTTACAGTGAGACGGGAAGTTTGAGTCGTAAAACTTTGAAAAGAGCGAAAAGTGATCTGTTGGAAGATTACACATAATAATGTTCTTTAAATGAGTTTCGATTATCCGAATTTTTGATTATCCGAACCACCCCCGACAACATTAGTTCAGATAATCGACGCATTACTCTATTTTAATTTACTATTCGTCTATTTTACATGGTTTTTTTTTTTTTCTATTTTATTTATTTCTTTTGAAATTTTTATGATAATTCATTTAAATTAAACTATAATTAATCTTTTGTTGTATATACCCGTAATGTATTAGCAGATTCTATTACCATCCATATTAATTATTACTCATGACAAGGGCAAATTTTAATTTGTACTAAATAATAGCAGTTTCTTACCAAAAAATAAAAAATAAATAAAAATCTTGAACGACATTGTTATTAATAAATAATTTTATTGATTTCATCAGGTTGGACCAAAAGAATATGACAGTGTAGCAAACCGCTTTTTTGCAACTCAACATTGTACATTTAAATTTTAACAATATTAAATATTATTATTGTTAAATCTTTCTGGAACTATAAAGATGATGTAGTTAAAAATTGATGCAGACGGGTTAAATAGTTTCGCCATTGCAAACTCTGTTACAGAATAGCATATCTTTCTAATTTTAAACTTCACTAAGATCCACACGTCACACCACACATTTAAAGCTCTTTTTATTATAATATCTAATTGAGCTAAGGAAATTTTTCTATAAATTTCTAGTTCTATACAACACCATATCTTTGTAACCTCTCTTAAATAGCACTCGCCACCAATCGGTCACCACACATTTATTGCCTTTTTAACAACAATATGTAAATTTTATCATAGCTAAATCTTCTTCGAACTATGAAGAAGGTATAATTAAAATATGGTACAGATTGGTTAGTAGTTTGCGCGGCAAGTGATCACAAACGAAATAGCACTTGTGAGGTGACCTGACACGAGCTACACGACATGTACGTGCCACACGTGCTGCGTGGGGATCCGCATGTTGAGAAACGCTTTTTCTAACCGGCACATTGTAAAATGTTTGATACACGAACAAAGCAATTGTTACTATTAAGCTTAAGTTCTAAACAAGAATCGGATGATGCTGTAGAGGAAACTTTGTTTTATTTCTTGATAAAAAAAAAATTTAAATCCTCTAATTAAGTATCCTAGGTCCAATCCTCTACACGGTGTATACAGCTGACATCCCGACGCATCCTAGCACCATCCTCACCACGTATGCTGATGACACGTGTGTGTTATCAGTAAACAATGATCCCTTCATTGCCTCCCAGACACTCCAATCCCATATCATATAACTTCAAAAATGGTGTCAGTAATGAAGAATCAAAATAAATCCAAATAAATCCAAATAAATCCCATGAAATAACCTTCACACTTCGTAGTAAACCCACGACCTCCTATCCTACAGTATCCTTTAACGATGTTCCACTAATCCCCGTTGAACAGATCCGCTATCTAGACAAACGTCTTACTTGGAATCCACATACAATACTAAAACGACAAGAAACTGCCCGTCGTTTTCGACTACTTCAACATTATCCCGTATCCAATCCTTACAATAAAAAATCCTTAGAAAAACCCTAAATGCTCCTTACTTCGTCACAAACAAACTTATCCACAGAGACCTTAATATACCTTACGTTTCTGACTTAGCTCAAACCAGATATCAATCCTTTCATAGCAAACTCCACAACCATTCAAATCCATTAGTATCACAACTTGCTTCACATTCCATTCCAGATAATCCTCCGAGGCGCCTGAGGAGAAGATGGCCTCGGGACCTTCTAATATAAAACTTCATAATAAAGAACCTTTATAAGTGCTACCAATGGGTAGGTGCTTTAAAAACAAGTGACGTGTCATTTTTATTTATGTCATCACATTTACTTGATGTATCATATTTTATATTGTATACAGTTGTAAATTTCAATAAATACATTTTTAAAAAAAATCATCCAATTAGTAAATTCTATCAGAAATCAAAATGAGTGGGCAGTTGAAAATTGCAACTATGTCTTCTTTGAATTTTGATGTCAAATTGTGTTGTTTGAAATTTTGAAAATCCAATCGATTATTTACGATAACAATAGCACTTTATAAAACGGCAATACAACATTTTTAACAAGAATTCACAAAACACAACACGATTTTCTAAAATTTCAAGAAAATAAAGACTTATAATATTATAAAAAAAACAAAATAAAATAAAGTATAAATATATAAATTTACCGTAAAATGAAACATTGACACGTCTGGCACGTGAAACTGTGTCACTGTGAGTATTCCCAGTTTGCGGCGATCCATAAAATTCGGCAGCTTACAAGAGGACGTGCTATATATAAGTGTCTCGAATCGCGCCTAGCCTTATACTTCAAACATGGGGGTCATTATCAAACATCTTTTAAAAAATATATTTTTAATACATAGTATATGATACTCTAAGCACAGAATATTTATTAAAATCATCGGATAACTTTACAGAATTACAAAAGTTCAGTACTTCCAATGAGCCAAAGCTATTATATAAGTTTTGAGATAAATTTATAAGATATGATTATAGGAAGGCTGTAGGCTATTTTAACACTTACAAATGGCTTTTAGACAGATCTTAGAATCTTCGCTCGCTAAAAAAAAATAAAAATAATAGTTTCCTAATAGTGCTCTGTAAGCTCCTGATTCCACCCCAAATGCCTTATAATTAAAGTCCGGATTTTATTTTTATTTTATTTTTTTTTTTCAAAGACAATCTATCGCTGCACGTTTTAGAAGTTAATTGCACGAAATTTTATTTGTAATGTTTTTAAAAACTAGACTATCAGCGACATTTTCTAAAGTAAAATCGATAAAGATTTTTACCAATTAATCAACATTTTTTTTTTTTTTTAATTTATTGCATGAATGAAATTATTTATTTGGTTGACCCTATGATGTAGGATTGGTCTGATTCGTTATTTTTTGAAAAAATAAAACGGAATACCTACCTTCCTAAAAACATTTTCTTTTCTTTTCTATGTCTTTCTAATTATAATTAATGATTTAGGTTATTCGTCGTTTGCCCTTATCCGACGCGGTGTGGGTCCCGGTAGCGCCGGATATGGTGGACTGCACTGTAGTAATTAAGTAAGCATTGGAATGATTCCAATGGGTAGCTTCTTATATTACTTTGCAATTACATCATCACTAACTTACAGTTCATTTGTTAGATTAAAAAAATTAAAAAGTAATAAATACATATTTTTTTTATTTGTTGAAAAAATTTGTATTTAAAAATTTGATAACATTTTCAGCATTATTAATTTTTTTTTTCAGAACTGATGCGTGCACTGCAGGAGAGCCTTGATAGTGATACACTGGTTATAACAATGAAACAGATCAAGCAGAGAAGAAATCAATACCAGGTTGAAACGCTCCTAGCTCTGCAGGGGAAAAATTCTGAACAATTATTAGGAATTAAACTTGATCGTGCAAGTAAAAGAAGTGAGTATTCAAAATATAATTGCATTTTTTTTTAGGTGTAAGGTAGCAGGTCCTTTCAAATGGGCCAAACATTTAACTCGGAAATGCAAATTCCTTTAAACTTGTTCCTTGTTTTGAGGCCTAATATATAAGTATTCGCAATGGTGTAAAATTGTAGAGAGCGATTACAAAAGGAAGAAGATTGTTGGGGTGTGTGATCGTATGAAAAACAGTAATAAACATATCAATTCATTGTGCTGACGTTTTGGCTAACACTGTAAGCCTTAATCAAGCAAGCTAAAAAAAAAACCAAAACTACAAGTTACATGAACCAACATAAATCAAGTTCTTTAAGGTTTTTTTCTCTCTTTAAATTCAGTTAAAAATCAAGGAAGCGAAACATTGACGAACCTTCTCAGGTTAATTAACAAATTAGTTTTCGTCCTTAAGAATACAATTATGCAATATTCCCGGATCTACCGATTTTAAGAGGTAACATGATAGTCCGCCATTGTTGTCCTTTTTGAAAATTAAGTTAGTTCTCGTCCTTTTTGAAAACAGATTCAATTGATTTAATTTTTAAAACGACATCTTTAAGGATATAAAGATTTTAACCGGTCGCAGGATGTCCCGCCATTGTTATCCTTTTGAGAATTTGCCATTCTTCTTGAAAATTTAATTATTACGTGTTTTGCAAAGGACAAAGATTACAACAAAACAATGGATATACATGAAAAATATAAATTGATAAGTAAAGTATAACAGATAATTTGAACATAGTAAAATAAGTGTAGTTAAAATAAAACATATGGAGGTTTGTAGTAGAAGCTAACGCGTCAGCAGAATAAACTGATAATATTTTATTGTGTTACGTCTGCCACCCCCCCTCCCCCCTCCTAACTATCTTCTTCCTAATCCTATTCTTATTTAGGTATTATTTTAAAAAAATAAGAAATATACTGATTGAGAGCAACTATTTTGACCTAAAGCATATGCCATTATCATTCAAACTACCTTATGTTGCAAAGTTAGTTTTAATATAATGGATTCAATTTTTATTTATTATTGCAGTTTTAATTGAAACTCCGAAAGAAAAGAAACACCTCAAGTTGTCGATGCTTTCCGAAAACAAAGCGATCAACAGCCTCGTCATATCAATAGATCAAAGCAAAGGAACGACTGATGTCGCTTTGTACATCGACTGCAATTACGAAGGGAAGATCAAGCTTTCCGAGAGTTTGGATCAAATAATTAGCAGTAATGCTCTTATGAAAATTGTTTGTATCTTTTCATATGTCACTTTCAATAAATTGATGAAAAAAATTATTTTTTTCATGCGAAATTTTATATTATTCTGCAGTATAGAGAAAGGCGATATATCACCGACCTGGATAGTGACACTGATGTCCAAGAAGTCCTGAAACGCCTGAAATGTCATGCCGAAGATCAGATGCTATCAACTCAACCACAACCGGCGAACGAAACCCCTCAAGATCAAATAGTTATACGTACGAGAGGTAAGTTCTTAAATGTAAAATTATAAATTTATAAATAGAATGGAAAAACATTTTAAACGTTTACCCAATTATATATAAGTAATATTATTTATCATTCTGATTTATTAGATGTATTTTCAATTATTTTTATTTTAATTAAGAGCTCAGCATTTTTGACAAATATAATACAATTTAAAGTAAATTTTATCATCCACAGAGGATAGACTAAATAAGCATTTTTCACCGTAAGCCTAAATCTGTGAAGTTGAATAAAATTAAAAATTTTTATGAAAACAAATGGATTTTTAAAAACTCATGGCAGTTTTGAAGTTTTCGCCTCGAACATTCAAATAAATCTGGTTTTAAACGATAAAAAACTTTTTTTATTCTTATACAGTTTTTACAATTTGTAAGACAATGTTTTAAAAAAAAATATATTTGCCTAAAAACATATTAATTTTAAATAAAAACCGCATTAATTTTTAAAGGAAAAGCAAAATGGGTTAAAATAATATTGTTATCCTCTTTAATTATTTATTATTATTTTTTTTTTTTTTTTAGCCATTTCAAAGCCATTTAGAACATTATAAATATTTTTTATAATTATACTCGTAGATCTCAAAATATAAGCATTATAGACGATTTTTGGAATTTAGTCCTTTTTGTTTTTTTTGTAAAAATCTAAATTATATTAAAATACCTCAAGAAATAAATATCATACAGCCGCAATTTTGAACAAGTTATTAAAACCCTTCTAACAAATTTTGTTTGTTTTTTAAAATTAAATTTCTCCTTTAAAAGTTATACCTGCCAGTTTTTAGAGAACAAACATTTATTTAAAAATTGTATATATTATTAGTAATGTTTTCCTCCATGATTGAGAATTTTAATTAATTTATGCCATTGAAACTGTTCTTAACATTTATTTCTTTGACTACAGCGTAGACTTTTTGTTGCAGGTGACATCCCTATTATAACTGAATGTGATGGTAAGCCTATAGTTTCATACTTAATTATGATTTGAAATTTTAAATATAAATTATTTTTATATTAGTTTAATTTCTCATTTTATTTCTTTTGTAATTTACTTGTTTAATCGAAGTTATTGTTTTTTTTTCTTTTATGTTGATTTTTGACATTTCTGATTGACTCTCTCTATATTAAAAAAGGTTTTATAAGGGAGTCATATGTTAAATAAGCCATGAAAACAATTCAATGTTTATAAATATAGTATAAGAGAACTTGTGCTAAATAAGTAAGCATATTTAAATATAATATTCTTGTTAAAATAGTGAAAATATTAAAAATTAAATACTTTTAGTGAAATCAGCTCAATATAAAAATGTTTATATTTTCTTAATGAAAGTTTGAGAACATCAGCAGACGTTTGTTTGAAAATCTTAGAATAGCTACAGATTTTAAAAAATGTGGCTGATGTAATAACATTGATATCAATATATATTTTTTGTGACATCACAAAATGCAGAAAAAATGAAACAATGTTTGTATTATACTATAAAGTCTGCATTTTCTAATTTATCTGAGCTTTGAAAAACTAAATGAATAATGTTATTTTGAAAATGAATTCAAAACTATGACAATCTGTTTGTTTCAAAAGAAAGCAGATTTATCTATTTTGTAAAAATTGGAATGTCTTTCTCATGATTCCATTTTTTCAAGCTTGTATATAATATTGATTTGTTATATGATTAAAAGAAATATTAACATTTAGATAATTCAAACATTGATCCAAAAATCTCAATAAAAGAAAATACAACTTTGAAAAATTCAACTCTATATGTATAAGTTTGTACAATAGTATTAGAAATCAATATGCAATTCATTAAATTAAGTAAGATTTTCTAGAGTTAAGTTCATAATTTTTGTTTCAGACAATTTGTTGATAAAAACTATTAATAGACTCATTGGTGTAGTTAAAAGTCTTGAAGAAGAATTAAAAGCACAAGTAAGTAAAAATTCTGAAGCCCACACTTATGCATTGAATAATTTCATTTTAATATTAGTAAATATTTTTAAATAGCATGCTAAACAACCTTAAATATTAATATATTAACAAAACATCATACCTTACAAATTATCATGTGTGAAATATTTCAAGTAAAATAATAAATCTATATAATCCAAATAATTTTGTTGGTCTAACAAATTTGTGAATATTTTATTAATTTCAATTTCAATAACAATTATTATTTATAAAATAAATCCATCTTTTAATTTTATAACTAAATAGTGTATATAAATGAATATTTTATTCTTTAATTTATTTTCTTTCTTCTTTTCTTTATTATTTGACATCTTACGAATGAAAAGAACATTGAATTAAATAATCGTGAATGGTTATGCAAGGAGATGATTTGACCAGGCTCACCTTCAACCAGTTTTTTCTTACCCTTTTGAAATATCAGTACAATGTTTGTTATGGTACATCTCATTGTGATTGTTACAAAGCGTTGATTGAACAGAAAATTAGTTTTATTCCACAGTTTGGTTGAACTTAAGTTAAGGATTTGGAAGTTCAATCCCTTACTCAATTACTGGACAATTACAAAAAAGTTGTATGTATTAAAATAAAAATTAAGACAGTAGTATGTATAAAAAAAAAGAGAAAAAAAAGTAGAAATCTGTTTTGAATTTATGTCAATAATTAAGTTTAATAAAACTATTTCATTCCTAAAAAAATGTTCTAATAAATGAAGAAATAGAAGTGTATTGAACTTTTCTATATTCTACATGATTTTTTTACTGGTTCAAAATATTTCCAGTTAGATATAATACTTTTACACAGAAAATTATTCAAGAATTTCATTAATTTATAAATGCATTTCGAGCATCTGCAAAAGGTAATAGGGCTTAGCTGGTTTCAACTGAAATTTTATTAGTGATATCAATATTAGTTAATAAAAAAGTAAATCAAATTTGATATATTTTACCTCAGTTATCACTTGTGTAGCCCACAGAAAATGTACACATTGCTTTGCTATTACCTTTTATCGCTTTTTGCAACTACCCATTCTGAATGGGAGACCAAAGACCTATGTGTGTCTGTGTGGACAGCTATTTGCCTACATACAATTCATTTCTATTTCTATTATATCCCAGAAAGCTCATTTGACCTCAGGAATAATTTAAACATTCACATAATAACTTATTTAAATTAGATTTGCTGACTAAAATTATTATGATTAAATCAATTTATTATTATAATTCAAGGAAGTAGATTGTTGTGGTGTGCAGTCGAAAATCCCAATAAAATTATATTCATTTATTTATTTCATTGTATTTATTTAGTTGATTGTATTTTTTTATTTATATATTTCTGTTTGTTATCTTTGTTTGTTTTTATCTCAATTGTATATTATAATTTTTTGGCTGTCTTTATTTCTAATCACTTTTATATTCATTTTCTGTCATGTTTTTTTTTTTTTTCTAGCATGTAATGTAATAGTAGCTAATTTACTTATCCGGCCCAGCATAGTTTTTAATATATATTTTTTAATATTTACACTACTTGCTTCCCACTCGATTCCCGATAAACCTCTCCGAGGCTTCTGAAAAGAAGATGGCCTAGGGTCTTTCAAATGTAGAACAATTGTAGAAGTGATATTATTGGTATTACTTTACATGTTATTGTTATTGTAATCATTTTTCCGCATATTTACTTATTGCATACATTGTATACATTTGTAAATACTAATAAAGTACAAAATACAATTAAAAATATATTTACAATTGTTTATTAATACAATAAGCAAATTAGAAAAATTGTGAATTTAATGGCATGTCAACGACTTATAAAACTACCCATTGATGGTCCATAAGTAAATGTTCTACATTAGAAGGTCCCTAGCCCGTCTTATCTTCAGAAACCTCGGAGGTTTATCTGGAATTGAATGGGAAAGGAATCGGGAGACGATTGGGTCCGATTGAGAACGGGGTTTACATGGTTGAATAGGTATCATAGTTTAATAAACAGGTAGACATCTTTCACTATTTATGGATATTGTCCAAATAATCCGCCTGTGTACATTTATCAGGTTTGAAAAACGTACAATAACTCATTCTTCTTGATCTAAACATTTGCTATCGATATTAAAGAAAATAACCCAAATATACAAAACATTTCCCACACTCTAAAGTCCTGGATCGTAACCTAGACATGGACTTCATTCGAGTTCAGGTGAACTAAATTGTATTTTATTTTGTTAAATTGGTAAGAAATTATATTCTTGACTGCCTGCTTCAGTTCTTGAAGGCCTTACAAACTCTATTTTGGAACCTTTCAATGAGTTCCAGGTCATCGGTGCACCCAAACCTTTGTACCTAACGGTTGAAAGTTGTCCCCCTAGTTTTGATACCTGAATCCCTTTCTACTTTCTCCAAGTTTAGGTTAAACTTTTGACAGCGCAGCCTTGCCTCAAATCTGACCTCTTAACAAACCCTCTAGAAAATGCATGGACACTCACAAACAGCATAAAATATTATCCAAGTACTTATAATTGCGGACATTCTTTGTGTGATTGCTATAGCATAAATATTATAATTTACTAGTTTGGAAATGAGTTTAAGTCTTGAAATATTTTATTTACTGAATAACTTTATTTCTTTTTCAGCAAATCGAAACAAGAAACTTGAGGCAATTGCTGGAGCAGTGTGATATATGCCGTCCAGGTGAGGGGTACTAACGCCAAGGCTGGAGTCCAAGGGATTAAGGAGACGCAAATACACTTCCTTATTATATTTCTTTTCTCTAACTTTTGTTGTATATTTAATTTGAAAATATAGGATTAATAACAAAATAAAGTCTGTTTGCGTCTTTCTTTATCCCCTTACCTTTCCAGTCTTGGATATATTATTTATATAGTTTCACTATGGTTTAATTTATATTATTAGCTTAATAAAAAAATAATATAATGCGTTTCTGCTATAACTAAATAATAAGTGAATTGATATTTTAATATTTTATATTGAAACAAAACTCTTTCAGCATCAAACAAATACCAACGCAGTGAATGGTATTTGATGATTTGAAGAAACAAAAAAATAAAAAAAACTACTCTTTTATCTGGAAATTTCTATGCCAAAGGATTTTTTTTTTCTCTTTGAAATATTCAAAAAACATCCTATTTAATAAAAAAAAAAAAAAAAAAAAATGATAAATATACAAATATACAGTCAAAAAATTCCCACACATTTGATTTTTTTTTTCTTGACTAAACGTTTATTCTTTTTTAGGTGTATATATGCCCCCATATACTTTAACCATGGCACATGGAACATATTAAGAATATTTAAAATATTAATTAAATTAAATAAGACGATATTTAAAAATATTACGAATTAATTTAAAATTAATAAGGTTTATCCGGACCTTGCGTTTATTAGGTCTCGCATTCGATGGGACATAGCTCTAATGTTATTTTAAATTAATTCTTGAGAGATAGGCCCCATCTATTCCAAAGCTATAATAAATCACATAAATTTAAAATTTCGTAACTATATTTTTTTGTTTATATTAAATTAATATTTGTAATAATTCCAAAACGTTTCATGTGCCCTGTTTAAAGTATGTGGGGACGTAAATACCTAAAAAAACAATGAAACTTATAACCTTTGTTTAAATTGTCACAGGAAAACTTCGTTAGAAACGCAAATGGTAATGAATATTAAGATCGAAATTAAATTAGAAATATATCATTCCGGTGACTAAAATGGCCTTGTGATGAATAACTAACTGGGAAATCAGATCAAACACCCCATGTCTCCGGCCAAAACGGTGAAAAGAGAATTGTGTATTAAAAAAAAAAAGCAAACATTAGATTTTGGTTCTAATAGGAAGGTATGTAGGCAAAGATAGGAATTATCGGCAGAGAACCTCTTAGTAAAGTAAATTCAACTTGGCTAATATACCTTTCAATGCGCTACTAGAATGTGTCGAAAACTAAAATATTCTAAGAAATATATACCTATGATAGGAAACGGCCCTCACACGAATTCAAAATCCACTAGTACAAATAAATATTAAAAGGAATAATTAGAAGGTAATGTGTTGCTTGATATGTAAATTACGTACTACTGAATAGAAAAAAAACACCAAAAAAGTTTCAGTGCTGTGCTACCCAACTTCGACTGACCCAAAGACCGCTATAACTTTAATTAAATTTATTTATAAAAAACAAAAACCATGTTAATATATTAATTGGTTTTGATTTTTCATCAGAATATCATTATTGGTCATTATTAGCATTAATATTTCTTGATGATAAACGATGAAATTGAGCAAGCGAAATATCAGACACTGAACACTTAACTATATAAATTTTATATTAGAAAATCTGCACTCTAATATAAACGTGTTTCCCATTATTGCAGCACAAGGCCCAAGTTTCGGAAGTTGTGGTAAGGTTCCTCTGGAGTAACTTAAAATGTTTATCCTCTTTCAATTTATTGAAGGTAAAAAATGATCTGAATGTAAACTTCACTATTCTAGTTGAAAGTTACCGTATGATCCTATCAGAAATAGCAACTGGCTGTGTAAAAAAATGAAATTTCTCCTTTGAACTTCTTTAAATCGCTAAACCGGTTTTCGTATGTTTCCGTGATTGTGTCACTGGATTTTATATTAGGTAAATATGCTTTGCGGGCAGCAGACCGTAAATGGGCAGTCCTGATACAGGAGATTAAATATATGTAAAAGATTCAGTTATAAGTATAGAGATTTAAAGGTGCGCCTGGACATGCAATATCGTAACGCAACAGTGCAACAGGATATCTTCGTCAAAAAAGTAACAGAAAATAAACATTAATAGATGTCCAGACCATTACACCGTTTCATTAATTGATTATTGTTGAAGTGTGAGGATGTGGTCTCCTATTATGTAAATTGCGAAACAGAAAATAATGGATATTTTTTATGAAAACAACCATTAAAATTTAGAAATTAACAAATATTTAATATGTAATGGTATATTGTGTATGGGTTGATATCCGAACAATTTTGAATTTACATGATGTTTAGTTTTTAACTATATAATTATGAATTTAAATTAGTTTTTTTTTTTTTTTTTTTTTTTTTTTTTTTTTTAAGTTTTATTATTATATATTTTCGTTTTTAATTGTTTCATGGCTCATTTCGTTTTTGTTTTTTTTGCAATCACAAATACAAATGAAGGAAAAAAAACAACAACAAAAAAACTGTATCACTAAAATCTATAAAGGGTCTTGGGTTCAAAACAAAGGTAGGGATGTTACTGGGCCAAAGTTTGTGGAAGGACATCGACCGCCAGGGTTTTTGCCCAATTAGGAGCACCCACTTTATAGAGGTTGGGTGTAACCAAGGAGGACCTCCCGACCTCAAAGTCGATCCACTACTGAAATAACAGAAAATAAATTTTCTGCCTTTCAGTCGGACTCGAGCACGGGCCAGAGAGATTGCCTTACCCACTCAGTTACCGCGGCTCTCATATAAAATCAAATACAGATCAATGATAATTCATTAATATACACTTACCTGATCCTGTGCCCTGAATATTTTGTATCTTCGCTTTTTCCCTTCTCAAAGGGAAAAATAGGCTACAATAAGCAATCCACTTTTCTTATGCGGTAATCCTTCGTTATTGTAACACTAAAACTACTATTAAGGGTCAAATGACCCTTTCAGCAGAAGTTCTAGGAAATAACATTCATTACTTTTTACTGAACTACTTTTATTTTAAAATATTTTAAAAGTGTTTTTTTAATATCCTCTCCTCTCTTATTGTTGTTTGTTACCGAGAAATTCTGGCAGAAAATGTATACACGAAATGACGGTACTTTTTTTGTTAAAGTGTTTTGAGCATTCATCCCAAATATTTTTTTCAATTTTACTATAGCAGTTGAGACGCTTTTATTTTATAAAATAAGCTATTTTCACATCATTCAATAAATTGAAGAGTTACCTCATCATTAAACTACATGTTTCAAATCTGGTGTGAATCACTGTCACGGCGTCATGTTACGCGGTACCTTCCACAGACACGCAAAGCCAATCTGTAACAACTTTTTGAGCTGACGAAGAAAAAACGAAAAAGAATGGAGCCCCAAATTGTAATGCTTCAATGTCAAGTAGTCTCAGGACTTTAACCCAGGAATACTAAACCTCAATTTAGGTACCTTATTACTAAACCTTCGTCATTGTGACTAACAGTACCTAAAAATCAATTAAGATGGTTGTAAAGGAAACAAAAAGAACAAATAATTAATAATTTAACCTTTTTATTGATGGAATATAAAAACATGCACATTTTGTTGCGAATATTGTAGAATTAATATATAAATAAATGCTTACACAGACTGTTACATAAAAAAAATCAAATAAAATGGCTTAGAGAACATAAAAATTATATAAAAGTCAATAACTTTTTCAATTCACATTTACTACCTTTCTTCGAAACAATTTTTACATAATATCTGTTGATGTTCGCCGCAAATCCCTGAGGAACTATTCCTATAAGACGTTTTTGTCATTCTTCGCAGTTTGTAGTCGCATTTGGAGCATATGCGTCGTTTTTTCTCTTGTGCCTCTGCTGCAGGTGCCATATCTACTCTAGGAGCTGAAGTTGTAGGTCCAATTGCTGCGTCAACCCTATCCTTGACACTTCGGTGTTGCCCAGGTAGGTCACTTAGGTGTCCCTTCATTTTGTCTGACAATTCACACATGTAATCAATTCTCGTCAATGGCTTTCCTTTCCGCTTATTTTTATGAATATTTTTATGGCAATATATTCATCATATTGAAGAAAGAGCACAGTGGCTACCTTTTCGTTTTCCTTATAATATCTGTCAGATGACATAGATCGTCGAAGGAATCAACTCTTTCTTTTGCCGTGTTTAAATTTTTTTAAAATATTTAACCATCATTGTATAGAGATGAGAGCAGACATACCAGCTTATTGTGTTTAGGTTTGTCGGAAACGGCTGATAAGTTCTGGTCAAAAATAAAAAATGAAGATCCATTTGCACGATCCGGAAATTTCAGATCCGCAAACTCTTTGGGAAGCTCTCACTTGTTTTTCATAATTGTCCCAAGCTCAGTAAAATAATAGATAAAATTTGTGTACTAATTGTGAAAAAGTTAATAGCAATAATAGGTATTGCTAAACCTTCGTACAGATGCAATGTTACTAAACATTAGTCGAAATGACTCACATTTTGCTTGTAATACTAAAACTTCATCGAACAGACGATGTAAGTTTTATTTAGACTTAGCTGGTTAAAATACTAAGAGTTCAGTGGTCATTGCTTCTACTTGGTTCAGCACTGAGCTGGGGAAAGAACTGCTATAACCTGAGGTTGCTAACCTAACCCACAAAGGTTATACCAAAAATTGTTCGGCACAGGTAGTCGAACCGACGAAGGTTTAGTATTCCAGGGTTAAGAAAAAACGAAAAAGAATGGAGCCCCAAATTGTAATGCTTCAATGTCAAGATGTTTGCGTTGCTGCAGTTGCAGACTAAGACGCGAAGATTTTACTTTTAGGTACTGTGCTGCATGTGTGGACACACCAAAAGAGATCGAAAGGAATGAGTAAGTCTAAGCAGTCTCAGAACATTAATACATAATGGTGGATACCACGTCGTTGGCAATAAACATGCTCCGAGGTAAATCTAAAACTAATGAGTGGGCAAAGAAATTTCATAAAATCTTATTATCTATTAATTGAAATTTACAACTGTAAATTAAAAGAAAAAACAACAATACATCTATAGAAAAAATAGATAATAACGTAAAATAATATGACATAAACATGACAATTGCTTGTAAAGCAACAACTCACTGGTATTACTTCAATAAAAGTTCTATTGGAGAAGGTACCGAGGCCATCTTCTTTTTAGACGCCTCGGAGGGTTGTCAAGAATAGAGTGGGAAGCATGTTGAGAGACTAGTGGATTTGAATGGTAACGGAGTATACTATGAAAGGTTAGGTATCTCGTTTGGGCTAAATCAGCAACATATGGAACAATAATGTCTTAATGGATAAGTTTATTAGTTACAATGTAAGGACCATTGAATAGCTTTCGAAGGATTTTGGATTGCAAGGATTCGATACGAGATGAATTAGATGGGTTAGTGGAGCCCCAAAGCTCGAATTTCATAAAATAAATTGGAAAACGAAGTCTAACTGAAACTTGAAGGCTTGTGGAAGGGGCAAAATACCAAAAAGGTTTTTAAAATCGAGAGAATTTTTAATACATTTAATTGGAACATAATGATTTTTAGTATCAAATCATATTTTTTACTCTTTCGGAAGTACAAATAAAACCAATGCACATAAAGTTTAAAGTTCTAACCATGAATATTAAGTATTTACATAGCTATAAACATATACCAATTTACGAATTTATAGGAAGAACATCCTTTAAACGAAATAAATAGCATCAAGAGAACCTGTGATTAGCGTATACTCATCTACATAATTTGAAATATGGGATGCAAAATGTTTTTATTAATTTATAGTTCTTTCAATTGTATTTACTTTTATTCATTAAATTTAACAAAATCTTTAAAGAAGAATCGGTTCGATTTCCATCCTGAAACATAATGTTATAGCAATGGAAACTCTGTAAAACCCTCTATTAAAAGTGTATAACTTCATACGAGTGCAATCCGAACAATGGTTCATGTGAGAATATCTTATGAATCGTTGAATTTACCCCTCACTGTTTTGATAGAGATAAGGAGCAAACTAAGTCAATCGCACAATACGCTGACAACCAAGAGGCATGATGAAATATATGGGATAGTGTAACCATTATTACATCAATACACAAATAGACGTTAAGTTCATTGTGGATAAGTCTATATATGACATAACAAGGAACAATAAAGATTTCAAGAAGGATATTGTATAAAAGATGAATCGGATAATAATCGGAGACCAATGCTCGACTCCCATTTTCCAAATAACTTAAATTGTTACTATATGTTAAGATGGCCAGGATCGACGAACATCGACGAATGAAAATATAAGGAATAAAATTAAAAATATTGCTATTCAGTATTATCAATGTTTTTTTTTTCAATTACATAACGTTTTTTCATGTAAACAATCATGAGTTTAGAGAGTGCAAAACAGCATAAAAGTGCTGGCAGACCATTATAGGCGCTGATGAATCAGTCATTTGCTCAGCAAGCAGTAACATAAAGGCTTTAGAAAGATATCTCTCAACCTTAACGAAGTAAAAATAGTCAAATTATGAAAACTAAATAAATTAGGGTCAACAAAAATTCATATGATTTCAGCACGTATTACAAGTACACACTCATATCCATTTTTATTTAAACCCCTTCAATTTTCTTCATATACAGGTGTCTAGTTAGTAGCAAAGCTCCGATGAATAATTAATACTAAAATGGATATAGAAAATCATAAATGATTCTGGTTAATGACAAAGCTGCCTAGACAAAGTGGATACGGATAGTATAAATCACATATATCTTTTTCGAAAAAATCGAAGAGTACGTATTTTGGGAACTAGAAAACCATTTTTGGACGTTTCGAAAAAACTCAAGATGAATGGAAAATATATCAAGTGATATATCAAATTAAAGGACATTACAAACAGAAAAGGATGCCGCAAAGTCGAGCTCTCTAGGAGCAATAGGTTTTTAATGGCCTAATTTTTAATATACTGAATGAGGACCGCAAACAACAGTTTTTTGGAGTTTTTAAAAGCTTATAACTCAAAAACCAAAAGTCAGAAAAATGTATGTACTGACTATCTGAAATGTACATCGTAGTGCCAACACATTTCAGCACAGCGGTGAAGTATTGGAAATGAACTGATTGTAGCAGTTCTTAATATTTGATAATTGGAAGTTTTCACTCGTACATGCACGACGAGGTGGACGCTCTACCAGCAAGACAAAAGTGGTCACGAATCATAATGAACATGAATATTGCGTTGGTATTGATTGGCTAAATCAGAATTCATTTTGATCAGGATAAACAAAATTGGAAGATGGACTATTTAGGTACCAAGTTTTGCAGGTCATAGGCAAGCATCATAATAGAACAGATTAATGATAACACCTCCAATATTAGAAACCTTCTTTTCTTGTCGAATGGAGCCCCTTGCACACTGCTAGATCTTCGATGTATTGTAATATTGGTTTGTGCTCGTCTAATTTCAATAAAAAATATTATTATTAGTTCTTAATAGGTTGGAAGCAGTTGAAGGAAAGATGAGTGTTTTTGATAGACTCACAGACACTGGCATACATCAAACAAGGTATTTATAAATCTTACAATGTTTCTTTTGATATAAATGAGGGTTATTACATATTTTTCTCACTTTTGGTATTTTTTATTCGATCTGAAGTATTAATAATGGAATTTTCATAGTAAACGTACCTATATTTATGAGTACAACTTTCCATACAAGAGTTACTATGCAGTAGAGTAAATATCGCAATCACACAGTGGAGGGGGAGGATGGCGCCTCAGGTCAACTGGAGCGACTCAAATCGCACGATAACCTTTACAGATGAATGAAAAAATAAAATGATAAAATAACGAAAATGAAAAATAAGTTATTCTGTTATTATTTCTTTATTTTCTTCTAAATTAGGCACGGATGTTAACTTACAGCGCCATTACTTATAGTCTTTAAATTAATTGTAATATATTTCTAATATATTTAACTCATTAGTAATATATTTAATTGTAATCTGCATCAGTTAAGCAAAATTTTTTTATTTGCCATATTTGCCACAGTTAACGGCATTTTTTAAAATTGTATGTTGACTATATACCAACATAAACTACCATCCGGAGAACTGCCCAGGAGATATGTGGCCTACAAAAATTCACCTATAAAGGCAAACGCAGCAAATGGTGGAACGATAATGTGAAGTTGGTTATAAACCAGAAGAAGCAGGCATGGAAGTCCTACCAGAGACATAAGACACCTGAAAACTTTGCTGAATATAAAAGAGCAAGAAATGAAGCCAAAGCAGTAGTTAAGGTACAAAAAAGGATAACATGGGAAGAATTCGGGAAGAGCCTAGATGACAATCACAGGGAAAATATCAAAAAGTTTTGGCGCACTGTGAAATTCTTGAAAGGCAAAAGAGCAAAACCAGTGAGAAATGTTAAAGATAACAATGGGGTATTGCTGACTGAAACACATAGTATATTAGATAGATGGCGTAGACACTACTTAGATCTCTTTGCTAATGAAGAAGCAGCTAGAGAACAAAGGGAACAGACGATCTACGAAGTCAGCGAAGAAACCATTAATGAAGAAGAAGTAGAACTGGCTATTGAACAGATGAAGACAGGCAAGGCAGCAGGTAGAGATAATATTGCCCCCGAGTTCCTGAAATATGGTGGACAAGAACTCATTAAAGCGTTGCAAGGGCTGTTTCAGACTGTATGGGATACCAAGAGAATCCCGAAAGATTGGGAATACAGTTTGATTATCCCTATCCACAAAAAAGGAAGCCAAACAGAATGTGCCAATTATAGACCAATTAGCCTCTTGTCTGTGGCATACGAAATGTACACACACATTCTAGAGAAAAGGCTACGACGAATCGTGGAAAAACATTTGGAAGAAGAGCAAGCAGGTTTTCGCCACGGGAGGCAGACCCAGGATAATATATTTGTCATAAGGAATATATTAGAAAAGTCATGGGACAGAAATAAGAACACATACTTAGCATTCCTGGACCTTAAGGCTGCTTTTGACTCAGTCCCACGTCAAGAAATGTGGAACGCCCTCGCAGCAAAAAACGTACCAAGAGATCTTACCGCCATAAAATCCGTATACGCAAATTCAAAAGGAGTGGTAAGGATTAATGGAACAGAAACTGCTCCTTTTCCCATTACCAGAGGAGTAAAACAAGGAGACAGCCTGAGCCCACTTCTATTTACCGTGTTCATGGATGAGATCCATAAAATTTGTAAAAGGCGTACCGCACGAACAGTGGTAGGAAAGTGGAACATGAGAACCATACTGAGCCAATCACTCTTATATGCGGATGACATCGTCCTCATATGTGACACTAAAAAAAAATTAAAGCAAGCTCTCTTGGAATGGCAAGAAGAACTTAAGCGAAAAGGAATGACCATCAATGCCTCTAAGAGTAAGATACTGGTCCTGTCCCGAGATGAGGAGGAAACAGTGGAGGTGGTTTGTAATGGTGAAGTTCTTAAAGTAGTTGAGAACTTTATCTATTTGTGCTCTAACATAAACAAACAAGGAAAAATAGACGGGGAAATAGCAAATAGGATCACGAAAGCTAACCAGATCTATTATACGAGTAGCATTTGCAATAGTATTGTTGGGCACCGAGATGTGGGGCAAGAGACAAAGCTCCACATTTACAAATCAGTATATCTCCCTACTCTTACCTACGGGAGCGAGAGCTGGATTATGCTGGACAAGCAGGTAAGCCGGATAACAGGAACTGAAATGAGGTACTTACGGCGGGTCGTAGGAAAAACGAGAAGAGACCACGTAAGAAATGAAAGGAATAGAGCGGAGCTGAAAACTCCTGCACTGAAAAATATCCTGGAAAAACGTCAGCTAAAATGGTTCGGCCATGTTTGTCGAATGAGTGAGGACCGGGAACCTAGAAAGGTGATGGAGGCGCGACCCACTGGCAGGAGGCCACGCGGAAGGCCTAGGATTTTGTATGAAGATTATATCCAGAGGATCGGAGGAAAGACATTCCAGGAACTGAAACAACTCTGCAAGGACCGTGAAGCCTGGCAGCGTTGGATTGAGGCCCCTCCACGCTGAATGGCACAAAGGAGGAAGATAAAGAAGAAGAAGATGTTGACTATATCATAATGAAAATAAAATTTTTAAAAATGGGGTTTAAAGGCTCTGTGCTCTTTTCACATTGTGACTTCAAAACTCTTCTCCTCTCCATTCACAACTCATTCTTTTCTTTAACTCATTAGCTAATCATTACCTGACCCTTATTTGTTTTCTTAATAGATTTTGGTTTAATGACGTTTCTTTTTTGTTATGCTGCTGGGGATTTCCTTTAAAGCGCCACTGTTATTATAACTTATCCTATAATACAATAAGTTATATGAATTGCTTTATAAGGTTCGCCCACGAAACCTCAAGACGTTCCCATGTTTCCCATCTTTACACCGAGTTAACCGACTCTCCCTTCTATAAGTAGAGAATGCTTCCTTGGTACATACAAGTAATCAACACCCGTCACCCTCTGTTTTTTATTTACATTAACCTATAATGCAAGTCCTCATTTCAATCACTACATATAAGATCACGTCTTTCTAATCTTTATACTCCATCTCACAGAGCTACTGCATTCTGAGGTTCCTTTCATACCCGCTCCTCTGCTCTCTGGAATTCTCTCCCTTCCCACATTTGCAAAGCTTCTTCCTTCAGAACATTTAAGGCACTCCTCTTCTATTATCTTCTATCGTCTATCCCTACTTACGCTCTCTAATTGTTTGGATTCTTCTTAATAAATGTTGTTATAGCATATCAGACATGAAACATTAGCCTTAACAATTTCCTTATGATAATGTTTTAATTATTTATATTCTTTAATTCGACCTCGTTTTTATTTTTATTTTTAAATATTTATACATACAAATCATTATCCTTTGCTAATTAATTTTCAGATTCAGCTTCTTTGGTAATAACCTGCAGCAGTTCACCAAGGCCTTGTTTTCATGGTGCCGAATGCAGAGACACGCCAGAAGGTGCCCGATGTGGTCGCTGCCCGCCTGGATACGTAGGGAACGGTGTCACCTGCAAACCAGGGATAACCTGTGACCAAAAGCCCTGTTTTCAAGGTAACTACTAATTGATTCATTCTATATTCGTTCAGTATAACGTTTCAACTCTAATAGTATCAACAGACACCTAAGCTAACAGAAATATTTTTGTATTCTTTTTTAATTAAAACATCTGTCGTGCTTCGAAGATCCACCTTTTTGGTGATGAGCGTCTACAGATCTAGAATTTTTCTGGCTAATTTTTTTTTTTTTTCAAATTGAAATTTAACCATAATATTCATACTATTGAAATAATCTAAGTTAAATAAATTTAAACTGTTATTTTTGACTTTTCTTAAATTGGTTGTTCTTTTGAAGTGTTAGTGAGTTTCTGTATTTCACCTTCTTTAGTAACACTGGTAACATTTTTGAATGAAGTGGTACCGGAAATTGCTAAATAGAAAATTTTCTGTTTATCATGATTATCAATTTCCTATTCCTTGATAAATGGGACTCCCTTTTGTTACAAAACTTAAAACAGGCAGTCGGATCAATCAATGTTGTAGCATACATTGGCCCTATAGTGTAGTACAGTACTTCAGCATCCTTTCAAGACCTCTGGAATTCCAAATTAAATGTAATCATTTCCATCTTTGTATCAATTTTTAATTTCAATGCATTTCCTTGTATCCTTTCATCACATTTTTATATGCAACTCTTTCTCCGGATTACAGAAAATTATAGGACATGAATTAATGAATGAATTAATATATACCTAATTAGTTCTTCAATTCATAAACTTTTCTTTCCTAATTTCTAGGTGTACGATGTTATGACACCGTAGAAGGATTTCAATGCGGTCCTTGTCCTGGTGGTTATTCTGGTAACGGACAGTGGTGTAAACCGAAATCTGGATGTGATAATTCTCCATGTTCTCCAGGTAACATAACAACTTATATCAGTGTATATTAATACATTTTTAGTAGTAATTCAATTAATTTATTAACGGGGTTTTATTATTTTCAGGCGTTCAATGTCAGAATACCTACGAACCACCATTCTATAGATGTGGTATGTGCCCAACCGGGTTTTCAGGAAACGGTACAAATTGTCATGATTTAGACGAGGTAATCGATTTTTAAATTTACAAATCATGCTTTTTTTAATCTATAAATTGATTACTTCTGGCATAGAAAACGTTTTCTGATTTTATTGGTGGTTGAAAGATCATGGCCACCACTGTTATTTTATTTAATGTTTCACATTCTAGTTGGATTATTTATAAATAAATAATAAATGAATAAATAAAAATTCGTTTAACTATTTGGCGAGGTGCCGCTTAGTAGCTGCTCATCAAAGGGCTGGGCTGCTTAGCGCTTTTAGTGAGAATCCAACTTTAGAAGTAATCATGAATACATTTTTTGAGATTTTTCAATCCCTTCATCTTTACCTTAAGTTGGAGTTTCTTTGAATAGCAATCACATTCTGGAATTTCATTGTCCGAGTTATTTTGTTGATTTGAGACCCACCGTACACTTCTCCACTCTTCTATGAATTAATTAATTATTCGTAATATTTACAAACTAGAAATCACATCTGATTTGTTACCGAGTTCGATTTATTGTTGAGAAGTGAAGAGTACCTCTTCCAAGATGAGAACTTTTCTAAATGATTAGAGCTTGTAATAATCATTATAATAATGATAAATCCCTATATAAGCTTCCTGTTAACACAATAGATATACATATTTAATAACAAAATATAAAATAGTCAATTCATTTTAGATAAATAGAGTTGTAGTATTGTATGCCTGCGAGGGTAAATACATTTTTAAGATTTAAGACTCAAGTCGGAGCGAATGGTAGTTCGCTAACAATTGTTTTTTATCGACTCTTCCTATCTCGACTTTCTACCTCATCAAAAATAATCTTGGCCAATGAAGTGTTATTATTGTAGCGGGCCTTTCTCAAGCATTTCTGTCGCTAGCTGCCGCCTTCTATTTGTCCTTCCTAAAATTTCAGGCGTTATACGCGACACAATCTGTCCATTGGTACAAAGTTCTTGTTACTAGCTTCCTTCTGGCAATATGACATTTCACTAAAAGCCGTTTTGATTTTATTACTGTTGGGTCATTAGTCATTGCTTAGTGTTTTATTTTCGTATTATCGCATGTGTGTCATTGATGTATTACTTTGAGTTTTATTACGTTTCTGTTGGATCATAAAGTTAATTGTTATTTCTTCGCCGTCATACTCAACTATTATTAAGAGGACCTTTCTCTTGATGATATATAGTTTTTTCTATTCCACTTTTAAGGTAATTAAGGTTTTGCTGTGAGACTAGTATACATTTCTTATCTTTTAGGTATGATGAGACTTTAGGTTTTTTTTAGCATTAGAATTATTAATTGTACGAAATTTGAAGACGATTATCAGGGGATGATAATTAAACCACTGAGTTTTGAAAGGTCTGGAAAGATTCCAGAAAAGGTCTCATAGTTTAAAAGTCCTCTATTATCATTCATTAACCTCAGAATCTACAATAATATCCAAACCTCAATAATGAAAGAATACAACGTTCAGTACGGTTTAATGCCCTTAAAAAACAATGTAAATTAATTTTTGACCCGAATTTCATTGGAAGAAGAGGGTAAAGAGAAATATTTAATTAATTGTTTATTCAAATTTACTACTTTTTCAGCAAATTAATTTCCTTAATCTAATCATATTCTGCTATACAATATACCACTAATAATATTTCAATGTTTATTATATGTTTATTTCAGTGTGACCTTGTTGAACCTTGTGATCCTCGAGTCCATTGTACAAATCTGAGTCCTGGATATCGTTGTGGGCCTTGTCCAGTTGGATTTACAGGTTCTTCTGGACTAGAAGGCGTAGGTTTGGAAGCTGCTGCAAGAAATCGGCAACGTTGTTATGATATAGATGAATGCGCTGATGGAAGAAATGGAGGATGCGTTCCAAACTCCATATGCCACAATACTGAAGTAAGTAAAAACACAAAGATACTATCCCATTTCTGTGTTCCCCATCATGAACGAACTACTTGAAAAACTTGTTTTAAAGAGCCCATGTCCTATCCTAGATTCCAATCACCTTATTGCATATCATTTTTTTAAATCATAGAAATAAAAGTGATTATTAATACCCATTTTTTTTTATTTTCATTAAGATAAACCCAATATTTATTTATAAGTAAAACATTGCGTTGAGATTTATAAGTTGAGAAAAATTACGAGCTGCTTTATTTAGGAGCTTGCATTATGGATATTAAATGTATTCATTTGTATCATCATAAACAAAAAGTAAATGAGTAAAATGATAAAAAATATTGAAATAAATAGATTAAAAAAAGAACAAATAAAAAACTAAAGTTAAATAAAATAATATATTTTGGGAAGATTATATCTAACTGAGGGATTTTAAAACAAAAAAAAAAAATGTTTCTTTAAAATTTTTAGTTTTACATGGTGATTATAAAAATTTAACTACCTATCACCATCTGATTTAGACGCTACTTATGCTGCTGAGAAAGCAGCGCAGGTATCTCTTTGAGCGTGGATTGCCCTCTAATAAATGAGAGGAAAAGCTTTGTTCGGGGTTCCCTGGGATGCTCTATTTAGTTTATTTCCTTACACTATTTTTTTTTTTTTTTTTTGAACCCTTCCATTGAAGTCCAATACTGGCATGGGTGGGAAAGTCAAGATTCATTCCGTGGGTCCGCCACGAAATAAATTTTAACCCGCCCAGGTGGTTTCTTCAATGAAATAATCTTTGTTTTCTCTCTCTCTCTCTCTCTCTCTCTCTCTCTCTCTCTCTATATATATATATATATATATATATATATATATATATATATATATATATATATATATATATATATATATATAAATATGAAATAATTCTTGGTTGATAATTATTTTTCTAAATATATTTTTTTATTTTTGAAGAGAAAAGATTTGACCCCTTGAGTAGGGGGTATGGATCAAGTGAAGAGAAAGGATTTCCCTGGTTCGGATACGAGCTCGGTGGCCTAGTGGATAAGGCACCACGCTAGAGAGGTGGAGACTTGGGTTCGAATCCCAACCGGGGTCAAATATATATATATATATATAAACTTTCATATGAAAAATGTTTCAGGGATCATACGCATGTGGAGTCTGCAAAAATGGATTTGTAGGGAACCAAACGGTTGGATGTCATAGCTCACCTGGGTTATGTCCTGATGGGACACGTTGTGACCAAAATTCTGAATGCATCAGAACAAATGACGATCGATACACCTGTAAGGTAAGATTAAACTAATTCTTGAATAAACACGTATTATTTCTATAAAAAAATATCATAAATCACCATTATATGATAATCCTTCTTCTCGCTAAATAGAGAATTGTTTTTTCACATGACGAGTCAGTTTTTCTGTTCATTCTGGAAAATCTTCGATTCCTCCCTCCAATACCGACTTTTTCTTCGTTCCGAATACAATATTTTAGGTGAATAATATTATCGAATGAATAAAGTTTTTAATGGAATTGAATGGCTGTGCCAACTGAACATTGGATTTAGTTGACAACACTTTTTAAACCATTATCAAAACGTCATAAGTTCTACGTTGAGTTTAATTTTGTTTTTGAGAAGGTAAATGCAAACCATTAAAATAGTACAACTGCCTGAATTAAAGCAAGAAATGTTACATTAAGGAGTAAGTATTAGAAATAAATTAAGTAGGTTTTAAAAAACGAGTTAGAAAATCATTAAAGACGATTGCAGTGTGTTCAGTCTCATAATGTTTCTTTAAGATTAGAAAATATAATCCTTGAGTCTTAACCTTGGTACATAATAATGAATAGGACGATCAAGTATAAATATCAGCTTAGCGGGAGCCGATGTTGATGAGGTTGTGTCAGAAGAAGCAGAAGGGTACTTTGGTCTGGAAGAGTACTCCCATTCTACAGACACCAAAAATAAAGAGAACAGAGTTCTGAAAGCGAGACAGGCTGAGCTGTCAGTTGAGGAGCTGTCAGTTGAGGACAGGCTGAGCTGTCAGTTGAGGAGAAGTTCGGATTAGCGTTTCCACACAAAGAGAAAAGAGCTAAACAGGTGATTTAAGAAAGTCCCATGCAAAGAATGGGCCTCTTTGAGTATGCTTTCTAAGTTACTTATCTTGGACCCTAGATCTACCCACAAATTCCTGTTACTTTTGGCCGAATCTTATGTTTCAAGCTAATAGCAAAGAAAGATAAAAACATTTCGTACATTACCTTAATTACTTCCGCTTGAAAAAGCCTCAAGGCATCAATATATTGTAGAGCCGACGTAAAAACTTAGAAATGATAATTACCCAATTTTGTGAGTTACTATATCTGAAGCTATGAGAAAAATTTAATTTTATATCACATTATAATATTATTTTTACTTCTCATTTTAGTGCAAAGTGGGTTGGGCTGGTGACGGAAAGCACTGCGCTTCTGATCGAGATTTAGACGGATGGCCTGACTACGACTTGAGATGTTCCAGTCCAAGGTGCAGAAAGGTGAGTGAATATAACTTAGTTATTTAACAGCTGATTCATTGAATGGAAAACTGCTTTCTAAACTACAAGAATAAGGGTATCTTAATGTTGGAGCTGCGATTGGAGGAGCAATGAGGGCAATGATTAAAAGTATGCTAGGATAACTTCTTTAGTGTGGTGTTCATTTTGGAACCAGGATAAAATTATTGACTAAAGCTAAGAGATTGAAAAGTTAAAATGTTTTTTTCTGAGTCAATAATATCAGATCATATTGAGTGATTCAGAAGAAGAAAATCGTGTATATGTAAAAGGAAGAGTTATTATCCACGCTCCAGCTCAAAGCGTTGATCCGTTGTAAATATGTAAAACATATGTAAAATATGTAACAGGTTTTTTCAGCTCAATTAGCATCGCTGCTCAAGTCACTTATTGCAGTTCCAACATAAATGTACTCTGAACCATTGCTTTTAAAAATGTTCAACTTATATATATATATATATATATATACAAATAATGTACAAGTCTTACTATGCAAATTTTCACTTGCTTTGTATTTTTAAATAAATAGATAGTGATATATTCAATATATATAAATATATAAAAACTCCATTTTTTGGACAATATATCACGAATGTATTTTCCACCTACTACTAATTTATTGGCTGTGGAGGTCGCTGCTTCATGTTTAATGGATATAAAGTATAAGTATTTAACAAGAAGTCCTGAAAAAACACATCAAATATTAAACTGGATTGTAAAGAAACTAGATCTAGGTGCTCCCACTTATCCCATTCAGTTTACAGGTCATTTGTATCACTATACCCAGAAGTTACAGAATCATAACAACTTTCCAAGCTTTATATTATTGTTCCATCAATCCAGAAACAGAGTAAGTGATTGCTGCTTGCCGGTTTGTTCTATAAGCTTACTGGTCGAGCGACCAATATAGTACAGGTAGCTACTTAACCAGAGAGTACTGCTTAGTTATAGATTGAGACAATGTCAGTCAGAGATGTACATGCTTTCTTTAGAAACAGTGATGCCCAAATATATTAGGTTGCTATATATGACAAATATAATTATGTTTTACAGCATACTCGTACTTGTCAGTTTTAATATGAGATAATAGTTGCAAACATACATATATAATACGTATATATTTCCTTATTAATTTGCCGCTTACATCTCCCTTTTCAATTCGTAAACCAATTCTCTAAAACTTGTGTTATCCAAAGTTACAACTTTAGAAGTTTTTGTTGTGATTTATAAGCCGCTAATATCATCCTCGAGAACCTTGTTCTAAGGGATTCCAATGTGATGCAAGGTACGATAAAGGGCTCAGCGTTATCTAGTCAAAATTTGGTTCTGATGTTTAGCCACCTCTACCCATTGAGGAGGAAAAACATCAATTAGTTAGTTGGGCTAAAACTTCGCTGACGGCCTTCACGAGATGATGGAGAAGTATTTCTTTAGTGTACCTCCATTAATAAGAGTTACCCAGCGTTTGTTCCACTTATATATCGAATCCTCCCTTACTATGTCGTTCTACCTGTTGGCGTTCCTATCTACCCACAGTTAGAACTACTCCAGTAGGGTCGGTATTCCTTCCCTCTTCAATCTGATCCCATCCTCTACACAGTGTATACAGCTGACATCCCGACCGATCCTAGCACCATCTCCACCACTTATGCTGATGATACTTGTGTGTTATCAGTAAACAATGATCTCTTCATTGCCTCCTAAACACTCCATTCCAATATCCTAAATCTTCTAGAATGTTGTCCAAAATGGAGAAACAAAACAAAATTCAAACAAATCTCACCAAATAACCTTTACCATTCGTCTTAAACCTACGACTTACTGTCCTACAGTATCCTTTGATGATATTTCGTTGATGCCTGTTGAACAGATCCGATACCTAGGACTCTACCTGGACAAACGACGTACTTAGAACCCGTATATAAGACGAAAACGACAAGAAACTGTACGTCGTTTTCGACTCCTTCAACATTTACTTGACAAACGTTCTAACCTTCCGATTAGTTATAAGCTATAAAGATAAATGAGTCTTATAACAATAATTAGACCTATTTGGACGCATGGAGTTAAGCTTTTGGGGTCCACTAAACCATCCAATTCATCTCGTATCCAATCCTTTCAATTCAAAATCCTTTGAAAAATCCTCAATGCTCCTTACTTTACCACAAACAAACTTATTCACAAGTATCTTAATATCCCGTGTCAAGTTATGCAAGGGATCTGAAAACTTTCGTGATGTTGCTGTAGTAACATCACCTTTTACCTCTTTGTAATTAATTACGTAAAAAAGATCGGGGTTCTCTCTATCACCTTTTACACGCCTTTGTCGTTGTTTCAAAGGATAATGCTATCTAGACTCCGCTCTTCTGTATTTAGACACACGGATTTGGCTTAGTGCTCTCTTATTGAAAATGGGATTGAGGGGATGCCCTAAAATTGTTCTTTCCCTTGAGCCCTCACAATAACAGCTAGTCAATCATCCTTTTCGAATCCAGAAACAGCCAGCGAAAATGTCCCGTCTCAGTGTAAAACTAGAGAATTGAATTTAGCAAGTTTAAAATTTCTTTTGAACACTGCATGTTCCCTCATCACCGTCTCATTATTTTGAAACGAAGTACAATTGATTATCAGATTTCAAATGTCGCATTTGAACTTATCGGTAGCAGTCAGTTTTTCGGTCCCTAACTTCGCGTCTATCGAGAGCCTCTGGCAGTCGAAGAGAGAAGAACTCTACTATGACTCGTTTTCTAGTTTACTTTGGCTCACATGGTTTAGGAGCTCGCTTACTTGATTGCGCTTTTAGGATTTCTTCCTCCGAGGTAGAACTATCGAGTTTCCAGTTCGATTCATATATTCCTCTTGTAAGACGCTGAAATAGTTTCGTGCATAATAAAAACATAATATTATGTATTTCTTTGGCATAACTCTTATTTATTTTCGTTTGTAACTACATGTTTCGGATACAATGCTCCATCATGAGGCTTCTCCTAACCAGTAATTACCTTCCCATTATCAATTCTTATATGTTTCTATGCATCATATGTGAGAATTTACAATGTGAAGGTAACCACTGATTAGGAGAAGCCTCGTTATGGAGCATTGTCTCCGAAACATGTAGTAAACAAATGAAAATAAATATGAGTTATGCCAAAGAATTATATAATATAATTACATCTCCTTCAGCATAAAAGGTTATATAAAAAAACATAATACTTATTATACAGTCTAATCTGGTTCAATAACTTAGCTCTAGGCCACTAAAGTCTGTCTAGCCATGCGAAAGAAAAACCTGAAATTACTTAACAATTCACTTATAAATGTTTATTAAAAAGAATTAAATATATATTTTTCTCTTTGTGTACGTATGTAATTATAAGTTATGAATAAAATAAACATAAGCTAAAAATAGGAAGCCTGATAAACAATAACAAAACAATGCTACGTTCTCTACTGACGTCAGGTCTAATAGATTAAATGAAATTTCAATAAAAAGTTATTATTGCGTCGAAAACTATGTATATTGGCCCAATATGCTTCTGTTCATTAAGAATTCATAGAGAATAAGAGCGAATATTAACCAGTCGCACATGAGTGATCCAATTAACGAGAAGTACTTCACTTTGAATCCTTTGATCACTTTTAAATCCAGAATCCTCTAATCAAGTTTTTAAGTTATGAATGAGAAGCGATTTTGCTAGTTACATTCATATATTCCTCATTAGGCGCTGATAATCTCATTATTACGTCAGGTATTACTTTTGTTACTTATGTAGTTGCTTGTATTGTACTAGGTAAATATTTTAGTTGACAAGTAATTGAAAATAAACAAAAGCACTAAGTTTAATGCAATATATTATAGTTTGTTATAAACTGATTGTTGATGTACATTATGATTTTCCTGTATAAAAATATGTACAAAAAGTTATTATATAAATAGTAAGGTCCATATTTGTGTGAAATTATGTAAACATTTGTTCGCTTCAAGACTATAAGAAAAGGTATTCAGATATGAGAAATGATTCGAATGATTAAAATAACAACTGGGTAATTTTTATTTTATTTAACGATTATAATAAGGTTCTCATGACGTCAGATGTTGCATGCTAGATTTCAACTTGATCTGTACCTCGTTGCTTATGCACAATTATAACTGGATTGATATTTTGGTTTATTAAACGTTAAGTTTTTTAATTAATTTGTATCTTATATAACTGTTTGTAAATTTAATTCTAGTTGGCTATATGCTATAAACATGTATTATCCAAGGTGAAATACGTAGTTCTTATTAAAACACAAATACAATATATTATTAAACCATATTTGAGGATTTGTGAAAGAAAAAGTGTGATTACAATTAATATGGGAGGAAAACATACATTAATGCGTACTTTACTCATTTGATTTTATAATAAAACGTCTCAAATATTATACACATTTTTAAAAATATTTTATTCCAAATCAAGATTCAAATATTTTCTTTTATAATAAGAATTATTATTTTTCATTATTTTAATTGTATATTTTAGTTCCTGTTATAATTACAAAACAAATAAATTGTACGATGACCTTGTGAAGATAAGTGGGTTGAAAAAGCTAGCGTAGGCTGGCAACACTGAGTTCATACCTGTTTGTCCGTATTGACTTGTAGTTTAGTTGTGTGTATGTTGTATATGTGGTGCATAGCTGTAGTTAGTTTGTTTTTTGGTAAAGAGTGGCATTTAAACACCATTTATGACTTTAGAAGATTTCACTTCGTCTAAGAAGCTTATCTGTAGTTAAATACAGAGAGTCGTTTAAATTTCACCGTTAAAATAAACAATGTATGCTAAAGGTAAAGGATCTACTGTTCCCTCTAATGCACAGGCTCGTGAAAAACTGGCACTGTATGTGTATGAATATCTTCTACATGTAGGAGCACAAAAGGCTGCTCAGACTTTTCTCTCAGAAATCAGGTGGGAGAAAAACATAACATTAGGTGAGCCTCCAGGATTCTTACATTCATGGTGGTGTGTATTTTGGGATTTATACTGTGCTGCTCCAGAAAGAAGAGATACATGTGAACATTCCAGTGAAGCTAAAGCTTTTCATGATTATGGTTTTGTTAATTCCGGATATGGTGTCAATGGTATTGCTCACAACACTGGACCTGCACCTATTCCACTTGGCCAGATGCCTCCAAACGATGGTATACCTGGTGGGCCAATACCGCCTGGATTTTTTCCCAACTCTACAATGCGACCTTCTCCCCCAACTCATCCTTCATCTCAGCCGTCACCTCACCCACAACCACCACCACCTCACAGTGAAATGATGGCAACTCAGCCATTTATGGGTCCTCGTTATCCTGCGGGCCCTAGACCTGGTGTAAGGATGCCTCAACTTGGAAATGAATATAATGGACCTCCAGGGCAACCCATGATGCCTAACAGTATGGATCCCAGTAGACAAGGTCCTCCTGGAATGAATAGTATGAACCCAAGAATGAACCCTCCAAGAGGTCCTGGAATGGCTCCTATGGGACCAGGAAGTTATGGTCCTAGTTTGAGAGGTCCTCCTCCTAATTCAACTATGGGCCCTGGACCTGGACCTGGTGCCCCTGGAATGCATCCCATGTCTATGACAGGACCTGGTGGAAGACCGCAATGGCAGCCAAATACTTCAACGCCTATGAATTATTCATCATCTTCTCCTGGTAATTATGGTGGCCCTCCAGGTTCAACAGGACCTCCAGGTCCAGGCACACCAATTATGCAGAGTCCCCAAGATTCGTCCAATTCAGGAGGTGAGAATATGTACACTATGATGAAACCAGTTCCAGGTGGAAATATGCCAGGAGATTTTTCAATGGGTGCTGGTGGTGAAACGGGTCCAATGGGACCGATGGGTCCTAGCACAATGGGCCCTGTTATGAGTGGTGATGGTCTTGATGGAATGAAAAATTCTCCTGCCGGAGGGCCTGGAACTCCTCGGGAAGATAGTGGTTCTGGAATGGGTGATTACAACTTAGGTGGCTTTGGTGGACCTCCAGAAAATGATCAGACTGAGTCTGCAGCCATCATGAAGATAAAAGAAAGTATGCAAGAAGAAGCAAAAAGGTTTGAAAAAGATTCTGATCATCCTGATTATTTTATGCAATAACGTATTAAATTATGTTATTATTTGTAACTCTGATTTGTTAAGTATTTCACATATATTTAAGATTATTGTTCTGGAGAAAGTGTATGCCACATTTTTTTAAGTGATAGAAGTACCGTTGATAAATTATTGTCAAAATCATTGCTGTAAAGTTCAATGAAGTTAAGTTTTCCTCATTCAGTCATGCGTTTTTATGTAACAATTTAGAATTGGATTATGTTGTCATCCCCTTTCATATTTTTTTTCATGTTTTTTTTTTTTTTTTTTTTTTTTGTTTTGTTATACTAAGATTTAAAATGGAATTGAAAAGTGAATTCTCAGTTTAGAATTGGCCTTTTGGGGAAAGCCGCTTGCCCTCAATATATAATCCTATTGGTTGAAGTTTCTACATTACATTTTAAAATCCATAACGTACTTTATAAAGTAGAATTTAGTCAATATATTATCATCTGTATGATGAAATTTTAAGTGCAATTCTCCCTTCCTTCCTCAGTATTTATTTTTAGGATAATCTCCTCAGGTTAATTAACGCTCATTTCTAAAATGCAAAAATTATAGTTATGTAGGTGACGGTAATTAACAAATATTTTTTAAGAGGTATTTTTTAGGAAATTCGCATATTTATTTGTATGTAGAGTATTAATTAAGTATGTTTGTTGTTTGCTTGGCACTGGTGGTATTTTCATTCCAGATCTTGTTTTAATGGTTTTGTAGTAAGTCGTGATGTAATTTAAAATTTTTACTTAAATATTTATTTAAGATGTGTATTTAATATTTATTCAAGCGGTATATTAAATATTTATTCAAGAGATATAGAAAATATTTATTCAAGAGGTGTATTACCCTATTAAATTTTATTAAGTGCATAGATTTCTTGAAATATTTCATTGATTTTAATTAGGTGCTCTTTTTATTTCTGAGGGTTGATATTATTTCTATTATTTAGAAAAATAATGATTTACTTCTGATTTGCTTGTCCAAATCAAATAACTGTCACTTAGTAGGTATGATGTTGGGCTGTTATATTTTAGTATTCTATTATTGATAAATGGATTTAATTTTTTTGTTTAGAAAAAAAAAAAAATCATGAAACACATTTAAAAAGTAACCTTTATAAATGAGTAATGCAACCAGTTTTTTTATGTAAGGTTCATAATCTATCAATTTGACCACTGAACATTAATTTGTGGTTACATACATTAGATAAAATTAATTTGCTCTCTACTATGCATAAAGTTTCCTATCTATCATCAAATTGGCTCTTGAAGTATTCTTTGTTCTGTTACGACTTCTTATATTATTACATGATTATTAACTTCATTTTTTAATTAACGAGCTTCAAAATTTTTTTAACAACTAGGAGCTGTTATAAAATATCTATTATTTCAATATCTAACGTCTTTTCTGCTAAAGATGTCGGTAAGAATTGATTCCTTATTTTTATTTTTCCTTAATGCCATTTTATGAATATAATTAAAATTATAAACTTAAATCACTGACATTTGAAATAATTGTTTTTGCATTGTTTTATTAAAGTAATTTAATTTTACCTTCATGATTTTAAATCCGATGTAATATCGTGAATTGAAGTTTACCATTATTTGATAATGGCTGTTGATATGATAATACGACTTTTTAGATTTTTCCATCTTTCCCCCTATTTGAAATTAAAGCATTATGTCTTAAATATAATATGGTTCAATGTATAGGATTTCACATTCCTTATTAATTTAAAAAATATTTGACAATGAGTATATATTTATCATATGCATGATACATGTTTCTTGTTATGGGATAGAAATGATAGTAATAATAATTATACATTCTTATAATGATATTTTAAAACTATGTCTTAAATGCAGATTGATGCTCCAATCATGTCTGTCATATGTAAACGAGGATACCATACCAATGTCATATTGATGTGTTTGACTTTCTGTGAAAAAGTTAGTTTTTATTTGAATATTGTGATCCATTAGATTTAAATTTTTTTTTTTTCTTGTGGTATGAAGTTATATTACATTTGATAAATAGAGGGTGAGCTAATAGTAATATCATCGTTGCTGAGTGATTGCCCAAAAGAGTATTCAGTGTGTATGTTCATTTGCATTTGTGAATTACATTTACTTTTCATCTGAAAACATTATGATTTTATAAATTGCTTCTTAATATTTTTTTAGATTTAAAACAGGACATGTTTGTATATCTTCGATTTCTTTACAATTGGATTGATTTGAAATAATTGAAATGTAAAATTACCTGTCAATATTCCAGTAATGAATTTTCTGTATTATTTTAAAAGAAAAATCTTACATTTTTGTTCAAACAATGATAGTTCAAACTTTTAACCAATTTTAATCGTCTGTGAAGTGTATATTGTCTATTTTATTGTCTAATTAACACTGTTCTATGTATAAATGTAAAATTCTGTAACTGATGTCATTGCATGATATTTTAATAAATTCAGTATCAAATTCACAATAGTCGAAGTTGTTAAATAAAAATATTGTATTTTGTTTAGTGGTGGTGAGAAACCATACCCTCATCATTAGACAAATTGTGTATATTAAAATTCTTAATGTTGATTCATTTAGAATTTAATGATTAAAAAACAAAACAATGTATTATGAGTTAATTTTTTGTTAGAAATAAATTTTATTCTATTTAGCTTTTGTCAGTATTTTATTGTCTCAATCTGTGTGATATCCTATATACTGATCTACTGGTTGTAGTGAGTTTGAAATTGGTAGCATGGGTTGATATTTGTTTCATATTAAATATTCCAAGAAGTTGAGAATTACAATTTTTATTTCACTTGATCTATAATAGTTAAATAAACAGCGAAGGCGTGGTGGTATTCAAAATCACTATTGCTTTTTGTTTTGCAAACAATTCTTTCCTCAGTTTTATGAAAAAGGAAGAATAACTCTTTGTAACCCATCTGCTAACTTTAGATGCTAATAATGCTATTTATGTAGGTAACCATTCTTGCAAATAGGTCTATTGATTCATTTTCCTATCTGTGAGGGATCTTAAGAGATTTTTGCCCTTTCCAAACTATATGGGGAGTCTCAATATTCGTTTTGTGGGATCACTATCTGGTCCAGGTTAATTTCAAATTGACATAGCCTTAAAACAGTAGTTCTGGGAGTTTATCCTTATATGCTCAGTCATTCTGGTCTTAAACAACACTAGATAGTTTATTCAATTCATTTTCTCTCCATTTCATAAACCTGAATTATTTCTACTTAATTATCTTTTTAATAATATTAATAATGTCCTCAACTTTATATTTTTGTTGCTTGTTTTGACAACTTTGTCATTTGTTTTGATTATATACTTGATATTTATATTTTAATTTGATTATATATGAACTTGTTAAGATGTAGGGATCAGCATTTCTGTGGGTTCAAAAATATGTAGTCATGATTTTTCCAACCATATTTTATTCCAACTACTGTTGCTGATGCAGATAGTTGCCTAATAAAGTATTGCTCCTATTTGAGGGTCCTAATTAAATATCCTACTTATATATACTTCAGCTCTAAAAGTATGCTGGAGAGAAGAAGACAAATAATTTATGTAGGACTAAAGGCTCTTCAGGGAAATGTGGAAGGGAGAAGGAAGGGGATAATGTTTTTACTGATAAGTTTTTTCTTTAAAAAAAAAAATTACAAATAATTCTTTATTAACTCCTATTCCTATATTGCATCCCCGGTTGAAACTTTTTTTGTACCTAAATTTTCCATATGCTAGGCTAATTTTAGCTACGTTATAGCACTGCACCCAGTGAAGTGCATAGGTAAGGGAATGACAATACTGCACACTTTTTGAACATAAATCCTGTTTTTTTTTTGGTTTTTTTTGGTATTTCCTTTATGGTCTTTGCCCACATGCAACTCTTTAATGAAACTTTTAAAAATTCTTTATTTTCGATTGTGGGATATTCCACATCGATGTCACTCGACTTAAGGGCTGATCCGTTCTGGAAACAATATGTTACAGCCATTCTGAAATCACAATAAGTATCCGATGAAAATTTTTAACAATTTTTAAACAAAGTGAGTACTTGCTATTTTTTTTTGACATGGTAACTGAAAATCAACAGGCTATATTGCATATATATATATATATTGCTCTGATGAAACATGAAGGTAACTTACATTGGAATGTTGTATTATTGTATTCTCAAGAATGTCATTCTTTATAACAGTCTTATGGCTTGGGCAAGTTGTAGTACGTTCTATAGCTACTAAAGAGTGGGGAAAAGCATTAAAGTTAATAGATAAGCGAGTTGACCATTTTAAACTAAAACAAAAAAAAAAAAAAAAAAAAAGAGGTGTACCCCCTCTAGTGTATATTAGGAGCTGAAGAGTTAAATATTTAGATTGGCTGTTCCAATGTTTTGAGTTTCTTGCTTATACTGCCTACTGATTAGTCTTTTGGGGACAATAAAATTTTTAAAAAAGAAGATATGGGATAGTAAACAAAAAATAATAAATTAATCAATGATTTTATTTTAAATAATTTTTTCGTGAAAGTATTTCAACATAAATCACACTACAGAAGTATAAATGCCTTTTTTTCTTGGGTAGAATACAAAATAAACTACATCAAGCTAATATTGACAGTGAGGTGTTTCTTTGTGTGTGTTTTTTTATTTTTTTTTTTTATTTTAAGGCATAAACAATGAATAATTAATGCGTGTGTGTGTGTGTGTGATATTTGATGCACAAAGCATGGAAGGGCTTACTACCTTACATCCTCTGTGGCTCGTATGTCATTTTTAAATTTTTTGTAGATGATAGATACTTCTACCGTAGTTTCTGCACCTAAGTTGATTTTTTTTTTTTTCTCCAAACACCTTGTGGAATGCTTGTTAATTTGTTAAAAAATATGGCTTATTAGTTTTATTTTACTAATTAGATAGTATTTTTAGAATAATTCATTGTGTTTGTCATTCACCATTGTGATTTCATCAAACTGATTTTTTTTTTCATTTTCCTTTAGATTTTGAGTTTCCAGTTAAACAATTAAGTATTTATTTTATAGTTAGAATACCAGTGATAATAAATAAAGTAGTGGCTAAATTACTTCCAAATATTCAAGTTTAATCAAAAGTGAAAAATTAACCATTTATGGAAGGGCTGATAATAAATGAAGTATGCCTCCATCAAATTCATTACAATAATGTTTTTGCATGTACACTTTGCATACCTTTTGTCTCAAAGGACCTATCTTATAATATCTATTTATTAAACTTGAAATAAATTTAATATTTATTTCCAAGTAACCTGGATTCATACTAGGTATAAAAGTCTTAATATTTTACCAGGTAGAGAAATTAAGAGGCAAAAGCTATATTCACTTAAAGGAAATATATCCAATTTTATTCAATTTACTTAGTGATGTAATATTTTTCATTGATTTAAATATTTTGATTTATAAAATTGATTTATTTATTTGTTTTGTTAATTTTATAACTAGGGGCTGAATGTTTTTATATCAACATATTTGTTTCCTAACCCTTACACAAGGAATTTTTTTTATTACTTTATTTACATATTTATCACAAAATATATACTTATATAAATAGATTACTTAAGTTTTATTTCACATGTAAATCTGGACTCTATTTTTTCATTTCCATTGCAATGAGGGTCTAAGATATCCCAGTAGAGAAGATCGTGGGTTTAATTTTCACCTGGGTCGGTTGGTATTTATTTCGTGGTAGTTCTGCAAAATGAATCTTAGTCTTCCCACTTAGGCTAGAATAGGATGAACCGTCCTTCTTGCCTGCTGCCCTAGTTGGTGTACGTAAGGTCTTCAAGCCCCAATAAACAAACAACAGAGTACTTGGTAAAAAATAAGCAGTTGATTATTCCTTAAGCGGAAAAGATCATTATGTTCGGAATAGAAAACGCAGTAGACCCCTGTATAACCAGCAGCTATGAAAAAAATGACAATAAATAATATATAAATAAATTTCATATTCGTACTGAGTAGTACATATAATCTATATTAATGATATACATATGCACATTATAACTTCAAATTAACTATATCTAACAATGATCTGATTACATTTTAAACAATTGGAAACAAATGAATACTTGATTAAAAGGTTTTTTATTATTTTTTTCAAATTTCCATTGTTACTTTTAAAGTAAAAAAAAAAAAAAGTTTTCTTTACCTTTAAAAACTCCAGATTAGCTGGATCTCCCATTTAACCAGCTATATTTTGTTCCAATGTGGACAGATATCCTGGAGTCTTGTGCTTTAATTTATAATTTCTTAAATGTGATTTAATTAGGTTGTTGTAATTAGAAATCATTGGATCTCATGTTCTTGATCTTAGGCATTTGGAACAATCAAAGGTGTTTGATGTATTGTAGCTTTTTTGTTTTGCTTTATTATTTATTTATTTCATTAATTCTTTAATAAAAAAAAAAAAAAATAATGATCTGTCGTTCTAAATTCTAATTTAATCGTATGATTTATTTATTTTTTGCATTTGTTTTGTTAGTAGATATGTCAGTGATTTTGGCCGATAAGTAGGTTGAATTGACATTTTTTGAATTTTATTTGTCTACATCCATTGCTGTGAGAATTTCTTTTTTGTTATCTATCAGGATCTATGTAACTTTTTCATAAAATTAATTCAAGGTATGCTATTGAATTTACATTTATGAACACATATTCGTTTACTATGAATATTAAAAATAACTTAGTGTTAAATCTGCATTAAACATTTTGTTTTCAATTTATGTTTGTGAATGTATTTGCATTTTATATACTGATTATAACTAACACTTACTTTATTACACAGCAAGAAACATCAAAATGTGTCTTAATTATGCCGTAAAAAGTATTACAACGAGCATTATAATATGCTATAAAAAGTATGATAAAATGCAGTGTAACAGTAATATTCAACCATAAAAGTAATGATAAAATATTGAACCATTATTGGTAAAAGAACAAGAGATTTTTATTTACAGTAAATGGTGGAATTCTGTATTTAGATTTTTGATATTAATAACATTTGTAAAATTTTTAATTTTTTTTAATATAGAGATTTTTTAAATCTATTTCATCAGCAGCTCCAATGCCTTTATAACTTTCAACTCAAATATATTAATTGACTATTAATTCATTTCAAAATTGCTTTCTGTGAAACTGAATATTTTTTTTTTATAAACATTTTTAACTCATGCCAAAAAGTCCCTCTCAGTCTCTTAATGTCAAAGAAAGAGACGACTTTTATGCTTAATTCTAATTGTAGTCATAAACTACTGAATCAAATTTGCTTCTGTTGGTGCTCTCCTGCTCTAGGGTATTCCAGAGTAATACCTTACAGTACTTTTCCTCCAAAAATAAAATTGTTTCTAGGTTTCCAAGTACATTCAGTGTAGGCCAATATACAACTTTTTCCTGTCTATTTAAAAGAAACAAAAAAAAAAACATCCCGATTATAGTTAATATGATATAACTTCATGTCAGACATTTACACCAGACTTCACATCTAATTTAGTAAAATATTTTTTATTATGACAGAAATCAATTAAATAATTGAAGATAAACACAATGTGTGCATATGAAGCCTAAATATTCACAAGAAATAAAAACTTTTCGTCTAATACAACATGAAAATTTGCCGAATGATTTGGAACAAGTTTTTCATAAAGCTTTCAACTCATGTTTTTGAATATATACCTATTTACATATAAAACGAGGCTTTTATTATAATATTTTGAATTTTTTACAAGTTAAATGATATTGATAAATTAGTGTTCATCTATAACTTATCTGTATTATTTTAAATATTTGAAAATTTTAGAAGGTATGTGCTACTCGTGACCTGTTTGAATTGCCATTGCATCATATTGAATGTAAACGCATATTCTTAAATTATATCAATTTTTTTTTTACTCATTGGTGTGAAAATCATATGCATTATTATTATGTATATATCCGACAATGTCTGCCACATTAATAATATAGTTGTGGAAAATCCTATTTTTTTTAAATATTCTGGAAACTTTTCATAACTTAAACATTATCTTATGATCCCTTTGACTCATTCCGTTGCAGATCTGCAATGTTTTAATTTTGGTGCTCACATCATTTTAGGTTTAATTAAAATTTTAAATTTTCAACATCATGAAAGAAAAGTTCTGTGAAAGTTTGAAGAACTAAGTTCAAACACATCAAGAGCTATTAAATTTTTCACTTGAGGTACGCATGATGGTATAGAAGGATCAATACAATTAGGGTTGATGAATTAACTGCCACTTCTATTGGATTCTAATAGAAGTGGCAATTAATTTATCAATCCTGATTATATTAAATTTTTGTTCACCTGTCTTACAGTCTACTATCAGCCTTTGACAGAAGCATTTTTCATAGAGTGTTGTTTCATTAAAAAATCACTTTTTTGTTCAAAACAGTTTTTAGTTTCAAATGAATGACAGGAAATGCATTTAATAAACGATTTAGGTGCCCAAATATATGACTTTTTAGATGAGCAATAATGAGGTTTTCCATGGTTTCCTAGAAAAACACTTCAAAGGAATTCTACTCTTATTTTTTTCTCATGATCTGTATTTGAAAAAGTATCTCGCAGATATTTTTTCAGTGGATAATAATAGTAAAAATCATGGACCAAAGGGTTAAGATCTTAGAGAAATAATGATTTAAAACATATTTAGCCTTATAAATTAGTGAAACGTCTAGTTATAGTCCACCACTAATGAGAGGGAATGAGAATTCAGTAAATCTGAGAACACATCAATTTATTCACCTATTATTTCATAGTTCTTTTTATTTTTAGCTACCGTAGCATCTAAAAGTTTTATTATTCATTTTTAACTACATATTTATTGAAACTGATTTTGAAAATTTTAAAGTAATGTTAGTTAAAATTAATATTAGGAGAATAATTATTTCCTATGCTCTTTCTGATTCCATCAATTTTAAGTTAAACATTAATACAATGTAATTATCAAACCTCATTAATTATATGTAATATATTATTGTTATTTGCATTCAAAGATACAAGAACATTTTTATTAAACTTTAACTTTAAAAATTATTTGTTCTTAATATTATTATTAGCTGAATTGTGATATAACTGATGATAATACTGGTAATTGTGGTTCTCAAATATGTTGGTTAACTTTTTTTCACATTTATTTAAGCTATTAGTAGGTTTTAGTAACTTCATATTTTTTACTTTATTTTATGATATAATTGCTGTACTCATCAAAGTTGAATTTTCATTTGATATTTATTGATAATATCCTGTTAGATGGGCAGGTATTCGTAAGACAGATATTTTCAACTAATAAGGTTTAAGGTTCAATTAAATAAGGTTTAAAATGTAATATATATTAACTTTGAGATTAAGGAAACACTTAAAAAAACTCTGGTTAAGTTTAGTTGAAGAAAAAGCTCTCCCTTTTAATGATAATAAGTTTACTTACTACTTTTGCTAAATTATAGAAGTAAATACTGATGTTATTTACATGGTATAAAGAATTAATGACATTTTCATCCTTAAAAAATATACAGTTTTAATAAATAATTATTTATTTTATCGACAAATCATCTATATTTTTGGAATCATGATTTTTTTCTTAATCAACCTTAAATCTATTAAATTTATAAAGTTCCTTTTTGTTTATTGTATTTAAATCGAAAAGGTTACACATCTCACTAAGCTTTAAGTCTTGTTCGTACCAAAGGAATGTTGTTGTTTTTTCAATTACTGCAAATTATGTTAAGCAAAATTTAATTAATGTAATTTCTATTACATCAATAGAAATTAGTATAATGATGATACTTATGATGTTTTAAACCATTCCATGTTGTTATACAAATACCTGAAGTATACATTTTTAAAAATATTGATCTTTTTTGATAGGATTTATTCTGACATATTTAAAAGCTGTTAGTTTTATGGTTATATAACAAGTAGTGAATTATAATTTTTTTTTTATGTGTGTATATATATGTACACACACACACATACATATATATATATATATATATATATATATATATATATATATATATATATATATATATATATATATATATATATGATTCAGCAATATGAATCTTGGCTAGTGTTCAGGTTTTTAGATATCAGATGTTGATGATTGTTCCTGTGTTTATTTTGAGCTTGAAATTTATATGAACCATCCCTAACCTGAACTACTTTTGTGCTGTTTTATTTTGCATACTATACAATCAACCTGAATTTACTTAATTTGATCTTGGCATATGCCATGTATGATAATTCCACAGAGTTATTAAACGTTTAAATTAACTATATAGTTCTGAGAATATCACTTTCATATCCATTATTAAACAACAATCTGAATCATTTAGTTTGAAATCAATCTGTTTTCTACAACCAATTCATAAGAGGAAATAAAATCAATGAACACACGTGTTATGTTATTCTTTCTTGTACTTTTCTGACAACCCATTGCAATCATTATTATTTCTATTATATATACTACTTTTTTACTGTTGTAAATTCGAAACTTCGAAAAGTGACTCCCTTAACTCAACAGTGTAAATGTGAAGTTAGTGTTGTAGGTATAGATATTGCTTAAAAATGTACATACGCTTGTGAATATGCTAACTCTCTCACACCTATATATTGCGGTGGATTTTATTTAATGGCCTGACCGCAATTGCATTGTGATTTTAATTTAGATTGGTATTATTGTAAGGTGAAATATGTGAATTTATTTTTATTTATACTATTTTTTTTTTTTTTTTTTTTTTTTTGTGTATAGTAGTGATTCCCATATTGTAAACTAAATTTTATAATTTAAAAATGCTCTATAGTTGATGAATAAAATTATCTGTAAGATAAACAATCTAGCGTATCTTCATTTTTTAATAAGGTTTAGAAATTATCCTCTTTTGCCTCTTCATTCATTATCATAAATTACTGCTTATTTATCCTCTGTCCATTATATTCAGTGTTAATTTTATATGTACCTCATATTTCATAAAATTTTAAGTAAATTTTAGTTGATATATTTCATAATTCTGAGTTTTCATTGTTATTAAACATCCTCAAACAGCTTGAAGTTAATTCAATAGCTATTTCATATAGAATGGAATGGAATAGAACAGATTTTTTTTATTAAAAGCAATTTACAAGTAGTGTCTCATGGCGATAATATTTATATATATATATATATATATATATATATATATATATATATATAAATATTATCGCCATGAGATATATATATATATATATATATATATATATATATATATATATATATATATATATATATATATATATATATATATATATATATATATATATATATATTCCCTGTTACTGTTTGGTATATAACTTTTAATGGTACATTAATTAAAAAAAAAAAAAAAAAAAAAAGTATTGAAACTTCTTGAGTTACAGATCTCAAAAAGAAATAAATAAAAACATAGGGGGAAAATCTCTGTGAGGTATTTTCCAGGTAAATCTAGAAAAATCCAAATGTTTCCCATCTGCAATATCAATAATACATTTTGGCTACTAAATCATAAACTGAACTCATTTCTTCTCATTCACTTAGAAATATAACCTGATTTAAACAAAGCAATTTTTAAAAAAATATAAAAGTTTTTTTTTTGTCGAAAAATATCTCTCTCACAGGCTGATAGCGTAAGATTCTAACAAAACATTGAAAAGTTCTTGGCATATTGTAACATCATTTTTCAAATGTTTACAGAACCTTTCATACATGATGTTGAAGATTTACAATTTTAATTCAACTATACCATAATAAAACACACTGACAGAACCAAAAAGAAAACGTTGCAGTTCTACAAAATATATTGTTAATGTATTATTTTGCAAATTTTTTCATAGCTTTTAAGTTTTCTTAGTAAGAAGAGGTTATTTTTTCTTCTCAACAGCGTGCGTATTTGCTTTGTGTAATGCCTGTCTGATTATCCACTTGTTCTCTTACATTCCTGTGTCTTTACCTAAAATTGCTGCTGCTTCTGAAGCTGAACGAGCTTCAAAAGATCTTAACTAGTGAATAACTTTTCTTACCTCTCTATCAGATAATATTTTCGTGCAACTGAAATTTACATTTGGCTATAATTGTTGATTGACTTATGTTTACCTCTTTGATACATCTTGTTTATTTCCCTTTTTTAAGTAATTTATTACAATTTCTCTAATATTATTTGAAATCAGTTTCATGTTTGTGTTTTAAAAAAATTTATTAAGTTGTTCCATTTGTTATTGTGCAATATCGAATTAGGCCAAGTAATAAATAAAGTGACATGGCTTTTCTGTGCCAATCTGCACAAGTATAAACCTCTTTATACTTGAGCACAAAGCCATTTATTAAGAAAGTGAAAAACTGAGTCAATCAATCTTAATTTTCTCAATGTTTTGAAATGTAGATATTGGAAAATATTAAAACAGATTAAGTAACTAGTGAGTTATATTTTTAATTTGTAATCCATATAAATTAAAAAAACTTAAAATAAATATGAATATATTTGATATAAACAAAGGTTTATATATATATATATATATATATATATATATATATATATATATATATATATATATATATATATATATAGACTTATTTTTTACCTAACTAAATATCCTGTTTTAAACAGTAGGAAAATAACTAAGACAAAAAAACAAACAAAAAAAAAAAAAAAAACAGAATAAAAATAAATAATTAAGAAACTATTTCATGAATATCAAGACGACTGCAGGCTGAGAAATCAATAAAGAATACAGTCAAGTTGGGTAAAAGAAGTTGAAGAAAAGGGTTCAACCCATGGTACGGGAAACTTGAGCCCAATCTACATTACAAATGAAAAATACAATCCAAATAAGTAGTGGGCTAAGGTAGCATCTAGGATCTTGAAATAAAACAGATACTTATGAACGAAAAAGTTCATTTCACTTTGTAACAGAAAAAAAAAAAAAACTTATTTTTTACTTATCACTCAAATTTTAAAATAAAATGTCCTGTTATGCAATCAAATGAATGCACAAAACTTGTGATGTAATTTAATGTGCCGACTTTTCTTCTTTATTTGCAAACCTTCTTCAGCTTAAATATGAACCCTGAAATAATCCATTGCTTTTGACTCTGAAGGCAAGTAGGAACATTAACACATCAAATTATAAGTATTATTTATTCATCTCATTGCATTTCCTACCTTATCTTCTATTTACTTTGGTTACCCAATGTACACTAACATATTCTTTTAGTTTATCAACACATTTATAATTTCAGTAGATTATCTCTACTTATTAAAACAAAAATATTTAATCTTAATTGTCTTAATCTTAATATTTATAACAACTCATTATTTTTTTTTTTACCCAACGTGTGACTGCAGTTTGTAAGAAAGTGAAGTTGAAAGATGTAAGGTCACCAAATTTCATGTTTTTATCTCAAAGCAACTAGGGAAAGATGTGTACAGGGAGGGAGAACATGATGAAGTTTTAAAATTCATCGAACAATCGTGCAGTGCATGAAACATCTCCCACTGTGCATTAGCAGTCTTTTGAATGAAAGCTGCAGTTGTGCAACTTATCAAAAGTGTTGTTATAGTATGGGCCCTATTAGTGTGTTAGGTATGTATATGGGTGTATATACATGCCATGTTGTGGTTTCTTATTTTTGTTATGATGGGGTTGATGGATATAATTGTTTTTAGGGTTGGCATTTTTTATGTTAATATAGTAGAAACTAACTTCATGAATCAGGGATTATTTTTGGAAACCATTAGAAAAATTTACTCCCTCTCCTCACCAATGCCTATATTGGTTTACCCATGTTTTGTCAATAGCATTGCTTTAATGCTTAGTACAGTTTTCTGTTGTACTTCTTCTATTCAATGAAGTAAGAAAACTATTATAAAGCCAAAACGCCTAATGCCTGATTTATATGATTTCAGTGAGTGTTATTTGAATAAATAAAAATATTTTAAGTATACAGACATTAGAAAACTAAAAAATAAACAAAGATTCTTAAGTTAAATGTAGATCATCTGTTTACTATTTGCAGCCTGCAATTTCTATTCCTGGCAACCTTCATCCAATTTATTGTGATGGGTGATCTAGTCAGCTTTAGTGTAGTCTTCCTCTGTTTCTTACTTGATCTCTTGGAGTCCACTCAGTACTATTTTTCATCACCTGTCATACTTCAACTTGATTAGAAGCTGTCCACCTCCATTCTGTTTCTTGAACTTTCTTCCTTGTACATTTTATTTTCACTTGTTTAAGAATATTACAATTTGAATGCACATTGTACTCCTTAGAATTTTCATCTGCATTGTGGTCAATTTTACCTTAATTTAGTTAGTGCTCACTCTCCATAAGGTTTTCACATAATTTAATATGTTCTTTAGTTTATTTTATCCTGAAAGGCAAAAAAATGCATCCAATTGATATTTTCATTTTCTCAGGTAAAAGTTTCATTCTTTTTCATGATTTCACATCCCTGTATACTCTAACCTAGGGCATATGAAACGTATTAGGGTTATTAACCATATTAGTTAAATGAAAGGAAGTAGTATTTTAGAAAACAAATTAAAGTTAATGAAATTTTAAATCAATGTAATTTGTTATAGTTTTTCATTAGATGGGATATATCCCTTAAAAATGTATTCAAAATCACATTAAATCTATACCCCATCGAATGCAGATATACTGAATTCAAGCGGCGGACATAAACCCAATTAATTTAAATTATTGTGAAGTACAATTGCTTGGTCATATTTTTAAACACTGCCGTATTTTACCTAATTCATATTTTAAATAATCCTAATACATTTTATAATATGCCCTGGTTAAAGTATATGGGGGCATAAATGCCTAAAGAAGAATGAAGCTTTCAGCCGAGTAAATGAAAAAATCATTTGGGTGAAATTTTAGTCTAAAAGTGTATATTAAAACAAAGTCTAGAGAAGGTAAATAGTTATTGTCAGAACATAGGTATAAAAATCCAGTTTTAAAAATTAAATAAATTATTTTACTTTTTTGATTATTAAGGTGGTTCAAATATTCTAAATTATCAAGTAACTTTTAATCACAAATGTTTTAAGTATTTTTTATTTTTTTTAATTTTCTCTACCTGCATTAAAGTAGCATTAGCAACAACATTATTATGCTGAGCTTGTATTTATTTTCTTTTTCAAAAATGAAAGTGAGTTTTTGCTGTTCTTTACTTGGTATTATCAGAAAATTTTATCTCAATTTAAAATCGTGCATTAGCTATTCTTTAAAATTTTAGTAAATTACTTAGCATGTATTTTTTTATGCTTTGGAATGGTCATGAAAAAATATAGATCCCACATTCCATTACACTGAACTTACAAGCTTATAATTATCATTATCACCTTTAGTTTAAATTATTTTCCTAATAATAAAAAGTTGGCCTAAATTCATTTTTTTCTCAACTATAATACATTAATGAGAATATAAATTAAACTTTGGGTCCAGACTAAGTGATCACTAATATAGAATGTTACAATACAGTATGGGTTTAAATACACAGATAAGTATGCTGAGGATGAATTATTTGACAAAGCACTATGTGTGTGAAGAAGCCGTTGATGGGGGCAATGATCAGTTATGTATTTATTTATTTTGCATTTACCCCCTTATTTATTATTATTATTTTTTTAAATACCTCTAGGAAACATACAGAACATGAATCATGAATCATGTAACTTGAAAATATCAAAAAAAAAAAAAAAAAAAAAAAAAAAAAAAAAAAAAAAAAAAAAAAAAAAAAAAAAAAAAAAAAAAAAAAAAAAAAAAAAAAAAAAAAAAAAAAAAAAAAAAAAAAAACCTATCCATTGATTACATCTTGAATAATGATTTTAGTCTATTTGTGGTGAATAGTTTTGCTCAGATCAACCTAAAAAATCAATTTCATGATCTCTTTTAGTTTATTGATAGGTTTTTCTTTTGTTATATTTTTAAAAAAACATCTGACTTGAAAAGTTTTTTTTCTATTGCTGAAATGCAGGATGTCTCCATCAGGCAATATAATATACACTTTAAAATAATTCATGGAGAGGATAGTTCAAGCAAAGTCTGGTAAATTTCTTTTTATTCCATTTCAAAAAGTAGCTTTCATACTACTTACCATTTGCTTGATTAAAGGTCAAGTTTTTTTTTCTTAAAATTTCTTTTGTAAAATAAAGGGTCAGATTATGTTAAAGATAGACTTACATGTGAAGTAAATCAAGAAAAATTTGAGTCCAACCAAACTCTTGAACTTGATGGTTTATTTTAATTTTTACTTTTCTGATAAGTGACTTAATATATTAATTATTATTATTATTTAAAGGGCCTAGTTTAGAATTCATTATTTTCCTAAAAAAATCAAAATTTCTTTTTTCGGTTTTCATGAGAACATAGGTTCTTAAATGAAAATTATAGAATCAAGTTTTTTTTAACTTTTAAAGAAAAATGCTAATTAATAGTTGAATTTTTTTATAATCCATAAGAGGATGTTTCTTTAATCCCATAATCTAAATAGAGGAATGGTTTAAATATAAAGACAAATAGAGAACTAAAATAAAAAATAATTTGATTAATTCATTTTGGTTGTTTTTGGAATTCTAATTAACTTTTGTTTAGCATTTTGAAATAATCTCACCTGTGTATCTATCTATAAGATAGTTTCTTTCCAAATTTTTGATTCTGCTTAAACTTTTATTCTAACTATGTTTGTATTCTCAAATCTTATTTTCGATCTCTCTTATCTTATATTGTCTGAGCTTCCTTATTCTGGAGTTCTTTACCCATCCACATTTGTAAAGCTATTTATCTTAGTTCTTTAAAAGCTTAATTTTTTCCACCTTCCAATTAATCAATCTTTTGAAATTATGTAAAAAATATATTTATAAGTGTGTATGTGTTTTTAATTTTTATTCTCTACATTCTGCCTTTTTATGACTTTCTTTTTATTATACACTGATTTGTTTTGTATGCAATAAACCACAGCCAAGCAAGTGTTCTGTTTATGAATTGATCTTAAAAAGAATACTTAACAGTACATTTCAAAAATACTTACCCATCAGAACATAAGGTTTTTGTATATTTGAAATCTTGATTTTTTATTTGAGGTACTCATGATGGTATAGAAGGATCAATACAATTAGGATTGATGAATTAATTGCTACTGGAATCATAATAATGGGGTCTAATACTAATATAATTTGAAATAATAGCTTTAAGAGCATAGTAAACTCTTGGCATTTTAATTTTCAGATGCTCATTTTATCAAATACTTTAAAACTTGTTTTTTAACTGCGTATTCTATTCCAATAGAAGTGGCAATTAATTCATCAATTCTAATTGACCTGGTTTTGTTTTCTTCTGCGAATTGAAAAAATATTGATTTTAGTACTTATATACTTTTAAATTTCTTGAAATTGGTTTAACTCTGTTCTTTAGCCTTTGATGTGATACTTTCACATGATCTCTATTGCTTATTTGGAAACCTTTAGTGTTGTTACTGATTAATATATGGCGTAAATTATTTAAATTGTTCAATGAAGGAATTATTTAATTTTAAATGCTTCTATCACTCCTCTTTATAAAGAATTTATAAATTTGTTTGTTTATGAACATTAAGTGAAGATAATGCTGTAAGAGTGCTTATATAATTTTGTATTACACAATAGTGGGATTGGGTTCAGATTTTCTTTCTTTTTTTTTTTTTTTAACAAGTTATCTTAGCAGTGCAGTTGTTTATTTAGGACCTTTTTCAATCATTTTCCTTCTATCAGACCTAGAGTAAGCTTTTAGATCCTCCAATCACTTCAGTCTAAGTTTGTCTTTTCTCCATTCTCTCTCTCTGGATTGCCTTCTATTATTTATTTTTTTTCACAATTTTTTTTTTTTTTTTTTTTTAATTGTATCTGCTTCTAGTTTTATTTTTCTGCACTGTCGTTGAGTTTTTACCAAGAAGTTAGTGGCATTGTATTGAAAATATTATTATTATATCAAAATTAATTTTGGTTTATGTTTATTTTACTGAAAAACAGTAAAATTATGGGAAGGGAACATAATAATGGGGTCTAATGCTTATATAATTTGAGATAATAGCTTTAAGAGCATGGTAAACTCTTGGCATTTTAATTTTCAGATGTTTCATCAAATACTTTAAAACTTGTTCTTTAACTGCGTGTTCTATACCTATAAAATCATGTGGCATATGCTTCAAAATTCTTTGTACCATTGCAATATCAGCAGATATGCTAGGCATATTATAAAAAATGGGTGTTTCTTAATATCTTCTACTTAGGTAAGACAGTGTCTTGTAGTAATTGATCATATTTGTATAATAGGTTGTAAGTTTCATTCATAACTTACTTTGTTTTGATACTACACTTAGTACTTAAAAATAAATTTTGATGTGCACATATTATGATGTCTTTAAAGTAGCATCTGGAAGTCACTAGCTTTGTTGTCTGGTAAATTTCATTATGCGATCTGTGAATAATTATTTACATAGTTTTACAAGAATTATAGATTGTAATTTTAAATCTAAATGCTACAGTTTTTTTTTTTTTTTTTTTTTTTTTTTTTGGAATGTGTCCATTATAGGGAATTTATTTCTTATTCAATTATTATAATTGACATATTTTTGATAGTTCAACTGAAATTTGTATATATTTTTATTAAGGTCATTTGAGTATTACATTTTCATTTATCGATGTTTATAAATTTTTTTATTCAAGCAGTTTAATTTGAGAAATGTGTGCAGAAGGGTGTAAATGCTACATTTTTTTTTTCTATTTAAAAAAGTAATTTTGTCTGTCAAATATTCCCACCACTGATATATATAATACATACAAAACATAGATGTTTGTATATACATACATATATAGTCTATTATACATTTTATTTAAACGTATAAAATTTGTAATCAACTTGTGATATCCATTATGATAACTTTGGTGGTAGTAGTTGATGTATACATATGTATAAGTTTTTTTTTTCAACTGATCTATTAAGTATATATTTATGTATATTACTCTTTCTCAAATATTTTTTCTGTACTTATTGTATAGTTTGCTACATTAAAAGAGATAACCTTGTTTTTATTTAATAAAACTTTATGTCAGAAATTTTGTTTTTTATAAAATAATAGGCCTAAACCAAATTTCGATCTATTAAGATTCCATTATATCGATCTCAAATTTGTTGTACATTTTTATTTTTTCTCTCTATTTCAGTTAATTATTATTAATCAAATATTATAGTCCTCAAAAATTTTTAAAAATACACTGCCCCACAAACAAAGTGAAAACATAAAAAACCAACTAAAAAAAAATTCACACTTTTATTCCCTAATAAACGAGTAGTTACGAACCCAAAGTATGTTGGGAAAATTTAACTTCAAAAATTATATTCTTTTGGCTCCGCTCAAATCAACTCCTCATTCTCGGTTGATTGTTGATAGTGTGTGTTTCTGGCGTTTATTTACAATTTTACTGTGTTCACCTAATATGCCTTACAGTGCAGAATTTGGTTGTAGCATACAAAAAAAAAAAAGAAAGGATAATAGGTATATATAAAAAAAGGATAAGACCGGTACATTTTACCAGTAAGTATATATTCATTCCGTTGCTTTAAAATCATTATCAGGTTTTATCTATGGACAAGTTCAAACATTGAGTAATCCAAAAAAATTGTTTTAACAAATAATTTGTTTTTTCTTGGCAAAACGAAGCAAATTTATTTATTTATTTTTTTTTTTTTTAATTCTCCATGACGAAAAGCTGATGATGATCTCATCTCGCTATAATTTTATTGAGATACTAATTAAAAAAATAAATAATTGGTTGATTAGTCCTTTTCAACTCTCGTTTAAGGACAGAACTTTACAAGGTAAAGTAATCATGGTAAATGTTCATACATCTATTCACAATGAAGTATTTATTTTGTAATAACTTTTTTTACAGTTTATTTGCATCTTACAGTTCTTGTAATGCTTTTTTTTTTAGGCAGAAAAAATATTCCAAACTGTAAAGAATCATGTGTAGTTTTAGAGCGATTCTTGTTCACAATTTAACGAATCTTCCGCTTCAAGCGGGAATGCAATACCAAGCGATAAAATTGATATTTTGGGATTGGGATCGAAATCTTTATTTGCGATAAAAGAAATAAATTGGAGTTTTAGAACACAGACTGCTGGATCATGATCTGAATGAATCTGGTAAACTTTAATTTGATCTCATATCCATCAGTTTTCTAGATAAGTGATGTAGCTATTTATTTCAGGGCAACTGCATAGTGATGATGGAGTTTCTTATTTCTTTCCAAATAAGGCAGGAAAAATTATAAATGAAGTGAGTGGTTATATTGGTATAGAAGATACTACTATCTCATTTGTGACACGAGACATCGAGGGATATATATAGCTAAACAAAATAATAATAACCCACAGTGAAATAAAAATAAAATTGTGAAAAAAATTAAAAGAAAACATGAATTGTTGAATTATTGTAGGATTAATTGTAAAAAAAATAAACGTGTTCCTGAATTGGGATGTGTGGAAGCTTTTGAAAAAAAAAATGGAAGGGAGCCGAAAATGATTTATTGGAATTAAAGATCGAGAAGGATTAATTTTACTGGATGTGGAATTGGTAGCAGTTAGGGAAATTCGTGAAAAAAAATTTCCGCTTTATCACCGACAGATAAATTCTGATATCAGAATCTCAACATTTTGTAGCTAGTTAAATTTAACAATGCATAGGAAAACACTTTTTTAGTTTTAAATTGTTTTATTTAAAGGTTAGTAATTATAAAACTTATATTGTAAATGTGTAAACTGTAAATAAATAATTTAATCATGTTAAATTGTAATATTTCTATGTATCCATATGTTTTGAATGGACAATTCGCCTTAATGTACTCATGTAACTTTCCTTTTCATTTCATCCTTCCACTTATTTTGTTGTTCCTGATGTTTTCTATCCTTAGAACCTTGTTTTGTCCCCTAAAGAAATCCATCTCCAATTATAAAAGTGTTTTCCCTTTTGTTCTGTTAAGAATCAAAGCCTTGAAGATATATATCATTATACTTTGGACTAGCGCACTAAAGTTCCGTCCCGAAATTAGAGGAATGGAACCGAAAATACAATACATGGGGAACTATTTTGCTACTCTATGCACTACTTCTATTCCTGCGAGAAATGAGAGATGGGAAGGCAAGGTTGGCAAAAATAAGAAAGCCCTCTAGAAGAGAATCCGTCAGTTTAGTGCCCGGCCTGCAGTTGGCGACAACGCACCCAGCCTTCCATAGACATATTTAATCCTTAATATTAATTCTAAGAACGAAATTTATTTTAGACAATTTTCATAGTATTTCTCTTATAAGCAAAGCTTTATTTTTTATTTTCAACCTGTGATATCTATGATTATTTTTAAGTATACCTTTTAATAACAAATGACATGCTTTACGTTTAATTTGGCTATGGTTTCATCTTTGACTTAATTAGTTTCTGAATATTTCTATTTCATTCTCCCACTTAAAACCATTAACAAACAATATTTTATATAGAATCTAAGATATAAAATTTTAATGCCGTGGAAATAAACGACAATTTTTCTGCGGCGCACTCGCACTGACGCTCAATACTTGAACATTTTTGATGTGTGTACTTACATATGGCAATACAACTGGAAAACATGGCTTGCATGAAATAAGCAATGATAATGGGCGACGACTAGTGAATTTTTGATATGCTCAGAACTTAGTTGTTGGAAGCACCCTTTTTCCGCACAAGAACATCCACAAGGGTATATGGCTTTCTCCAGATGGGCATACTATCAATCAGATAGACCATGTATTAATAAGTACCAGACATAAGTCAGACCTTCAAGACGTGCGAACGTACAGAGGTGCAAATGCTGACTCCGATCACTATCTGACCATAGCAAAAATAAGGTCTAGAATATCCAATGTGAAAAATAGAAGAGGCCAAAGAAGCAGAAAATTCAATATCGGAAAACTTAAGGAACCTGAGGAAGCGGAACGATATGCACAAAAGTTGGATAGAGAACTCTGCCCATATGAATGATAACGACATAGAGCAGATGTGGAAGGCCATCGAAGATAGCATTGGAAAAGTTGCAGAAACAACAATTGGAATAAAGAGTGGCGAAAGAAGAAGCAACTGATTTGACGAGGAATGCCGAAAGGTCACAGACAAGAAGAATCAAGCCTACAGATCTATGATCCATAGGAGATACACAAGGGCATCTGTGGAAAATTACCGAAAAAGTAGAAGAGAAGAAAAGCTGGTACATAGAAAGAGAAAAGGAGTTGGAAGCGCAAGCAGCTTGAGGAAGTAGAGCAGCTCAGACATGCAAATGAATGCAGGGATTTCTACAGGAGAATAAACAGTGGAAGAAAACCAATTAAACCACGTACCACAACATGTAGAGATACGGATGGAACTCTTCTCACTAACATGGACCTTGTCATGAGAAGATGGAAAAACTACTTTGATGACCTGCTTAACGCTCAAAAACTTAAGGATAACCAAGTGGACCCCAACCCTGAGAAAAACCAAGATGAGAGCCCCCTGATGAAGATGAGATATGTGATACCATTGAGAAGCTCAGGAACTTTAAGGCGCCTGGAATCAACAACCTTCCCGCTGAGCTATTCAAGAAAGGAGGCGATAACCTAGTTAAGGCCTTACAAAACCTTTTTATCTCTGTGTGGACATCGGAAGTGATGCCGAACTCGTGGAAGAAGTCAATATTGTGCCCGATTCACAAGAAGGGGGATGTTCTTGATTGTAGGAACTACAGAGGTATATCTCTGCTACCATGCGCATATAAGGTATTCTCAAGTATTTTATTCGCGCGAATGGTACTATATGTAGAAGGATTATTAGGGATGTACCAGTGCGGATTCTTAAAAGGGAAATCGACAGTAGACCAGATCTTCTCGCTCAGAATGATCCTAGAGAGGAGTAGAGAATATCAAATCCCGTCACACCCCTATTTGTGGACTTCCGAGCAGCATATGACAGCGTAATGCGTGAACCACTGTATCAAGCCATGAGAGAGTTTGGAATTCCAGAAAAACTGGTTCGATTGACTAAATTGACAATGATGGAATCCATGTATGTGGTGCGTATTCAAGGCGAAATATCAGAGGCGAGCACCACAACGAATGGTGTGGGGGCAGGGGGATGCATTGGCGTGCCTGTTATTTAACATAGCTCTAGAAAAAGCAATAAGGGATTCAAAAATCCAGATAACAGGAACGGTTTTCAACAGAATGGTTCAGATCCTCGGATATACTGATGATCTAGACATTGTGGGGCGGTCTCAGAATGCAGTTCGTGATGCCTTCCTGGCTCTTGAGGAATCAGCCGGACGACTGGGACTTTGTGTAAATGAAACGAAAACAAAATACATGACTAGCACACTTAGTCCCCCGGCAGATTATGTTCAATTTGGAAGATATTCTTTCAAGCAAGTGGAAGAGTTCATCTACTTGGGGACACTTGTAACCGCGGATAGTGAAACATCAAGAGAAATCGAGAGGCGAAAACTCATTGCCAACCGATGTTACTATGGTATGGGTAGATTCTTCCGAAGCAAATTTCTGTCAAGAACTACCAAGATGCGACTGTACAAGACACTGGTAAGACCAGTACTAACTTACGGTTCGGAGTCATGGGTAGTCTCTCGATCGGACGAACGAAGCCTACTGGCCTTTGAAAGAAGAATTCTGCGGTGCATTTATGGACCTAAGAGAGTCGGGGAGACATACCTCAGAAGAACTAATCAAGAAGTGTATAACCTCCTGGAAGGGTCAGACATAATGAGACACGTGAAACTGGGAAGACTGAGGTGGGCCGGCCATGTTGCTCGTATGTCGGATAATGCGATCCCTAAAAAATTATTGATGGAAGACATATACATGACCAGGAGCAGAGGGAGGCCCCGCCTTAGATGGATGGACGGCGTATCCTGGGAGTCAGGGATTGGAAGGGAGCTGCCCAACGACGAGCAGACTGGCGGAAGTTGTTAGAGGATGCCAGGGACCAGTAATGGTCTGTCGAGGAATTGGAAGAAGAAGAAGTACTCACATATATCGTGCTTTTATTATTTCATGTCCAGGAATGATAAAGAGCAAGGAATTATTATATCTTCTTAATTGAAGTGAAAAACACAAAGAGTCTATTTTAAGAGGAAGTTGAATAAACATGACAGGGCACTAATTATTATGATCATGGGTTACTCTCCCCCAGCGTTCTTGCCTATATATCAGCTATCAGATACGTCTTGTTATAAGCTAACTTTATATGCCATGTAGCAATATATAATGGGAGACAAAAAAAAGGGAAAATGAAGTTCATTCAGTTTATAGTGTTGGTTATTGTTTACGTTGAAAGTATTTAAATTGTAAACTACACTTTATATTATTGTCTTTTAAATAAAACTAGTTTTTTTTTTTCCTTAGCCCGTATCTTTTCCCGATGTAGATTGTCATTGAAACGTTTCTATGATACATCCTGGTTTTTAAGTATGATATTCCTACTGCAGAGATGATTTATGAGTAGTGATACTCGTTCTCCAGAAAATGTGCCACCTAAGAAAAAATGTTTCTGCTAGTGCAGTGCTTTATTATGAGTGATGAGAAAGCCTCCGACATGGGTGAGAGCATTTTATGCTTGGATATGTACCTAAACAAGTTTTGACTTATTTTACTAATCTCAATAACATCAACACATGGTAGGATTAACCCTCCTCTGTTCTTTATTACAAGTTTATTATATAATGGAGACCTATCAAAATCTTCTTTAAAATGTTTTGAACATAAACGGCAGCGATTATCTATAGAGGAAAAGGTGTTTCTATGTTTATTTAAAAATAATTTCACAATATCTGGAAAGTGGAGACCTAAGCTACTTTTTTAAGCACACCTTTAGTCACGCACGCTTTTAAGTTACATGTGATAGTGGCCATCTGTCTTAGGTGGAATTGGTGTAAATATGGACCCCCATTTCCCCGGGAACTTCAACTTATCTCTTGTTAGAGACCACAATTTGCATCTTTTGTGATGGAATTTTCTCTCAAGACACTGACAAGGGAGAGGTGTGGGTGAATTGTTCTCAAATGTGGGAACAGGGCCTGAAAGAGCAAGTTATGGTTACGATTTCTGTAAATATTTTTTTTCCCTGTAATAAATAAACTCTCAACCGTTTCGAATTGTTTTATCCAGTTTTAAACTATTTTTGGTGTCTTTTTTGTAGAGAGCCCATATTTATATCCCAGTTTTCCTGGTCCTATTTTGAAAGCTTTTTGTAAATCGTTGTTTTTGAAATGAAATAATTGATGTTAATCATTGTTTTGTAATCTCGCATTTAAGAAACTAGTCTAGAATTTTTCAAGTTAAAAGTAACTTTAAATGAAAAACAACAGAGGGGTGCCCATATTTACACCTTTACCTCTACTGTATATGACCAGGAGACCACTAATACATAAACTCGCAGCCTTTAACAGTATTTCACCGCCTTTTAAACGTACCCCTACATGAGCAAAATTATAATAAAGAAATTCATACCATATACATTATGATATTAAAAATATATACTTAACACCTCTCAGAGGACAAATCTATCCCGAAGAAATATATTTTGATCCCATATAACGGTTCAATATCCACCAAAGTCGGAAATGAATTAAGAAATTTAGGTTTTCATCCTTCATTGAAAATAGATAAACTATTGTCATCGTATTTCCCTTCACCTAAAGACAAAATAGACCATTTTCAAAAAAACGGTGTACATGAAATGAAATGTAATGACTATGAAGCTAAATACACGGGAACACAGCAAAGCAGTTTCCTTAAAGCATGTTCAGTGATCAGATCAGCAACTATACAAATCCTGGTCAGAAACCATACGAAAAGAAATCACAGAGTAACACAATTTTGAAGAATAAGTAAGCTAAAAAATAAATGTGCACGAGTACGTAATAAACTGAGCGCTCCACAACATTGGAGGTTAGCTTTCCCTTTCTTGACCCTTCTAGTTAGTTCTGTGGTTCCTACTACTTCCAATCCTCTGGATATATTCCTAATGGGAGATTCTTGGGTGATCGCGTGGCCTCTTACTTGTAGTTCTATTTTCCATTGTCTTTGAGTTCTCTTATAACTAATGTAAGTTAACGATGTCATCTGCACATTTGAAATTTTTTTTTTTTTCTGAAAATCCATGTTTTCATATTCCTAATATTACATTATCAAGGACTACGTCATCAAAATCCGCAAGAGAATATTTATCTTTATCGAGTTTGTTTTAACTTCAAAACCCTCAGATATTTCTTTATTATCATTCTAAAAAAGGGTTATTTATCCATGCCCTTGCCAATCTTAGCAATTCGTCCGTAATTAAACAAATGTATTGTATAAACCAACAGCATAAATTCCCTAGCTGTCGTGAATGAGTGAATAATTCAAAATTTTGTACATTTCAGTAGAGCGTTTTTGATCGTTCCGTAAATCCTGTAATTATCATCTATAAAAATGTCGTTTGTACCGAAATAGATGCTGTAAGGCCTTGATAGAAAGCTCAATTCAAACAATTTTTTATAACGTTCATATTAACAATTCTTCTTTGAAGGTTAATATTTAGCTCATTTTCAAGGTAATTTGACTTACCTACTTCTTCACGACAACCACCGAATTCAAAACCATCCTGAACTATTTGTTTTAAGGTTTTAATTTCAAATTTTTTTTTGAGGATGAAATGGTAAGAAAAGGGAACGAGCATTTCTGAAGTATCTCTTAAAACTGCTGAGAATTGAACTAGACTTAGTATATATTTGTATATTATTTCTTCTATAATGCAGTAAATAATGTATATAAGTACAATATAATGATTTTTGTGAACTTTTAATTTACCCACTTTTAAAATATTAATCAATTTTAGGACAACTGCCCTCACATACCAAATTCTGGACAAGAAGATGCAGACCAAGACCAAATCGGAGATGTCTGTGATGAAGATGCAGATAACGATGGAATATTAAACACTCCCGTAAGACTATATTTATAATTATTACAATGAGTAGCATTTATTTGTTAATTTGTTGCTTAGAATAATTTAACCGGATGATATGATTTTATTTTCTATGATACTTTATAGATTATACTTGATGCGAACTACTACATCTGAAACACTCATAAAATTGTTCACACGCAATAAAAAAATAGCTGAATACATTTAATTAGTGATAGCTTTGATTGGATATGAAAATAGATACCAATATTTTTATAACGAGCTTTTTTTGTGATAGCTTAAAATTAGTGTCGTCTACTCTTAATTATAATGGAAAGTTGACTGCAATGATCCTTCATGAAACCTCCCTGACTGCCTCTCAACGATTTCTATCTAAACTGTTTGGGGGATTCTACATCGATGAAAAATAGGTACATATTCTTTGTTTCATCCAATGGGTTCTAGAGGCTCAGCAAACAAAAAATAATATAATGTGGTAAAAACGGAAATTCAAAATTTAATTTGAATCTGTCAAGAAATTTTGTAACTGAGGGAAATTGTTTGAATTTTAAAAACAATTTGATTGTGTAATTTTTTACTTTAAAATAACTTATTTTTAGGTTCATTAAATTTCAATTAATACCAAGGAATAGCACTTTTTTAGTGTTCCAGTACTTTGGTAGTCCATTGAATTTTACATATTAAGAAAACAGTATACTATATGAATAAATGATGTACAAAAAAAAATTGTTTACTTAAAACTGATTTCGAATTTGTTTTTCGCTCCTCAGAAATCCTCTGAATTCAACTTTTCCATAGAATTAAAAAATAATTTTTTTGTTTATGTAAAAATTACTCATTAATTTGTTTTTAAATTTCAAAAAAACGTCCATCATTCTGTAAGTTCAACCAATTCAGACCAAATTTTTGTGCTAGGTACTGGGTCCTAATGTACTTGTTTTCCTATAACTGGAGTGCTCTTGCGTGTATATTTCTTATTTATAGATGGGATTTTTATTCTAGTGACTTCATTTGAATTTTATTATCCTTAGGATAATTGCCCATTGGTTGCAAACCCCGATCAATTGGACACGGATGAAGATGGTGCTGACAGGAAGGGAGACGCATGTGACAACTGTCCAACAGTTCCTAATATGGACCAAGATGATGTCGATAAAGATGGAATCGGTGATGCTTGCGACCCAGATATGGACAATGACGGTAACGATTTATAAAAAATGTATGTTTTTATCCAGTAAGAATCCCAAGTCCATGTTGCATTAATCTCCCTAGTTTTATAATATGTTTTCTTCTAATAAAAATTGTTTGTCATACGATTATTGTATATTTCCATTTGCCTGGACAAAGAATGTAGATATTTGAGCTGACATTTTTACAGTGTCCATATTTGAATTCCTCGGCCTGATTTTTGAACTTTTTTGTAACCTTTATTCACTGCTATTAAGGTCTTACAATTTAACGTTAAAATAAAACGTTTTGTATGTTAAATGGCTATAATTTACAAGCTCTCGACCTTAGACAGAAACCAGATGCTATTTCTCCACTTGTAGATCTTTACCTTAAATTTATTATATAAAATTATTCATTTTAAATAAACTTCATGCTGTTTTTATAACATTTTATAGGAATTCCAAATCGCCGTGATAATTGTCCTCGAAAGGCAAATACAGATCAGAGAGATCAAGACGGTGATGGTCTGGGCGACGTATGCGATAATTGCCCACTAACAGGAAATCCTAATCAAGCGGATTCAGATCTTGACAACATTGGCGATGCTTGTGATAATGATATCGACCGAGACAGGTATTTTTTTTATAATAAAAATTTAATACAACTTTCTGATAACTGTCCAAAAGTCTATAAACTTATTTTGGCCTCCTCTGAGGATTGTAGTTTTTCTTTTATTAAATATGTTTGCCTAGCCATTAAATCCCAATTCATAATCATTTCACTTACCTCTATTTTTAATAACTTTAATATTGTTCTTAAATTGAGCTTGGTGCTTTTTTTCGTTTTATTCTTATTATAAATTACAGGGACGGTGTGCAAGATCAAGCCGACAATTGTCCCAAAATAGCGAACAGTGACCAACAAGACACTGATGGGGATGGTCGAGGCGATGAGTGTGATCCGGATGCAGATGGTGACAATGTTCCCAATAACCAAGATAACTGCAAGCTTGTCTATAATCCTGATCAAGAAGACAGCGACAGTAAGTTTATCCTATGTACTTACTGATTAGTTACTGAATTTGAAAGAAACATCACTCTCCGCTTTGTTGTAGTACGCCAATAAAATTCATAGTGTTTGGATTCAAATATTCTCGAACTATAGGCGGTCTTAACAAATACACATTATTACTGAATTTACCGTTTAATTTTGTATGTCGACCATGATCAAAGTTGAGCCTGGAAGTCATATTGGGTAAGCTTATTTGATTCGATGAGTCGGAGTCCACTTAGAGATATCCTGATAGATCAGGAACGAAATGTCAATCTATAATTGACCGCAATCTCTTCAAATGCTGCCTGAATTTTTCTATATTTTTCATTGTCTTTTACAAGATTATATTGGTCGTGTATATTGGCTTTGAACTGTTTGTTTTCTTTGAAGCCCCTTATTTGGAACTATACTGAATGCATTTGTGACCTATTTTTTTTTTTTTATAGTTGTTTGCTCTTTTCTGCCATATATCGCTTTTTTATGACATAAGTTTTAATCGCACTTTTACCACTTCGCATTTCTACGTTGAAATTGTTTATATTTCCGTGCGTGTCAATAATATCGATGATTGGATGGACGCATTTTTCATTTTCCTTCTTTAAGAGACGCTTTCTATTTTTAGGGGCGGTGGTGAATTTAAAATTGCCTTGATAAACATTTTCGGTCATTAGGTACTATTGTTTTCTGTCGAATTTTCAAGACATCTTAAGTCAAAAAATGTGCATTATACAGATTTTTTAAAACGGATTTTGAGTTTTTAAATTCTAATATGATATCAATATCTCAAAGAACAAACACCAAAATACCCTTCTAACGCCTCATTTTTACAGCTACATACAATAATGTTGTTACTAAAATTTTAGGAAATGGTGTTGGTGATAAGTGCCAGGATGATTTTGATGCTGATGGTGTTGTTAATTATCTAGACAACTGTCCGAATAATTCAAAGATCTTTACTACTGATTTCAGGTGATTACTTTTATTTTAATATTCTCGTTTATTAACTGATTGTGTGTGTGTTTGTGTATATATATATATATATATATATATATATATATATATATATATATATATATATATATATATATATATATATATATATCAACCTGGCAAATGAACTTACTGTATTAAAATTTTTAAAAAAATGTCTCCAGGACTTTCCAGACTGTTGTTCTTGATCCAGAAGGGGAGTCGCAAATAGATCCCAAATGGGAAATTTACAATAAAGGTGCAGAAATAGTTCAAACCATGAACAGTGACCCAGGTCTTGCAGTAGGTATGTGTCTTAATGTTTTATAATAATGATTAATGTCATGCTATAACCAATTAAACAATCAAGTATAGTTCATGATTTCTGTTTATCTTATTTACGATCACGTATACATTGTCTTCAATCTAGTAATCTGGAGTAGGAATGATAATACAAATGAAGGGTACAGAAAACAGGATGGGTCGGTATATTTTATTCATTACATAAATCTGTATAGAGTTTTAGTTTAAGTAACAAATTATATATATTTAATTTTCTTATTTATTTTTATGAAAATGAGTTTTCTTCTTTCTTAAGCGCTTTCCGGCTTTTGATTCCTGGGTATTTCACTCCGTAGCATCCAGCATCATATAAATTTTAAAATCCTCTGATACCATTGTATCAAAGGCGGTCCTAGGTAAAATTACCTAGCATATCTAAAATAGAAGTATTTTTGTGGGAAAACATAATAACATAAAAAATTAACAAAATTTTAACGACTTAATTTTTTTTTTTTTTAAATTTAAACTGTAGTGTATTATATTTTTCGTTCAGTACAGTCGAATATTTTGTAGTATTTTAATATTTCAGAATAGGAGTGGAATTTAAGCCCCTTATTCCCTCCTCCCTGAGACCGCCAATGCTTCTTTCAATCTCTTTGATGTTCTGGTAACTTTTTCTATAATATAGTTTACACGTGAGTGTAAGAAGTAAACCTTCCGACTCACGCGACCTTGTGGTTGAAAACTTTCGACCTGTATTCTATTATATTTATGTAGTTAGGATTCTTCATGTTAAAAAAACTCCTTAACAAGCTCTTGGAATAATAATAAATTGGAATAATTTGGATTCCAAGCTTCCCTCTCACTCTGTTTACGGTACTAGTGGAACAAGTTCTTCTTTTAGCTTGGCTTCACTTGAACCAGGTAATTTGGAATGTATTTACTTTGAGAATATAAAGCACACCATAAGAATTGTATGATTCTAGTAGGGTACCTCGAATATATCTCAAGTTAGGAGGGACATGCGATCAGTCTAAAACATTAAATAACATAAAATGTTATAGGTTATGAAGCATTCGGAGGTGTAGACTTTGAGGGTACTTTCTTCGTAGATACAGAAACAGATGATGATTACGTCGGTTTGGTTTTTAGGTAAGACTTTAAATTTTTGTTTTTATTGGAATAGATATAGATGTTTTGATTAAATTAAAACATGAATATATTTTTTCAGCTATCAGAATAACCACAAATTTTATACAGTTATGTGGAAAAAGAATACACAAACTTATTGGCAAGCTGATCCATTCCGTGCAGTGGCAGAGCCTGGCATTCAAATGAAACTTGTTAACTCTAATACTGGTCCAGGAAAGCTGCTCAGGAATTCTTTGTGGCATACAGGCGACACTCAAGATCAGGTATAAACGTTGGAATTTCGTTGACTAAATTTAGAATTCAGTTCATCTCAAATGGCGCATTTATTATCATAATATTTCTTCAGTACGCATAACCAGCTGCGGTACAGAATGATTTGAGTTTCCCGTAATGGTTAGTAATTAGTTTCTTACTTTTGAAAAAGCATAATTGTCATTCCAAACATATATGACTAACATTCATAATATGCAAACAAAGTTCTTTAAAAAAAAAAAAAAAATTTCTTTTTAGCAATAAGAATAAATAGATTTTTTATATTCAGACAGGCGGAATAAATTAACGTATAATTAAGTATTTGATTTTTATAGGATCAATACTAAATGATAATCAAGGTTTTCGTTTTCAAAATATTGTTTATTATTAACTGTTAAGCAAGTCTTATCTGAAATTCCAATGATCATCATTTGATAGTAAGATTTTAAATATTTCGATTTTTAGCCGATATATCTATGTATATAGTGAAATAAACTAGTCAACCTTTAAAGAAATAGGCTTTATTCAACTAAAATATAGCACTGGTTGAACATAAAACACTCTTTATACACTACTCAATATAACCTTCCCATAATTAAGATAGTCAATAATAACATATGGTAATTACTAATTGAATGATATAGTCACCACATTCTTCCGCCCATAAGTTTAGATATAATCCTCCAAGTATCGTGGGGGATTACGTGTTCGTTCACTTCTTCTGAGGTTTAGAGTTCTTGGAGCGTTTGGAAGAGATAATTCAGAAGAGGGTGAATCTTCCATTGTTGGTTCCGCAGATACTCCGGACTCATCTTGGTCTAGTGGAAGATGAGGTTCGTCAGGGAGGAGAAATGGAGCGTTGTCTATTTTGATGGTTTCTTCAGTTTGGTTACTAGCAGGAGCCAAATGCCTCGTAGAGACAGTTGTTTCCCGACCATCTGACAGTTTTGACGTGAGCATAGTCAGGATTTGCTTCCAGGAGGTCATCTTCTTCCACAAAAGGATCGAACTTGCTTCTCCTTTGAAATCTTCGTAGAAGAACAGGTCCTGGCTGCATAAGCCATGCAGGAAGGGAGGTGCCGCTAGAAGATCGTCTAGGGTGTGTGAACATACGTTCATGAGGTGTGCTATTAGTAGCAGTACACAAGAGCGATCTGATGCTATGTAATGCGTCATTGAGAACCAATTCCCATCGCTCATTTTCGAGGTTATTTGACCTCAACGCTAAGATAATAGTGTCCCAAATAATTTTGTTATACCTCTCACACTGACCATTACCTCGCGGGTTGTAAGGCGTGGTTCGACTAGTCGCCACTCCTCTGGAGCGCAAAAAGGTCTTGATTTCTTCTGACATGAATGATGCACCTTGATCACTGTGGATGTACGCTGGAAGTCCAAACAATGAAAATAGATTTGTCAAATGATGTATGACCGTTGTAGTTGAAATGTCCGAACAAGGAAAGGCAAAAGGAAACCTACTGAATTCATCAATAACTGTTAGAATGTAGCGATTTTTGTTGGATGATGGAAGAGGTCCTTTGAAGTCCAGGTTTAGCCTTTCCCATGGAGCAGTTGCTTTGACCAGCTGTCCTTGTACCTTGTTATGAAAGCGTGGCTTTACTTCCGCACAAACCTTACAGGAAGACGTCATTGTTCTGATTTCCTCGAGGGAGAACGGTAGATTTTTTGATCTGACCCAGTGGTACATCCTGGTAATCCCGGGATGACACATTCTCTTATGCCAATCATAGAGAGAAATCGTGTTAGTGGTAGCACAAATTCGGGATAGAGTGTCAGCTGGAATGTTTTCTTTTCCTGGACGATAAATAATGTCGTATTTGTAGGAGCTAGCTCAATTCTCCATCTCATGATCTTTTCGTTTTTAATCTTAGTTGTGCGGTGATTGTCAAACATAAAAGCAACACTCTTTTGGTCTGTGATCAGTTTAAAATGTCTTGAAATGAGGAACTGTCGCCATTTTCTTAATGCCTCAATGATCGCATATGCTTCTTTCTCAATAATAGAATGTTTTTGTTCAGTTGAGGAGAGCGTGCGCGAAAAGAATGCCACAGGACGTCCTTGCTGGGGAGAGTGTAGCCGAGATCGCAAACTCTGAAGCATCAGTCTCTACCGTGAAAGGAAATGATTCATCTATTGCCGAAACCACAGATTGAGCGATTATTTGTTTAAGCGACTCAAAGGCGGCAAGTGCTTCTTGACTTAATGGAAAATAATGAGATTGAACAAGTGGTCTTATTTTCTCAGAGTATTTTTGGACCCATTTGGAATAGTGAGAAAAGAAGCCTAGAACCCGTTGTAGTGAGGCAGTGTCAGTAGGTGCTGGTAATTCTAAGAGAGATTTGATCCGTTCTGGATCTGGTTTTATAGATTTGTTAGAGATATTGTAGCCTAAAATATTGATTGTTGATGTTCGTAACCTGCATTTATTTTCGTTTAGAGTTAAATTGTATTTTTTTGCAGCTGTAAGAAATTTTTCCAAATTTTGGTCATGATCTTCTTCGTTTTTTTTCCCACATATTGTTACATCATCAAGGTAAGCAAACGTTCCCGTTAGACTTTCCTTGTGAATAATTTCATCAACTACCCTTTGGAAAGCAGCAACTCCGTTCATAACACCAAAGGGTATTCTAGTAAATTGGTACAATTGGTTATTTGCCTCGAACGCTGTATAGGGCTTGTCTTCAGGTCTGATAGGCACTTGATGATAAGCACTTTGTAAATCAATAGTGCTGAAAAGGGAGTATTGGGAAATTTTGTGAATGATTGAATCAATCCGCGGAAGAGGGTAAGCATCCAAAAGTGTAAAGCGGTTTATCGTCTGAGAATAATCTATGACCATTCTCCTTTTATGATTATTACTTGTTGTTACTAAAGCTTGAGCTCTCCAGGGTGAATTGCTTGGTTCAATGATTCCTTCTCGTAGCATTCTATTTGTTTCATTCTGTATGAATTTGAGATCGTCTTGAGAGTATGAATGCTGTCTAGATTTAGTAGCAATTGGTTTCCAACCGTCTGCCAGGCAAGAAAATAAGGAAACTGGGTTGACAATGGCGACAGCTAAACTGCAAAGTTTCAAAGATTCACGGGGCCCTCCGAATTCTAATTCGACAGATCGATGGTGTTCTAGAAAGTCATGCCCTAATATAACGTCGGCACATAGGTCTTTCATGACTAATAATTTTATATTATTGTAACAGTTTTTATCTATCTGAAGGTCTATTAAGCAGGTGCCAACAATAGGAGAAATTAGTGACATCGAGGCCATTGAAACCTGCCCACTTTGAGGTGAAATAGGAATGCTTAGATCACGAGCTTTACTCAGATTAAGAAAACTGAGTGAGCTCCCTGTATCTACAAGCGCTTGGCACCAGTTACCATTCAATTTAATTGATTTCACAGCCTTCCTTACACAGGGTGGAGAAGCCGCAGATATGGTGGTAGCTATAAGATTAGTGGTAGCAGAAGTTTTTTTGATCGAAATTTTGACTTGCAAACTCTTTCAAAATGCCCAGTTTTTCCACAACCCTTACAGATAGCGTCTTTTGCAGGACACTTTGATCTTTGATGAAGCAGACCCCCACAAAAATAACATTTCTTATAGGAAGTTTTGGATAGAGATGCAGATGTCGGTTCAGGTGTAGGATCGATTGAGTTCTGAGGGCTTGATTCATAAGTAGCGGCATTCATCTCGGTGGAAAGTACATCATACGTTTTCGAATGCATCTGAGCCAATTCCAGAGCAAGGGCTTGTTTATAAGCATCCTCTAGAGATAGAGAATTATTCTCTAAAAGGCGCTGACGAATGGTCGTTGAAAGTAAACCACTAATAAAGGAATCACGAACACAATCTTTACGATTTTGTACAGCAGTAACAGCAGTGAATTCGCAGTCTTTACTCAGCAAATTTAATGCTTGCAGATAGACATCTATAGATTCATTTGAAAGTTGCTTGCGGGTTGCTAGGCAGTGTCTGGCATATACAATGTTTTTTTGGTTTTATGTAAAGATTTTTTAGAATTTTTTCAGCTTCCTCAAACGTTTTACACTCATTGAAATATAGAAAAACTGGAGGAGAAACGAAATTTGTTAATAATTGCAGTTTCTTTTTTGAGTCAAGAGTATTGTCGTAACTGATAAAGTTAGTAAAAGTAGCATACCAGTGACTCCATTCTTGTGCAGCATTTTGTGATGACGGGTCGATGTCAAGCCTCTCCGGTCTAAGAAACTTATCCATATTTAGTTGAATAAATTAAAATAAACTAGTCAACCTTTAAAGAAATAGGCTTTATTCAACTAAAATATAGCGCTGGTTGAACATAAAACACTCTTTATACACTACTCAATATAACCTTCCCATAATTAAGATAGTCAATAATAACATATGGTAATTACTAATTGAATGATATAGTCACCACATATAGATATCGATTTTTTTTTTTTTTTTTTTTATTGCTTTCAGGTAAAATTACTCTGGAAAGATCCCCGAAATGACGGTTGGAAAGAAAAAACTGCTTACCGTTGGCTGTTAATTCACCGGCCTCGTATATCTTTAATTCGTCTGCGTATATTTGAAGGTGAACATTCAGTTGCTGATTCTGGAAATATATATGATTCAACACTGAAAGGAGGGCGGCTTGGGGTGCTGTGCTTTTCTCAAGAACAGATCATTTGGGCTGATTTAGTTTACAGATGCAATGGTACGTTTTTATTAATAATGGTATTACTAATCTTCTATTGTGTTTCTATGCTGTAAAGTCTTCTTTCATGGTGTAAATTATCATTCTAATGTTGATTAATTCATTATAAGAAAGATAAAACAGGGACTTATTCTGTAGAAATCCTATGAATACCTGCCATTCACATGAGTAGAATTAGCGTTCTTCCTAATGTCACGCCAACTAGAAAACCTCTTAACTCATTCATTGCAGAACATTTATACCGAAAATGTAATTTAAGGTATTTGTAGAAGAATCGATTTTATTCCACTTCACTTGTTTTTACCAAACTAGAGTTCGCAAGTTTGTGTTACATATTATAGCTAGTTGGATATAAATAGGAAGTAGATGAAAATCAAAATCAAATCAAGTTAAAAATATATATATATTTTTATGTAAAATTTGTTTTTTGGAGTTACAAGGTTTTCTACTTAGGGTGATGCTATGCACTCCAACTTAGTCCACCTTCAATCCTTCTTCCCCATTTAATGTAAGTTTGCTAGGAGGGTCAATAGTGTTTTACGTGCTACTGTAATTAATTAAAACGTGATTAAAAACATATTTTTAAAAAATGAATCCTTAACACTATTCAAAAATATACTTTCCGAATTAAATGTTAAAAGTTTTTACAGAGTAAATTATCATAAAAATAAAGGCAAAATTGAGAACTAAAACTAAGTACTTTAATCATATTCTTTTCTTATTCTACCTCTATACAATGGGGAGACCCTGCATAGTTTAGATTGCGTATCTATGTCCTGCACTAGTTCTATTCTTTTCCTCTAATATATTACTCGCTTCTTGAATGTTTTTTGAATACCTTTCGATTTAGGTACTTTCTCTCGGCCTTCTTCAATCTACACTAGTCACTTACGTCTTCCAGGTGGTTCTCTTGTGATCCATTCTTGAGAGGCATCGGAACCATCTTTGCTTGTGTTTTTCTGCGATGGCATCCTACTGTTTAACTTCCAGACTAGCCTTATAATGGTGCTCCACACTCTGAAAGTATCAGATTTTCATGGGTTGAATACGACTTCTAAAGTTAGATGAGAGAGTTCAAGCCTATCCTGTTTTATATTTTAATTTTCACTTTGTTCTACATCCATTTTTCATCAAAAACAGTACTAAAAATAATTCCTACAATAAATTACGTCCTCTCCCAACTTAGAAAGAGGGGGAAAGAGAGAAAGAAAGAGGTTTTGTTCTCTCAAAATAATTAAATTTCTATATATCTATATGGATAAAACTTCAATAGAATTAATATTTTAATTTTTGTTTCTTTTCTATTTTTACTAATTTAATGTTTTTAAAAATACACTAATTGTAATTTAGCTACCCAAAAATTTACCTTGCAATAAAATGATACTTTAAGATTTTTTTTGACAATATGTAATAACATTATATTTATATTAAACCAAAGTCATAGACTTTAACTTGAAAATAAATAATGTTTATATGGTGTTTTTGTCACTTTTTTTAGACAACTTACCAGAAGATATATACCAGGATCTGCCAACTAAGTTAAAACAGGAAGTTTCAATAGACACCAGCTACAGTGGTTACAGACATTAATGAATGAATATTATCTTTATGTAAAAAAAAATAAAATCTGTATTCCTGACTGTAAGATTCCTGTAGAATAATAATTTACTTCTGATGTATGATATTTAATTGTACTAATTCAAATTTATAAATTAGCTTTATTGACCAATTTGTTAATTAAAATATGGGCTAGATTTTTGTTCATTTTATTTTATTATTACATATTATTTTTTTATAATATATAAAACTTGGTTTTTATTTCCCTTGAGCTAAATAATAATTTAATGAGAAATGCTTTACTTTATAACTAATTTTTATTGATACTCAATTAATATTATTTGGATCAGGCTTTACTTTTAACAAATAATGTATGATATTTAAACATTTACTCAACAAAAAATTAAAAAGAAAAACAAATTGTGGTTTCGGCTTTTTGAATTCAATTAAAGTTATTCATTTTTCATAGCCTGATGATCTTTATTTTGACTAAAATGTTTATCAGATTACTGAAGCTTTAATATTATTTATAGATAGAGGGAGGATGATATGTTAGGAAATTAAATGTTGTAAGTTATTTTATTGAAAATTAGGTTTTTGTTAATATTATTATTGCTTGATTTTGTTTGTAATATAAATTCAGATACTGAAGCAAGGACCATACTGAAAGTATAACAGTAGTACCTAATGATTTCATTAATTTTGTAACATGAGAGTGGCTGCAATATAAGTCATTTCCCTTCTCTCTTTTTTTTTTTTTTTTTTTTTTTTTTTTTTTTGTATTAACTTTCATAAGCATACATCTATATAGAAATAACTGCACTGTTCTTATATATGAGATGAATACACATCACTGCAGAGTTCATTGCCTATGTGAGAATTATAATGCAGGGAATACCTAATTGTTATTTTACAATGGAAGTTTCTTTTACATATTTTAAATACTATAACATCATGATAAATGCTAATTTCATAATAACATTTAACATTATATAGTAAGAAAAAGAGTAAGTTTATTCATTCAGTCAACATTAGCTTAATTTAAATGTAAGTGTATTTATATTTATATTTATATTTATAGATTGCCAAATTTCATAAAATAATGACAAACGTTTTATTCCTGTTAGCAGGTATTATTTCTTTATACTTTTATCAAACTGGGGTGAAATATATACATTTATATATAGTTCTAGTTGTATTTAGAACTGTCACAATCACAGTCATTTATTACCATAGTAAATGTATCTTTAATTGTGAACCATTTTAATAAATCTTGTTTCAAATTATGTTACTTGTTGTTTTTTGGGCTTAGTGTCCTTCAATATTCATCTAGAACAGGATAAACAGCAGCTGAAAATCCATCATGAGATTTGATCAGTTTCAGTATTCTATTATTCAGAGTAAAAAAGGAAGACTATTGGTACTGGCTGATAAAACGACGGGTCTGATTGAACAAATTGTTGAATATATACAATTACTATAAATGAAATCAAAAGGCCTTTCACCAGTAACAGAAACCTTAAAAGTTGGTCAACTTTCAAATGGACACATATACACGTTGGCGCAAAAACCCGTCAACGATTCTGGACCTCCTTCAAAATCCAACTCGTTGTTTCGGTAGTTATATATAAACCTCCTGTTTCGGATACCCATAAGAATCCTCGTGTCCACATACACAGAGTCCATCCATCACACCTTCTATCGACCTACTCTTCGTTACCATTAAGCTCGTCGATCGATATATTTTTGATGATATCCTAATAGATAAATAAATAAAGCCAACTCAATAAAATTATAAAACCCCAAAAGCTCCACATTCCCCCGTTTTTCTCGAGATACCCCCTTACAAACTAGACCAGAAGTTCTTATTTTCCTCTTAAATACCAGGAGCATGGTCTAATGAGCACTGGTGAAAGCCCAAGTATCTGAAAACAGTTAGAGCAGGGTAAATCAATGTCCTGATTCTGAAATGTTTGATTATCCTGTAAATTTCCTGAGATATATTTTGCACATTCAATTCCAAAACTACGTTTAAGAAGCTTTGCACTTTTTCAAATTTGTATGATCCAATTTCAAACAATCCATCCACTGTTCTTACTCCTCCAATTTTTAAAAACTTCATCTTCGTTTCATTGATAACCAAGACCAGATTTTTAGCTCCTTCTTCACTAGCAAAGAGCGCCTTTCTGGGGATACGCTCTGCTCTGACAATATTTAAAGACGTCTGTCTTTTCCAATAACTGTAACGTTCTTATTCCGTGTGGCACGCCTGATCAGCGAGCACTCTACCGCAAAAATAAAATTGAGGCAATCAATGGCATCTCTTTGACTCATACCACAGTGGGATTTCATAGGTTCTTTGAGTTCAGTAGCTATTATAATAATAAATTATCAATATCTCGGGATAAAACGGGAGATGGGTGAAGTCGGTGCTAGTGAAAAACCCGATTTAAATGTTGAGTTCTGAAAAGGCATTGGATTCATTCCGAAGATAGTTGGAGATTAAATATGGATCAGTTTCAAACAATTCCGTTTTAAAAGTGTAAAAGCGAATGATGAGGTGATGGGCCGATACATTATTTGCAAGAATTTTGATCTTTCTACACTGTTAAGGGACGTATCGAAAAGAAGCTCCCTGACGTAAAAAAGTTCGAATACCGATTTAATGCCATCATTATAACAGCTACCAAGAAATCAGGCGCTTGTAAACAGCACCTCAGATAGGGTGGTGTTGCCTAAGCAATCTAGCGAGGGTACTAAGATACTTAAACCTATTTGTTTGGCAACAAATCTCACTCCGTCACCAGCTCTCTCACCTCCAGTAACTTCATAAATTCTAATCGAATTCAACTGTCATCACTGTCTGTGATCATTTCATATTAACGGTTATTTAATTGTGTCAACCTATCCAGTGAGGATTTATGAATTATTTTACAATGAAGAAACCAGGTACGTCGTTTCATTTTTGTTTTATATTTTTAAATTTATTTATTTAAATAAAGACCAACCGCTCTCCGATGTTGCATGGATTTTTAAGGAAGGATTTGGGAAGCCATAGTACGAGGGTAGGTCAATAATTATCCGCAATATAGCTATATTTTTGTTTATGTTGGCAGTACTGTTCTTTTGTGTTGATGGCGCATGCTTTGTTTATTCGTTGTTATGTTTATGTTCGTATCAAGCTGGTAGGTTAGTTTTGTTATCGCTGTCGTGCTGTTAATAATGGCCGCTCCACTTTCTATTTGCACCAAAGAAGAGCAACGTTCAGTGATCCGTTTTTTGTGGTCGGAAGGTGTATCAGGGGCCGAAATTCATCGAAGACTTTTGGTACAGTACGGGAACAATTGTTTGCCACAACGGAGTGTCTATGAATGGATTGAAAAATTCAAAAATGGTTGCACAAGTGTTACGCGAAATGAAAGAGCTGGACGACCAGTTACCGCCATAAACGAGGAAAACATTGAGCGTTCACGTGAAATGATTCTCTCAGACAGACGGATAACTGTTGACGACGTGGCAAATCGTCTGCAAATTAGCCACGGTTCTGCCTACGAAATCATTTACAGCAGACTTGGGTTTCATAAAGTTTGTGCAAGATGGGTTCCAAAACAACTGACACAGTTTCATAAACAAACGCGCTTGGACGTGTGCACAAAACATTTGGATCGCTGTGTTAACGAAGGGGACAACTTCTTAGACAGGATCGTTACTGGTGACGAAACATGGATCCATCATTACGAGCCGGAGAGTAAACGGCAGAGTATGGAATGGAAACATCCAAATTCGCCGTGCAAGAAAAACCCAACCGTCCGCAGGAAAACTTATGCTTACGGTTGGGACTCACAAGGTCCATTACTGGAACATTATCAGGAAAGGGGCACAACAATAAACAGTGAACGTTACAGTGAGATGCTTATTGCTAAGCTGAAGCCTGCAATTCGAAGCAAACGCCGAGGACTGCTGTCAAAAGGCGTTGTGTTGTTGCACGACAATGCCCGTCCGCATACAGCTGCCCACACTGTAGAAACGCTCGCTTCAGAAACTCAATTTTGAAGTATTGAATCATCCTCCATATAGTCCCGATCTCGCTCCATCTGATTTTCACTTGTTTGGTCCACTCAAACAGGCAATTAGGGGCCGTCGATTTGCCTCGGACGAAGCATTGAAAGAAGCGGTGCATTCCTGGCTCGCATCTCAACCCAAAACCTTCTTCCATGAGGGCATCAGGAAACTTGAACAACGTTGGACCAAGTGCGTTGAAAAGCAAGGGGACTATGTCGAAAAATGATGTACTTGTAAGTTTCCTATTTCATTTCAATAAAATTTTATAACTATATTGCGGATAATTATTGACTTACCCTCGTATAAGGATGATTTGGAAAGTTTATACATTTATTAAAACTTTGACTAACAAAGGATACTAATATATCGTAAATTTTAACATAACTTAAATATTAGTTTCTAATATGATGGTTGTAAATACCTGAATATTAGATCTTACAGAAATAAAAGAAAATTCTCGACTATTTGCTCACCAGGAAAATAATATAAACCCAAAAACCTCGAAATGGCATTAATTTTTTTACAAAGGACTATTTTTTGGGTAATAACGGAAAATGGCATCGAAATATGAGTTGCACGTTAGATTGGAAGAAGTAGTATGTGATAAATAAGCATCTGACACCGAGTATATTTTATTTTGTCGTGAAATTCCGCGAAATTAATTTGCGGTTCCAGCCAGTTTCTCTCTATCATAAATTCTCTTTGACCGAGGATTGATTGAAATCTGCTTGGACGATTCCTCCACAAAAAATGCGGATTAATTTATTAGCCACACAGGTACCTTTATTCGTTTTAAAAACAATTGCTTGTATAGCAAGAAGATCAAACTTATCCAATCCAAACTCCTGAAAATTATTACTTACTCTCCTTACTATGTTTCCAACAAATCCTGACTTATCACATAGACCCCAATAAATCTCTACTAATAGTTAAGTAACGGGAAGCAGAACCAAGATCTCCGAATGCCGTTACGGTGGACAGTTACTTTTATCGATAGAACGAAGTCAGTGCAGACTTTCTTTTCTGGACATACATTCAACAGAAGGTAATAGTATAGATGCTGTCACTTCTAAAGAAATTCTTATTTTTTCCAACACATCACAAGATAATCATTGTTTACTTGTAATCAATGAGTTCACCCTCAACACCAAAATTGAATCGATCTATGCATCTTCCAGAAATACCGTAGATACAAAAGGCCGTTTAGTCACTACCAACAAAAGCCCATCTTCAGATATCTACCAGGAAATTTTGAAGGAGACCGAAAATAATTTACAAGAATGAACCTGTCGCGAAATTCCTGCTTGATCGTTTATTACTGAAATCTTGGCGGTAAAGCAATTCCAGACTGCTTTTGCTATCCCTATCAAACATGATTTTACCATGGAGCTTAGATCAAGAATAATTTCCGCAAAGCCTACTATAATTATATACCTCTATGGCACAAAAGGACCTTAACAGACTACGATCATCGAGTATAGACATGGAGTTATTAGACATATGGAGAGGCCCTTCTCGTATTTTCTTCAGTGAGGGGTGAGGCTAAAACACCAACCGGCCACGCCCACTTTGACACAACTGGGGACTTGCATTCCATTTGGGCTAGGGTATTTCCCCATTATTAAATGGCACAAAAGGACCTTAACAGACTAATGGTTATCGAGTATAGAAATGGAGTTATAAGACATATGGAGAGGCCCTTCCCGTATTTTCTTCATTGAGGGGTGAGGCCAAAACACCAACTGGCCACGCCCACTTTGCCACAACTAGACTAGCATTCCATTCGGGCTTGGGTATTTCACCATTATTAAATGGGAAAAGAGCGCATTGAATATAATGAAATCCCAGAATAAAGCCTAAGAAACCAGTATTTGAACTGAAAAACAGCTGATATGCTGACTATATAGTGCAATTCAAAATGGCTGCGTCTGGTCGGTTATGGGGCCTTAGCGTTTGGGAGGTAAGCTCCCTCCACTTGTGTAGACTTGTAAAAAGCTTTACTACGACTTGATGAAGATCGATTTCGGGATCTTTCTTTTAAAAATTCGAAATTAATTCATCCAATCGAAGAACGGAGACCAACACGAAGTTCATCTAAGTGAGGGTTCTGACAACTTATACGGATAAGGATAACATCGCAATTAATGTCGATAATTTTAATTTTAGGGCTTCCAAACATGTTTTTCTAGTCTAAAATAGCTCTCACACTGAAAGGTATCCTCTTGACAACAAAGTCAAAACTATGTTCGTGTTTCCTGTACAATAACAACTTTATAAACCCCCTTATTTCCACCTCTCTGCCATTGTAGCAGCTTTGTGAAAATTCAACTAAGTTGATCGTTTGCGGAAGTGATCTTCGATGTGTTATATTTGCCGGGAACAAAATATTTTAAACAAATAATTTTATAATTATCAAAATTTAAATTTCATCTTTATATTTAGAAGTAAACGATTGCTTTACTTAAATCATTGGAATAGAGAAATATTGCAATGTATAACAAAATTGCAAGTTCTATGAAACCTCCTCTTGGTTAACTTAGTTTTCAAATGTTTATCAATGTAATGTTTATCACTACTTGAGATTCAATTTCATGGGTAAAATAAGTTTTCTAACATGTTATATTCCTTCGTCAGAAAGAAGTTAGAGGACTCTTTTATTGAAAATACGGATTTATATTAGTTTTAATTTGGAAACACCAGTAGATCTAAAAATGTTCCACCGATATATATTCAGAGCTTCTCCATTAAGGACCTCAGATGTAAGGATTAAACACGATTTACTTTCATTTTATGAAATATAATTATGTAAAAATTTAATTATGTTAGCGTTTATTTATATTGCATCATATGCTGTTTTTAAAGTTTTTTTATTGATAATTCTAAATAATCCTGTTTATAATATATATTATTTTTCTTGATTTTTAAATGCTTCTTGCTGATGTGGAAGGACTACAAAATATACTGGTATTTCACCAGGCTTAATTATCAGCTTATTGAACTTGCTATTCATCCTTGTGTTTTGAATACCTTATGCTTTATGCTGTGGTTTAATTTGATATCCTTGCTTATCAAGGTAGCTGAGATGCTTTAAATTCACATTTTCACTAGGTAATATTTGTTTCTTTGCTGGAGTTGGCAAACAAGTAGAATAAAAGTGTCTGTTGAAAGTTTATTTGTTACGTTCCTTGTGACATTGATAGGAATGTCCTTTGGGAATTCTACACCAGTCCCTACCCAGTACCCTTCATATAATTATACATGTACATTACAGCCAATTTTCAAACCATAACATGAGGATATATTTCTTTAAAAGTATAAGGCTCTGGCCTCCCATGTTGTTTAATTCCTAATATGCCATCTCACGCATCATAGGATTAGTAATTGCCTCTGTTTGTTTTAGATTTTTCTAAAGTATTTTTTTTTAAAAAAAGCTAAAATATGTTGCCTTTCATTAAAGAAATGAGTGACAACTAAGAAAGAGAAATGACAGATAGTAGTAGATCATCAACTTGGGGTTCACATCAAATAGAATCTAGAAACATAAACTTTGTTAAATTGTACATATTGACTCCTTACAGCTTCAGCTAAACTTATGTGCACTGACTATTGAGAAGTGTAACAATATAAGAATAACATTGTTTATCAGAAGGCCACATTCTTGAAATTATGGAGTGTCATTTCTGATGAGGGGTGGTTAATACTCTAATAATAAGGTATTAGGGATTATTTGATTAGTCATTAGTTGATAATATTTAAATTGACCAGGGACTATTTTCTTGTCATATTGTAGTTAAAGCATCTACGGAGCTCACCTACCATGTTCCTTGAACGGAAAAAGATCACTATCTCGTTATGATGAGCTCTCACACAAATTTTGCTGGCTTCTAAAGATATTGTTTAGAATAGTTTGGGCTCCTATTCATTACTTATTATAAAATACAATTATTGCTTATTGTAAATCGGGAGGGGGTTCAATACATAGCAATGTCTCTTGGTCATATACAGGGTGAGTATCTCTTAGTGTAAAAAAAAAAAAATTGGGTAAAACTAGATAAAAAATGTAGCAAAATGCCGCAAACCTCTCCTTTGATTCCAATCCGTTACAGACATACGATAAATCAAAGACTTTTTTGAGAAAACCACGTTTTTTTCCATAAAAGCTGTAATATCTCCATTTTGTTTAAATATTTTTCAATTTTTGGCCACATTTTCGGTTTTAGCATTACATCTAATATATAGCTGAGTACCTGTAACCATGAATTTTACAAACTTGGTATCTAAAGAACAGCTTGATCTTCACCTTATTTGGGGAAGTCACAATGTCTTATTTACTTCAACGCTCACCGTTTTTCAAAAAACCTATCCACAAAACGTCAAATCCCACCAAAACTTGGAAATTTTATCAACTTTCGAATGATATGTTAAACGTAATGATTTTGTTTCAATTTCATGGAGATATTTACTTTTGAAACTGAAAAAAATGGTGTTCTAATTTGGCATACAAATCAGTTACTTGTGTAAATAAAACATTATGACAACCCCTTAATGGAAATGTGCATTTTAAACATAATAAACTCTTCATTGGATTAAAAAGCAAAGAAAAAAATTATTGTTTAAAAGAAAATAAAGGAAAACTGTCAATAAAGCGACACCAGATCAGAGGATCTTATTTTATTACATTTTTTATTTATTATTATTATTTTGGATTTATTTTATTAGATTTTCAATGTAATGTTTAAAATCGAGTGATAATGAACATAGACCTCAATTTTGCAGTTAGCTTCTGAATGCAGATTGTGTTGAAGAATACTACTTTTTGAGGTGAATTATATGGGCAGATGAGTTTGTTTTTACAGGGGAAGTCATTTCAACCTATCCATCTATATTGTTGGTTTATATTTGAATTGCTTTCGAATAATGTGGAGGAGCACCATGGTGTTGGAACATCAGATTTTGCTGAGGTGGAATATCGTGATGAAGTTGTGGTAGGATATTTTGTAACAAATCTTAGTAATCTCATCATTCAATCTGTTGGGTAAACTATGATTTTCAACACTATTTGACACCAATACAAATATGAATAAACCAACGATACATCACATTGAACTGTAGAAATGCCTTCCCCTGTAAAAACAGACTCATCTTGCTATAAATTCACTGCAAAAAGTGGTATTCTTTAGTATCTCCTGCATTCAGAAGCTAATAGCAAAATTGAGGTCTATGTTTATTATCATTGAGTTTGGAACCTTACATTGAAAATCTAATAAGATAAATCCTAAATTATAGTAATAAATAAATAAATGTAATAACTAAATCCTCTGATCTGGTGTCGCTTTATTGACAGTTTTCCTTTATTTTCTATTAAACAATAATTTTTTTCATTGCTTTATAATCCATTGAAGAGTTTATTATGGTTAAAATGCACATTTCCATTAAGGGGTTTTCATAATGTTTTATTTACACAAGTAACTGATTTGTATGCCAAATTAGAACACTATGTTTTTTCGGTTTCAAAAGTAAACATCTCCATGAAATTGAAACTAAATCATTACGTTTAACATATCATTCAAAAGCTGATTAAATTTTCAAGTTTTTGTGAGATTTGACGTTTTGTGGATTGGTGATTTGAAAAACGGTGAGCATTGAAGTAAATAAGACATTGTGACCTCCCCAAATAAGGTGAAGATCAAGCTGTTCTTTAGATACCAAGTTTGTAAAATTCAAGATTACAGGTACTCAGCTAATATAGAAAATGTAATGCTAAAACCGAAAATTTGGCCAAAAATTGAAAAATATTTAAACAAAATGGAGATATTACAGCTTTTATGGAAAAAAACGTTGTTTCCTCAAAAAAGTCTTTGATTTATCGTATGTCTGCAACGGATTGGAATAAAAAGTAGAGGTTTGGGGCATTTTTCTACATTTTTTATCTAGTTTCACCCAATTTTTTTTTTTACACTAAGAGATACTCACCCTGTATAAACTCTAGTCATGTATTTTGTATTAGGTTTAACAGTATATAACTTGGATACATCTATTCTGATTATATTATTATTTATATTCATCTTCTGTTTAGGTTTTTTTATCTATCAAGCCAAGCAATTGGAGATATTACCGCCATAGATCAACAACCCCTATTAATACAGTTCTAATGTTCGTTCCCCAACAAGAGGTAAGGTTTTGCTAACTTAATTGGTATATTTTCTAAACTATCTATAGACTCTTATTTGTTTTTTTTTAATTTAGGCTTGGGTTGTAGAAAGAATGGGGAAGTTTCATAGGATTTTGGAACCCGGACTGAATGTACTGTTGCCTATTATTGATTCGGTGAAGTATGTGCAGAGCCTAAAGGAAATGGCTATAGATATTCCTAAACAAAGTGCTATTACTGCTGGTAAGTTCATGACATTTTTCTATTTATTATAAAAATAATTTTATCTTTGAAATTTTCATTATGTATTTTTCTTTTCATACATCAGCGTCATGCAGAGTTGGGCAAAATTTAATCATAGCTAAAATCTAATCAAAATTTAATCATAGCTATTTGACTTCTAATTTCCTGAAATCAACCACCTAATTTAATAATGATTGAATATTTCAGACAATTAGTGATTAGTTGACTAAAAAATGACTGAAATATTTAGTAATTATTAAATTAAGTGATTGATTCTAGGAAATTAGTAGTCAAATAGCAATGATTACATTTTGATTAGATTTTAGCTATGATTAAATTTTTTCCAACTCTGGTGTCAGGGAGCTAGATAAAGTAGTGGGTAGAGCACCAGCTTCAGCGGAACTGTTAATAAAAAAAAACAAATAAGGATCAAGCTGAAATAACCATTGTAAAATTAAAATATTATGTAGCAATTGGAATTAACAATATCCTAACTGAATCAGAAAAGGTTTGTAGAGAAGTTGATATTTATACAATACATAAATTAATAATAGTGATCTAGAAAAATGACAATATGCCTAGACAATAATAAGAATCTGTACTTATACCAAAGGGGCTGAGAACAGAGCATAGCAACTATTGTGGTATCTCACTCCTTCCAATGCGTTATAAAATATTTACATCAATTCTAACTAACTGAATTACTGAATACACAGAGAAAATAATGGGCAACCATCAATGTGGTTTTAGACAGGATTGTTGTACTATCGACCAAATATTTTCGCTTTGGCTAGTTTTAGGGAAGAAATTATAATACAAGGGTGTAGGTCATCAGCTTTATATTCATTTCCATAAAGTTTACAATTTGATTAACTGCCAGAAAATGTTTAATATTTTGATTGAGCTGGGAATACTAAAGAAATTGGTTTATCTAGTGAAGATGTGCATGTCTGAACCATTTGATAGAGTGGGTGATTTTCATTCCGAAAAGTTCGAAATATACAGGGTGTTCGGAAGATCGTTGGCCAAAGAGGTATTTCGGGTAGGGAGGTTCATTTTGAACCAATTTAAGGTCACTTACCTGTATTCAAAGTCTTACGGTTTTTTTTTTTTTTTTAATGAATTTTTTTGAAAAAATAGCCAAAACCAAACATTTAAGCCTTATAACATTGTTGTTTACTGATATATGAACACCATTTTTTTTTTTTGTTGTAATTACTAGTACATTGTCCATGTAAAATAAAAAAGATTTGATGCAAAAAAAACAAATACAAAATAAAAAAGGGAGATAGTTAAATCTTGTTAGAGGCAAAAACAAAAAATTAAGTACTTCAAGTTTAGGTCTAGTCTTGAAATAATATGGATTTGGTTGTTGTGCTTACTTCCTCCAGTATTATTTAATTTAGTAGTAGAATAGGTCATTAGAAATGTCATGCATACGGGAAAAGGTCAAAAAATGTGTGATCAAATAATAGTAATTGGCTTTGTTGATGATTAGGTACTGTTGGGTGAAGATGAGTATACCATTAAGTTAAACACAACTCATAAAAGCGTGTATATAAATTGTTCTGGTAATTAATCCCTACAAAACAAAATAAATTGTTAATAGTAGTAATTATAAATTTATCAGGGATTCAATTGGAGTATGCAGAGCAGTTTAAGTATCTAGGGTCTACTACAATATTTAATATAAGTGAAATCCAAGAGGAAATAATGTCAAGATTTAAAGATTAAAACACTTCTTTTTTCAGTGAAAAAACCGCTCACCTTTCACCTACTATCCAGATATTTAAAAATTAGGATTTATAAAACTATTATTCTACCTACTGTTCATTACATATACAGAACCTTGCAGCTTATATTAAGGGAAGTAGAGCACCTGAAATTTTTCAAAACTTAAGTATCACGTAGAATATTAGGCCCAAAAAAGAATTAATACATGGGCGAATTTAGAAGGCTCCATAATGTGAAATAGCGGAATATTTATCTGGTGGTATAGATCTGGTAGTAGCAGCTAGACACTTGAAATAGGCATGTAAAGTTGGATTTTATAATAAATGAATTCTGAAAAAAAGTAGTGTTGAGTTGTCGGGTGAATGTCCGAGAGTTAGACTGAGATGAATAAGGGTGGATTATGTTGGGGCTAATCTTGGGGATTTGGGTTTTGATGGGGTAGGTGGAGGTAGGTGTGGTGGTCAGAAGTTGTGATGTTTACATTGAGCCTTTTACTTATTTATAATATAAATTCTTTCATGGTACTACAGCCCAATGTGGTCCTTGGCCTTCTCACTAAGCATTTGGCAGATGGTTATTCTTGTGCAGCTTTAGCAGGGTTTTAACTTCTTGAGAGACAGTCTTCCCATTTGAATCTGGATTGTCCTCTTCCAGTTTGGTTGAGATTTCTGTTTAAAAGACCTTTTTAGATGGCTTTATCTTGAGCAACATGTACTGCTGAACAGTCTTCTGGGTTTGATCAGCCTCACTGCATTGGCTTCTCCAAACAGTGCTATATGTTTTTCCTTCTCCTCAAGTGGTTACAAACCTTGACAGGACCTAATATCCTTCAAAGAATCTTCCTTTAAAAGATGAGGATTAATATTTTTAAATGTGTTATTCATGCAATTATATACCCTCAGAATAAGCGTTTTTTTTCTTAAAAATTCAAGAATATTCTTTTGTACTTCTTTTCAGGAAATTTATTTAATGTAATATTTGTGCTTTTAATCTTTTTAAATCAATAAGTTTAATTTGAATCATTTCATTTTGTTAAGGAATTTAATCAATTGAGGCATGTTCTATATTTCTTCATTTTGATATATTTAAGCACTATTTAGTTGTAAATGTTTGGGATCGTTGAACCTTAAAAATAATATTCTTTAATATGTTGGTCCAAACTTTTTAAGAATACTTTCTAGATTAGTGCGCATTATTTTTTAAAATTAAAAAAGTTTTATAATATTTATTTGTATATATATTTTGTTTTAGATAATGTTACTTTAAATATTGATGGTGTCTTGTACTTAAGAATATTGGATGCATACCTTGCAAGTTATGGTGTGGAAGATCCAGAATTTGCCATCACACAACTAGCTCAAACAACTATGAGGTTTTCTATCCTGATTTATTACATTTTTTTTTTTTTTTTAATATTTCTCCATGCTAATGGATTTTTAAAAAATATTCAAATAACTTGGTTCTACATAGTAATGAAAAAAGGCCTATCAACTGTAAAACAAAAAAAAAAAGTATCAATGAAAAAAGTCCAATCAACTGAAAAAAAAAAAAATAATGCCCTCAACATTACTTCTAATAAAGATTAGAATAACTCCATTACTGTTGCACCAGCCCATTTTCTCATGCAAAATAATTTTACTAGTTTCATTGAGTTTTAACCTGCCATCGATATTTTTCCATTATTAGTTTTTATTGTTTGTTCTTTTAAGTTGAATTAGCTGGCAAGGCCCCTTCCAATTGGAGCTCTATCCAATTAAGTATACCCGCCTCACATCTTCAGATCAAAACGGATTCTCTATTTACTATAACCTTAGCAATTCTATTCATATATTTCTAATATTTGATTTTTATAATATCTATATTTTTTCTTCTTTTTAATCATAAAAACCGCAGGAGGTTTTAATAACAGTGGTTGTGTAATAAAACATAAGTTTAAACAATATTGTGACAGTGGTTTATTGTTTATCTTCATTTTTTGAAAGTGATAATGAGTATGAAATTATTATCTTTTTCTTAATAATAGTAAGAATCGTAGGGGTTATTATTTTTGTTTCTAAGTGAATAAAAGTAATAAGTTAATAGTATTTCTCAGACTTTAGTAATTAACACAAGTGTAGTTCATTTCAGTAACAGATGTAATAATCTAATCATTATTACACATTATACTACAGTAAACTCTCTCTGATCAAGCAAGTCAATTTTTTTTTTTTTTTTTTTATGGAAAACCCTCTTACCTATATAATTTAATTTATAATATAATATAATCAATTAATTATTAATCATTTATATTATTATTTATTAATTATTTATATATTTAATTATTTATAATATAATTTTTTTTTATTATTGATTTGTTTTTTAAATTATTATTGGTGATTTCCATTGTCTGGCATTTTTCCTTATCTCAGAGTTGGCCCTTGTAATGTTAGATAAGGGGGAGGAGGAGTCGACTGTATATACAATACCAAGAAGCTATAATATACATTTGAAAGAATTATTTATAATTATAAAAAAATGGATTCGAATAAAGAAAAATACAGGGTGTAGGAGAGTTTAAACAGCAACAATAATTAATGATACAATCTAGTAAATGCCAAGTAGTGTTTAATATATAAAAAATATAATTTAGGTAGTGAATTATAATTCAGGCAATGACCAACAGTTTCACAAATTTTGGGCCTAATTTATTTCTTCTTTGGAATCACAAATGTTATCGAAACATTTCACTCAAGGCTGTAGATGAGGAATATACAGATATTAAAATGCAATTTGTTTTAATTGTGTAGGAAATATTTAAAATCCATGTATTCTCTTCTTCAAGACTTGTAAATACCCCTAAAGTTTGCACCTTGCTTGAACTGACACTGTTAAGAGATTTTCAAGGATTGTTAAAAGCCTCCTTACAATCAGACAAAAAACCTCCCTTACCTCCCTTACTGTCATTTGCTGGAGTTGTTGCTTCTGCTTCTGAGCAAAAATAACATTCAAGAGGGTTTAGAGTAGGAAGTTCTTATACCATAGTTCTTTATTTTCACCTCTCTAATGATCCCTTGCACTGAGTCTCCCCTGCTCATTTTTTGATATCATTTAGTTTTAGTTTCTATGCTTTAGCAAAATTACTGTCTTCTTCATCATTTGATAAATTGACTAGCAAGCTTTAAAATACACTGACGCGTCTCCCATGGAATCACTCATTAATTGAAAAACCAATGTCACTTTGGTTTTTTTGTTTTTTGTTGCAAAGCAAGTAATTTATAATTTGTTTGCCAATTTCATTCCCACTTAATTTCATTACCATCTTTATCTACTACCTATTTAGTATTCCAGAATTGTGGATCATATTTTGAACAAGATTCAAGTAGTAAGGGTCAACGATTTTAAGAAGTCTCTTCCTTGAAGTCATCCAACAGTTTCCATTTTCCAAGATAAATTGATACCCATTTTCTTTATCATGAAATTGATTAAGAGAAAAATTATAAGGTGGGCTATCTTTTTGTCCCAGACCTTATATATATTATCCAATATCAAGATTATTAAGAAACCTCATACAATAGCCTCGGATTCGGAAAATCACAGTCCGAAATCCACATATATCCATTCTAATCAACCTTTTTTCCAATGATCAAATTATCGAACATTAGAGTACACATAAATGGATAATTCTTCTCCTGCATATACTGTTAATATTTTCTTCAAGCACTATCAAGAACACTGAATCTAAAAGATGAATTCACTGTTGTGTACCATCTGCCTTTAGTATGCCAATATCATAACATTTCAAAGTGGTTTCAAAAGAAATCGTTCACCTTGGTAATGAGCATTGTACATTAAGTGACATTTTGTATGTCTATGGTGAGGTGGTCCACCTCTATTATACCTCTATTTTATGGGTTTAGAATGTTCCTCAAGCTCTAACTAAAAATGGATTAGATATTTGTTTGTAAACCTGATAACAGTGAACCCATTGAAAAGTAAAATGTTAATTCCCCTTTCTTTTCTCACATTGGTATGCCTGAACGTATACTTAAAAAATTATGGGTTTGTTAATATTAAGACTAGTGACTTAAAGAAAGCATTGGAAGTTTTTGGTATGTTTCCAAGTAAATCTGTATGTATTCATATGTGAATATTAATTAAATACTCTTTCTTTTTCAGAATAGCAACAATAGTTTTCAATTCGCAATTATTATTCCAACCTGTGCTTTGTCTGACATCATATTTTTTTTAATTTATCATTTTTTTGCAAATTATACCTTAAGGTGGGGTGAAGGGTATATTCATAGAATACATATCATTTCAATAGTTTTTCTACCAATAGTAACTAAAAAATTATTTTCCGCTTGATAATCAACAATTAAAAATGAGTCTATTCATCAGAGGACATACAGATTGTCTAATAACTGAATGGTAAACAAAGTAAAAGAATTAGGATTGATGAATTAAGTGCCACTTCTATTGAGATTATTTTATTTGAAAACTAGTTTCAAATGCTAAACATTCATCTTCAGTTCTAAAACATACAAATTTTTTTAACACATCAGTACTATGTTACATAGATTATATATACTAAAGTTTTTTAAAAAGATAAGACAAGAAATCAAGCATAGGCACTCACCTTCGAGGTAACTAAAACACTGAATTTGTGAGAAGTAAAAGGGGGGGGGGCAGGTACTACATGACTCACAAGGGAAACCCCATTGTAAATCTAAAACTTAACCTACCTGCCCCCCCCCTTTTACTTCTCACAAATTCAGTGTTTTAGTTACCTCGAAGGTGAGTGCGTATGCTTGATTTCTTGTCTTATCTTTTTAAAAAACTTTAGTATATATAATCTATGTAACATAGTACTGATGTGTTGAAAAAAAAAAATTTTTTGTATGTTTTAGAACTGAAGATGAATGTTTAACATTCGAAACTAGTTTTCAAATAAAATAATGTCAATAGAAGTGGCACTTAATTCATCAATCCTTAATTCATTGATCCTTCTATATCATCATGCGTACCTGAAGTATTATTTATTAACGTTCCCTTACAGTTTATTAGGTTTATATTTAATCAATGATATATTAGTGTTCAATTTCAATAAAATAATATAGATTCTAATTTTTTTAGGTCTGAACTTGGAAAAATTTCTCTTGACAATGTGTTTAGAGAACGAGAAAATTTAAATGTTAATATTGTTGCTTCAATCAACAAAGCTAGTGAAGCATGGGGGATAACATGCCTTCGTTACGAAATTCGTAAGTGGTAAAATTTTACTAGAAATCACGTATATATTTCACAAATTTTTAATTACATTTAACTCCATTGCTGAACATTAATTAAGATTTTTGAATGTTATTTTGAATATCAGAGCTAGAAACATAGAATTTTTAATTTTTTTATATTGGTTTATTGTCCAGATTAAGTTCTTGGTAGTGAATATATTACAGAGGAATAAATGCAATGTTATTATAAGTATGTTCAGGGATAAGATGTCTTAAGCCTAGTACACATCCACTAGTAGACCACGTGCAATTTGTCTATAGAATTTCAGTCTTATCTTTACAGTCCACCATAGAGTACTTTATTTTGTGGAATAATTTCCTGCTTGATGCTAATTATAAATAAAAGGACATGAAAATGTAAAGGTTGAAGGATGTAAGAAGTGCTCGCAGAAGGACCTAGGTTCGGCTCCCGAGTGAATGATGTTTTTAAGTTATAAATTATCTTTTCTATATCTGCCACTGTTACAAATAGTAATATCCCACAAATAATAAGCCCTGTGGTAATCTTCAATTAGGGTTTAAAACCTTTTTGTTAGACCAAATGTTGTAAAACTTACAATAGTTATTTATTCTAATGTGTGTAATGTAATGTGCGACTTTTACTCACTCAGGCAAGGTTTGCACACACGAGCGAGCGTAACACAGCAAGTGCTGCTAATTGTAAAGTATGAGTAAAACTCTTTATACTCGAGTTAAATGTATAAATTTTTCTTCAACCATTATTAATGTAACATTAACTAAATTAATTTTTCATTAAATTAACTAATTAAAAACTTTATGTTAATAGTTCATTAATTATTTATTTATAATAAATAGTTATTTTTATGTTGCAATTATTGGCCTTAGTTATACAAGGATGGTTTGAAGAGGAGTTTATTGTTAGATTTGAATTTGAACTGGAGGAAGTGAATTACTGAAATGTAGTTTTGACTTTGTCCTGGTAGAATAAACTGTTTTTTTACTAACTAGGGGATAAAAAGAGCTTTTCACCCACTAATGGATAAAGTAGCACATTAAACAGCTGATTTTGATTGTATAATGCTCTCATTACCTTATTACCACACTACTTGGAAGTTGGAGATAGATTGGACATTTCTCATTTGTAGACGAGTGATTTCTACTCTGTAAAAATGCTGTACGATATGTATAATGTTGCCCTCCCATTCCTTTCAGGAAATCTTAAACCTACGATTTTTGGTCTCACAACTGGCCCCTAGATGGGATTTGATCTATAGACATGTCTGAATAGACATCCTTAGACCACGTCTATAGACCAACACCATTTAACATGTCTACTGGTGTGGCCTAAGCTTTATGTTTGCTTCAAATCACCAAAGCATAAATAAACTATTTTTCATTTTTAAGGAAAATACATTTATCTTTGAACATTTAATGTCATTTAAGTGAGTAATTCATATTTTCATAATTAATATTTTTCCTATTTTTCAAACAATATTCTTAGTTGGTTTACATTTACATTTTATTAGGTGATATCAAACTTCCTCAGCGGGTACAAGAGGCTATGCAAATGCAAGTTGAGGCAGAACGTAAAAAGAGAGCTGCAATATTGGAGTCTGAAGGAGTCCGTGAAGCCGATATTAATGTAGCCGAAGGTCAAAGAGCTTCAATAATTTTAGCTTCAGGTATTCTATTTTTTGAAATTAGATTTACAATTGTTCAACGATAGTAAATTAAGTTAAATATGATGTTTTACAGTTTTTGACAAAATAATGTATTTTCCCTTCTCCACAGCTCTATAACTACTGACTGAGCAAAAAAATGAATAGAACCAAATTTGATTTTCTTTAAATAATGTATTAATAGATGACGAACTTTTGATGCTTATTTTTTCATTATTTAATTAATTTTTTTAATTATAGTTAGCACATGTAAATATTTTCATTATTATTGTTTTATTTGTAATAATTTATTTCAAAGTTATAACTGTAAAAAATGTTGAACTTATGATCCAGTTGAAAATAAAGTAGCAAGTATATACATAAAATTAAAGTAATTTTAATGCTCTACAAATTTGCTTATGTCTATTTTTCTGAGAAACAGTCTTGGGAGGCACTAGAAGCAAATGTTTGACAAAAAGTGAAGTAAAAACGGTTTTGTTTTTTCAAAAATATTGATTTTTAATAACGTATATTTCAAAAATTGTTGGCAGTATGATGAATGTGTATAGAAACAATTTTGTAGGAAATTTAATTAGCTTTAGTTCTTATTTCAAACATATTTTTCAAGAGTCCACTGTTTTCAAGATATAATCGAAAAACTCAAAAATGGGACTTTCTCCCCTCGCCCCACCATATGCTCTCTCCCCACGAGCGGCGAATTTTGGTATGTTTACTTTTACTGGTATGGGTACTTTAACTTTTTAACTACTCCTAATGAAGGCCTGAAGTAAAAATGTATCGCATATTTCATGCACTCTATTGACTGGACTATACTATAAACAATTTTCTAATTGTTTTACAAAGAATAGAAGGTAGACAACTGACTTCATCATGTCCGCTTGTCCCCCTAACTGGGTGGGAATATTTAAGTGTGGAGCATAAAATGTTCCTTAGCAACTGCCTGAGGGTTAAGGGACATATTCTCATCTATTTGTTTTTAAGGAAATGATCTATTTTTTTTTTATTTATTCAAAAAGAAGGGCTAATCATTTTGATTTATCTGAATTATACATTTTGTCCTAAGTTAATATTCAGATTTTAACTGTAAAATTAAAAACAATAAATAAATCAGGTTTAGTGTTAACTGTTGTAAATACCAATAAAAACATAATAAAAAAAAAGTTTATGTATAATGCCATTTTAATTTAAATTTCATTGTAACTATGTGACTTAAAATTCCAAGATTTTTTTTTTTTTCTTATTCTCTTTTTCTAATATAAATTTAAAGTGTTTCTTTGTATTTAATAGATTTAAAACATCATTGATATATTTATCTGGGGCCCACAATAATTTGTCATCAACACCTTTGTTTTGTTTTTTCATCATTGTGGAAACTAGTTTCATTTTTATTTTTTCTTACTGAAGTTTCATTATTGAAGTCATCCATAATAAACACTGGTATTATAAGGGACATACCTTTAACTTAACTATTTGATTTAAAAATCAATAAACTTGATTATCTTTGGTTTTCAGATCTAAAGCATCAATAAAATCTGTTCTATAATAAAATTTTTCTGTTTGAATGAGTTTTTTTAGATTCATTTTAAATGCACCTAAAGTTTCAAAAAGAAAGAAATCACAACATTAGGTCCTTTATAATGTTTGTAAATATATGTACTGTTTGTTTATTATAAATGAGTTATAAAGAACAGAACATAACTGAACTCAACCAATTGATTCTTATGGTGATTGAACATGTTGAGGCATTATCTTGGCATTTTCTAGCCAGAATTTTTTATTCATCTGTTTTGAGTGTTCAGTTACTTAAAACTATAATAAAATTCTATTTTATAAATAATTTTGGTGCACTTCAACTATAATTTTTAATAATTAACTTTGATTAATTATTTAGAGGCTGAAAAACAGCAGCAAATCAACAAAGCAAATGGAGAAGCAGAAGCTTTACTTGTGTTGGCAGAAGCTAGGGCAAAAGGCTTGAATATTGTTGCCAGTGCTTTACACTCCAAGGTAATTTTTTTATTGAAAATATGATTCTCTTATTGTTGCGGCGGCTAGGGGTTCGTAGTGAACTCAGCCGAAACCGTCCACTTTTGTGAAGCTGGTAGCTCAATATAATGAATAAAGAGTAATAAACAATTTACCAAATTCAGATATTTATTTGACAATAGCATGTTAAATTTCTGTGCTTTCATTTATAAACACCATGAATTTATCCATATTCAATATTATTAGCAAGCAAAATATACTATTCACGACAAATAGTGATCAATACAGAACACATTAAAGGAACTCATCTCCGCAAGTAACACCAATGTTGCATTTAGATCTAGCTTAATTAACCTCAATGATGACCCACTTAAGCATAACAACTGGCCATAAGGAAAACTGTCTGTTCAGGTTTAACGTCTTTCTGACGCCGAAAATGTGGCTATCATACAGGTCGCCAACCTAATCCCAGCGAGGGTGGGAGGCATACTCTTTCCTTGAATGTCTGAAACTCACTCCCAATTCTTGAGGAGGAGAGGTGGCACGTCACGTGACTCACGCAGCTGCCAGAAGACCCACACGTAAACCAATCAATTCAAACACTCAAATTCAATCCAAATATATAACAGACACTAATCTGTCGGCCTCGATATATGACAGATGTTTTTATTAATAACCATAAAATTAAATTTATACAATTGATAAACTAAAAAACAAATTGAATTTTTATAACTAATTTAATTGTACATGAGGTAAAAATAATTATAACAATCTTAATTTGAATCGAGAATTACATGACCTCATTTAGATATACAAAACACATGTTGGCCTCAACACTTATTCTGTTATAGATATTTTTGTAATATAATAGTCCAAGAGCCGAGGCCAAATTTTGTGACCTATTTGTAGAAAACTTTTAGTCATACAGATGGCAAAAAACATCTGCCGACATTAGGAGGGAGCGTCACACCGACAGATAAAATTCAAAATCCACAATTTTCTATCCAGAAGTGCGTATATTGAAGATGACTTATTTCAAGCTCACAAAAAACTGCACGACCCCCCCCCCCCCCCCAGATGATAAAAAACTGTCTGCCAAAATTTGGAGGGGGCGTCACACCGGCAGCAGACTAATTTCAATATCCACTTTTTTTGAGTCCAAAAGAGCATTTTTTAAAGATGATTTATTTCAAGCTCACAAGAAACTGCACACACCCCAGATGACAAAAAACTTTGCCAAGATTGGAGGGGGTGTTGCACCGGGAGACAAAATTCAAAATCCACATTTTTTGAGTCCAAAAGTGCATTTTTTGAAGATGATTTATTTCAGGCTCACAAGAAATCGCACACACCCCAGATGATAAAAAATCATTGCCAAAATTTGAAGGGGGTGTCACACCGATATTCAAAATTCAAAACCCATGTTTTTTTAATCCAAAATTGCACTTTTTGAAGATCATTTATTTGATTTTCACATAGGGTGTCTACTAGTTGGGAATTCCAGGAATATGTCGGGAATTTCGTGTAGTCGGCAAACATTCGGGAATTTACAGCAAATTTGCGAAAGTCGGGAAAAAAGTCGTTAAGGCTCAAATTTGCTATCGTGCTTAAATTTTTTTAATAAGTTTTTATTTCTTATGCATTAATTTCTAATTGAAATTTCTTTAAATGTACAAAATAGCAATTGAATAGCATGCATGGAAATGTTATACTAAGCCCTCAAAGCCTATCGAAATCTTTCAACAGAGAATTGAATTTAATTCAAAAGAGAAATCTCAATAATGTATATGATAGATTAAGTTATAGTGATTTATTTTCTTTGGAATAATTAAAATTGAATTATTTTTCTGGGAATTTTTTTCTGATTAAACGGAATTATTGATTAAATTTTAACAGCATAATCAATTTTCAAATGGGTTAGTTTTGAATTTGAAACACAAGAATTTTGAACAAAAACCAAACGATTTGACGGCAATGATAATTCTTTGAATTGATAAGCGGAAAAGGGTTCTACTTTTTGATAAGAAGTGCAAGAACTAAGAAGTACATGGAAAAGGGTTGAAGGAAATTAGGTGGCCCTTCTCCCCCACCAAATAAGCTTTTCTGAGGAAATTCTTACTTAGATCGCTCTGTAAATAGTAGTAGTGAGAATTATCGTTTATTGCATAATTTCATATAGTGCAGTGACTAGTCAGCGATATAGCGTGAGAGTAGTTTTGTCTTCAGTTGCAGTACCCGTAACCTTCTTATGAAACTGGTTAAAAGTTTCTTTCTGGTAAATGACAAGTACAATAACTATAACTTGAAAACTAATAGGGCTATTTCCCCCAAATTTGTGAGTTCGGCTTGATCATTTCTGATTTTCTATAATTAATCTTTTCTATCGTTACTAACATTGGATTGTCAATCTTATATTGTTGATATTCCATAGTTTTTTCGGCATTATTATTTTAATAATAGTTAACCAATTCTTGAAAATCAGCTAATTTTTTAATTCAACTCCCATGCCATGTTAACTATAACTAAACTTAATTTAATATTTATTAACATAGAATAGAATAGAATAGAAAGAAAACTTTATTCTGGGACTAAGTCCCTTAAGAATAACAATAAATAATACAAAGTAAGATCATAACTGGCCGAGAGGCTGTTAAAAATGAAACAACATAGGTAAAATTAAATACAAATATGTATGAAAAAAAAAAAAAAATACAGAGAAAAACTAGAAAAAGAAAAAACTATTAATAAAAAGAGAGTGAAATAATAAATGTACAAATAAAAAGGTTAATATTGTAAACAAAATTGCAGAAGAGAAAAAAAACATACTGAAACTTAAAGAAAAATAAAAGATAGAATATCAAAAATTAGCATTACAAGAAATCAAAACATTATCATAGTCAAACTATAATTTTGGCTAATGTTTTATGTCTGACGGTCTTGGTAAATAAATTAGACGATTACATACATCCTTATAATTAGAGAGCGTCGGGTTGGAGGGAAAGAAGATGGTGAAAGAGTAGTGTTTTGAATGTTCCAAGGGAAGAAGCATTGCGGATACAGGGGGGGGGGGGGGAATTCCAAAGAGTAGAGGATCGGACAAGGAAGGAACATTGGAATGCAGTACTTCTGTGGGATAGAGTATAGAGATCGGAAAGACGAGATGTTGTATGCAGTGATTTGATAGCAGACTTGAATTTCAGGTTACTGTAAATAAAAGGAGGGTGACGGGTGTTGATAACTTGGAATAGGTAGGAGCCTAGGAAGTACTTTCTGCGGAAGGAGGGGAAAAGCCAATTTAAATCAGTGTAGAGATGCGAAACATGGGAACGTTTCGATGTTCCAAAGACAAACCTGATGAAGCAATTCATGATGCGTTTTAATCTGTCTTCAAGAACCGTCGAGAGCCTGCCATATATCACGCAACCATAGTCAAATTGGGGGAAGATAAGGGAGGATACTAGAAGTTTGCGTGTGTGTAGGGGAAGGAGGTGACGGGAGCGGTGAAATAGTTTTAGGATACCGATTGACCTTTGGGAGATTTGTGCAATATGTAACATAAGTAGCTGACCTGACAGATTTTGTTCTGTCTTACCTATAAATATTAAATTTTAATAGAAATAAAAAGTAAAATAAAAGACCTTTATTTTCAAAGCATAATGTTAATTGTAACATTCAACAATATTTAATTTATTTTAAATCATTATGTATTTTTAGTCGTTTTATCGATAAAAGTCTTACAATTCAAGTTTTTTATTGAAGTGCATTTATTTGGACATTTTTTGTTTTTTCTTTTGGTGTGGTATACAAATAAATCAGAAGGTTTTCCGACGTTTGAGCAGGCCACATATGGTTCTTTATGCCTACATTAATGAAATATAAATCTTCTATAAACCAACACAGATCAATGTAAAGTCTAAAGGGTTTTGCAAAATTTCGGCAAAAAATTCAGTCTTACAAAAAATCATTTTAACAGCACTTATAGAAAAGTGTAGCTTCAAGAACGTGTACAGATTCTGGTAATGAAATGATTGATAAATCAGTTCTATAACTTTATTCTACATTCATTCAGGTATTCAAAAATAATGATGATAATAATAATAAAAAAAACCTTTGAATTTTAGGGCTTTTTCTACTTTTGCCCCACTGTAAGGGGCAGCGCTTAAGTATCAATACAAAATAAATTTTTCAATCAAGTTGTTACAATAACAAGTAGAGTTTTATATCGTCTATAATGGTTTCCTCTTTGGTGCATGCTGAATCTAATAAAATCATCCAAAGGTTGATCCGATGTCACGACGTTTGAGGTGAAACAACAATTTACCAAAAATTTCCAAGTTTGGTATCATTTTCTATTGTTTGCTGCATGCTGAATTTAATTAAATCATCTGCAGGTATAACTCTAATCCCGAACATCAGTATGAAAATCCGAAGAAAATTTAAACCATTTTCACAACATTAACACCACTGATCAATGAATCTGCTAGTTTCTTTCATATTATACCTTGATAATCAGAAAAAGCCCTGTTTAAGGTTCTTCAACCACAGACTGCCAAATATTGAATTTCATATACTACAGTTTCACATTCAGTTGATATGTATTTGTCATTCATTTTTATAAATTGTTTAACTGTGATATCGTCCCTTCAACTGCAAAGTATCAAATGTGAAAATATGCCGTTTTTGCAGTCGATCTTTAGCGATTCGTTACATTGATTTGACCTAATGAAATAGTTTATATTATCGAACCCTTTGACGGTTATTTCTCCCCTTTACAGAGTGAATTCAGATTTGAGAATTCGCTGTAAAGTATATCAGTCCCAAAGCAATTGATAAAGTAATACAAAAAATGTGTTTTTCACATTTGGTACTTTGCAGTTGTTGGGACAATATGTAAAGCAGAAAAGTATGAGTTGATTTAATTGTTGGGATTATTATTGCAACAGTATTAAAATATTATTTGTTGGGAATTTCCAGAAACATTCTTAAAAAAGTTGGGAATTTCGGTTACTGAAATTGGTAGACACCATGTCACAAGAAACTGCACCCCCTCCAGATGACAAAGATATTGTCAGCCGAAATTTGGAGGGGCATCCCACCGGCAAACAAAATTCGAAACCCACGTTTTTTTTAATGATTTGATGCTCAGAAGAAACTAAACACCCTTCAGATGACAAAAAACCTCTGCTGAAATTAGGAGGGGTCGTCACACTGGCAGACAATTTACTTTTATCATCATGATAGTAAGTTTAGTCAGCTTTCAGTTCAAAAAAAATAAATTTTGGATCAGACAAATAGTTTTGTAATTAAAATGTGCCAAAAAAATTGTATTGCACAACTGCATTCAGTTTTAGCATAGTCATTGGGCATTTTACCAGATCTGATCAAAATTTTGTTTATGAGGCTGATTGTAAATTTAAGCAGCTTTCAGGTGAAAAAAAAAAAAAAAAATTTAGAATCAGAGTTATAGCCTACAACGGAAGAGGTCCGACAACGTGTTTTGGTAGACGAATGCGACTTACCTCAAGTTAGCCAATCTTTGGTGGCCAAGCCACTCTAAAACTATTGACCTGAACAAATAAATCAATAGAAACAAATTTGTTGTAATTTGATTTGCTTTAGTAATGTATAGAATTCAGAATGTACTAAAAGTAACGGATTCCGAGTAACGGCTAAGAAAATACAATTTTCAACCCTTTCCCACCCTGCCATTTTGCTGCGGCATTGACCTTGATTGACAGAGACATAAATTTTCATTGAGAGTATACATGCATGCATTCCAAAAAAGGGGTAAAATCCCATTCCACGTATTTTGTTTCAGTGTAGTATATATTTCGTAACATTATATTTTGAAATATTTTTCTTCCTTTAATTATGTGGCCGATATTTATATCAATACTGTTCATATATATTACTACTATTCCGTGGCTCTACAGACCAATGTGGTCCTTGGCCTCCTTTATGAGTCTTCGCCAGGCAGCTCTTCCTGTGCAGTTGCTTGCCAGTTGTGGGTGTTCAACATTTCCTGAGCGTCCCAAATGACAGCGCCCTCTCATCCAAGACGCAGTTTGCCTCTTCCTCTTTCCTTATATAAAATAACCCCTTGGGTATTTCTTCTTCTCTCATTCTGGAAATGTGGCCAGCCCAATGCAGTCTCCCAAGCTTGATGCACCTCATCACATCTGCCTCCCCATAGAGATCATATATTTCAATGTTTGTTCTTCTTCAAAGTCTCTCCGACTTTAACGGGTCTGAAAATGCAGTGAATAACTTTTCTTTCAAAGATAGGTATTTTTTTTTCTTCAACAACAGATAGGGTCATATATATTAATTGGTATTTTTAACATAACAATTTTAGAACAAGATTATTTTATATTAAAATAATTAGATTTTAATGTATTTTGGAAGAAAAAATTATGTTTTTTCTGCCAATATAATTTGCTCAGATTGGTCTGAAAAAAAAAAAAAATAAAAGAAATCATCTTCAAAAAGGCTGACAACGTTTTTGTCATCTGGAGAGTGTGCAGTTTCTTGTTTGCTTGAAATAAATCATCTTCAAAAAGTGCACTTTGGAAAAAAAAACATTGATTTTGAATTTTGTTTGCTGATGCGACGCCCCCTCCAGATTTTGGAAGACAACTTTTTTTGTTATACAGGAGCTATGCAGTTTCTTGTATGCTTGAAATCATCATATCGTCTTTAAATGATGCACTTTTGGACTAAAAAAAAATGTGGGTTTTGAATTTTGTCTGCCTGTGTGACGCCCCCCCCCCTCCTCATTTCGGCAGACAATGTTTTTTCATTCATCAATTATCTTTACTAAAATCCAGGGGTTTTGCGAAAATATTGTTCCCCCCCCCCCTCCATACATCATGGAAAGATTGGATTACTCAGATAGTCGGTCTAGCAGAAGTCGGATTAGTGAGGATCTACTGTATCCTATTTTCTGGTGCTATAGTCCAGTTTGCACTTTTGCCTCAAGATTGAAGTTGTGATAGTGTGTAAGGTTATGAGTTTATTTACCACAGTTGTAAGTTAATATATATTTTGTGAAAATATTTCTATTCTTGTATGAAAAGTTGCTCCACCTTTATATACTCACAAGGGGAGGACACTCTCAGTCTCTCACGGATCTTGTTGGCAATTTTTTTCGAGGTTTCTGGTCAAAAAATATTAGACATGTATTTTTCCGTTCCGACCAATGGGCCCTAGAAGCCGAGAAAAAAAAAATAAAATAGCATTAAATTACTTTATTTTATATCTCAAGTTAAAAAAATGATATTGACATGATTCTTGCACCAAGATTTTTATTTTTGATTGCGAATTTAAGGATAAATACAGCCGCTCCATAGATTTGGTTTAGGTTAATTAAATTCTAAAAAAAAATGATTAGATTTTCAAGCAAACTACTTCTATAGATTTTTTCACACAAAAATTGACATAAGATTCTAATTCAGCATCCTCAAAAACATTGAAAAACGTTTATTCAATAAAAACAAAAAATATAATTTTTCACCCTCTATAAGGGGAAGAAATTTTTAAAACGATTATTGGTTACTTCCCTTTAAATAGCTAATACTTTGTCATGCAATTTATTCATTGGTACCGCTAGAAAGAGGAGAGCCTCAGCTTTCTTTTGATGTATATTAATGCAAATTTAAATCAACAAAAACCTATTCAAAAAATTGGCAAATCCGAAAAACATTTTTATTTTTAACTTGAGTTTGAAACCAAATTGGAAAATGAAACCAAAGACGTTTCAAGAGTATTACCACCCTATGTTTTGTATAAAAAAATGAAGTTGACAGGTTAAACCGTCTAAGCATTATTCATGTTTTTGTCAGTTTAAACAAAAATTGCCTACCATTTGGTCAGGCACATTTTGAAGCTTACGAATTTTTATTTTTATTTTTGGATGAAATTTTGTATTTAAGGGTTCTTTTTAATGCTGAATTTGAATCTGATGTCGGTTCTTGTGAAAAAAGTCTATTGAACATAGTTCAATGAAAAAATGATATTTGTTTTTATTGAATAAACGTTTTTCAATGTTTTTGAGAATGCTGAATTAGAATCTGATGTCAATTTTTGTGTGAAAAAATCTACAGAGGTAGTTTGCTTGAAAATCTAATAATTTTTTTTTAGAATTTAATTAACCTAAACCAAAATCTATGGAACGGCTGTATAAAATAAATTAATTTAATACTTTTTTTTTTTTTTTTTTTCTCGGCTTCTAGGGCCCATTGGTCGGAACGGCAAAATACGTGTCTAATATTTTTTGACCAGGAACCTCCAAAAAAATTGCCAACAAGATCCGTGAGAGACTGAGTGTGTCCTCCCCTTCTCAGTCATGTGAAGTTAGCATGAAGGAACACCTGGCTCACTTGTTTGGAATCGTCGTCCTCCACCTGGATCTGGTCTTCATATTGTGTTTTTGCTTTTCTACTCAGTCTTGTGTTGTTGCTTATTTATTTTTTATCCTAACATTGTTCTGGCTTTCTGGTACACAGTCGTCCCATTTATATCTGTGTTACTCTCACGTTTCATTTGATTGTAGAGAGTTGAAAATTAAATTTTGAAAATTATTGACATTTTCTCACTTAAACAATAAGAAAAAATAATTATTTTTCTATGTAAAAAATAGGTATAGAATTATAAATTCTCTATTAAAGCTTAAATAAAACTAACAGCTTGGCTGACCATAGCCGAAGTAAGATCATGAATGAATTTGTAAAGTCAGCCTTTACACTGCTGAAAAGTGGCATCAATTGGTTTTAATAGCGATGGACATAATTTTGTCAGTAGTTCTATCTTAAATAGGTATATAAGAGAATGTTAGACATAGCTATTTACTAGGTTAATCTTCTGGTCGTTAGAGTATATTTCAATTTACATGTTTTTTCATATTATTGGTCATTTTACCGACCCAACCATAATTTAAATCTAATTCATTAAAAAACAAAGACATCTAAGGTCCTTGATGGTTTGTAACACTTTTCCAAACAGACTTAACTTATTCATTAGTGATTTTAATGTCGTAGATTCCATTTATGAGGATCTCTGCTTAATCCTTTTTAGACCAATGATCCTATTTTGTTTTTATAATTTATCTCTTTTTATTTTTAATTTTGTGACATTTTCTGTCATAATGTTACTAAGAAACTTTTTCTATCGCAATGCCTTTCAGCGTAGGGGAACTAAGAAACTATACAATTAAAAATTAAGACCTATGTTGCTGAATTTAAAATTGGTGTCAAATATGACATGGTCTAATGGAAATCAGGATGATAAACTAAACTAGTCAATAAAACATAACTGATATATTAATGTTAATAAAATTAATTTAAAGAAAAAACATAAGAATAATACAATAAACAACCACCAACATACTTGTATCTCTACAACAAATCTGTATTCACACCATGAATTTCTGAAAAAAGTTTTATTTTCTCAAAGGCAAAGCCTCATTTTATATTTAGAGTAAATTAAATTGCTCTGTGATATTTTACAATATCTACATTTTCGGTGTACCCTGGCCAGTGTCCTGTTCTATCCAGCCTAACCGAGTCTGCCAGTGGAGTTGTGATTGGAATGTTTGGGTTGGGGCCAGGTGATCTCGATGATGATCCTCTCTGTTTAAAAAAGTTCAGTTCATCAGCTAGAATCATCCTGAATTTTTCAAAAGACATTTTACTCTTTTGCTGGTCCCATTATACAGGATCCATGAATTGCGTATGGGTGAGTTAAAAACTCAGGTTTACTATTATTAGACCAAGGAGTCATATGTGGCATCTATTGTTATTATCTGATATCCATGGCATATTCCCACAATTTATCTTTTATATCAATCCAATTGTAACACAAATGATTCAGAAAATAATTGGAAAAGAAAAAACTGGCCATAAATGAACTATAAGACTTAATTTTAGATGGAGAGAGTATTTACTATCATGGGCCTTCTGAATGTAGTTGAAGTCAATGTTGCTTATTCATAAGTCACTCAGAGGCTACTGAGAAGGTTATAGACGGTTCCAAAGTACTTTTCTAGTTTTAGATTTATTTGAAATGTGACTTAATTGGGGTGTAAAAGCTTTTCCCTTTCTCACCAAGATCTAAAATTATGAAGGTATGAAATATGATACCATGGTCTAAAAAAGGTTAAATAAAAAAGTAATGGTGAAAGCGGTTCTTTGTGGTACTCCTTTTAAAACATGGATACGATTTGATTTATTGACTCTGAGATTAAAATATTTGATATTACAAAACAGTTTTTCTTAGATTAAATAATAAGTTCAAAGATTTTGACATAGATATGTCTTTTGGCTGGTGATCTGTACTTTTTTTGGTGTAAAGTTTTTTTCACATTCATTTTGACTTGCTCTGGCTCTGTTGGTGTTCCTCGGATCGAAATTTTAACAAAAGTTTCCCAATAAAAAATTTGATGGAGAACATATTTTGTTATATAACATTCGTTGCAAGGAGCTACCGTTTAGGAGCTATTCTGCTTTGAATGAAAAAAGTAATGGTTGAAACCGCCATTTTGTTTCAACATTGTTTCGAATAATCATTAATGGTTAATTTAAATTAATTATTAATTTAAGTAATTTGATCATTTAAATTCTAAAATGCAAATTAAGAAAAGCAGTAGATTTGTTGAAATTTACAACAAGATACAATTAACTAATAATAAATGTAATTACCGTAAAGGTAATGCCCATAATGATATGTCAATTGCTCGTAAAACAACTAACCATTGTTAGCAGTTTAAAAAAAGTTCTATTGATAAATAGAATAAAATTTAAATTCTATAAATATTTTTTTATAGAATAAAAAATTCTATAAAAGCCCCGTTGCCATCTTCTTTTCAGAAACTTTAGAGGGTTGCCAGGAATATAATGGGAACAAAATTGAGATACTTGTGTATTTAAAAGGTTATGGAGTCAACTATGAAAGGATAGGTATCTGGTTTGGGCAATATATAGTACATTAAGATCTTTATGGATAATTTTGTTTGTGACAAAGTAAGGAGCTTTGAGGATTTTGGATTGTAAGGTTTGTATGAGAGACGAAATGGATGGTTTAGTGGAGCCCCAAAGCTCAACTCCATATGTCTAATTACTATCTTACTGCCGGTAAGACAGTAAGTGGTTACCGTAAAGTAGCTGTTGAAAATTTTTACAAATTTTTATTACGTTTATTAGAATTTTATCAACAAAACCAAGTATCTAAAAAATTTAAAATTTCAACATCTTTATACTTTAAAATTATTTGAATTCATACTTAGTGTCTTAGACTTTAAAACAAAAGGTTAAACTTTGTGAAGATATGCACTTATTAGATTAATCTTAGATTGATTCACCCTTGGTTTCCAAAGATTTTTAGTATAAAGGTTGTTTTATATTATCCAGCACGACATGTAGCGGACCGTAACGTTTCAGACAAGACAAATATTAGTATAGTTAGTTTTATAATGCCTGCGTATATAAGTGGATCGGATCCGGCAAGACACGGCATATTTCAGACAAGACATTAAGACATTTCTCGAAAAGAATATTTTGTCGGAGCTGGCACGTGTCGGACCGTGTCTTTTTTGTTGTATAATTTACTTTCCGACTCCGAACAGTGCAGTGCTACAGTGACTTAGCCCTGTTCCAGTTCTTTTTCTGCGTTTAAATTTGATTCCATTTTTTTTTTTTTTTGTTTTGCAAAACTGGATGTTGAAAAATTAAATGAGTGCGTATTGAGTAACACATCAAACATAATATATTAATATAAGAATATAAAAACTGAAATTTAACATATGCAATTATAAAAAAAAAAATCTAATCTAAATAATTTGTACAAATTTCTACTCGATGTTCAGAACATATAGGTTTTCCACATTTAGTGCATGCTTTCTTGACTTTTTTATCTTTTTGTCTTGGACAAATAGCACACCTGGACTAAACATTATGACTAAACACTAGTATGAAGTAATATACTATAAATAACAAATCATTTAAAAAAAAATATCTTGACTTCGCCTGTGCTCCTTGTCCGTCTGAGAACCCGCTATGTCTGATAATATAAATACACCATGTATTTGTCTGAACCGTGCCGTGTCTGATCCGCTACGTGTCGTGTCGGATAATATAAAACAAGCCTAAATGTGGTCAATGTTATCAACTGCTTCAGACATGGAGGAACACATCTTGTTGTTGATTTCTTTCGTAGTATATCATGAATTATCCTTGGATTAACATAACAACCAGTGTCATAGACTGACTTGGATGATATATAATTTGCTTTGGAACTTCGTAACTAAGAACTTTTTCAATTAAACAAGTTAGTTATTGTAGGGTAAATTTTACATTTATTATCCTGTGGGCTAGTTTGTTGGAAAATGTTGTGGTTTCTTATCTAGATAAAATCTTGAATTGTAAGAGTCAGATTTTGAAAATATTGCTTGATTTAAAATATTGAAATTACTCTAAATAGTACTTAAGTGCTTAAGTAAGTCAGTTTTCAATTTTTATAATGATCTTTCAGAATATTATTATTGAATTTATTATATTGATTGATAATATATACTCCTTGTATGAATAGATGTATAACTTAATCTGTTATTATTGATTGAACATTTTGTTTGTTTGAATAACAAAATATTAGCTTTTGTTTATTACTAAATTTTTTTTAAATTTATGATTAACTTTATCTTAGTACAAATATAAATTTTTAGTCTTTAATGTTTTTCTGAAATAACATTAATAATTTTTTTTTTTCAATTTCAGAATGGCAAGAATGCTGCATCCTTACATTTAGCCGAACAGTATATTGATTCTTTTGGCAATTTGGCCAAAACTAACAATACTATGATCCTTTCTAATGAAGTTAACAATGTACCATCTTTGATTAGTCAGGTAAATTTAGCTATACTATTCAGCAATAATAATGGTGATACTATTAAACCAGTTTTATTGAAATAAATGTCCTCTGGTTATTGCTAGAATGCTAATAAGTAGCAGTTTTTCCTAATGTCAAGTTATCTTTTTATTGTTTAAATTTGTTACAATACTCTTTAAAGTATCTGTCTGCTGCTATATCTGGGTTAAGTGTAACCGAATACATTGTTTAAATGGGTAGAACTCAAGTATACACAAACAACCAGAGTGTAAAAAGTGGCTCAGAAAATATTTTCTTATGCATTATGATGTTCAGAAATAATATTTCAGCCTAGCTGCCTCATTTATATAGTGGATCGCTTGTTTTTTAATTTAAAAACTGAGCTGCAACTAAAAAAAATTTTAACCATGTCAAATTGTTGTAAGAAATACAAATATTAGGTATTTTTGTTTGAAAAAAGATTAGAAGTTAATCAGGGAGGTTAATTAGGGCCAAATCATAGGGATCTACTGTTCTGAAAATAACTGATGACTTGAGGGCTAAAGTAAATGTTGGATGGATATTATGAAGAGATTGAATTTTTAACAAATCTGCCTAGAATATATTATTGTAATGGGATGAGAATGAGTGTTGAGGTGACTTTTTTGTGGTTGGGTGTCATTTTGAATATGAATACATCCTATGAATCAGGAAAATTCATGATGTGTGGAGTACAGCATTATATATTGATATGAAGAATAGGATTACTTTCTGAGGCAGGAGTTTTATAATCTGAGATGTTTTTTTGTTATTTCTTAGAGTTTTGTTGTATGATTATCTATGAATGATATATAATCATCTCATGTATAATGTATATGTATAATATTCTCTAGGATAGAGTATTAGACCAGGAATATTAGGATTTTCAGAGGAAAGTTTTGCTTTAGTTTTGATTTTCTCACCCTTCATTTTTTTTTTGGGTTGCTGAACACGAATTTGAAAGTTACGGGCAAATATTTTGTCCGGAACTTAGGTTTTTTGGCACTTATCTGTTTTTTTGACTACATCTCGAAGAGAAAGCATTTTTTATTTTTTATTTTTTTCTATGAAAGTCACTATTTATACAATTTAAGTAGACAAAATTTCCTACAGTTTTCGAGATATAGTAAAAAAACCATAAAATGCAAAAAGTGCGATATAAAAACAGGTTATCGGTAACATTTTTGTCTGCAAACTTCAGATTCCATTTCAGCGACCCAAAAAACAAAGAGGTTGAAAAAATCAAAACTGGACCAAAACTTACCCATGGAAATTCATTGCGGTAAATCGCATTTCTCCATGAAACCACGTTTGTCAGTACTCTTTTGGTTAAAATTCTGCAACTATTAGTTCAATCAGAAATTTCTTTTTTTCATCTGAATAAAGGTGAAATTTACTGTCAGACCTCATATATGACATTTTCATCAAATCCTGTAAAATACCCATGCCAGCACACTAAAGTTTTTTTCGGCATATTTTTCACTATAACTTCGAAACTATTTGTCCAATCTGCTTTCTACTGTTGGTTGCTATAACAAGTGAAAGAAATACAGAAGAGTATATAAAGGATACCTTTATTATCTATTACTACACCTTTAAATAAAAAAAAAATATTACAACAGTTATTAAAATCATAAGTAAGTAGGTTCAGTTTGAAGTTGGGATAAAGAAAACGTATCTAAAGGCGTTTATAAAAACATTGAACTCGATGGAACATAATACTGTGTATTATGCAATAAGACTTTTTACATTACATTCTGAGAGTACAGTGTTTTATACAGCTTATCAAGTAACATCTATTAAGTTTTATGTCACAGAGAAACGATACCTTAAGCACTCACTCAAGGAAGATATATAAAATGAAATGAAGACTTGACTTTGGAAAGAATACAAGTGTGTGAACTAGCTAAAGTACCAATACAAACTGTAAACTTTAAATATACATTCACGTATGTACATTATACTGACGTGACCTGTTGACACGTGCTGATGACTACGACAGCTATCATATTAACACATCAGCGTCAGCCAGTGTGTGCACACTGTTCTGTGTCACGTTTCGTGACAAATTCATGCCAGTTTTAATTTGGCTCTCACAAGGTACACGTCGTTGCAGAATATGAGACTTTTAGAAACTTTATATGAAGAGAAAGAGAATATTGCTGTGATAGAAGCTTTTATAGCCCCTCACCACTCAAGGAGAATATGGATGCACCCTATAAATAGTTGCAGACCGATTTACAATTAATGAGCAAAAAGCTGTTCTATGCACTTCTAAATATGGTTAGAGGAAAATTTGAAAAAACCAATACTCAACCGAGAGAGCATTTCAGCCGAAGAAAGATTATCATTGTTAATTAATTTTAATTTGTTGCATTGCCCCTTCGTCAGTTTTTGCATTTTACAAGATCAATAACCAACTGTTGCTGCCATTGATTAAAGATACCAAATGCTATCCATTTATAAAGAATCACTAAATTAATAAAAGTGCTTTTAAAGTGTTTGAAACATGGTTAAATAAATAAAACAGTCAACTTTCACAATAAATTAGTAAATAAATGTGATTATTACGTAATATTTCCAGGATTCCTCCTATTTCATTCAATGCTTCATTGTGAACGTTTTTATTGCTGTACTCCTCAAACGGGTCAAAAAGAACTGGATATCGCTTCACAATGCTCGATGAGCTGCTTCTCAATATTTATTGCTGACGGTCTGATGCCTGCTGACGAGATCTAGGAATTAATATTTGGTGTTAACGCGTCAGGGAGTGTATAGCGACATGCCATGACACAACACGTCAGAGTAGTGTGAGCACTTCTATTTAAAATAATGGTTTATATATTTTCAGAACACGTCAGCTGACGTGTCAACACAAAGTGGATGCTCTGCGACGATTCTGAATGTTCTGGACAGTGGCTTGAAAATGGAGAAGCACTACAACATTTTCCAAAGACCCTAACTCATCAAAATAAGTTAATAGGTACTGTTTGGTGGACTTCCATTTGGCTGATTCTTGAATACTACAGCTTCTCAAATCCTGGTGAAGCAATCAATGCCCATCCAGGAATGATTATAAAGATATAGCACAAAATTTGAGTTAAAAACATAATGATGTAAAGTAGCTTTAATATGTTTGTGATTAAAACTATGCCTGTCATTTTGATAATCCATGGTTTTTGTGTTTAATTTATTTTAATCAACTGTGTTGTTAACTCTTTTTTTTTTTGTTTTAGGCCCTGGCAATTTATAATAGTGTTTCTCAAAATCAACATCAGACCGAATGTATTTCTCCTAGTAATTTTGTAGATAATCTGAAGCCAAAGAAAAATGCAGAATATTTCAGTGATGACGAAAATGATGTTAAATAAATTTTTTATTGAATTGTTGTTTTTTGTTTAATTTCTGTGTATTATTAAAGTTATTTATTTTAACTGGGTTTGACAATTTATTTTAATTCATATTCATTGACATATAAGTTTTAAATGAGGTTATTTCACTACAAATTTTAAGAGAAAGTTTTTCTCGACCAGATTATAAATTTTTAAAATGAACTTTTTTTTAAGTTTGTTAATTAGAAAATTCTAAATAATCATATATCCTGAAGGTTGTTAAAATGATAATAAGAATGATATATTGGAACCAAATTTATGAAATCCTCATAATTAGCTCTGACCAATCAAGCACCAATTAAACTTATGATAATCTAAATGTGATACTTGGAATTAAGATTTTATTATCAATGATATGAGCACTTTTTATGGTTATCAAAGCTTCTGTTGCGAGAGGAATCCAATATAGATATTAAGCCATCTCATATTTCACAATTTTGTGAACGACTGCTAAATTTTCACCATAATGTTACTACAAGAAATGATAACATTTATTTATTACATACCTTGGTAACTAAATTTTTAAAATTATTTTGAATAGTTAATGTCTTCTAGTTATGATTCCATGTCTACTGTGCTGTAAATGTGAATAGCTGCTGCTCTTTTCATACACATTGCTGTCTATCATCTGATCATTATGTGGATAAGATTAGTGTCTTCCCTTTTGTTCTCAATAGTGTCTTTATTATATTCCCAAACTGGCTTCCTGGAGCTCTCTAGCTGTCTGATCAGAACTCATACAAGATACCTCATTGAAATAACACTTACCTTACTGCTATGTTTGTACATAGAAATAATATGCAGCACCTCCACAACATGTAGGAATACTACTTTTAATATTATAATTTTTTTTCTTTGTTTATTTTCCTTCTTTTTTTTTTTTATTTATTATAGCTTTATTTGGGATTTCATATTTTAAATATTATTGAATACTACTCTTAAAAGCAAAGCCCATTGTTTTCAACTTCTTTCACCCAATTTCCACCATTATTTAGGTTTGGTGGCGGTACCACTCCTTTGGTTTTGAGATGAACTCTTCATATTTTATTTTTACGTCCTCTTAAATGTCAAAGATCTGACCTTTTAAAAATGAGCCATTGATCTTAACTAACCATAATTTGATGGTGCAATATCTGGGCTAACAGTTTACTCCTTGCAGTTATGATAATGTTTCCTGGGTCAAATGAAAATGATGTGCAGGGGCATTGTTGTGTTGCAAAATGGCTTGGTTCCTGTTGACAATAGCAGGGTACTTAACATTCAAAACTGCATAAACTCAGTCTAGCTGTTCACAGTAAATGTTCGAGTTTACTGCCTGACCATCTGGAACAAGCTCAAAATGGAAAATACCTTTGGAGTTCCACCATACAATTACAAAGCATCACTTTTTTCCCAAGCTGATCCAGACGAACTAAAGTTCAGCAGTATTTCGATGGATTACAGACTCTCCTTCTATGGTACAAAATCCTTCTGCAGCTGCCTTTGCGCATTGATCTTTTTTCTTCTGACATTGCACGTGTGTTATAAATATAAATGGCCCTTAAAAAACTAAAGTTACAAGGAATTTATGGATTAATCCTAGTGAAAATTGAGATAATAGTACCAGGTCGTTTTGAAAGTCCTGTTGGTTTTTTGGGTAATTAAAGAAACTGAATGAACCAATAGCTATACAATAACTTAATTCATTAAGATAATTTCCATTACAACTAATAACTTTATCCCACCGTGTTGGGAGATACCAAATACCATTTTTAAAAAATGATTGATCTTAGCTGGTAAAAAATTTAATTCAAATTCTAGGCTTTGCTGGTCATCAAAACATTTCTGCCTGAGACAATAGTCCAGAGATCTGAAAAAGTGATAGTGGGTGAAAGGTTGGGAGAATATGGTTGGTGGAGCAATGTTTCTCATCCAATTTCCATTAATTTATCACTAGTCAACTTTGCAATATTTTCTTGAAGGAGTAAGGGTCCTTTTCTGTATACCAAATTTACATTGAATTTTTGAAGTTTAGACTGGCAGCAGTCCAATATCATGCAATAGGACTCTGCAGTAATAGTTTGCCCCCGACTTAGGAGCTCTCAGTGTACAGTACCTTTGCTTGTCCTGAAAAAAATCAGCAATACTTTTTTTGGATGAAGATCAGGTTTTAGAAATTGTTTTGGTTCTTCATTTGATGATAGCCATTGGTATTAATACAGAATATTATCGTACAATACCCACTTTTCATCACTAGTGATGATTCTGTCAAAAATTGGGTAATTTTTATCGAGAGGCTAAAGATAAAGCTGTTGTCAGTTGAATAATCTTATTCGCTTCTGATAACCTGTGTGGTACCCATGTATCTCAGGTATCTCCAGGCTGTTGCTTGTGAAATATTTAACTGCTTTCCTATTTCCATACATATTTGACGTGGATCCAAGTCAATTAATTCTTAAATTTCTTCTTCGTTGGCACCTTGAGGTCTTCCAGAACCAGCATTATCCTCAAACTTTTCATTGCCTTGACAAAATTAAGAAAACCATAATTGAGCTTTACGCTGAGAAAATACCTTCTCACCAACATGGATCATATTTTTCGTGTGGCCTCAGTTGCCTTCAAGCCAAGTTAAAATTCATATAAAATTGACTGAATTTGAATTTTAACACTCACCACTTTAATATATTTCTTTAAACATTTAGCAGGGACTGGATTAAAAGGAAATCCCTATTTCAAAGATAGTAAACAATATTGTTTACATTGGAAAAGGTCAAATTGGTAAAATAATTATAACAGACCAAATAAATGTTAATTAATGAAAAAACAACAGGACTTTTGAAATAGCCTGGTAGGTAAAAAAACATTCTTATAGGATTAATTATGAGAATTGGAATTTAGGGTTGTGTTCTTGCACTAGGTCTTGTTTAACAATCTAGAAATATAAAATGTGGGTTACATCCCGAAGTAGAAAGCAATTTGCTAGATACTGACCATCCATCTTACCATCCTGAAATCAATAGCATATTTCCTCTTCTTTAACACCGATGTGAGGTAAGCTTGCAAGTAATTCTGGTCATAGAGATCATGAAATAGCTACCAACATCACTCTGAAAAGACTTCCTAGTTAGTTGGTTTTCAGTAATATTCCTTTTTTTCATTCCTGTATTCAGTTCTTTTAGCAATTTATTAATAAGATGGTGTGTACAAGTGTTTCTATTTGTCTGCCTGACAAAAGGGTGGGATTTTTTGTTTGAATCAATGCAGATTCATGCTTAGTGTCGGGAGTCAGCTAAAATCACGACTATACAACCAATACATACTTAATTTTTATTTCTATTTGCCCCGTGCATATTAGAATTATTTATATTAATGTAATGTAACACATTGATCGCTTTCCTGATTATAGTACTGAGCCTTTTTTTGTTTATCTTCTGACAATCATAGCAAGGTACAGATAGGTCTGTACTTTCTTTGTGCTTGGCATTACATCTTATGTGAATTCTTGCTTTGAGCATAATGCTCTCCCCTTAGATTTCCTTCCTGGCAATCAAACATAGTCTCACTAAAAATTTTTGAAATTGCTTCTTAATAGACAACTAAGATTCCTTACCTTTAAATAATCGTCAGATCTCTGCACTCTCCCCACTTGGTGTACAGTGCTCTAGTGCAAGAGAAACTACCTAGTGTGCTGAATAGATTAATGAATTATTTCTTTTAATTTTCTTTCTGGGTTATATCAAATAAAGTTGGTTTTATTCTGCTCTCTATAACCAAAACTTTTCCTTTCCCAGCACTTATTGGTTTTTATTTTTTAAGTCTCTTACCATTTATTCCATCAATATTAATTATCGAATAAACTTTATCAAGTTTAAGATTCTTCGTTCCCTATCCTATTGTTGCTTGGTGTGGACTCATCTTGGAATAAAAACTTCCATAAATCTTTGTTCCTCTGATAGCTGCTGCAAGTAGTTCCATGATATCGGGTTCTAGAAGCTTTCTATTATTAGGAAAGATAAAAATGTTATGTATAACCTAACCACACATCTTATATGGTTATAAACTTATTTAAAAAAAGAAAAGGCAATTGTTGTAAATAATTTTTAATCTTAAATCATCTCAGTAATGACATAACTTCCATTCTGAGGACTTCCTAAGATTTTCTCTTATGTAATTTGTAATAGAATGGGCCAAATTTAGTGTTTTTAGGATGACCAAGAGATTTCTTAGGAATTATTGGTCTGCTCTTTTAAACCAAAAATAAGTTATGAGAGACTGCATATAGCTCTTAAACTCCAGCGATTATCATAATAATAATTAATATTATTTTTTGACATGCTCTCTTCATTCTGCTTCTTCATTCTTGCTCTCTTCATTCTTCAGCAGCTATTATTGGAATCAGGAAATTTGATAAAAGATCAGCTTATTGAATGAATTAAAATATTTTATTGAATCAAAAATGAATCAAATAAATGTCTTCTGATCATAAAAAGAGGTCTTCTGATCATAAAAAGAGGTCTTCTGCGTCACGATCTTCATTTAAACTTTTTCATGATCATTGTTTTCTACAAGTATGAAGTTTTTATGAATATGGGGATTATTTATTTTCCATTTAACTAATGTAATTGGTTCAAGTCATGGTTCATTGGTATAATTTTATTGATCAATTACCAATAATAAATGTGGTAAGAGAAAAATAATGAGAATAGTATTCCTTTATAAAAAGAAGATTTGCTTTCATTTTATATTTAGATTGTCAAGTGCATAGGTCTTGTAAATCACTTAAAAAAAAAAAAAATCAATCAAACTTATGATTTTAATTATTTATTTCTCAAATACTAATATATTTGAAGTATATTATTAATCACTTTTTTTGTACTTGTTTTTATTTTTTTTTTATTTTGTAAATTTGAAGTTTATTGATATTTTTTTTGGTATATTCATTCTAAACTTTAAAAAAATTAAATTAATTGTGTACTTGATCCAAATATTGTTATTTACTGGGTATTGCGGTTTTAAGGAAAGGGGTATGAGGACAGTCAGTGAACATTATATTTATTTCCCATTAAATTCCGATTTAAAAAACTTCTTAATATTTCTATATTATACTTTTTTTTTAATATGTTCACATTCTGAAAATAATTAAGTATATATTTAGGAGGTGTAGAAAATATGTTAGGCATTATTGCAAATGGTTTTGTTTTTCACTGTCAATCAAAAAATAAACCAATAAACTTTTTATTCAACTCAACCTTTTTATTTGTAAAATTTTGTATTAAATTTGTCACTCATTTTTCAATCTATAATAGAAAAATGTACAGCTTGAATCTAATAATACTTATTTTTTACACATGGTAAATTCGAAGTCTGCAAGGCCTGACTCCATTCATGTTTATTGACATTTATTCATACTGAAGTAAAATATGATGATAAAAAATTTTCAATTTATATTGTTGAACTACGTTACATTCGGCCATAAACTTCAAACATTATCTCAGTTTATTGTAGGATCTTAGTTTAAGGTAGAGGGAAATGGAAGTGGGCTGCATAAATTTGTTTCATAGAAGATTTTTTTACTTTCATCAGCAAATTTGTGCAGCTTTACCATTTGAGTCAATAAAGTACACTTAATTGTTATGATTGAATCATATTTCTTAATGTAATCCTACAATCCAGAAATGTGACTAATATATACCAATAATGCATGCAAGACATCAGCAAAACTGTAATTCTGTAAATACATGAAGTACACTGTTCTTAATAATATTAAGAACTATCAAAACAATATTGTTACTTAAAAAAAATATATCAGCGACAAACATAAAAATTAAGTTATAAACAACAATAAAATCAGTAACTGGGGATTTTCAGTGGGCCCCAATCTGTATACATTCAACAAAAATCTATTAGAAGACCAGGGCTATTGTGGCACCATTTCACTTATCCGTCCTGCTTTGGTTATGCGAATGGTCTATGTAGGGCCGATAAATACTTTTCTAAAAAAATTAATTTTTGTGGTTGAAGGCACTTTAGATCGGACGATGTGGCCCTTGAGTGTTTTTATAATGAATGGTTTCGAAAAACAAATTCACTTTCGTATCACAATTTTTAGATTCCTGTAAGTTTTGTTCTTTAGTTGCCTTCATACTATTGTAGACCTGAGTTTAAAAAAGTGACCATTTTTTTCAGAGATGAATACAAACAAATTCTGATTTCCAGTGTCTTTGAGAGCAGGCCGTATTTTTGAAACAGTGCACACAATATTGTAAAACTCTTAACAAAATAACAGTACCAAAGAAATAACCAACACTTGCCGACAATATAAAGATATCTGGCTTATTACGAAAAAAATTTTTATTTACACTGAGCAATACACCACAGTAATTAAACGCCAAATATCTGTCCAATATATGAATATATATATATTTGTGTGTTTGTGTATGTGTGTGTGTGTGTGTGTGTGTGTGTGTATTTGTGTGTATGTATGTAAGATAGCGGTTGTATGTGTGTATATATACCCATATACTGCATTTTTTTTTTTTTTTTTTTTTTTTTTTTTTTTTTTTTTTTTTATTGTGATCATTTTTATACTGATCAATTGAACATTCTTCCTCACATATTGCACATCATCCGTTATTTAAATGCTGCTGCACTTAACTATTTAAATTTATTACAATATATTCAACATTTTTCTGCTATTAATACATAGATATCGTTATATACATGTAATTATTTATATTACAGATTGATATTGGAGACAATCCGTGTCACAGATATAAGTAGTAAGCATTGTTGTAGGCGGTATGCTGCTAGTGTAAATGGCCAACAAGGGTTGTGTAACTTAGGCCTCTTGTCTGGGGGCCCACTAGTGGGTAACATCTCACATATACTACAGTTTAACATCCAAAACTGAACTATTCACTAGTATTGTAACAAAATATCATGTAACTTCAATACAAAGTCACATAATCCTTATAATAGCATTACTGTAAAACCATGGATAAACCAAAGTATAACAGATACATATACAAATCAATATGGAATATACATTAACTTTATATATAAACATAATATATTATGCTTCCAAAACACGTGATTTTACTCTTCAACTACAGCAAATCATTAACACTAAGTAGTTAAAAATTTTTCTTTTCTTTGTCATATATAAGAAAATATAGAATTTAAGGCAGATTTCGGTTAAAAATTACACACAATTTTTCATTTTTGGCTTATAACGATATTTTTTTTTTTTTAATAATTTAAGGCGCGAAGGTGCTTTTTTTTTTTTTTTTTTTCTTTTTTTGAATAAGCTTGTACTTTGTGTGAAAGGGACCTTCTTTTTTAATAATTTTTTTTTCCATTTTTAAAATCCAATTTTCGACAGGGAGTACCTAAAATTTGCCAAGATTCATGTTGTAGTTCTGTAAAGCAACTTTGGAAAAAAATTGCGAAATCGGTTCATTGGATTATTGAAAAAAAAAATTCCAGGACGAGGAAGGGGTGAGGAATAGAGGAAGATAGCACCTGTTACCTGTGAAACGGCTCCGAAACAATGTTGCACAAACTGTTTGTGAGTGATATGGAACAAGTACTGCCAGTTCTGAATCGAAATAAATCAGATTTGCTCCGTTCTATTATCCTTGCTTGAACAGCAAGTTTCACATGACAAAAAAAAAAATAGCCAGTCAACAAACTGTTAATAAAAGAAGAAGGGTGATACATGTCCCCTCGAATTCGCTATACAACAACCATTATGAATAAGAAACTGTTAGTAACTACTACAGGGTAACAATTACGTGGGGTCGGTTAACAATGGAACTAAGTAATGGTCAGGTATACCATTAGCAGCACGCCAAGCGAGTGCATCCTTTGGCCTAACAAAGACTATATATATAAATTATAAAATACAATAATGCTGTTATGTATATTCTTTACTCATCTGTTTTTAAGTGAAGATGATCAGTTGTATTTGTTTCACCCTTTGCTCAGAATGGCTTTCTCATTATATCAGGAACAGCTCTCACGAAGAGTGCTTATGAACTATGATACATAAAAACAGACACTCGTATTGCTACCTGAGCTTGGGTCATGTCTTAATAAATGTGTATTAAATCACTGGAAGCTAAGTGTAATCAATCCATCTAGGCAAATATAGTGCCTGGACAGTTGTAAAAAGGGCTGTTGAGGGAGGCAGCTGTAGCCCGTTTGAAACATTCTGCCGGCGACATCAGGACTGCCAACCTAACACACCTCTTACCGATCTTTGAGGACAGGCAATGGCGAATTGAAGAAATCTGTAAACTGTGTTCACTGTTGGCAAAAGCTGAGTTCGGTAGTTGATTGTGTTTGGGGGTCCCTTGCAACTCGCAAATGGTATGTCGCCTTATTGCGAGGTAAGCATACACACAAATACACAATCGCGCGTACACACAAACTTACATTCGAACGCATTCATCCGTCTCTACACGTGTACGTATAGGTATATTTAGATAGGATCATAGACACCTATACTTACATGTGTATTACTGAGCAATAACACACAATATACATCACTATTCATAATTTTGAAATATTAAATAGGAATTTAATAATTTTATATCATATTTGCTAAATTTTAAAATGTACAAAACGTTCACAATTTGACACTAATTTTAGGAGTTAACTTTAATGTGCGAAAATATCGTCAAATCTTTTTTTTTTTATCTTTAGCAAGCCTCTACTTAAGTTTTCATAAAAAAAGGCTTAATCAAATGCAGGTATCAAAACATTAATTTCTCTTAATTTATGTCAGTAATATTAGATTAGCAGTGTTTAATTTATTATATCACAAAACTAGTGGAATAGGAATTTTTTTTTTTTTGTCGAAATGCGAGTTATATATGTGTTGTCAAATCGAAGAAATACTCTAAATTACAACATAGGTTACATTGCGGAAAAACACAATTACACACATATAAATCAAATTGGAATTTAAAAAAAAACAAAAAAAAAATGTATTTGACTAGGGAAACTCACCACACCAAGAGAAACTGGGTACATATTGCAAAAGAAAAGATAAATAAATAGAAAAAAATAAAACAAACTTTATAACAAAATCCAATGGTAAAATTAATTAAGCTTGCAATGTGAGATCATGTGGGAACTACTCCAGTATAGTTCGGAAATAAATAGTGCTAACGTGACTTAAAAAAAGTGCTTATGAAACAAGATCATAATATAAATAATATATATATATCAATAAATACTTTGATAGCCAAAGAAATCAAAGAGCCGTCCATGATGTATCGGCAGCCAGGAATAGCAGTAACATCCATATTTCGAAAAGTATAAAATATCATTTATCCCTTTTCCAAACACGGATCAAACAAATATATTAAAAATAGGATATCCAAAATTTTTTTTTAAATATAAAGGCCAACGAATTTTATCATGACACATTGTATTGTCTTTGCACAATTTGATTTTATATTTAACAATAATTTTGTATTACTTAAATTTTAACAACATAAAAAGTCCCAAACATTGCGAGGTGTAGTTGATGGCTGCCGAAACATCAAGAAGGTTCATAACATAATGAACAAACAGTCTTCTCTCATCATATGGACTAGTGCACACTTGAAGGAATATAATCCACCTTACAGTCAAAAGTAAAACATCTAACAGTGTAAGAACAAATCGGTTCACCCTCACATAAGAGATGAACCGACTTCCAAGGTGTTGTGATTATATCCCCATGAAAACACTGCTTATAACAAGTAAACTTATACTAATACATACTTTTTAAATTCCTTTCATCTGGTCTAATATACCATAAAGATTTGATATAACACAAAATTAAATACGATAATCCTAAACATTTCTTTTTGAAATTATATAATATATAATATATATTTATTTATATTTATATTTATTAATTAAATTAATATAATAATGAATTTTTATTAAAAATAATTTTTACAAAATCAATAGAGGAATGTTGTGGCAAGAGGAAGTTTACAACGTGAGCAATGCAATGCGCCAAGCGAATCACACAAACATCAAATAGGAATAATTTTTCACACTCTTTTAGTTACTTTTTTTTTTTTTAATATTAATTTTGCCTATATTGTATGGAATGTGAAAATTATCAACAGTAACAAGAAAGTTACAACTCTAAATATATGTCTATTTTATAGACTTTTTTTTTATTTATTAAAAATTATCAATAATATAAATTTAGGATCCCAACGTCATAGTATCTCTTGCCACATAACTAAGAAACAATATGTACAAACAGGTTTTCAATGTGTTAGGAATATACACATCACTTTATACACTGGTTTGCCGCTTGGGATGCAGTTACGGGGCCCGCAGCTTTGTCGATAACAGCTTACAGATAACCTACTGCCTATAGATTTACTCCAACTGTTCCAGGAAGTTTGGTGATTTGAAGTATTCTGGGACAGGGTCATCCAGCCGGGAAATTATTTTGTAGATGCTCTTTTTCCAGGACTGCTCTGTGTCCTTTCCTCCTTGGATTGCTTTGAAGAACTCCTTCAACGTTTGTTCCACCACGTAGCGGAAGTTGGGAGGTACCTGAAGCAGACCAGAAACCGTTATACTTTATGTAAAAGATCATTTAGTCTAGAATAGAAACTTATCAGTATCTAAAAAACTAATCAATATAAAATTACCAGGCCGTTTCAAAAGTCCTATCGCTTTTTCATTAATTAAGATTTATTTGGTCTCGTCTTTGTTATAATTCAATTTTCAAATCGACCTTTTCAAATGTAAACAATATTGTTTACTGACCTTGAAATGGGGATTTAATCCAGTCACTGCTAAACGTTTAATGAAATATATTAAAATAGTGAGTATTGAAATTCAAATTTGGTAAATTCTATTGTATGAATTCAAACTTGGCTTGAAGGTAACTGAGACCGCTCGAAAAGGTACTCTCTGAACGAAAAACTCAATTTTGATTTTTCGAATTACGGCAAGGCGATGAAACGCTTGAACACGATGCTCGTTCTGGAAGACATCAAGTTGCCAACGAACTGGAAATTCGAGAATTTATTGATTCTGATCCACGTTAAACTTGTGCGGAAATAGGTAAGCAGTTAAACATTTCACAAGCAAAAGCCTGGAGATACCTACATCAAATGGGAAAAAATATTTATAAATGGGTGCCTCACAAGTTATAAGAGCCACATACTGATAAGTTGACAAGGGATAAATTAATAGAAATTGGATGGGAAACTGCGCACCCACCATATTCTCCCGGCCTATCTCCCACTGATTTTCACCTTTTCTGATCTCTGGAAAATCGTCTCTGGCAGAAATGAAATGGAATTTTCTTTTTTTCTTCTTATGAGTACCTATTTATTTTGAGCTATTCATTACTGATGATAAATTAAAAAAAAAAAAAGAATATTGCTAATTACAACGGTTTTAAAAAAAAAGAAGGTGGTAAATGCTATGATTTTATGAAGAAAACAGCAATTTTTAATAAATCATTGACAGTTTAAAATTAGCAAGTCTCATGGCCATTTTCTTTTCAGATGTCTTAAACGATTATTGAGGATCTTTTGGGTAGCAAGCTATGGGGGTGGAGTTTATAAATTAAAAGTGGGCTATTAAGATCCTTGTAAATAATTTTATTTGTTGAATACTTACAAACTTTCAGAATTTTGAGGATTTAAGATTATTTTGGATATGGGGGAGGTATTTGATGGTTTTATAGAAATATGGATTTTGAAATTTTAAAAAATCCGATTGTATACATATATTGTACTATCGAGTGTTGAGAAATAATTAGTATTTCGCACACCGCTATAGGCACATGAAGGAGCGATCATTTCATTAATTATTTACGGCAACTTGTTGGCCGTTAGACTATTTTTTTTTTTTTTTTTTTTTAAATACTCAAGCGGTTATATTAAATATATATATTTATCAAAGTAAATTTTGAATAAAAAAAAAAACAACTAAAAATTAAATTTCTATTATTTGGAATCGTTTAACACCTTGAATTCATGATCATTCGTAACGGTATTTCCATCTGACGAAAAAATATAAAAAAAAAAAATTTTAGTCAAGTTAAACAACTTAACAAAATTCAATTTACCATTATTCCTGGAGGACATCAATGGTTTCCCTCGTTACACTAAAATATCAATTATGCACGATATTAATCTTCTATCAAACATTACGTCTTCGACCAAACCAAAACGCGACTAATACTTTTCAAAGAATTCAGAAAATACTCTCATTTAAGAAATCGGTAATTACAATATAAAATCCCACAAAAGTACATGCACTTGATAGTTGTCATATTCTGCCAACTATTTCTTCATTTCTTTTTTTATATGTACGATGTTAATGTAAAAACTATCTAGTGTTGATTAAAACTATATTTATCATGTAGAAGATGTAATACAGGGCATGTTTAAGAGAATTTATAATTGTAAATATGTAAATAAGCCTAATTATCATTAAAAAATAAATAAATGAAACAGTAATTTTATTAATAAAGTATATCAGATTATACCAAAACAGAAGGTTCTAATAATCAGATTACCAAATATTTGACTACTTTTCTACAAATGACAAAAAATAAAAATTTGTTTCTCCAGTTATTATGAATTCTTTGTTATCTTAAAATCCAATTTCATGAAATTTAATAACGTTAAAATAATTTAGTGAATCACGGGCAAATACTATTGATAATGTACTGTTCATATATGCATCTACTTTCATTTCATTTTGTATGATTTTAAACGGAAAATTTCCATGAATCTCTACTGATGAGAATTAATTTTTTTAATTTGGATTTTTAGAAGAACTTTCTGGTAATGGAATGAAGCCGCACCTTGGAGTTCCATACCTCAATGTGATTGTTCCTATTGTAGTGGAGGTTGAGTACTCGGTATATTTCGCAATCTCCACTCACGTGCAGGTCGTCCGAAGACTTGATCCCTTCACTGACTGCCTGCCGTGCGTATTTCTCCATCTGGATGTAGTAGAATTCCCTGAAAAAAAAAATAAAAATCAAGTTTCAATTCCTCTCCCATTAACTGAAAATAGGACATAAATGATAGAAGCAATATAATAATAGAATAAAATCCAGGATATGAGGGATGAACTAGTCTTTTCTTGAAGACTATGTACGCAAGACAAAACAAGGCTCGAAAATGGAACCTTTAAACCTACACATCTAATTTTTAAGAAATGAACACGATTATTAAACAATTCTTCCAATAATAAAGTCTTTTATACTTATATGAGAAACCATCTGGATTGCTTAGGCATGGGTTAGAACAGAGATTCCAATGCAAGCACTTTTCGATTTTAATTCAATTTTCACTTTAACTAATATAACTTTTTTTCACACTAAAAAATGTAACATTTTGACATGGTCTAGTTCTGTTGGTCTTGCTCGGGTCGAAAATTTGACGGCAGTTTTCCAATCAGAAATTTAATAGATAATATTTTTTGTTGAATAACATTTGTCGTTGGGACCAACCGTTTAGGAGCTGTATCGGTTTGAATGAAAAAATTCACTTTTTGCCTACATTTTTCAAGTGTTGGGGCCGGAAATTTGCCGACAGTATCCTTCAGAAGCAGTATATATAAATCACATATAGAGAGAACTTTTTTTTTTCTTATGCCATTTGTGTATCCCTAACTGTCGTGAAGAAGCGGCAAAATCAAAATTGTTCACTTTTTAGAAGGGTTTTTCCAAAATTTTGAAACTACTCTAAAAATACTCTTTGCCAAATTATATACTCTAAGACCTTATTAAAAAGCTCAACTAAAAAAAAAAAAAATCATAACCTAGATATCAAAATTCCTGCTTTGGTTAAGAGTTAACTCGTTCTCAAGGTAATTTGACTTATCTAATTCTTCACGACATGCACCGATATAATATTTATAGGAACAAATTGATTTTTTATTTTATTATATTCTTAAAAGAATAAAATGCCCTCTAACTCATTTTTTCTTATAATTTAAATTCCTCTTTTGTATAAAACTGTAGGATTTTGAAAGATTAAATAGATTAACCTATTTTTTTTTTTTTAAGTATAATCTACATAGTACTTCGTATTAGTACTTCTGTACTGTTCCTGTACATACAAATTGATCAATCTCCAGGGTTCTCAACTGTTGAAATCCCTGTTATAGATTTTTTTTATCCTGCGAATCTCATTTTAAATGCGAAGTTGGAAATACATTTGGTTTTATAAAAAAAACAATAATAATTGTGTCAAATAAACAATTAAAGTTGGTTTCGTAATTTATTTATTTTTTAACATTTTGTAAAAAAGTACTGGAAATTTGTTAAATATCTAGACAATTTTTCGAACATATGACAGAACTCCTGACGAACTAACAACGATGGGGATATTAGGTACGTGAGTTGTACTCGTTATTATGTTAATCGTACACTAATATATCCCCATAAATAGTATCTATTTATTTATTATTACATATTGTTCGATAATCATGAAAACGAATCGTTTGTTAATGAATCATATATGTCCATATTTTATTAAAAGATAATAAGAATTTAGACAAAGTTATACGAATATACCTTAGACTTGGGAGGTATTTTTTTTTTCTCGATGTTGTCAGCCCTGACCCGGCCCTATATTGCATTACAGTTTCAATAATGGAAGAACTATTTCAAATTTATTTGTCTTTATATTCAAATATGTACTTATCCTTGTTTTTTCTGTGATAAAGAGCTTTCTAATGAACATTTTATTCAATAAATTTACATAAATAATTTACAAGACATTACTTTTTAATACGTCCATCATGTTCCCATTAGAAATTTGCAGTTACATTTTCATCAATACTGGCCAAATAACATCGACGGAGAATGACAATGACTGACATCTTAAAATTTGTTTTTTTTTACAAATGGTATTCTGGTCAAATATTCTCTTTTAATGACTGACCATTGATAACATTTAGATAAAAAAATAATTAAAACAAAATAAAACAAATAAAATGAAAAAAACAAAAAAACAACAGAATTTCCTATTTTTTGCCATAAGTGACTTTCATCATCTATCACTTCAAGGACTAGATTAGAATAGCAAAGTGGTGCTTTTTGAATTTTTGTTTTACCACTGTTGCCAACTGCAATACAAAACAGATATCACATGCAGTCATAAAAGATAGAAATGACATTGAAATAATTTTTTTTTTTTTTGTCAACTTTTAAAACATTATGCTGCAATTTATAATAATAATAATTTCAATATAAATAAACAAAATAACAATATTTAATATCAGTTAATTATTTTATTATTATTTTTTACTATTATTCAAGTACCAATTCTATATATTAAATATAAAAAGTGATAAAATATGTTAAGTATGCAATTATATATCGACTGTTTCCATTTGGGACGGTTCATGATGAAGGGGTGGAAATGGCCATCCTTATCAGTACATATCAATGATAGTAGTATACGAATGGTAAGACAGTTTAATTTTTATTTTAAATTAGTTTTATTAAAAAAAAAAAATTAAATATTAAGAAGATTTTGATAACATAATACGTCAGTTAATTCAGCTCAAAATCAATATAACGTGATTAAACTGACACCTTGCTTGAACTATTTTTAAGATTAAAATTATAATTATTTTTAGTAGACATCTTCCAAAAATTTAAAACTTATATATCACAAGCAACATCCCTTAGCCAATCGGTCCGTACAATTTTTTATAACTAAATAATAACCAACTGTAATTGCCACTGTTTTGACACATTTGTCTATAGCTGTACTTCCCCAAACATTCTCAAGGTAAGACTTGTTTATCCCTATAAATATTCATATCAGCTCATTATTAAATTAACACTCACAAAATATTTAAGTTGTTTATGTTTTATCAAATATTAACAAAGACAATTAGTGCGAATGAACTTATCCAGGCTAACAAGGAGTGACATTTCTCTAGATAATTATCCTTAACTAGTTAATTGGTTATAATGGCTCAATAATCGCCGTTTTTACTCACCTGAAGTTGGAGAACCACTTGACTAGCTGGGCTGTGTTGTTCTTGTTGAACTTGATGTCTGGGAAGTACATCTTGAGGACAGCACTGCTCGGGTACCTCACCCAGAAGAACATCAGCTTCGCTTTTCGAAGATGCATCGGGGTCAATGTCGACGAGTAAACATCGGTTAAGGAAGAAGCTTTGCAATTTATGAATAGTTTTTTGCAATGTAAAATAAAATACAAACACATATAATGATCACAAAAAAAATCTCTTATCCAAATAAAGAAGTATTATTAAATTAAAAGGAAAGTAGCTCTTCGTCTGAAATAAAAGAATCACGGTTTTGTAAGACTTCATTTTGTTTGGAATTTGTATGGTCTTTCCATTGGAGATTAGGAATGCGACTTCCCCTCTTTGTAAGGCTTCGATCCCACAGGGATTCATTCTTTAGCCTGATAGTGTCTACTAGGGTTTGACACCGGCCTAAGCAACAACCGATTTCTACAAGTATTATATATTCAATAGCTTAGCCGACTTGGATTGAAAAAAAGTTTTATTAAGAACAAAAATACCGAACTAAGAAATCTAAAATCTAAATTAAACAGTAAATATAAAAATAAATAAATAAATAAAAAAAAATCATTAATATAGTTATGAGGTAAAACTCTTTTAAAGGAAATTTAATCAACCAGAATGAGTAAAGCTCTAAAAAAATCAACAAAATTAATGTCAATGATTTGTGAATTTGAAAATAAATATTCTGACAGATTATCAATTTTTTTTTTTGACTGAGAGATATCGGCTTTCGAAAAATATAAATAAAATATAAAATAAATATATATAAAAACATATTTTAAAGTTATGAAAATATATATTAATGAGTAATAAAAAGGATATTGTAGGTGTGATGCCGTCATAGGGCCCATCTCCAGAGTTGCAGTCCGAACTCCGGTCCATGTTGTCGTTCCCTGGGTTGACCCTCATGTTGCTGTAGTCCGGAGATGTGCCATGCTGAGCAGCGGCAAGAAGTGCAGGGTGGAGTAAGCTCGGCGGGTGTGGAAGTGGCGGAGACTCCCTTTTCATCTCTGGAGGGCTTCCAGATGACATGTGTGGATGACTTTGGTGGTAAAAAGGGGAATAGGGAGAAAATACTTGGGATTCGTGGAGGCTGGGATTGGGGATCGCCACGGAAGTTGGTAATGACACAGGAAGCATCGGTGGCGGAGGGTGGTAAGGCCGTGGCGGAGGAGAATCCGAAGTGTTTCCGCTCGTTGAAGGAATTACATTTGTAAACTTGCCTTGCTCTATGTTATTCGGAGGAACCATACCGTCTTGTGCTAATATTCTACTCACTGTTCTTGGAGTAATTCTCGTGTCTGTCACCTTATGCCTCTTCTTCTTAGGCGCTACTACTAAGCTCAGGGCTTCATTTTGTTCCGGAGCACCCTCTCTTGGCTCGGATTTACAAAAGCTGTGGCTCAACCCACTCATCGAAGAGTACAAAGCTGCAGCACTAGAGCTAATGCTTGTCGGTGGTTTAGGAGGTTGAAACATCGAAGTGTTCGGTGACGGCCTCACATGAGGGATATTCATCGTGTTTATATTGTTCTCAGGATTATTATTGGCTTGGTGGTGAGGAGTATTCATCGAAGGGAAAACGGTTCCGTTGATCCTCGGGGTACCGGTAGGTGTCGATACTCCGTTGACTTGGTTGTTGGAGCCTGGTGTTCTGTCGTTTCCGTTCCCTCGATCTATAACTTTTGTTCTGGGAGATCTTCTGTCTAGTAATTGAGAAGCCAACACCAGATCTTTGTTGAGCTGATCAGCTACTGCTTCGGCCGGTTTGAAACCGCGCTTCTGTTGAACGAACCTAGACATTATGGTGTCGATGAGATTGCCCAAAGAAGAAGTGATTTCGGTTTTAAGAACATCTGCTAGCCCTTCTAGGTCTGGTCCGGGTGTTGGAGGCATCCCGTTATTTCTTAACATAGATAACCTTTCAGACAATTCAGATGTCTTATTTTGAGTAGGAGATTGTTGATTAGTCTGGACAGTTTGTGAAGTTTGGCTATGCTGAGATGTTGTGATATTTTGAGTAGTATGGGTCTGTTGTTGATTCTGGGCTTGAGTTTGGTTTTGTTGATTATGGTGTTGATGATGTTGACTTAAATGCTGTTGGTGCTGGTGTTGTTGTTCTGCAGCGATAGCTGCCTCTTTATTCAATCTTGCTTCCTGTTCAATAAATAGTTTATGGCTATTTAATCCCAAATACATTGCAGCGGCATTACTAAGTGCATGATGTTGCATTTGAGGATGATGATGATGGTGAGAATAAGGATGACCAATAGAATGCTGGTCCTGAAGAACTTGTTGCTGCAGAAGCGACAGGGCACCGTTGAAAGTCGGAGGCATAGGCATCTGTTGATTATTCAGATGTGGTGGTTGTAATTTGGCCGAAATAATTTTAGACATGGTAGGCGTGATTGTTGATTGTGTAGGTGTTGATACCTGAGCGGTGTTAGGTGACACCTCTTTTACCTGAGATGTAGCTGGTGGTGTTTTGATCGGTTTATCAGGTAGTGATAAACTGTTATTATCCTGATCGATGTCACTTCCATCATCTTCATTTTGACATTCAGAATCTTGATCCATACGAGTGCATAGTTGTACATATTTCTGTTGCATTTCCGCCAGTTGTTCTTGCATTGATCGCAACTGAGTTTTCAGGGCATCTTTCTCCACCTTCTTTTGTCTGATTTCGTTATTATCAAAAGAATTATTATCTACAGTATCATCATCAATAAACATACCCATATTCATATTAATTCCGGAATACCTCTCAGCAGCGCTGTCATGTTGCTGCGGGTGATATAATTTTCTTTTCTTACATCCATTTACTTGAGACGGCAGAGAAGGGCTTGATCTCATTGAAGAAACAATATTTTCTACACGGGCTCTCTTCAATTCGATCTGTTCGGTTTTCTGGCCGTTGTCTTTTCCTTCTTCTGGTTCTTCTTTTATATTCTTGATGCCACTGTCAGAGGCTGGAGAGACGACAGATCGCTCAGAATCACTAGCGTGACCACTATTATTACCTTCATCGTCCCTGACTTTTCCATCATCACTCATTATTTCATCCACATTTCCCTCTTCACCACCACTCGCGTTATCAATATCTAAAACACCGTTCACAACTGGTTTCAAGTCCGTACCATTTGTTTCGGTATGATTCACTTCACCGCCATTAATAATGTTAGTTTTTACCTCATTGTTATTGTTGTTAATGCTATTGTTGTTGTCTGGAGAATGAGGTTCATTGCCGGTGGGCACACCTCGAAGCTCCTGTTCTAGAGCGAGAAGTTCTTTCTTCCTGCCTTGTAAAATATCACGTAACATATGATGAGTCATGTCACCTGGAGGAGGGCTGCCGTCTTCTTCAAGTCCGCGCCTTATCACTGGCCCAGAGCTCAAACACTCGAAGTTAACTGCTCCTTCAGAGCCGGCTGGGTCCATAGTAATCATCGTGTCTGTTGGGGTTGCTGCGTCTGTGGCTTGTTTCACTTGGCGCCCGAGAAGCTCGTTGAGCATCTTACCGGGGCCGTAACCTTGACCGAGTAGACTGAAGTGTTGAGTCTGGCTGAGGAAGGCTCCGTAAAGACCGCCACTTAGAAAACTGGGGCGTGAGCTGAAGTTCGGGATGGACGAGTAGCTGTTACGTGGTTCACCGGCGTCCACACGCTGTCTGGCACGCTTGGCCTTCTTCAAAAGTTTGTCTCCGTACAAACCGAAACAGTCGGCTTCCTCTTCTGATGACATCATAAGAAAGAGCTGCTCGGATTGGCCGAAGGCCGGCGGTGGGGTGGGGACTGGCTGCCTCGGTTCCCCCCCTACTCTCCCATAGTGGCCCCTGTAAGGTGGAAACAACGCCAACTGTCAGCTTTTGTGTGCTCTATGGAGGTGGCCACACCTGCCCCCCCACCTCCCCTCCTACTCTCTTATCCCATCTGTTACTTACTTCTAAATTACCTTAATTTACTCCACTCATGGTACATATACATTTTTATTAAAACAAAAAAAATATAAGATAATTATTTCTATAATCTTGGTAATCGAAAAAATAAATACTTTCAATATCTATTATTACTGACGTAACATGAGCAAAGCAATCAAGGAGTTTCAATTATATTCTTTAAGTTAACTATTGTTTTTGAGAAACTGATTGTGAAAAATAATTAAATATTAATGCTCTAGCAGTATTGCTGATGTATTTATGTTTGCATTTAAAAACCACTTAAACCAGATTGGAGCAACTGTTCTATTAATCCATCATATGCCAACACTTACTTATCTAACTTGTATAATACATATTACATATTTTTTAATTTCCTTTTAAATATTTTATGTTGTTTCAAAAAATTTGTTTTTGAAACTCGATAAGTATATTCTTTAGTTTCTTCTCCAATATATATTTATATATTTTGAATTACCCTCGCAAAAAAAAAAAAAAAAAAAAAAAAAAAAAATGAAATAAAAGCATATCAAAAATTATTTTAAAATATATAATATTCAATTAATTTAATATTATTAGTCGAATGACCCTTGTGCGACGGGGCTTGGTCAGGGGAAAGAGTTAATAACGCAACTGGTCCCAATGGTACTTCACTTCCTGTGATGACGTATGACTAGCTTCCTGCGACTCGTCACGGGACAGTGACTAATATACAGGCTTCCGGAAGTGGTCGAATTGTCCGGGTACCTTATCCTTCAGGGCTTTGATGCGAGCATGGGAAGTCTCCGCGCTCGAAAATTTGGAGGGAAACCAATTTTAAGGAATTCGAGATCTATTGAAAAAATCGACAAAGCGATTCGTTGTAAAAGGAGAACAGACAGGGATCACGATTTAGAAATTAGTTGTAACCCTTAATGTGGAATATAATAAAAATCAAATTTTCGTAATTGATTATTTTAATTTTCATAGTTAATTACGTAGTTAACAATTTAGTTCGCAATGAGTTAAGCACTGTTTTTTCTTACATTTATTTATATATTTTTCTAATGTTGATCTAATTCAGTCTCAGTAGACAAACATGTTTAATTTATAAATATATTTAATAAATTAATAAATCTAGGAGCTTGGTCTCTAAATTGGTGTTAGGGCAGGATAAGACATTTAAAGTGTCTCACGCTCATCAAGGGACTCCTCCCTCCTTGGCTGGTTGGTTGCTCAACTGAGCTCTCGCCTTACCCTCTCTGCTCCTCACGATACTCGACCCATATAGACTTTTCGAGATGATTCCTTTTGCTTTTATTTGGGATTTACAAGATTTGTATGAACGAAAAAAAAAATTAAAAAATAATAACAAATATTCGTATAGTAATACAAAAAAAAAAATGTCGATTCTCGAATATCAAGAATCTATGATCCAAAGTCGATTCTTAGGCATCGATCTATAGCACTTACGACAACAATAGTTTTATGATAATTTAATTATTATATATCGATTATTCTTCCTAATTACAGTTGAACCTGGATAAGTGGAATCTCTTGTTGTCAGGATTTCAATCGCACTTGATCGCACTTAGGCACTGCCGCAGACATGTTAGGAGAAACTTTTTAAATTAGAGTATTCACAAGCCCAAAATCTCTTTCTCTTCCATATCCTTCTGAAAACTCACGTCTAATTTTGTTTTAATTATTCAAAATTAGGCACAGCGTTGATTGATACACAAAACTGTGTCTCACTCCTTGATTTTCAGCTTTCAAATTCACTAACAAAACGTAATTTTTCACTAATTGAAAAAGGTTTTAGATTTCGTGATTGACATAAAGGGCTTTACTTATCAACTGACCGAGGGGGGGGGGGGATAAGAGAGTAGCAACAGTAGGTTAGTGTTAACACTTTGAGGACCAATCAAAATAAAACAAACCCATCTATCCTTTCACGTTTTCTTAGCAGTAATGTGATTTTATATTGGTAAATACAAAAATTGTCCCTAGAAAGGCAATTTCCACAGAAATTGATTCCACTTATAGAGGTGAAAACATTCCAATTAAAGAGTTTATTTAAAAGAAAAATTATGGGATCAAGAGTTTTGTACCACTTATGGAGGTATTATACCTATCCAGGTTCGACTGTACATAAGAAGAACTATTGTTTAAGATATTTTTTTCATCTTTGATAACATGCAATTTTACAAGCACACTCGGAAATCGATTAACCGAGCCTTCAATTTTTTTTATTTCTTTTTAAAATGTATTATTATCTTTTTCACGAAACATTCTATTGCGGAAAAAAGGCATCTTTGTACAAGCACTAAAACGGAAAAGCAGTAGGGGAAGACAGTCTACAAGGAAACGAATTTTCATTTACAATGTCTCGTGAAGAAGGTTTTTGCTGTGTTGGAGAAGGCAATTTAATATCTGGAAGGCAGAACTGGTGTATCATAGTTTGATTTGATGGTTTACTGAAAATTAGTGATTTTTCACTAAATCATTTTCAGATAGATATATGTATTACGTCTATTAAATTATAATTAACTTGTGTATATGTTGTTGATAATACAAGTGTTTATATGTTTACTACTTGAATATATATATTTTTTTTTGTGTCATACGGATTATTTTTGCTAATAGCAGTTTATTTTTGATCCGAGGTATGGGAAAATTTTGAATTAAAAATATTAATACAAATGCAATGTATAGTTATAAAAACATTTCTTCGTTCAGAAAGAAATAGTAGATTTTTAATTCAGGATGAAAAATATTAATTTGTAAAACTAGAAATGAGAATACGTTACAGAAGAATCTGATTTCTTGTTCTCAGCGCCCTTCACAAAGATCGAGTTCCCCTTAGATACCCCCCTAGGGCAAAACTACCCCTCTTACCAGACATCCAAGTCGAACATCTCACTTTGAACTTTCTTAAATTTCGAATTTTGAAATAAATTACCCTGAGCCCAAGTATATACATTAAAAAAAATACCATATTGTTTTTGTTTTTTTATAATAAATTTTTCCTTTAAAAAAATTGAATATTGAGTGGTATATGCTTCTGAAGACTTTTGGATTATTAGTAAAATTCCATATTTTACAGTTTTACATAAGAAAAGTATGTAGATCTGTTTGAAATATGCAAAGGTTTGCCAGTCGAGGGTGTGTCCTGCTGAGACAGAACGTCTAAGGAGAAGGCCTCTTGTATTCTTCAATTCCACTTCAAAGTATTGATTTGATTTTTTTTTTTTTTTCACTTCTCAGCTCTATCGTTCTCTTCCCGTTCAAACTGAAGGAAATTAGCATTCTTTACCTGAATCAATGTTTGGAATTTTCAAACATTATGTATCTTTTAACAGCTATATCAAATGTCTTAAAGCGTGATTCCCCAAGCAGATAGTGATTGTAACAAATTATGTCTTATCGAAACTTATAACTTATAGTGGCTATTTTGGGTGTATTCAAACGTGATTTTTTAAAATTTCCCCGACGATCCAAATTTCATCCCTATCAAAATTTGTCTAGTGCTTTTAACTTTTTTTTTTGGCGATGCGATCTTCCTCCTTAGATCTCCCCGATATATGGTGGTCAGTTGAACGGCTTTTTAAGAATAATTTCAGCTGTTTTAAAGATTCATTGAAATGTTGAACGACCAACTCACGTTCTTGTGTGTGTCCTCATTATTGAAAACAAGTCCTAAAACACTGCAGATTTTGTTCAGCTTGCTTAGAAAAGATCCAAACACTTTCGACACAAGAGTTATCTAAAGTAAAATACCACTTTCACTGTGAGATAAGTAATTGCAAAAAAAAAAAATCCTTATTTATTTTTATGTGTATAGCGACTACAATAAATTACCATTTTTAAGGTAATATAATTTCTGTGACATCTGGGAAAAACTAGATAAGTTTATTTTTGTCCACAATTAGATAAATATTTTGAGCAACCCATATTGGAGTCCTACACATCTTATAAAATTAGGCAAGTCGTAATGTTAATGGTATAAAAGGATACTATCCCAAATGGAACTTGTAAATCTTGGTTTATCATTTTCATTGGGAGTCACTGTAGTTTATGTTTGAAAAATATTGGATTTGTGTTTCCATTTATTATCTATGAATATCTTTAGGTGTAGTACATGCTCTGAGCTATCGAAATAGACCATCGTTCAAGGTCCTGAGGTTTTCAGAGCTTTGGACTCCTTACAGAGAGGCAAGGAACAGTCGAGTTAAAGACGAAGGTGAAAAGGCAGCTGCTCCCTCAAAGTGTTTAAAGGGCAACTCCTTGGCAGCGTTGAGTTCCCAGGGAGAACGTCTTGGGGGACCGCCCCTAACGGTCTGGGGCAAACAAAGCCCCAACGGACACGCGCTCGTACGTTACACGACCCCTTCCAAGTCGACAAGTCAGGCCGACTTCCTTCGCTCACATCTTAAAGTTCTTGTAATTTGCATATCAATCGCAAACTGGATCTTAAGCAATTCCATAAGTCAAAGGTCGAGAAATCGATTAACGAGAAAATTCTAACAAAACGTCATAGTTAGGAACCCTATAAATGAGAAAAATTAGCTAAGTTGCTTTAGCATTATCAGCTCAACTGTATATTGAACTTCATTTCCTTCCAAAACACGCAAAACTAAGTAAATAAATATAAAATGTATCTCTCTGTGAGGATGGTAGAGACTTTTAGAAAATATTGCATCCCTGTAACGTGTGCTTACTTTTTAACTTCTTGCTATAAATATCAAACACTAAATCATTTTATAGTTCAAACAACAATGTTGACCCCACGACCATATAAATGTGATTAATGTTATGGAGTTGCGGCGATTGAAATGGGCAACGAACAATCCAGGGGTTGACCAAGGCGTATAGGAGGATAATTTTAAGACGAATTATTTTGGTATAATCAGTGCTCAGTGGAGAGTGCTGTCATATAATTATAAAAAAAAGAAAAAAAAAGAAGATTCATTTAAATGAATTTGAACAGCAAGTTATTTTGGAATATGAATCGAACAATTTCGTTTCCATTACTGATAGGGAAAAAATCCCACCATATTAATTTTTTCATTTTCTCAGCTAAAAGTTTCCTTCTTTTAAGGTGTTTACGTCCCGTATTATTAAAAATATAATTGAATAAAAGCTAGCAGTATTTAAAAAAATAAATAAAGTTCTACAAAATTTTAGATTACATTAAATATTTCTCAAGAATTTATTCAAAATCATATTAGATCTATAAACCATCGAATGCAAAAAAAAAAAAAAAATCCATATTTTAATAACCATAGGGTGTCAATGACTAATTTTAACTTATTTTTTCTCTCTCTATTTTGTAAAATACATCGCAGGTATAATGTGTAAACTTTCTTGCTTAGCTTAAAGTATAGTAATTAAGGAAAAATGGCTACGAATTTCAACTTTATTGAAATTTTCCATAACTTTAGTATGAATATTTCCTTAAGAGTGTCATTGACTGTCTGGTTTACCCTACCTTCAACAATTAGAATTTTGGTTTGCAGTTGCAATGCAGTTAATTATTGGAAGAAAAAAAACAATTTGTGTTATTTGTAGATTATCCTCCACATTTCTTCTTTATTTTAAAATCTCTCCGGTTTTAAATTGGAAGTTCAACTAATATTGGAATATTAGTTTAAAAACCCTCTAATGGTGTTTCGATAAGACCATACTATTGTCAACATTTATTGGTTATGCTGTATGAATTGTAACCATATACAAATCATTAAAGAGAGGTAGGTATGGTTTATTAATATGAAAACATATTGATGCCCAACTATGTTGGGTTGCTATTTACATAGAATTTTTTTGTCATTAATTATATTTTGTTTTTTTTTATTTCTCTCAAAATCTCTATCTCTCGTATTTCCGCATTTTTTTTTCATTTTCCTTTTTTAACAATCAATATTACTATTACCTAATATATAAATATGCAAATATAAGCAAAAAGAAAGTAAATTTGTACACATACATATGACGAGTCCACGGAAGAAAAGGGGAGAGTAAATTTTTTTTCCGAATAGTAGTTATATATATATATATATATATATATATATATATATATATATATATATATAATTGTTCGTCTAATTGAGTAGAATATGTTGGTGAAAAGAAATAGTCAGAAAAAAATTATAGTCTGTTGGTTACAAGCGATGGAAAGATCCGCGTACTCGGAAGAAAGGGGGAATGTCCACGTGGAAAAACCTAGAATGGGGGAGAGTCATGTTAGAAGTTCAAATTGCGTTTGTTTACGTTTTCATGTTTATTCCTTTCGATCCTTACCCTCTTTTCTCTCAAGTGGGATTATTTTTATTAGTGTGGATGGTGTATTAATATCACAATTTCATCAATGAAACAGGGAAGAAAGGGGGAACGTCCAGGACTACCTCTCTTTCTTTCATGTTTTAATTTTTTTTTTTTTTTACTAAAACATTTTTTTTTAGAGCGTGTTATATCTGTTTCGGGCAAATTTATTATTTTGACACGCGAAACAAAAAGGAAAAGGACATATAAAAAATTGAAGAAAAATTATAAAACATACTTAAGTAATTAAAGATCCAAACCTAAAAACTCGATTTTCTCGGAAAGCACTCCAAATGATATCCCTCCTTCCGTGGACTCTTCATATGCAATAACAAATAGAATCAGTCTATTCGATATACCATCTATGTGGAGCTGGATAATGCCCAGCGAGTCCAAGACTATATTTGAGAAGAATTTTTTTAAATCGTGTACCCAGTTGCAGAAGTATTAATCTAGTACTTGAAAAATTGCTCTTTTATTTTTAGGGAGGAGAATAAATATGTTATAATTATATGTTTATGTATCACAAAAATATCGTCGTCAGTGGAATAGATCGGACTTTGGATCATCGATTTTCGATACAGATTATTTTTTTTTCAAGATTCAGTGGAATTGAGAATCACAGTGGAATAACGTTTACTGCTTACATACCCCATTATTTACTATCAGTTATAATTTAAGTGATAAGTTTCTACCTTTGGAACAGAATGGAAAACATAATTAAAACATAAAACCCCCAGCCGGGTTTCGAACCCGATTAAATATTCACTCTCTAGAGCTCCGCTATTCATCCTGTCAAATATCAAAATGCGACATATAGCAGATACTGCACATAACTTTAACATGGATCGGAATGACCGACAGAGAAGGCGAGGTTGGGGCTCCCGGCCCTGCACACACCTGCATTAAATATTAAATGACATTTTTGGTGCGGGCGAACCGTCAGTCCACCGACCTATTACTCCCATCACCTCGCTAATTTCATTTGCGGATTCCACGGCATACTCCCCACTCCGGCCTGTCTGATTGAATTTATATTAAAATTTCCCTCCGCCCCTCGTACCTTCATGGCTATCCCAGGTATTGGAAGCCGTAGCATCGTCCGTTATAACTGGTCGTTAGCCACTGGTTGAATGGATTCACGTACTATATTTTCGTCTGCAAGGGAATTAACTGAAATTCGAAAATAAAAAAAGGTATGAAATAATCTTCGTGATCATTGACGATATTCTGATGAACAGGTTTAGAGTTGAAAGGACTGAAATAATTCAATGAATGGCAGAGTTCACACCTTTCAAACATTTATTCGGTAGTCCATTGAAACACTCCGATTATTCAATTGTTCCGGAGACAGATTTTTTATTTTATTTTTTATATTGAAATATGCTTTCATGTGTCGGTAATATTTCGATTCTCATAATCTCTATTCTTGGACATAACTTCCCCTAAAGAATAACAGAGATATAATATGCTTTGTTGATATAAAGAACACACTGCTGCCCAACTTTATCGGGTTGCTACATACACAGCATATTAATCTGTCTAACTAAATATAACACAATTATAATATGTCAATAATTTATGATATTTATAATTTGGTTATAATACTAAGATATAATATAAGATACTAGACAAACTAATATTTTTTTTTTCTTTTCTTTCCTATGTATTTCATTTTATTTTATTTTTTTTCCCTCATAATATTTACGTCTTGTTTTTTTTTCCTTATTTGTTTTCTTCTCTTTCCCTCTTTCTACAATTAATATTAATATTACCTAACACACACATATTTATATACATAGATGACTAAATCCCAGGGAGTCCAATATTATAAGAAGCTCCTTGTTTTTCCCGGTATGACTCCTCGAGTGCTTTTATTGCGTTTATTGAAATATGTCTTTTCGCTGGGGATCAATAATTTTTTGGTATAAAATTTTTTTCACATTTATTTTGACACGCTCTAGCTCTATTGATGTTGCTCGGATCGAAAATTATACGAAAGTTTACCAATCATGAATTTAGCGGAGAATATTTTTTGTTATATAATATTTGTCTCTGGGGCCCACCGTTTAGGAGCATTGTGGTTTGAATTAAAAAAATCACCTATTAAACCTCTATTTTCTCTTAGCTTTGTTTATTTCGAACAATCATTGATTGCTAATTTAATTTAATTAGTAATTTAAGTAATTTGATCCTCTTAATTTTAAAATATAGATCGGAAAAAGCAGTAGATTTTAGACAGACGTATCCGTGATCTCTTGTTTTTCCCTCAAACTGTCTGTGTTTATTTCTTCGGTTTGAAATTGAAATATCTTACGTTTTGAATGGCGAGTACATACATGCAGTAGAACAAAAAAACGGAATGATTTTCTGAAAAAAAAAACATAGGAGATCCTTCAGTCAGTGAACCTTCGGAATCATTAGTAAAAAGAGCTATGCTAATGATACCCATTGTACTTATTCCTGATTAATACTGATTTCCAACGATGCAGGGAGTAATTTCCCATCGGCCTCTATTGAGGTTGGACACCATAACCGCTACTTATTGCTCGGAAAGGAATCACACACAAGCGATTTTTCATTGTTCGTCACAGAGATGCGGAGATAGCGGATGGTAATGCCCCCACTGTCTTAAATAGCGCAGCAGAACGCAGCTTTTATTATGTTGAATAGCTGATGAATTTTGCAACGAGCCGTACAGGTGGAGTCCAAATTAGGGCTTTATCAGTTTATCGTTGTACGATATGTGTCTAAAAACGGTATCGAAAATCCTACAAAAGCAGCATCTGTATAACTTACGGTACGCACGATGGTACAGAAGGGTCGATATAATTGGGATTGATGAATTATTTGACATTTATATTGTTTTTGTATTCCAAGACTAGTTCCAAACAACAGAACTTTGATACATAGATTATATATTTATATATATAGAAGAAAATGTGTAAATATGGGCACCTTCTGCTATTTTTGATTTAAAGTTACTTTTAATTATAAAAATTCTATATATTTGTCTTTCATTAAATACTATAACAAGTTTCTCAAATGTGAGAAGGCAAAAGAATGGTTAACATCAATTATTTCATTTAAAAAACGACGATTTACAAAAAGCTTTCAAAACAGTAACAGAAAAATTTGGTTGTAAGTATGAGCCCTCTTCAAAAAAGTCACCAAAAATAGGAAAACTTTTTTTTACTGAAATCACAATCTAAGTGGCTCTTTTAGCCCCGTCACGATCTAAGTTCCCACATTTGGGAACATTTTACCCACACCTCTCCCGGAGTGTCTTCAGGGAACTTTTCATCACATAAGATGCAAGTAGTGATCTCTAAAAAGAGATATGTCGAAGTTGGCGGGGAAATAGGGGTCCATATTTACAATAACTCCATCTAAGAAAGATGGCTTAAGATCTCCGCTCTCCAGATATCATTGTAAAATTATTTTTATATAAACATGAGTAGATTATACGAAAATGACTTCACGTGTCCCTCAAAAGTTGACAGCCCAGTATGAACACCAATTTGTATAATAACTCAAACTGTATCCACACTAGTTGAAAGCTCCAACTGCTCACTGCTATCTTATATTAGCAAATGGCTTCACAAACAGTCCTCGTCGCCAGTTTTCAATATCTTCCTTAGCCGGAAGGGATGCGCATATTTACACCATTGCCCGTTTTTACACCTAATCCTCTATTATTTTTTTAAAAATGTATGACAAGAAATCAAACATGTTGATAATCACTTAAGGAGGGAAAATGCAAGGGTTTCTGAATAATTATGATTGATCCTTCTGTACCATCATGCCTACCTCAAGTTTTTCTGAATAAGTTTAAGACATAGAGCAGACTGAGTGAAAACAGCCATTACACTACATTTATTTGTCAAACATTTATTTATTTCAGACATTTATTGGACTGCCCTTCTACTTTACCAATAAATTTAGTGTAACGTCTCTTTCCACAATCAAGGGTCTAGAACCCTTGAGCCCTTAGAAGTGGCAAATTATTTATCAATCCTAATTATTTTGGTATAAGTGCCTTCAGATTCATAGTTCTTGGGAGGTACAAAGATGGTTGTTACCGAATGTGAAAGTGAATCTTCAGGTTAACGGTTAACACCGTCTGGCAGGGACTACAGATTCTTAAGAAAATGAATACAAATTATTTATAATAATGATCTTATAAATGATAAATAAAGGATTTTTCCTATACAATATTAAAGTATTATAAAATCTTGCGTTACCGTTGCTCTCAGGTAAGATTTTTATTCCAAGTTGGGAGCCGGTCGATAGATCGTGGAGAGGTAGAGGAGCCGATAATTGTCGAGAAAGAGGAAGTTATTGAGGACAGGAGAAGTAAAAACGTTAATTACAGGGGGGGGGGCGATGGCAAGTGGGTATTGTAGCGCCATCAAGTGACATCCTTGCTGCGCCAACGAGGACGCGTCAATTCCCTGCTAGAACGCTATTCATTGAGCCGGGCCACTTATGCAATCTCCGCTCCTTCCGCCCTCATCCGCTCCAAGGAACCCTCCTCCCCCCTGCTGCACCAAGGTGTCGCTTCCAACCTTTCTTAGCTCTCCTCCGACCTTTTCGCTCGAGGGCGGACCTTGGAAATTTTTAATACGCGAAGCATATTGGAAATAATATGTTCCTTGAAAATAAGAAGGAGCGTACATGATTAATACAAGCAACAAGTATATGCTCTTTTATCCATTCCTATTACCTAACCATCCAAACCATCCCTCTTTCCAGGTTTAGGTAGTATCCGCTCAAAATAATCTCTTTTCATAAAATTAGAAAAATAAATAAATGAAATTATATACAGTAATACAGAAAAATCCTCTTGAGTATTTTGAGTCCCTTACATAGCATAATGATCATTCATTAGAATTTTTTTTTTCTTCTATACTCTAATGATATTTACAACTGTATACAATTTTACAATAAGTAAATGTAGGGTAAACGTGTAAATAACTATCCACCAGACGCACTTCTATAAATGTCCTGCATTAGAAAATCCTGAGACCATCATATTTTCAGACACCTCGGAGGGTTATCGAGAGTCGAGTGAAAGGCAAGTTGGGAGACAAGTGGATTCGAGTGTCATGTATAGGTGTCTTGTTTGAGCTAAATCAGCAACATATGGATCATTAATGTCTTTACGGATAAGTTTATTTGTGACATAATAACGAGCATTGAGGATTTTATGAAGGAATTTACATTATAAGGATTGGACAAGAGAAGAAATGAAAGTTTAGTGGGGCCCCAAAGCTCAATTCTTTTGTAAAATGTTTAGAATAAAATGTCAATAATATATAAAGAACTATTTACTAGTATTAAATCAAGAAAAGTTCTGCATTAGAAGGTCTCTAGGACATCTTATTTTCAGAGATATCGGAGGGTTATTGGGAATGGAGTGGGAAGCAAGTTGGGGTTCAAGTGGGTATGTATCTTGTAATGGAAGGATAAGTATCTTTGTTGAGCCAAATCAGCAACATATGAAACGTCAAGGTCTTTGTGGATAAATATTGACGTAAATAAGTCTTTTATAATTATTTTGGAGCTTTGAACGTTTGTCTAATAAATGTTGGAGCACGCAAGTCTTGTGAAGAAAAAAAAAGGTAGAGAAAACTATAAAAACATTTAATAAAAATGGTTTTGTAAGGCTCCAATTCAATCTAGAATAATGTTCTGAAAGTGGTTCTTTTAATTTCCAAAATTTTCTCCAAAATAACTTATATTGAGTGGGATCCTGAAATTCAAAATTTTACAATGATCACTCATTGCTATTAGGTTGGGCTATTTAGGAATTACATTATGAGATACAAAGATTTCTTTTTTTTTTCCTTTATTTATATCAATTTCTTTATTTAACTACATTTTAGTCAAAAAATAGGAAGATCTTTAATAATCACATTCTGGATCCTGAACTGTAAAATTTTATGAGGAATGAAAAATTTGATAATATTAATTTTATGTAATACCTAATATTAGAGATTTGTCATATTTATAAATGTGATATATGAGTTTGTAAATTTGTTTTCTTTACGGAGACTCATTGAGTAAGGATCGAACTTCAGCTCCTTCAAATAATGGATCTTTACAACATTCCGTTTCCGAAGGTGATTTTCCACTAGCGGAACGACGAGTGAAAAGAAACGCGAGGAAATAATTGAAGACATAAGAGCGACGAGTGGATGAATGGGGGCAAGTGGGTGAGGAGCATCGCATCGGTTTTCACAGTTTCGCATTATGCGCACCGCGTCCACTCGTGCGTTCCTTCCCAACGGAGACCTTTCCAGAATTAGGATATTCTTCCAATTATTGAGATTTAAGAGTTTATTTAACGCTCTCGAGTACTCCAAGAAGCAGTAAGTATACAAGAGAATCGGTGCATGAAAAAATTGAAAGGAAAACTGAAAAAAATATGAACAGGATTATCTGGAACAGAATTTTGCAATGAATTCAGAATTAATCAGTGAGTTCATAACTGAATGCTGCTGATCAAATTAATAGTCAGACTTCATCCAATATTTGAAGTATAGCATTTTTTGTTGTCTTAGTTAAGTTAAATTTGTTTTATCACGTGACGCGGAATGATAAAAGCGCTAGGATCTCCAGGAATCCGTCTTAACCCTTTACCAACTCCCCCAGGTTTGGGAGGTCCTCAGCCTGAATATAAACATTTTAAATGTGTACAAATGTGATTTTTATATATTTTACCCAGTTACCTATAATTATTAGAATTATATATATATTTTTCGTGATTCTATTTTACATTATAGATATGTCTTTACGTTATTATTTCTTTGGTTCACATGTAAACAATGAATAAATGTTTAGTTTATAACATTATTTCTTATTGCCTTCATAAGGAGATATTGTAATATTAAAAAATAAAAAATTAACATGTTTTTACGGGAGTAAGTTGGTTTCAAGAGTGTAACCGTTCGTTACCTATCGTAACAATTATTATTGTTACTTATTAATAACAAAAAATCTAGTGAAACACGAAGTGGTTCTTGTATAGACGTGGTGCTATCTATAACCGAAAAATTATTGTACATACTGACCCTACCGTAATGTAAATATATAACTATCCGAAAAACATGTACCATGTTTCCTTGCTTTGAATACTCGATCCAAACTGATGTAATTTTATTTTACTTTATTCTATTTAAAAAAAAAAAAAAAAAAAAAAAAAAAAAAATGTCACTTGATACTTTGCTCATTACTACGACCGACATTATCGAATTAAAATAAAAAACCATTATTATGATTAAAAAAAAAATAAAACCTTAAAATAAAATGCCTGTTCTGTTACATGGCCAACTGTTATGAAAGGCGGAGATTTGGCGGAATTCGCTCTCAACCGCCATGCTTGTTTTCTAAATCAAGGGTACCCACTTTGCAGAGGCTGGGTGTAGTCTCCCCAAGTCGATCTGCGGCTTAAGTATCGGAATAGAATTTTCTGCATTCAACCGGTCTCGAACTCCGGGACCCGTAGCATGGCACTTGAGAGCTTAAAGTACTTATCAATAATTTACATAAATCTTTCAATTACTAATAAATCTTTGTAAAGAAAATATTTGAATTGTATAGTGAACGGCCCAGTTACTGATAATTCGCCACATTTTTTTTTTTTTTTTTTTTTTTGTATCTATTTAGGAGGGAAGGATGTTTATTTCTCTTATTTATCTTTTCTTCTGAAAGTAATGCTAATACATAATGGATACTCGGCTGAAATGAATAATAGAGACGACTGGAAGGGCTCCTAGCCCCACCTTTCTCATCCTCCTTTCTGATTACCTATTAATTTTCGGCTCGTAGTATCGACCCGGTTCTAGTATAATTTTTTAATAAATAAAATTCGATTTTACGTTTGCAGTCAAGCATGCGCAATACGTACGCACTTTGTCTTTCAAATTAATCCTAAAAGACCTTAACATCCGACTTAAATGTTTAAACTCTCTATTCATTTTCATTTTCCTTAGGATAGAAAAAAAAAGGAACAGATGAATTGGCCTTTTATTCTGACATCTTTGCATTCCTATTTGAAAAGATTACATCAATTAAAAGACGCCACTGGCAGTAATAAAGGTAATCATTTCTGAATGTCTTCCCGTCTTTTTTTTTTTTTTTTTTTTTTTTTAACTTTATTTATTCCTTTTTATTCTCAAAAGGTGTCGGAGCCTCTTTCATTTCTTTTCAGCTTTTCTGAAAGGGCCAGCATATCGTTAATTATATCGCAAATATGTAGGAACCTAACGAGGAGCTTTTCAGACCCGGGGACCAACTTTGTCTTAAGAAAGATCAAAGTGCCTCTTGACAACAAAAAAAACTTAGACTTCATCCTTCTTTTGTGAGCGGAAGTGTAATAGTACGCCTGTATTCTCAAAGGTCTACTTAGCCAACATTGATAATGGCACCTTCTTAGCTTTCACCTTAAATATTCTTCATTTGTCGCCTAAGATCCTCTTCTATTATGTTCCTTTTTAACCTAATTTTTAAAAATATAATTAAAAATAATTTATTTTTAATTTTTTTTTAAAGTGCCGATATAATTCTGAGATCGGTCAAGTTGAAATTTATCGCCCCTTATCAGTTCGGCCAGGTGTTATAAAGGAATCGATAACCTCAAAAAATATTACACCTTTAAGTAAATATTTGAACCTTTTTTTTTTTCTTCAATATATTTCTATATTATACCATTTAACCATATCTTTTATATTGTAAACAAAACCTATGCATATTAAAAAAAAAAAAAAAAAAAATGACATCTTAAACTTACGTTATTATTATAGAAAAGAGGATCCAAAAAGTAAAAAAATCAATTTCTTCCTGACTGGGAAAAACAATAGATCATCATGTCTACCTATAGTCGACTGCTTTTAGAATTAAAAGTATCAAATTATTTTAGTTAATAATTAAATTTATAATTAATCATTTATCGAAATAAACAAAATTGAGAAAAATAGGGGTTTTTAAACATTACTTTTTTTCATTCAAAGCAATATGGCTTCTAAGCGGTACTTCTTAGCGACAAATGTAATTTAACAAAAAATATTCTGCTTTAAATTTCTGAAACGGAAACTGTCAAAGTTTGTGTGTCCGAGCTACTCAAACAGGGCTAGATTGTGTCAAAAAAGCTCCAACACTCAAAAATGTTTGATGGAAAGTTTACAATCATTATCAGAATTCAAGGAGCAAGGTACCATAGCAGAGCTGGGCAAAATTTAATCATTTCCAGGAATCAATGATCTAATTTAATCATGATTAAATTTTCAAATGTTTAAAAACAATTAATGTTTTAGTTGACTTTAAAGTCAATCAAACGATTTAATCTAGATTAAATTAGATGATTTATTCCAGGAAATTATTTGTCAAATAAGTAATCATAATTAAATTTTGCCTAGCTCTGTACCATAGTTGTAAGATAATTTATTTCCTTTGCTGAATGAACACACTTCAAATGGTTGTGTTTTGGTAGACTGGTAGTTTCTTTTATATAAAAATAAAAATTAAGAAATTTATAAATATTATTTACGTTTGGAGGAAATATTGCAGTATAAATGTTGCAAATATAAATGCATCCAGATGCATTGTCTCGAATTGCAGTCCAAGTTTTACTTCGCGAACGATTCCCCATTCTTGGAGTTACTACCACGGCTGACCTGAAGTCAAAAATTAGTCATAAGCGTGCTTCCTTCAAGAATCAGGTGTCCTTTTCTTAGCGTCCTTGGGCAGTTCCTCAGGAGACGGTACGGTCACCGAAGCCTGACAGGACTTTAAAACCGCCTCCGACTATGAGTTCTGTAACGGCGACTGTGTTCGAGCAGCGTTACGGTAAGATATCCGACCAGGTGCTCGTCGCCCGTTACTGCTCAAAGTAACAGTTGGCCTTACTAATTAGGATTAAGACATATGGCACTTGTCATATGGCACCTCGTAGATCGCACGGTATGCCCCACTCCGCTGACCGGAACATTTAAACCCTATTGGAGTAACATGTTTCTGTTGCGTGCGATAAGAGAAATCGATTCTTCTATTTTGATCAATCTATCCCTTAAGAACAAAAACAACTGGTAAGTAATCAATTTTAACAACACTGCTTACAGTCCACAAGATATTAAGAAGCAAAACTGTACCACAACACGTGAAGGGTCCTGAGTTCTGCACTTTGTTAAATAGGCCATACTGTAAATAGGCCAACGGTTGTGAAAGGTGTGATTAGGCAGAAATCATGCTCAACCTTCACGTTTTTCCCAAATTAAGGGTATCCACTTACTAGAGGCTGGGTGTGTCCCAGGAGGGGCTCTCGAACTCGAAGTCAATCTATTGCTGAAATAAAATAAAATCAATTTTCTGCTTTCAGCCGAACTCAAACTCCGGCGCAGAAACTTGACTGTCTAGTGCCTTCAGACTTTACACAGTGATCTACCGCGCATCTCAAAAATATACTTATGTATAATATCAATATAAAATTAAGAGTATTTAGGTATTTACAAAGAATTTTCGATTCAGATATGGATGATGATTTAATCGGAACAGATTGAATAGAATTGAAGATCAATTCAACATCTATATAGGCCTGTTATAATCATGTAGAAGAGTTTTTGCAATGATTTGGATGTTTCTCGTCGTTCCAATCCTGCACAATAATCCAAAGTGGAACTGAAAAGGGATTACAGACAAATACAATTCCAGTGCATCTGTTTTAGGATGTAAGTTTGAAAGGAGAAGATAATTTTGGAGGAATATAGAAATATAAGTTTGTGGATTGAATATGTCACTATCCTTCTACTTGTACTTATGAACGTTAATAATAAACATATTTATTTTTATTTTTATGAAAACCTCTTTTGGGACAATAATGACCTTATCCCAGCATGTTCTCAAGTCCAAACTAAGAAAAAAAAAACGTCACGGATGGGTTGAAGTTCCGTTGGATACTTTAAAACGCCTACCTACTTATTAGAACTTATGCAGCGAACCATGCCGCGACAGCAGTAAGACACCTGCTTGGACATTAAGGCATGACATACAACGAGCACTACTGATGTTTCTCAATCGACGAGTGAGTCAGATAAAAACCATGTTATTATTTATTTCTTAAATGAATAATTTTTTTTATTTTTTTTATGTAACACTGAAATAAAGAGATCTCTTAAGAGTTTTGTAATACAATAATAATCTAATGTTAAAGGTATGTCCCACTGACGTATGCACCAATATTTAAAAAAATATTCTGAGTATTATCGAAGTTTGTAAGTATGAAATTATTTTGGAAAATTTAAATTATTTTTATTTTTATCTTTTTTTTACCTGTCATAAGTTGATAGCATTTTCAATTATAAAATTACAGGAAAACTTTAGTTAATTGTAAATTAATTTAATCGATACCTCGAGGCGTTCCGACCAATTGATTGGATTCGGTCATGCCGAACGGTGGTACGATTTCATTTGATGTTGAAATCAATGCTTTACGATTTTTTTCTTTCTGTCTCCTGAGCGAACATAGAAACCAAAACTGTTATTGATGGTTATTCACTTTGAGTATAAAAAAATAAAATAAAATAATAATAAAACACAGATCAGTATTGAAATCAATCTTATTAGAAATATCGAATTCATTTAACTTATGAAAATTAGGAGCATTATGTTCCTGATTGAAAATGCACGAAATAAAATATGGAAAATTAATATTAGTTTCTCCATAATCAGAAAATTTTAAATTTTATATTTAACTATCCAAATAATTAAACTCTTAGAAATCATATATACATATCTAGACATTAATGTTTACAGTGTTTTATTCAGTCCTCATTCAAGAATGTTTTTAATGTGATATTAATTATTTGAAACATTTTTTTAAAATATTTTAACAACACCAACTTTTTCACAAGTACTCTTGGCTTCCAATTAATTACAAAAGACTAAGTTACATTGAAATAAGTAGACCTATTTACGGTTAAGCCCTGAGGCAATATATGTTTCAAATATTGCCAGTAATGTACAAATATATACATCTAGTAAATGTGTTGATAACGATTACAATAACATGTCAAACTTGAAAAGGACTACTCATCAGTAACACTTCAATAGAAATTCGATACTAGAAGATCTCTAGGCCATTTTTCAGACGCCTCGGAGGATTATCGGAGGGCAAGTTGAGAAACTGGTCGATTTGAGTGGTTATGGAGCTTATTGTGAAAGGATAGCTATCTGGTTTGGGCTTAAATCAGCAATAAATGGAACATCTTTATATATAAGTTTAATGGTGACAAAGTAAGGAGCATTGAGAAACAGATTGTAAGGATTGGATACGAGATGAGTTGGATGGTTTAGTAGACGTACGTCCAAATAGGTCTAATCACAGTCATGTAAATAAGTCTTTTGTAATTAATTGGGGGCTTTGAACGTTTGTCTAGTAAATGTTGAAGTAATCTGTAACGACGAGCAGTTCCTTGCCGTTTTAGTCTTACCTTAATAAAAGTATATTTACCATATTTTTTAAAAATATATATTAATAACAGTGTTAACTTACTAGCACACAATGTTTAAAAAATCAAGTTTTCTTAATTTTGGGAATAATGAAAATTAACAGAAATTAATAGTATTATTAATTGATTTGTCTCGAAGAAGACGATTAAGTAATTACAAAAAAAAAAAGAAGTTAAGGAAGTTATCAAGGCTGGTGGATCGGCTCCGAATCTTTAAGCGAGACTTTCCTTGACTTATTGATTGACTCAACTGATCCCATGAATATTTGCTGGGGAGAATAATAGGCGACCACCTGTTGCATTCTAATCCAGAGGAGAGAGTCTCTCGGAGCAGTATTAAAACACCAATTAGCTGGCCTGTTTGTATAACTGCGGCAACCTGGATCTTGTCTTAACCTTCGCTTAACCTCATAGCTCAACATATTATTTTTTCCATGGATATAGAAATTCGTCTCATTTTTTCAACAAGCCAATTCCTCAATGAATCCGCTAAAGGCCGAAAAACATACCAGACCTAAAAGACATGAAACCGTTAAAATCCTCAATACTCCTTATTAGGTCACAAACGAAACCATAGAGATCTTAAGGTTATGTTGCTGATTTGGCCCGAACCAGATACCTTTCCTTTCGTAGTACACTCCATACCCACTAGTCTTCCAACTAGCATCACACTCGATTCCCGCTAATCCTTCTAGGCGTCTGAAAAGAAGATGGCCAACAGACCTTCTGATGTAGAACTTTTACTGAAGTGCTACTAGGGAGTAGTTGTTTACAAGTTATTGGCATGTCATTGAAATAATTTTTCTTAAATTTCCTTGTTGTATATAATGTATGCTGTTGTAAATCTAAATAAATAGTATAAGGTCTTTTACTTGGAAGAAGGATGATAAAGGTTCTGAAACCAGAACAATAAAAACATGTCTAAAGGAGATATTCTGCGGAATATCGTCACATTTCTGATAATATAAGATAAACTAGAGAATAGGAAAAAAAAATCTTTATACAGCATTGAAACAAAGAGGCTTCAGTAGTACGTATTATCCGTAGTGTAGGAAAGAGGAAGTCCGATAAAAATATTGATTTGGAATGTAAAGGAAGAAACGGCAGGAAAAACTGCGTGAGGAAGATTGGCTGGATAAAAGAAAATGGCGAAATTTAGGAGATCATGAAATCATTTCGTATAAAATTATTTATTTCGTTGACTCTCTTCTTATTGATTTTATATTTATCATCAACATTTTATATACTTGTTAAAAAAAAAAAAAAAAAAAAAAATGTAAATCCCTAGGGCACATCCAGCATCAATAGACCACACAAAATTATCACTCCTACCTTTTTACAAAACCTCCACCAAATTATCACCGTAATATTACGACAACAAGACATATTCTCCAGTAATGCCCATTTTTTACAACACAACGCAATAGTTTCGGATCCTCATTTTTCAACAACCCCTAAGAGATTATGGTGCAGGTATAGAATCAGTTATTCTTAAAATCAAATAATAGCAGTATTGATATGTACAAAGGATTTTTTTATTTATTTATCCATTTCTTGAAATTAACAACTGTGTATGTATATATAGAACATACCAGTAAATATGATAATAACGTACATAATGTCAATGCAATTGCTTGTGAAGAAACTACCCAGTGGTAGCACTTCAATATAAGTATCTATATAAGAAAGTCTCGAGTGCATATTTTTTTCAGACGCCTCAGCGCGTTGTCGGGAATAGAATGGGAAGCATGTTGAGGGACTAGGGTATTGGAATGATTTTGGGGTTTACTATGGAAGGATAGGTACCCGGTTTGGGCTAAATCAGCAAGGCCTTTATAGATAAGTTTATTTGTGAAATAGTAATTTCGATAGGATACGAGATGAATTAGATGGATTAGTGGAGCCCCAAATCGCAACACCGTATGTCCAAATAGGTCTAATTACTGTCATGTAAACGAGTCTTTTTTAATTAATCGGCATCTTAGAGCGTTTGACAAGTAAATGTTGAAGAAGTCGAAAAATATGAGCGGTTTCTTGTCTTTTTAGTGTTGTACTTAGGTTCCACGTATGTCTGTTTAGATGGAGTCCTTGGTAGCGAATCAGTTCAACAGGGATTAGTGGAATATTGTGAATGGGTACTTTAGGACAATAGTTAGTAGGAATATAAATAAAAATAAATAAATAAGAAGATAAATAATAACGAACAGGTTGCGTTGGTGATCAAAGCAGTATTACGCCAAAAAACAAAAACAAATTGAGAATGTAAGGAGCATTGATTCATCCGGACAGGGGATGACCCAGAAACCTATTTATACCGAAAGACTATGGGAGCGGGAGCCCTCGCCTGGAAGGTGGGGGCGAGCTAGGAAATCGATAAAATATAGAAAGAGAATGAAAAAGTGTCTGCAGGGGATTTAATGAGTATAGTCTGGAGCTAAGCCCCGATAGAATGGGATCAGAAGGAGGGAGGCCGTGACAATGGCACTATGGTCCAGCTGCAGCTCCAAGTTGCCAATCTTCGCCCCCCCTCCCAGTATATTTCATTAGGGCCCCATCCCTATCTTTCATATGCCCTTCGTCGAAGCCTAGAATTCGTTGGAGTCTAGGAGGGCAGCGGGGAAGGGGTGGAGGGGGGAGGTGTCCGATTGGGATAGGATGTACAATCTTGTCTATTATATTATAAAAAACAAAAAAAAACTTTCTAATCCTCTGAAATTATGGAATTCAATAAATCAATAAAAAAAACAAAAACATGTCGATATCGGTCATCAATTGATAAGCTCGCAGAAGGGGGATGAATGGGTGACAGGTATCACGAAAGGATGCGTTGTAAAAAAACCGGCTGAGGCGCCTTGTGACGTCACCTTCCGGGTCGGGAAAGAAGGCGGCGAAAAAAAAAACAACAACACGACGATGACCTTAAAGAGTCTGTGACGTCGGATCAGCTGGGCCGTGCCACCTGGTACCGTCTCCACAGCTGCCTTAGGGGTTTAACTGTCCTTAGCCCACTGCCTCATCTTCTTCTCTAAGGAGCTTTAAAAGATGAATGCCCCGCGGTTCCCCTTGGGCATTAAGTCCTCAAACATTGTCAGCGGCCCCTTTCATACGTCAGCCCTATTACATTACATATGTATAAGTGTTTTATCACTTTGATTTACTTATGCCTAAATTAATTTTTATTTTTAAGAATCTCATACCATGATTAGAAGACAAGAAACTGATAGTTTCCGACTACTCCAACACTTACTGACAATCACTCAAAGTTCCCAATAAATAACAAAAGTCTTATTTACATGGTGGTAATTAAACCGTTTTGGCCCGAACCAGATAACTATCCGTAGTAAACTCTAAAACACTCGAATCCACAATTCACCCAACTTGCCTCACACTTAATTCCCAATAATACTCCGAAGCTTCTGAAAAGAAGATGGCGAAGAGACCCTCTAATGTAGAACTATTGAAATGCTACTAATGAGTAATTCTTTACATGTTATTGAGATATCATTGTTATAAATATCAATAAATCAATAACAAGAAGGCCTAATTAATGATATTTAAATTATTCAGAGAAACGAAAAGTGTAAATAATTTTAAAAATATTATTATTCATGCTATTAATTTATCAGCATGAGTAGTTTTGTTACAAGGCAATTCGGGCAGCGTCATTGAATGAAATGTGTCTAATTCGAACTATTCAGTAACATAAATGAGTACCGACTAAGACCTAAATAAAATTATCTGATGCTTCCTTTACTTTAGACGCAAATATATTCAATCCCTGAGAAGCTGGCCAATGTTCAATCCCAGCTAGGGCAGAGGAAGGGTAGATGTGTGGTTATACACATCCAAGACAATGGCTACCCTCCAACAAAGAGTACCAGTAGCTGGGCCTATTATTTGAGTAAATATCGATTTTCTCCTTCCTTTGTAGGTTGATGGAGATAGAGGTTGCTCTAGGTCAGTGGGCTGGTCCTCACCATGCTCCCGCCAGCCGTCTCATCGATCCCTAACGGACCGTCTGCTCTTCTGCTTCTCCCTCTGTCTGGAGGACGTCACTGCCTTCTAGTTGTCCAGGCAGGGCCAGATGTCCTCACGTACGAGCCTAGTCATCACGGAACACCCGTTCCTCATTATCTGACTTGCACATTATCTCTAATAGCACCTTTATTAAAAGTCTTCGAAAATTCCTCAATACGCCCTTACTTTGTCAAAAATAAGCTTATCTTTGAAAAAGCTGTGTTCAATAAGTTGCTGATTAAGCCCAAACCAGATACCTTTCGTAGTACCATCAACACTCAAATGTACAAGTCTCTTTTACTTTGCTTCCCATTCTATTTCCGACAAACCTCCGAAGCGTCTCAAAAGAAGATGCCCTAGAGGCCTTCTAATATGAAACTTTAGTGGAAGTACTACTAATGAGCGGTTTTTGACATTCCATTGTAATCATTTACCACACATTCACTAGATGTATATATTGAATGCAGTTCAAAAATGAACGTTCCTTTTGTTTAAGTGCCTCTGAATGTTTTTTTACGAACATAAAAGAAATTTCTTCAATGGATACGTGAGTGGCAAATGGATATGTCTGATAAGTTTCAAGTAAATGTTGGGAATGGTCGAATAATTTACAAACAAAATAATAATGCCTCAAAATGCCTTCCTCTTTTACCTTATTAAGTGATTATTTTGATTAAATAATTATTCTGACCATACAGATCTGAAATCAGTGAATGGACAATGATGAAGCGTGAAGATTTCCTCTTTGATTTAGAAGTTTGAATTCCTTTCCGGTTTCTCTCTGTTTGTAGTGGCCTCGCTACTTCCGGTGAGGAAATGAGATCTACGTCAGGTCGCAAGTTTCCCTTCGACGTTCTGGCGACTACGGGAAATGGGGCGCATGGTAGAAAATATGAGGTGAAAACATGAAGATCTCTTCTGGTTTTTAGCGAATCGTTCAAAGAAATGAGGTAATTTTCAGTCAACTGTCTCTGAGATATGTTAAAATTACTTACAATTATTATGTTTGAATTCTATTTTAATATCATTCTTGGAAAAAGCGATCCGTAAATCATTATTGGCTGTAATTTTAAAAACTAAAATATATTTAAAAACTTAGAAAAAAAATAGAAAACTTTAATAAATAAAAGAGTAAATGCATACTTAAATTATTTTGAATGTATCGAAGGAAGTAATTTGTAAAAATTACAGTTGTATGGATTTCGGGGGGAGGGAGTGGAGGGGGGGGGGGTTATGCTGAGGAACCCTCGAAAAAGTTCCCCTAATAAGGATCCTTGGCCCATTGTCCATCTGCCCATTCAGACTATCGGTAAAAACGAAAGCATACAGTCCAAATAACACAATAACATTATGTTATGTTTTATAAATTATAAATTAATTAATTAATATAAAACAACTCAAAACGTCAGATATTAACGTAAATAAATAAACAACAAATAACTTTTTTTCCCATCTCCTCGACGGGTCTAAACACAAAGGGGAGTTGCTTTGATGTAAAAAAATAATCCTATTAAAAGCAAGTCTAAGCTGGGAACTTAATTTTAAGAACTTCGGAAGGTCAGGTCTTTCATATTGTAATCTTTATTTCTAATTAATATTCAATATTAATATTATGAAGTTACATTTTTTTTTGCTGGAATATTTCATCATTTCGTAGTCCAATAATTTGTTTTCATTTTTCCACGTTCAATAAAAAATATATGTGTTTAAATATATCAATCAATTTATTCTATTATACTTATATAAGTTCTTATTTATTTGTTTTTATCAAACAATTATGTTTGTGAATGATAATTTTTGCCTGATTTGGAATGCAACTACAAGACTGAAACGAAAACAAAAAAAAAAAAGCTCTTTTTCGACTACTTCACCATTAACCATACAGTCGCTTCTATATTCCAATAAATTAAAAGAGGCAATAATCAAACCTATTTGGACGGAGTTGAGCTTAGGGGTTCCACTAAACCATCCTATTCATCTTGTATCCTTACAGCCTGAAATACTTCCAAAAATCCTCAATGCTCCTTATTTTGCCACAAATAAAATCACAAAAACCATAACGCTACTGATTTGGTTCAAAACAGTAACCTATCCTTTTTTTAAAGTAAACTCCTTAACCACTCAAACCCATAAGCCTCTCAACTTGCTTCCGTCCCTCTGAGCCGTCTGAAAATAAGATATTACCGGATCTTCAAGTACAAAACTTTTAAAGTAACCATTAATTAACCAGCCGTTATGATACTATAACCATTATTTTCACATTTACTTTATGTATTTATTTATGTATATTATTCTTTGATTTTCTGTAAGTATGGGATGGATGTGTACAAAATTAAACCTTTATTTAATATCACGTGATAGATTTTAATATTTGTTAAAAAAAAACAAAAAAACTTAAATATAAAATATTCCTAAAAGGATAATTCAAAAAATCATAAACACACATTTTACTTGTTTATCGCTCTAAATTATTTCTCTATATTGTTTTATTATTTTTGGTATTCGAACGTAACTTAAAACAGATGAAAACAAATTATCTTGTGTGCTGTGTTTACATTTATTCTTTGTTGTATATATACTGTGCCACATGTATACATAAGTAGGTGACGAGACCAGCTCTCCCATTGTATAGGGGCTCTACCTAGAGATAAATAAATAAATATGAAAAACATTCTGTCCGTGTTAACTAGTTCAGAACTATCGAAACAAACATTCTTCACAGGACTATTCCTGTTTCTCCTTATTGTTAAGAAGATTAATAAGAAAACAAGATTTTTTTTTACTTGGGCGCCAAAATCTAATCGTTTCAAATTGACGTGGATTGTAACTGAATGAAACTACTTTGCGATTGCCGGTCCATAGACTTATTAAGTTTACGTAACGGAGCAAACGATAGAGGCGCAGCTTGCGAGGGGTAAGAGAAGTGGGTTAGTGGGGAGGGCATGTGCGGCCTACAGCAGATGCACCAAACCCCCCAACCCAGGGGTCTTTTCTTGGTCAACAGAAACGTCCGACACTTAAATCGATCGCAAGCTGCCAACCTAACCATTCCATGTTTCCCTTTATGCGTATCAACTGCTACCAGCTGGTTATCCAGATAGATGCTCCTCCTGGTCTATCATCATCGGAGGATCCAAGATAGGGGGAGGATGATCTGGCGCGGGATTTGATAGGAGTATTGGAGAGGAATCGGGCTCAGATAAATATTAATATAAATAAGCTTCAAAATGACAGAAACAATGTTATATGTATTGTTCTCATTAAAATAAATAAACAAATGGATGATAAGATTGTTAGTTTAGGCTTTTGTATGTTTACTAGATAAACGCTCTAAGATGCCAACTAATTACAAAAAACTCATTTACATGACATTGATTAGGCCTAATTGGACCTACGGAGATGTGATTTGGGGTTCCACTAAACCATCTAATTCATCTCGTATCTAATCCTTCCAATTCAAAATGCGTCGAAAAATCTTTAATAATTAAAAATGACGTATCGATTGCATGGAAGAATGAAGAGAGAAGGATTGTAAGGATTGGTTACGATAGGATCGGTGTTATATGGAGGACCGAAGTTCAAGTAGGTCTAACCACGGTCATGTAGAACAGTATTTTTTTATTATGAAAAAAAAAACGAAAAACACCTTTAAACTAGTAAAAATTTGACGATGGAAATAATAATAGTTTACAATGGCATCGGATTCAAAGCACCTGAATAAATAATGTTTAAAATTGTACAGTTACTTGAAATCTGAGACAAATTACTGGTCTTCGTTTCAGACTATATCAACATTTACTAAAAGAACGCTCCAAACTTCCGATTAATTACAAAATACTCATTTACATGACAATAAGTTGACTTGAACACACGGAGTCGAGTTTGGGACTTGACAAAACAACAAATTCCTCACGCATCCAATCCTAAAAATATCAACCCTTATTCTAGAATCTTTAATACAATTTATTATTACAGAGATAAACTTATCTATAATCACGTATAACGTCCCATTTGTAGCTTATTTAACACAAATTATATACTTATCCTTCCATATTATACTCCGTTCTTACTCAAACCTGCTTGTTTTCTCATTTTGTTCGAAGTAATCCTCTGAAGCTTTCGAAAAAAAGGTGGTCGTGGGGCCTTCTAATGTAAAACTCTTATTGGAGTTCTAACAATTTAAAATTTCTTCATAAGCCAACGGGTTCATTCTAACCATTTACTAATATTTACAAATTACAAACCTTTATTTACAGATTACTGATATTATTTTTACATGTTTCTGATTATCACGTCAGATATTTACAGCTATAAATAGGTTTTGCATGTTTAATCATTTTGTTTTATTATAAGAAAAAAACAACAAGAAAACGAATAAAAATAATTAAACTTAGATAAAGTTTTAGTTTTGAATTGCAGGAAGTCCTAATTCGTTGTTATTTTTGTATAATAAGAGTAGTAATGATCCTCACATATAAGTTTTGTATACTTTTCAGTTTCCTATATTTGCAGTATGTAAGAACTTCACACGGTCAAGACATAGGTGATTATTGCTTGTGGATTTATACAGTATGGGCTTATTTTTAGGGCTTCGATAGGGTTTTTTTTTTGTGAAAATAAGAACATTTTCAACATAATTATTAGTTATATCTGCTTTCCGATTAATGTGGTCTGAGAAAGTAAGGGATCTATCTTAAGTTCAACCGAGGTATTATGATTTTTAGAATAAGGACATTGTACAGAGTTTAAGATGAGTTGCTTGTCCATCTTATTTTTATATCTATTTATTTCTTCTTATTTATTTGATTTTTAATTTCCAATTTTTGACAGTTTTAATCAACTTTTTTTTAACTTGCTGCAACCTGTTTACCATTCTGTCTATACAAAATGAAGATGTATATATAAAGTCATCGATGTAAGAGATTGAGGTTACGACACTAGATTTCATGGATTCAGTTTTCATTTCTTCATTTTATATTTCAACGGCTAATCTTCCAAAGAATGTATTACAGACGATAGGTCCCAATGCCTCGTAGGATTTCTTTTCAGGCGGTGAACTATGTGGGGGTAATAACAGAGAAGGGTACCTGCTGGTAATGTTAGCTATTCATGAGAAAGCTAGTTGGCACATGTGGGTGCCCTTATGTCACCGTTTCTATCTAAATTTTCACCTCTGATACCCCGGCCCCGAGCACCTGGCACTAGTGATCCTGGATCTTTTGTCAGATAGAAAAAAAAAAGAACATTATGTGAAGTGGATTTTCGCAATCTGGATCGCGTTCATATAAGGAAACAATCTTATCTCAATCTATATATCCAATTTCTAAAAAAAAAATGTGTCTTTAAAAACCAACTAGCACCATCCCCACCACGCTGATGTGTTATCAGTAAATAATGATCCTTTATTGCATCTCAATCACTCCAATCTCATGTCACAAACCTTCTTCTGGACAAACGACTTACTTGGAATGCTCATGCGAGACTTAATAGTCAAGAAACTGCTCGTCGTTTTCGACTATTTCAACATTTACTAGACACGCGTTCAAAGCTCCCAATTAATTACAAAAGATTTTTTTACATTACAGTAATTAGACTTATTAGAAAATACGGAGTTGAGCTTTGGGGCTCCATTAAACCATCCAATTCATTTCGTATCCAATCCTTACAATGCAAAATCCCTAGAAAAATTCTCAATGCTCCTTACTCTGTAACCAATAAACTTATCCATAAAGATCTTAATGTTCCATATGTTATTGTTATACCCCAAACCAGATACTTATCCTTTCAAAGAAAAATCCATAATCATTCAAATCCAGTAGTATCACAACTTGCTTCACATTCTATTCCAGATAACTCTAAGATACGTCTGAAAAGAAGATGGCCTCGGGGCCTTTTGATGTAGTACTTTATTTTATAGAACTTTATAAGTGCTACCAATAGGTACTTGCTTTACAAGTAATTGACAAATCATCTTTAGCATTATCATCACATTGACATTTCAATAAATAGCTAAAATCTAGGACTAAGAGTCATAGTAACTTCTATATGAATATCAGTTAATTTTCAATGTATGGATAAAGTTGTACAGTTCATGAGTGTGTTACTATTGATTGCTGTAAAAATAAAAAATAAACCAACTCCAGAAAATATCTCAGAATCTGTCCTGAGATGTGTCGTAGACACACTATGCTTTTTATAAACAGGACGTTAGATTTAGGATTACACGTGAATTTCTAAGAAACAAAAATGATGGATTATTTTATAATATACAACGAAGGAATCATTGGGATCATATAGAATATTTAGTTAGATATTTGATATAACCTTGTCATAACGAAGCTGTTTAAGAACAATTAAGACAATTGTCTCGATTCCATCAATTGTAATCCAGGCATACATTTAGCACCTTTTTGCGCAATCCATCTAATTAGCCTGCCTGGCAAACAACAATACCTTAGTACAAAGTAAAGAAAGCTGCCGCTCTGTAAGCAATCACATTCCGGGATATTTGTACAGTCGCAAGAAAAGGCAATCGTCAATACTCCTCTCACGGCAAACAAGCTGCGGAATAATAAGAAAATTGATGAATATAATTCTAATTAGGATGTCGAAACATTACGTTATACTGAACCATATACTCTACGGATCACGTAGCCCAAGAAATTGGGTATGGCAATGAAATCGTAAACCCGGTCTCACCTGAGGAAAGCATGATGATATAAAATGGTAAATAAAATTAGGATTGATGAAAATTTTGACACTCCCAATGGAATTTTAGAATTATCAGCAGTTCTAAAAATTCTAAAAACACGTTGATTCTTACGTAAGGAGGCAAAATGAGGGCTAATACTTTAGGTTTTTCTTATACTAGAAACATATTTAAAATGGGACTACTGGAAGTATTTATCTTGTCATGTAAACAAAGATCTGGATTAGTTTTGAACGATTTTACTATTTCTAATGATTTGTAAATATCCTATCTTAGACTATTTTGTACGTTCACTGCCAAGCCTTTGTTGAATGCTTATTTTCATTTAAATGGATAGTGAAGTTGGAATTCCGCGCCTTATTATTGTATGCCCTCATATATTATTTTAATCTGTAATTTACTGATTTGGATTTTGACACTAGTGACGATTACTGTGGGCCCATTAAATTTATTTATTTTTCTCGCTCTTTATTATTACTATTTTTTATACTTTTATTTTCTGATTTATTTTATACTAATATTTACTGTATTTTGTATGGTTGAAGGATTTTGTTTTGTTAATTAATTTAATCGAACATATTGTATGAATGGATTCTTTGTCATTATTATTATTATTCATTGACCTATAGAGAGCTTGTAATATTTATGCAATAAAACAATAGTTATTAAAAAAAAAAAAAATTACTGATCGTCCAGTTTTTCACTTATATTTAGCTTCACAGTTCACATTTTGGTTTATATAGACCACTTTTTGGAAAGGGTCTATTCTTTATTTAGGTGGAGGGAAATAAGATTACAATTATTTATCTACTTTAAATCCGTAAGACAGTTATTAGACCCATTTGGACATACAGAGTTGAGCATTTAGGCACAACTAAACCATCCAATTCTTCTCGAATCCAATCCTTACAATATAAAAACCTTCGAAAAATCCTCAATGCATAGTTTGTCAGAAATTAACTTATCCATAAAGACCTAAATGTTCCATATGTTGCTGATTTAGCGCAAACCAGATACCAATCCTTCCATTGAAAATTCCTCTCGAACCCATTACTATCCCAACTTGCTTCACATTCGATTCCTGGTAACCCACCGAGGCGTCTAAAAAGAATAAGAAAGACAAGAGACCTTCTAGTTAAGTGCTACTGTTGAGTAGTTCTTCACGAGTGGTTTACCTGACATTATAATAATTTTCCTCAAATTTTCTTGATGTATATTGTATACGGTTGTAAATATCAATAAATAGTTTTTTAAAAAATCTGTAAGTGTTGGGATCAAATAGTATATACCCAACTATCTAATTTCCTCTTTCGTCTCTTGGTACTCAGCCCATTCCATGCCCTGATTTAGAAGCCCTTCCATTATTTTGCATACTTAAGTGAGTATCAACAATTGAAAATTGAAAAGCTGCACGAATAAAGAAATCTAACGCGCAGTCCGTTTCCCTTAAACAAACATTATCTAATGTAAGGGTTACTTATATATTTTTGACATCAGTGACTTCTTGAAGAGAGTTTGCTGTATTTTAAAAATATATGATGTATCGTCCATCATTCTGGGACAACTGCTGTCCACTTCCGAGAAGGCCCTCCAGATGACAAGAGCATCGGAAGCTGTTTGGACGACACTCGACGACAGAGAAAGTGGATAAGTGGAAGAGCGATCGTCGATCTGAATGGAGTTAAAGGTGCCCCAGGTACCAGGGCATCGACATCCCTCCACTTCCTACACGCTCATTCATGTAATACCGCCTACATCTGCTCGCCCCATTGCCTTTTTTCCATGCCTTCTTTCTCGGAGCATATGCTCCATTAGCCGCTCTTCTAGTTGCTGGCCGCTGTTTGGAAACTTGGGTAACTGTTGCCCTGTGCCATTGTGTGGTTCCGCAGTCATTGCTACTCCCATTTCGGGGTAGTTAGGTCAGCGGGTAGGCACCGGAACCAATATATTATCGACACTGCTTATTTTCCTATTTCCAGCGAACTAAAAGTATATGGGACCCAAATAACCCTTTGTCGAGCCCCTGTAATAGATTTGCATACATATATAAATTAAAAAAAGAATCGATGATCCAAAATCGATTCCTAGTAACTGATCGATACCGCGACATTGAAGATTCATTTCATGTTCTAGATCGACACTGCTTGATGCAGAATTTAAAGCAATTCTCTTAAAAAATCAAGCATTACTTCAACAAGCAAAACGTCGGATTGTTGAGATATGTATGCACTATTGGAAAACGATAGGATAACGTTTTCAAACCGCCGAAGCTGAAGCCATAAAAAAAATGAATATAGCTAGAAAATAGCACCATCTAATCAAACTTTTTTTGTTATACTTAGAGGATTTTTAATATCATAGAATAAAGATTATTTATTATTTATTTATATATAATTTATTTATTTATTTATTTAATTTATTTATATATTATTTATTATTTATTATTTATTATTTATAGAAGTTCCTCCTCGTTTTAGCCTATCTGCAGTGTTAAGTGAAAAGTTTTGAATTTAAATTTGAATTTAAAGTTGAGTGTAACATTAAATTGAAATTAACCTGTACATTATATATTGTAGATAATGAATACTATTCGCTGGTTTACTAGTTTGTTTCTTGAACAATAATGATTTCTTGAAAATCGACTTATTTTTCCATTCTGCAATATTCTTTAAATTTTGACTATTGGTACAGTTTCTGCTAAGAAGCCATCTGCTTCCCTCTTTCCGAGCGGGCCCAACTCAAAACGCACAAGGACTATTAATTTGTCGGTGGCTGGCGTGACATTTGTCGTGGGTGTAATCCCCCGCTGAATGCCACTACGTGCTTCCGCAAAGAGGAAGCAGTATTTCTTAGAAGTTAGCGTCTAAGCAGGTGAGGGTGGAACAGCAATGATTGTTCCGTGTCAGCAACTTATTTACAACCGCCCATTGTTTGCCGCAATTTGTCACTCGGCAGGCCAGAGGTCGAAGTGCTCATTGTGGGCAAGTGACCAGCTGGACAGAGGCCTCACAATACTCTGTAATTTACACAACAGCGTAGAGATCCGAAAGGAGGCAGTGTCCTTATCCGAGATAGTCCAAGAGCCGAGGCCAAATTTCGCGACTTATTTGAAGAAAAATTTTAGACATACAGCCATAAAATGTCCACCCTCAGCAATCAATTTGCACTTGTCTGCCAACTCAAAGCGGGGGCGTTTCAAAATGGCGACCACCGAAAGGGGGTAGCAAATATCAAAATAGAATATTATTTGAAGATGATTTATTTAAAGCAAACAAGAAACTGCAAACCCCCTAGGTGCCAAAAAACGCTGTCTGCCAAAATTTGGAGGGGGCGTCGCACCGGCAGACAGAATTCAAAATCCTCGTTTTTTGAGTCCAAAAGTGGACCATTTGAAGACGATTTATTTCAAGCACACAAGAAACTGCATGCTCACTAGATAAAAATAAACGTTGTCTGCCAAAATTTGGAGGGGGCGTCGCACCGGCAGACAAAATTCAAAATCCGCGTTTTTTTCAGTCCAAAAGTGGACAATTTGAAGACGATTTATTTGAAGCACACAAGAAACTGCATACTTCCTAGATGACAAAAAACGTTGTCTGCCAAAATTAGGAGGGGGCTAAGCACCGGCAGACAGAATTTAAAATCCGCGTTTTTTTCAGTCCAAAAGTGGACAACTTGAAGACGATTTATTTGAAGCACACAAGAAACTGCATACTCCATAGATGACAAAAAACGTTGTCTGCCAAAATTTGGAGGGGGCTAAGCACTGACAGACAAAATTCAAAACCCTTGTGAAGGCGTCACACCGGCTGACATTGTTCAAAACTCACATTCTTTTCGTCCAACAGTGAACTTTTTGAACATGATTTCCTTTTTTATTTGATTTATAAGTAGTTTTTCTCTAGAATAATTTAAGGAAATTATATTATGTTGCTTCCTACGTAAGTTACAATATAATTATTTTAATATAAAATAATCTTGTTTAAAAATTTTAATGTTAAAAATACCAATTAATACATATAAACAGTAATAATATAAATAACGGCGATATAATTAAAAAATGAATAATATTTCAACTTATAAAGTTATGAAATATGTACTATCCTGGAACAAAAATACGTGAAAAACATGTAGTTCTTCGTAAACGTATGTTCTTGGAAAATCGAATGTTCTTAGTCGTTTGATCGAATAACTCGGAAACCGTTCCTGTTAGTATATTTTGAGCTATGTACATTATAAAGCAAATCAAATTTGCAAGAAATTTGGCACTATTCATTTATTTTTCTCTCATCTTTAGTTTTCAAACGGTTCGGCCACCAATGATTGGCTAACTTGTAGTAAGTAAGTGGCTAAATTTCCTACCATACTACATATATGAAATTTATGTAATGTCATCTAAAATACCCACGCCAGAATTTTTTGGTACATTTTTCGTTAAACCCTTAAAACTATTCGTTCGATCCAAAATTTATTTTTCTCAACTGATAGACGTCTAAATTTTCAATCAGGCAATATTAAATTGATATAAAGTCATGTAAAATACCAATTTCAGCACATCAAAACCTTGTACTGGTGTGAAATCCAAGTTTTTTTAGTACATTTTTCGTTAAACCCTTAAAACTATTCTTCCGATCCAATATTTATTTTTTTCAACTAATAGCTGACTAAATTTCCAATCAGACCCATACATTAAATTGATATAAAGTCACGTAAAATACCAATGCCAGCACTCCAAAACCTTGTACTGTTGTGAAATCCAAGTTTTTTGGCACATTTTTCGTTATTACCCGAAAACTATTCTTCCGATCCAATATTTATTTTTCTCAACTAATAGCTGAATAAATTTCCAATCAGACCCATATATTAAATTGATATAAATTCATGTAAAATACTAATGCCAGGACACCAAAACCTCGTACTGTTGTAAAATCCAAGTTTTTGGCACATTTTTCGTTATAACCCCAAAACTATTCTTCCGATCCAATATTTTTTTTTCTCAACTGATAGCTGACTATATTTTCAAATCAGACCCATATATTAAACTGATATAAAGTCACGTAAAATACCATTGCCAGCACACCAAAACCTCGTGCTGTTTTAGAAATCCAAGTTTTTTGGCACATTTTTCGTTATTACCCGAAAACTATTCTTCCGATCCAATATTTATTTTTTTCAACTATTAGCTGACTAAATTTCCAATCAGACCCATATAATTAATTGATATAAAGTCACGTAAAATACCAATGCCAGCACACCAAAAACTCGTGCTGTTGTGAAATCCAAGTTTTTTGGCACATTTTTCGGTATTACCCCAAAACTATTCTTCCGATCCAATATTTATTTTTTTCAACTAATAGCTGACTAAATTTCCAATCAGACCCATACATTAAATTGATATAAAGTCACGTAAAATACCAATGCCAGCACTCCAAAACCTTGTACTGTTGTGAAATCCAAGTTTTTTGGCACATTTTTCGTTATTACCCGAAAACTATTCTTCCGATCCAATATTTATTTTTCTCAACTAATAGCTGAATAAATTTCCAATCAGACCCATATATTAAATTGATATAAAGTCATGTAAAATACTAATGCCAGGACACCAAAACCTCGTACTGTTGTAAAATCCAAGTTTTTGGCACATTTTTCGTTATAACCCCAAAACTATTCTTCCGATCCAATATTTTTTTTTTCTCAACTGATAGCTGACTATATTTTCAATCAGACCCATATATTAAACTGATATAAAGTCACGTAAAATACCATTGCCAGCACACCAAAACCTCGTGCTGTTTTAGAAATCCAAGTTTTTTGGCACATTTTTCGTTATTACCCGAAAACTATTCTTCCGATCCAATATTTTTTTTTTTCAACTATTAGCTGACTAAATTTCCAATCAGACCCATATAATTAATTGATATAAAGTCACGTAAAATACCAATGCCAGCACACCAAAAACTCGTGCTGTTGTGAAATCCAAGTTTTTTGGCACATTTTTCGGTATTACCCCAAAACTATTCTTCCGACCCAATATTTATTTTTCTCAACTATTAGCTGACTAAATTTCCAATCAGACCCATATAATTAATTGATATAAAGTCACGTAAAATACCAATGCCAGCACACCAAAATCTCGTGCTGTTGTGAAATCCAAGTTTTTTGGCACATTTTTCGGTATTACCCCAAAACTATTCTTCCGATCCAATATTTATTTTTCTCAACTTTTAGCTGACTAAATTTCCAATCAGACCCATATAATTAATTGATATAAAGTCACGTAAAATACCAATGCCAGCACACCAAAACCTTGTACTGTTATGAAATTCAAGTTTTTTGACACATTTTTCGGTATTACCCCAAAACTATTCTTCCGATCCAAAATTTTTTTTTCTCAACTGATAGCTGACTATATTTTCAATCAGACCCATATATTAAATTGATATAAAGTCACGTAAAATACCAATTCCAGCACATTAAAACCTCGTAATGTTGTGAAATCCAAGTTTTTTGGCACGTTTTTCGCTATAACCCCCAAACTATTTGTTTTATCCAAAAATTTTTTTTTCAATGAAAGTTTACTAAATTTACAATCAAATCAAATTATATAATGATGAATGAATCCCGCAAAATACCCACGCCAGCCCACTGTAACATGTAAAATTGTTATGTTTTTACCAAAACATACACATATAGCCTGCTGGCATGGATTTCAACTAAATATTCATGTATAAAATGTGATATCAAATTTAGTCAACTTTCAGTTGAAAAAAGTAAATTTTGGTTTAGACAAATTGTTTTGAACTAATATCGAAAAATAATCTAAATAATTTGTATTTAACAACAGAACTTGTTTTTAGCATGCTGGCACGCGTATTTTACAGAGCTTGATCAAAGTTTTATGTATGGGGTCTGATTGCAAATTTAGTCAGCTATCAGTTGAGAAAAATAAATTTTGGATTGGACGAGTAGTTTTGGGGTTATAATGAAAAATGTACCAAAAAACTTGGATTTTACAACAGTTCGGGGTTTTAGCGTGCTGGCATGGGTATTTTAAATAACTTTATATACATTATATAGATAAATTATATTATATTACACAAATAAATTTTATGTATAATGTCTAAAAGGAAATTTTCATCAGTTGAAAAAAATAAATTTTGGATTAGAGTTATAACCGACAACGGAAAAGTACCAACTGCTTCTTTTCACGAAGAAGTGCGACTTATATGAAGTTAGTCAATCTTTGGTGGCCAAACCGCTCTAAAACTATTGATCTGAGAACAAAATGACTATTACAAAATTTGTTGCAAAGTTGATTTGCTTGAATAACATATAATAAATAGAACACAAAAATATACTAAAAGTAACGATTTCCGAACTTCTAAGAAATACTATTTTCAACTCCTTTCCCCCACTGTCATTTTTGCGGCACTCACCTTTATTGGAAAATTTATAAATTTTCATTCATAACAGTGGACAGGTACACCCATGCATTACAAAAAAGGGGTGAAATAATTCGGTATGTTTTTCTATCGGGCTCTTGGTCTATCATTTTACAAATCAATTAACTAGACTACTATACAAGTTTTATACGAATTTTGGTCCAGGATAGTACATATTTGATAACTTTATAAGTTGAAATATTATTCTTTTTTAATTATGTGGCCGGTATTTATATTATTACTGTTCATATATATTAATTGGTATTTTTTACATTAAAATTTTTAAACAAGATTATTTTATATTAAAATAATTTTATTGTAACATACGTAGAAATCAATATAATATAATTTCCTCAAATCATTCTAAAGAAAAACTACTTATAAATCAAATAAAAAAGGAAATCATGTTCAAAAAGTTCACTGTTGGACGAAAAGGATGTGAGTTTTGAACAATGTCAGCCGGTGTGACGCCTTCACAAGGATTTAGAATTTTGTCTGCCGGTGCTTAGCCCCCTCCAAATTTTGGCAGACAACGTTTTTTGTCATCTAGGGAGTATGCAGTTTCTTGTGTGCTTCAAATAAATCGTCTTCAAATTTTCAACTTTTGGATTGAAAAAAAAACGCGGATTTTGAATTTTGTCTGCCGGTGCTTAGCCCCCTCCAAATTTTGGCAGACAACGTTTTTTGACATCTAGGAAGTATGCAGTTTCTTGTGTGCTTCAAATAAATCGTCTTCAAATTGTCAACTTTTGGACTGAAAAACGCGGATTTTGAATTTTGTCTGCCGGTGCGACGCCCCCTCCAAATTTTGGCAGACAACGTTTATTTTTATCTAGTGAGCATGCAGTTTCTTGTATGCTTGAAATAAATCGTCTTCAAATGGTCCACTTTTGGACTGAAAAAACGCTGATTTTGAATTTTGTCTGCCGGTGCGACGCCCCCTCCAAATTTTGGCAGACAACGTTTTTTTGTCACCTAGGGGGTTTGCAGTTTCTTGTTTGCTTTAAATAAATCATCTTTAAATAATACCATATTTTGATATTTGTTACCCCCTTTCGGAGGTCGCCATTTTGAAACGCCCCCGCTTTGAGTTGGCAGACAAGTGCAAATTGATTGCTGAGGGTGGACTTTTAATGGCTGTATGTCTAAAAGTTTTCTTCAAATAAGTCATGAAATTTGGCCTCGGCTCTTGGACTAAGAGGATGTCTCAACTTGTCCAGTTGCTGTCGGAATGTTCCGAATAGAGACGCACTGAGTGATTCGTAAAACTAGAATTTTTTTGTTAAGTACTAAGTCTTAGAAATTTGATCAGCATTATAATTTTATAGAAAGAAAACGTGAAATATTATAAATACTGGTAAAAGTAAACAATAATATTCGAAACTGCTCCGGTTGTAAAAATTAATTAATAATTAGTAATATTGAGGGGTGTATCTAGTCTCTATTTATATTACTATAAAAAAAATTAAAATGAAAACTTGGCATTAATTCATCATAATATTTATTTTAGATTCATTTTAAGAGTTTCTTATTTGTTGTAGGAATAGAAACTTTCTTTCTTTTTGTAATAGATTATCGAACTTAAAAATTAATTCGACATATGCAATACTGAATAAAGAACTAACGTAACCTACTATTTTTTTTAAATCACAGTTTAGGTTTAGTATCATAATTAAAAAATATTAATTCTTAATTGAAATGTAATATATAGGTTAGATCACGCAAACGAAACTACTATTTCAGCAATTTACATACGTTTTATTTACAATCACATGAGAGATATTATTTTGTTACATATATAAGTCAAGAAACAATATATATTTTTCGACATGATTAAATTCTAAAGTTCACAATAAACTAAGTTAAGTAAATTGCTGAGTTTTGCTTTATTATTTTTTTTTTTTAAATACTCTGTTACAAACCCGTTTGCAGAAGAAAAATACAAAATAAACAAAACCCGTAGCTACACGTATTTTTTTTTTTCCCAAGCCCCTGTTGGTTTATTTTGCATGTGTTTATTTTATTATTGGAATTACTGTGAGGTTTGGTCTTTTACTGTACTAGGTACATTGTAAGACCTGCAGAAAGTTTGTGGGATCATGGAGTGAGGGTTGTGCTACACGTACAGACGGCTAAAAAGCTATAAGCGAAGCATCTTGATCATTGCCGATGTCACCCGAATTCTAACCGAATGATCGGCTTGGCCGACCAATCTGCCCTTCTCTACTCATTTAATGTCTTTAATTTGGCCAAGTTGATTATTTTTTTTTAAGTGGGATTTTATGTCAATTATCGGAACGTTCAATTAACGGAAATTTTTTTTTATTAAATTGATCATATAAATACTTTTTTGTATTGTAAAAATCATTTTTTATTTAAAAATTAAATAAAATGAAAAACAAAATTATTTTTTTCATGTCTATATGGGAATCACTATTCATTCCTCAGAAACTCCAAAAAATAAACTTCTATACATACCTACATTTTTGTTTTCTGAGAGCTGTACACTTAATTAGACAATTTCATTCTTAATATTGTTAAAACATGTATGTAAGGTTTGCAAGACCGATCTGAGAAATAAAATTAATAAATAAAATATATATAGTAATCAATAAAGATGTCAAAAAATATTTTTAAAAGACACGCTTGGACAGAAGTGAGAGAGATTGAGGCAATTACGGGGGCAGATTGAGTTAGCTACTGCCGCAATTGACCTTAGAGACCGGATTCGGCCCGTATCAACAAACAACCGGACCCCTTAGCTCAGATTGCGCTCGTCCGACAACACTTCTCTATTAGCTAGTCGCTACAGCCTCTCGAAACTATCGACTATCGATAACACCCCAACAAATTTCTTAAAAAAATCATTAAATTTTATTTTCCGAGAGCTAAAATACACCGAAACGGCGAACGAAATATGTTATGAGAAGTTCCCCGATACCCGATATCAATAAAGAATACCTTCCAAGTTTCGATTGCGACCGTTAAAATGGAAAATGTATAACTTTATCACTGTGAAATTATAATGAGGCCACAAAAGTTCCTTCCTAGGGAAGAACTTTGTAAATGTTTTAGGCAGTTACATTTTTAATATATTTAATCTTGCACTCGATAAAAATGAAGTTTTTATGAAGCGATTTGGACGAAGATCTCGAATCTATGCGATCAACGGTCAATAAATTCGTACCGTTTATTTTTTTATTTGTCAACTTTTTATTGATATTTACAGCTGAATACATTATATACAACAAGTAAATAAGATGAAAATTATTACAATGACATGTTAGTAACTTGTAAAGAACAACTTAGAATGGAGTGTGAGGCAAGTTAGGACACTAGTGGATTCGAGTAACTATTGAATTTACTATGAAAGGATAAGTATCCGGTTCGGGACCAATCAGCAACATTTGGAACATTAAGATCTTTATGGATTTTGTTTGTAGCTTCATAATTGAGGATTTTACAAAGGATTTTGAAGTGTAAGGTTGATACGAGAAGAATTGAAAGGTTTAGTGGAGCCCTTAAGCTCAACTCCGTATGTCCAAATGGTTCTAATTACTGTCATGTAAATAAGTCTTTTGTTGAGTATTGTGAGCTTTAAACGCTTGTTTAGTTAATATTTGGGGCGATGGAATAATTTAAAAACAAAATAAAAATGCCTCAAAATGCCTTCATCTTTTGCGTTAGTGATTAAATAATTATTCTAACCATGATATGGGCTTCGTTTCCAAATTCTGAAAAAAAAAAAACATTAGAAAAATGTGTGCCCAAAAATCTCCAGACGTTTTTCCCTAAACATTTCAACTCACAGCCCCTTAAAGGTCAGAAGTAATACGCTCAATTAAGTGAAAAACGTTTTAATATTTTTTAAATGAATACGAACTTATCATTGCATTTTTTTCTGGGTTTTGTTAAATTTTATTTTAGATACCATGTTATTTACACTGTCATTTACGTTTATGGTCAGAAAAAAATTTAGTAAATAAAATCAATAAAATTATTTCTTTTGTTATTGTTTGTAAAAATATGATTCATGGGCCTTTAGTTGTGAGCACTGATAATACAGTCTATTAGCCGCAAAAGTTTCTTTATTGTCTCTGTCCATCTGGGTTAGTAACTCACCAATTAAAATTAAAAATAGGATTTCAAATTATGTTTTCACGTAATCTTCAAGCTTCTTGTTAGTGCAATATTATCTAGATTAAAAATTACTGCTATGCGTGAAAATATTTAATAAACAATCCTAATTTTCATACTACAATACACGATTCTTTTCGATGAACAAATAAAACTCCCATTACTTAGTTATCTGAATTATTTACTTATGAGGGCGGGAAAAGCCGCGACGTTGAGGCTAGTAAATAGTTTTTTAAAAAATAAATAAAATACCAAAGACGTTTTAATTGAAATTTTTGTTATGGAGTGTAAGGAAGTAGACCCAGTTCTAAGACTATTTTCGAACGCTGACGTCTTACCTCAGAATCAATCGGTGAAGAACTATTGGCGAAAAGACAGTTAATGGATGAGGTTAATTGGGAGATAATGGCGGAGAATGGAAGGGTGGCCGGGTGCTACATCTATTTGTTGAAGATATGCCATGAAGGGTTGGGGCCAGGTGTGCCCTCCTGATAAGGCGCCCATCTGCTCGCGACCCTCCACATCTGCCAAGAACTCCAGCCACCAAAGAGTTGCAAATGCTGTTTACACCGCGATGTCGGATGGGGTCAGCTAGGTGTAGAGAAGTAGAGAGTGGCATGTGCTCCTGCGGAGGAAGTAAAGGGTGTGATTTTATTTAAGGATTCGGATGTTGACTTTGGGTGATGAGTTTCAGAAGTTGGTCTCAACGGAGATGAGAAAGCATGAATAGCCTGAAATATTGTTTGGTTCTGATATTTGTTTCTATTTTAAGTAAACGTAACAGTCGTCATATTTATATTAGTTATTTATTGAAATTTACAACTGTATATACAATATAAAAAATATAATACATCAAGTAAGTGTGATGATAATGATACATATGACACGTCACTAATAAAGGTTCTATATAATGAAGTACTATATTAGAAGGTTCCGAGGCCATCTTCTTTTCAGGCACCTCGGAGGGTTATCTGAATCGAGAAGCAAGTTGTGATACTAATGGATTAAAAGGATAGATATCTAAGGTTTGAGCTAAGTCGGAAACGTAAGGTATATTAAGATCTTTGTGGATAAGTTTGTGACAAAGAAGGAGCATTTAGGATTTTTCTAAGGATTTTGGATTGTTAGGATTGGATACGAGATGAATTGGATGGTTTAGTGGAGCCCCAAAGCTCAACTCCGTATGTCCAAATAGGTCTAGTTACTGTTATGTAAATGAGTCTTTTGTAATTAATTGGAAGAATGTTTCTTGTCGTTTTAGTGAGATATATATTTAAAAAAAAAAAAAAATTAAATATACTTATATCTCCCACCCCCTTAATAAAAAAAAACCTAAAAATAAAATCAGATCCGATCATCTTTTATTATGATACTTCAAACCAACCGAACATTCGAGACACGATTAACACCGTCATTGATCTATGATCTATAAACATTTTTCTTGGATACGTTCCAACAATTCCTTTTTCTAGGATCTTTTAACTTTTTTTTTATATAGCCATCACTTGGTATTTCTTTTGATTGTATGCTCTTTTAAACAAAATTGGTCTTGTTCTTAATTAATTATTTTTTATTGATTTTTTTAAAATTTCACTAGCTACTTTAAAACCACATTTGCTCTATCTGTAATATTTACCTTTTTCTCACTCAAGGTAGTAAATAGATAGAAGGGGTGCCTTAAGGTAATAATAATCTTTAAAAAAATTTTGTAAGTCATAATATTTTTTGCAGGCTTCGTCTTCAAAATTACATAAAATGTAGCTGTCAATACGTAGAGTCTATTTATGGAAATTCAATTTCTAAAATTTATCACGGGAACCACCATCTTGATAATTGCAGACTTCTGACATTGTGCTATTTGTTTGTTAGGTGGGGCTTAACGTCTCTATGTGTTCCAACTGGGGCAGGAAGGACGGTTTATCCTAAAGGTTGCCAACCTATCCAAGCCGAGACTCATTTCGCGGTAAAAATAAAATCAACCAACCGGGAGTCGAACACACAACCTTACGTGCTCGGGCATCTTGATCTCCGGGGATGATGTTCGTTCATTCAATGCTGAACTGAAGGAATTAAGAAGTTTTAATCTTTTTTATTATCGGTCAGTTGTGAAAAACATATTGAAATATTTTACAATGAATTAAATTTCATTGATTTAAAAGTGTTATTAACTTGATGTTAAGGAAAAAAAAAAATTCCTTAAATGTACATTGTAAACCAGTGCCGTCCAAAACATATTTTTTAAAAAACATTTATACTAGTAGTTGATATTTTTTTTCAGGAGGGGGAAGGAGGTCATATAAACACAAATATTTCTATGCTTAATGTAATGATTGTTTTGTTTACAATTGTTTTAATGTTCAATTGTAATACTCAATTTTCAGTAGCTTCTCATATATTACAGCTATAACTTTTAATAACGATTAAGTTGGTAGTTGTTAATATTTTTAATAAAATAGTTATGATGTTAGTAATAGAACAGGTGAAGTATAATGCTGGCTTTAACAAATCCATAAAATTGCTATATTAGAGTACAATTCTCCTTATTGACCCGATGAAATGTATAAGATTAACTATGACCATACTCCAAACGTGTTGATCGTTAACTTGGAAATTCTTAATCGAGAAAGTGTTTACTGCTCGTTTACCAATATGGCCCCAGACTATGGGCTCGATTATGACAATATTGGTTTAGCGTCCTCAAGGTTGATAACTCCTCATAAGCACCTTTTAATAATTTTAAGCACTCAGCTAAAGAGGTAATCTGCTTTCAGGCTTTTTAAGACGATAGGTGTGACGTTCATTCCATTAGTAGTTGATGATAGGTAATGAAAGACGAATTAGTGGCATGTTTTATCGTCTGATAGAACTCAAGATGTCAAGAGAACGTGAAAATAGATCATCAGCTTAAATGTAAAGTTAAATTAGTTCACATCACACTCCGATGAAAATAAACATAAGTAAATGGCTGAAGGAGTTTCATGAAAGGGATTGTTTTTTTCGGCCCTAAGATAATATGCAGGATATTAAGATAACTTTTGTGCCGACGTTTCGAGCATCACCAGGGAAAAATAATTAATTCGAAATGACTGATAATAACATTTTCACATCAATGACAATCCCCTCAGTATGCATTGGACCAATTAGTCTCAGTTCAATATCTTCCTTTTAAATTGACGGATCCATCTCGAATCTATGAACTAGCCAAACTAGCCAAAACGCTCCTATTATAATTAATATACATAATTTTATTTTAGGAATAAAATAGAATTAAGCATGCCTCTGTTAGGGAATTGAAATAAATTTCGCAATATTATTATTATTTTACTAACAAATATTCATTTTAAAAACAAGCAAGATTATTATTATTTATTTATTTATTGTTATTTACTACTGTACGGAATATGTACATCTAGTAAATATGTAGGAAATTAATTCATACATGCCAAATACTCTCTAAGCAACTAAACATTGGTAGAGCTTCAGTAAACAGTTTTATCTTCAAGTTGAGATCAGTGGATTTGATTGATTATGGGCTTTATTATGAAATGACAGATATCTAGTTCAAATCAGCAACATAGGGTAAAGCAGAAAGTTATTGATTGACACTTTTAAGGAAATATTCGAAAACATTCATATCAAAATTATAGAAATAACTAGAAATATGCTAAGCAAGAAAATTCAAACCAAACTTTATTCCTGGAATGTATTTTACAAGATAGTGACAAAAACTGAGATAAAATAAGTTAATGGCACCCTATGGATATCTTTTAAAATAGGGACAGAATTGAAATTACTTAAACAGTTGAGTTGTAGGATTTAAAATGAATTTTATAATAGGGTGTCAATAACTGCCTGGTTTACCCTATGAATATCAGAATAAGTAGAACCCGAAAGCTCATTTAATTAATTATTTTTATTTGTTAATTTATCAATCTAATATAAAATTTTGATAAAACGAATTAAATAAAAACGCTCATATTAGAATAAATTAATTAACAAATTTAAAATCGTATATTTTTTATTAAACAAAAAAGAGGACAACTGAAAAAAAATTATTGGATATCGAATTGATGAAGGGGATATAAAAATTCAAAGAAATAACACTTGTGAGTATTGGGAATGATGTGAAATAAAAAATAGCTTCAGATGGAATGAATACTGAGAAATAAGGATTTAAATCTGAACCATTCGGAAGAACTTTCTAAAAATAAGTTCACAGCTTAGATTTTCTAGTAATAGGCTTATTTTTTTTTTCTTCTAAGTACTTTTCTTTTATACTTGTTCTTGTTGAGGAAAAAAAATAAAAAATTTAACAAAAATAAAAATATTGATATAGTATTTTTAAACAAAATGAAGACGATATCACAAGATTACGTTGCATGTTGGAGGGATAACGGACATCAGATAGAGGCCCCCCATAGCCGAACCATTAACGATACTGCCATAAATTCACGTACTAGACTGAGGGAACTTGTAAGAAAAAATGCTGGATCTAATGTCGAGACAGGAGGCCAGCATCCTGTAAATCAATTAACAACGTGGCACACTCCGCCACACCTAGACCTTACCGTCTGTTCTTCCAGCTTCAGGCGCCCTGTTGCCCACTAATGAAAAAGGAAAAAAAAAAAAAAAAAAAAAAAAAGATAAACTCCCGTTAGGCAATATCACGGCTTTATAGAGCTAACCTTTCCAGGCCGAACCTCGCGAACATTAGCTTCCCAACCTCCTCGCGTATCCAAACCTGGCATTCTCCGGCAACCCCTTACGGTTCCTTCCACTCCCCCCCTCCCCCCCTTCGCCTTCTTGCTTTTACCATTTGTTGCCTCGACATTCTCAACAGGCTGAGAATATTCAGAGAACAGCCTATTTTTCATCAACTTTGAATATAAAAAATATAATAATTATTTTCATATTAAAAAAAAAAAAAGAGACATTATTTCGAAAATTAATAATTTTTTGAATCCATCATCTCATCATATCAATTGCATAATCCCTTGGTCACAGTCAATCACATAGGCCTACGCCTAAGACAAATCATTGACATTCTCCAAACATATTAATAAAAAATGCAATAGAACTAAAAGTATCTTAAGTAAAATGAAACCATATTTCAATGTACAATCTCATCATATCAGCTAAAAACAAATTTATATTGTATAAATACGACCGATGTTAACATACTCCTCCCCTGCCTGCAGCTTTACCTGCAACTCTAATTATAGGAAATTAGAAGTTATTCAAAACGCATGAAAATAATAAACAACTACCCGATGTACACCAGAATTTCAAACATGCTATCAAACTTAAACCTTCCATCAATAAAACAGTATACTCACGAACAGACATAAAATTTCTTTTCCCTTGCGACAATGTCCGTAAATCCTACCATGCAAAAATAGGAGACAACGACAAGACATCTCTAAATAGATATACCCACAAACTTACTAAACATACATTAACAGACATAACATGACGTAATATATATCGCTTTAAAATAATAAAAATATTATGATTATACTTTATTCTAAGTAAATATCCATAATATATATTTTAAGTTATTGATTGTTATATGTATTTGTAAATATATATTTTTTCTTTTATATCATTAAGATGATCCAACTAGACGGGCGCTTTAGTAGTCAACGACTAGTCAGTGATTAGTCGGCCATTTTATTAATTTCTATTTTTACGTTTAAAAATAGGGTCATTGAAATGAAAAACATTTCTTTTAATGATTATAATTTTTATTTAAGATAAGAAACGAAAGTTTTGGTTTTGTGTCATAATTTAAAAATATTAATTTATAATTGAAATTTAGTATAAATGTTGGGACCCAAAAATGCTATTCCAGCAATAGTTTCTAGTTTCAAACTAATTTGTTTTTCTATGGGCCAACAATGAGGAAAAATTAATATTGTCACGTAGTCCCAGTTTCAATATTTCCTCGTTTCTAGTTTATTATTCCTCTATTATTATTTCGTCTTTTCATCATGTTTTCATTCTACCGACCACTTTGTACCGGTTTTCATATTTGTTGTACATCGGAATCGTTCAAGACGTTGTTTCTGAAGGCATCTTGGTGCTGCTTCTATTGCTTTTACGTTGTGTTTTTCTAAATATCTTTTAATTTCTAGGAACCGTCATTTATTTATTTTTCTGGATATATCTGAAGATTTGTTTTGTCGTCATCCAAAACATGACCTTCCAGACCGTAAGTCGCTGAATACGATCAACATTGTCTTCGTAATCGTAAAAAAAATAGATACATAATTTTTTTTGAGAGATTTAGTTATTGACTGATGCCCTTGAATTTTCATCAGTAAAAAAACCACAGCGCAAAAATATCAGATCAGTAGATATACTAAGCTAACTTTTTATCATTTTTGTCTTCATTGTAAATGAATTTAAAGATTTTTTAAAATCAATCTTTGACAAATTTCAAAGGTCTGTTGAACAATAAATTTTATTTAATTGTTTCTATTTATGAAGAATATATTTATTAATATTGTTCTAGTGATAAAAATATATAATTTTTAATCTTTATCTGTTTTTAAGTTAATTTTCTTTTTCATTTTTTTATGATAAAAATCAAGCGCAATTTGCTGGATAATGTATTTTAGAAGTTTCGGTATCAAGTCTCGCAAAGGAGAAACTACTTCAAAGGAAACTATTCTTAGAAGGCTGGCAACGGACAAAGGAGGTTCAATCCACGTATGAATTTATCCTCTTCCATACCCGTCTATCAATTTTCTATTTGTTCCAGACAATAGATACGAGGGTTAGAAAAAGTTTGTGAAAAATTATGTTAAAAAAAATATAATCCATTAGTTCTGATAAGGCGGAACTTGACTTTATTAATTTAAACCAATATAGCTCCTAAACGGTAGGCTCTAGCGACAAATTTTAATAACGATAAATATTCCCAATAAAATTTTAGTTTTATAATGTATCGGATATGTTAAAAAAATATATTTGTGGTGAATAAAGGGTATGATAATTAAAATGGATACCATACGCCATCGAAAGCACCGAAAAACACATTTTTATTGGTGTCTTTTATTGTGATATATAACACTTTGGTAGCCTCTGATTGGATATTAAAGCAACCAGGAGTGTGATAGGTTTTATTACTTCCTGAAGAGACTTCCAGGGGCAGGTGTTACTCCACCGTTACTTGTCAGAAGAGCCCGGCATTAGTCACATGCGCACGCGCCATTCACGCCTACCTGGCGGTGCAGTCCTCAAAGGTTTGCATAATTCTTTTATCCCATTTAAAGCAGGCAGATGTATTGGATATAACAAATCTCGCGACGAATCCAATGCCATCGATTCGTGACATGAATTTTACATGAAGAACGTAAGAAGGAAGGGATGATAAGACATTAATAAATATGTCAGCATCTCTATAAAAAAAAAAATACCGTTTAGCTTATGCAAGCTTTATTGAAAAATAATAATAATTTATTATTAAAATAAATCTTTAAAAAAAATATAGCAAGCTAAACAAAAGAGGATCTCCGTCTTCACTATCTCAAATCCAAATCCTGACTACATCACACCTGGTATCAATAAAGAGGGTATCTGACCCTTCAATGTATTTTTTTTTAAGGAGGGGGGTGTCATTGAGTGGGTTATTTACCACACATTACTTGGTGTGACCCTTGGGCGAGAATAATTTATCAAGTAATCTCTTACGAGTACTGGGGGTGTCGCGGTACCTAAACATATGAATATTTTTTTCGCTATATAAACTTAAAATTTTAGTTAATATATTTCCAAGCATATATAGAATAGACAAGCGCTAGGAACTCCTAGAATCTTGCTTATCCCTTGTATAAAGTGGTGGGAGCTGAGGTTTTGGTATTTTTACTTACAATTAGTGTAAATTTATATGAATGTTTCTTATTTTTTTAAAAAATTTCTACTGTTTATATTTATTTATTTTTTTGCGTTATAATTTCTTAATTTATATATAAGGGATGGATTTTTACTTTATAGGAATATTATTTATTACACTTAATTGTGACAGATTATTAAAATTTAAAATAGTATTAAATTAATTGAATGTAGTCAATTTTTTTTGAATAATCAAAATTTAATTATTTTTATGAATAGAATTGATTTAATAATAAATTAAAATTAGTTATAGAATAAATGAGTTCAAATTTTTTTCTTATTTTACATGTGATTTTTCTCTAATGAGCGATTTTCTAAAGCTATAAATACTTACACAGAAATACTAGTTTTAATTTTAGTTAAATAAGATAAATAAAATTTGGTCAGTTTTTAAATGATGGATTCAAGCACAGTGCTCTGTTGTCAAATGAAAATTTCAATTATGCAGATCAAATTCTATCAAATTCTATTACAGTAGAAAAAAATATATCAAAAATCAAAACAAAAAAAAACCCATGAATGTCTCAGTAATTGTTTAAATTTGCATAGATTAAAACTACAAGACATAGGATTTTCAAGATAAAGATTGGTAAAAGTTAATCGATTATAAATTGGTTTATAATTCATATATTAATAAGTTTAATTTCATTTTTATATTGATAAATATATACCAAATAATATTTTTTTTTTCTTAAATAATAAATTTAACGTTAATACAATTATTTATATTTACTCTAATTTAAAAGACGGAAATACAATATATATGATGTATTTTTTTTTTTAGATTTAAAAATATCTTGAAAATCTCAGTGCAAGGGAATAAGTGCATACTATAAATTCGATTTTACATTAATACTCAATTAGTATTCAAAACTCGTTCTTACCTTACTGTATTCTGTTCTTTCAATAAGTAGTCCAGTTTCGTTCATATGTCGACAAGTTTTGAAGCTACAAAAATAACTCTTTTTGTTTTCATAAATTTGAAAATATTGTAATTTGATGCATTTAGCCATCCTATATTTATAGATGAAACAATAAAATTTACTGACGTAATAAAATATAAAAGTGCCATTATTAAAAACAAATAATAATTATTTGGAAAAATATTTAACAATTCATATCTATGACCGGTTTCACGGATTCATGGATCTTCTTTCTTCTTAGATATTTTTGAATAGAATTTGATTCAGATGATTGATTTGGAAAAGCATTTAATATTTTTTTTTTTTTTTTTTTAGTTAAGGTGTTTTACTAGCGTTGCCGATCAAATTCCAGACATAAAACACCTGAAACAAGAAGGGTTAATGTTTTTGAAAATGTCTCGATTTATATTAAGGATAAAGAAAGAAAAAAACAAGAAAATAAAAATTCAAAAACAACAAATATCTTTTGGAAAATATAGAATGACTCTACATAAAATTTAAAAAAATTGTTTGCGGTGTTCTTGACAAATGCATCCCAGTATCAATCATCTGAATTCATAGTGAGCGCTTATTATTAAAGATATCAAAATACCCTTTTTATACGAGACGGAATTAGAAGGGAAGGAAAGGGCTCATATTGCTAAAGTAGGGAGGAAAGTGTAGTCCCTTTGAGGACAGCTTGTTTAGACAATAGCTTCTCTTAATAACAAGGCAACCTTTAATAAAGCTAAGCATAGTTCTATTGCTGTCCCCCTCCCCCCCCACTCATCATCCTTCCTTTGCCCCTTTTAATTCCTCGAAGGGTTATCTTCTTGGAATCTTTATACTGCGGTCACTCAATATTTTCTCAGCCTTGTCAAGAGTTGGTATCACCGGATAAATGCTAAGGTTCCACAAACAGACATGAAAGATCAAATGTAACGCGATCAAAGAATGGCGAATGTTTTATGATTGGGGAAGTGCATTGGAAAGGACCACTAAGCAGTGCAGCAAAAGGTAGCATTGATTCCATCGTTTGCGACCCGAAGACTTAATCTCGACCGCCCTTAGTAAAACTTAATCGGCTGAAGATTAACCATGACAGAACCAATAAACACCTCAATAGCACAAAGTGGTAAGTGCCCTGTATGCCAATGCCTGGAAGACCCAAGAAACTTCGCTTTCATTAGAGCACACGAACTATTCACGACGGCTCTGAATTTTTAAAAACTATGAGCAAAGAAAAGGCCCGCGATTTAAGTAACTTTTGTCAGAAATAAGGGTCCTCGTGAAATAGAGCAAGACAAGGGATATTTAACTAAGCATTTTATGCAAATGTTGAAGGCGCCAATGATATCCCTAATTGCATCAGACCTGATTAAGTCATTAATCTGACTGTCGTTTCATTAAGTCATTCTTATTGCCCACTTTTGAGACAGATTATAATAATAATCCAATAAGAGGCTTTTTTAAATTAAATAAAAATGATTCCTCAAAAGGTGATCTGTTGAAAAATATGAATTAAAATCTCCTAAAAGAAATTTTTAACGATTGACTATCGAAATTTTACTGTGGCAATGTCCTATTATATACATTTCATTAAGATAATATCTGATTTATATTCCAAGTTCTTGCAGTTGTACAGTTATAATCACCACAAAAACGAGAGCTCTGAAAGTACTGTAGGGCGCTTTTGGAAAGGATCCAAACAGCTTTGGAGTGAAAAGACAGGAAGGTTGGAGAAAAGGAGTCCTCAAGGACTAAGGACTCCTTAAACATCCCCTAAGGATCTGGAATCCTTGTTGAGATTAAGGTAATGGCAGAGATAAAAATCCCCCTCAGAACAAACAGATTCGGTTCCCTCTGGACCTGTTGCTTCTCCTAGGAGCGCTCCTTAGCTCCTCCCCCCTTCCCACCCCTAGCCTCCCTTTATCCGCCTTTCCACTTCTTAGTTGCACCCTCCTTTTGAGGCAACATTTTCTCACGAGAACAAAACCTTCCGACTTCAGGCCTAGACAGCTTGCAGGAGTCACAAAGTACCCGCGTCACAATGGGATACCGGGGTCTGTGCTCATTACTTGCTTGAGATGTTAGAGAATCTGGGAATGTTCTCATGAAACTAGAGGCTCAAATTGGATTCGAATTCGTCTTATTTAAACTCGATTATATAAAACAAATAATGGGGTAAAGATGCCCGGAATTTCTTCAAACCAGGGAGTCTAAATTTAGCTATTCACTGCCGGCCACTAGTTTGAGACCACCCCGATATCAGTAAATTTAGAAGTTTAGTGTTCAGTGAAAAATAAATAAAATTCAACACAGATATATAGTTTAGGCCAAGACCTTTAAAGTTTATCTGCCTTTAAGTAAAAAAAAAAAATACGTTTTTAATACATAATTTAAAACAAACATTTCGTTTGCCAAAAGAAAAACCTTGGATTAAAAAAACTGAAATTCGAGTCATAAACAGGTCTTAATCAGAAAGTACTGTTTTGGATGATGGGTCAAATGTGGACATGATTGTTAAGAAAATTATACTAATAACAATATTTAAATATTCCCAATCAGTCGTTTTAATTATTTATTAATATTTAGAACTGTATACAATATGTACAACAAGTAAATATGTGGAATGTTGCAACTCGGAAGGTTGTCTGAAATAGAATGAGAAGCAAGTTCTGATACTAATTGATTTGAATGGTTATGGGGTTTATTGTGAAAGGATAGGTATCTGCTCTGGGCTAAATCAGCAACACATAGGACATTAAGATCTTTATGTATAAGTTTATGTTTGACATATTTGAGCATTGAGGATTTTATGAAAGATTTTGGGTTTTATCGATTGAATGATTGGAAGGTTCAGTGGAGCCCCAAAACTCTACTCCGTATTTCCTAACATCTAATTATTATCATGTAAATGAGTCTTTTGTAATTTATCGGAAGCTTTGAACGTTTGAATAGTAAATGTTGGAGTATAACGTAGAGCATTTAATTTATAAATATCTTATTTGGGAGTAATATGGTTAATTTCAAAAATTAAAGTCGCAGGAATCACGATTTGCAAGGATTTAAATTTTTAATTTGTTGACAGTGTGATGAAAAAATTTACCTTAGTAATTTGATTTGAATAGTCTATAGAAAAAAAAATATATTACATGATCAATAATAAGACATACTGGGGGGGGGGGGGGAGGTGTTAACCTAAACAAGGTTACAAGGATTACTACTTGTTGAATTAGTTCATCCATCGGATTCGATTTCTAGGGCTTCATTGACACAAACATTTTTTCCTCTCTTATAGATATATTCGTAAATGTATTACAAATTTACAGAATCTTGTAAGATTTTTTACGAGGTAATAAACTAAATAACAATTCCCACTTAATTATAACAATTAGCCTTTTCTTTGTTAAAAGTATTATTGAGAAAAGTAATGATTTTTTAAAAAGTATTTCCGTTATTGTTTGAAAATAATAAGAAATTGGAAGCAGAAAGCGCAGAATATTAAAAAAAAAAAAAAAAAAAAATTATAATCGTATTACTTTACTCTAGCTGAAAATATATTTTTCAGTTATAAAATATTTTTATTTTTTATTCAAGAAAATTCATAACAAAATTATTTTAGCATTATATTGATACTAGAAATAATTGACAAAAATATCACTTTTAATTTTTACAGATTTTTTTAATACGAAAAAAAAAATGTTTTCAGCCCAAAATTAGGTAAAATCTTCTTCAAATGTAGAGTAACAATACATTATAATATTTATTTTCACCTGATTTTTATTTTTGAAAAGAAATCGTCACAAGTTAATTTTCGCCCCGCCATAAATTTTCTTCTCCCACAACCCGTCCCCCTGTCACGAAGGGTTCTGACCCCATCATGTAACAGATTCACGCCCGTCCACGATCCTTTTGATATTGAATAATGAATAAATAATGATTCCACGGAATTATTATTTTGTTTATTGATACACTCCGGTTTCGAACCAGGGTCAAGTGGCCATTCATACGCCCAATTACATATATCTTTATTGAGAGCTTAAACAGTTCTAAAACAGTCAGCGAGGTCATTGTTGTCTCGTCGGGTCAGCTTGTCAGTTATGCAGTCGAAACCTAATTGCAGCAATGTCCATTGTCCCGTGGGATCTCGAATGGAATCGCCCGCTGCGGTGAATAAAATGTCTCCGGCTAATTGATCTAAACGTTAGAACATTGGATAAATAGATAGAATATTTAGAAATTTTTAAAAATACAGTAAAAACGGATCAAAGAGATATTTAAATTTATTATATTTCCGTTGTTGAGAGTCTAAATGTCAAGTGTGACGTCTCATAACACGAAAACCCCATTTCAAAAGATTATTGAAACACATATCCACGGCACATGAACTCATTTCTGGGAACTCCTGCTGTCTCGCATTGTCATTTTTTTTTCTTTTCCTTTGACATCGGTCAGAAAGATTTTTTTCCTTTAAGAAATAGCCCTCTGAGGACTGTCCCTTTTTTGTCTCAAGCAAGGACGGAAATGACAGTACAAACTGAAGAAAATGGGTCTTTGAAGTTTTAATACACGTGTGATCCTGGAAGGCTATAGTCTCCATCCATTATTGCTTAGTCTCGGAGCTGTATCACGCGACAGTCTGCTTCGACTATTTTCTAAACTTTACATCATTTTCCGCTCGATTTTCAATATTTATAGAAGACTATTCCGAGTGCTAATGGTGTGTGAAATTGTGTGGTTTTAATTTTATTGTGCCCAACGAAGTATACTCATGATCATTATAATATCAATTTATTCATATGAATAAGTCATAAAGTTAATAAATAATACGTGTTATTATTTATTGACCAGAGGTTCAATGCCGGTACAACATAATATCCTCTATAATGAAAGACAAAATATGTAAGTTAAGACGATCCCTTTTATCCCTTGGAATTTTCCACCAAATCAAAATTTGTCTTCACCAGATTTAAATAATTTTTTATAATTTTTTTATAATACAATTAATAAATAATACTAGGTTATACAATGATCATAATAATATGTCTTCTAGAACTCAGAAGTTCAATGCCGGCACAATGTAATATCCTCTATAATGAAAGACACAATATCAAAGACGATCACATCTATCCCTCGGAATATTCAATCAAATCAAAAACCCATTTTGTCTTCACCTTAGTCTTATTCATTTATATTATTTTTTTTATTATTTAGTAGAAAATTAAAATGTCGTTGGTGATACTGTTTGCTGCAACGCAGACAAGCAATTGCTCTCACGGGATATCTGGTTGAGATACGACCGCACAGTCCTTGGCGTAGTTCCAATTTTGTTTACACGCTGAGAGTGTATGCAACTATAACTATATCGCATTCTATACACATATTAACATAGGAATAAAATCATAAGATGTCTGCATTTATAATTACATTAACTGGAACGGAATACAAAAGAAAAAAAGAAAATTGTTATGGATTACTTTGCGATAGTTGCTGATTTTTTATTTGTAACATATTTCCATTAATTTATAAAAAAACAAAAACAAACGACAAGCCACTTTTTATTTGTGATCGCTAACCACGAAAACTACAGAACCAATCTGCACCAAATTTTTTTACACATCATCTTTATGGTTCCAGGATGGTTTAGGGATAATTTACTGATGTCTAATCAATTTATTATTTTTTAAAAAAGCGATAAGATAATTTGATAATTCAAAAGAAACCAACTAAAGCCTGCATTTTTTTTTTTTTTTTAGGACAAACCAATATATTTCCAAATGTGTCCTATTTATATAATGCTCTTAAATATTCTATAACTGAAATATAAAAACATTTATGAAGTGATCAAATTTTGTTTTCTATGGCGTCCGATCTATTTACTACTAGCTGCTACGAACCTCCGAGAGAAGACGATATCCTTATCTGAATCGAATTTTAATATGAAGGAGTGTGTAATGAGTCTTTTATTCGCCTCTTGCCGCGTCATCAGTAAGACGGACTAACAATGAACAGGTCTTCTTCAACAGTCAGAACCTTATTCGATACAGGACAACAGATGTTCAAGGACCCCCCGTAGTGAGTTTGGATACAAAATTACTTTTTTTAAATGTTTTAATTACAATCTTCAAATGCTAGTTTAAACAAACACACATGTATCTTCCAAACTATGTGATCTCAAAATATGATCCACTAATTTTGACTAGACACGTTTAAGATAAAAAAAAGTACCCAGAAGAATGGTTAAAATAAATATTTAATTCGAATTTTTAGAATATTAATTTCTCTATTATCCATAGGTTAATTATCTAATTTAAAACATAAAGCAATAAACTTTATCATTTTATTTTTATTTTTCATTCTTAATAATAATATAATAAGTTAACCAATGATTACAAGTTAGAAGAAAACATACAGTGCCCTAAGTAAAAGCAAATCATCATTTTATCAATAATGTAAATAAAAATAGTTAAAAATATTTTTTGTAATTATTTGTGTAATATCCGTGGCGACTAAAACTCCACAACGGACTAATAATTTTATTCTACATGTGAATAATTTTAAGAGAAGGGATTGCGGAGGTTGTATACATTGAATGCGGATAGTTGCATATGCAAACAATTATTTTAAGTGCCAAAGGTGTATCCGGCAATACATAATTTTTAGTGAGTTATAAACATGACCAGTGATGGTGTTTTTTAAAAATAATTTTTTAATATTTAATTTGAAACCTTGAAATCGATAATATTCCTATGTGCTCCCATGAATTCGGAACGTCTTACAACTTTAAATATATTTTAGGAAAATCTAATTTTATTCTCTATTTTGAAAAAAACCAAAATACTGTTCTTTTTATAGTTAATTATATCGATTTCAAATTTGTATCAGGTTAAATCGCCTGAGAATAATATAAACTATAATATGCTACATTTTATGTCTGACAAATATTTTTTTTAAAAATATGTACAAACGAATCTCGCTAATTCGAACCATCTTTAAAAAAAAAAAAAAAAAAAAAAGTTTTAAAAATATTATCTTTTATTCGAAATTAAAACGAAGCAAAGAAAAATAAAAAGCATATTTATTTTTTTAATCACTTTGAGAATATTTTTTAATAATATTTATATTATTAATTAAATTTATTTTTAGTGCGAAATTTAATTCTTAATATACTGAGTACCCAATGTTTTTTAAAAATTTCCTTCTCAACGCTAATACGGTTTTTTAATTTAAACTGCTTTGTTTGTTTTATAATTTATGTCAGTCTATTTAAATACTGATTCTGCATATTGTTCCGTAATTTACTCAATATTAAAAAATCCTTTTAATTATTTTTTCTACTTTATAGGTATCTTGTAATACATTCAGTTTATTTTAAATAAGTCATATTATTCTGCATATAGCCAAAATGAAGGCTTAAAATTTCTTCACAATAAATTTATTAATTTTTCATTGCACTTTTAAATCACTGCATACCACAAACATGTTCTCTCTCTTTAATTATGCAATCTACATCACTATAAAAAATTTTCTCAATATAATTCGAAGTTTCAACTATTCAAAGACCTATCGGGTTTATTAAAATTATTTTATATTAAGGAGAGTCTACACCATTTGTTAAATGTTTTCAGAAAAATTACTCATATAATTGAAATATTACTTTAATACTTTTTAAATGCAGGAATTCAAAAATTTACGTTATTATTTGTTTTACATGTAAAAATAGTTGAAAATTAGAGAATTCAAAATGGTGTAGTTTAGACGGTTGGGGGAATGCAGGAAGGTAGCGTGTGGAGGGCAGGTCGAAGTTGCAATACTCGAGGGCGTACAATAGGTTTTGTCTTATCTTCCTTCTCTGGCCAAAAGCTAATTTTCACCGCACTCTGGATAGGTTTCCCAGGTTTACAAGAACAGCCGAACGAACACGGGGGAATTAAAACTGAAAACCAACGTTAGTTTGATTATAAAATTTAATTTAGAATGCCGTGAAACAAAAGGAACGATAATAATCATTTAAAGGCAAAATTACGAGGAAAAAAATATAATTTATATTGACACTTTGAAATATTTAACTTTTATAAAAACGTATTTTTTTTTCATAATAAAGAAAGGTTCCGAAGTCTATAATAAAAATTCCTATACTAGACATAAACAATTTATACTAATATAATTTTATTAACATTTCTTCCAATAAACAAAAAAGTTAGAAAACTGACATTTTAAAGTTTTCATTTTTTACAATTTTAACTTATAATATTTTTAATTTATATTTAATAAGACATATTGCCCCCTTTGGACTGAATGACTGCTTCAACTTGCTTTGGCATACATGTAAATAAATAAACGAATGATAAACATTAGCTGAAGAAAAATAAAAAAAAATCTAAAATTCCATCGTTTATTATTAACAGGTAAAAACATTGATATATCTAATCCGTAATGTCTCACGTTTAACAAATAATATTAATATGAATATAAATCAAGTATGGATGAAGGGAAAATCCAGGAAAATATCGAGAATTATTAGTGTCGCTATACTTTTGACGGGGAGTTTATAACGAAGATAATTTGATATTTAGAAAAAAAAATATATAACACATGTTAAACTTTTTATTTACTATTATTCCATACAGAGAATAGTCGTTTACTAGATAATAAATCTCTTAAGTAAATGGGCCACCCTAGGTTCGGAAAAAAAGAAAATTTTCTAAAATGTGTTATACACCGACAGACAAATATTTCCACACGACTGATTTCTTTAATTTTCTTGACTAAAAGTTTAATTTTCCTTAATGCGTTTATTCTCATATTCTTTAACCAGGGCATATAGAACGTATTAAAATATTTATTAGATAAAAATAGGCAGTATTTAAACAAAAAAATACAAAATAATTTTAAATTGAAAACATTTTTAGTTCTAAAGGTTTATACCTACCACTTGCGTTCATTAAGTCTTGCATTCAGTGGGGTATAGGTCTAACATTATTTTGAATAAATTCCCTAACATTATCCATAGAATAAAAGTATAGGCCCGATCTAATGCAAAACTGTAAAAAATTATATTAATTTAAAATTTCGTTTAATTTTTTTTAAATACTTCCTACTTTTATTTCATTAATGTTTTTAATAATTCTAATACGTTTTATATAGCCTGGTTAAAGATTATGACGACATAAACACTTAATGGAATATTAAACTTTTAGTCGAAAAAAAAAAAAAAATATTGGGTGGAATGTTTTGTATGTCAGTATATATACTTTATTTTTTAGTTAAATACGGAATCAATAAGTACTCATAAGTATTACTTATAATCTTTAAATGTTGTTATTTAAATAGAGAAGAAATAAAAAAATATATGTACCAATAATTTTAAGAACTCTTTATTAATTATTATAGGAATAATGCTATAAAGATAATAGTGAAAATGAAGGTAGGGTGTGCAGTGATAGAATTGAACACAATGAAAATATAAATTTTGATTTATTATGACGACATTCGGCTTATAATGCAAGCATTCAACAAAGAAGCAAAAAAAAAAAAAAAAAAAAAAATATATATATATATATATATATATATATATATATATATATATATATATATATATATATATATATATATATATATATATAAAATAAAATTGAAATAAATAAATTAACCTAATCAATATAGACAAAAATATATTCTAGTTGTTATTACACTACTAAATGTAACAGTAAAATTCAAGGTTTGGAACATAAATGTTAACATAAATTTAATAATTCTAGCGATAAACAGTAATATTTTTAAATTTTTTAAAGTAAGAAAGAACGAGTTTTAATAATTTTAGGAGATAAACAATAGTTATAACAATGATAGGCGTCAATTCTAGACGTGGCGAAACTGGTGAATTATTAAATTGTGAAGAATGTATCATCCTTTTAAAAATCTTAGAATCAGTAAACAAGTTCAAACGTGTTTCCGTATATTTTCTGAACAAAATCGATTTTGGTTCGAGTATCGAAGTGGGCACGGCGCCAGAGCGTTCACCAAGTCGTGTTCTGTTTTTTTTTCTTTCTTTTTTTTCCATTTCAATTCATTTCTTTCTCACTTCCTTCCCGTTCCCTATGACATCGTAATTCGGCGAGTTTTCGTATAATTTTTTTTTTCCCCTCCGTCGATTCTGCGGCAAGTTTCCAAAAAGGAAATGCTAATTAACCGTTCTGTTTTGCTCAATGAGTCAATTAAGGCTATTTCCATGGCGTCATCCAGGAAGTCTTCCTTAAAGGGTTTTTTCATCCCGGCCTTGCGGGGTTACCTCATCCCGGGATCAATTGGGATCCGTTCCTCCCAAGAATAATAGGATTGTTGGACCCATTTAGCGTCTCACGTCATTAGTTGATTGTTTACATTAACGTAATTCACTTAATTAATGACGTAATATAGGGCTAGTGCTAATTGGTTAATTACACGCCAAGATTTGGGGTATTTATATAATTATGATATGGGGATTATTAAGTCGAGCTGAAAACCACGGGGATAACTGATTACAATTATTAATCAACAATAATGTTGATAATTTATTTATAAAATATTAATAATAATTCATAATATTGATAATGTTTAACGAACCCAATGGTCCAATGGTCGGAATCCTAAATTTGATTATCAGATTCCATTATTTTAATTATTTCTATATGATGCAGGACACGTGCGTTGTTTTAATTTCTTCATAAATTTTCCACTTACTCATCGTCCTTCATTCCAAATATTCCAGGCGGAACTTTATTTTTTTAAAGTTTCTCTCTAGTCACGTAAACTGGGAACTTATAGTTTTATTCTTAATTTTATTTGTTGGAGAGTTGAATCCGAAATTTAATTTTTCTATTTTTTTTTTAGTTTGTTTTTTTCTGAATGAAATATAAAAAAAAAAAAAAATCTTATGTCATGAATAATAGATTTTTTTTTACTAAGCAATTTGACATGAAAGGACTATATATGTTGTTGGAAATAAAAATGGATATTTTTTTTATTGAAGAGCAAAAACTACTAAATCAGCTACAATTTCTATGTGAAACAGCCTCAAAATAGTTGGTTTGCTAAGAAAATTTATAACAAATAATCTATGGAATTTAATGTAGTTTATTTTAAAAATTAAAATGTATTTTTGTTTTTCATTGTAAATAAAAAAAAATGAAAAATAAACATTTAAAAAAAAAATTTTCTTTTATTTTAAGGAAGTTAAATTCTTTTTATTTTATTATTATGATTATTTACAACTGTATACAATTTATGTAAATGTTCTACATTAGAAGGTCCTCTAGGCTGTATTCTTTTCGAAAGCCTCGGAGGGTTATCGAGAAGCAAGTCTATATATATATATATATATATATATATATATATATATATATATATATATATATATATATATATATATATATATACCTATATATTTTTTTTTTTTTTTTTATCGTCTTGTTTCCAAATGATATTTTTTAAAAAACTTCTTATGTTATCTATAAATTCAAACTATTGATTGTGATCATACATTATAAAAACATTGCTTCAAATTATATAAATAGTTGTAATATTCTATGTAGCGTTTATTTTATTTTTTTTAATTTTTAATAATAAATAAAATATATATATTTGAAATATACTTATAATAACATATGATGGAACATTATATCGGATATTGAGAGAAAACCTTCCACTAAGAAGGAATTCATTACGTTCTATTCTTAAGGACTTGGGACACCTGTGTTAATATTTCTGTTCTTGCTCAAGTGTTCTAGGGCAAACATCGCTTTCTCATTAAGTATCTAAGACGCGTCATTGCAAACATAAAAAGGAAAAAAAAATGAAGCACTAGAAAAGAGCTATTTTTATCGAATTCCCTGTCTAGGATTGCCGTTTCTAAGCGTTCCTAAACATTCCCGATAATCAATACCACATTATCAAGTATATTGAGCCTTAATTTTGAATTACAATAGAAATCTTTTTTTAAATCTACTATTGAACATTCAAAACCGCTCGTAAGAACATTTGTGACAGGAATGCATTCTAAAATTGCGTATTATCCTGAGTACTTGATTAAAAGTTTAATTCATTTTTTTTTTTTTTTTTTTTTTTTTTACAATCATACCCAGCGAGAAAAAAAAAAAAATAACATTTGTCGCTTGGACCCACCGTTTAGGAGCAACATTGGTTTGAATGAAAAAAAATATTTTTTTCCTATATTAATTAATTTTTGGGGATTTTTTGACGCAATTTTCAAGCACTTTTCGATTTTTATTCAATTTTTTTTAAACTAAGGAAACTTTTAAATATCATTTCATGCCTCACTAATTATTCAGTATTTTGACATATGTCTTCTGGCTGTGGATCTGTAGTTTTCTCCATCCTCTAAATGTAAGGTTTTTTGCAATCAACAATGTCAAACATTTTGACACGCCCTACTCCGTTAGTGCTGCTCGGCTCGAAAATTTGAAAATAATTTGCTTATCGGAAATTTAATAGAGAATGTTTTTTGTTATATAAAATTTGTCGCTAGGATCTACCGTTTAGGAGCAACATTGGTTCCAATAAAAAAAGTCATGCTAGTAACTAATCTAGAAATACCATTTACCCCAAAATAAATAGTTTGAGGCCATACCTAATCCTCATTTTTTCTTGTAATTTTAACTTTTCTTTTGTATATAATTTAAAAATGAAATAGATTGAAACCCCTGTAAGTAAGCTAAATATGTTTATTCGTGCTGGTTCTTCTGTACTGTTTGCTTAATTTTATAAACGTTGGCTTATTATTAAATAACATCAAAATTGATTAAGGGAGAAATTTAGTTGTTTTTTTTTAATTCATATTCATTCATATTCAAAATTTTATTATTACATAGTGGTTATGTTCATTTATATCAAACGTGTTATTAACAATCTGTTGTTCGTCCTTAAGAGTTTTCTTTTTTTTTTTTTTTTTACGTGTGCACTGAAGGAAACTGATTCACACTTGATTCACAGAATGTACTAATGCATTTGTTAAAAATTAAATAGGAATGCATTCATGCCACATGAATTGGATAGTTGATGAAGTAGTGAATCACCGTTTACTTATTTTAAGTAGCAACTATTATATTACTTTTAAACTTTCTAAACATTTCGACACAATCTTCATCCTACGTCAGGGGTTTCATCCTACTCCATGAAAGAGGCCCTCCAACGCCGTTTCGACCTGAAGACTTCCGGAGTATCAGAGAGGAAGGAACAATAGGGACTGTTTATGTGGTACAAGTTGGCAGATGTATCAGAGAAGATATCTTTTGTAAACATCGGCTAGACCCATCTGCCCGACCAGCAACCTGGCCTATTAACAATTAAGGGAGTCAAACCTAACCGGGGAGAGCTACTACGTCCCTCCTTATGTACAGCTGGAGGGGAAAAAAAGGCTGAATGCGCCGCGGCTGACCTCTGCATTGTAAGATATGTAGGCTTAGTAATGGGTAGATTGTCGCCTATGTTTCATAATGATCTTTCAATGGGATAGTAACTTCTTTTATGTGTAACTAAAAATAAATAAAAAAAAGATGGTCTCGGGACCTAATATAGAACTTTTTATCATTGAATACTTATCATTAGGCAGTTGCTTAATTATAAATATTATTTCTCACATATACTCAATATGCATATATTTTTTATTGATTATTTATATTGTAATTTCCAATAATTAGAGTGAATAAAATAAATAAATTTTAGCACATAAAATTGAAGCAATATTTCCAGAAACAATATTTATTACATTTTTTTAAAAATTGTTTATTGATACAACTTTATGAAATATATACATCAAGTTAATGTATGGGAAATTATCACAATGTAAAGAACTGCTTCAATAAAAGTTTTACATAGGTCTCTAGACCGTCTTTTTTTCTGATGCCTTGGAGGGTTATCGAGAATCGAGAGGGAAGCAAGTTTAGAGACTTGTGGATTTGAGTTATGGAGTTTTCTCTTGAAGTTCAGGTATCTCGTGATTAAATATATAGCACAGACTACTTCAACATTTACTAGACAAACGTTCAAAGCTCTCAATTAATTACAAAAAACTTATTTACATGACTGTGATTAGACCTATTTGGACGTAGAGAGTTGAGCATTGTGGTTCCAAAAAACCATCCAATTCATCTCGTATCCAATTCTTACTATCCAAAATCTTTCAAAAAATCCTAAAAGCTTCTTACTTCGTCTCAAACAAATTTAACCACAAAGATCTTAATATACCTTACGTTTCTAAATTAGCTCAAACCAGGTATCTATCTATCCTTTCATAGCAAACTACACAACGATTCAAATCCGTTATTAGCCATGGTAATATTTAAACTGCGCTTTCAGCTGGATATAAAATTCTTGTGATCATGAAATGTGGTTGAGATATATTTATTTTTATGAATAAATGAAAATTTCATTCGAGCATCTGAGAACATATCAAATTTCTCGATTTTATATAGCAATTTATTTTGTTACATTTTATCAGGACCGTATAGATAGTTTTTTTGTAATAATAAACCGATCATGATTTGTGGTTTAAATACTTTCTTAAATTTGTTATTTCTTTTATGAATATTTCTTTTATATTAGTCGAGATAATTTGAACATTTGAGAACATATCAAGTTTCTGGGATAAAACAAGGTAAAACTATTTATTTTCTTAGATCAGGGGCCACGCAGGTATTATAGGCAATACGACAGCCAGCTTTGCCAAAGAAGCAACAAAAAAAACAGATAAATACCGTATACCATTGTCAGATATATTTCACGAATTAAAAATTTATATGAAGATGGATTTGCGGAAAAGTTATGTAAAATAAGATAAGGCATTGTTTTATAAATCGTGCTGGTTTCAATGAAGCCATGGTTTGGTAACAGTGATGCTCCCAGATCATGGATAAGATCAATGTGTAGAATAAGACTTAATCATGCAATCTCTGGTACACACTTATATAAGATTAAAATAAAAGAAATTATTGTGAATTGTGCGGAGTTATGTACGATCCGAAACATAATGTCATGCATAATATTCTGCCGAACGATATCATTTTATAAATAAAATAAAAAATATAATAAATAAAGACAACCCTTCTTATATAGAGATAATATCAAACCTTGATTCTGTACTAGAACCGTTAGGCCATTTTATAAAATCCACCGGCATTTAATTATAAAAAAGAATTGATTAAGATAAAAAATAAACAATTATTTTGAATAAATATTATTTTAAAGTTGCTCAATGGCGTCTAGCTAAAACCTGAAAAATATGTAAAAAAAAAAAAGTTTCTGGATCATATATTCATATTAAAAATAGAAATCTCCCATGAATTTTAAAACAAGTAGTTATGTTTTTAGCCAAGGCTGTTGTTTATCCTGGATTTGGAACTGTTATAATCTGAATTTATTTTATAAGGACGGTTTTGGTTGTTTTTCCCCCCTAATAATGAACTACGATTTCGCTGTGAAACGTAATATGCTATTCCAGTTCTGAAAACTAGGTCTGAACTGTTCAGGGCGGATCTGGAACGCGGAGGAAGCTCGGTGTTTCCATCGCTCTAATGCAAAACCTGAATCCCATTGATGGTAACCGGCATCAATGGCTATCTTTAACACTTGGCTGAATAAAAGGTGGGAGTTACCGCGGAGGGAATTTCTCTCGGGTTGAATAGTCGAGGGTGGTCCAGTGTATAGGAGGTACTCAAGTCGCCTGCTTTCAAGGGAGCCCGGGTAGCTATCTTGCATCTCGCCTTATCACAGAGTGCAAATATTTGACTGCTTGGGGAGGAGGTCCAAGACAAGACAAGTCCTCAACCTTAAGGACCTCGGTATCTAGATAGAGCTCAGTCAGATCCTTGTCGCCTTATCTTCAGCCGGGGACATCTCGCGGCGATTTACGATTCTGACACAAGTCGGATCGATATTTTGCGGAGGGTTGTTGAGGTCTTAAATAATGAACTTTGGATTGAGCAAGTGAGTCAGTATGACTGTAACAACACTGCCATGAGCTTGTGTGAAATTGGATTATCGCTTGATATTGGCTAATGGGTCCGTGTCCTGAAAAGATTTATGAATTCTTGTAAGATTTATTTGTGGGATCCCCCGTCGCTCTCATATCACTTAATGGTATTCTGAGATAAGGTAGCTTTATCCAAGTTTTCGTTTCCCTTCGTTCTTCTATTCATCTTTAGAATACCAGATCTCAACACATTGATTTATATATCCCTGCTCATCGAGCTGCTTCCTTTGAAAAATCCTTTATTGTTCGTACAGCCATGCTTTGGACTTCCATACCCATTTCAATTCGCGATGCTCCTTCTCTCACATCCTTTAAAACAATTGATTCATCCACGTTTTCAATTATCAATCTTCCGTAATTGTGTAATGATACACGAGTGTAAGAGTTTTTTTTTATATCTCGAAGTGTTTCTTGTGAAGATTAGTTCTTAATTTTAAATTTTTTTCATATATATTTATAAATATCTAAGTTATAATTTATTTCACAATTATTTAATTTATAATCTACAGAAGTTTCTGTCAGATATGTTTGCTGCCAGGCAATAATTCCTTTTGAATGTACTGCTATAATATTCTAAGGGGACAAGGTGTCCTAGAATAAAGATTTTTTTTCTTTCTTTCTCGACATGAAAGGGGTACAGCAAGCTAAATTCATACTCCATGTTAATGCTCTTCCATTAACTTTAAAACATTCTTATTCCGCAAGACTTGCAGTCTTACAGAGCTATTTAGCTCTATAATTTAAATATCAAACGGGATTCTCTGTTAAGAAAACCTAGGTTCGAGAATCCCAATTTTTGTTTAGGCTTGCACTTTAGCAATATCTCGATATAAAAAAAAAACAACTAAAAAAAAACACTAACTGTTATAATCCATGGGATCCCATCTTACGGATAAAACGGAATGCTATGTCTAATTGAGGTTCCAGTCGAACAGACACAAAATATCATAAAATAATATTTTTTAAGTCTTTAAATAATAATTCTTTGACAAATCCTTTGCTAAGGTTGCCGTGGCCATATAATTGTGATCCATTTCAGTGGATATAGCTGTTTTTAAATATATTATGACAGTTCTGAATTTTCGAATATAAAATTTTGTTAACGGTAAGATATTATATAAAATCTATTTTAATTATTTATCAACTAATTGAAATCTAAAACAGTTAACTAAAAATAAATCAAGCAAATGTGAAGATAGATAGTAGCACTTGGCTATTTCAGAGGCCTTGGAGGGTTATCAGCACTAGAGTGGGAAACATGTTGAGAGACTAATGGATTAGAGTGATTATGGAATTTACTATGAAAGAATTTGTATCTGGTTTGAGCTCAATCAGCAACATATGGAACGTTAGGATTTTTTATGATAAGTATATTTGTGAAAAAATAAGGAACATTAAGGTTTTTTTGAAGGATTTATAATAGTCAGTATTGGGTAAGAGGTGAATTAGATGGTTTAATAGAGCCCTAAAGCTCAACTCTGTACGTTCAAATAGGTCTAATCACAGTCATGTAAATAAGTCTTTTGTAATTAATTGGTTAAGTTTGGTGGAGTTTTTAACGTTTGTCTTGTTTATTCTTGTATGTGGATTCCAAGTTAGTCAAGTTAGAGTCCTAAGTAGCGAATTTGTTTAACAGGGATTAGTGGAATATTATGAATGGATAAAGTAGACGAGAAAGACGTAAGTTTTCCGAGAAAGTATCTAAAATTATAAACATATATTTGGCTATATTTCAAGACAAAGAGTACAGGACATGATTTGACGGCCTCTTTAGGCGCAGTTCAAACTCTGCTGAATCTCAAAAGCCCTGTATCCACTAATCCGTCACAAATATGACACAACTGCTTGTTACCAAAAAAAAAAAGTTTTTTTCTCTCTTGTTCGGCAAAACCGCGGCCGGAACTGAGCTTGAGCAAGGAGAAGAAAATAGACCAAGGGAATTGCTCCTTGAGGAAGAAAGGTGACGCAGGTAGAAGAGAAGAAGCTACTTGCTTTATGGACAATAGCTGCTGGGCAGGTGACGGTCTGAAGGCACATGTCACCTGCACCCCCATCGCTACGCCCACACCCACTCACCTTCCACGCCACATATCCATGACAGATTTTTATCGAGCCTCATGTTTTTCCATCCTCGTTTTCGTTTTCCCTTATCTAAATAATTAATTGTCCAGTTCCCACAGGAATGGTCGCTATCATTTTCAAAACCGCAGAGCACATACGTTAGTTGCAGTGATATCAATTAGGTTTTGGGTTTGAACAAGTAAATTATATTAATTTCCTTTAAATTCAGAGATAAATCGCTAAATAAAGCATCAAAAGGTTTGTTAATATCACCAACTGTTCTTTTCAAGAATTCTTACAATATTTAGATTTTCGATGAACAGGGGATGATACTGAAGATGAGTATTAATTTTACAAATGTGACTCCATCTGAACACCTTGCTTCGAATCAAAATATAAGATTAAACGAAATTCTCCTCGTGTTAGACTTCTTCAACATTTACATTATGCAAACGTTTAAAGCCTCCGATTCGATACAAAAGACTAATTATGGCAGTAATTAGACCTATTTTAACATATGGAGTTGAGCTTTGAGGCTCCACTAATCCATTCAATTCATCTCGTATCGAATACTTACAATCCAAAATCTTTTGAAAATCTTCCTGCTCCTTACTTTTTCACAAATAAGCTTATCTATAAAGATCCTAACGTTCCATATACTGATTTAGCTCAAACCAGATACATATCCTTTCGTAGTTAATTTCACAATCAATCAAATCCACTAGTCTCTCCACTTGCATCCCACTCCAGTTCTGATAACCCTCCAAGGTCTCTGAAATAGCCAAGAGCTACTAGTAAGTAGTTTTTTACAAGTTATTGACATGCCATTGTAAACATCAATACATTTACTTGTTGTATACATTGTAAACACTTTTAAATATCTATTAAAAACAATACTAAATATTAAAATAATGTTTTACAATTGACATGTGCTGTATGCAGTTAGTAAATCGATACTCGACAGACTTTCAACAGAAACAAAAACGATCTAGTCGTCTATTGATTAATGAGGCAGATGTGCCTATGCTAGACAGGGCTAGATCTCAATAGAGCTAAGACTACTTGGAATTCTCCACTTGCACAACTTTTCCTATCATAAAACTACTTCAGCACTCGGGTCTTCATTCACTACTGACATTCGTATGTTAAAACGCCTAACGATGTCCGACTTCACTGAAAAAACAAATATGAATATCTCCTACTCTCTCTTCTGTTTTTCTCTATATATTTCTATGGCTTCCCCTATTAAATATATATAAATATATATATTATAGATAAAGATTTTGCCGGTATTACTAATGAGATTTTTGAATTTGAATTAAGTTTTTCATCATACTTATAGAGATTAGGATAAGACAAAAATATCCAAAACTCTCGTATGGATGTATTTTTGATTTAAAGATATTGATTTTTGAATAGTTGGAAAGACCAACAGGGACTGCATCAAATACGACAGAATACATGGCGATCTGGGATTGAAGTCTGTACGCTGCATCCAGGACTTTGTTTTGTATCTTTCGAAGTGTTTTTTTTTAAAACTGATGATGTATGTTTAAAATTCGAAAATAGTCTTTGAATAAAAAAAAAATGTTGTAGGAATATTAAGGTATATTTTAGACGATTTTTTTTCTCAGAATGTGTCTTAAGCTAACAGAATCCATTATTGTTTCAAAGGCGCATATCGACTGATGAAGCTAGCTGCAGCCGAACTGAAGCTGAGTTAGGCTAGCTGGAGAACAAAGGTCTTAGATTGGCTAAGGAGCCTTCCGATATGAAAATTCATGAGCTGCGAGTGTGGCCCCTTACAGTGACAAATATATGCATCTCAATAGGCATTTTAATTAATACCGTTACCATCTTATACAGCTTCCAAGTCCCTTTCTTCTCTGTATGAAGAGGGTCTCGAGTAGGCGAATAACTTGCACTACTTCGGCCTAAAACAGAACTCTCATACTTAACTGTAACTTTCACAAAGGGAAGAAGAAAGAGGATGTGCTATTACTGAGGTGAAATGTTTGGTTTACTATACAATGGAGTAATAGACCAATATATTCTAAAAAACAACAAACAAAAAAAAAAAAAAAAAAAAAAATTAGCAGGTTCGATTTCACAAGTTCTTTGGAAAAGAATTAGTATCGAGAATCGATGATACAAAGTCGATTCCTAGGAACCGATCCAGTTGAAGTTGGTGATAATTTTCTGATAACTTATGATGTAATTTTTATACATCAATTCTTTTCTCTAATTACATATAAAAAAAAATATCGATATAGATATTTTATTCATCTTTGATAACATAATTTTTCATATATTGGACGCAAAAGAATTTTCAAAAATAAGTAATGCTACTGCAAAACGAGCTTAAATATAAATATGATTATATTTCGAGATATAATCGAAACTCCCAAAAATGGGTCCTTCTCTCTATATTAGTGGTTCAGTGACGTTTTAGGTTTCAAGGATATAGATACTTAATATGTAAGTAGATACTTAATATAAATATGATCTGTTATTTCAGCCGTTGTTCGACTTCGAGGTCGGAAAACTCTCGTGGGGCTCACTCAGCCTCTATAATTTGGGTACAAATAATTGGGGGAAACCAGGCAATTTGTCTTAAAAAAAGAAAAAGCCCGGAAGGTTACCGCTGGAACACTTGGGTGTAGTCTTACATGCCTGACACCTTATATATATTATTGTTGCCCTGAAATTAATGCATGATTTTATGTTTTCATTCATAAACTGCTTGCGTTTGATTGTCTTTTTATGTGGTTACCTTTATTTATTAATCCTCTTTTAAACAAAAATGTGTTTTCTACCAATGTCAGTGATTGGATATAAGTACTAAGAAGTCAAAGCGCGATTTTCACAACCGTTGGACTAGTAACAGTGAATCCTTAAAAAAATGTATTGGTATTTTAAAATAAATAACTAAATAAGATTTATTTTTAAATTAAAATGCATGAAATATTAACTTTGCACTGAAATATATATACATATACAACCGTCGACTTGATAATCAGTGCATCTTTACCAAGCCACTTCTACAACCTAAGACTATTGGTATAAGTACAGGTTTTTCTCAATAATTCGGTTATAATGATTTCATCTACATTGTTTCCAGAAAAAAACGCCACATTATGTATATGGTATATTTTAAAATTGTATAGAATCATAATAAGCAGGATAGTTATAGTTTACTAAAAAATAGTAAATTACTAATATGCAGTTACATTTTCTGGATTAATTACCATCCCAAGACAGAACTTTGAGTTTGGTGAGACCTGCACCAGGGCTATTGTGTTCGAAACGGAGGCTATCTTTTATCCGGCTGATGTCCACTTCCTCAGATTCAGTTTCCCCCTGTCATACCCATTTTTCCAGATGCCACAATTTCTCTACATCTCTAGCCTACATACGCCAAAATGCTTTTAAAATTCCTGAAGGATGATCATAACTTTAAGCTTTATAGAAATCAATGAAACAATTATTTTAATAAGCATATTGGTCAAGGAATGAGCAAGAAAAAACAATAAATGTTTTTAGTGAGATTCGTAACGCTGTGCCATTTGTATTTTAAGAATAAAATACTACTATTTATTGTCCTGTCATTTTTTAATTATTATAAAAATAAATATATTAATTTACAAACAGGAGTATTTAACAATTTAAATCTGTTATAATCCAATCCTTACAATCCAAAATCCTTGGAAAAATTCTAAATGCCCCTTCGTCACAAACTTATCCACAAAGATCCTTAAGTATCTGAGAAAGCTCAAATTAGATATCTATTCTTTCATATCAAACTCCACAACCATTCAAATCCACATCACAACTTGCTTTTCATTCCATTCCAGATAACCCTCCGAGGCGCCTGAAAAGAAGATGGCTTCGGGACCTTCTAATATAGAACTTCATTATATGGAACCTTTATAAGTGCTCTTAATGGGTAGTTACCTTAAAAACAAATATCTAAAATAAATAAATATCTAAAAAAAAAATATGTTAGAGAGTGAAAAAAAAATTAATTTAATTTTTTTAAATAAACCCTTCTGCAAAATACGGAGGTTTCTCTTTTTACAAGGCACTTAAGATATTTTCGGAGAACATATCATTACTGATGTTCGTTTTATATTTGAGCTCGAATCTATTTTTGTTGGATTTGATATTGGTTAAACAACCTTTAGCACTTACAATCTGAAAGTAAATAAATACTTTAATAAATGGATTTAAAATCTTTTAAAATTTCAGAATCTATCAGCTAGGTTTGAATAGAAATCAGTTCTTTTGTCTCTAAATATATAAATGTAGCCGGATGTAGTGGGAAGTCTCAGCGGCCATCTTATTATCCCGTCGCTTTAAGAGCCTTTCACCGCGGAGGTGTGTCCGAACCAATGGACGCGTCCGGTGTCCATGGTCATCCACAGGACGCGGATATATTTTTAAAACCTGATTAAAGTCTGCATTTTAAATGAAAAAAAAAATATATAAATTTATTAAAACTAAAATAATTTTAGATATCATCGCAGAATAGGATATAGGTTCGGAGATTTCAATGATGGGGCAGAGAACCATAATAATATTAAATCCATTACTCGGAAATAATTTGTTCGAAATTTTGGATTTATTTAATTATTTTTAAAATTCATCAGAGCTGTAAAAATATTTAGTTATATCCTGAATTCAGTGACTCAGAGTCGAATCGATAAGTTTCCCAAGACATTGATGGATAGGGATGGACTCATTGGCTATTATCGCAGTATTCACCAAGTTATCTTAGGGTAAAGTTATAAATGCGAAAAAAAAATATAATAAAAAAAAAAATGACTATTATATAGAGAGGGGTTTAAGTTTTTAAAAGTTTCAAAGGTCTTGTAAATAGACCTTAAAAATACGCCAAAAATTTTATTCGTCAGTACGTCTGTTACATTAATGGAATTTTGGATTTTAGAAGTCGTTGAGCAACTTAATTCAGAACGGATAGTTTTGTGCTATTTTGCTTTCTTCAACACTATCCAAGAATAGCTAAAAGAAAGATGAACTATTATTTGACTAAATGTTGTGGAAGGAGGAGATTTAGCTCAACCACTTGGCTTTTCCCTGATTAAGGTTACCCACATTATAGAGGATAGATGGTTAGGGGCAGGTTAGAGGCTCCGAAGAAAATCCATAGCTGAAATAAGATTATAAATTTTCTACTTCTGAACGGTATCGAACTCGGGTCCTGGCGAAGTAGTCAAATCCACTGAGGTACCGTGCCTCCTTTTTTAAAATTTATTTTAACTATTCTTATTTCTAATTAGATTCTTATTGCATTCTTACAGCTTTAAGATTTTATAACTATGAAGGATATAATAATTCACGATTATCAAAGATATTGTTCTATCCTAGGGTTACAGATGGGAACAGTTCCTGTTGATTGCGGTAGGATCTTCTCTGAGATACCGCCAATATCGTCTAGGAGACACTTAAATCCCAACTCGGATTTGAACTTAGACCTTTCCCCCTATACGGTCCGGGGAAGTTGCGAAACGGAACTTGGACTAAGTTCGAAAAAGTCGGAAGTTGCTGTTGTTGGTTAGTTGCTGGGCAGTGGCACGTGGTGAAGGAGTCTACTTGCTAATTAATGTTTTGTGTTTAATAGGATAGCGTCAATCAGGTGAAAAGTGCCCCAGGGCCAAGTTGTCTTATCTCGGGCCCCATGGTCGGCTGGGCCCGCCTTGGACCCCACTCAGCCCCATTACACTCCCACTCATTAGATTAATTTAGATTAGTCCCACAACGTTTACAGGGGGCTGCTCACGGAATCTCGGAACAGATTTAAGTTTAGCTCGCCACCTAATTTGGGGCAGGCCGATTGGCTTCCGCAGAGCATAGCTTTGGAATCTTCACTTCGAGTAGCTGTTGCGATGTCTCTTAAGGCGACCGTCTTTTCCATAGTAATCAATAATATGATCCTTACATATTAAGTATCTATGTATAATCATTTAATCTTGGATTCATATGCTACAAAAAAAAAAAAAAAAATAAATAAATATGTCGTATAATAAGCCATAAAAAGTTTAGCAATATGATGTATAATATTTAACCAAATATGAAAAAAAAATGGAATAATGCGAAAATATTGAACCATAAATAGGTAAAAAGAAACAATTTTTTTTTTTAATCACAATAAATGGCTATAATTGTTAGATTTCTTAAATAATTTAAATATAGAATAGGATAGCATTACATGACAGTAAGAAAACTAGAGAAGCGGAAAAAAAAAATAGTCATGTTAAATAAAAAAAATAATTTCTGATGTAACATTTTGTAGAATATAAAAATAAATATTTGCAGAGTGGGTACAGAAAAAATGAGAATGAAATAAAGAAAAGAAAAATCAAAAATTATCAATACAAATGAATACATTATTTTTAAGAAAATTTTAATTCGGTCTAAGGTTTTAAGTCTGATATATTAGAATGACATTCATTATGAAGTTTCCGTGTAAATAGTGAGAGTCTACTGTAAATACAGAGTTTTTTTTTGTTTTTTTTTCAATTCAAACATCAGTAGCACTATTACTATTTTCAACAAATATATTACAGTTTACGACCATTTGCATATTGAAGAAAAAAAACCCGACATAAATCGAGAGGTCGCAATCTCAAAAAGAGTATTTCAGGCGGAAACGAGCAGTCTAGGTGGGATATAAGAACAAAATTATTAATGGTTTCAACTTCTGGCTATTCGAAATCTTTTAAATTGCTTTGACCGTTCTTTCTCCTCTTCTTAAAGACATTTACGGCAACTTATGTCAATACATTGGCATCCGCTATTCCTAAAAAATAGCTCTCTCCATAACTAAAAATAAATGAATAACTATGATTATAATGTTCAATTATTAAAATCAGGTTAACTTAAATATATTTTTATTTAATGAAGTTGTTTATTCAAGAGTAATGATATTTTATAATATATCTTTATAGTTTAAATTTTAAATTATTTAAAAGTCTCTACTTGTTGAAATAATTAATATTTAGAGCCCAGTATCCCTGAAACAGCCGATCAGCACACCCACAACTAATCGACATTTTTTTTTGCCTCACAGAACCTCCCGCTCTCCTCGACTGGAGATAATTCAGAGAAATAGCACTCGACATATGGACGCCGATATCTGGTTTCGGCCGTTATGAAATATGGATCGAACGGGCCCAGGTAAGGAGGCAGTTGGTCTCCAGTCGGAAGTAAGACACACGATACGGCATAGTTTGAACAGATGCAACTTATTTGCTTTGACTTTACCAATACACCTTAGCAGATGTCATCTCATATCTCCCGTTCAAGGAGGGAATAATAACACGGCGTTATCACTCCTGGGTGATCCTATCGAATCATTGAGATATTTATTCAATGTCAACTTTACTATAACGGTTGAGAAGATCGAGCTAAATACACAAAGCAATCATCAAATGATGGTAATGTTAAGGATTATGGTCCCGATTGAAATGCAAATTAGGTACTGTGTCAACGATCTCCCTGAACAAAGAAAAAAAAAAAAAAAAAAAATCAAAGGGTCTAACAATTCTTCCTCTTTAGAAACCATCTAATCAATCGCACTCAACAGCCGAACAACAGCGGATGTTATCCGTAACAAGCTTCTAAATCTATTATAATCGTAATAATAGATAGTTTAATTTTTATTTCCTGATTAAATATTTGTTATTTAAACACGGAACATGTTTAACCCGTGTCCTGGTCTGTCAAAAGTGATACGTTTTTTGGACCGCGAGTGCGTAACGCGTAGTTTGACACGGTCTAGCTCTGTTAGAGAGTTGCTCGGATCGAAGATCAGTTCCCTGATCATAAATTAAATCGACAATATTTTTTTTTACGTAACATTTGTCCCTAGGACCAACCGTTTAGGAGCTATATAGGCTGAATGAAAAAATGTCTTTGAGAACCCTAGTTTTTCTCAACATTATTTATTCAAATAATCATTGTTTGCTAATTTAATTTGAGTAATTAAAAATCATACAGATAAGCGGAAACAACATAAGGGCATAAGTGGTCAGCAGGATTAAGCTATTTAATTTCAATATTTATCTCCTTCAAATGGATCTCAGGTAAGAGGAAAAAAAAAAAGAAAACATATGAGATTCGACAGTCAAGATGACAACCACTAAAAAATGTTCTATGTTAGTCTTTCTTTAGCTGAAGGGCTCAAGGGGCCTTCAACTTTTATTTATTTATTAAAAATTAGAGTACATATTTTCGTTTTATTATTGTAATGTTAAATTATTTGAAACATTAAATCTATGATCTTATGTGGTCATGAGTATCCAGATATCACCTGGAACATAATACATTCATGCGATTTCAGTGAGGTTCCTTACATCGCACTTGATTTTGCTTTACAAGACCTTCAAAGCTTTATTTTACTCCTCCCTTCGATCGGCCATCAGGCCATCAGGGTGCGGCCCTCTGCCGAGGTGTGACTTGTACCATATCATGCATCTCATCCAACCCGACAACAAAAGTAATAGGCGTTCCCCTTCAAAGGTCCCCGCGCGGGTATTTAAAAAAAGGCCGAACTTCCTGAAGGAAATGATAACCGGAAGTTGATGGGGGCAGAGTCCGAACGGTATTGTACCTAGCTTCCGGCTGACCCTCACAACTTCCTCCCAGGACCAGGATGTAGGAAGGAGGAATTATACCAATTCCGCCATTATTACACTTAGGAGGGGGTCCGCCTCACCAACATCCGGGACGCGGAAGTCGCGGACTTATCTTATAATTACTAGCTTGATCTGAATACCCCCACCCCCCACCTGCATTCCTGGTCAACATTACCATTCACTGCCGTCGCTACTTCAGCACGCTATAACAATGGATTCGCAGCCATTGTGTATGCCATCGGAAGTTATAATGATGTTTACTTATGGACTATACTTATAGACCGAAAATAATTAGTATATTGAGATTTTTTTTTTTTTTTATTTCTTCTTAGTAAAGATGTAACCAAGACTATATCGTAACATAAGCATTATCTTCACACATCACATTTGAAAATAAAAATAGTAACAGATATCACTCAGCCTCCACTGGGTTTTCATACCAGTGAGGGAGCTGATGGAGCAATTCTGGGATCTCTTTGGACCTGGCTTGTCCCTCCATAAGTGGTTGAACAATTCTAGTTGGAGAACTTTTAATTTAATTTTCATTTTTATTATCGTTATAGTTTTTTTCTCCTAAACGGCAGGTCTTAGCGATAAATATTATATAACAAAAAATGTTCTGCATTAAATTTATAATAAGGAAATTATGAGAAAATATTCTATCCGAGCATTACCAACAGAGCTAGAGCGTGTCAAAATATTACATTTTTGAGTGTGAAAAAAATATGTGGGTTTGAAGTTTAATTATACAAAATAGTGTTGGAGTGGGGATTAAATAGAGCAATGAGTAATATTTATCTATGAAGCTAATATTTATACCTAGAATGACCGATTTTTTTTATTTTTTTTCCCAATTACTATGCAATAGTGGGTACGATTTTTTTTTTTTTTTTTTTTTTTCTAATTTCCTTTCTCTATGACAGCAAATTATTAAAGGTAATCGTTTGGGACGTTTATTAATATGTTTCATGACTAATGAGGTCATGGTTTAAGGACTATGAGGCCATTAATAGAGGATGGTCATGCGGGATGCAGACCAGAACACCTCCCCGAATCTCCGCTTCCCCCGTGGGCAGGATGCCCAGCACACCTTATAATTACACCTGATCGGCACATCGGTCGAGGAAGCAGCACGCGCCTGTGTCATCAGATAGCACGGGCCCGGGGATGAAATTATCGTCTTTAGCCGAGCGCGTTCCGTCAACAACAATCAGTGCACTGATAGTGGGCTCGTGGATCGGATGGCTCGTGCTGGGCATGTGAGTCCCTTTTTCCGCCAGCTCTCTTCCTTCCGAAAATGAGCGGAGTGAAAAATCAGTGAAAAAATGACTTTGTTACAAGAACGATATATAATATTAAGGGAGTTGTTACACAGACTTTACTTTTAATCTAGAAGGTGTGCAACTGTTAATGGAACTATTAAATAAATAATAAAACCATACAATTAAATAATAAATTTTTAATTATGTCTTAGAATGTATAATTCCTGAAAATAAATTGTTAAGTAACTTCCTTATTCCCTCAAAATAAATAGTAATATGTAGTAATAAAAAATTTTCATTTACTATCATATCTTTTAAATATGAACTTATGCAGTTAAAACTCGATAAGTCGAAACTCATTAAATCGAAAAACTCAGTAAGTAGAGCTGAACCCCATTTTCCGAATACATTTATACGGTTTATTGCATTCGTTTACTCGTACCAACAATCGTTAACTCGAAGTAAAATTTTTGTCTACACTCCCAAGACTTTTCAAGTCAAATTTCCTGAGGCGGGAGGCTCTATAAGTCGAAGTTTCTTAAACCCATGAAAATGTCATGGGCAAATAACCAGTCTTTTTCAACCCTATCCCTGCTTATCCTCAGTACTGTTTCATTTCGGGAACAAGACAGGCGTTTGGTTAAATGTTATTTTATTATCCGTGGTTACTAGTGGTCTTGAACACAATTCAGCGTGTGATAGATCGTTGCATAATTTATTATGCCTTTTTTCATTAGTATCTCCGTTTCTGTTAATTTTTCCTAGAATAAAAAATTAAGTCGTTTAAAATTACCCTAATACATTTATATACAAAAAATGATAACTAGAAGTAAATTTGTTCATTCTTCAACTTCGACTTATAGAGTATTGACTGTATTTAAAAATAAAAATAGTTTAAACCCTGGTGATAGTTGATTACATTCATGTTCAACAAATGAATAGTTCAATCAGAATATTCATAATATATTTAGTAAGCTTCACTGTGATCATAGTCATGAAAGGAATCAAAGAACCCGAAGGTTCGATACCAATAGAATAGAACCATTTGCTTGCTTACCCAAAATTAAAACATTCCTTAACACTTTAGACTGTCAAATACAAATGAAAAAAAAAAACTTAATAACAATTAGTAGAAATTATTATTACTAATTGTCAAGTGTCACAAAAATTTCTTGCCTTTGGCTTATTTGTGACGTAGGCAAGGGAAAGGGTGGTGGCAAACAGGAGCATAAATAAGACAGGAGTGGAAGGCTGCAATGTCAAGTGCGCGGAAACATGGAATTTATCGCTTCCCACCTAGTGCCAACAAACGTTACAAACACCTTCCTCATTCGGCTTGTCTTACCCACACGTCTTCGCAGACCTCTTAGACAAATCATACTAAAGCCAGACTAATCTTGTTACACGCTCAGCGGTGGGGTTTGGGGGGTGGCTAGGGGTATGCCAGAACCGACTTTGTCTTCTAACACTATTTGTTTAGAAAGTACTATACAAACTATGCAGGAATATGCAAATAAACTAACACTAAATCGAGGTGTCATGTGATAGTTTTATGACTAGGGAAAAGTAAAGCTTGGGTATGGAGGAGAGGAAACACAAATAATTAATTTATTGTGCCGACGTTTCGACTTCCAGTGTCAGCCTTCATCAGGGCTAGAATAAAAAAAACAATTTTAATTTTTTTTTAGATTTAAGGTTTTTTATGGTCTTCCTTGTTTGGCCCAAAATCCTTCCATTCCTCCTTCCTTTGTAGAAAATCGTCGCTGAATTAAGTATTTACCACCTGAGGAGGCAAGACAATGACAAAAGAGGTTAACGCCTCTGCATCCATTCTAACGCTTTTAAAACACTTCTAAACGCTTCGCCTTAAGACATAATGACGCCCTGAAATGGATACGTCTTCTGAAACGGGCCCTATCGATTTGAGTTTTCACATGACGGGCCACTGCATTATAAACTAGAGCTTGTTTGATCGCCCTCCCTCTTATCTTGTCGTATGTTTCAAGATGTTACAGTCACGTGGGGAGCTTGTCACAATTAGTTAGGTCAACATTTCAATCCCCTATGCATGACAAGTTAAAATCCGATGAGAAACTCAGAACTGAACTTAAAGTGAAGTTAGTTAAGGGCCAAAATCGGAAAATATTCTATTTGTTGTGTTGGTTTGAATTTACAAACTATAAAACTATGAAAGAGAAACACCATAATAATGCATAAATCAATATACTAAAAAAAAAAAAAAAAATAGATATAAATTTTTAAAGAGGTTGAAACATTTTAAAAATATAATTAAGGGGTTTAGTCGATGAAAATAAAGGATATTTTTGTTATTATGGTTTTTATATTACAGAAAAAAATATTAAGTTATTTAAAATTGTATTTTATATTTTATACTGCAAACATCTTTTCCCACAGGTCAACATCGGGTTATTTCTACAAAAGATTGAACTTTGATTTCAACTTTAGGGTTTGATAAATTGTATAATGCTCAACATAAAGCTGAATAATAATTATAATCTATTTATATTTAATAATGTTAAAAAATAATATTTTTTATTTTTAATACATGTATAAAATAAGATATTAAACAAATATGTTAATCAATATGATAATTTTTAAGGCCTCATTTGATTCTAGGCTTGCATTATGTTGCTAATAAAAACGGGTACACAAAACTATAATACAAATGAAACTAGGTTTATGGTTATTATTATATTTGTTTTTGTTTTTTTATTTATTTATCGAAATTAACAACATCAAACATAAATCTAGTAACTGTCAAGATAATTTTTACGATAACATGCAAATTGTTTTTAAAGCAAATACATACCAAATGTAAGGCAGACTAATTTCGTGGTTGTGGAGTTTACTGAATATGAAAGTGTATGGTTTTGGCTAAATAAGTGACATACGGAATATTAAGATTTTTATGGATAAGTTTGTTTGTACAATGAGATGAATTGGATGGTTTAGTGAAGTCCCAAAGCTCAACCCCTTAGGTCCAAATTTGTCTAATTACTGTCATTAAAATTTTTAATGTTTCTTGCTATAATCTTGTATGTGGATCACCACGAGATGGAGTCCTAAATAGTGGAATTAGTTCAACAGAGATTAGTATAATCTTAAATAATTGTGGTAAAATAAAATTGTTATTGTATCTAAACTAAAAAACAATATCTCAATAGGCAATTAAGGAAAAATTGCTATACCGCAAGAACCAAAAGCCTACAAATTTGCCTCTATCGAAAAGCGTTTGTGGCTTAGTGACGTAGTTGCTAAATTAAGAATTAATACATCACGTATTCTTTTTTAATTCTAGCGATCTTTAAGTGACGATTTAGGAGCACACAAAATAATAGTGGTTAAAATAATTACTATGTTGAAATAAGACATTATACCCTGTGATGACCTGTTGGTAAGTGGGTGTATAGGGACGTTCCCGATTAAATATTTGAGCAAGTTACGCCGTGCGTGATCAATCGATCCTTTTGTCTTGGCCATTTCCTCAGGAAGTCCTTGGTGATGGCTTTCTTTATAATTAATTTCGCAAGAAGTCTTGTAGAGTGGAAACGTTTTAGGTCGTTTCGGATCGTTTCAAACGGAGTACAGAAAAACTTTAATGAACCGTATTAGACATATTGGACAAGTAGGTTAGATGGTAAACAATACAAAGGGCCATTATTATATGGTATTGTTCTCTTAAAAAATACTATACACATGCCCAGTATAATATAGTATATGTATACGGAAAAACCTTATTATCTTATTAAAAAACGCCCCACATTCGATCTCCTGCAGCCAGAGCACCGATATCGAGTGTACCATTACCGTTCCTCGAGTAACGGGGTGCTAACGTGGGAGGAACTTGTCACCGGCAGGCGTTACTGTTCCTGAAGAGTTGCGTAACCTTTTCACATACGCCCATTTGGGAGCCTCCTGTTTCCATAACAGCAATACAAAGCCGACCGACATATCCCATCCCTTTACCTCGTTCCTTTCTCCGTTATTCTTTTTTATAAAAATCCCGCCTGTGGTGACAAGCCCGTAGGGAAGTGCGCCTCGGTAATTTAATTTACAAATATAAGTCACGAATTCTCGAAACAATCTTTATTGTTTATTCCATATTTAAAAAAAAAAAAAATAAAATAATATTACAGCCTCGCTCAAAGGGCAATAATTAAAAAAAAACCTCTAACTATACAACATACAAAATAAAATCTAACAAATAATAAAATAAAAAGAAATTAACAAGCTGTAGCTGAGAAATTTAAAATAAAATTTAGAAATGCCTTAAGAGAGAAAGTGTTAAACTTGAGACTCCAAGTTACAAGTAATAAGAGAACAGGTACGAAGTGGTCGAAAAAAAGGGACATGATGAAAATATGAAAGGATATTGGAGGAAACTATGACGTGCAACGAGAAGGAATTAAAATTGTCAAGTGATTCCTAGTTGGAAATACAAGAAAAATAATACAATACATAAAACAACGCTGTGACTCCTGAAACAAGATTGTCCCCAACTTATGGGCAATCCATGATTAAAGAGATCCCATCACTAATCTCTCATATCATTAGTAGTGGCTAAATCCAGTGGAGGCTAAACGACGAAATTAGCATGTTATATATTAAATTTGGTCAAATCGAATAAATCTGACACCGGTAAACTGGTTGATAAATTTTCTTTTATTTAATAATAATCCTTTATTCGTTCCATAACGGTACATAATCATTTGTTTTATAAAAATTCAAATTTGTTTTCACTTTAAATGTTTTTCCTATACAATGAAATATTATCTAATAACTTGACAATTGATATGTGTATTGGTATATAAGTAAATGTGTGCAGTATATATAAATATATATCGTGGTATCTGTAAATATTTTCTTCATTCAATGTAGACATAATTCATTCTTTGTACATATCTTTTCTTATTTTCTCATGGTTATTGTTTTTATTTTATTTTATTTTTTAGTTTATTTAATTTCTCCTTTTTATGTTATCATATCTACTAAAGTTCTTTAGACAATTATTTACAATAAACTGTATTTCTATGACTCATGTTTCTCATATATAAATACCTTTGTATAAAAATATGCAAGCCAGACCATTGTACTACCTAATGATACAATTTTGTTATTCTCAGGAGACAATACGACCCAGAATAAAGATTATTTTTCATTCATTCAATATTTCTGATGAAATCCACACATATCATTACGTTAAAATACTGAATCAAATGTGGGCAGTAAGTAATATGGATGGCAGTATGATTCTATTTACACAGCATGTACAATAAGGAATAAATTAAAAAGAAGAAAGAAATAATGTTATAAAAAAAACCGTGCAGTATATAAAAATAATATATACCAAATGTTAGGTGAAATGATTAAATAAAAAAAATAATAGTAAGAATAAAATTAAGCTCAATCAAATTTTATTTAAAGCATAAACTCACCCTTGGGATCACTTAATCAAACCCGTCGTTCCGTTTATGGAACTTGATACATTAAATTAAATAACAGAACTGTTGTAAGCTGGGAAACAGTATAATGGAGGACTAGGCTGGAGATTGAAAATAAATGCCTCAAATGAAATAATTACAGAGCTCTTGACCAGATAAAACGCTCGAAAAGACTTGAGCCGATAAATGTTTAAACGCGACCAGGCCCTGGCGATTCCTACACTCTATTATGGATCTTTCTGGGGGGGGGGGGGGGGGGGGGAAGGGGGCCCGACCGTTCAAACTTGGATAATAACTTTACCTCCTTCATTTCTTAATCATGTCTCAAACCCTAACCAATTGATTCCATTTTGTTCTTCCACGATTAGTCAATACCACTTAAAATTTTCAACGCAGCTAGTGATAAGTGGGATAGACGAAATTACAGAAAAGTTTCTGGAGAGAAAAAAAAAACAAATAACAGTTGTTATCGAGGTAAATCGCAGGCCGATTAGTTCAAGTCCGCAGTTAAAATAAACATCGGCTTGTTCCCAGTCTCAATCCTAAGCAGGCTTTGCATAATTTGTAAGCTGTAAGTTATCGTGCTTTAAAGAACACGTTCATACTTTATTTACAAATAAATTATAAAGCAATGGCAAAACAATTAAAATAAATTAAAAATTATGATACAATTTGATTTGATTTTTTTTCGTCTAAGATCTCTAGGATATCTTTTCAGACGCCTCGGTAGATTATCGGGAATGGAGTGGGAAGCAAGTTGAGAAACTAATGGATTTGGGTGTTTATGGAGCTTACTATGAAAGGATAGGTATCTGGTTTGGGCTAACTCAGCAACATATGGAACATTAAGGTCTTTGTGGATAAGCTTATTGGTGACAAAGTAAGGGGCATTTAGGATTTTTCGAAGGATTTTGGATTGTAAGGATTGGACACGAGATGAATTGGTTGATTTAGTATAGCCCCAAAGCTCAACTCCGTACGTCCAAATAGGTCTAATAACAGTCATGTAAATAAGTCTTATGTAATGAATTGGGAGGTTTGATCGTATGTCTAGTAAATGTTGAAGTAGTCTGTAACGACGAGCAGTTTCTTGTCACTTTAGTCTTGATGATACAAGTAAAAATTAAACAATAAGTTTCAATTTAATTTATTGAAACAAAAATAATATATTATTCCGGAAAGTTAATTAACTTTAATGTACAAGAAGTTAATTAATTATGTATTTTAGTTTAGTAAATTTTTATTATCTATTTGTTTTTCTTATTTTGTTAGTTTTTATTATTTTTCCAATTTATATCCATAAACAGCTAAGCTCGCTATGCAATGTATATTGTTTTATTACCAATTTGTTACAATTGTATACTGTTGAATTCCATTTGAATAAAACATTTTATTATTATAATAAGTGAATTAAGAAATAGTTTAAAACATATTCATATTTGTTTACAATATTTACATTTCGGCTTTTCGTATATCTGTTTTTTCTTTAGTTCTGAAGAATGGTCGCATTGTAAGGAAAGATTTCGTAACAAGAAATTAATGGACTTGAAATATATAAGCAGACTTCCCCTTCACCTAATTTATTGATTGGATTGTATGAAGTACAGTGAAAACTCGTTATTTCGACACTCGATAATTCGTCTTATTCTGTAATTCGTAATTTTTTAAAAAAATATAAAATAAAAAAAATTAAATACGTATGTAATGTATTTTTTCCACTTGCTACTTATTTAATCTTTAAACCGCCTCATTTGGTTTGTTACTAAAAAATAAGCCTATATTTATACATTTTGTAAATTATTTAATAGAAAAAAACAAAAAAAAAACAGAACAAGCTCGGTGTAAGAGATGAAAGGAAGTATGAGTGTAGTGACGAATATTGGGAATCAGTTAAAACTCTACATCGCGCCTTTCTTTGGTTTCATCTTTCTGACTGTCAGTTTATACAGGCATTGACGAGGTCGGTTCTTCGCCGTTTTTCTTGTCTAAATTTTAAGTTGTCAAATATCCGTACGAATTTAGTGTGCATTTTCTATATGACTTCATTTTTTTTAAATATTTGTGTCCCATGGTTTTTATGTTTTTTGTCATTGTCACTCAATGTTTATAATGTCCGTCTGGTCGTTTTTACTTTTTTATGATCGTTTTTTTTTCAGAAATTTAATGGAAAATATTTTTTGTTATATAACATTTGTTGCTAGGATCTACCGTTTAGGAGCTAGATTGGTTTGAATGAAAATATCACGTTTTGCTAACATTTTTTAAGTGTTGAGGTTTTTTTTTTACATGCTCTAGCTCTGTTGGTGCTACTCGTTGTTGCCTACAGTCCTTATCAGAAGCAGTAGATAAGAAAGCAGTAGTTTATAGATAGACCTGATCCATGATCTATTATTTTCCTTTTAGTCAGAGAAAAATTGGGTTCTTTTTTTTTTTTTTTTTTTTTTTTTTTTTTTTTTTTTTTTAATAAATTTTAAACGTATGTGGTAAGAATTTTCCTTGTTTGCGGGCGCCAGTTAAGACAACGCCGGATGAGGAAGGGTCTACTGTATGACAATACACTACCAAACGAGAAAGTTTTATTAATTCACTAATTACATTTTTAAAACACTTGTAATATTTGGTCAGTTATCGCTACCGTATTCTCTATCTACTCATTTCCATTAACCTCGAGATGCATTTTATAATTAGCCATTAGGGACTAAGGGATATTTTAATGCGACAGGGAACCCAAAGCGGCAGTTATCGGACTAGGAGCAAACAGAGCGAAAAAATAATTAAAAAATGGAGACATAAAGAGAAGGCGCTTTCTAAAGATGAGGTTCCACCGAAGGGCCGGGGGGGGGGGGGGGGGAAGGGGGGTAGGGCTAAAGGAGAAGTACATTTGTGTAGAGGTTTTTAGCCTAAGGGATGGCCCTTAATGACAGCTCCCAAGGGATTGTCTAGATCGGCTCTTCCATTCACACGGCTCTCCTTAGCCGCTCCCGTTTTAACTGTTGATTAACACGCCGAGACGCGCCACTTTTTGAATCCCCAACTTACCTCAGCAACCATCTTCATTTCTTCTCTCGCCTACTTTTTTTTTTTTTTTTTTCTCCTTTTTTTTCCCCCTCTTTCGTTTTTAATTTCAGGCGCGCTTATTGGACGTGAGGAAGAGTGGGGGGGGCAGGGAACTTGGAAGAATAAAAATTACGCCTCCTCATTCTGAAAGCATCTCGTTTTAATTGTAATTTGCGAATGTCGGGAAAGAGGCGACTTTGCTTCTGTTTTGAAGGCGCACACTCTGGCCATTCTCTCGACTAAACCAGGCGGAACTGAGCTCCTAATGGACAGCTACCACCTTTTTGTCTTAATTTAAATTGCCGAGAGATGGGAGCGACTCCAGATTTTCTTTCACGGAAGCTGACAATGGATTCGGTGTCCTTCACCAATCAATAACTATACAGAACAAATTTAATTAAAAACCCCAAATATGAACTTGTAATTTCTAATTCATTCTAAAATTACTAAAAAGTCATTAAATAATAACATGATGGACACCAAATTTAAATAACGTTATGAGGCTAATTAAACTGAAAACGTTCTTTACTAACTGAATTATAATTATTTTTTTATTGATTCATTTATTGAATATGTGGAAATATGATTACAATTAAGTTCTAAAATAGAAGGTCCTTAGGCCATCTTCTTTTCACACGTCTCTGAGGGTTATTGTGTGCTGAGTGTCAAACAAGTTAGTATAAGTGAATTCGAGTGGATGATACAAAGTCGATTCCTAGGAACTGATCGATACCGTTGAAGTTGGTGATAGTTTCCTGATAACTTATGTAATTATTATAACATAAATTCCTTTCCCTAATTACTTATTAGTTTATAAAAATTTACAACTGTACAAATATGTACATCAAGAAAAATGTGTTGATAACGATTACAATAACATGTCAAAACTTGAAAATACTCATCAGTAGCACTTCAATTAACATTCTACACTAGAATATATCTAGGCCATCTTTTCAGACGCCTCGGAGGATCATCGGGAATGGAGTGGGAAGCAAATTGAGAAACTATTGGATTTTAATTGTTATGGAGCATACAATAAAAGGATAGATATCTGGTTTGGGCTAACTCAGCAACATATGGAACATTAAGATCTTCATTGATAAGTTTCTTGTGACGCGATATGAAGTATTTCACGAAGGATTTTGGATTGTAAGGATTGGATATGAGAAGAATTTGAAGTTTTAGTGGAACCCCAGAGTTCAACTCCGTATGTCCAAACGTGTAAAATTACTTTTATGTAAAGAAGTGTTTTGTAATTCATTGGAAGCTTTGAAGGCTTGTCTAGTAAATGTTGGATCAGTCGGAAACGATAAGCAGTACCTTGTCTTTTAATTTGAAATAGGGATGAGTTACTAGAAATAACAGTAATGAACTAAGATAAAGAAACAAAACATAAACAAATAATTAAAAATAATCACAAAATAAAGCCACGAAGTATACTATATTTTAAACCGATTCATTCTTATTAAAATTATCAACATTCAACCCAACTTGCCATCTCTACTCCTTAAATTCTCGTTCAAACGCTTAAGTACAATCAGCAACATATGGAAAATTAAGATCTTTATGGATTAGTTTGTTTATGACTTTTATGACTTTTGTTTACGAGAATTGTGGATTTTACGAAGGATTTTGAATGTTAAGTATTGTATACCAGAAGAATAGGAAGGTTTAGTGGACCACGAAAGTTCAACTCCGTATGTCAAAATAGGTCTAATTATTATAATGTAAACGAGGCTTTTGTAATTAATAGAAATCTTCGATCGTCTGCCTAGTAAATGTCAGGGTTGTTGAAAACGATTCTTGTCATAAAATGGTGATAACATTGTTGGAATTCCTTCAAATTAAATACAACAGAATATAACTAAAACATCATCGCAAATGAACCAAAACATTTTTTGTAGAATTATAAAAATGTTTGGGATATTTTTTTAAATTGAAAAAAAAAAAAGATAAAATAAATAAGAGCGGTGATAACCTTAGGCATTTATTCGCCCCAAAAATTCCTATATACAAACAAATTCAAATTTATTTTTGTTGACATGAATATTACAAATAAGACACACACATATATATATATATATATATATATATATATATATATATATATATATATATATATATATATTTAAATAATTATTTATTTAAGATTGTTATTATTAATGTCGCTTTTTATTTACTATAATGTATATATAATGCCATGACGTTAGTTCAATTATTTTTTTTTAATTTAAAAACATTATTATTAATCTAATTAATACGTAATACAAAAAAAAAAAAAAAGATAAATCGTTGAACTTGATAGATAATTGTGTTTGAATTAAATAAATATATTACTGACAAACAGAACTATATATTATAAAATTATATATACAAAAAAAAGTATGTGATTGGATATTATAAATAGAATATATAATATAAATATATTATAAATATATAAATGATATATAAATATCATGCAAAAATATGCATATAAATGATGATATGCATATTTTTAAAATAAAATTTATAATTATTGCTCGATGGCTAAATGTTGTTATAGCTAATTGTCCCTTAACATCGCTGTAAGTACAGTTTTGATAATTATCGATCGTTTAAGCCTCCTATCATTCAAGGGTCTGATATTTTATTTAATAGGAAATAATCATTGCAACCCCGGTATTATTTATTTATTAATTCATTTAACAGTTTATTAACCAGCGGATCCGCCCCTCCTGCCCTAGTTTGAGTACTTGAGAACTCGATACCCCAATAAACAATAATATTATTTCATCGAAATATTATTGTAAATTAAAAATAACTTGTCATTATTAAAAAAAAAATACATTTTTTTATTTATTATATATTACATAGTTATTATTCTATCCTTTATAAATGTATTTAAAAAAAAAAAAAATTAAAATAATTTCATAACCAAAGATTTTTACGAAAAATGTCCACCTTTTTGGTATACATTTTTTCACTATGTAACTCTGATGTGCTGCGTTTCATTTATTATGATAAACAAGGTATATTATATAAATGAATCAGAAAAGTACTAAAATCTAAAATTATTTAATTTAAACCAAACAGTGACGAATTCCTAAACAGCTAGTTTTTTGTCCGAAAAACGGAGATAATTTCTAGTGTAAATCTGAGGTTCACCTAAAAAATCAATTATCAATGTGGTTTACATATTAAACCGAATTGTACTATTTTTAATTTAAAAAAGGACTCCTTTTTATTTTAGCTATTTGTTAAAATTTACAACTGTAAACAATATAATATAAAACAACATCAAGTAATGGTGATGATAAAATGATGCGTCAAAGCTATATATTAGAAGGTCCCGAGGCCAACTTCTTTTCAGACACCTCGGATGGTTATCTGGAATAGAATGGAAAGAAAGTTATAAATGGATTTGAGTGGTTATGGATTGGATTCGAGTGTAACTTGACCAGATGTTAATGGATAAGTTTGTTTGCGACATAGTAAGGGGCATTGATCGTTTTAAGGTTAAATATCGCGAATTTTAGGGAGATTTTTTTTTTTTAAATTGACGCTACCGTTTCCAATTTTTTTTTTCAATTATTTTAGAATTTAAAAAAATTATCTGGCGAAATATTGATTTAAAAAAAAAAAAAAAAAACGCATATAGGCACTTATTCATAAGTTAATTGAACACATTTATAAAAGAAAATTCATTTTCGGTTGCATAGGTTGATCTTAATTTGAAAAATACGATTTAACAATATCAGGCGGATGATTAGTAAGCAACCTGCTGTTGGAGTTGTGGGGACTGTGAGGACCCAGTTCCCAGTCAGCTACCGATCTAACGTCTCCCCAATAGTGGAAAAACCAACAGAATGAAGGTCAACAAAATTTGACATACATTTTAGAATATAAATCTGTACCTCGGAGGTACTGAACACTATGTAATTTTTTTACCAAAAATACATAATTACGTATTCTTATTCACCATTTCCCCCTTTATACAGAGGTATACAACTCTAAGATCTTGACAAATTAATTGTAAGGTAAGTTACATAAAAATGTTTTTTTATTTATTTATTTATTTTTGGGGGGAGGGAATAATGTCCTTATGTACTCCAATTAGGACAGGAAGGACGGGTTACCAACCTATTCTAGCCTGGGTGTGAAAGTCAAGATTTATTTCGTACATATAAGTATAGTAAACAGTTCAGGAAATGAAATCTTTTTTTCTTCTTCTCCTGTAAAGTTACGGAAATGAGACTTAGTGTTCTGCACCTCCGAGGTACCGAAATAATATTTAAAAAACGAAACTGTGTGAGATTTTGGTTTGTAACGATGGAATGCGAGATGAATTGGAAGGTTTAGTGGACCCCTAAAGCTCAACTCCGTGTGTCGTAATTGGGAGCTTTGAATTCTTGTCTAGTAAACGTTGGAGTATTCGTAAAAAACGAGCAGTTTCTTAAAATTTAATGATTTAAGTAAATTAATGCTTTAGTACCAGAAAAAGTACGAATTGATACGAGAGAAAGAAAATGAACAAAATATATGTTTTAAAGAAATTCTTACTTTTTTTTAAGGACGGGGAAAAGTTTTATCTTTCAATTCAAGATCTTTATCGCTCTACTTTAGAATCTCACATTGCTTGCTAACCCGACAAGCAGCAATAATTATTCAAAGAAAATTCATAAAAAAGACCGACCTCCTAAGAAGAGAGAGAGAAAAAAGCGATAAAAGAAGGGATACATTCATACGTGTTTTGGACGTGGAGTTTCATTAAAAAATTTTCAAAGCTGACCGGTGGCCTCCACGTTTCATTAGGAGTCACTTGAGGGGGTGTTCGCTTTGAGCCGGTTCCACTGAAGAGGGACGTAAGGTTTTAGCCGAAAAGAAGAGGGTGGTAGGATGGCCAAGGAACGGCCGCCAATTAAGAGAGATTTAACCATTGGAGCGGGATGTAGTGGCAACTCTTCTCCAAAATGAGTTTTCCAAAACAAAGGAGGCGAATTAATAAGGAACACCGGAGCCCTTTCATTATAAAGAAAAAAAATCCAGCTGAGTCTACTTTAATTAGGAGATTAGTCTTTCTCTACTCTCCTTTATAAAGTTTTTCAGTTGACTTCGGTGCATCCCAACTTCTGCAGGTTAATTAAACCGATGCATTTGTTCTCGGCCATCTTGGATGCCCTGCCCTAGATTTAGGCGGGGCAGGGGCGGGCGGCTTTCTCTAGTTTCTTCAAGCTGGGCAAAAAGTTGAGGAAGAGTAGAAATAAAGTTGAGAACACACAAAAAGTAGAACCGACTCAGAGAATAAGGTTTGGCAGTAGAATAATATTGATGAAACGTATTTTTAATTTCAAAGTTGTGTTTGGAGAATACTTACAAGATATATGCAACTCTAAATAAGAAATCATTTATCTGTTTCTTAAAACTATTTACTGATATTTACAAATCTATTCATTATATACAAGTACATTTGAGGAACATTATTACTATAACATAACTCTAAACAATATCCAAAACGATTTAACATAATACGGTCTGACATATTTAATGAAGGCGGACAGATTCAAAATTTTAGACATGTACTTTAAGAATGTAAATCATTTGAAATACAAACATTTGATCTAATAAAAAGTATTATTCTCAAACATTGAACATGGCCAGAGAAAAAACAAATTTTGTTTTCTAAATTTAAGACTGACTTACATTTACGAAAGATCAACTTTGAAAAACTAATGATGGGCAGTGGAGTTAGTTTCTTCTTAACTAGGTGATTTCTTTTGTAGTTTTTTTTTTTTACTTTTCTTACATTTGCTTAAATATGTTTTGTTATCTTATTACGTTACATTTCAATAATCAATGGTTCTAAACTTTGTAATGTTATATTCAAACATGTAGTATGCCAAAAAGACATAAAACATGTAAATATATAAATAAACAGTCCTTATATGGGAGTAACATATAAGGAAAAGAAATTAATGTCAATAACATGTAAAGAAGTACTCACTAGCCGCACTTAGTGATAGCACATTAGAAAGGATCTTGGCCATCCTTTCAGACTCATCGGAGAATAATCGGGAATCCAGTGTGAGGCAAATTGGAAGACTAGTGGATTCTAGTAATATGTAAGGATATTGGTTTGGGGTCAAATTAGCAACATATAGAACATTGAGATCTTTAAGAATAAGTTTGTTTGTGACATAATAAAATGAGGATTTTACGAAGTATTTAGGATTGTAAGGATTGGATGCGAGAAGAATATGGAGGTTTAGTGGAACCCCAAAGCTCAGCTCCATATGTCCAACTGGACTACTGTCCTCATAGAATATTAGCACAATTGCTGTTACAATTGTCGGGCCATATTACTCACAATCCAATGCATCAGTAGTTACGGCTTTAATTATCGAAAGGAAATAAAATATAATTATAAATTAAAAAATAAACGAATCTAAATATATACTTCACTATACAAATATTCGCGGAAAATTGATGGAAAAAGCGGATCAAAGATGGGAAACAAATTATTATTAAAACTTGATTAAATTATGTGGCATAGGAAGCTATCTTTATTTAAAAGTTGTATAACAAAAACGTAAATTTGAAATTGTTATGACTTAAAATGCAGTTAATGATGTGAAATATTGAAATCAAATATTTCAACGTTTTTCAGCGGATTTACAAAATGTTTTATAAAATATTACTCCTACTTAGGAATTTAGACTTCTAAGGTGTTCAAAAGATAATTTAAAACAGGGATGAAAGGTATCTAACTTCGAATATATTTTGGATTAATCTGTTTCTTTTACACAGTCAATAAATAAAATTGAAAATTAATTTAAATAGGTCTTAATGGTATTATAAATTATATATATGTCACTAGACTAATAGCAAAGGTACAATAGCCCTCATTGTGCGAACATGCTCCTAGATCAAAGGATTGTGTTCAGCATCATGCAACTGATACTGAATAGATAGAAATGTCCATCTTCAGATCGATAGAAGAGGGAACGGATAAGGGAGGTTTTACAATCCCAAAGGTTTAAATTGTATAAACAACTAATTATAGCTGTGAAACGCGTTTTAATCGGGTCATGTAGGAAGCCCGCTAAGATATGAAAAAGTGACTCATCAACAGCGCAACAATGCCGCGACAAAAGAGGTCCCCCTTTTGTGCTTCCATTATGGCAAGTGGATGGTTTAGTTAATTAGGCAGCAATGCATCAAACCCTTGCACCTTCGGGACCGGATCACACGCCCCGCTGCATCCATTTTTTTATCCGTTTTTGTTTTAAGGAAACATTTCAATTAATTATCGGGGACAATGAGATGAGAAGCATTGGGCGACCCGTTCCGATTGTGGTTCTGATTGATGAATTTTATTCGGTTCTTAATTTAAGGACGGGAGTTAATCGGAACTTGATATGCGGTGTTCATTATTATATACTCGTATATACAGGGTGTACAGCATAAGACTGCTGTCGATTCTGAGCATCATTTGTAACAAAAAATCACATATTAACTACTGCTCAATTCTCATACGTTTACGTATTTTTTTTATATTTTTCCATTTTTTTTTTTTTTTTTTTTTTTAATAACAATTTATTGAAATTTACAACTGTACAAAATATATACATCAAGTAAATGTGCTGTTAACTAATACAATAACGTGACAAAACTTGAAAAGAACTACACATCAGTAGCACTTTATTAAATATTCTACACTGGAAGGTCTCCAGGCCTTCTTCATTTTAGACGCCTCGGAGGATTATCAAGAATGGAGTGAGAAGCAAGTTGAGAAACTAACGGATTTCAGTGGTTATGGAGCTTACTATGAAAGAATGGGTATCTGGTTTAAGCTAAATAAGCATCATATGGAACATAAAGATCTTTATGGATAAGTTTATTGGTGACAAAGTAAGGAGCATTAGGAATTTTTTGAAGGATTTTGGATTGTAAGGATTGAATACGAGATAAATTGGATGGTTTAGTTGAACCCCAAAGCTCAACTCCATACGTCCAAATAGGTCTAATCACAGTCATGTATATTAGTCTTTTGTAATTAATTGGGAGCTTTGAACGTTTGTCTAGTAAATGTTGAAGTAGTCTGTAACGACGGGCAGTTTCTTGTCGTTTTATTCTTCAGTAAAAGCCAAAAGTATTATTATTATTGGGTTATTAAATTAATCTTTAATTTAATTAAAATATATGGGTTGGATAAGCATATGTATTTATTTAATTGAAATTTTATAAAGAAATTTAAAAAATAATGAAATATAATTTTAATTAGGTTCATTAGTCATTATGTGACCTTGCTTGCAATGCATTATAATCGATAAAATTCCTTTTTCTTCCAAAAAGCTCTTTGCTCGTTCCTGTTCATTGTATAATTCATACACTTTAAATAGATTCATCTTGGTTGCTTTATTAACCGCAATTACACTAATAGTATAACATTAATATAATAATAATAATTATAATATCATTATAAAATCACTGGAGGGGCTATTGAAAACAAAATCCTTATTATTTATTGTAAAGGAAGATTTGGGGAACGATATCTAATGGAAAATCGTAAAAAAATAATTTATATTTTAAAAAAATACTTTTCCGGGCAATAAATTATGATAAAATACAATAATAAGACGCAGAATTCCAACTTTGTTATCCATCTAAACAAAAATAACCACAGACTCAAAAAAGATTCGGGTGTTAAACTAATACTGAACAAATAAGTAATAAAATCGTTCAAATCCAACCCAGATTTTTATTTTACATAACCATATAAATGTTTGAAATAGTTCCTTTTTAAATTCGTTTTCAACCGAATGGTTTAGCCCAACTATAGAATAGAATAGAATAGAATAGAAAGAAAACTTTATTCTGGGACAAAGTCCCTTAAGAATAACATTAAATAATACAAAGTAAGATCATAACTGGCCGAGAGGCTGTTAAAAATAAAACAACATAGGTAAAATTAAATACAAATATGTATGAAAAAAAAATACAGAGAAAAACTAGAAAAAGAAAAAACTAACTATCTGCTGACTCACCTCTTCGCATTCACTCTGTCCTGATATTTTTCAAAAGTTATTTTTATTTTATCTCCTTAGGTATCAATATGTGAGATTTCTAGTCTTTATATAGCAAAGTTGTGATGTTATGAAACTTTTGTATGTTTAAGAACTGAAGACGAATTTTTAACATTCAAAAAGTATTTTTCAAATTAAAATACATAACAATCCCGGTAATTGGATAATTGGTCCATAACCACTCTAATCCACTAGTCTCTCAACTTCCCATTCTATTCCTGATAATCCAGCGAGGCGTGTGAGAAGATGCTTTGAATTTACGAATTATAAGACTTATTACTAGTGTTTAGAAGAAAAATCATTACGGATAAGCGATGGGACAAAATTTCATTGTTTTTTTTTTTTTTTTACGAGTTAACAATATTTTTCCTAGGGACCGTCAATTTGTCAGGAATAAACAGGGTTTAAAATTTAACGGGATACGAATGACAGAGATTTTATTGTAATTCCATTAGAAGTGGCAAGTAGTACTAATAATCTTAATAAATTATGAGTTTGTTATAGAGAAAAACATGTGTATTATTAACAATTTGATCATTTCGACATGGACTGAAGTTGTAGATCAATTCATCCAATCATCGCAAACCGCTCCGGAGGACGTTGACACAAGGATTACGTTGTTGAACAGGACGCAGACAGGACTGGAGAGGACAGACACAGGTAAGGAGACCGGAGGTGGTGCCTTGTCGACCATGTTCCCTCTCTAGTAAGTAACTATTAACAGCTAATTATGGAGTTGGGTTAACAGCACTGTTCCCAATATGCCAACATAAGTCATAGCACCTGCTATCAGGGTCGGCAAGGTCGTCTTATCATACGATCTTATCTAATAATAGATAATCTATTAATTTTTCTAAATAGATTAGTAATCTAAACTAATATATCTATTTATTTACCACACTCGATCGTTTTTCTCCTTTATTTAAAATTGGATAGTTTTATATGTAAGTGATTTTTTTTTTAATTTTAAAAAGACTTTTTTTTATATTGATTTGTGAAAAATTACATCTGTATAACAAAAATTACGTTTAAAGCTAAATTAACATTATTTTTTTTTAGCTATTCATTACATGTCAATTACTTGTAAAGCAACTACCCACAAGAAGCAACTCAATAAAAATTCTATATTAGAAGGTCTCTCGGCCATCTTTTCAGACGCCTCGGTAGATTATCGAGAATAAAATGGAAAGCAAATTAAGAGACTATTGGATTAGAATTTTTATGGAGTTTAGTATGAAAGGAGAGGTATCTGGTTTGGGCTAAACATCTGGAACATTTAGATTCTTATGAATAACTTTATTTGTGACAGATTAATGAGCGTTGAGGATTTTTCAAAGGATCTTGGATTGTTAGAATTTGATACGAGACGAATTGGACGGTTTAGTGGAGCCCCAAAGCTCAACCCAGTATGCCCCAATAGGTTGATTTACTATAAATATTAAAGAAAACAAAAAAGACGGGCTGTTTCTAGTCGTTGCAGCCAGATATGTAACAAACATTAAAATTGAATTTTATGGTTTTAAAAAAAATTATATAATATAATTCCTAGCATTCGTAAAAACAAAAAAAATATATTAGTAGGTAAAGTGAGTTCGTTCAAAAGTTATGTGTATATATTGCGTGTAGCATGATTGGATTTTATTTTTCATTCTTTATTTATTTTATGCGTTTTTTCTATTATTTATTTAATTTAATTTTTTATTTTAATATAAATATTTTTTCTTATGAAATTATATCCTGATGCCAACTTCCTTTCAAAAACCTTAAAGGGGTAGTTAAGAGGATTTAAGTATGCAGTCCATGGTGTAGGAGTAAATATCTGTTTAGGTAAAAACTAGCAACAATATTAAAAAAACGAAATTAAATTTAAATAAAATTTTGAGCAATTACTAAAATAAAGATAACTATTATAATTTTATTAGTCTGTAAAATCTTTATAAATAAATATAACTTTTTTAATTGGCTTATCGTAAATTTATGATAAAGCAATCAGAATTGTATATATGTATAATAAATTTAAATTGTTAGATAAATTTCCAATATTATCAATATCCAGTGATGTACGTATCATTAATACATATACTTTTTGGGTATATTATTTCATCTCATTTATTTTAATTTCTTGTTTTTATTAAAGTAATTAGACAAGAATGTGAACTATGGCAGATTATAATATACATTCGAAATAAAAAATTTTTTTTTAATCACAGATTTCAATTTATTATGTCAAATTTTAAATTAAAAAAAAGTTCTATTCGCAGATGTAAGAAAATGATTTGCATTTTTATGAGGACTGCTTTAAAGATTACGATGAAAAAAAATTTGTATGTATTTACATTTTGCACTACAATATGATATATTGGTGTGTCAACCTAGGATAGGATTAGTAAGTACTGTTGTGGTTTTCAAACAGGTATAAAAGCAAAAAATCAACCACCAAAATATACGTTATTGTATTATAAAAATGATCAAATAAATCAATAGATGGCGTTTGTATAAATACGCATTTTATTTTTTTTTTCTGTTCACATTAACTGTTTTGAGTGAAATATAATTTATGAAATTCAGTCTACTAGTATCATAGAAACCACTTGAATAGAGCTAGACCAGGATCAATTGTATTAATATTGATTTGTTGTAACAGTCCAATTATTCGTTTACTTTCTTCAAAGGGGGGAAGTAGGGGAGGTATATTTCGTAAGAATATTGATATAAATTTGATGTAAACTATCGGTTAGATATTGCACCCTCCTGCATAAAATAGTGGTAAAGTTGTTAGCCAATGCGATGGTAACTTCGCCTCATTTGTAATTCTTCAGAAGTTTTAAGATTTTAGGGCTGTTGTCCAAATAATCAATGTAGCACTTTGCGGCTTTTGTGGTGCCGCTGTCAAACAAGATGGAAATAAAACAGGACTATCTTCTAGAAACTTATCTATAAAATAAACTATAATCAGTTCTATTCGTCTAGCTCTAATAATAATTTATATTATTTTTTTGGGGGGAAACTTCTATTGGTTTAAAAGTAGAATCGTACTACAGAAAGATTTGTCTATCGTCAAACTTTAGGTACGTGTTCAATTCAAACAAAAAAATTCTAATTATTTGTATTATTATAGCAGGTTGGATAGTAATTTATTAATTTAAGATGGTATCAGTAAAAATATTAGATTTCAGAAGTTCTTAGTTCCGGTATTTTTACATGAAAAATAATTACTGGTGAATAATATCATTTTTTTTTTAATAGAATGAGCAAGAAACATATTCCAGTAACAAAATAATTTAATATAAAAATAGTTACTTTGTTTACCCATCAATTAATGTTAGAATTGTGTATGAAGATTAATTTTTAGGTTCTTGAGGCAAAGTGTCCTATTTTTAGATATAAAAAAAGGTCAAATTATTCTAGTGCATAATTATTATTAATAAGTGCATACTAGTTCTCTAGTGCATCTATTTGATAAATTATAAAACCGCATTTTAGATTAAAAAATTAATAATTATTAAATTATTTAATTCTAATATTATTTTTTTTTATAATTTATTAAAGCCAATAAATGGAAGTAAAAACAAATATAATAGACCCATCTATTTATAACTATAAATATGTTTATTTTAATAGTGTTTAAATAAGGAAAACATATATATATAATCCAAAGCTGTGTTGAATTATTTACACATATATTACATAGGGCGCCTCTCGACTAGTTAAACAAACCTCACAAGATCAAATCGCAACCCCCACTTCACATTGCGGACTGGCCCTCTTGAGAAGTTAAACCATTATACCCTTTAATTAAGAGAGGTCTGCAAGTAAAATACTTGTATAGGCAGTAATTGTAATAATAATTCGAGAATTATATAATAAAGTATCCTGAAAAGTATATACACTCAGCCTAAATACATTTGAAAAATTAATCTAATGGCCAAAAACTAATAATATTAATTAAAATTTTAATAATAATCTATTGTATAGTTTTTTTTTGTTGTAAAGTTTTTTTGTTGTATAGATTTTTTTTGTTGTATAGTTTTTTTTTTGTTATTATTTTTAGAGGATTTTTTTTTCTTTTTATTTAAATGAATTGTACATATTGTATGAATGGATTTCCTTGTCATCCATATTATTCATTGGCCTTTAAGATGCAGCTTGTAATATTTATTCAAAAAAACCAATAAAAAAAAAAAAATAAAAATAATCTCTTGGTGTGTTTTGTTTAAAAGCTTTGCGAAATGAATTAATGAAATTTTTAACATAAGGATGCCAAATTATTCGACCATTTCATAATATTGAAAAATTATATTTCGATATAATTAGTCCAGACCGTAGTATACATAATTATGAAATGAAAATGAAAAAAAGAAATAAACTTTATTCTGGGACTTATATTCCCCTATAATAATGCACAGTTAAAAGTACAATTGTCTGGCCGTATTATTTACAAATTAAATGCTTCAGTTATAACAGCATACATTTTTGAAAGAGAAAACAATTAAATTAAATTTAAAAAAATATATATGAAATAATAATATTAACATAAAATACAATCGTATATATAAAAGAAAGAAAGAGAGAAAAAAAAGTACTTCTAAGTATTTATTTAATTATTTACATATTTGCGGCAGATTGGTTGTCGAAAACGTACAGCAATATATATTTTTTTTTTTAAAGGAAGTTAGGGAAGCTGCTTCACGAATAGAAATGGGAAGGGAATTCCAGAAGGAGGTAGCACGAATGATGATTTGTCAAAGGAGGCAGTTTTATGTGAGGGGATATACAGGTTAAAAGGTTGGGATCTAGTCCTTTAGGAGGTGGATAGAAGAGCGCAGAGTTAATAGGTCAAGGATATAGGAGGGTTTTTTGGTTTTTAGAGATTGGAATAGTTAACTACCCGGAAGTATTGCCGTCGGAATTTAGGAAAAAGCCACCCAAGAATATCGGCGAGTAACGTTTGACCACCTAGTAGCATAATAAGTAATTATTTTCAGAATTATAGTATTAGGATTTTTAAAATTGTCCATCAACATTAGGTTCAATCCCGACCCAAAATTAATTTTGGTTTTGAATTATTGAGGGAAGAAAATATGGTTAAGGTTCGCCGCAAATTGGCAACCCTGCTTCTGTTTGTTCTAGAGGACGCGCTGTTAGTTGCTCACTAGGTTCAGATGCTCCATTAAGCTCGTAATGAGGGGTTCGTCCCTTGTCCTACCGCCACCGGGCACCTACAACTACCCTAATCCAACAGAAATTCTAGAGCCAATACAGGGAGTCCTCTAGTTAAGGAAACCTCCCTATAAGGGACACCCCTTATTAAAGGACGATAGTAGTATAGTGTAAAAACGAAAACTTTTTCAAATAACCTCTTATACCGAAATTTGTTTAAAATCTTTATGAAGAGAGAGGGAGATATGCTTATTCAATATAACAAAAACACATTGCTTCCCAACATTCCTAACTACACATACAGCATACAACTCTATGCAATTAAAAATATCAATATTATAATTAACAATAAAATAACAATAATTCATAATATTTATAATACGAGGATAATTCGAAAATATAAGATATAATATTATTTTGGGCTATTTATTGAAATTTACAACTAATAAATCAAATGATAATTCTCGTAATAACATGTCAATTGCTTGCAAACAACCCATTAGTAGCACTTTAATATGTTCTATATTAAGTGCTGAAGCCTTGAGTGTGAGGCAAGTTGGGTTTACTATGAATGGTGTTTACTATGAAAGAATAAGTATCTGGTATGGGACAAATCAGCAACATATGGAACTTAAGACCTTTATGGATAAGTTTATTTCTGACATAATAAGGAGCATTGAGGATTTTACGAAGGATTTTGGATTGTAAGAATTAGAAGGTTTAGTATAGGCCCAAAGCTCAACTCCGTATGTCCAAATGTTTCTAATTACTGTCTATTAAATATTTCTTTTGTAATTAGTTCGAAGCTTTTAACGCTTGTCTTGTAAATGCTGTAGTAGTCGAAAACGACGATAGTATAAGAAATAAGATATAATAAGACAAACTAATAAATTTATATTTTTTTTTTTCATTCACAATTTCTACTTATCCCGTATTCTCAACAAATAATACTGTACCAACCTAAGTTATAAGCGCACATATAAATATATGAATAAATAAAATTTAAAAAAATAAACGTGTAAAATATTTTATCGTCGATCCATAATGCAAACAGAACTCTGTTTAGTTTTTATAATTGTATTTATTGAAATTTACAAGTATGATGAAAAATACACTAACTAAATCAGATAAATGGCAAACAGAGAGACCATCTTCTTTTCATAATCCTTAAATATAAACAATTAAAATATATTGGTAATTGGAGTGGATTATGCAAGGAGAGATTTCTTGTTGATGTCTGATTTTAATGCTTACTGAACACAGCTCCAAATATCTATAAAATTTCAATTTTAAGATACAAAATTTATTAATTAGAAAAAAATCGAGGCTTGCGTTTAAGGGTTTAGCAAGAAAAAAATCAGTAAAAACAAAAAAAAATTATCTGTCATTTAAAATTTTATCACGACTAAAGTTTTTAAGAGGCTACATTAAATTATGATAGTTCTGTTTATTATATGTTTTACTGAAATTTACGACTGTAAAAAACTAAAACCAAGACAATTTGAATGATAATACCATCAATTACATGTCAATGGTAAAGCAAGTGCTCTTCGGTAGCAGTTTCATATTAGACGGTCCTGAAATCATCTTCTTTTCACACGCCTGGGAGGGTTTTCTGCATCAAGTTGAGATAGGGCTTGAGTGTCATCTGTTCTTTCATTAAGTAAATTCATAAGTAATCGAAAACTTTAAGCGTTTATCATTAAAAGACAGATCTTTCCAAATAGGTCTGACTATAGCGGCTTAGGACAAGTAAATGCAGAAGTATTCAAAAATGGCGATGTTATTGTCATTTAAGTTGTATATAGGTTTTATGTAAGATGTTTCCAAATGGAGTCATAAGTAGTGGGCTTCTCTTAAACCTCTTATTTAAGGGCACCTCTTATTTAGGGACACAAAGTCGTTATGATTGCCTTTTTTTTTCAGATTATATTTTAAGTTACGGAATCCTGATGAGGTATGATAATTTAAAATAATATACGGAGACAACTCTCATGAATGTCCTTGGTATGTATCTGTGTATAACATAAGACTATTCTAAGCTGTAGAGAAGAAATGATAAGGAATAGGGAAAAATGGGAGAAATTTATCTCTCTATCCTAACTGGTGCATGCCGTTTCGCGATTGTATCCTGTGTAGGAGTATCTCTGTTTCAATAATTTCTTATTTGTAAAAATATTTAATCTGAAATTCTTACAAGATATGTTTACAGGAAAATGATTGTTATGCTACGGTAACTTTCTATGAAATAAGTCCATAAAGTTTGAAGTGTGTTAAGATACGTAATTACGCACTATATAGATTTAATATAACACGTATTCAACGAAGTTCGATTTTATGAAATGAGATGGTAACCTAGAATAATCGTGTAGTTACACGAGTACACGAGTATTTAAACTATGACACTGTGTTCAAGATAACTATATTGTTATTGTGTCTAATATATGAATTTATTATTTAACATGGCCCAGCATATGTTATTTCAATTCAATAACATTTACAATACAAAATAACGCATATTTTTATGTAAATATTTACTGATAACGAGTTATTCAATAAAACAATTTATTACTTATAAATTTATACAAATTAGATATAGTTATGAATATAACATTTTTCATATGATATTGTTGTGAACTTATGAATAGTCGGTTGCTTCTAATTTTTTTCTCATTATTTGTGTTAAATTGGCTTAGTTGTGCGGCTAATACAGAGATGAATATTCATTGGTGAATCACTGTGCAAAAAAATACGATCGTTTCTTCTAAAATACGATGCACTTAACCAAATAAAAGTGCGACTTTTTTTTTTGTTAACGTATATTCAGTTTTTAAATAAACAAAATTAGTTAGACATATTAAAACGCTCTGATAGTTTTTATTTTCGCAAAGGGTATTTCTAATTTTTATTATTTTAAAGTTTTTTTCACTGTCCTAGAATATTTTTTATATAAATGGAATACAATTACAAAAATCTTTTTAAAAAGATATTTTACTATAAATTTATTTTCTATCATAGAACCGGCTCAATAAGAATAGTTATAAATCCATTCATATAGATCTTATGAAACTCATAACCTATTTATCATATGTCGATGTAAAGGTTTGTAAAATTTTAATGATATTATATTTCTTGTTTTAAGGTAATCATAACTAAATCAATGTATATATATATATATATATATATATACATTATTTTAGTATATAGACATAGTATAGTATTCGTATAAATGGCATATAATGGAGGTATTTCAGCAATGTGAGCATTAATATTTATTTTATAAATAATAATAACTTCCACGTGATCAAATATCAAGCATGATAAAATTCTTAACTAGAGAATTAAAATCAAGGAAGAAATAAATTGTTTAAATTTCTAGGATTCACAGCCTTGTAAATCATAATTTTGTTGAAAATAATTTTATTATAAACACTTGACATTTGATCGAGCTATCTAATTCAAGTAACAGATGGGATGATTCTCTCACACATTCACAAAAAAATAAAATAAAATAAAAATAAATAAATTCAAAATATATTCGATCAACTTACCTAATGCTAGGTATATGAGGGACGTTTAGTATGTGCTTGATGCCTGCCGTTTTAGGAACTATGTGTGAACCAGTTGATTCCCCTTCCTGTAACAAAGAAACACAACTGAAGAAGACAAGTAACAGACTAGATAGTAATATCAGTGGCATCCTAAAGATAAATGACAGAATATCTTCAAACTTCCTTCCAGTCTTTAAACGCCCCAGACGGGTTTTCGACCTCTCGTATAAGATGCCGTGAATTCAGTTTGACGCTTTAAGCTATTCGCGTTTCCTGCGTCGCAGCGTTTAAGAGGGGTTCGTCTTATGGACGAATGTATTTTTTTTCTTCGAAATCTGACATGAATTTTGTAAGAAAAAAAAAAAATTTGAATATTGTCAATACAACTTTTATTAAAGCTATAAAAAAAACATGGCACGTTAATACAAATGTTATTTTTTAAAGAGAGATACATTTATACAACCTTAGAAAAGGTCAGTACAAAAATGATCTATTTCACATTTTTTTTTTTAACAATTCGGTAAAATTGCCAATAAAAAAAAAAAAAAAAAAAAAAAGATAAGGCAAATTTTATTACAAATTCAGATTTAGAAAATTTTTTCTTAGTTCACTTTGATTTTTTATAAGCAGTATTCTCGTTTAATGAAAAAAAAAAAAAAAAAAAAAAAATGATCAAAGTCTGAAGATATCAGTCGAATAATATTTAGGACATGTATAATATTTAAGAAATATAAGAAGCTTATATTTATTATGTATATAATAAATATAAGTATATAGATATACATATGTATAAGTATATATATAGGAAATCATAACATTAGTCTAGATAAAGTTGCTGATTTAAAAAATCTCCTGAGAAAGGAGTTTCGGTATTTTCCACAGATATTTCAGCAGTAATTTATCATTAAAAAAATTAAATAAAATGTTGTTGTTTTTATTTATTTAATTTTCAGAACGGCCTGATGTGCCTTACATGGATGTTTTAACAATAATATTAATAATGATTTAACAATATTAGAAGGAAGGGTACAGTCAAGAGACACCCGAAACAGATTAGTTTTCTAATAATTTTGGAATTGTAACTGTAGAGTATATAATAACAATAAATTAAAAGGGGGGAATGCAAAAAAGTAAAAATAATAAAAAATAAAAATAATAATAAAAAAAAAATAAATTTAATAAAATAAAATGTTAAAAAAGTATGTAAATTAAAAAAAAAAAAAAATAATTTTCGAAATAAAATATGAATAAAACTCGGAGAAAATCCACTCAAATATTTCCATATAAAGATGAGTCGCTAACATAATGTTGTTTTCTTTGTAATTTTTTTTTTTTTTTAATAAAAATATAATTTTGGTATCGATTGAAGAGTTACAAAAAATTGACTTGGATAATTAATTAGGTAACAAGTTTTTAAATAATTTTTTTCTTATTATTCATTGACTGTTTTATTTATTAGTTCATGATTTTAAAACGATCCAATTTAACAATAATTAAAATTAAAATTGAGGCTAATGTAATAAAAAAAAAATATATGAAATGATTTTTAGTTCAAATATAATTATATTGATATATTATTGTTATTCACTTTAAATTGAAAATAATACACACCATAAGGATAAATACAAAAGAATTAGTACAGTTTGGCGAAACGGGGGTGCGCGCTGTTTTGACTACTGGAGCGCTACCTAGCGGTAAAGAGACGTACCCGTATAACATGCTTCCACTCCTCAAAGTATTTAAAAATAAAAAAAAAACAGATGAAATCAACACAAAAATAAATTGGAAATGGGTATTAAATAATCTAATTCAATATATAAGATAATTTCATAATATTCTTACGATTTGAACGGTAATTCTTGTAAGATATTTATTTCCGAAAATAAAATTATTTTTTTAAACACCAATATAAGATCATGAATCAGACAAAGTAAATTTATCACTAAAATGTTGTCTTCAATTTTTTTTTTTTTTATTTACAGTTCAATACGTCTACCCTTCAACATCGTTTACAACCTTAAGGAACATTATCTTTCTTCATGCTTGTCTGTAAACATATTAATTTGTAACTGAAAACACTTTTATTAATGATTTAGTAAAAGAATTTTTGATATTATAATTATTTACTCTCCTTTCATAATTATTCATGGAGAAATGAATTTTAACTATTTCGTTTTTTAAATCTAAATAAAGAACAGTAGAAAACTTCATTAAAATATTGGTTAGTTACAATCTTAATATATTGGTTATAATTAAAAATTTATATTTTAGAACAATTTAAATTTAAAAATATAAACAATGATATATTAACCATTTACTCGACTGTACGATCTTTTTTTTTGTAAATAAAATTAACACTTTGGCTGATTATAAGATAATAAACTCTGGATTATCCACGGTTTTATTGGAAATATAAATCATACAAACGCGATTTTATTTGATTGTATAGAATTAAAAAAGAAATTTTGACTATAATTTTATAGTTGGATAAACCAACTATTAAAATATTGATTAAAATCTTTTAATCTCTAAATGTACATTAATCTATTTATATACATATATAATAATTTGTTATGATTGAAAATAGTAAAATGTATTATGTATTTTAAAAAAAATGTTTTTCTGTTTTAATATTTAATCAGTTATAAACTTCAATTCAACACCATTTTATAATAATACAAACAATAATAGTTTTAACTAATTTAAAAATCTTCTAGTCTACGCGCTTGTTTATCAACATGCGACGTTCTCAAGGCCTTCGATGACTGTTTCATTATTTTATTTTGTAAATAAGATTCGCACTTTCGCTGATTATAATATATACCGTATTTTTTTAAATTTTATTTTCTTATTTTAAAGGTGGATTAATTTTATCAGTTAAGTCTAATAATTAATCGCACTTAGAAACAAAAAATGTTTTAATGGTTTTTGCGGTTTTAATGGTTTATATTAATATACGCGGATTAACCGTGGGAATGGATTATCCAGTTGCCGGGTACCATCGTTGGCATTAACTTCCAATGTTCTAAAAATTCCACAACTGGCTGATTAGCGAACTCTACATGAAAATAATTTTAAGTGAAGGAGTTTCGTAGTGCGGTAATTCGGGGGCGTACGGACAGCGCTGAGTGCGGATAGTTGTATTGTATCAGCTAAGCAATTATTTTAAGTGGTAGAGGTGTATAGGCAATATCTATTATTATAGGCAAGTCATTGTAAACATTAGTTTAACAGCAGTTACACTGGTAAACACTCGGGATATGCATTACCTAGCCGGTTTCTATATGTGTGTACATGCCAAATAGGTCAATACAATTGTCAGTACTGTACAAATTGTCTTGTTAGTATGTAGTTTCGTGTAACTTATTGACGACACTCGTCTCTCCTCGTCGCCTTGTATCTAAGAGCTACTGGCTCTCGTTATATAAAAAAATAATAATAATAAATAAAACTTAAATTCCATTTCGATTCAAATATTTATAATCAATTTAATTACTATTTATGTGGAATGAGATTTTATGAGTTAAATAATGAATGAGTTAAATAATGAATTGTATTGAGAATTGTAAATTTAGAGTAATTATGTAATACAAATGTGCTTGTACAATTTTAGAAACCTGAAGATTGGGCTAAAGTCCCGAACATGTAACAAGCTAAATAAATAAATAGGTAGTTGTTCAAAAAAAAAAAAAAAAAAAAAATATAATCAATAGTAGACATACAAAAGAATGATGCAATTTTCGTTATAATAGTAAATGCATCTGAAAGTAATATCACATGACTAATTTTTCAAAAAAATAAAATAAAAATAATGGTTTCAGAAATCATTATTAAAATTAAAATAATAATTGTTATCACATTAGCAAGTATCAATCGAGAGTTTTACTGTTTACTGTTTATTCGATCATTTAAATATGCGATACATGAGTCCTTGAACGGCGCTGATTCAAACGCATGAGATCATTTTAAGTTGTCTTATCGAAACTTCCTTAAAGTCTGATATCTTCTCCGCCTTTTCCTTATGCCTAGTTAAATGTGACCAAATATTCCTTAGTGATAGTTCAAAAACACAGATCCAAGAAAAATAGTTTAGTAGTTTTAATAGTTGTGAAGTACATATCTAATTGTTCGATCGGGTTAAAATTTTATTGTCATATTTTATTTAGTCCTTAAAGCTCTTCGTTCAGCATATGTTTAGAATTAACCAATAAATAAATTATTATTAGTTATGAATCGATACGTATTTTAAATAACAGCTTTAAAAAAATCTTTATTATTTAAATTACTAAACCTATCCTTGTAAAATAAAATTATTATAAGGGGTTGAAAAAAATTATAAAAAATATTTTATTTCATTCTATAAACCTAAAATACCACTTGCTTCTGCCTTTCTCATGCTTGGAACGGCTTGCGACATGGTTTCTTAGGTGAAGAGAGCCCGGGTTATTAGATAACTTAAGACAGGGGCTACCCTTCTTATCCAAAAACAGAGCTAAACCTTGTTCTAGTTGGTCAATAGAGTTATCCCGGTAACTTGGTAATCCAGGGAGACCTTTAGGCCGAATTACGGGCCCCCTTTGAAGACTCCGTTGTACTGATAGCGCGTTCGGCAGGAGGCTGGTCAAGTAATTTGTGTAAGGAACTGTGTCCGGCAACAACTTACAAATGTTTAAAAAAAAAAAAAAAAGAAGTTAAAATTATAAAAAATGTTACATAACGCTTCATTCAGTATATGTTGAATTTAAATTTCTAAACCTAATAATTATTAATTAAAAGGCCTTGTGACTATTACTAAAATAAAAATAAACAATAATTAAATCTATTTTATATCACAGCAAATATTCGTGAATTTTGACAGATTATTTAAATTAACTATTTTCATTTCCTAATGATATTAAAAAAATATAAAAAAATATTTTCTTTAAATGAATATGGGAAAAGTTACTTGGGGAATCATTTCCCAATTGTATAATTTTTAGTTCTATATAAACTTATGATTTTTGTATTGGAAACTGAAGTCTTGATTTTTTTTTTTCTGACTTTACCTAATGATTATTAAACAGGTTTCGGATCAAGTTATATATTTCCGTAACCTGTTCTGACTTCGATACCATGACAATGCTACTTGTTTCATGGTATAAATATCAAAAATAAATTTAAAAATAAAAAAATTAATAAAATATAATAAATATTTAAAATTCTGAATTTTAGAATGCTCATTGTTTTGTAGATGAAACTTACAATACCTATGAAGGTATCGATCATTTTTTTTTTTTGAATAAAATTCGCGACCCTTCTTTTGAATTGTTTTTAAAATTTCCTAGTAATAAGTAAAACTAGGTTGATATAAATACGTAACACTGCACTTTCTTCTGCGGCTTGATTTTAAAGTCAGGACTTCCTATTCCTGTGGACACTATTATCTTCAATAAAATTTATTTATTATTATTTTTTTTTTTTTTTTTTTTACGAACAATCCTGTGATTTAGGTAGAGTAATGAGTGCTGTCAGTATACAGCTTCTAGCGACATCTGTGGCGTCGCATGTGAACTAGCAGAGGGTATGGTTCGAACTCCCTCCGGTAGGCAGTGGCAGTCACAGTGGAAGGCGGGAAAACACTCAGTCTCCCGCTGATAGTCCTGATTGGTCCACGTCTCTGCTGCGATGATTTCGTTAAATCGTAGATTATTGGCCCATTCTACGGATCTTTTTTTTTTAAGATTTCATACGATTTGTCACTGACTATTTTTTTTTGTTATAATTTTTAAAAATAAAATTTTTTTTTTATGTTTATAAATATATATGTTAAATGGGGATTGGAATAGAAAAATATTTATCACGATATAAGCGGAGAATGGACATTGAATTTACCTGATGGACTGTCAGTAAGAAGGCAGAAGACTTGACAGCTCCTTGGGGTGGGGGGCGGGACCAGCGCGCAGCTTAGCCTTAGCTTTCTGAATTTTTCCACCCCCCCACCACCGCCCGGCTCCTCCCCCCTTCCCCCCACTCTCCTCCTCAAGGAGCTGAAGGAAAAAGTCGCCGGTACTTACCCCCACCCCTTCTCCAGTCACAGTCTGAATTCGGCCGCCTTCCCGAAAGGTTCGCTGACCATATCTGACGTTGTCAATACAAATAAAAACAAGAACCTAATATGATGGCTCATAATAAATAAAAAAAAAAAATCCCTTATAAATATCCTTAAAATACTCTCCTAAAATCCAAAAAAATATGTATAGGAAATACTTCATTTTCACACTATTCCACAGTATTTTACCTTAAGAAACTTAATAAATATTTAACTACAATTCTTGGATAATAGATTTCTTTTGACAGTACCTGTACATATCATAGACTCTGGACGTTTAAGACAATTATATATGCATCTCAACCCGAAACATTCCATAACAAAATAAAAAAAATAACATCATAATTTCAGAAATTTCTATAGAAATAATCGAACAATTACTCCGATGATATTATCAAACATTTAATAATTTTTCTAATTTTTGTTACTTCAGACTTTGATCTCTATACCTCTGTAGTTCAAACTCATGCATAAACTAATAATTGTTAACCGCAATAATCTTTCTTACAATACTGTATATGAACAATAATTTAAGTATCACTGTATACAGTTGTAAACATCGTATAACTAAATAAAGAGCACTGACCGAGATCTGAACTCTGTCTTTCAAATACGTGTCAGAATGGACTCATATTCGTGATTCCCTTATAACTAACAGTACTGATTGAAATCATACAAAAAATATTTAAAAACCTCATCGCGGTATAAGTCACTGAATCCTCATTTTGTAAAACTGTTACACTATTATAATATTCTGACTTCTATTATAATTATACTAAAGGAAAATTTTCAGGTAACGTCAGGAGGAAGGATTGGATAAAAAAAAAAATACACAAAAATAAAAAAATATTGTCTTGACAAAAACAAAAATAAAACGAACATAAATAAAAATAAACAGGTTATCAAAATTATTCAACATAACAAAAAAAAAAAAAATAAATAAATAAAAACATAAACAATAAATTTTATGAAAAAAGAAATGAAAAAAAAGAAAAAAAGTTGGTGCTTAAAAAGGAAGGATGTTTAAACAAATTTTTGAAGGATGGAGTGAAATAGATCTGAATTTTTTAAAAATTATTGTGCCATTCCGTAAGTCCTTTTATGAAGTCAATCGAGGGGTCACAGTCTCACACTCAGATAAATCACCAGTTATCTAATTTTACTTGTGTTGTTATGTATATTTCGGGCATGTTCGTAAATAATTCCATGGGTAATGATAAACATTTAAACTGTTGATATGGACTTAAAATTTTTTAAAAATTCGTTTCTTCATGATTGTTTGTCAGTTGCCTTAAAATTTTCATATACGATTATATAGGAGAAAAAAATCATCCTTTGAGAAATTTTAAAATTTTCTCGTTTTAGAGAGCAAATATTTCAGTCTATATATATATCGCATCTAAACTTCGCAATAAAAAATAGACGTAATATGTAGTTAAAATACATTTAATATAATTGAAGAAATTAAAAAAAAAAATTGGAATAATCTGCACATATTGTAGTTATGATCGTCGATTGCAAATTTTGTAAGGAAAAGAACTTAAACCCTTGTAATATTCAACCACTCTACACAGGCCAAAACTTATATCCCCAAATTTAACGTGAATATCTATCATAATCACTGACTTTGTATTTAGAAAAAAAAGATAAATTGATACAGGCAGAATATAATAACGTAATTTAATCTTAAAAAAATAAAATAGTTTCAGAAAATAAAACTGATTTTATTTTTCAACATATAACATATCGGAATTATTTCAGCTTATAAAAACAATAAACAGGATCCGGGTGATAGTAATCTGGCAAGTAGAGTTGTTAAAGGGATGAAAATTGTTTTGAAACAAAAAGAAAACTGAAATTTAAAATGTAATTTTTACGAATAGGTCTGTAGGTCTTTTGGTATATTGGTCACCTATAGCATAGGGTGCCTAAAACTGGTTTCTAAGTTCTGGTTGTTTCTAAGTTCGTCTCAGTGCCCATACCAAACAGGAACAACAAACATTATCGCTGTTGGTTATAGCCAGACATTCCTGAGACAAAAAGAAAAATATTTTCTGGAAAGTCAATCAAAACAGGTTTTTTCAATTCCAGTATAAATTTAAAAATAATGTCATTTAAGGAATGAGGATTATAAGGCGAAACTGGAGGTAGAGATTTTTTGTGAAAGTCCAGAGTGCGAAAAATAGTAAATAAGATGAAATGCAAGTAAGGTGTTTTAAGAGAAAAGTAGAAAGTAAAAAAAGTTAAAGAAGGTAGGGCTGGCTGCGGGAAGGGTTGTCGGGAGCCGACAGGCCGACTCCCGACCGACCCTTCCGTCGCGCCCCCCTGCCTTTTCTTCAGACGTCTCCTTCTTACTTCGGTCCACAAGTAACCACCACACACCTTTTAGAAAGTACAAATCCGTTTTCTAGACGAGCCATAGGCTGCTCCGGTCAAAGGTCCGAATGTCATCCGGGCTAGATGTCACGTAAACAAAAAAAAAAAAAAAAAAAATTAAACAAAATAAAAAAAATAAAAATAAAAGTCACGAACGACTAGAACAGGCGAAGGATATAATAAATGAAGAGATGATCCTACCTGAGGGAGCTGACGTAATCCTTAAGTGGTGTTGAGGAGTGAGCACATGAGTGTAAGATGTCTCATTGAGGAGGCTTGAGGCTTGAGGAGAAGGAGGCTGGCGACTGGCGGCAAGCTGATAGAGCGGCCACCTCGTCCGAGGGCGCATGAGTAAAAACCAACTCGGCGCGAAGGAAGAACCGCCCCTGTGCGCCCTGCCATCTCGCGGCGGCGGCGGGAACCCTCCCCAGCCCCTGCCCTGGACGCTAGCGCTGCCGTGGCCAACCCCGGAACTAAAGCAGTCTTCTCGCCACCCCCTCCAACCCCACTTCCCAACTATAAAGCACAGTTGGGAATCTTCCTTCCATCCAACCAAAACATTTCGTTTCCAAACTTGGGTCTCTGAAAGACTCTTTAGACATCATATCTGCCCTCCTCTATAGACACCTAATATTTTAATTCTAGAATAAAAACAAAATATCTTGACAATTTTTTTTTTGTAGTAAAATATCAACTACTTTACTGTTCTCTGAACTTCAGAGCATTGAGCCAAACTTAACCCATAAGAAAAACGTAACAAAATCTATTTTTGATGTTCTCAGAAAAGATCGCTACTTGGGTCCACAACAACTTTGCTTGTATTTAGGAACTAAAGGGATGTTTTTACAATACATCATTATGAATTCAATGATTTTTATATTAATATATATGCCAAATCTCTGTTTGGGCTCACGAGATTTAATTTTATGAAAATAATTGACTTGTGAACTCAATAAACTTAATACACTCTTGTCATTCACGATGTACTCAAAGACGATAGCCCCTCTGATCCATTACAACTCTGACATAAAATTCCTTTGCAAGTGTTTTGAAAATTACAGGAATGTTTTCACAGTACATCATTATCAATCCAAAGATTTTTATTCAAATATATTATTCAATCGGATACCTAACGTACATTTGTGTAAAAAACAAAACAATATAAATAGACCAATGGAACCCCTGTTACCTGATAACATTAAATTTCTATTCGAACTCACTAAAATTAAACCTATAAATTTCATTGGCATGTAAAGGGTAAAAGGAAATTGATTCTGATTTTCGTGAGACCCCTCCGAAATTAGCTCCTTGTTAAGAGATAATTTCTTTGAAATTGTAAAACTGTAATTTTAAAATTTTTAAATAGTATATAGAATAGGAGATATGAAGGTGGGAACACAATTTAGATACTTAGGCAAACAAAGTATTTTTAGGTTATATTAATTCCAATTCTTCTCGTATCAAACGACGAAATTGCAAAGAAAACTAACACGCCAAAAAAATTGCTCGTCTTTCACGATTACTTCAACATTAAGGTTGAATTAAACTTTTAATCAATTACAAATGACATTTACATGGCAATAATTAGGCCTATTTAGACCTACGAAGTTGATTATTTGAGTTCAACTAAACCTTCAAATTCTTCATGTATACAATCTAAAGTCCTTCGTAAAATCCTCAATACTCCTTATTATGTCACGCATTATGTGTTATCCATAGCGACTTAAATTTCCCTTATGCTAACCTACATACACACTTAAATCCAATAGTCTCCCAAATTTTCTCCCTCTCGATTCCCGATAATACTCCGAGGTGTCTGACCAGAAGATGGCTTAGGAACTTTCTAATGTAGAACATTTATTGATGTGCTACTATTGTGGAGTTATTGACATGCCATTGCAATAATTTTACCACACTATACTTACTTATATATGGACGTATTTTATACAGTTATTAATAAATTTTTTATTATAAAAAATATCACAACAAATCAAGCAATCAAATAATAACAGATTATTTATTATGTTCAAAAATTTCGAAATTGATGTTAGAATCTGGGCTTTTAGGTCACGTTATGTAGGACTTTATCGCCAACACTTCCGATCATACATACATAAAAAAGAAGCACCAAGATCGTCGAAGATTAAAGTGATTTCAACATAGTTTGTTATTTACTGTTCGATCTATTATTTTTAACGAATACAGTTGTATGGATTTAATATCTCAGTTATATTACGTAAAAGGTAAGGTGGTAATAATTAAAAAAAAAAAAAAAAAAAAAAAAAAAAAAAAAAAAAAAAATTAAAAACTGAGATTGGCTACAAAAGATACTTTTCAATAGTGATTCTTATTTTATCAGTCCTTCCAACACCACCTCAGTAACATATAATTCTTTTTCTCGAAAATTCTGAAATCCTAGTTTTGGCATGCCTTATATTTATAAAACTTCTCTTTAGATGTTAGTAATGAAAATAAAATAAAAATAACCTCGGTTGAAGAATTGTTTACGAATTTCTATTTTGAAGTAGTTGGTAGCTAAATAGTTCCATTTAATATTTGGAAAACATAAATAAATATGACAATGAGAAAAGGTACATATTAAAATGCTAATGTAACTTTTGAAAATGGTACATACGAAGTTGAGATGTATTCAGAAACACATAATCAAAATAATGGAGAAGAAGATAGTCAGGGATGCAGTCAAAGTAACACCACGTCAAAGAAGAATTTTTTAATACGTGCACTTCTTCTTCTTCTTTAAATATTCTTAATTTAGAATTCTTTAAATCAAAATAATGATTTAACTATGAAAAACTGTCTTTAAAGTGCTAAGGATGACATGAATTAATTTAGTATATTCAAGCAGTTTTGTATAATAAATATAATATATATAGTAACAGCAAAAAAAAAAAAAAAAAAAAAAAAAAATTGTTTATCCATTTGCTATAAGAGTTGACCTTATGTTGCTGTAACTGGGTGTCAGGCCAACGGTGTAGCTTGCGCCTATGGGCTTGGTGCTCCAAAATCAAATCTCTCGCCCTTTAGCGTTTTATATTAAAAAAAAAAAAAAAATAATAAAAATAAAAATATAAGCTTTATTTTTTCAATAATTATAGAATGAAATATTATTTTATGAAGAGTTAAAGAAAAAAATTGGGGCTAAATGTTGGAAATCTTTTCAATCAGACGAAACTGTCTAATGGCTAAAATTATTCCGAACACAACTTTATCCATTTTTTTTTTTTGTAATATTATAATTGCAAGTATATAGTCAATATTACTTTTGAAAAATGTTTTTTTTTTAATGTTTGTAAATACATTTTTAAGTACTAATCTAAGATATCCAAATACTATCCTTGATTGGATTACAAATAAAAATATTCAAGCATCAAAATCAACACTGGACTTACGATTCATCCATACTGACGGTGCACACAATACGCGATTTCACTTTTTTAAAAACAAATATATAATAATTTCCTGTCGTCACTGCGCCACCTACGAAGACTCGAGACTGGCTTTCCAATGCAAGAACAACATGGAACAAGTACTTCCGTGACACCTGACGAGGGGTGACGTGAACTCGATGTCTTTCCTGCACAAATATATTTTATGACAGTTCTTGTTTTGATCCCTAAAATGATGGATTTAAATGACTCAATTTGTGAATTTTTAAAATCTAAATTTTATAAAATTTTCTTCAACGTCGAAAACAGATCTTACACAACACATAGGGGTAGCACTATTGAAAAATTTCACTCTTTCCTGAAGTTGACAGAGACGATTTTCTTTGGATTCACCAGCTGACAAGGTCTTCTTCGGAGGCGATTGATATCAGTGACGACAGGATATATAAGATCTGTTATCAGTTACCTGGGCTCGGGAGATGATAAGGGTGATAGAGAAGTCCTTCGGGAGCGGCGGGTGGTTGGGGCGGTTGGCGGCGACTGAACTGTCCACGTTCCGCCACCGCTGCCCCCACTCGCCCCCCCTCCCACCCCACCACTCCTCTCCCAGCGTAACATCTCAAGAGAAGTAGTTCTTGCCGATAGCATATTCACAGCAAAAATTATTTAAACGAAACATTAGCCGAGTAAATATAACAAGATAGTGATTTTTCTACATCGTTATTAACAATAAATATTTTTTTATAATCTAGCACAAACCTTTTATAATGATTTACTATTATATTAAAAAAATAAAATAAAATAAAAACTAAAATGCATACTTCAAAATTAAAACGACAAGAATACATGACTGTGATTAGACCTATTTGCAATCCTTACAATGCAAAATCGTTCGCAAAATCCTCAATGCTCCTTACTTTGTCACAAATAAACTTATCCATAAAGATCTTAATGTTCCATATGTTGCTGATTTAGCCCAAACCAGGTACCTATCCTTTCATAGTAAGCTCCATAACCGCTCAAATCCGTTAGTTTCTCAACTTGCTTCCCACTCCATTCCTGATAATCCTCCGAGGCGTGTGAAACAAACATGGCCCAGAGACCTTCTAGTGTAGAATTTTTAATAAATTGCTACTGATGAGTAGTTCTTTTCAAGTTTTGACATGTTATTGTAATCGTTGTCAATACATTTACTTGATGTATATATTTTGTACAGTTGTAAATTTCAATAAATGTATTAGAAAAAAAAAATGCATACTTTTATGTATAAATATAAATATATTTTTTTGTTTAAACTATTTATTGATATTTACAACTATTTATTGATATATACACAATATACAAGTAAATTTGATTATGATGATAACAATGGCTTGTAAATAACTTGAGAAAAATGACTCACTAATAACACTTCAATAAAAATTTTATATTAGAAGATCTCTTTTCAGACGCCTCGGAGGATTATCAGGAATGGAGTGGGAAGCAAGTTGAGAGACTAATGGGTTTGAATGGTTATAGATAGGGATCGGATTTTTATGTATTTAAAAATGCCAAATATTTAATTAAAATATGCATTTATTTTCGTTAAATATGCGGTAAATATGTGATTTTCTTAAAATATTTTCAGATATATTTAAGTAAAATGAACATTTTTTTTTTATGAAAATGGAAATTTATTTTCAAGTTATAATGATATATACAACAAAAGAACACTTTTACAATTCATAATAATTATTAGGAAAAAAAGCATTTTTTTGCAACTTATAATAATTATTAGGAACAAAATAATTTTTTTTACAAGTATTATGATTTATACAACAAAAGAACATTTTTACAGTGTATAAGAAATAAAAGATGTGTTAAATTTTCAATCTTGAAAACTTCTCTCTGTGAAATTGTTTGCAACCACATGGAATTTCAAATGATGGAACGTAAAGCGACGATGATCTATCGTACTCTTTAGGCTATATCTCCAAAACTATTAGTCAGATCTAAAATTACTTTTTTCGTCTAAAAGCTAGTTAAATATACTATTAGGCGTCATATATCCAGTTTAAATTAGGTCTTATAAAATACACATACCAGAACGCTACAATTCCCGTTCTTTTGTGAATCACGTTTTTTAAGGATATTTTTCACTATAACTCCAAAACTATTTGTCCGATTTCAAATTTCTTTTTTTCATCTCAAAGCTGATTAAATTTAAAATTTGGTTATATGTATGTAATTTATATAAAAATCTCATGAAATAGCCAAGCCAGCCTACTGAACTTGTCATAATTGTCAAAACACACACATTTAACTATCAAGCGTGATTTAAGTTGGCCAATTTCTACAATTTTTCCCAAGACCATAACTTCGCGAAAAATGTTCCCATTTTGGAGTTGCTTATTCATTTCGTAGGTTTTGGTACAAGCAATGTTTAATATTTGCAGAATTTTATCGAAAAAAGCTTCGTTTTCGTGTTATAGGTAAAAACAAAATTAAAAAAAGCAAAACAAAAAAACCCGGTATTTTGCGATTTTGAATAATCAGCCGATCGCTGCCGTGGTAGCTAAGTTCAGATTCAGATTCAGCATCCCAAAAAAACATGAAGACTCGTTAAGAATAACAGATCGGCAGTTTTTTTCTTGAAAACGTCCTTTTGGAGCCTTATTTTACTGATCTATTGTACCCACTGTGATTCGCAGCCCTACAGTCTGTGGTTCATTGTCCCTGTCAACCACCTCCAAATTATGAAAATATGCCCAAAATGAAAAATATGTGGAAATATGTACTTATTTTGATTACATATGTGGAAATATGTTTTTATTTCGATCAAATATGTATAAATATGCAATAACATCCAAATATGTGGAAATATGTGAAATAAAAGTAGCCTAAAACGGCTTGAAAAGTGTCAGTATGAACTCTTATAATTGAAAACGTCTGAAAATTGCCTAGAAAAAAATATGTAAATACATATGAATCCGATCCCTAGTTATGGAGCTTATTATGAAAGGATAGGCATCTAGTTTGGGCTAAATCAGCAACATATGGAACATTGAGATCTATGTGGATAAGTTTATTGGTGGCAAAGTAAGGAGCATCAACGATTTTTCGAAGGATTTTGGATTGATTGGTAAATGGAGTAAATGGATGGTTTAGTGGAGCCCCAGAGCTCAACTCCGCAAATAGGTCTAATAACCGTCATGTAAATGAGTCTTTTTCGGAGTTTTCAACGTTTGTCTAGTAAATTTTGAAATAGTCTGTAACGATGGGTAGTTTCTTGTTGTTTTAGTCTTGTATGTGGATTCGAAGTAAGACCTTTGTCCAAGTGTAGTACTAAGTTGCGGATCTGTTCAACCGGGATTAATGGAATATTGTTAAAGGATAGTGTAGGACAAAACGATGCGTCGTAGGTTTACGTCTAAGGGAAATATAATAATAAATGTTTATTTGTTGAAGTGAAATTCTTGTACAAATTCTTTTTATATACATCATCACAACAGACTTTTATCCTTGGGCTTGGTATTTTAGAAGAAATTAACAGAATAGTTTACAATATGGCAAATGTTAACGAACAAAAGTATAAATAAAAATAGACTACGTTAACAATGTTATTTATTCTTTGTTCAAATCCACTGCCAAGCTACCAGTAACAGTAGCATAAATTCATTTGAATTTCGATTATTATTTAAAACAGTATTATAATGAAATTAGAAAAAAAAATGTTGAAATGATCAATAGTTTCAACTGAAAGAATGTTTTGTATGTCATTTATTTCGGAATTACTAACAATGTACTTTTTTAAGTATTTATTTCTAGGTTCTTGGAGTGAGGAACAATGAAGCAGCAGATGTAGGCAGTTTTCAACAAACACTCCACAGGAGAAATATGCTTCATTAGCTTCCAGGGCATAAGATTTGTCTTTCAGGCGTAAATTAATGATTTCTGGGTTAGTGAATCTTATGTGGCAAACGATTCTTTGCTTATAAATATTTACTTTAAATAGTAGATATACTTCTGGGGGATTTTGAGTTTAGAACTCTATCGATATCTTACCTGTCCGTTCCCTTGGATCTTCAAGAACTCGTCCTTACAGCCAAAACTCTCCGCAAATGTTTTCACTTGGGTGCCCTGTTGAAATCTAATTCGTGTTTAGAACCCGCCTCATCAAGTTTTTTTTTTACTGTGAAACCAGCGGCAGTCAAATCAAACGTATTGTGCATAACTTCAATAGTTTTGAATTTTTGAAAAAAAAAAAAAAAAAAAAAAAAAAAAAAAGTTACATCTTTTAAGCTTTAAAACTACAAAATGGTTAACCAGATAAATATATTTATAGGCATTTTATAAATAGCTACAAAATTTTCTTCTTTTGTAGCTGTTTACGTCCCCAACACACATTTTAACCAGGGCGGATGAAACGTATTAGGATTATTAAAAATATAAATTACAAAATATAGCAGTATTTAAAAAATATGTCCAAGCAATTTCAATTTTTTTTTTTCTGAAATTGACAACTGTATACAGAATAAAAAAAATACAACTAGTAAATGTGATTATAAAATCTATAATAACATGTCGATTTCTTGTGAAGCAACTATCTACTGGTAGCATTTCAATAAAAGCTCTATATGAATAGGCACCAAGGCCATATTCTTTTCAGACGCCTTGAAGTGTTGTTGGGAATAGAATGAGAAGTCGAGAGACTAGTGGATTTGTACGGTTATGGAGCTTACTATGAAAGGATTAGTATCTGGCTTGGGTTAAGTCAGCATCATATGGAACATTAAGATCTTTATGGATAAGTTTATTAGTGAAAAAGTAACGAGCATTAATGATTGTTCGAAGGATTTTAGATTGCAAGGATTGGATACGAGATGAATTGGATGGTTTAGTGGAGCCCATCATCTCAACTCCGTATTTATTTGCATAACATGTTAAAAACACAATAGTATCAATTAATATAACTATTAAGAAGCTAATGGCAGTTTTCACGGATCTGGATGGACAGTTGGTGGTTAAATAAGTGATATTTGAAAGTGAAAAGGGTGTTTGAGTGGCGAATGGAGTAAGGGATGGAGTTCCATTGGGACGAGGATCGGATTAGGAATGATCTGTCGAAAGCAGCAGAACAATTATTAAGAAACAAATTATTGAAAATAATATGTAAATTAAAAAAAAAAAAATGAACATATCTATCATGAGATTATCTACGCTGGCCATCACTTTGTCTAATTTTTGTTTCTATTCTTATGGAGTTAGTACGGGAGAAAATAGACAAGTGTAATTGAAAGGAATTTATCAAATGAACGTACTAAACCATCAAATTCCATGCATATCCATTTATTATAACTCAAATTCATTCGTAAATTTCACAATTCTTTTAATAACGTCGCAAATAAAATTATAAGCAACGAGTTTAATATTTTATATATCGCTGATCCTTTAAGTAAATCCGATTTTAAAACAAAACAAAAAAACTACAGTTTCTACAAATGTTAAAGTTGTGTAGTAAACTTCGTAATCTGTCTCATCTGTTTTTTTTTAATATTTTGGATTTACTAAATTTTTAATAACTTTTTTATTTTAGTATACGTAGAAGCTGTTACATTTCTTGTAGCTTAGTTTATGTCGTTAAATTACCAACGTAATTTTCTATGCTTGAAGAACGCGCTGAATATCACATAGTGGATGTGGCATCTTGTATGGATAGGACGTTTCCCTGTGTTGCTTACACACTTGAAACTGTGTTGACACTTCGTACGAGACTCCACGATCGAACACTCTGAAGGCTAATATATCAATATATATTTAGTTTATGTATAAATATATACCTATATCTATATCTATCTATTTATATATATATACAAATTCCCTGTCAAAAGTATTGCAACACCCATAGTTCTCGAGATTTTCCTGGTTTTTACCTTAATCCGTACTTGGTTTATATTCATATTAATATTATTTATTAAACTTGAGACATTAGGGATTAGACACATCAATGTTTTCCCTGTTAATAACAAACGATGGAATTTTATATTATTTTTTCAAATTTCCTTCAGTACATGTTTATCATTCGTTTCCTTATTTACAAGTATGCCAAGATTAGGGGAAGCAGTCATGTAAGCCAGAGGGGGCAATAAGTTTTATTAAACATAAATTTAAAATTTAAAAGTTAAAATTGTGAAAAATGAAAATTTTAAAAAGTAAGAAATATTGTAATTTATTTTAATAAAAATTGTTTATGTCTAGTTTTGGAATGTTTATTATAGACTTCAGAACCTTTCTTTGTTATGAAAAAAAATGCGTTTTTATAAAATTCAAATACTTCCAAGTGCTGTGTTTCTTTTGACGGGGAGTTTATATATCATAAATGAAATTACATAGTATTCATCTTTTAGTTTAAATATTCACATTATTTTCATTTTTGTGTAAAAAACTATTAAAACACATCTTTTTTTAGTTAAACAGTATTGAAATGTTCAATAAGAAAAATTATTTTTATTCTGGTCAGCACATACAAGTCGAAATACTGTAATGTTAGTATGCTACGTAAATATAATTAATAATGAAAACCGTGAATTCGATCTAGAAGACGTTTAGATTTAGATAATTACAGAGAAAAAATTAAGGACTACTAAATTTCTTTTTAAGTTATAGTTTTAAGGAAAAGTATATACGGATATTTGTTTGTAGGATTTTGAATTTCCTACAATTTCGAGTTTAAATTTATTTCTTAATTTCTTAAATAAGCTATGGGACTCAACTAAACCTTCTAATTCAACCCGTATCCAATCCTTACAATCCAAAATCCTTCGAAAAATCCTTGATGCTCCTTACTTTGTTACAAATAAACTTATCCATAAAGATCTTAATGTTCTTTATGTTGCAGATTTAGCCCAAAGTAGGATACCTATCCTTTCATAGTAAGCTCCATAACCACTCGAATCCGCTAGTTTCTCAACTTGCTTCCCATTCCTGAGGCGTCTGAAATGAAGATGGCCTAGAGACCTTCTAGTGTAGAATTTTTAATAAAGTGCTACTGATGAGTAGTTCTTTTAAAGTTCAGCACATTGAAAATAAGTGACGTATTTTTTTGTCAATTGATTTTTGTCCAAATACTAACTACGCCTTTTCGAAAAAGTGAAACGTTAAAAACAAAACTCCGAAAAAAGGATTTAGGTTTTTGATTCTATTTTAAAAATGGAATTTTTAATAGAAAAAAAAATTTCATTGGTGAGGATAGATTGATTCTTCGGTAACTACATCGTACCTCTGCTCCACCTAATTGGTCAAACCTGCATCGCTCTTGCAGAACTATTCCGATGCTTCACTTCAAGTTTCACATTTATCGATAGTTCTTTCGTATAACCTCACCTTTAAACTGCCATTTCAATAGTTTCATATTGGATTGTATTGATAAGTGTTTTATATTGATATTTCCTTATTTCCCCTTTTCTAATGTGAGAAAGTTAGTCAGATCTTTTATATTTTCTTATTTCCACACCCATAATTAGAGAAAGTTTATCAGAAGTTAACATTATTTTCAACATTAATTATTTTTTTTATATTCCGATATTTTATAATTTACATTTCTTTTATATGAGAAGGTGAAACAAAATTTAAGATTAGTTTGAATATCTATTAAGTGTTTGGGCGGGAGCAGGGGTTGAGCAGTGGTTCGATGCCGATACTGAGTTCTCTTAAAATAATTTCTTTTCAATAAATATAGCCTTTTGAAGGGACATAAAATTGTGTGTAATTCCTTTTTCTAATTCTGGATCAAACCGTTTTTTTTTCCATACTTTTCTAGTTTAGAAATATAGACAAATCAAATTAAACAACTCACGGCTGAATTCTCATTAATACTTTTTTCTAGGGATATCACCTTATGACCATGTATCTCACCATTACACAAGATTAAAATGGTTATTTCCCTCCTTCCGAAGACAATACTTCCTTGGTTCGTTCCTTTACAAATCACTTTCCTCTTAGTCACCTCCCTATATCCTCAAAGCATTAACATTAAAATCATCAGTGAGTTCCCGTAAAATCAGATCCCGTTCCTCAGACCTAAGGCATAATTAATATTATTTTATCTGATAAAATTCATTATTTTCCCGGATAATTTATATTTTTTAGCTTTGTTTACTGTATTTTTTTCATTGATTTTTTTTTTTATTTTCCCTTTTTTTGTGATTTGTATTTATCATGGATCATACATTGTCTTATGACTTCTTGGGGATACCCAGACCCCCATGTAATATTAGAAATATTAATAATATTACTTTTTTTTTATTAATGATTAACATTACTACCGTTTCGAGAGTAAACGGACGGACGGTTAGAAACCGAGTTAGTTTCCGTAAAAGATATGCACCATGTTAAAATTCAAAATTACCATTCTCCGATTTACCAATATTTTATTATTGAAATACATCGGAAATAATTAATTAATATATATTTATTAAATTTCTATAATTATGAATACCTCCATGGCAATAGCAAACTTTACAGGGATTTTTATTCGAGTTTATTTTGATTGTACATAACAAACAAATACTCATTTGAAGTTTATTAAATCTCTGTTTGATTACTGGGTGTAATAAAGGGGCCAATCGTTTTTAATTATGATTTATGAGATATAAATTGCGAATTATTTGCTAAAGATTTATTTTTTTTTATTATCAAACCTCAGAAATTTTAATCGATAAGATAGTTCTAAAATTAGAATCTGAGCAAAAATGTGTGGTTGGGAAATGAATCATTGTGATCATGACTAATTATTGATTTTGCCAAATATCTATGTCCTGTGGTTATTACTCCTCTTTCTCTCCTCTCTCATCTCTCATCTCTCTCTCTCTCCTCTCTCTCTCTCTCTCTCTCTCTCTCTCTCTCTCTCTCTCTCTCTCTCTCTCTCTCTCTCTCTCTCTCTCTCTCTCTCTCTCTCTCTCTCTCTCTCTCTCTCTCTCTCTCTCTCTCTCTCTCTCTCTCGCTCTCTCTCTCTCTCACACACACTCTCTCTCACTCACACAAGAAAATTTAAAACAATTCTTCAATTTAACAAATAACAAATCTCTCTCACTATATATATATATATTTCTTTTCTTTTTTTTTTTTTTTTCTATTTATTGATGTTTACAACTGTACAAAATAATATAGATCAAGTATATGTATTGACAACGATTACAATAACATGTCAAAACTTGAAAAGAACTACTCATCAGTAGCACTTTATTAAAAATTCTACACTAGAAGGTCTCTAGGCCATCTTCTTTTCAGACGCCTCGGAGGATTATCAGGGATGGAGGAGGAAGCAAGTTGGGAGACTAGAGGATTGGAGTGGTTATGGAGCTTACTATGGAAGGATAGGTATCTGGTCTGGGGTAAATCAGCAACATATGGAACATTAAGATCTTTATGGATAAGTTTATTGGTCACATAGTAAGGAGCCTTGAGGATTTTGCGAAGGATTTTGGATTGTAAAGATTGGATACGAGATGAATTGGATGGTTTAGTAGAGCCCATGATCTCAACTCCGTATTTATTTGCATAACATGTTAAAAACACAATAGTATCAATTAATAAATTAATTAACAAACAAATTATTGAAAATAATATGTAAATTAAAAAAAAAAAATGAACATATCTAATCACGACCCTTGAAAAGCCTAACCCTTTAATTATCCCTCAAAATTGAAATATTGAACTAATTGGAAAATTTAATTAAATCCAAATTAATACATAATTAACTTCAAATTAATTAATCAATTAACGTTACAATATATATGTATACATATATGGATATATTTTCTTAACTGTTACTATTAGATGTTCAATAAGTTCCTTGAGGTTTAATCAATAAAATATCAACTTTTTTTTGGCGATGTTTCGAGACTATATTGTTCTCATAATCATGCCCTACAGTTATAAAAACAGGTTACAATAAAATTAAATGAGCTACACAGGTTATTTCAAAACATAAGCTGCAATATATGTATATATATATATATATATATATATATATATATATATGTTTATTAAGGTTCTTGAGGTTCAGTCATAAAATAAAAAATCAACTATTTTGGCAACGTTTCGAGACTATATTGTTCTCATAATCATGCCCTACAGTGAAAAAAAAACAGGTTACAATAAAATTATATAAGTTATACAAGTTATTTCAAAACATAAAATTAGCTACAGTACAGGTAGGTGTATAACAACATGTGTAGGGTAATACAAATATATATGATTACAGAATATAGAGGAGTATGAAGTTACTTACAATGTTACTGGTGGATATGAATAGACTAATAATTCTAGTACACAACTAACCTAGGGGAGTGAGTTTAAACAGACAGTTACCAAGGGTTAGTGGGGAAAACCCTATTTTTTAAAAATTAAGTTAAAGTTTGGGAATACCCACACGGTCCTTTTAACTTAATAAAACGTCGCCAAAATAGTTGATTTTTTATTTTATGACTGAACCTCAAGAACCTTAATAAACATTTAATAGTAACAGTCAAGAAATTTATCCATATATATATATATATATATATATATATATATATATATATATATATATATATATATATATATATATAAACAAGCGTTAGAATATTTAACTACGCATAATTACAAAGTATAGAGGAGTATGAAACTACTTACAATGTTACAAGTGGATATTGGAATCTACTACTTAAATTATAACAATTCTTGTACTCAACTGAACTGAGGAAATTCCCGAAAAAAGATAAGGGATTTCCATATTTCTGTGTAATATATAAATGGATAAATATGTATATAAATGAATAATAGATATGATGTATATTAATACAAATGCATATTATTAGTCTGAATGTATTAAATTGGAATAAAATTTGTTGAGATTTAGAACGTCTGATTTTTTGTTCATTGCGCGATTTTTAAATTTTTCTATGGTTATCATTTTTTAAAAAATTATTTTGTTCATTGAGAATAATTTTGAAGGAATCAAATTTAAAAGAATGTTTTGATTGCCTGTAATGTGTTGTGAAAGGTATTTGGTCTGGTTTATTCGGGCTTTTAGCTATAGACGTGTAGCTGTATCTATGTTGATAATTACGTCATTTGAGATATTGTTCTGGTGTACCGAAATGAGATTTTCCACAACTATCTTCACACGGTATTTCGTACCTATAAATTGGAATACAGACTAATATAGCTTACGAAATACCGTGCGAAGATACTTTTGGAAAATCTTATTTCGATACATGAGAACAATATCACAAATGACGTATTTATCAACATAAATAAATTATCAAAATTTATCAATGTAAATTTCTGGCATCTTTTCTCAACCAAACAGTGAAATCCCAACGCCCACTTTACATTTCTCAACTCCTGCTCAAATCCTCTATTCTTACCCGCCAAGCCCGTTCTGTCCCATCAGATTTGTACACTCCTGCTCATTGTTCTGCTGCTTTCGACAGATCATTCCTAATCCGATCCTCGTCCCAATGGAACTCCATCCCTTACTCCATTCGCCACTCAAACACCCTTTTCACTTTCAAATATCACTTATTTAACCACCAAATGTCCATCCAGATCCGTGAAAACTGCCAATAGCTACTTAATAGTTCTATAAAATATAAAAGTTTATGTACTTGAAATTTTATTGTTTTTATACAATTGATTCACAAAATGAATCAAAATATTTCTGTTTCTTTTTGTCAATATTTTTAAGCTTAATGTATCATAGTTATTATTATTAATCACTATTTTATTATATTAATTAATATTTCATAACCATCTTGAGGCTCTGAAGGACCCTGATTGTACATTTTTTTTTTATTCTTAAGGGACTTAAGGTCCCAGAATAAATAAAGAACTTTATTATTATTATTATTAAATACAGTTGCACGTCTCACGAAAATCCCTTCTATCTGTTGCCTAAGAAAACCAATATTTTGGAAATTCCCATCCCTTACATTTTTTCTGGAATTTCCCCAGTTCTTTTTTGAACAAGAATTGTTATAATTTAGTAGTAGGTACCAATACCTTATACACCAGTAACATTGTGTGTAGTTTCATACTCCTTCATATTATGTAATTATACGAGGTTAAACTTTCTAACGCATGTTTTTATATATATTTATATTGCAGCTAACTTTATGTTTTGAAATAAACTCTATAACATATAATTTTATTTTAACCTGTTTTTTAAACACATGTGTGTGTGTGTGTGTGTGTGTGTGTGTGTGTGTGTGTGTGTGTGTGTTTTGTGTGTGTGTGTAATCTCTTATAACCTCTTGACATCAAAATATACAATTTTAAAAATACTTAACACTTGCAACACAGAGTTTATTTTGCTGTGCCAAAACATTTTTTAAATACCCCCATGCTTGTTTTAATTGGCTTCTTATGAGGACCTAGAAACACCAAACTGTGAGGCATATGTTTATAATAAATTCGACCCATTATTGTGACGTCACCAATTAGGCATTCTCGCTCATTGTTTATTTAAGTAATAGTTTGTTCGTCACAAACATTTAAATAAATATTTACGTCTTAAGAGCGTCACGGGTTCAGGAATGTTGATCAGTTTGACGAAATTTTCCGAAATTTTTCCTTATTGGAAAATCGATCCACTGCATTTAGTGATGTCTCTAAAATTTGGTTTGCAGTATCAATGCTTGAGTTTCGAATAAAAATTCTATTCTAAGTAATGATTTAGTCTATAAAATATTTTCTCTGTTAAAGATAAATTTTTTTTTTTTTTAATAGTTGTATTTTAACATTAGGGAGAAGAGTTGGTGTACAATAATCAATTAATGATTAATCACAAAATTATTAGTAACTAAGGGACATTTAATTGAAAGGAAAAAAAAAAAAATAAAACTATCATATATGATAAGATAAAAGAAATCGAAATATTTACATATTTACGGAAGATTATTTAGGAGTTTTAAAAATGGAAGATGTTTAAAAAAAGTAAGGGAAGAGGCTTTACGAATAGAAGTGGGTAAGGAATTCCAGAATAAGGTAGGAAGAATGATGGATTTTTCAAAGGAAGCAGTTTAATGTAGTAGGTATACAGGATAAAAGGTAAGATGGATCCTTGTGTTCAGGGGGTGGATGTAATAACGCAAAGTTATTAGGTCAAGAATATAGGAAGAAATTTGGGTTTTTGGTGATTGGAATAGGAATCTAGAAAGCATTGCCTTCGGAATTTAGAAAAAATCCACCCAAGCTCAGATCGGTGGCCACCTGGGGATGCCGAAGATAAACCTAATGAAACAGTTCATCAAGGGTACATTAAGATATTAATGGATAAGTTTGCGACGAAGTAAGGAGCATTGAGGATGTTTCGATGGATTTTGGATTGGATATGTGACGAATTCTAAGTTCTAGCGAAGCTGAGACTATATTGACAGGTTTAATTACTTTCTTGTATATGCGTCTCTTGTAAGGTTTGAATGGTTGTCTAGTAAATATTGAGGAAGTCAAAAATGACGGGTTTTAGATTCTTGTAGTTTTAGTCTGGTATATTAATTGAAATTAAAATTTAAAAAAAATAAAAATATTTGCAAATGTAGCGACTATAAATGACAAAAATGGTTTATAACAAATTAAAAAAAATTAAAGGAAAGAATAGATAAGTATAAAATATATATATATATATATATATATATATATATATATATATATATATATATATATATATATATATATATATATATATATATATATATATATATATAAGTGAATATAAATGTGTATATACTCAAATAATGCAGAGCTTTTACTTTGATACCGTCATACCTATACATTGTTAAGCCCTATACTAAACAGTTTGAAATAATATTCTATAATTATATAATTAGAAGCGTAGAGGAAAGTTGAACGCATTTTGAATTGTTCGGTTTGCTCTGTTGCAATCCGCCATTAATTACAGTAGGTCGGTATAGTCTGGAATGTTCAAGTATGCTGTCGGAATCTACAGTTTTCTTGTCGGTTCATTGCATTCCACATAAGTTGCAATCGGTACAATGTGTGGTAATTACATATAATGATAACTTATTCTAAACAATATATATGTATATACAAATGCATAACGTTTCCTTTTCCATAGGAACACTACGAAAGAGTCGTTTGTTCAAAAAGTAAGCACACCACCATGCATGCAACCATATTATGTGGTTAGATAATTTATATATATATATATATATATATATATATATATATATATATATATATATATATATAAATTATGAAATAATTCTTGGTTGATAAATATTTTTTAAATATATTTTTTATTTTTGAAGAGAAAAGATTTGACCCCGGTTGGGATTCGAATCCAAGTCTCCACTTCTCTAGCGTGGTGCCTTATCCACTAGGCCACCGAGCTCGTATCCGAACCAGGGAAATCTCTTCTCTTTACTGATCCATACCCCCGGGCACTCGCAATTGCGATGTACAATTCGGGGGTTAATGTTCAATTTGAATATATATATATATATATATATATATATATATATATATATATATATATATATATATATATATATATATATATATATATATATATAATTGTTCCGCCATTTATAAGCCCTGAATATGTAAAGCTAATCAATCTTAAAATGAGATCTACCGACTTTCCAAATATTGTGATTTTCAAATAAAGTTATGTAAATGAGTTTTATGAGTTTTTTGGCACCGAAGTAATTGAGAACCCCGGAAATTTAGAAGTAGTAATTGAGAACAAAACGGACACTGTTTTGTTTGTACCTTCAATTTCGTTTTTGTTATTTTAATGAGCGAATAGCTCGAGTTGATATTTTTATACTGTCGGCTGGTATTATTGAATTCAATGTTTTATCATATTAGCTTTTCATAAAAAACTATCACTATTATTTATTGAACAATTTAGTATTTATCTCCTTATTCTAAATAAATTTTTATTACCGTAAAACAGCCTGACTTTGCACCTGTGAGTTAACTTTGCACCAAGTTCACTAAAAAGTTTCAGTTGAAGAAAAAGTGTTTTGTTGCCTAAATGAGTGATATTTTATATCCCTTACTTACTAATGACAGCATTGATTGGGTCTAAGGAAGTTTCACGCTGATCCTAAGTTGATTGTAGTGTTTCAATAGGTTTGATTCATTTGTGGGATGAAGTCGTGCTTTCAACAACTAAATATTTCTCAGATCGATTAAGTTTTACATTAATTTTATTCTATAATTATTGTAATTTAAATATGTGTTATTCATTATGCTCGAAATATTTGTTAAAAGTCATGGTATTTGAAAATAAAATAGAATCCCCTTTTTGATATGAATTAGGAATGACTTTGGACCAAGCATATTTTGTTGTGAAGTGACCTCCCAGTGGACGACGTTGTTTCAACGAAAACATTGTAATTTACAATCGTTTCCTTTAACAAAATCCTTACAAACAGAGAAAAAAATCACTAGGCTAAACTCCAAACACTATCAAGAAATGACTATGCATCTCATAACTACTATCGAGCTTTGACTTTGCACCAGAATACGTTTCTAATGCTTTTTTAATTGAAAAAATATGGTGGTGCAAAGTCACGGGTATCCGTTTGACTCTGCACCAATGTTTAAAAAAATGAAATTAATTATAAGTTTTGTAAATTTTGCAATTCCAAGATTATGCGATAAATTAACAGCATTTTAAAGCAAATTATTCAAAGCAAACATTTTAATACATACATTTTAGAAATGATTGATAGTTAGTTAAAGAATAAAGTTCAACAAAAGTGGTGCAAAGTACACCGTTTTACGGTGCTTTTTTTAAATTTTATTTATTTTATTTTTTTTAGTTTTTTATTGACATGTACAATAGTATACAAATAATAAAAATACATCTTGTAAATGAGAAAATATAACTAACATCAACCTTGGTCTCCCACTCGATCTTTTTTCGCTTGGACTTTCGCACCATCATTTTTTTTGGTAGTCTATCATCTGGCATCCTTTGCACCTCGTCACCGCGATCTTCATTATTTCATCATATAAACAATATTTTCTAACTAAACCGCTGTTTTAATTTAATATTGGATCTTATTCTCTAGTTACCGTTGTTATCTACAGGACCGAAGATCTTTCTAAGGTCCTTTCTCTCCCATATCCTTAGCATCCTCTCATTCTCTTGAGTTAAAACCCAACACTTACTTTCATATGCCACAATCGGCCTTATTGCTGTTCTGTAGATAGTGATTTTGGCGTATTGAGACTCTTCTTGAGACCTTAAGATCTGTTTTTTCTATTAAAATTTAGTAATAAACATTGTAAACTGAAGCATCGTTATTGAAAATGGAGAATCGATTTCCTGGTAGCGGTGATGGCATCGAGAATCGCATAAGTTTGGTAACGACATATCACTTATGAATGATGAGAGACGAAGCTAAGACATAAAATTACTTCTTTTTTTTTATTGATTTTTACATAAAATATTTATACCCTTAAATAATAGTTATAACTAAAAACTGGGTGTTAAAATCATCCAATTAAATCCTAATACAATAGAATTGTGATCGCTGAGAGAAAAAAGGCTTTTGACTCCCGAGAGCGGATTCTAACCTAGTAGATAGCGAACCGTCTTTTCCTCGTAACAGTTTAGGATTGACTGGAGTCAAGAGGACCTCCTCAGTTATAACAAACTTTTATAAAGTGGGTACCTCGCCCTTTAATTAGGAGGAAAAGTGTTGGAGTGGTTTCAGTTTAGTCAATTACATCACAGACGTTCACAAACAGTGGATCCTTGCCAAATATTGAGGGCGATCAATCCGCCTAAGACACAACACAGTTAAATTTTTTGCAACAGATGATTGAAATATTTATCTTCTTTTGATATTTAATTGAAATTAACTTACTAAAACAATTAATTTATTTATGGATTACCTACTATTCTGGTTGGAATAAATGGTTGGAATTTGTTGATAATGTTTTTTTTTTAAGTTTATAAAATCACTATGGACTTGGGTTCATTACTTTGATAAAGATGTGCTATTACTAGGCGAACGTTTGTGATAGGAGGAGATTTATAGAGGCTTGATGTTCCCCGAGGAGGGTATCCTGAAGTCGAAGTCGATCCACGGCTGAAATAAATTTATTACCTACAGCCGGACTAGAATTCGGTAGTGGGATCTTGTCAGTCTAGTGCCTTACTCACTGAGCTATCGCGCCTACCGGGAACTGATTTATTTCAATTAATTAAATAATTAATTAAGCGTAAATATGACTTTTGAATTGAACAGGGACGTAGTTCATGCCCAACTGTCGTATTCAATAAGATTCCATTATCCATATCTGATAGAGAGCGATATCTTGGATTCATCTTAGATAAAAGACCCACACGGAACTCACATACTAGATTTAAAAGACAAGAAGTTAACAGACGATTCAGCCAACTATACCGCATACAATGCAAGACCTCACAACTTTCAGTTGACAATAAGCTTTTAATTAACAAGATTATCCTAAGGCCCATCTAAGGACTAGAACTTTGGTTAACAGCGAAATATTCAAACATCAAACGTATCCTTCCAATACAGTGTTCTGAGAACCATAACCAACGTACTAACATACTCCAACAAAATCTTTTGTTCTAGAATCCTTACCCGTCAAATTTTCAAAATTTCATCAAAAACTTTTCCATCACCCAAATCCACTAGCTCAGTACCTATCCAGTTTTGCTCATCCCTATAATCCTCCTCGTAGGATAAAAAGGCAAAGGCCTCGTAATCTATTATAAAATTCGACATGGCGTCTTGGCAATAGCCAGCTTCTCGACTCATGTCCTGAGCAACTGTGTATTTATTTATTTATTTATTTTTTTTTCGTATTTATTTTTATTCTTTTCGTTTAATTTACTCTCATTGTATATATTGTGTGAATTGATCCATAAAGCCATCCATAGTATTTATTGCCCTCTTTGAGGCAGATTTTAATACTTTCTCAATAAAAGATTTTTTAATATTAAAAAAAGACATGACTTGACAAAAACATATTTGATAGGAACTTGATTCTTTTTTGTTATGATGTATATCCTTGAAATAGGGCGAAGAGATACGTGTTTAGTTCCTTATTAAGATGGCGTGCAAGGGTCCTTCCCTACATTAGACTACGTAGTAATGACAGCGGCACCTTTTTAAAAGGAAAATAAAAAAGGTTTTTGATCATTCCTGCTATGTCAGTTGAATAAGTTTCATTAAAATATTGATTTATTTTCTATAAAACTCTATTTTAGACTACATTTCCGACCTGCAACGTTCCTTCCACCCCGTTCCAGGATTCCGATTTGAAGTATTGTCGCGAAAGGACGACTGGCTCGCTGTGCGTGCGTCAAATGTCACAGAGCAATGGAGTCGCATGACCAACTGAAAGTATAAAAATTATTTAATTTACCCTCAGTTGCAGGCTTTTTAATTAATTATGAGGGCGTTGGCTAAGACCACCCCCTTGTGTATTTCGTGTAGCAGCGTTATCTCTCTACTTACTTAATGTGTTTCCCACAAGATACCCTCCGTTCCTCTTCGCTCATTTGGCATCCGGGGCGACCGTCCGTTGCCAGGAAAAAAAAAAAAGGATAAAAAAATTACTAAAGAAATATTATACTGCGCCTTCATAATCAGCCAAATGTTTAAAAAAGTTCAAAAATATCTTTAAAAAATATTTAAATTTCCATGTTGTGGATGTTCAACATTATTTTGGTTATGTATAACTATGCTTGTGAGTTTAGTGCTACAACTGATGTTATAAATCGAGGGGATCCCATTGAGCTCATCATGGGAGGATAGGTGCCTGTTTTGGGCCGATACAGCAGCATATGAAAAATTGAGACCATTATTGATAAATTTATTCTTTACTATATTTAATAACTTATTCTTTAATAGGAGCATTGAGGATTTTGGATTGTAAGGATTGGATACGAGAAGAATATGAAGGTTTAGTGGAGCCCCAAAGCTCCAGTCCATGTCCAAAGGTCTAGAACATATTGGAGTGGTTATTGTAAAAAAAAAAAAAATTAAACTACATACATTTCCTAAAATTGTGTCTTATAAGATGTTTCTCGATCAACTATTTGGAAGTCCTGGTGCATAAATTTGTAGATACAGTGACTAGTCAATCAAGGGAAAATATATAGATTTTCTAAAAAACTAATAAAAAATAAAATAATGTTTCCATTGAATTTTATATTTTTAAAATACTTTATTTTTGAGCTGCTGCTTCCAAAATTAACTTTGACACCTAGAAACTCTGGAGAGCTGCTTATTGCTAATTTCTAATCCAAACATAAAAAAATGATTTTTATATAATTAAAAAAAACAAAGATTTTTTTAGAATTCAGGTCAAGAAGAAATGTACAATGGTAATGTATTGTTTGGTGTTGATGTGGTCAGTAGTCCAACGGTTAATTACTGATTTCTTTGAAATAAAAAAAACGTCGAAAAAAAAAAAAAAAAAAAAAAAAAAAAAAAAAAAAAAAAAAAAAAAAAAAAAAAAAAAAAAAAAAAAAAAAAAAAAAAGCATGGAGCCTAGGGATCTTCTATTCTAGGACTTTTATTGTAGAGCTCTGGAAAGAACCTGGAAAGGTGCTCATTGCTAATTTTTCTTCTTTTTATTTTCTTTCGTGTTTTCTCAAACACTATGATAAACGAAATTGTTTTTTGTTTTCAAATTTGTCAGTTATATATTTATTCTTAATTATTTTTCCGTTCTGTGGACTAATTGAATACAATTTTGAAAGGTAAAATTTTCGTCTGAGACGTATATATTTGCAAAGCATTGATTGTTATTCTAGAAGCTCTAGCCGAAGAATATATTTCCATTGATTCATAAAAGTTTTTTTTTTTTTTTTTTTTTTTTTCAGGTTTATTGATATTTACAAATGTAGAGTACGTGTACATCTAGTAAATGTGTGGCGAAATAAATACAATTACATGAAAATAACTTGTAAAGTAATCACCCATTGGTGACACTTTAATAGAAGTTCTATAGTATAAGGTCTCGAGGCCATCTTCTTTTCAGATGCCTCGGAGGGTTATCAGGTATAGAACCAGAAGCTAGTTGAGATACTAGTGGGTTTGTGTGGTCATGGAGTATATTATGAAAGGAGGTGTACCTGGTTTGGGCTAAATCAGCAACATATGGAACATTGAGATCTTTATGGATAAGAATTTTATTTTTGACAAAGTAAGGAGCACGGAAGATTTTTCGAGGAACCATAAAAGTATAAAATACTTATCTACAAATTTACAGCCTTAGTAACGACCAATATTCTCTTACACGTCATCTTTCCTTCGTTATCACGCAAACTGTTCAATTCTAAGATATAGAAAATTTTATAGCAGCGATAGGCAACTGTAATCGTTCGCAGATTGCAGTGGAAATCGTATAAAATAGGATTGAACCGGATCGGGAAGATATATCGCCAGTAATTGAATGATTCACAGTGCAATGAAGATCTGTCTCTATTCAGATCTCATTCGTATAAGTTTATCTTTAGAAGGTTGGGTTATGTTAAATTTCTTATGGACATTCAACGTCTAATTTATATTATTCTGTTCTTTCATTAAATTATTATATTTATATTTTTGTCGGTTACCAAAATGTTTTGATTATCGATACCTGTACAGATTCCAAAAAATCGATTCTGATTTCTCTACCCTACGTCGTAAACCTACGACTTCCTGTCCTATAGTATCCTTCAACGATGTTCCACTGATCCCCGTTAACAGATCCGCTACCTAGGACTATATCTGGACAAACGTCTTACTTGGAATCCACATACAAGACTGAAACGACAAGAAACTACCCTCGATTTCAACTATTTCAACTTACTTGGTATAAGTTCAAACCTTCCAATTAATTACAGAAGACTCATTTACATAACAGTAATTAGACCAATTTGGACATACGGAGTTGAGCTTTGGGGCTCCACTAAACCATCCAATTCATCTTGTATCCAATCCATACAATCCAAAATCCTTCGAAAAATATAAATGCTCCTTACTTCGTCCCAAACTTATCCACAAAGATCTTAATATACCTTACGTTTCTGACTCAGCTCAAACCAGATATCTATCCTTTCATAGCGAACTCCACAACTATTCAAATCACAACGTGCTTCTCATCCTATATAACCCTCCGAGGCTTCTGAAAAGAAGATGGCCTCTGGATCTTCTAATATAGTACTTCATTATATAGAACCTTTATAGTGCTAACAATGGTTAGTTGCTTTAAATAAAAGTGACTTCTCATTTTTATCATTACCATCATATTTAATTGATGTATTATATTTTAATATTGTAAACACAGTTGTAAATTTCAATAAATAACTTACTAAAAAAAAAAAACTATACAGTTATTATTCAACAAATAAATTAGTAAAAAACAAATAGCATTTATTATCTATAACATCTATTATGTACATAATTTGTAATTCTGGCAACATGAAAAGAAATAAACCATTTTTGAAATTCTCATTTAAGAAGATAAACATTCCAAAGGTTTTTGAAATCATCTTTAGATGGAGGGTAAACTGATTTTTCTCTGGATGTAGTTTCAATAGTGTTAGATATACGATTCGAAAACCAGTAATAAATAGGGAAAATAAAGTTTATACTGGAATATATGAAATCTCCTAAGAACAACAATAATGAATAATAAAATAATGCTTTTGTATATTCAGCCAATTGACATTAGACCCTCAGAAGCAATCCTTTATTGTTCAAGAGAATTATTTTAAATTCTGTACCCAGACTACTTCAACATTTACTAGACAAACGTTCAAAGCTTTCAATTACAAAAGACTCATTTAAATGACTGTGATTAGACCTATTTGGACACACGGAGTTGAGCTTTGGGGCTCCACTAAACCATCCAATTCATCTCGTATTCAATCCTAACAATCCAAAATCCTCAATGCTCCTTACGTTGTCACCGATAAACTTATCCATAAAGATCTTAATGTTCCATATGTTGCTGATTTAGCCCACACCAGATACCTATCCTTTCATAGTAAGCTCCATAATCACTCAAATCCGTTAGTTTCCCAACTTGTTTCCCACTTCATTCCTGATAATCCTCCGAGGCGTCTGAAATGAAGATGGCCTAGAGACCTTCCAGTGTAGAATTTTTAATAAAGTGCTACTGATGACTATTTCTTTTCAAGTTTTCACATGTTATTATTTTCGTTTTCGATAAATTTACTTGATGTATATATTTTATACAGTTGTAAATTTCAATAAATGTATATATAAAAAAAAATAAAAAATTCTGTACCATGTCTGTACTAAGCATTGTTAAAACATGAAAAATATAATTCTTATAAATTATGAAGAAATATCGCTTTTTTGGGGTTGACATGATTTATAATAATTATATGATTATCACAAGACTCGCCAAAATGATTGGTATCGGTCGGTTCCTAGGAATCGACATTTGCGGATCGCCATATCTATTATTATCAATATTATTACCAAGAATAGTTTTCTGAAATCGTCTCGTTTTTGGTTTAACAATAGTATACCATGCTGGGAATTTAGATATCATAAAATTAGAAATTTCTTGTACATATGTCACTCTCTCCTTGTAGGACAAGTATTAGGCTGAATCGCTATGTTTAAAATCAAGTAAGATCTTAAAAAAAAAAAATCTTGTCGGGCATGAAGCTCCTTAACAATGAACAAACATATAGTTCTTAAAAAAAAAACTAGTATCTGGTTGATTACGAAATCAGTACTGTGCAGAGGAATCGGAGAAGGGCGACTATGATCCGCCCACAACTTATCTCACTGACATACTCCAGCTTGTTCTCAAGTTTTCTTATCTCTCTAGCTGGCTGTGATACTGACCGAATGAGGTACCCTATCTCAGCTGAGTGTCTCCAAATAGTCTAACAAGTCAGTAAAAAAAAAAAAAAAAAAAAAAAAAAAAAAAAAAAAAAAAAAAAAAAAAAAAAAAAAAAAAAAAAAAAAAAAAAAAAAAAAAATCATAGATATTATAAAAAAAATAGTAAAATGCTTAAGAATGTGAAGTTTCTTTAAGTCTTGGTCATGTCATAATATATTTTTTGTCACACAGTTGTAAATCTTAATACCTGAATAGATTAAAAAAAATCACTTAATATGCATATTATATTAGAGTGGGCTATGACTTTGGCATACTAGTCGACCAAGCCGATCATTGCTTCGGTTAGAATTCGGGTGAGATCGGCAATGCTCGTGGCACATCGTTTATTGCTTTAAAGCTGTCCTGTGTATATAGCTATAGGTTATCGTATATCTTATATTTTTATTCTGTTTTTTTGCCGCTAACGGAGTGTTTTTTTAGAGAAAGATAAATTAAAAGTCAGCATTTTACTTTACTTAGCTAATATAGTTAATTGTGAAATTTGGAATTTAAAATGCCGAAAAAGATATCGTACTTATGAACTTTTTTAGTGTTTTCCTTCCAGCAGTAACCCTGTTGGAAGGGTTTTTATTTGTTCCTGTACAAACTGTACTTTATCGTATATAATGAACATGTACTTTTTAAGGTTTTTTATTATTTTTTTGTATTGCAAGTTAGATATAAAAATTTAAAAAAAAATAAATAACATAAATAAAGAATGATAACATATACAGAATTACTCAAAACTAAGCCACAAAGTTATTAAAACCACATAAACACCTCAATAATCTTTGATATAGAATAATATATGTATAAGTTGTGGAAATATCAAAGGTATTTTGTATTGATATCTACAATTGTTTTAATAGAATTTTAAAAAATTTCTAGTCTTCAAACAATCATCAAATATTGTCCATCCACCGGCCATATTGTCCTATTTTATTAATATTGTCCTAGTTTCTGTCGTATTTTTATCTGTAGTATAGTTCTGTAGTCAGTGAGTAGTCTGCATTCATATATGAGGTGGTGTATATTTTGTTCTTGAGTGAAATCACAAGGACATAGGAAAGAATCTCTTATGTGAAATCTATGAAAATAAATGTTGACTGCCGCATGTCCTGTGATTCCTTCTACAGTGTAGAAGTCAGTCCATGAGTCTGATTTTATGTAAGTCTGTAAGTCTGGAATGAAGTGATGAAGATGTCTTCCCTTGTGTTCCAACGTGTCTGCCACTGGTCTACAGATTGTTTTGCAACATGTACTTTGGGTGTTCTTTGGAGATGACAAAATATGAAAAACGAAGGGAAGGATCCTTGGAAGCCCCTTATGCAGCCTTGTTTGCCAAATCGTTTTCTGGTATGTCTGAATGGCCTTTTATCCAATTGAATGAAATTCGATTGATACGGGCAGTAGAGTAGATTGGTTATTATTCTAATAGTTTTATCTTTTGTCCTCAAATTTTTAAAGTATTCTAAAGATTTAAGGATGGCGAATTGTTCAGCTTGATTATTGGTGTTTAAGAACTTATATATATAACAAAAAATATCTTACATGTAATTGTACATAAAATCGTATGTAAATGGCTAAAATAGTAGTTTCCTTTTTGTGTTCCAACTTTTATATAACATTTCAGATAAGAATAGTTATTTTTTAACTATGGCATAAAACCAAATATGTAATAAAAAAAATATTGTAGGTTACGTATGTTCTTTATTCGGTATTTTAGAAGATTCGAATTTATTTTTTGTTAGTATCATAATCTTACTTAAATTTCGATAATTGATTACAATAAAAAAGTAATAATAAATAAAAACCTTTTCATTTCTATCAACCTATTTTTAAGCTTAGAAATATAAATGAATAAAATCGCGGACTAGTCTACTACAAAAGTAGCCGGTTAGTCGATTCCCGCTATTTAGTCATTAAATGGTTGGCCTATTTATGTAAACACACATGCGCGAGCAGGGAGTCTAAACAAATTTGAACACCCATTTCTTTTTTTTTTTAATTTCTTTTTTGAAAATTCAAAAGAACACACACACAAGTTTTCTTTTTAATTTAAGAAGTTGTTTAATTTTTGTAATTCATATGAATGAAAAATGTCATCTGGTTATTTCAATTACTTACCCTTACTGATACTGACGTCTGATTTTAGCTTACTTTAATTTTTTTTCACACTTAATTTTGAATTCTGTATTCGCTCACAGCCTTTGTATCTTTTCTGCGTTCAATTGTATTTTAGTTGAGCAATAAAGTTTAATTTTGCTTATGCTTAATAAGTTCATCATTACACCTCTTTAATTTGGAAAAAAAAATATAAGAAGGTTTTCTGTTTAATTTTAATCTGGTGATTTTGTTATATTTCAAAATTTAATTTTTTTATATAAAAAATGTTCGATGATTAATCGATTGATTGTATCAATTCGATGCGATCATGACACCCTATTATAAACTAATTTTTATTTTATTTTTAAATCATTTATTTATACATAATAAATAATATACGAGGTACATTAATTTTGGTAGATTCAAATGTTTACAAAAATAAAATATTATAATATTGGTTAAAAAAAAATATATATACATAAGAATAATTATAAAATAATTATTATGGATATATTTTCTCAATATTATCATTGTTTCTTTTATATGCACTGACCAATCCATGCAAGTATAATGAAATATTTATAAAAATGATTGAAAATTTACAGAATGCATAAGGCCATAGCTTTGATCTGGCGTGTTTATTCGCGGGGAAGAAGTCCTGCTTTGTTGTGAAGAAATGCAGGGCGCTCTTTATTCATTATTCACCTTGGAGGCGAATAGATCCGCCAACCGCATGCATGAGTGCTACTGAGGAGTTTAATTGCAGCCCCCATTGTTCGGCCATTAAGGGATACTGTGTACATTGCCGGATATTTTATTCAATTTTCTTTTAAGAATATTCCAGTAGACGAAGCTCGGTAAAATATATATTTCCTTTCAGGACTTTTGACGTTGAAGATCTATACAGAGGAAATCGCCCTGTTTCCCGGAACTCAAGTGAGAATTTTCATATTAGAGGATGAAAATAAAACTGAAATGAAAAAAAAGGTTCTGTATCCTGGAACAAAAAAAAAAAAAAAAAAAAAAAAAAATTATTTATCGAAATATTCAACAATATACATCTTATTTATTTATAATTGAATGGTTAATATTTAAATTAAAATAGCTAGAAATTAATATATTTAATTTAAAATATAACACAAGAAATCAAGTATGTTGATGCTCAACTAAGGATTCAAAGGAGGGCTTCTTGAAGTAATGGTACAGAGTGAAAAAAAAAATGGATTAGTTTCAAAGAATTCTCTTAATTCGAAAGATTCCAAAATATTTAATTAATATAATATATTAGATTATTTTTTACTGTACTAGTTTCACTCCCAAGTTTAATTTATGGCTATTTTCATTTAATATTAACAATTCATTAATCATTAACCATAAATTCAATAAAGATTCGGAAGTGAAACGAATACAACTCGTAGAAAATAATCTAAAAGTTCATATGAATAACTATAAATTCGTTCGAAACCAATCTAAATTGTTTAAATGAGTTGATAAATATATCCAATAGCCCCATTTCGAATTTGTTTCCAGCAGTGAGATAAAAACCGATCAGTAATAAGGTAAACCTAAAGGACTGGCAATTTACCTCACTATTCCTCTATTTCTTTCCATTACTTTTGACCACTTTATCGGATTTAGCATTAAAATTTTCTATAATAGCTGAGTACCTGTAACGTTGAATTTTCTACCGTTCCATGTAGAGTATCGTTAGTTTATTCATCTTAGTATTGCTGTCGAATAGTGTTGAAAAATCATAGTTTGCCCAACAGATTGAATTACTAAGATTTGTTACCAAATATCCTACCACAACTTCATCACGATATTCCACCTGAAGTTCGGCGAAATATGATTTTCCAACACCATGATGCTCCTCCGCATTATTCCAAAGCAATACAAATATAAACCAACGATATACATGGATAGGTAGAAATGCCTTCCCCTGTAAAAACAGACTCATCTGCCCATAAAATTCACCTCAAAAAGTAGTATTCTTCTACAGAATCTGCATTCAGAAGCTAACGGCCAAATTGAGGTCTATGTTCATTATCATTGGATTTTAAACATTACATTGAAAATCTAATAAAATAAATCCTAAATTATTATTTATTATATACTAAATTATTATTATTATTATTATAAATGTTATAACATAAGATCCTCTGATCTGGTGTCGCTTTATTGACAGTTTTCCTTTATTCTATTTTAATTTATTCTATTAAACAATAATTTTTTCTTTGGTTTTCATTCTAATGAAGAGTTTATTATGTTTAAAATGCACATTTACATTAAGCAGTCCTTTTTTTTTTTTTTTTTTTTTTTTTTTTTTTTTTTTTTTTTTTTTTTTTTTTTTTTTTTTTTTTTTTTTTTTTGTGGAGATATTTACACAAGTAACTGATATTTATGCCAAATAAGAACACCATGTTTTTTCGGTTTCAAAAATGAATTTCTCCATGAAATTGAAACAAAATCATTACGTTTAACATATTAATCGAAAGCTGATTAAATTTGCAAGTTTTTGTGAGATTTGACGTTTTGTGGATAGTTTTTTCGAAAAATGGTGAACGTTGAAGTAATATAAGACATTGTGACTTCCCCAAATAAGGTGAAGATCAAGCTGTTCTTTAGATACCAAGTTTGTAAAATTCAAGGTTACAAGTACTCAGCTATTGTAGAAAATTTAATGCTAAATCCGAAAATGTGGTCAAAATTTGAAAAATATTTTTAAAAAATGGAGATATTACAGCTTTTATGGAAAAAAGTAGTTTCCTCAAAAAAGTCTTTGATTCGTCGTATATCTGCAACGGATTAGAATAGAAAGGTGAGGTTTGCGGCATTTTGCTGCATTTTTGATCTAGTTACACCCAATTTTTTTTTTACACTAAGAGATACTCACCCTGTATAAAATAATAATATTTAACACTGAACATAATAATATGTATGTATTTTCCTTTAGTACTATACATCAAGTTTCTTCCGTTGTAGTGTTAATCTAAAACTGCTTCCTAGCTGGAAGGGAAGAAATTCAAATGGGAATGCAAAAAATGAATGTTTGAAGACATGTTACAATTCCATGGCCTTATATGACAAAAACACTTCTTCAATAATGTCATTTTTGCAACAGAGCCAACTACTTATGCTCTCCAATTTTTAATACACTATAAAAGTTTCAAAATAAAATGCGTTTTTTTAATTTTTTGTTAAAGCTTTCAATGATAAAAAAATGCTTGAAATATCGCAAAACGCCTTTTTTTTCGACCTAATACAGAAATTCGACAAAAAATGGTGCCTGATTGAGATTTTCTGAATTCAGAGACAGACTTCGAAAACAAATGTGTGGTGAAGTTTAATATAAAAGATAGGTATTATATCTCTGTTATCTGGGGGAAATCAGAAAAGATACATCATTAAGGGTATTATGGATAAGTTGTAACTTTGTAAAAAGCATTCAGGATTTTAAGAGTGATTAACTGCAAATTTAGTCATAGGAATGCTAAACAATTATTGGCAGGATTATTCTTAAAGGATGTCTTAGAATTCACAATTTAAAAAAAAAAAAAAAAAAAAAAAAGGAGATTAAAGTAACGAAATTTTAAGTTAATATGATTTACTACTGTTTTGCATTAGAAAGGGCATATTCTTCAAAAATGCATTCAAAATCACATTATACCCTATCGAATACGACATGATGAATGCTATGATGGATATAAACCTTAATGATTAATATTTTTTATAAAATGCTCTATTTTATATAATTAATATTTTCTATTACTAATACCTTTATATGCCTTATTTAAAGTATATGGTGAAGTAATCACGTAAAAGATAATTAAAATTTCAGCCGAGAAAATTTAAAAAATATATGGATGGACTTTTTGCATGTCAGTTAGATTTTGAACTACGAGTATAATTTCTGAAAATACTGCTTTTGTCAATATACCATAATAAGCACCTTTGTCTATGAAGATGCGTTTTTTTTTTTGTTATTATTTATGTTAATTTTTAAATACAATTAAACGAACCATCCTGCACATTATTTTGGTGTCGTTTATGGAGCATTCATAATCACAAATGAGAGTTTAAGAGATTTTACGTGTTCACCAGAGACATGTTTTTGATAATTATTCATACTGTATTTGTTTAAAAATTAGGAGTAAAGTTTTTTTCTTCGCTAATTAGAAAATATAAAAGCGAAGTCCAATTAGCGAGAAACATAAACAATTATCTTGCTGATTCATATGTTGTCTATAAAAGTTAGTCGGACGAGTACCGGCCATAGCTAATTCTGCGTCAGAGTCGTGGACAACTAACGAAGTCAACATAAACAGCATAACTACGATATCGTCAGAGTAAAATCAAATTGGTGGTGCATTAATTAATTTAATGAATCGCACAAGCCCATGCAATTAGTTTGTCGTAGTTCGCTAATACCTGTGCTCTTAACTGATAGCAAAATAAGAAATAATATTAATAATTATTGACCCAACTATGGTATAGTACCTTAGTAGTACAAGTGGTATGTTTAGTCTTGAAGTCGGTTCTTGTTTTTGCTTCAAAAAAGTATTTTGATTTTTCACTTTTTATTGATTGAAAAAAAAAAAAAACTTGAATTGAGAACCTACTCCTTTTCGAAGTCGGTTGAAAATATCAATATATATAAAGCACTAAATTCATTTTAGACGAATTTGTTTGAACAGTTGTTCGATACCATTAACTAAGTTAGCTAAACCAATGAAATATAGGGCGTTGACAATAAACGGAAGAACTTGCGGATTCCGTTGGCACTCTTAAGGGTTTCTATATCTTACAGCGTTTTCCTATCCCATGCACTTTTTGTCTGTTTATCGAGCCTCTTCTCCCTGTATTCTTTATTGGCCCTCCCAGTGCCACCTAGTGCCATAGTGAAAATACCTGTTCACAATAATCCTGTATACATTCTTTATGTCGGTGACAATCCTGCACTTTAGAAACCAAGTGCTTCTTACATACTTTTTAAAGGACACTGCAGGATACTGGTTTCAGATCTTGCAGGATCCAACGATTTTTTTACGGCCAAAATATATATCGTTGTCCTTTCAAAAGTTGATTTAATTGTTTAGTTTTTAAAATGGACACTGTTCCTGTTTAATTATTTTTACAGGATACTAAAGGTTAATATTTCGAGATCTTCCAGGATTTAACGATTTTTTCTTTATAACTCTCTCAATACGTTCAAATTGAAATAACTATAAATTCAAAAAACACTTTTTTTTTTACAATTAAATACCAGTGGATTTTATAAAATGGCCTAACGGTTCTATTACAGTATTAGGGTTTGATATTATCTCTATATAAGAAGGAATGTCTTTATTTATTATGTATTTAATTTCATTTATAGACTGATATCGCTCGGCAGAATATTTAATGCATGACATAATTATATGTTTCCGATCGTTCTTAACTTCGCACAATTCATAATAATCCGTATATTATCTTTTAATCTTATATAACTATGTACCAGAAATAGCATGATTGATTCTCATTCTACACATTGATCTTATCCATGATCTGGGAGAATCACTATTACCAATCCACGGGCAGAGAGATTCATAAAACAATCTCTCATGTTCTTTTACATAACTTTTCTGCCAATCCATCTTCATGGAAATTTTTAATTCGTGAAATATATCTGAAAATGGTATGCGGTATCAGTCTGTTTTTTTGTTGCTTCTTTGGCAAATAAATACAAATACAAATTCAAACAAATTTAACAGTAAAGTTTTTTTTTTTACCTTGTTTTTTGATGAAAAGAATTTTTTACAAATTCGAGATTATTAAAGAGGATAGTGTAGTATAGTATAATATATTACAAAGATAGTTGTAATTCAGGGTTTCTAGTTTTTTTGTGGGACTTAGACTGTCAGTTAGGATTAGAGTTTTATTAATCACTGAAAATGGTGTAAGTAAATGAAAAATTTGTGAAATCGCTCGAAAAAAAGGACATAAAATATGGAGTACATTATTGCAAGACAGACATATGACAATTCAAACAAGGTTCTACTGTGTGTCACGGAATTATATTAATCCTAAATGCGAACTGATTACATGGCAACACTTAGGATTGGATTGGTTTTGGAATGTAGCTATTGTAATAATGTTATTGGTCTAACGTAGCTAAAGCATTAAGATAGCATGTTGGTACACGTATGCAGATCCTTGCCATATTTAGACACTGATTCAGTTCCAGCACTAAGTGCCTTACATCCAATGGCCATCCAAATTTCTCTTTAGTTGGATTAATGCGAGCCTCAAGTTCAAAGGCTCATGTTCCGTTCCGCGTAATGGGATTTGAAGGATCCGTCCAGAATCCAGCCGCTCATAGCCTGTCCGAGGCACCATTAACTCTATCAATGGGAGGTGATCTTGAAAAATTATTTTGTTTTCTTATTTGATATTATTATATGTGACGATACTAATAATCTGAAAAAAATAGTATTTTGATACCTTTAGCTGTATATAAACTGCTCACTTGAAAAATGAATATTATATGATTTTCAACTTTCAGAATATACATCTCATAGGATTTCTATTTCTATCTTAAAAAAACAATAGGTCTAAACTACAGAATAAAAGATATTTTTAGATAAAAACTGTTTTATGCCAAAATTCTAAAATCTGTCTTACTAACCGTCGATAAGTAAGAATACTATTTACACTTTTATATACAAGCTAATCAATAGTAAGATTAATTTTTTTTTTTTTTTAAATGTTAAGGTAGTCTCAATTGGAAACCACATACAAGACAAGAAACTGCCCGGCGTTACAAATTACTTCAACATTTATTAGACAAACGTTCAAAGCTCCCAATTAATTATAAAAGACTAATATACATGACTGTGATTAAACCTATCTGGACGTACGGAGTTGCGCTTTGGGGCTCCACTAAACCATCCAATTCATCTCGTATTCAATTTTTCGTAAATCCTTTACTTTGTCAGCAATAAATTTATCCATAAAAATCTTAATGTTCCACGTGTTGTTGATTTAGCCCGAACCAGATATTTATTCTTTCATAGTAAGCTCCATAACCACTCAAATCCCCTAATTTCTCAACTTGCTTCACACACCATTCCCGATTATTCTCCGAGGCGTCTGAAAAGAAGATGGCCCTTCTAGTGTAGAATTTTTATAAAGTGCTACTGATAAGTAGTTCTTTTCAAGTTTTGTCACGTTATTGTAATAGTTAACATTATATTTACTTGACGTTTAAATTTTGTACAGTTGTAAATTTCAATAAATTGTTATAAAAAAAAAGAAATGCTAATGTGAGGAGGTATTGGTTCTCAAAGTATTTTCGTATCATTTAATATTTATTATCGATTTAAAATGACGATTCCACTATCTATGGTCCAAAATTCTCAATATACGTTATTATGTTACTGGTAACGATGAAAAACCGTTTCTAAAGAAATTGCCTTATTTTTATGTATTTTATGTTCCAAATATGATAGTGAAAGCTGTATCACCTACTATTTCTTTCAAGCGACTCTTCGCAGAAAAAGCTACACCAGAAGCTTCAAAGAAAAAAGAGAAAGAAAGTACTAAGCAATTCCAGCTGAGAATTAAAACCTGTATAAACACTTATATATAAACATTTATACATGTTATATAACTTTGTTAATTAGCTTGTTAATAATACAATAAAGACATTAAGATAAAATAAAATATGTTACTATAAAAAAAATATTAAAAACATAATCCACATCGCAGATCAAAACGGCAGTGTCCCCGAGGAGTATTGTAAATGTTTGTTTTGTTATAGTACTAACAATGGCCAGCCTCTCTACTCAAGTTCTGAGCGACTGTGTCATAGCGCTCTCGCTCAGCCTTCACTGGATTCTAGTAGTGACGCAGATGAGAGAGCAGTGCTGGGATCTCTTTGAGCCTGGCTTTCCCTCCTATTGTGGGCTTGGTTCGGGGTTTCCCCGGGTTTCTTGAAAATGTATATAGTATGATTGTATTTAGGTTTTTCTTCTTACTTTATTTTAGTTTATTGTTTTTACAATTATTAATATAATTTATTTTATATTATCATCTTTTACATTTTATTTTATTTAATTTCTTGTTTCGTAATTTTTTTTTTTTTTAAATATCATTCCCTTTCTCATTTTCGTACTTCTTTTCTCGCTGTATTTTCTTATAACTTCTGCTTGCTTTTGATTCCTTTCCTTCGACAACGCAGTATCCTTCCCTTTTTCTTTTTTTTCCACAAGAACCTTGATTTCTTTTAATTCCTTTTCCGTATTGCTCTCTATCCAGACAGTTTTTGTCTGTTATTTTTAATATTTCTAGACAGTAATTTTTCTAGACTAGGGGGACATAGAGGCTGTTTATTTATTTATTTAAAAAAAAAAAAATTATTTTTTAAAATTTCTTTGTCATCATTGTTACTCATTACCGTTGAACGAGGCTTGTATTTATTTTTATTTATTAAATAAGAAATAAACAGATAAACTTTCATATAATGAAACACACATTACTTTTCGGACAACCCAATGCATGCCAGCTAATATTTAACCGAGCAAGAAACATGTTCTATTTTTAAATATTTCATTATACTAGAACAACGATTGCGACATGAAGTGATAATGGCGATAGGGCGATAGTGTGAGCTGTCCGTTTGTGAAGTTGGAAATTGTTGATAAAGTTGCGGATAAAGGAAAGACGATAGAGTTGCGGGTTACCACTTTCCTCGCATCCACCACATTTAGCGTCCTCGTTCCTACTCAATTCTAGCCACATTTCCTACTTATCTTTATCTTCATAAATCGAAATGAATTCTATATTTGAATTTATCTATTCCATAAATGTTATTTACATATTTGTGCTAGGAAAAAAACAACAAAAATCTTAGGGCCACGTGTATTTCACTGGCAGGGGAAAAAATGATTTGTTTTTTTTTTCATATTATCAACAAAAAAAGATTCATTCTTTTGTAGGATGTTACACTTGATTTTTATAACATCTTCATTTAAAAAAACAAAAAAAAAAAAAAAAAAAAACAAACAAGCAAAGTGAATACGTTGTTTGTGTTCGTAAAATTATGAGAACCCGAAGAGTAAAAATCAATCATCTAAAACAAAATAAAGAGTAATGAAGAAAAAATTCATAAAGGAATAAGCTAAATAATTTCGATTAGCACGCTATTTAAACATAAATAAGTAAGTGAACAAACAAATAACACAATGACAAAGGAAAATAGCGATCCCCCAAACAAATACAAAAGGGCTAATAAAAATTTATATTATTCCATAATCAAAACAGAAAGATATAATAAAACCGTAGAAATACTTTTTTAAATTTAAAAATCATAGACCAAAATTAACTCCCAAGGGGACGTTTTGACTTAAATCATAGATTTGAATGCCGATTTTCGTGTGGGTAGTAGAGACCTATGACAGTGCAAAACTAGAGTTATAGCCGCCAGTGAGCATCACGAATGAAAATCACGTTTTATTTTTTTTTCTGCTCTTAATCGATAGAGAAATGATTCATTCATGTTAAATTGTAGTTTTTTATGCTATTTGAAAGTATTTGTATTTCAAATAGCATACAAAACTACAATTTAGCGTGAAAGAATCATTTCTCTATCTTGACTGGGAGCTGAGAAAAAAAATAAAACGTGATTTTAATATATATATATATATATATATATATATATATATATATTTTTTTTTTTTTTTGTCTCTCTATGCTCATTGGTGGCTATGACTCTAGTTTTGCACTATTTTAGGTCCTGCTATCTAAGACGAAAAACGGCATTTAAATCTGTGAGTTACAAGTCAAAACGCCCCCTTGTCAGATCCGTTGTTGCCTTACCGCTGTTGGTATGCCCCAGCGTCTGTCATAGGAATCAACTACTTCCAAGTTTTGCCGGTTCTTATTTTTTTTTTATTTTTGTAAATTTAACAACCTTAACTTTCTAAATTTCTTTTTCAATAAATGAAACCTTTGAATGTTCGTTTGAAATCTTCTTAAATAAGAATTTGTGTTTTTTTTAATATATGAAATAAGTAAATTTAAGGGTAATGATTACAATGACATATCGATATCATGTTAAGAACAAATCACTAGAAGCATTTCAATAAAAGTTCTACACTTGAAGGTCTCTAGGCCATCTTCTTTTAAGAAGCCTTGGAGGATTATCGGGAATTGAGTGTGAAGCAAGTTGGGTTACTAGTGGATTCGAGTGGCTATGGAGCTTAATATGAAAGAATAGTATCTGGTTTGGGCCAAATCTGAAACATATGGAACATTAAGATCTTTATGGATAAGTTTATTGGACACAAAGTAAGGAGCATTGAGGGTTTTGCGGAGGATTTTAGATTGTGAGGATAGGATATGAGAAGAATTGGAAGGTTCGGTGGTGCCCCTAAGCTCGACTCCGTATGTTCAAATTGGTCTAATTACTGTCATGTAAATAAGTCTTTTGTAATTTATTGGGAGCTTTGAATGCTTGTCTAGTAAATGTTGGAGTAGTCGGAAAAAAATTGTGAATTGAATTATATAACATAGACCATAGACCATATTTTTTATTTCTAACTTTTATAACCAATTTTTAATGTTTTATTTATTTATTTTATATTCTAAAAAAAAATGATATATGTTCAATTATACTGAATTATTTTATTAATATTATTGTAAAAGTTTTAATGTAAATGTAATTATAAATATTAAGGTACGTAGTATACATTTGTATGGAACGTACCGACCTAAATAAACGGTACTTTCAAAGGGTTACTTTGAAAAGAAAAAAAAAAAAAAAAAAAAAAAAATTATATATATAATATATATATATATATATATATATATATATATATATATATATATATATATATATATATATATATATATATATATATATATATTGTTGTGATATTTTAAAACTGAATATTGTATAGATTAAGGAAGACAATTTTTAAATTTTATTTCCAAATTCCAATAAAAAAAACATCTGCTAAGAAAATTGTAACATTGTATTAGTTAACACAATTTAAAATTTGTATTATTAAATTTAAATTATTTAATTATTTCATTACAACTGTATATTTGACTAGACTTTGCTACTATTTTGTATTCAATTATGTAATTAACTTCAGATATTCTTCTAATTATGTAAACAGCTATTGATTCTATCGTTGACTAATTTATTTTGTATTATTATTTTTTTTTCCTTTTTAATTTTTAAATTATTTTTAATAGATTATTTTAAAGAAAATGTTTGTATCCTCTTAGTCACATCCAGTTTTTGGTTATCTATAGGCAATAAATGCTTCTACTCGTTTACTAATTTATTTCTTGAATTAATATTTATTTTAATAGATTTTTTTTGTTTAAGCTTCTATTTAGATTATTTTTCAGAATAGAAATTTACTTTTAAACCGAGGTACGGATAATCGATTTTATATTGTTTATTATCGATTTTCTGTACCGTTAACGAGAATCGATAAATGTTGGTATCGACACATCACTGATTTATTACTTTTGAATATTATAAATATCAAATAAAAATATTACAAAATTCAGCTATGACATAATCAATAGTTTATTTAAGGTACGGATTAAGTACATGTAAAATAATATTGAAATAAAGTTAGATAGTCGAAATATAATTTTGCAACAATAAACCGTTTTAATTCAACGCCAATGTAACAACTGTAATTTTTAAACAATTGAAATGTTTTATAACATCCTAAACCAACAACAAGCGCACTCTTAAGCTTATTAATTGTTAATTATGATTTTTACTGTCCTCCACATAATTGTGTCCGTTTAGAATTGAAACTACAAGAAGACACAAATAAATAAATAAATAAGGTTTAATAAGAATGGAATGGAGTGGGAAGCAAGTTGGGAGACTTGTGGATTGGAAGCGTTATGGAGCTTACGATGAAAGGATAGGTATCTGGTTTGGGCTAACTCAGCAACATATGGAACATTAAGGTCTTTATGGATAAGTTTATTGGTGACAAAGTATGGGGCATTTAGGATTTTTCGAAGGATTTTGGATTAAAAGGATTAGATACGAGATGAATTGGATGTTTTAGTAGAGCCCCAAAGCTCAACTTCTTAAGTCCAAATAGGTCTACAGTCATGCAAATAAGTCTTTTGTAATGAATTGGGAGCTTTGATCGTTTGTCTAGTAAATGTTGAAGTAGTCTGTAACGACGAGCAGTTTCTTGTCTATCTAAAAATAAAAAATAAAATAAAAAATTATAATTTGGTATCGTGTAATAAACTGAAAACCTTATGTTTGAATTCTGCAATTTTAGAACAAAGAAAAGTATCTAAGATAAGGTTTCTAGTCTTAATTGAACAATACAGCTATTAAGTAACAATTACTCAATTGTTTATTTTACTAGCAGATTACAACGTACTGAGCCTGGGTTCCATTTTTAAATACATACAAAAGAACTCCTTATATTTTAAAATAAAAATAAGAGATTTCATTTTATTCAATCGCCTACACACAGAATTACCTTAAAGTTGTTTTTAAAAGATTAATAAATATCTTTAAAACAGTTTTTTTTATTATTAATATATTTTTATTTAATAGCAATTAAAATAATAACTCTAACGATACCACTTCCGTTGAAGATAAAAACGTCTCTTCTAGTTATTGTCGGCGTCGGTCTGAGGGAGGCATCATTCCTGATTTCAAAGATGGGTTTTTCGTCGTCGCTTGGACACTTCTCTCTTCAGATGAAAAGATTTGAAAACTAAATCGGTCACAACCGATTAATGAGATCTTGAACTTCTTACAGCCATACAACTGTCCAACCGATGCGTTGCCGTTTTTTTGTTCTTGCGTATATAGGTTTTTTTTTTTTTTTTTTTTTTTTTTTTTTTTTTTTTTTTTTTTTTTTTTTTTTTTTTTTTTTTTTTTTTTTTTTTTTTTTTTTTTTTTTTTTTTTTTTTTTTACACGAATCGGCCTTAAAGACCACACGAATATCATGACTATTCATTATTTTTCATTGCCTTTGCTTCCTTTCCTCCTTCCAGGCAATCCCCTTCATAGGCTTCCTCTTGTCCGCAAGTACTGTGACCTCATGGAACCTCTTTTTGTATTCCTCTTTGTCCAAACAATCTTGGTCGTTAATTCCCATTTTTCTTGTTTCCTCTTTTGGTTTTATCAAAACTACAATATTTTTCTTTTCTCGACTTAAAAAAAAATTCCTGTTTCAAGGTGTTTACGTCTCCATATACCTTAACCAGTGTATTTACAACCTATTATGATTACCAAAAACATGAATTATCATGGAACGAGTGTCAAGTTCGGGCCGAGTCAGCGACATATGAGATATTTGATCATTATAGATAAGTTTATTTCTACATAATAAGGAGAATGGAAGATTTTCGACGGATATTGCAATAATTGGAAAAAGCTTCAACTCCACATGTCAAAACAAGTCTAATTACTGACATGTACATGAGTATTTTGTAATTCCAATTTGTAATTTTGTAATTTTACGTATGTATAAAGCTGTCTTATTCTGCTCAAAGAATTAAACTGTATATGTTTCCTCGATGCTTCTGACCATGTGACTTATTGAAAAAATTCAACATTACTTTGAAGTTATACGTTCACAATATAGTAACAATGATTGACCTAACCTGATGTATTTTCATCATATCTTTGACAGGCTTAATGATGGTTGCGTCTTTCAGTATATTCTCCATAGTATAAAAATTTGAGTTGTTAGATTTAAAAATTTAATTTTTAAATGATACCAAACATGATTTTTTTATTTGTAATTTTTTACTTAAACTTGAACCCGAGCTGATCAGATTAAGCTGATTATGATTTTATTCGATTAAACACCTAACAAAAAAAAAAAAAAGAACGAACCAAATAATTTTTTTTTTACATTAAATTTTGAAATTTTCTGATGACCCGATAAAGCTGATTATGGTTTTGTTTAATTCAAAACCTTATTAAAAAAAATAGCGGCCCAAACAATTTTTTTTTTAAATTTTTATTTTCGCTCTCAAATTTTGACCTTAGCTTATGATCCGATTCAGCAGCTTATACAAAAAAAAAAAAAAAAAAAAAAATAAAAAAAAAAAAAAAAAAAAAAAAGTTGCTAAACAATTTTTTTAAATTTTCAGCCTCAGATTTTGAACTTGTCTGACGATCCGTTGAGCCTGATTATCGTTTATAACATTCAGCACCTTTAAACCAAAATAGTGGCCCAATTTTTTTTATTTTATTTTCTATTTTTGCTCTTAACTTTTGACCTTTTCTCATAATCCAATGAAGCTGATTATGGTTTTATCCGATTCAGCAGCATATACAAAAAACAAAAAAAAAAAAAATGTCACTAAACAATTTTTTTAAATTTTCAACCTTAGATTTTGACCTTGTCTGATGATTCGATGAAGCTGATTATGGTTCATAACATTTAGCACCTTTATACCAAAATAGTGGCACATTTTTTTTTTTTTTTCTCTCAAATTTTGACCTCTTCTCATTATCCGATGAAGCTGATTGTGGTTTTATTCGATTCTGCATCTTATACAAAAAACAAAACAAAAATAAAAACGGTGCCAAACAATTTTTTTGTAGGGGTTGTTTAAAGAGCACTGGAAAATATGAAAATACCTAAATCAGATTAAATGAGGGGAGAACGTGCCACCCTTAAATTCGTCATCAGTGTGAATATTATTCATTGACATGAATAAATAATTGGCCATGGGAATGACGGAAAGCTATGTCCAAAGTAATGACGAAACGACATTAAAAAATTTCTCTTTTAAAAAATATTTGATATACCAAACAACAAATGTCATTCATTACTTTCAAGAATTTAAGAAGGTGGAAAACATGAAACTATTTAAACTTTTAAATTAATAAGGAAAAGCTTTAAAACTGAGACCATTGGAATGACGGTAATAAAAAAAAACGTAGCTTTCCGACGAAAGAACAATGACTAACTGAAGGAAGGTCTAAAACTTCACTGTTTGTTAAAAAATATCTGTTTGAATCACTTAATCCCCACTTGATCGATTATTCATTCGTCCACGGAATAACGTCGTTTCCGAGTGACAATTTTCAAAATATTTTCATTGATGTATCCTTTAGACCAAACTTTTTAGGGATCCTGTGTCACACCATATATTTAAATCTTTTTTTATAAATTACTAATAATTTTATTATGAATTTCAAGTTATATATAAATCCATACCTTTGTAACCTCTTATGTAGCCTTCAATGTTACCCACATATTATCACTATTTTAATGACAAATTAATTGAAAATCAGTTGTTTTTACTATTGCTGAACCTTCCTGGAGTTATAAGGATGGCATGGTCAAAGTTTGGTACAGATTGGTCCAGTCATTGTCGTGGTTAGTGATAACAAACGAAAAAATGGCTTGTCCTTTTATATAAAAGTTAATATATATATATATATATATATATATATATATATATATATATATATAAATCTAATTGGTATTTTTTTATTAATATTAGAGCATTTTGCATTTTATTCTATTTTATTATATTATTTCATTTATTTATTACAACTTAATCATTAATAAAGATTATGAAAAACTATTATATTGGTAATATATTTCTATATTTATTATTTTGGTAATATATACATTTAATTACTACAAAACCCCTATAAGACTTACTATGTCCATCTGAACATGATAAAAATAAAATTATTAGTAATTAGTTTATAAAGATCGACAATAAACAATATAGTTTTTCACTATTAAAAAAAAACTTTTTTATTGAGCTTTAAGGTCTGACATCATTCTCCGTCTACATCCAACGATATATTTACTCAGGGCGAGAGTGAAAAAGTAAATAGTCTTCCAGGAACAAGGGTAAATTCTCGGCTCTCAGTAAATTACCCCCAGGTTCCCTTGTGCACAGTTAGCAGTCCCATTAAACAAAAATGGGCCGTGAAATTGAGGATGGGTTCTCATAAAATGAAAAGAGGGGGGAGTGTGTGCAGAGCTTGCAAAAGTCGAAATCAACGGATGCCACTTCACTGTATAAAGATTTTCTCGGCGATTTATAACTTTCATAAGAGAAAGACTGTTTGTTTTATTTTTGATATACAGCAACCTCTCGATTATCCGCGGACAAACTTAAGTATTTTCTGCATTTCATTTAGAACAATCAAACCAGTATACTAGTTTTTTTTTTTTTCCAACAGTAGAAATAAGTCTATATGTTAACCAATTAAGTCTCTAATTAAACATATATTGTAAATGTGAACGATGTTTTTTTGCCAAAAAAAGGGTAGGTAACTACAATATTAATTACATAATAATATAAATAGATTTAAAAATATGTGTATTCGTCTAATTAATTATGCAATTTTTCGTCTTTTTTGCAGATTATTGCCGTGTCAGCCGTTTATGCTAATGATCGGCAGTTTAATGTGTAGCTTCCTTTGAATAAAATTGTAAAAACATAAAAATACAGACTACTTCAACATTTACTAGACAAACATTCAATGCTCCCAATTAATTACAAAAGACTCATATACATGACTGTGATTAGACCTATTTGGACGTACGGAGTTGAGCTTTGGGGCTCCATTGAACCATCTAATTCATCTCGTATTCAATCCTTACAATCCAAAATCCTTCGAAAATTCTCAACGCTCCTTACTTAGTGACCAATAAACTTATCCACAAAGATCTTAATGTTCCATATGTTGCTGATTTAGCCCACACCAGATACCTATCCTTTCATATTAAGCTCCATAACCACTCTAATCCGTTAGTTTCTCAACTAGCTTCCCACTCCATTCCTGATAATCCTCCGAGGCGTCTGAAACGAAGATGGCCTAGAGATCTTCTAGTGTAGAATTTTTAATAAAGTGTTACTGATGAGTAGTTTTTTTTTCAAGTTTTAACATGTTATTATTTTCGTTGTCAATACATTTACTTGATGTATATATTTTGTATAGTTGTAAATTTCAATAAATGTATATATATAATACAACAAACATAAAACATAAAAGCATTGTAAACATTGTTATTAAAATAATTTTTAATGTTATTATTATTTTTTTTTTTTGGAAAACGTCAAGCATACTAATGTTTTTTAAATTTTAATACCTATTTGTAAGTAGCGTTCCAAACCTTGTTCGTTAACAGCGAATAAATTAGATTTCGTTGGTGACATGATGTTTTCTTTAAACAATACTTTTCACATAAAAGTTAAAAAAAAAAAAATTCACCTCCGAAAAAAATAGTTCAGTTTAATTCAGTTATTGTATTAAAAAAAAAAATAATAACTTCTTAATCAATAGGAAATAGGAAAAACAAAATGGGTGTACTTTGTTTAGACACCTTTTATATAACAGTATATGGTGACGTAAAAACCTAATAAATAATGAAACAAATCTTATTTAAAATTATACAAACTATCTGATTATTTACTGTATTAGAGAACAAAGATCGATTGGAAAAATTGTTTTCATGAGACTGGATGTGTTTTCAGTGAAATCATGAAACTTATACTTACATTCCTCAACTAGTTTCTTTTGCAGCATTCTTTGAGCTTGAAAAAATGATTTTGAGAAAGGTAATGTTAGCTAGTTTTAATGAATTTCTGAGTTTGTTTGTAGTTATAAAAACATTGTTATTAAAGACTTTTAAGAACCTGCCATTTTCTTCTTCTTCTTATTATTATTTATTTATTTGTTTTTTTTTTTGTTTTTTTTTACACGCGAATTTAGCACTTAGGATCACGCTACAACTTTATTTCCTCTTATTCTTTTCCATTTCCTTTAGTTTCTTCTGTCTCCAGTACTCCTTCATGCGATGACTGGCCTGCTTCTTTTAGGTCTCCCTTCAGCTTGAAACATCACTCAACTCCCAAATGTACCTCTTTCCAGCATTTGTGGCTCTGTAATGTTCAACTGTTCCAGGTCTTTCCTAACTTCTTTAATCCATACTGTAGTGGTATTCTTTTTCCGGAGGTAGTATTTTTTATTTTATTTTTTTTTTTGTAATACGTCAAGCATACTAATGTTTTTTGAATTATAAGACCTAGTTGTATGTTTTTTCACGAAAAAAGGCTAAGTAGCGATACAAACCTGGTTCATTTACAGTAAATAAATTAGATTTCGTTGATGACATAATTTTTCTTTAAAAAAACCTTTCACATAAAAATTTATAAAAAAAATTCATATCCGAAAAAAAAAATAGTTCAGTTATAGTATATAAAAAAATTAACAACAATCGCAAATTTCTTAATCAATAGGAAATAAGAAAATTAAAAAAAAAAAAAAAAAAAAACGTTTAGACACCTTTCATATACTGTATATGGTGACGTAGAAACCTAAAAAGTAAGGAAGAATTAAGCCTAGAAAATTGGGTAGAATTTTCGTATATTTTTTTTTATTATATTTAAGATTGTGTGTGTGTCAATCATTTACATCACACATTCAAAGCTTCTGCTATTTCCAATACAAGTTGTTCACGCAACATTTCCTCATTCATAAAGCGGTTTTAATGAAATGAACCAGTAGCTTATTCACATTCATAATTCGAGATAAAATCGCTTTAATTGTTTCGCTTATTTTAATATGGTTACATATAGCTAAGTGGCAATCTGTTTGATATATTATTAGTTTGACAATATTTAATATAATTAAAATTATTTTTGTGTATTTTTCGTCGTTAAAGTGAATTTATCATTCTGTCTAGTGATATTTAAAAAAATAAAATCAATTTTTTTTTTAATTCTCATTTATTATTATCTATTTGTAATATTTTTTTTGAAATTATAATTTTAAAGCTAAAATAGTATTTGAGAAATGATGGTATGATTAATGGTATTATTGTAATATGCATTTTAGGGAAATGTAAATTTATTGTCTCTTGTTTACTAAACTGAGCTGCAAGGAAAAGAATAAACCAGAAGTAGAGATAAAATAGTAAAAACCGTAAAATTGAATCAGATACTTCTTTATATATTTTATTGATATAAACAACTGTAAATAATAATAAAATAAGTAAACTTGAAGTAAGAAACTAAGAATTTACTGTGAAGGACTTTGAACTAGGAATTTTCGAAGGATTTTGAGTGTAAGGATTGGTTACAAGACGGATTCGATGCTTTAGTGGAATTATCAATTTAATCAATCTAACATAATACCGACACATAATTTTTTTTTTTGACACTGTCGAACAAGTGACGCTACGTGAGTGATCTACCAGGATCTGCTGGCCTCCTAATAAACATCCTAAGTGTAAAGATTTAATAATGTACATATTTTCAAGTATTTCATCTATTTATTATTTATTTATTGCATCCATTTTTTTATTTATTAATTGTATCACAATGTTTTTCGTTAGTGTAATTGTTTAACCTGTGTTTTATAATTCCTTTGCTAATAAGGAATGAATGTGAATTATAGAGCTCAATTACTAACTCATTCCTCTTTATTGTTGCAGAATAATTTTTTTTTTTCAGAATGATAGATTTAAAAATAATCTTTGATATGGTAATATTTGTTAGTTTTGTACAACCCTTTATTGTCTTAATTAATTTGAATCTATGACTTGTCTATACGCCTTATTTCTATGAAACTTACATATGTTTGTTTATTTTTTTTTTCATTTTACCATAGTTTTATTTTACTATTTAAATCTCAATAGAGATACGTAACTGGGTGCTGCTGACGTTTTAAGAACAGCTGGTTCCTTGCCGATGTGTCGGCATGAGTTGGGTAATTGTGACCATCCGTTGTGGATCGCATGAGAACTAATTGCAGCTTACCTACACCACTTGGGAGTTAATAAGAAAAGTTATAGCGTGCCTTCCAACCTTACTCATCCTTAGTCTAAATTTAATTGAAAGAATAATCAATCTTTTTTTTCACTGTCATAGAGCACAACTTTTTCCACCTCCAGGCACTATCTGTTCTGGAGAAGTTTTTCACCTTAACTAGGTCAAGTTTTCAATAATAAAAAATACCTGGTTAGTAAAATTCAACTAGCTTTGCTCAAAGCTTTAAGTAAGAAATTAGCTATTTTAAAAAACTGTAAGAGAGTTGAAGCTATAGTTGTAGAATAGTTCCTGATTTTATGAGCGCTGAAATGAGGGGTGTAGAGTGCATGAATTATGCGATAATTTTTGACTTCATAGCCAAGTTAAGAGTAGTTAGAAGGTACACATACTAAATGTCCACGCCCCTGAGAGATGAGCTAACGTCGGAAGGCCCCATTTTGGGGTTTTTCGATTATATCTCGAAAACGGTGAACTTTAGAAAAATATGTTCAAATCAAAATTAAAGCTAATTAAATTTCCAACTAAATTATGCTTGTATGTATTCGTCGTACTTTCAAAAGTTTTCGAGATATACGTTGTTAAACATAGATATTTTTGAAAAGAAAATAATTTTTACCACACTTTTTGTGAAACATTTGCTTTAAGTTCCAGAAAGTCATATATGAAATAAAAGTAAATTTAATGTACTACTTTGATGCTTTCATTTTTTTTCTAAGAAACGATCCTGGAATGCACTTGAAGGAAAAATTTGACAAAACAGTAGGTAAAATTGTTTTTATTTTTTCTTTTTTTTTTTTTTTTTATCTCGAAAATTACCGATTTTCGATAACTTATATCTTGAAAACCGTTGGAAGTTTGCAAATATGTATAGAATTAATTTTGTAGGAAACTTAATTAGCTTTAATTTTGATTTGAAATATATTTTTTTAGAAGATCCCATTTTTGGGGTTTCCGATTATATCTCGAAAACGGTGGGCTCTAGAAAAATATGCTTCATATCAAAATTAAAGCTTATCAAAGTTCCTATAAAATATTTTCTATAAATATTTGTCGAACTTTTAAGTGTTTCCGAAATGTACGTCATTAAAAATCGATAATTATCGTAAATAAAAATTTTTTTACCTCACTTTTTGTAGAACTTTTGCCTCAATTGTTAGGAACGTATACATGAAATTAAAGTAAATTTAATTCTCTATTACTTTTATTCTTACATTTTTTTAAAGAAACGTTCGTGGAAGGCACTAGGAGCAAATGTTAGACATATATGAGGTAATTTTTTTTTTTTTTTTTTTAAATTATCGATTTTCAACAACGTATATAGCGAAAACCGTTGGAATTTCAACAAATATGTATAGAATCAATTTTATAGGAAATTTAATTAGCTTTGATTTGATAAGAAAATTTCTTTTTAGAGTCCAGGCTTTTCAAGATATAACCAAAAAACCCAAAAATGGGACCTTCTTCCTTCTCCCCATTGGTTGTTAGCTTTCCCCGTTGGCTTACCCCCCAGGGGCGAGGACTTTTAATATGTTTACCCTCCAAGTACTCTTAGCAAAACTATAAAGTTAAAATTATTCGCATATTTCATGCACTCTACAATATGTTTATTGACTGGACTAAGGTCACTACAGAAATCCTTGTTCGTGAAGTTATCCTAGTTAGCTCTCATGTTTTATAACAGTTAGTTGATTGTAGTGTTTCAACAGGTGTGACTCCTTTGTGGGATAAAATCGTGCTTTCAACAACTAAATGTTACTCAAATCGATTTAGTTTTGCATTTATTTTATACTATAATTATTGTAATTTAAATATATGATATTCATTTTGCTCAAAATATTTGCCAAAAGTCATCTATGAGCAAGTATATTGACTGTTAAAATTTTGCCTAGTTATAGCTTTAAATTTTATCAAGCCATAGTGTTCGTTTTTATATTTTAACAATTTTTGTAAAACTATTGTAGATTGCATTTTTCCAAAAGCGCTCTCTAAGAATCTGGGTGCAATTTATTTTGTAGGTGTCGTTTTGTTCCTTGCTTACCAAAATTATAGTTGTTTACGTCGTTATTTTGTTTCTATATAATATTTGGTTGGTATGCTCTAGTATTTTTTATCGTTCCTCAATAAACCTATAAAATTTTTTGCAATTTTGTTTCACATTTGAATGAAAACATTGTAACTTACAATCGTTTCCTTTAACTAATTCCTTAGAAACAGAGAAAAAAATTACTTGACAAAACTCCAAACACTATTTAGAAATGACTTTGCGTCTCATAATTACCATCAAGTTTTGAATTTGCTCCAGAATATGTTTTTAATGTTGTTTTTTTTTTAATTGAAAAATGTGGTGGTGCAAAAAGTTTTGTAAATTTTGCAATTCCAAGATTATGCGATGAATCAACAGAATTTTTAAGCTAAGTATTCAAAGCAAATATTTAAATACATGCATTTTAAACATTATTGATAGTTAAAGAATGAAGTTCAACATAAGTGGTGCAAAGTCACGCTGTTTTACGGTAAGTTTTCGACTTTCATGCTACACAAATCAATCTCTGAAGCACTTAACGATGACAAAAAGTAAATTATAACTTAGACTCAACAGGGATTTTTCATTGTGTCACTAAAAAAATATGGTCAAGTCCTGGATACGAAAATTCGGACGCCCCCTGAATATTTTAAACAGAGCTTTTCATGATTTGCTATCCAATTACGGATATGCTAATAAGGGTAATGAGCCATCTCAGCGGAGGGAACGAAACGTTGAATAGTTAAGCTATTGGGAACTTCAAATTGATACATAACGTGAAGGTCCCGACACGACCGGACTTGGACGTAACGTGTTTTAATCAATTATACGCTACAATGAGCCCTGATTGCGATGTCACTGCCTTCCCCAGCGCCGCGCCATATTTCCCACCAGTCGAACCTCATACCCGCTCCATACAATCGGTAAATAAACCAAAAGTTTAAAAAGACCCCAAACCGGGGCGCTGATGGCTTTATTACAAATTCACCGAGAACGAAGCGGGGAAATGATCTATTAGTCTATGACAGGCATAGAGCTACCCTTCGTTTTGCCGCTGTAAGGATAATCACGTGTTCGAATCACTGTCTCATAAAAGATTTAGCCTTAACTATCAGGTACTTCTCCCCCACACGATTCGGCTAATTTGTTCTAATTTTATATTGATTAAAAACCTTCAGTTCTAGACTCAGCTAGAATCAGTGAGGGATTCATTTATCTAGGTTTTTTTTAATTGATCACATGATGGTCTACGAGGATCAATACAATTAGGATTGATGAACCATTTTCCATTTATATTTGAATTTTTCTTAATTTAAAATATTCATTAGTTCTAATAACATTTTTTTTTAATTAATTAGTATAAACTTTATGTCAATTGAGTTAGCTAATAATATTTATATTTTACTATTTAAAAAAACATCATGATAATAAATAAACAATAAATAGCCTATAGGTTGAGATCTAATGTATCTATAATATTTAATATATTCTTTATTGAATGTACATATAGATATAGTTTATTTTCTTTATATATCTTTTCTTATTTTCTCATGGTTATCTTTTTATTTCATTTTTTTTACTTATATTATATTTAACTTAAGTTCTTTATACAATTATTTTTGATTAACCGTATTTATATGTTTCATGTTCTTAATATACGAATAGCGTTATGAAATTATGCAAGCCAGACCATCGTACTACTTTGTGATAAAATTTTGTTATTCTTAGGGGACAATACGTACCAGAATAAAAATTATGTTTTTAATTCATTCATTCATGTAACATAATAGAAATGGAAAATAAACTTTATTCTGTGACGATGTCCCCTAAGAATAATATAATGTACATAAATAAATACAATGAGTCTAGCTTTCATAAGATGAAATAAAATAAATTAACAATCTGGTTAACTATTTATAATTTTACAAATAAAGAACAAAAACAGACACAGATGAAATGAAAATTACAAAAATCCAATAATTGTAGGAGAAAAAATAAAAACCTATTTACATCTACTAAATGTTATTTTATTTTTTTTTAGTCAGGTTTTGCTAGTCAGTATCATTCTGGAGAGAACGGAAGTATAGAAAGAGAAGGGATTTAAATGTGGACAGAGATGGATCATTACGGATATTAACAGAGTAGTGAATTCCAAAAGAAGTAGCACGGAAAGCGAAGGAATGGTCAAATGATGTACTCTAATGGGAAGAAGTGTACAGGTTTGAGGAGCGAGATCTTGTAGTGAGGGAGGAGACCGAGGATCTGAACTGGAAGATGTTATAGATGTAGGAGGGATTCCGAGAATTAATGGTTTGATAGAGGAAGGAGGCTAAGAAGTAATTTCTGCAGGATGAAGGATAAAGCCATTTTAACTCTGTATATAGATGTGATGTGTGGGAGGCTTTTGAAACCCTAAAGATAAACTTAACGAAACAGTTCATTAGTCTTTTTAGTTTACTCTCGATTTGTTTACACATATTGTTGATGTGTTGAAAATTCTGTATGTTTTAGAACTGAAGATGAATTTCTAGGATTCCAAACTAGTATTCTACTAAAATAATTCCAACAGAAGTGGCAATTAAATTATCAATCCTAATTGTATTGATCCTTCTGTACCATCAAGCGAACCTCAAGTTTATTGAGAATATTTTATATTTAAAAAAATGGTGTAAAGTCGACTCCCTTTTACGGTGAGTTTCATCAAACATTAATGGAACTTAGAAAAGTCTCCTTCCTACATCAGCTACCCTATTTGAATTCCTTTACAAAAGGAGCACTTCGAATGGCCAAGTGCACGGTCAATTGCTACCAGACGTTGGCAATTGAGCAGGACAGGGTGGAGGACGGACAGAAGAAGAATGGAGCTAGGAGAATGGACGTCCGGAAGGGTTAGAGGAGGGTGTACAAGAGCTGCCTAGGAATTAGCCCCGCTAACAAGATGTGCGGGACAATGGTTCAACATCTGTATGCAGCCGCGCACGGGTCTAATTGCTGCCCACCGGCTACCGTAATAACTGCTAATTGAATTTTGGCCTTCTCGGGCCTCCTAAGGAGTGTCCACTACGCTCTTGTTGTCTTAGTGCGCCAGGTTCTATCCGGGTCCTTGCGGTTTAAGGGGAACGTGTGACCAGTACTAAATACCTACACAGGATAACGGAAGAGAAAGACATGCTTCATCAATATAAGATATGCTCAACTTCATTGGATTGCTAAACGCACAGCATAATAACCTGTCCATTTAAAGACAACATTATGTAGCAATAAAATAACAATGATTCAGAATATTTATAATACTAGGGATATGTCTGTTTCCTGAGGGTCATAAATAGTTTTCAAGAATTAATACTAGAAAATTCCACTACTATCTCGAGCGAGTTCTTCCAGATATCAAGGAACCTAAAGAAACGATCGCACATACTAAGTAAAACGTACTAGTACTTTAATAAATTAGTTGAAATATGTTCTCAAAAGAGACTTTTGGAGTTGATTTTCATTTTTACCTCACGTTTTGTCAAATATTTGCTTGAAGTGCTAGAAATGTACATATGGACTTATAGTAAATTTAATTCCTACATGTTTTCAGAGAAACAATCGTGAAATTTTATTATTCTAGAAAATACCTGGTTAATAAAATTCAACTAACTATACTGAAAGAGAGTTATAATTGTAGAATAGTTCTTGATTTTATATTTAAAATATTACAAGTGCTATATAAAACTGGATGGTTCCAAAAATGTGTATATTCTAAGTAGTCCAGTCAATGAGTGCAGAAATAAGGGGTGTAGAGTGCATGAAATATGCGATAATTTTTAACTTCATATCTTCGTTAGGAGTAGTTAGAAAGTAAACATACTAAAAGTCCCCGCCCCTGGGGGGTGAGCTAACGGTGGAGGGGAGGGGAGAAGGTCCCGTTTTGGGGTTTTTCGATTATATCTCGATAACGGTGGACCCTAGAAAAATATAATACACATTAAAATTAAAGCTAATCAAATTTCCTATAAAATTGATTATTTATAAATTTGTTAAATTACAACGGTTTTCGAGATATACGTTATTAAAAATCGATAATTTTCGAAAACAATATATTTTTAACTCAGTTTTTGTCAAACATTTGCTTTAAGTGCCAAAAAGTCATAAATGAAATGAAATTAAATTTAATTCCCTACAGCTTTGATTCTTAAATGTTTTCTGAGAAACGATCGTGGAGGGCGCTAGGAGCAAATATTTAACAAAAAGTGAAGTAAAAAAATTTTTTTTTTCTCGAAAATTATCGATGTTTTATTACATATATCTCGAAAACCGCTAGGAGTTCGACAAATATGTATAAGATCAATCTTATAGAAAATTAAATTAGCTTTAATTTTGATTTGAAACATTTTTTTCTAAAATTCATCGTTTTCGAGATATAATCAAAAAACCCTGGGATGGGACCTTCTCCCCTTCCCACTACCGTCAGTTCATCCCCCAGGAGCGGGAACTTTTAGTATGTTTACCTTCTAACTACTCCTAACCAAACTATGAAGTAAAAATTGTCGCATATTCCTTGGACTCAATATGTTTATTGACTGGACTTATACTTGAAAGAGTTTTTATTATTTTGCTCGCTTAATCGGAAATAAGCTTAATTGAGGAATTGCCATTCATAAACAGTTTACAAATATTTTATGATTTTATTGAAACAGCTTTTATTGTAATAAATACTACATCAATCTGCCTCAGTGGAGGGCAATAGGTAATAGAGATAATGAACTGTCCATTCATACAATGTATACAGATACAAATAAATAACAGGAAAAAAAAAATTAAATGAATGACTAGAAACTATTTATATTTATAATAATAATAATACCTACTACGGAAAATAATCATAATAATAATGAATAAAAATACAAATAATAATGAGAATCTATAAAAATAAAATAAAATACCAGACATAAAGAGGTCACAGCGGCGCTCTCTCATACCAGCATGTTTCTGGTATTATATTATATCCAGCGGAAAAGAAAGCTAGCAAACCATTTTATAACGATATGTTTTGTTCAATAGATTCTGAAGGAAACAAAAAATTGAAGATCAATCAAGAATAAAATAAAACATTTTTTTTTCTTGTTTTTCTTTTATTATGATTTTTTTAAAAAATGTTTTTACCAGGATTGTAAATTTTGGTCATTATAAAAAGAAATTGTCCAATTGTATATTCCAGTGTAAAGATGTCAATACGAAAGCTTCAGAATTCATTTAACAAAACATATCGTTATCAAACGGTCCACTGGACCCAGTTGAGAAACCAACGCTGGGCTCTGTTTGAGTATATTATTTAATTTTTATTATTATAATTGTTTTTATTTTTATCTTTTTTTATCCTATTTATCATAATTATTTTATATTAGTATTATTATTTTGTAGTCATTAGCATAATTTTTTTGAAATGTCTTTTTGGTGGGTACTATACTTTGGTGGGTAACGTTTTTTTACACCCTCAAAAACGTAACATTTTGACACGAGTTAACTCTGTTGGTTTTACTCAAACCGAGAAAGTTATGAAATTTTTCTTGTCAGAAATGTAATGGAAAATATTTTTTGTCATATAACATTTGTCGCTATGATCTACCGGTTAAGAGCTTTATTGGTTTGAATAAAATAAGTCACATTTTCCCTACATTTTTTATGTGTTGGGGATTTGTTGATACGCTATAGGTCTTTTGGTGTTTTTCTAGGCAGTTTCTAGATCAGAAATTTTGAACAATCATTAATTTTAAATGGTTTGATTTGTTCCGTTTAATTCTAAAATAAAAAACGGGTAAAATAGCAGATTATGGATAGAAATATTCCTTTCCTTTCGTTTTTCCTTGTTAGGCAGAAATTGAGTGTTTTTTTTTTTAAATTTTATTTTCATTACAATTTCTTCTTATCACATATCCTAAATTTACAATACACATTATTTTCTAATTTATAAAATTATTTCGTCTATTAAATTATAGTGTAAATTAATAAACGAAATTTAACTTAACCTCCATGGGTAACGTTTCTTACGCCCAATTATCATGTTCTGAAAAATACTATACATTAATATCCATCCAAATATCTTGTTTATGATTTGTTCGTTTGTGATTAAAAAACACATTCTTCAGACCTAACATTGGTGTTTATGACTACAGTTATTTAGACAGAGAACGGAGATCTTTGAAGCGCTGTCGTCAAAAAAACTCAAAAAGTTATTTTCAAATGTAGTTTAGTCCGATAAACATCGCAAGTCGATAGTGCTAAAAGTACTAGTATTAATTATAATTCGAAAATAACTATAACATCATTCAATTTTACTAATGTTTACTGACTTTTTTTTTTTTTTTTTTCTAAAAGCTTACTTTTTCTTCAGGTGTTTAGGCCCCATATTCTTTAACAAGGGTGTATGATACGTATTAAGATTATTATTGACATTAATTAAACTAAAAAAAAAAACAGTATAAAAAATAAATCAAAATAATGATTTTTTTTTTTTTTTTTCATTTCAAGTCGATAGTGTAAACTGCACCAGTATTAGTCACAATAAGAAAATATTAACTGATCAATATAAAACATTAACAATTAATTTATAAAAATAAATTAAATTCATATTAAATGTTACTAATATATTGAAAATTTCTACAGTGGAACCTAAGATAAAATAAAACGAACCTCAAAGAGAACGAGAAAATTCAAATTATCGAGGATTTCGATATATCAAGATTCGATTTATTGAGGTGATTTCTGACTAACTTCGATATATAGAGGTTAGAGGTTTATAATAAAATACTTAATGTAACTATAACAGGTACATCTTTTATTGAAATAATAAGAATGAAAAAATAATTATTAAATTCGTGAAAATATTAAGCGGAACTTTGGAAAAAATCTGGAATAAAAAAGGTCTGAAAAGCTTGATTTTCATACTTCAGCCTATTTTTCAAAATTATGGTTAAGGTGTCCGCTTTTTCCAAACTTTTTTGCAATACCGCACTTTCTATCTACCCCGGAAATACGAGGGTGAATCAAATATAAACGGTAATTTTCAAAATTATATTTATTGAATAATATTATACAGAAACTATACCTTCAACATTTTTCAATGTAGTCTCCTGCATTATCTACACACTTCTGCCACCGATTTGGAAGCTTGAATATTCCCTGTTCATAAAAAGACTGAGGGCGAGTTTTTAACCATTCGCGCACGTGCTTTTCGACGTCTTCATTGTTTTGAATAATTTTCAATTTTTCTTTATACGAAAGGGTTTTACTCTTTACCATCTTCGAGAATAAAAAACAATATTGTGGAACAACAGAAAACGAAACTTATCGCATAATTGTTTTATCAGAAACTGAAACAAACCGGAAACAAATGTGAGGATGGGAGTTACATTCAATCCTTCGCAGAATCTTTGATCAGTCTAAACTCTATTCATTTAACAAAATGATTTCGATTTATAGAGGTATTCCCACAAAAATTTCGTTTTGTAGATGTGCGGTGTAAACTAAGGAATTTTCGAAAATTCGATATATCAAGGTCTTCTTAACCAATCCTTCGATGTGTAGAGATGAAAATAACACAGTAATGGTAGGCTGATTCAAGGGGAATAGAAAAACTTCGATTTATCAAGGAAATTGCTATATCGAGGTTCCACTGTACCTGCACGTGACGCTTCTGTCTCAATTTACTTCAAAAATCAAATTTATATCAAAATATAAAACTATCTTTCAATAAATTATTTTATTATATTTTTTAAAAATTATTTGTACAATTAATTTAGCAATTTTGAAATGAAAAATTCCCTTGAAACGTCTAACGATCGAGAATAAGACTTTTTTCCGGAGTATATTTCTCTGAATGGATCTATCTATATCATTGGCGAGGCCTATTGATAAAGCGAAATCAATAATACCTAATCCTAACCTTATTTTCCCGTATTTCTTGATATGCTTCGCCAACACCTGCTCTATCCGGAAAAAGAATCGCGTCATTAGTTACATAAGGGCTAATGGCTGATTATATTAGAAAAATCGATATTTTTATTTATTTTAAAAATCAAGCAAAAACCGTAGAAAAATATATAGGTATTTGTAATTTATATAATAATAAAAGGCTTACGAACCCGAAGGTTCGATGCCAACACCACCGACCGCTGACGAGGTGTTTAGTCTAACCCACTCCCTCAAAACTCAAATCTCGAAGGTCTGCCCTGATGCAATGCTCCCGTCTACGTCTCGGTTTGCCCCTTGGTCATTTACCCGACGGCTCAAAACTGATTACTTTTTTTGGAATTCGGTTATTACTAAACCCAACGACTTAACATGCCTATTTCAACCGCCTCGCTTATATTACCTGAACTATACTTACCGGGTATAACTCCCGCAGTTCCGCTTTGTGAAGCTTACTAAATTCTCCCGTTTCTTCATCTTTTTTTGGGCCAAAGATTCTACGCAGTACTTTATTTTCGAAAACATAAAGGCGTTGTTCTTCTCCTGACATAAGCGGCCACGTTTCGCACCCATAGAGAACTGTTGGTAGTAGAATAGTCTTATATATCTTAATTTTTTTATTTCTAGAGAGTAAGTGTGAACTGAGCAGTTTTGCGACCGAGAAATAACACGCATTACTTGCTTCTAACCTTGCCCTTATTTCACCTTGTATTTCATTTTTCCTTGATTTGAATTGCTCAACGTGTTTCAATTTAATACCGGATAATTTAATATATCTGCATCACCGATATTTTCCTAGTTTCTACTACTAACCTTATATTTCGTTGTATCGTTATTAATTACTAAACCAATTTCGTTACCGCTTTTTAATGAGCGTAGTTTCCTCGTTTTCACCCACAAGTACCAAATCATCAGCATAACCGAGAACCGGAATTTTATCACCGATCTCTAATCCTTTCCCCGTTGTAACTTATATAAACAGTTATTTATAACAATTTACCTTAAAAAATAATAATAATAATTTTTGTTATCATTAAGAATTTGAAAAGAAATTAGAAATTTTTTTTAATTTTTAATAAACTCTCGGGAATGACACATTGTTAAAATATTTAGTATAGTTATTTTAAATTAAGACTATAAAAACTTAAAAGAAAAAAAATGAATAAGATAAGAAAAAAACTTCAGTTACACTTTGAATCCAAGACTGCTGACATAAGATGTCCAATATTCTCCTTGATTTCTGTGATCTCGTAAGCATCTACATGTCCTTTTTTGTTTTCATCTAGTGGGAGGGACGGAACGAATGTACGACGTTCACTTAGATAATTTTAAAATTTTTCTATGATTTAAATATTAACAAGACCCGACAGACAAAAAGTTATATCTAATTGAACTTTTCATTTTCTCTGCTAGCTGTTTCACTCTTTTTTTCGTGTTAATTTGAGTAAAACCAACATATGTAGAGCATTTCAAAATGCTACATTTTTGAGGGTGATAAAAACGTTACGCCAAAAAAGTATAGACGCCCACACAAAAGACAAGACAACAAAATTATGCCAATGACTAAAAACTAATCATAATAATTATCTCTATGAAGGATAAGACTAGTAATAATAATAGATAAAAATAAAGATAATTACTATAATAAAAATAAAATAATAGTTCCTTAATATTTTTCATTAAATTTCTGATGAGGAATGTCAAATTTTTGATCTGGGCAACACTAACAGAGCTTGAGCATGTCAAAATGAATGTGAAAAAACCGTTACACCAATAAAGTATAGACCCAAACCAAAATACATAACATTGTTACTATTTCTTAAATACAGCTCTGTTTTATTTAATTTATATTTTAATAATCCTAACTCTTTTTATATGCCATGGTTAAAGAATATGGGGAAGTAAACACCTACAAAAAAAAAAAAAAAAAAAAAAAAAAAAAATCTTTTAGACGAAAAATTAATCACTTAATTGGGTGGAATTTTATGCTTATTATCAAAAGAAATTAGATAATTTTAACTAATAATTGAGGTTTTATTTGTTTATCTATAAAAATCTTGTATTGTAGCATACAATTAATTAATTTTTAATCTTGTTAAAATTGCACTGATTAGGTGTTTGAAGATAACGTAAAAGCATAATTAGACATACAATTTTTAATTTTTATTCGTGAGTTGGTAATCCAGCATTATCATGTTTTACAACTTAAATGCCAATGAATCATATTTTTACACACAATTTCTAAAAGAAAAGTACCGACATTATGTAATCATTTTTATGCGGCAGAAATAAGTTTATTGATTCTATATTAGGATTTTAGTATTTTAATTCATAACCACAGAATTATATGATAGTATAGCAAATCTTGTTCCTATCAAAAAAATTTTACATTCAAATTATTATTATTGTAAATTCCATTAAAGAACTATAAGAATGTTGTAGTTAAAATGTGGTACAGATGGGTTTAGTATTTTATTGTGAACTCTTACCACATATTGGTCGATTTTCAAACTTCACATGTCGCACCAAATATTTTAGTCTTTTAAAATAATAGGGCGTATAAAAAAAAAATGACCGTTTTATCAAATTCCAGAGTTCAAAAGTCTGTAAATATCTTTATACTATTTATTATTGGCCAATACTTAATGATCCATTTAGAGCATTCTCTAAACTTGTTTCTAACACTGGACCTCTTAAAAAAAAAAAAAAAAAAAAAAAAACCTCAGTTCAGTTATTTAGCTCAAAGAAGAAACACGGCAGTGTCCTACCAAATTCTCGTAATTTTAAGACACTACTGGAAAAAAAATTTCACAGCCACTGAAGCAACTCGTGAAATTATTAAATATCAAGGTGAAGGTGTCATTGAAGAGCGCACTGCGCGGCGTTGGTTTGAAAAAAATTAGAAGTGGAGATACGACGTTGGAAAGGAAGAGGGCTCCGGGCGTCCATTAATGGATATTGATGAGGTTCTGAAGGAAGCTGTTGTGTCAAATCCGTCCGCAAGTACTCGCGAACTTAACAAGGAGTGTGGTGTGTCGAAAGGTACTGTTAGTCGCTATCTTCTCTCCATGGCACTCGCTACCTATCGGTCAATTTCCATACCTCACGGTTATCCTCATTTTATCATTTATTAAAAATAACTATTTCATTTAAAATAAATAAATAAAAAATTATTGCTAAACCTTCCTGGAGCTATAAAGATGACGTGGTCAAAATTTGGTTCAGTAGTTTTCGTGGTTAGTGATCACAAACGAAAAATGATTTGTTTTTTGATATAATATTATTGGTATATCTTGTTGACCATTTTTGTTTTTATGAAGCTTCAAATATGTTATTTATTTAAGTGATTTAACCTATTTTGCAGGTTTTTCAATTTTGTTTTTCATTATCTTAAATTAAAAATCCTACATAATGATCTCAATATACTTTATTTCCTTGACCTTATACACATTAAATTCTCCAAATTCCATTAAAACCTTTCCAACCATCCCGATCCTCTGTCACATTCATTATCCAGCTCCACACATCCTTATAATCATCCTCGTAGATTAAAACGGCAATAGCCCAGAGACCTATTGTAATAAATATATATAACTGGAGTTCTGGCAATGGCCAGCATCTCAAATAAAGTCCTGAGCGACTATGGCGCTCCCTCTTAGCTTCCACTAGATTTTCATACTGGTGATGCGGCTGAGAGAACGTTGGGATTACTGGGGGCCTAGCTTGCCCTCCCATAAGTTGGGGGATAGTCTGGGATGTTCGTGTAGAAATAGAAATAGAAAAATAATTTTATTCTGGGACCAAGTCCCTTAAGAATAACAAATTGTACAGAAAGAAATGATATTAGTTACATCTGATAAATAAATAAGATGAAAAAAAATTAAAAATTAAAAACAATACAATAAAGAAGAAATATTAATATAACAATGATAATGTATACATAGATACTAATGTAATATATGAACAGGAAAATAAGAAAATATTTTACTAATGAAATAATAAATAGGTTATTTTGATACAATGCTACTTATATACAATATAAGAACCCAAATGTTGTATTCGGAATGAGAAAAAATTATTTTAATTGGTAACACTGAGTGTGTTTCAGAAAGACTTAGATATCGTTTAATTAAGAAAATATATTGTTAGTTAGCGTCACCTTGGATTAGGAGGAGGTACTGAAAATAGAGGAATTTAAAGGTTTTTAGAAATTTCGCTTGTCTAATATGAGAAGGAATGGAATTCCAAAGGATGGTTGAGCGGAATAGGAAAGAGCGGAATGTAGTAGTTCTATGGGATGAGGTATATAGATCAGAAAGACGAAATCTTGTGTTCAGTGACTTGATTGCAAATCTGAATTGAAGCGTATTGTAAATATAGAAAGGATGAAGGGTGCTGATGATTTGGCAAAGGAATGATCCATGGAAATATTTTCTCCTGAATATGGGATAAAGCCAGTTTAATTCGGTATAGAGGAAGGAAACGTGGGAGCGCCTCGGTTTATCGAAAACAAATCTGGCAAAGCAGTTCATAATTAGTTTCAATCTGTCTTCGAGAACCGTCGAGAGACTACCATAAACTAGACAGCCATAATCAAGGTAAGGGAATATTAGGGAGGATACTAGAAGCTTACGAGTTGACTGGGGAAGAAGGTGACGGGATCGGTGGAATAATTTAAATAGACCTATAGAACGGCGGGAGATTTGGGCAATTTGAGATTTCCAAGAAAGGGTCTGATCAAAAATAAGATTTTTAACAGATGAGTAGAAAGGGATAGGATGATCATTAAGGATTAAGGGAGGATAAGGGGTGTATGCACTGAGGAGGGAGCTAGATCCTATTATAATGGCCTGAGTTTTCTGTTCGTTTAATTGTAATTTATTTAAGGTCACCCAGGCACTAATTCTATTCAGGTCTTCCTGAATTTTGGCGAAAGCTGAAGGAAGCTCGGAAGGAGGAAAGGAAAGATAGATTTGGGAATAATCTGCGTAGAGGTGATAGGAACAGTGCTTAATTGAATTAGGTAGATCGTTGATGTAGATATTGAAAAGGAGAGGAGAAATGCTGGACCCTTGAGCAATACTAGAAGTAATAGTGAGAAAAGTAGATAAGGATTGTTCAGGTATTTTAACTGCTTTGGAACGGTGAGAAAGGAAAGAATGAAACCAGCGGATGGAACTGAAGGAGAAATTTAAAGATTCTAATTTGGAAAAAAGGATAGAGTGGTCTAGGGAATCAAACGCTTTAGAAAACTGCAGAAGTATCAGTACAGTCAGTTTTTTTTCGTCTATGGCAGTAAACATGTCATTTGTGATTTTGAGGAGAGCAGATTGTGTAGAGTAGTCGGGTCGAAAACCAGATTGCAGGGGATCGAGGAGATTGGATTCTTCAAGGAAGTTAGATAACTGAGATTGTAGTAATCTTTCTAAGGGTTTAGAGAGGTTAGATAAGATGGAGATCGGGCGATAGTCTTTAGGAGGTGTGGGATTCCATGTTTTATTTATAGGATGAATTAGGGATTTTTTCCAGGGGGTAGGGAATACTGAATTTTTAAGGGAGAAATTGTGTATGAATAAGAGGACTAATGGAGTGATTTCGGGAAGACACAGTTTTATCAATTTTATAGGGATTTCATCTATGCAGGTAGAATTGGAATTGGACTTCATTATTGAGGAAATAAGTCCAGAGGGGGAGATGTAGGAAAAATAAAAATTAGTATCGTTGTATGCAGGAGCTGAGGTAGAATGGGAGGAAGGGTGAAGAGAATCGGAAGAGAAGGAAGAAACAAAATATGAATTTAGTTCTTCAGGAGATACAGGATAGGTAGATGGAGATGTGCGTGAATCAAGAAGGGAAAGTTTACGGAGGAGATGCCATTTCGATCTGGAATCAGGTGCGGAAGAGAGGGCTTCGTGGAAAAAAGTGGATTTTGCTCGACGAATCGAGGCTTGTGTCAAGTTACGAAGCATCCTGAAAGTTTGGTAGTTGTCAGTCATCCTCGTGCGTCTGAATCGTCTACGTGCTGCATCTGGATTTCGTTGGAGTTGTTTGATTTCTGGACTTATCCAAGGAGCAGGAGGACGACGAAAGGAGGAGGATTTGAGAGGTGCATTGCGGAAGGCAATAGTTTTCGGGCGGAAAGAAGGTGCTTGGATATTGTAAGATATTTGGATTAGATCATGGGAAGATAGGAAAGGAACAGGTAACTGAGAAGAAGCGAGGAGGTTCTTTTCTGAGTCAATAATGAACAAGTCAAGCCAGGTATCAGACGATGAAGTGTGGTGGGTAGGGGAGAACGGAACTATAAAGAGATGTAGGGAAAAAAGTAGGTTTTTAAGGAACAGCTTATCATGTGAGTCAGAGAGGAAATTGGAATTCAGGTCTGCTGAAATAATGATATTGGAATAGAAAGGAACACAGTTGTATAGGGATGTTTCGAAAGATGAGTCAAAAGGAACATGAGGAGGGCGGTAAACTACCACGTATAGGAGATGGTGAGTTTTCTAGGAAATTTCTACGAAAAGGAACTCGATTTGGGGTAGGTCGGTAGGCTTTGAGCGGTCAAGGATTCGGAACTTGAGGCCATCATGGACAAACAAACCCACACCTCCGCCAGTCCGACCTACTCGGTCATGGCGGATAAGTGTGTAGTTAGGGAGGGAAACTAAGGAAGAGGGAATGAAAGGTTTAAGCCAAGTTTCAGACACTGCAATAATATGGTAGGAATTTCGGGTACAATATTGAAGGAATTCATCATAATGAGCGGATAAGGATTGGGCATTTATGTGACAGGTAGTTAGGATGTTGGTCATTTTGAGGAGATAGGGAAGTGAATAGTATCTGATAGGAAGACGCAGACTTTTAGGTAACTGGTTGAATACCAATAATTAAATTTAGTAAAAAAAAAAATAGTAATATAAGGCAACAGTTAGATTCTATTAAAATACAATATAAAATAATAAGGATAATGTACATTATCCACAATAGTGTACATTGTATATATAGTGTGATTGTGCTTTGTAATTTATTTAATATATTTTTTTATTTCTTTTTCTCTGCTCCTTTATTTATTTAATAATTTTTTTTTTAAAATATTAATATCTTGTATAGTTAAATAATGTAGAGTTATATTTTTATAGTTATTTTTATTTTCATTTAATGTAATTGTAGATAGAGTATGAATAGATTATTTGTCATCCATATTATTCATTACCCTTAAAAAAGAGGCAGCTTGTAATATGTGTTCAATATAACTAATTAAAAATATTCAGCAATACGGCTAGAAACGCGACTAATGACGATGATGAAAACAATGTTCTAGGTCTACATCATTACTTGTAGGCATTATGTTAGAATTATGTGCGTAACCTGAGGATAGCTGAGGTCTGTGGTTCATTATCGATGTGCCCCCAGGATTATCCAAAACGGCAGGAGCTAACACTGTAATGGTTCCAGTAATCCAAAGCTCTTTTCCTCGGAGTATGGAATAGAATTTAATAGAGCTGCATAGTTAAATCCTATTATGGTTTGTATGATTCAGATATAGCAGAAAATTCATTATTATAATAGGTTTCATGGAATTCAATCCGTCTGTTTTGATGATCTAGGGGCTCTTCTTCAAAATGAAACTGGAATTTTATAAATAAATCAGGACAAAAAAATGAAAAAAACACATAGTCATTGATTTCAATATTTTAACTTAAAAACCCCCAGTTTTTGTCAAGTCAATAAGTGGATTGTTGCTCCGATAATTCATTGCTTCAATTTCCTAAGAAAGAAACAATAAGTCTATGGTAACCGTAATGTTTTATGAATATTTCATAAAAACATTTATTTAAATTTAAGTATTGTGTATTCATATATAATGCGGTACTCCGCACCACATATTTCCCTGACTCCTGGAAATTATCAATAGTTAAAATGATACCTAAACCCAAAAAGCCACCTGAGTTCCCATCCTCGTACCGTCCTATTTCTCTCTTACCAATCATGGGTAAAATCCTAGAAAAACTCCTTTTAAAACGTTTTTATCCTATCCTAGAATCCCATCATGTAATTCCAGATCACCAGTTTGGATTCCGAACATCACATTCAACAATCCAACAATGTCATAGTGTGGTGGACGTTGTCTCCTCTGCATTGGAGCGCGGAATGTACTGCACGGGAGCCTTTCTTGATGTAGAACAAGCGTTTGACCGAGTCTGGCACCCGGGACTGCTGTATAAGCTCCGTCAATTTCTACCTTCTACATATTTCCTTATTATTAGATCCTACCTCAGTGACCGCACCTTCAAAGTTAACCATAAATTTTCCTATTCACCCCTCTTTACCCAATCTGCCGGAGTTCCTCAAGGCAGTATCCTAGGTCCCCTCCTCTTCACGGTGTATACAGCTGACATCCCGACTCATCCTACCACTGTCCTCACCACTTACGCCGATGACACTTGTGTGTTATCTGTAAATAATAATCCTTTCATTGCATCCCAATCACTACAATCTCATATTACTAACATTCAAGAATGGTGTCAAAATTGGAGAATAAAAATAAATCCAAACAAATCCCATCAAATAACTTTTACCCTTCGTCGTAAACCTACGACATCCTGCCCTACAGTATCCTTTAATCATATTCCACTAATCCCTGTTGAACAGATCCGCTACCTAGGACTCCACTTGGACAAACGTCTTACTTGGAATCCACACACAAGACTAAAACGACAAGAAACTGCTCGTCGTTACAGACTACTTCAACATTTACTAGACAAACGTTCTAAACTTCCAATAAATTACAAAAGACTCATTTACATGGCTGTGATAAGACCTATTTGGACATACGGAGTAGAGCTTTGGGGCTCCACTAAACCATCCAATTCATCTCGTATCCAATCCTTACAATCCAAAATCCTTCGAAAAATCCTCAATGCTCCTTATTTTGTGACCAATAAACTTATCCATAAAGATCTTAATGTTCCATATGTTGCTGATTTAGCCCAAACCAGATACCTATCCTTCCATAGTAAGCTCCATAACCACTCAAATCCACTAGTCTCCCAACTTGCTTCCCTCTCCATTCCCGATAATCCTCCGAGGCGTCTGAAAAGAAGATGGCCTAGAGACCTTTTAGTGTAGATATTATTGAAGTGCTACTAGTGAGTAGTTCTTCACAAGTTATTTACATGCCAATGAATTCACTATCAACACATTTACTTAATGTATATTGTTTTGTACAGTTGTAAATATCAATAAATGAGAAAAAAAAAAAAAAAAAAAAGTATTGTGTAAAAATAATTGATAAAACTCGCTTTATAAAGAAACGTCCGATTCATTTAAATTGCAATATAGAACGGTTATTGCAGAGGTATGAAGAGGCCATTGGAACAAAACAGTAAAAAAAAAAATAAAAAATAAAAAAATAAATAAATAAATAAATAAATAAAACGAAAATAACAACTTTTAGCTGTACATTTTACTCGATTTACAATTTACAGTATTGTGTTTTTATGGCTTACCACGCGACCGAATTAATAATGTTATTTTCTGATTTCAACATACATGTATAACGAACAATTCTGATGTATTATAATGATTTTATATATATACATATATATATATATATATATATATATATATATATATATATATATATATATATATATATATATATATATATATATATATATATATTTGAAAGCTAGCATTCTTCGTCGCGGCTTCGTCCGCTCTCTCAAGTAATGAACTTAAATAACATTAACTAATAATCGAAGTTTTATCTGTTTGTTTATAAAAATCTTATAATATTTCTTCAATGCAATTGTAATAAATAGCAGTATTTTAAAACCTGGTTAGACTCTTTTTCTTTTTTTTAAGAACTTGTACAGACTCTTTTTCGGCTTTAAAAACTTGAAAAACTCACACCATTCTAACAATCCAATTTCCAACACAATAATAAAACAGTTACTTACAATAAATAAACTAATATACTTTCTTTGGGTACCCAGCCATGTTGGAATACCTGGGAATGAATTGGCTGATGCAGCTGCTGAAGAGGCGAGAAATATGTTTCCTGTACCCAAGTTACCGATTGTCCTCAGCGACCACCAAATATATATTAAACAGAAGTGCAAGGCGGCATGGTTTTATTATTGGAACAGGATTGCGGATAGTAACAAACTAAAAATGATCTGCCCTAATGCTCAACCATGGCCACTGCTGAACGGCTCTAGGAGGGAACAAGTGATGATGACTAGGCTGCGCATCGGACACACAAGACTCACCCACCAGCACCTACTTCAAGGTACATCACAGCCCATGTGCTCAAGGTGCCATGTTCCTCTATCTGTAGAGCACATATTTAGTAACTGCGGTCTACACCCTACAGCTGAAACGCCCATCTTCAACAAAGACCTGGGTACAATCTTCAAAAACTATCAACCAGATGTTCTGAAGTTCCTCAGGGATTGCAGAATCTTTAATACCATCCAGTCCACATATCGCTCGATTTTCAAACTTCACTGCGAACCATATATTTGTTGCTTTATAATAACAATATAAATAAAAATTTGTAATTCGCATTATTGCTTAACCCTCCTTGGACTATGAAGATGATGTAGATAAAATTTGGTACAGAATGGTTCAGTATTTTTCGCGGTTAGTGATCATAAATGAAAAATGGCTAGTCCTTGTATATAACGATATAGATTTTCTTATTTTTTCTAATCTATGTATTATTATTTATATATACATTATAGATATTTTCCAGTAATGCATAATTTAATCCAATTATGTATTCCAGTAATTTATTATACATAACAGTGTAGAAGAAAGTGAACGGAAAGAAATGAGGGGAAAGTGTTATTATAATAACTAATTACAAAAATATCAATCAGAATAAAAATAACCATTGTAATATTGATAAACAAGTAAAAACACGAAAGCTACCAAGGAATTTCTGAAAACAAATCCTAATATAATGATAACAAAAACGCATAAGACTAACCAAACAGTGGCAATTACTAAAGATGAGAACATAACCAAAACAAACGCTCCATTAAAAATGTTGGTGTAAACCCAACACACAAACTAATGAATGATAAAAACACAGCATTTGCTAAACTAAAACAAAATAACTCATAGATATCAAAACATACCTTAAACAAAAATTCTGAAATGTGCAATAAAAACTTGAAATCGTGCAACTTCGTGCAATAAAAACTTAAAATCGTGCAAAATAAAATGCAAATGATAAAAAGGTTGAACAGACAATACGCTAGTCACATTTCTTTCCAAAAAGTAATTTTTTTTTTTTTTTTTTTTTTTTTTTTTTTTGGGTGCGAAAGGCCTTATTGACCACGCGAATATCATGATTTGGGATTCTTCTCCATTTCCCAAAACTTCCTCATTCGTTCTACATGTTCGGCTTTTCTTTCCTCTGTCCAAGCCCCACTCCTCCTTATTCTTTCCCTTCCCGAGAAGACCTTTATGTCATTTAATGATTTTATATATGTTTGCCTATCTTGGCAGTCTGTATCCTTCATTCCCATTGAATTCATGTCATCTTTAAATTGTATAAAAAACCCAGATGTGTTCTTTTGCTGTTAGAAATGTCGGAAGATTTTCCCGTTCAATCTTTCAGGACTCATCCTCATCATATGCCCGTAGAATCTCAGTCTTCTTATTTTGATATAGGTTTCTAGACTCTTGTTGTTATTATAGATTTCTTGTTGGACCTTAGTCTGTAACCTTCTGGTGTCTTTCTTGGTCCGTAGATTTTTCTGAGTATCTTTCTTTCTACCTTCAACAGCTTTTCCATGCTAGGGAGGTAAGATGTCTCGGTCCTATAGAGTATCACGGGCTTAATTACTGTATTATAATGTCTAACCTTGGCTTTGAAGGATAAATTCTTCTTATTGTAGAAGCTCCTGATATTGAAAAATAGCTTCTCCAGTTTAGTGGCTTTCTCCTTAAAACTCTCTCGATCCGAGCCATTACTGCAGATGATTTCTCCTAAATATCTGAATTTTTGTGTAACCTAAGGGAGTAGTTTAATAATGATTGTCTAAAACACAATCTTATCTCTTTATTGTACATGCTATACATAAGTTATGTGTAAATATTACTTAGAAATATAAATATGTTACATTTCGTTAATATTTATAATAAGGTATTTTTCAAAGTTGTTTATTTTAAAACTATATCGTCGGTTGTTTAAAATATATTTAAGCTGCGAAAATACAGGCTCTACCTCAACACTCGTCATTGGGCACTGTTTAAAACAACTCAGGATTTTTGGGTCTTCTTCTAAGGAATGATCAATTCCATTGAGAGCAGCGTTGTAGTTTTTTAAAATATTGTAACCCGGATTTTTTCAAGGACATTCTTAAATTTACCTTCAATGATTACACCTTTTTCAGTATTAATTATTTGAAGTTGGCTTCCCGTTTTTTCAATGATATCTATCAGTGTATTCATAGAAAGATTTCTTTCTTCAAGTTTCTTTATTGAAGCTGAAAGTATGTTATAGTGAGCACGAATAAACGCTAAATAAGATGTAATAGTCGTTTTATTTAAAATTTTCGTTCATGAAGCTTCATCTTCATCGAGTTCGGCAATTACTCCCTTGTATTTAGTAAAATTATCCGCATAAAACATATAAGCACGTTCCCCATCTAGTAATAACAGGTTCTGGCGGGAGAGGACAGCCCATTTGGTCTCGATACACTGCTACACGATGGGGTGCTTTAAAGAAATTTGTTTTCCCGTTATTTATCAATTTATTTACATCTGGAAATACTTCACGGATCTTTTCAGCAACTCGATTCAGAGCGTGAGCCGTGCAAGTTAAATGGATCATTTTGGAAATAAAAAAACTTTTAAATTTCTTTTGATCGTTCAAACTGCAGAATGTGCAGTTTTATGCATTAAAACAGCAGGATGTGCAATTTTATGCATTCAAATTGCAGAATGTGCAATTTTATACAGTAACCCTTAAACCGTGCAATGTTGTGCAATATTAAACTAAGGTAAATGTGGCCTAAACATCCTAATTTGTATAAATAATTTGTCACTGGCTGATTACGAGCTTGCTATAAAAAGATGCAATTGCACGAGAATCCGGGCTCTACTTATAACAAATTTCCCAACATCTCCTAAACTATATTCATTAATTAAAAATCATGAAAATGACTACCCGGTAAGACCTATAGTTTCATTTATTAACTCACCCACGTACATTTATATATATATATGTATATATATTATTAGTATTATATAAAAGTACCTGTGAATTCTTCAATGGCGGTTTGATAAGCTTAAGAAAATTCTAGAACCATCAAAAACCATTGCACTAAGCCCCCGGCCGTTACTTAATGAAGTAAAAAGTTAGAGGGGACGAGGGTAAACAAAACTAATCGCTGGCCATGTCCGAAACTGCAGATAAAGCTGGATTGTTGGCGGAGGAAAGTTTGGGTTCGGTTTGCATTTGGAAGTTGAAGAGCGGGCGTATTAAGGGTTGGCTATTAACGATGTAAATATGAAAGGAGGGGGGAGGGTGGAAGATTTGCGTGTCGCCTTTCAATCTAGTAATTGGGCCTGGTCATTTGGTCTGCGCCGGCCTCGCCTCAGCTAAAAGATTACACCTTAATCTTAGCGGGTCGTCATCTTTCCTTAATGCATTCCTTCCAGCTAATGGCCCCAGGCCACCTGCAACAACTTCCCTGGCTTATTGTTGTCAACCTTAATGGTAGTTCTCCTTAGTGTATGAATAATTCCGATTCGTGTACGATTATTTCGACGGTACCGTATTAGTCAAGTCAATAAACACATTCTAAAGCGTATGAAATATGCAATAATTTTTGACTTCATACCTTCGTTAGGAGTAGTTAGAAGATAAACATACTAAAATTCCCCGCCCCATTTTTGTATTTTTCGATTATATCTCGAACACGGTAGACTCTAGAAAAATATGTTACAAATAAAAATTAAAGCTAATTAAATTTTCTATAAAATTTATTTTATACATGTTTGTCGGAATTCCAACTACATTATTAAAACAAGGTGATTTAAAAAAAAAAAAAAAGTTAACCTCATCTTTTGTTAAACATTTGCCTCAAAAGCCAGAAACGTATATATAAAATTAAAGTAAATTTAACGCGCTGGATATAATACCGGTGACGCGCTGATGAGAAAACAACACTGTGCTCTATAGGTCTCGTGTTTTATTTTATTTTTGTTGATTCTCATTATTTTTTCTATTTTTATTATGATTATTTTCCGTCGTAGATATTATTATTATACTTAAATAATTTAATTTCAATAAAATCATAAAATATTTGTAAAATGTTTATGAATGGCAATTCCTCGATTAACCTCATTTCCGATAAAGCGAGCGAAATAGTAAAAACTGACTCTTTCAAGTATTAGTCCAGTCAATAAACATATTGAGTCCATGGAATATGTGGTAATTTTTTACTTCATGGCTTTGTTAAGAGAAGTTAGAAGGTAAACATACTAAGAGCTACCGCCACTGGGGGGAGGGGTGAGTTAATGACGGGGGACGGGAGAAGGTCCTATTTTTGTTTTTTTCGATTATATCTCGAAAATGGTAAACTCTAGAAAAATATGTTACTTATAAAAATTAGTAAGCTAACATTTCTTTTTTTTCCCCGAAAATGACCTATTTTCTGTAACGAATATCTCGAAAACAGTTAGAATTTCGACAAATTTGTATAGAATTAAATTTATAGGAAATTTAATTAGCTTTGATTTTGATTTGTAACATATTTTTCTAGAGTCCATTGTTTTCGAGATATAATCGAAAAACCCATAAATGGGACTTTCTCCACTCCCCCCACAGTTAGCTCACTCCACAGGGGCGGGAACTTTTAGTATGTTTGTCTTATAACTACTCCTAACGAAGCTTTGAGGTCAAAAATGATCGCATATTTGATGCACTCAACACCCCTCATTTCAGCTCTCATCGACTGGACTATTTTGTTCATAATAATATGTATTTCCTGACGTCCTGTTTAAAAGCTATAAGCATACAAGAAAGTACCTTTTAAGAAAAAATTTACAGATCTGAAAGACCGTAGAATAACAAAATATTTAGAATTTTTCTACCAGAATTTTGGGGTTCGCATTTCCTCCAATTCTTCTCTTAGGCAGTTTTCCATGTTTTCTCTTAACATGTTGCCTGATGGGACTCTGGATTACCAGTGGGGCTTCCTCTCTCGAAAACTCCTTTTCCATTTTTTTGTCACTGCCTTCTTAATCAGCGCTTAAAGTTATTAAAACAGTTTATAAAACAAAAAAATTAACTATTCACTGACATGTTACACGACCTAGATTTTCAAACAAGTAAACAATTTACTTACACTCAGACCCAGAACTTTTTAATACAAAAAAAAACTTAGGAATTCCATAATACAATCAATAGGAAATTATAACAAGTTAACCTTAAGAATAAACGTACACAAGCGTACTAGACACTACTAGATAAAATTTACTTGAAAAGACATTCTTAGAAATTTTTAGTTTTAGTTAAATTTTAATTTAAAAAATCAAAGTATTGTATTAGATAATTATTCTTTAATTGTAATTTATTTTAATGCACAAAAATTTTGCTTATTTTTTAAATATATATTTAGTTGTTTTTTTCCTACAGGTACTGTTAAAATTGTAAATTGTCAAATTCCTTGAGATAAAACCCCTTTATATATATCTCCTAACTTCATGTCTCTTAATTAATTTTTCTACTAAAAACATATTTTTTTAGTCAGTCTTTGAAGAGATCTCCTTGAAGTTGAAACGAAATATAAGATAAAAATATTGATCCTTCTGAAGAGATAAGCTAGAAACATAACAAATATGAATGCCCAGAGATGAGGTTTAAAAACATCTAAAATTCATTCAATTCGTAATGATTGAAATTATTGTTAAACATGCATTATTTATTTCTATACGTGTTGTTGGATTTGATTTGTTTACTAATTACCGCTCTTGAGTTTCATTAAGGAAACATTATCTATATTAGATTTTTCTAGTTTTTAAATACTATCACAACATTAAAATCGACTAATTTATTCTACAGTTATGAATAGTAAATATTTAAGTATGTATATTTTAACCAAAATTCGTTTACTTAATTTTCGGTACAAAAGACACAAATGGATGAGGTAAAATATGGATTGTTGATAATGGGGACAGGAAGTTGAGGATAGAGAAAGAAAGCGAAAATCGATTACTTGTTGCTGGATGATCGCCTTTTCCGTTGCGTCATTAGATCGTATTCATTGATTGGCTAAAAAGCAACACGCAAGGCTAATAGTCCTAGATAAGCGGCCTAACTACACCTTCACATCCCATCAAGGCGTTCTTCTTCTTCTTCGATGTCTCTTCTTCCATGTCTCAACTAGAGCAACAGGGCCGGTATTCGCTAAGTGAAGTGGTAAGAAGTATGACTCGTTTCTGTTTTTTTATGGTGAAAAAAATTCAAAGAAGATTTTACGATAAGTAGTTTTAAAAGATAACAATTAAAATTAAAAAATAACTGGATAACTGGTAAAGTCTACAACAAAAAATGCATGTCCAGAAACACCAAGACTAGATATAACAACACTGTGGTGAAGCCGGAAAGCCTTTATGCGGCAGAGACATTGACTATGAATAAGATAGGAGAAATGGAGGAAATAAAGAAGACTGAGAGAAAAATCATCAGGAAGATATTGTGGCCGAATAAGAAGGATGAAGGATATAGTCTAAGAATAATTATAACTGGAATAAGAGAGAAATATAACAAATAGATCACAATTCAGATATAAGGTAGACGAATGGAAAGTCTGTCGGGTAGAAAGGAAAATGAAAACAGGAACCAAATAGTCGAAAGATAGGAAGAAAGCACACAGTGAAAAAATGAAAGAGATATGGAAGATCAAAAAGGCTCAAAAAAAAAAAGGAATGCTTTGCGCAGTCCTCAGAGGCTCATTTGCATAAATAATAATTTAAAAAAAAATCATGGACTTTAATCTATTTTTGTGCTGATTTCAGATATGTTGAAGATCTTTTCTATCAGACAGGTGTTTTTTTTTTTTTTTTTTTTTTTTTTTTTTTTTGTGAGAGGCATTTAAACTGTAAACTAGGCACTTCGAGAGCCCTTCATTTCAGATCTTTAAATTTGGGTATTTAACTTTGTTTTAGGTGTGATTCCTTCAATGTTCGTTGAGCAGGAATAAAAATCTGTTTAATAGTCCTGCGGTTTCCTCCAACCCAACTAAACATGTACTCTTTTTCTAACCAGTGAGAAGCTAGGCACAAGGTAAACAGCATACACTCCCTGACAAAATTATAGGCTACCCTATTTTTTTGTAGTTAAACATTAACTGTAAACGTTGAAAAATGTAAGGAATGTTTTGTTAGATTATAACTCTGCAAATGACAAATGAAAACCAATATATTTACAACACAAATTTATTATTTTTTTTTTTTAATAGAAAGAAAAAATACAAATAAATAGAAAAAAAAAAACATAAAAAAACCACGACAAAATATAGGCCAGCGAACATATTTATCTATTATCTGTAAGTAGATGTACTCTTCAGTAATGTGTCGATCCAACGTTTCTCTCTACAACTTTAGCCAATCATTTTGAAAGAGTTTAAAAACTGTCTTTATATGCAACTGTATCCCTTGAACGCAAACTGCTCGAAAAAGTTCTTCCTAGCAATTCTCAATAATATTTAGATCTGGCGAACTGTGTGGACAGGTGAAATATAACTCAAAAATATCCCGTCTAATGGAAAAAAATTACAATATATTCGAGTTCGAGAAGTTGAATTCTACTAGAATTGCTGTCGAATCTTTCATTTTTTTCTATTTATTGATATTTCCAACTGTATACACTATACAAAACAACTAAATTTTAGGAAAAATGATTATAATGGAATGTCAGTAACATGTAAAGAACTACTTACTAGTATCTGGTTTGAGCTCAGAAACGTATTGTACATAAGGATCTTTATGGATAAATTTTTTGTGACGTAATAAGTAGCATGGAGGATTTTTCGAAGGGTTTCGGATTGTAAGGATTAGATACGAGAAAAGTTAGAAGGTTTAGTGAAACCCTAAAGCTCAACTTCTTATGTCAAAGGTCTAATTATTTCCATGTAAATAAGTCATTTGGTATCTATTGGGAGCTTTTTGAACGCTTGTCTTGTTAGAGTTCGGAAACGGCGAGCAGTTTCTTGTTTTTTAAGTCTGGTATGTGTTATATTTTTGTAAAAAAAAATCATGTTGACCAGTGTTAAAAAAAAAAAAAGAAGACCTCTACACATAACAAGTTCGGTTATTCAGAAAAAAGTTACTAAGCATGCCCCTCCCTAAACCGTATACTACACTCAATTAATGCAAATGGCAACTGACTGAAAACACCTCTAGTAGCTAAAAAAATGAGATATTTTTATATTTCTAAACCACCTGCAAATATATATTAGTACAATTAATCTTCAAACGATTTATTGCATTTGCCTATTTATTTTTCATTTGTAAAAAAAAAAAAAAAAAAAAAAAAAAAAAAAAAAAAAAAAAAAAAAAAAAAAAAAAAAAAAATGGTTCGTATGGACCTCTAGATAGTTAAAATTAGAGATATTCCATATTTCAGGGACTTCACTTGTAGCTTTATAATCATCAGTAGATATAACTACAGGTCTTTGTTTATCTTATATTTTTTCTTCAGTTTTATTGCAACCTAGCTTGCAAGATGGAGTATTTTTTTTTAGAAAAACAAAACAACAGTCAACAATTTACTTTACTTAGGTTAGATAGTTTATTGTGAGATTCGGAATTTAATCATGACAAAAAAGATATCGTGTTTAAGGACTTGTATATGTAACACAAAAATATCTTACATGTAATTGCACTTAAAGTATGTAAATTGCCAAAATGGCAGTTTCATTTTCGTAATCCAAAATTTAAATTACATTTCAATTAAGAATTAATATTGTTTATAATGGCATAAAACCAAATCTGTGGTTAAAAATAATAAATAGTAGGTTCTTTTAATCCGAGTTTTCCTGTGGAGTTTAAATATCGTTTTGAGGAGACTAGGTTTTTGTGTTAATTTCTTGATGAAACACTCGTCGATAAGGTATCTCGTACGTTCATATCGCTTTTATTTCAATTCAGTTCAGCCTTGGCCCGATCCGGAAACACCGCAAGCAAATGACAAGTTGCTTTTGACGTCTATGCGTTGATAACGCGAAATCCCAGCTTGTCAAAATAGGGCATGACGAAGTTCTTGGATAGTAAACAGGCTTCCTTTTTCAGATTCCTAACTATCTGACTTAATTCTTTATCTATAGTCACTATATCTATATATCACTATAGATAAAGAATTAAGTCAGATATATATATATATATATATATATATATATATATATATATATATATATATATATATATATATATATATATATTTGTTTTATTTAAAAGATGAAATATGCTCCCAATTTTTAAATTGGCCTATAAACTAGATACCGGTGTGGAACTTTGTAACCGGCTGAGATAGTATGAGACTTAGACAACTAGGCCGAGAGAGCTTGGAATAGTTGGGCCACCTTGGACAATATGAAACTATTTTAGATAAAGGTACCGACCTCGACTCTCCCACCACAGTTTGTCCCTTTACGGTTACATCTAATTATTAGTTACGAAATTAATCACTACCCTAATCAAATTGTTAATTGTGCGTATATATTTAGTTATTATAAATTACAATATATATATATATGATGAAATCAACAATTAATTTTGTAAATAACATGCATTCTACCTTATAAGTAAAGAACATAATGTTAGCTAATAATTGAAGTTTTATTTATTTATCGATAAAAATCTTGTATCTAATATGCAATGAAGTATTATTTCTTTAATAATATTTTCACCCATAGTATTAACTATTACCCGGGTTAAAATTGCTCTGATTAGGTGTTTAAATTACGTAAAAGCAACCTTAATTTTTAAAGCAAAAGACACTTTTTTTTTTTTTTTTTTTTTTTTATGTACACCCACATCTGCTAACTAATCCAGATTGACAAAGATTATTATGAAACTTGCGGATAATGGACTGTAAATGCTTACAACTAAAGGCCCATAAATCGTATTTTTTATAACAATATCAAAAAGCAAAAGATCGACATTCCGTTTTAGTAATAACTTTTATTCGGTAGAAACCAAGGCCACGGAAAATGTCAAAACCGTCATTTGTTGTCCAAACATACATGTTTAGCGTGGTGGCTAGGGTGTATTACGGTTTTGATCGATATTCATATAAAGGCCTAATAGTAAATTTAACCAGGTTTAGTTAAAAATGAAAGTTCAGATCGAAAAAATAGTTATGGAGTTATAGTGAAAAATGTCCCCTAAAAACTTGCATTTCAATACAGTAAGCGGTTTTGAGGGTGCTGAAATGGATATTTTATGGGACTTGATGAAAATTTAATATATAGGTTTCTATTAGCTAAGTAAATTTAACTAGCTGTCAGATGAAAAAAATATATTTTGGATCGAACTATTAGTTTCGGAGTTATAGCCAGAAGAGTGCCGAAAAACGTGTTTTCGCGGAGAAGTGCGAGTGAGGGATGTAGAGTGCATGAATTATGCGACTATTTTTGCCTTTACTTCAGTAGTTAGAAAGTAAATATACTTAAAGTCCCGGTCCCAGGGGGTAATAAGGGTAGAAGGTCCCATGTTTAGGTTTTCGATTATATCTCGAAAACTGTGGACTCAAGAAAAATAATTTTCAAATCAAAATTAAAGCTGATTAAAGTTCCTGTAAAATTGTCTCTATACATATTTGTCCAAATTTCAGCGGTTTTCGAGATATACGTTATTAAAAATCGACAATTATAGAGAAAAAATATTTTTACCTCACTTATTTGACTGAGCTAATTAGCCTGTTTTTTTTTTTTCTATAAGTTTGTTTGTTGTTCTATTAGGTTGGTCCTTATTGGCGCTATTGTTTTGAATCAGAAGAAAAGCATCATAGGAAAGATGGTGATACACTTCTCGGAGTAAGAAGTATGAGGGTGCTAGATCAGTACGAATTGTGGAAGTTGGTCGAGAAGACCTTGACTGATAATTGAGTTGTTGAGTTATATTTTAAATCTATTATCAATATAGTTTTAACTATTACGTACTCAGAAAAATAATTTGAAATCGGAACGTACAAATTTAGAAAAAGTTGATGTTACATGGATGAGGTTCTGTTCAGATATAAAAGGCATGTTGCAGAGGAAGTTGTAAGCGTCATTTTGCCCTGTCAGAAACAAATGCATCACTTTCTAGGATTTATTTTCAACGATTGAAATCAACCTTTTAGTTGAATGGAAAAGGTCACTACAAGTTCGCGAGCATCGGAATTCTATAAATAATTTAGGAATAGAATACTACTAAAATTATTTAATTATTCCAAAAAAGGCCATTTTAAACAGTAATAAATAAATATGAATAAAAATTATGTTGAGTTTAAGGTAATTGACAGTGTTAGTAAATTTTTAAATTAGGTACTAGTTTTTTTGTTTGTAAGATTTTATCCACGTAACATTTTGACACGCAGTAGCTCTGTTGGCGTTTCTCAGTTCGAAAATTCGCAGATAGTTTCTGGTTAGAAATTTAATGGAAAATATTTTTGTTAAATAATAATAATGTTTAATAATAATAAATGACAAGGATCTACCGTTTAGGAGCTATATTGGCTTGAATGAAAAAAAATTACGCTTAAAACCTATATTTTTTCTCAACTTTGTATAATATTATGTCGAATAATCACTAATTTTTAATTTAATTATTATTATCATTATACACGGATAGGCCGCTAGGTGACCACGGAAAGTGTCTATTAGACGTGAGATTTTCTCAGGCACCACATTTCCTTCATCTTCCTCTGTTCATTTTCTTCCTCTCATCTGACTAAGTTGTTCCTGCCTTGTATTTCTTGACTTCTTGGCTCCATTTCCACTTCAGTATTTTCTAGTAAAATGTTTGTCGTTCTTGTGTATCTGTTTCTGTTATACCAGCATCCTAAAAGGTTTCTGACTTCAGTAATCCACTTCATATTCTTAAGGCTTTCTGTGTACTCTAGGATCTGTTTAGTCAGTCGGGTGTCGGGTATCCTCCTGATTTGCCCTTAGATTTTTAGTAGACGTTTCTTTATGTCGTGTACTTTGTTAGATATCTGTTTGATATCATCTACTCCGCTATCTTCTTCTGTTTTATTGGGCCCTTGAATTTTTCTGATGATTAGTTTCTTCAATTTCTGTTAATTTAATTAATTTATTAATTTAACTAATTCAATTCTTTTAATTCTAAAATTTACATTGCATAAAGCAGTAGATTATAGATAGGCATATTCATGATCTATTATTTCTTCAAGTCAGGGAGATTTTCTATTGGGTTGTACGAAAGTAACCTCATCTCTACTTAATAGTAAACTGTTTACGTTTGTACAATTCTTTGTATGGTACTTAAAAATCAGTCTTAAGAAAAAACTAAAAAGAAAAAGAGTCTTAAAAAAATACTCGTTTACTTCATTAGCTTGTCCCTGCTTATGTTGCTTATGCAGTTTGTACTAAGGTGTCAAAGCGTTAGCTGCTATGTATCTTAATGTGAAAAGATTCTAGATTTAGACCAGACACTCCAATCCCATATCATAACCTTTCCAAAATGGTGTCGAAAATGGAGAATCAAAATTCCAAAACCCTTCGTCGTAAACCTATGACTTCCTATCCTACAGTATCCTTTAATGATGTCCCACTAATCCCCGTTGAATAGATCCGCTACCTAGGACTCCATGTGGACAAACTTGGAATCCACATACAAGACTAAAACTAAAAGAAACTGCCCGTCGTTTTCGACTAGTTCAACATTTACTTGACAAACGTTCAAACCTTCCAATTAATTACAAAAGACTCATTTACACAACAGTAATTAGACCAATTTGGACACACGGAGTTGAGCTTTGGGGCTTCACTAAAAAATCCATTTAATCTCGTAGCCAATCCTTACAATTCAAAATCCTTAGAAAAATCCTAAACGCTACTTACTTCGTCACAAATAAACTTTTGCACAAAGATCTTAATATTCCTTACGTTTCTGACTTAGCTCATACCAGATATCTATCCTTTCATAGCAAACTCCCACAACCATTCAAATCCATTAGTATTACAACTTGCTTCTTATTCCATTCCAGATAACCCTCCGAGGCGCCTAAAAAAAAGATGGCCTCGAGGCCTTCTAATATGGAACTTTTATTGAACTGCTAGCAATTGTTCGTTGCTTTGAAAGCAATAGACACTTTATTACGAGCATTATCATCGCATTTGCTTGATGCATTTTTATTTATTTATTTTTATACAGTTATAAAGTTCAATAAATGGCTTAAAAAAAAAAAAGCTATTTTTTTACCAGTGGCACAACTGAAACAGCAGCCCTCGGATCTCTTTGGGTTTCGTTTTTTTTATGATATTTTATATTCTTTTATCATTTGTATATTCTGGAATAATTTATTTTGTTTTTACATATTATATGAATGGAAATGGTTAGTTATAGATATTATAAGTGCTACCAATGGTTAGTTGCTTTAAAAACAAGTTAAGTGTCATTTTTATCATTATCATCATATCTACTTGATGTATAATATATTTATATTGTATATAAAAAAAAATTAAATAAAACAATAAATAAAAAAAAAAAAAGATTTAGATATATTGAAAGTGTAGAAATGACGTATGTTGGATGGGAGGGAGTGACAGACATAGGATACTTTGGCAAAATCTTGAGTATTTTGTGTCAAATAAAAAATCTTTGAAATCGTTTATTTTTTTTTTAATATGTATATTTCTAAAAATATTTTTGGATAACTACAACTGTATACATTATGTACAAGTTAATTTGAGAAAAATGATTCCGATGGCATGTTCTTCAACAACATCAACATTAGAAAGTCCCTAGGCCATCTTCAGACACCTCGGAGGATTATCGGCAACTCAGTGTGAGGCAAGTTGGAAGACTAGTGGATTCGAGTGGGTGTGAAGTTTACTATGATAGGACAGTTATATGGTTTGGGCCAAGTGAGCAACATATACAACATTAAGATCTTTATGGATAAGTTTGTTTGTGATATAACACGGAGCATTTAGGATTTTACGAAGGACTTTGGATTAGAAGGATTGGATTAGAGAAGAATTGGAAGATTTAGTAGATCCATAAAGCTCAACTTCGTATGTCCATTACTGTCATGTAAATAAGTGTTTTGTAATTTATTGAGGTATTTGAAAGGTTGTCTAGTAAATGTTGGAGTAAATCATTTTTATAAATTAATCACGAAATATTAAATCAAACATACATTTTTGAAGGGATGGAAAAATGAATAAAAAGGTAATCCTTTGGAAAACTGTGGGAAACGCATCCTCTAAGCGAAGTGGCCAAGTAAGAAAAGTTAACAAATCTAAATGAAAAGAAGACTGGGAATACTGAGAGAGCCTTTTGATTAGAGAAAGTGCACTTGTTTGAACCCTTTGATAGGAAGGGGGGGAGGGGGCTGATAGATATTTAACCTTGATGCAGGGATGTAAGGACCTCTGGCTACTGTTCACCCTTTCATTCCCTTTCATTTGCCCTTACAGCTCTGCTTCACTGACCTTTATCTGAATGTGAAATGCACCGCTCCTAGGCCCTTACAGGGTACCGTATTAGTTTTCGAAGGGCTCTGTTGAATGACTGGTTGAATATATTGAATAAGATTTTGGGTGGAATCAGTCAGAAAAAAAAAAAATCAGGCAACGTTTGAGAATTAACATTAACATTAATTATTTGCCAACGTCTTTGGTAAATCATTGATGACAATCATTAAGACTAAAACAAAGAAATAAAAAAGAGAGGATAAGAATAACACTTAATAAACAATATGAATTTTTGTATGTAAAGAGTTGACATAATATAAATAAGATATAAGACGATTAAAAGGGTAAAATATGGTCAAAAGTGTAAGTAAAAAACAGAATAAATTAATTACGAAAAAACCAGAAGGAAAATCGGAAAACAAAAATAAAACAACTAAATAACTTGAACTAACATAATTACAATTCAAAATTATTATTCATCAGGGCTAAAACAAAGAAATGTCGATTAAAGAAATAAAAAAGAGAGGAAAATAAAAAAAATAAAAATATATATAAATTAATACAATGAAAAAAAAAAATGAAAAGGAATATACTCAATTCTTCAATTAAGGAGCCAACAATTATAGAAATACACTTATATTGGCAAAAACTCCTCTTTATTATACTTCAATCAAATAACATGTTTCGGGACTTTTGTCCCATCCTCAGACTGAATACAGTATATCATATGATTACACAACTATTCTATTAAAATATCAATCAATACACTCAAAGATTAATTTGCCCTTAACAAATCATTATAAATTTTACCTTTAATAGTATTCCTTCATGGTGTTATCACACCGTGTCTGTCCTTTCATATATTAAAATAACAATACTACCTTCTACCTCATGGGTACAAGGGTCAATCTCAAACAATTGATTATATTTTGCCAATATAAGTGTATTCCGAAAAGGAATATAGTTAATACACAATTAGAAATTATTTGAAAAAAATTTGTTATTTTATTTTGATAAATATTAGTATATATATATACTATATATAAGTACCGTGTACAACAACTCAGGCTAGAGGCACCATTACATTACATTTGTTATTTTACATTAGTCGATACAAGTTGTTTTCTTTGAGGAGGGTAAACAGTTTTTCCAGTTTTCGGGTTTTAAAGCCTCGCAGTTTTCTTGTGGATGCAACGAAGTCCTAGAAGGTAAAAGTCGGGTGCAATCATTGATAAGGTGCTCCGTTGTCAGCAGGCAGTTGCAAGTGCTGCATTCTGGTGGAGGATTGCATTCAAGTCGATGCCGGTGGGTCAACTTGGTGTGTCCAATTTTAAGTCGTGTTATTACTGTTTGTTCTCTCTTTTTTATTGGGATAGGTGTTGCTGGAAAACAGTTTTCATATATCCTTTTCATTTTATTTAATTTAGGAACTTTTGCCCAGTGGTTGATCCATGCCTCTCTGCACAGGTTAAATATATACTTATAAAAGTCGTAAAGAGTAACATTGGTATTGGGAAAAGGGAACATGGTTCTTGCTTCCTTTGCACTTATGTCTGCCAATTCATTCCCTTCTATGTTGGTGTGACTATGGACCCAAAGAAATTTAATATATTTATTCATGTTTAGTGCTGATTTCATAATTTTCATGACGATAGGATTGCCGGTTAAATGAAAGTTTTGGATTGCCTGAAGAGCGGAGAATGAGTCGCTCCAGATTAGAAATCGTCTGCTGTCCAAATTTTCAATTAAATTCACATACAGGTAGACTGAAAATTGTTCGGCGGAAAAGATGGAAAAAAATGTTTGGAAGACAGTATCAGAGGGTTTCTGAGGTAAGGATGACTGAACATCCAACACTCTCCTTATCTTTTGACCCATCCGTGTAAAGGCAGACATAATCAGTGTAACGGTTAGAGAGTAAATCTAGATAAATCTAGAAACAAATTTAGATTAATTATGCATTAATAAAAAAAATACACATAAAATGAAAAATAGTAGACATTATAAAGAGGCTAAAATAAAGAAGATATAAGACGATCAAAAGAGTAAAATGTGGTCAAAAGTATAAATGAAAAAGAGAATGAAGTAATAACAAAAATATACCAGAAGAAAAGTTGGAAAACAGAAAAAAAAAACTAAAAACTGCCTCCACCCCCCCCCCTTCCTGTTCCCAGGCCCGAAAACGCCAGGACTTTTAGTATGTTAACTTCCTAACTACCCTGAACATATTTCTGGAGAAAAACCTGTTCTAAGCATAACTTTAAAAGAAGAAAACACCTATTTTGAGAGAATTCCGAACATTTGAACGCCTATATTTCAGCCCCCGTGTAAGATAAGAAGCTTATCTTCTGCTCGTATTTTGTTAAATTTTGTCTAAAATATAAAAAAAATCAAAACTAATCGACCTTTGCATACCAAAATGTACAATTTTACTGGACTATTAGTGATTCCGTGAAAATATTGTTCCCCCACCCCCTTACTCCATCCGCGAGAGGGTCGGATTACCAGGAGCGTCGGTCAACCGGGAGTCGAATTAGTGAGGTTCTGCTGTATTTGCCCTAGTTAATGTATATATTTATTTAATTCTTGAGTAGATTTTAGGTACGTGTGCCGGGATCGAGAATCGAGAAATTTTGGTACCGACACATCACTAGCATAAACATATACTCGAGGTACTTTTTATTGTTTATTTTCAATAATTTTTTATTTATCAAATAATGTCAATTCAGTTCACTTCTTCACATTAAATAGAGACTGTTCATGTTGATTAATCTTTTGAAGTATCGCACGCGCGGCTCAATTATGTGGAATTGAACAACAAAGAATGATCGACTTAATAGAGTTGGTGTGGCACAAAGGAAAATTAATAGTGAGTTGAAACTCTACAAGAGAATAGTCAGAAATTGTTTTCTACCATGGTGCTTCTACTGCCGAGATCGTGTGGTAGTACATCTTCAAGCTGTAATTAGGGATTGGTTATATCGATATGATGGATATCGTTCTTCCGATTATCGATATATCGAAACATACCTTACGATATATTGTTTATTATATTACTATAATTTAAAACAGTATAACATACAACTATATATATTTTAAAAAAAAATAACAAAACCTTAAATATAAAAGTGGTTTGAATAAGGGAAAGTTTTTAATGTTTCCGTCATTGTATTGGAATATGACTAATCATATGTATCTACTGCCTAGTTTAATTCATAATCTACTTCTAAACTTTAAAAATTTCAAATTATTGTGTTCTTGTTTTTTTTGTTTTAATAAATTTATTGAAATTTACAACTATACAAACATATAAATCAAGTAAATGTGTTAATAACGAATACAATAACACGTCAAAACATGAAAAGAACTACTTATCAGTAGGACATCAATAAAAATTCTACACTAGAAGATCTCTAGGCCATCTTCTTTTCAGACGCCTCGAAGGATTATCGGGAATGGAGTGGGAAGCAAGTTGAGAAACTAGTGGATTTGAAAACGAAACAGTGGCCAAATTTTAGATGTGAGCAACACCAACTGAGATAATGCTTGTCAAAAAGTTACATTTTTGAGAATAAAAAATAAGTTAAACCAATAAAGTCAAATTAGTTAAACCCACATCTATGTCAAAACAATTTTATGAATGGCTAAAACCTAATAATACTAATTGCAGTAATCATCTCAGCGAAGGAAAATAATAATAACAATGGATAAAAAAAAAATTATAAAAATAATAAATACAAAATTACATAAATAAAACAAAAAGCTTTGTAATAACAATCCTCGTACTAAAATGAAAAAATATATATTTTATATATATATATATATTTTACTGTATATGACTTTAATAAACGTTTTTTTTAAACTGAATTTTTAAAAATATTAATTGATATTTATAACTGTATACATTATATACACCAAGTGAATTTAATGAAATACAAGTAAAAAATCATTTAATTTTAATCCCGGACCACTTTGCACCATCTTCTAACCTCTTCGAAATAAGAAAACGTGGGAATGTTTCGAGATACGCAGCGAAAATGCTGTGTTGGAGTTTTAAAAAATTAATGAAAATTGACATAAAAATACACGAAATCGTATCTAATGATTTTGATTGTTCCTGAAGTTTTTTAATTTTACTGAAAATTATCTCATAATCACAAAGAACCAACTACTTTCTAGTTCGTACAAGTCTATTCAAACTAAGAAAAAATTAATAGTGGTGGTTTTATTATTAGAACAATTAATATCTCATAAAACAATGATATTTGGAGTAACTTTCAGGTTATTTCGAGTACATTATTGCGTGTTGAAGCAAACTTCCAAATTATTCCAAAAAATGGAATCCACAGGTTTTTACCTTAACTATTCAATGAGAGAAATGCGTTCCATTATTAACCGAATACGGCCGAATTCGTCCGTGTTTAGTCATTGTTTATATTAACCTTGATTATTATTTGTACCTTTCCAGATATGAAAAACAAAACAATATTTGAAATTTTCGGTTTAGAATTGTATTTTGTTAATGTCAAAATATTTAGTCTTAATGATAATAATAATAAAGGCTTAGCGAACCCGAAGGTTCGATGCCGACACCACCAACCGTCGACCGCACACCTCCCTCCAACCGACTCCTCCAAAACCCAAATCCCCCAGGTCGGCCCTGACGCAATCCTCCCATCTTCGTCTCGGTCTACCCCTCGGTCGTATACCTGACGGCTCAAAACTGATTACTTCTTTCGGAATTCGAACATTATTAAACCCAACGACTTTACATGCCCATTTTAAGCGTCGCGGCCCTATTACTTGAACTATATTTATCGGATGTAACATGCACAATTCCGCATCGTGAAGCCTTCTAGTCCAAGAGCCGAGGCCACATTTCGTGACTTATTTGAAGAAAAATTTTAGACATACAGCCATAAAATGTCCACCCTCAGCAATCAATTTGCACTTGTCTGCCAACTCAAAGCGGGGGCGTTTCAAAATGGCGACCACCGAAAGGGGGTAGCAAGTATCAAAATATAATATTATTTGAAGATGATTTATTTAAAGCAAACAAGAAACTGCAAACCCCCTAGGTGCCAAAAAACGCTGTCTGCCAAAATTTGGAGGGGGCGTCGCACCGGCAGACAGAATTCAAAATCCTCGTTTTTTGAGTCCAAAAGTGGACCATTTGAAGACGATTTATTTCAAGCACACAAGAAACTGCATGGTCACTAGATGACAAACAACGTTGTCTGCCAAAATTTGGAGAGGGCGTCGCACCGGCAGACAAAATTCAAAATCCGCGTTTTTTCAGTCAAAAAGTTGACAATTTGAAGACGATTTATTTGAAGCACTCAAGAAACTGCATACTTCCTAGATGTCAAAAAACGTTGTCTGCCAAAATTTGGAGTGGGCTAAGCACCGGCAGACAAAATTTAAAATCCGCGTTTTTTCAGTCCAAAAGTGGACAATTTGAAGACGATTTATTTCAAGCACACAAGAAACTGCATGGTCACTAGATGACAAAAAACGTTGTCTGCCAAAATTTGGAGGGGGCGTCGCACCGGCAGACAAAATTCAAAATCCGCGTTTTTTCAGTCAAAAATTTGACAATTTGAAGACGATTTATTTGAAGCACACAAGAAACTGTATACTTCCTAGATGAAAAAAAACGTTGTCTGCCAAAATTTGGAGGGGGCTAAGCACCGGCAGACAAAATTCAAAACCCTTGTGAAGGCGTCACACCGGCTGACATTGTTCAAAACTCACATCCTTTTCGTCCAACAGTGAACTTTTTGAACATGATTTCCTTTTTTATTTGATTTATAAGTAGTTTTTCTCTAGAATAATTTAAGGAAATTATATTATGTTGCTTTCTACGTATGGTACAATATAATTATTTTAATATAAAATAATCTTGTTTAAAAATTTTAATGTTAAAAATACCAATTAATACATATAAACAGTAATAATATAAATACCGGCGATATAATTAATATTAATATTAAATATGTACTATCCTGGAACAAAATACGTGGAAAACATGTAGTTCTTCGTAAACGTATGTTCTTGGAAAATCGAATGTTCTTAGTCGTTTGATCGAATAACTCGGAAACCGTTCCTGTTAGTATATTTTGAGCTATGTACATTATGAAGCAAATCAAATTTGCAAGAAATTTGGCACTATTCATTTCTTTTTCTCACATCTATAGTTTTCAAACGGTTCGGCCACCAATGATTGGCTAACTTGTAGTAAGTAAGTGGCTAAATTTCCTACCATACTATATATATGAAATTTATATAATGTCATGTAAAATACCCACGCCAGAATTTTTTGGTACATTTTTCGTTAAACCCTTAAAACTTTTCGTTCGATCCAAAATTTATTTTTCTCAACTGATAGACGACTAAATTTTCAATCAGACCCATATATTAAATTGATATAAAGTCACGTAAAATACCATTGCCAGCACACCAAAACCTCGTACTGTTGTGAAATCCAAGTTTTTTGGCACATTTTTCGTTATTACCCGAAAACTATTCTTCCGATCCAATATTTATTTTTCTCAACTAATAGCTGACTAAATTTCCAATCAGACCCATATATTAAATTGATATAAAGTCACGTAAAATACCAATGCCAGCACACCAAATCCTTGTACTGTTGTAAAATCCAAATTTTTTTGGCACATTTTTCGTTATTACCCGAAAACTATTCTTCCGATCCAATATTTATTTTTCTCAACTAATAGCTGACTAAATTTCCAATCAGACCCATATATTAAATTGATATAAAGTCACGTAAAATACCAATTCCAGCACACTAAAACCTCGTAATGTTGTGAAATCCAAGTTTTTTGGCACGTTTTTCGCTATAACCCCCAAACTATTTGTTTTATCCAAAATTTATTTTTTTCAATGAAAGTTTACTAAATTTACAATCAAATCAAATTATATAATGATGAATAAATCCCGCAAAATACCCACGCCAGCCCACTGTAACATGTAAAATTGTTATGTTTTTACCAAAACATACACATATAGCCTGCTGGCATGGATTTCAATTAAATATTCATGTATAAAATGTGATATTAAATTTAGTCAACTTTCAGTTGAAAAAAGTAAATTTTGGTTTAGACAAATTGTTCAGGACTAATATCAAAAAATAATCTAAATAATTTGTATTTAACAACAGAACTTGTTTTTAGCGTGCTGGCACGGGTATTTTACAGAGCTTGATCAAAGTTTTATGTATAGGGTCTGATTGAAAATTTAGTCAGCTATCAGTTGAGAAAAATAAATTTTGGATTGGACGAGTAGTTTTGGGGTTATAATGAAAAATCTACCAAAAAACTTGGATTTTACAACAGTTCGGGGTTTTAGCGTGCTGGCATGGGAACATTACATGACTTTATATAAATTTCATATATGAGGTCTGATAGAAAATTTAGCCAGCTATCAATTGAAAGAATAAATAAATTTTGGATCGGACGAATAGTTTTGGTGTTATAACGAAATATGTGCCAAAAACTTTAACTTTACAAAAGTACGGATTTTTAGCGTGCTGGCATGGGTATTTTAAATAACTTTATATACATTATATAGATAAATTATATTATATTATACAAATAAATTTTATGTATAATGTCTGAAAGGAAATTTTCATCAGTTGAAAAAAATAAATTTTGGATTAGAGTTATAACCTACAACGGAAAAGTACCAACTGCTTCTTTTCACGAAGAAGTGCGACTTATATGAAGTTAGTCAATCTTTGGTGGCCAAACCGCTCTAAAACTATTGATCTGAGAACAAAATGGCTATTACAAAATTTGTTGCAAAGTCGATTTGCTTGAATAACATATAATAGAACACAAAATATACTAAAAGTAACGATTTCCCAACTTCTAAGAAATAGTATTTACAACTCCTTTCCCCCACTGTCATTTTTGCGGCACTCACCTTTATTGGAAAATTCATAAATTTTCATTCAGAACAGATGGACAGGTTACACCCATGCATTACAAAAAAGGGGTGAAATAACTCGGTATGTTTTCCTATCGGGCTCTTGGTCTATCATTTTAAAAATCAATTAACTGGACTAATATACAAGTTTTATACGAATTTTGTTCCAGGATAGTACATATTTCATAACTTTATAAGTTGAAATATTATTCTTTTTTAATTATGTGGCCGGTATTTATATTATTACTGTTCATATATAATAATTGGTATTTTTTACATTAAAATTTTTAAACAAGATTCTTTATATTAAAATAATTTTATTGTAACATACGTAGGAAGCAATATAATATAATTTCCTCAAATCATTCTAGAGAAAAACTACTTATAAATCAAATAAAAAAGGAAATCATGTTCAAAAAGTTCACTGTTGGACGAAAAGGATGTGAGTTTTGAACAATATCAGCCGGTGTGACGCCTTCACAAGGATTTAGAATTTTGTCTGCCGGTGCTTAGCCCCCTCCAAATTTTGGCAGACAACGTTTTTTGTCATCTAGGGAGTATGCAGTTTCTTGTGTGCTTCAAATAAATCGTCTTCAAATTGTCAACTTTTGGATTGAAAAAACGCGGATTTTGAATTTTGTCTGCCGGTGCTTAGCCCCCTCCAAATTTTGGCAGACAACGTTTTTTGACATCTATGAAGTATGCAGTTTCTTGTGTGCTTCAAATAAATCGTCTTCAAACTGTCAACTTTTGGACCGAAAAACGCGGATTTTGAATTTTGTCTGCCGGTGCGACGCCCCCTCCAAATTTTGACAGACAACGTTTTTTGTCATCTAGTGAGCATGCAGTTTCTTGTATGCTTGAAATAAATCGTCTTCAAATGGTCCACTTTCGGACTGAAAAAAAAACGCGGATTTTGAATTTTGTCTGCCGGTGCGACGCCCCCTCCAAATTTTGGCAGACAACGTTTTTTGTCACCTAGGGGGTTTGCAGTTTCTTGTTTGCTTTAAATAAATCATCTTCAAATAATACCATATTTTGATATTTGCTACCCCCTTTCGGAGGTCGCCATTTTGAAACGCCCCCGCTTTGAGTTGGCAGACAAGTGCAAATTGATTGCTGAGGGTGGACATTTAATGGCTGTATGTCTAAAAGTTTTCTTCAAATAAGTCATGAAATTTGGCCTCGGCTCTTGGACTATTCTAAATTCTCCTGTTTCTTTATCCTTTTTTGGGCCAAATATTCTACGCAGTACTTTATTTTCGAAAACTTTAAGGCGTTGTTCCTCCCTTAACGTCAGCGGCCATGTTCCTCATCCGTAGAGAACTGTTGGTACTATAATAGTTTTTTATATTCTAATTTCTAAATTTTTGGAGAGTAAGCGCGAACTGAGTAATTTTGCGACCGAAAAATAACAAGCATTACCAGCTTTTAACCTAGCCTTTATTGCTTCTTGAATTTAATTTTTCCTCGATATAATAGATCCTAGATATTTGAATTGCTCAACGTGTTCAAACTTTATCCCGGAAATATCTACATTACTAAAATGTTCACCGTTTCTACTACTAACCATATATTTCGTTTTATCGGTATTAATTATTAAACCAATTTTGTTACCGGTTTTCATGAGCGTAGTAGCGTTTAGTTTTATAGTTTCCTCGTTTTCACCCAAAAGTACCAAATCATCAGCATAACCAAGAACCGGACATTTACCACTCATCTCTAATCCTTTTCCCGTAAGCATTACCTTCCTAATGACGTATTCTAGTGCTAAGTTAAATAATACTGGAGAAAGAGAACCTTCCTGTTTTAAACCCGTACGTACCTCTAACTTTTCGGAGTAAAAAGTCCCGATTCGGACTCTATTTAATGTTTCGGACATGCACATCTTTACTAGATTAACTAATTTCTTTGGTAACCCTAGTTCAATCAAAATATCAAACAGTTTCTGTCGGTTAATCTAATCGTAAACCATTTGGAAATCAACATAGAGCTGATGCACTACGCCCTTAAATTCTAATTTTTTCTCTAAAATTTGACGAATGGAAAATATTTAATCGATAGTTGAACGACTCCGTTTAAAACCAGATTGATAGTCTCCAACTATTTCCTCCGCGTAATCAGTAATTCGGTTCGTTAGAAGTGTTCAGTTGTAATTTATTAATAAAATGTATTTTATATTGTTATAAGTTATTGTTGCTTAATTATCACCGTTTATATCAAGAAAAAGACTTCATAATTAAATTTTACACACACAAAGACAAAGGATATGATCGATACTGCAATCATTTAAAAAAGAAAACTTTATTATAATGCCATGTCCAAATAATTTTGTCCCACTGTGCGGCGAGCAGATTCTTGTATTTTAAGTCTGATAGGAATTAACGAATTAAAAAAAAAAATAGGTTCGGCATTAACAAATGGAAGGAAGGAAGCAGGAAAACGGGGTTTTATCTAGATTGGAACAACGAGCGCATGTCTTCTGGACGGGTCGCCGGCACTGATGAACCACACCGGACATTAGGAGGCAAACACACGGCCTAAGATAAATGACACAGATATAAACATAGATTATTTGCCTTTCTAAGGAAATATACCTAGATAAAACAAATTGCTCCGTAATAGAAGCGGTTAGGTTGGGGCAGCACGCAATATAGATCAGTCATGGACAGATGGTCTTAAGTCATAATGTCCACTACGACCCCATTAGACCCAACCTAGCCATAGTAGGCATTTTTTTTTTGCTTTGTGTATAATAATTCCTGTGTGTATATATATATATATATATATATATATATAAAACATACATACATATATTATTAGATTAATCATGTAGTTTTATACTGATAGTTTTCTTTTGTTAAAAAAAAAAAAATTAAGTTTCATAATTTAGAGAAACTATAAATAAGATAATTCGAGAATACGATATAAAGTCTAAACTTTAAGTTGAAACACTTACAGACACACTCTCTAAAGTGAAATTTATGGGAGAGATCTCACAGTCCTTCAAAATAAAAACAGGTGTATGACAAGGAGATGGACTATCCCCAATATTTTTAATTGTGTCCTAGAGAGAACAGTGAGAATTTGGAATGAAAAACTTACCGAACTCACCATTTCGCCAATAAGGTTAGGGAGAGGAAACAATAAGATCGAAATAAATTGTCTGGCATTTGCAGATGACTTTGCTGTACTTTCTGATAATGTTACATCTGCTGTAGCCCAAGTAAACTCTCTGAAGAAATAGCCAGCAGAAATGGCCTAAGAATTTCTGCAGAAAAAACAAAATTTTTAACAAATATTCAAGATGCATCAAAATATCTGAAAACAGATATTGGCTAAATAGAGAGAGAAAAAAAAATCTGCAATATAGGAAAGATTAAATAAAATTGAGAGAGCATATGGTATTACCAAAGATTTTTACAATGAAAAATGCCTATCCAAAAATGTAATGAATGTGTGAATGTCTGGCATTAAACTATAATTTGGATAAATTAGAAATACTAGAAAGGCGAATCATGAGGAAAATAGGCCCACAAAACACAGTAGAAGATTAGAAATAAGTAATGCTGAAATATATCAAAATGCAGAAAATATATCAGATGTAATGAGAAAAACAAGATTCATGTTTTTTGGTCAATTATATCGAATGCCTGATAATAGATTGACAATTAAGATTTTCAGATATTTGTAAGGTAAGAAGACAACAATAAGCTGTGCCAATGAAGTAAAAAGGGATTTAGAAAAAAAAACAATACAAAAATAGAAGACATACATAGTAGAGAAGACTTTCGGCAAAAATTAAGTTATTCTTTGAACAGGAATATTCTTTGTTTATTACATTTTTACCATTGTTTCCCAGAGCTACTGAAACGCTTGGAAGTATAAATTTTTATAGTTTAGTGTGACATAATAAAGAGCATTGAGGATTTCATGAAGGATTTCGGATTGGATAGAAGAAGAAGTGGAAGATTTAGTAGAGCCCCAAAACCCAACTTCGTATATCCGAAACAGGTCTAATTACTGTGACCTGATTGAGTCTATAACTTCGAACAGTTTCATGTCGTTTTAGAATGAGAAAATAAATTTGAAAAAAAAAATAAAAACATAGAAAAAACTTGCATAATAATAATAACAATTTAAATCATTTGATAATGATTTCAAGGGTGCAATTGTATAATAATTTTAGTATTATTATTATTTTTTAAAGTTTATATTACTTTCCAACTCATCCTACCACTGTCCTCCCTCACCACTTACGCTGATGACACATGTGTGTTATCAGTCGACAATGATCCCGTCCTTGCCTCCCAAACACTCCAATCCCATATCCTAACCCTTCAAGAATGGTGTTAAAAATGGAGAATCAAAATAAATCCAAAACAATCTCACCAAATAACCTTTACCCTTCGTCGTAAACCTACGACTTCTTGTCCTACAGTATCCTTTAATGATATTCCACTAATCCCTGTTGAACAGATCCGCTACCTAGGACTCCACTTGGACAAACGTCTTACTTGGATTTCACATACAAGACTAAAGTCGTTACAGATTACTTCAACATTTATTAGACAAACGTTCAACGCTCTCAATTAATTACAAAAGACTAATATACATGACTGTGGTTATACCTATCTGGACGTACGGAGTTGAGCTTTGGGGCTCCACTAAACCATCTAATTCATCTCGTATCCAAACTTTACAATCCAAAATCCTTTGAAAAATCCTCAATGCAGCTTACTTTGTCACTAATAAACTTATCCATAAAGATCTTAATGTTCCTTATGTAGCTGATTTAGCCCAAACCAGATATCTATCCTTTCATAGTAAGCTCCATAACCACTCAAATCTCCTAATTTCTCAACTTGCTTTCACTTTCAACCTCCGGCCTTGTTTCACATGAAAGCAGAAAACTGAAAAGTTAGCATTTTCGTAGTTAGACATTTTTGTTCGGAACGCATAACTTTTTTTTTTTTTTTAAGGTTCGAAAAAGTTAAAATTCTTATTCAGTATCCCAAATTTCAAAAGAAAAGAAAAGAATTATTAAAAAAAATATTTTTTCCGTAGGACTACCGTGTATTAGAATATGAGGGAGTTATTTATTTTTGAGCCAAGGTCATCCATATTTGGAAACAATATTATTTAATACATAATTAAGGAAGAGGTTGAGTATTGCGATGCTAACTGGATAATTATCATATATAATGAGCAATGTTGATTAACCATCTAATTATCAATCTCCGGGGTAGGAAATCCGAGGAACACCGCGCCGAAGCGGCGGTAAACCGCACAGAATGTTTGTACGAACTACCATTAAGTGTTAACACAACTAATGCATTATGCTAGGTTTTATTTAATGTTACTAAAGTCCTATTGAACAGCTATTATCAACAATTTTTAGGCCATGTGAGGAGATTTAAATATTAATCACTAGAGTTTATTTTTAGATACAAGCCTACTGTTAATTTTCCCATCAAAAATGTAAAACTAGAAGTGGGGTCACATTTTAAACAATAAATCTAATTAGAAAATCCAATTAACGCTAATTGTATGGTATTTAATTGGTATTTCCACAAATTAATAAGCCACGCGGTATTTTAGAAACAATGGAATTTGACCTAACTATACGAATAACCTATAGAGTTAAACTGAATGGATGATTTTATTTTAATAATAAAATGTATGAAGGACAATCCAATCCCCTTGGATGTTGAATATTGTGATATTTTTAAATACAAATATTTTTACATAGTAATTAAAAAAAAATAAACAAATAATAATTCTTTTTTTGGTACCATTTCGCAAGTGGTTCCCCACGAAACCTACCTGAACAGTGCTACAGTCGAACCTACCAGTTCGATCCTTATACTTCGCTTCGACTTTACATTTATCGATAGTTCATTCCTATAACCTCACATGTAAATAATCACTTAAGTTAATAATACGTGTTTCATAAAGGATTTAGTGTTTTATAAATTCATATTTTCTTATTTCCTCTTCTCTAATGTGTAAAAGTGGTACACAAATTAAGAATGTTAATTTCTACAGGGATAAGGTGTTTTATATATTTATATTTGTTGTGTCAATTTAAGTTAGAAAACGTCGTTTCAGACTACTTTAACATTTACTAGACAAACGTTCAAAGCTCCCAATTAATTACAAGACTCATTTACATGACTGTGATCCTCAATGCTCCTTACTTTGTCACCAACAAACTTATCCATAAAGATCTTAATGTTCCATATGTTGCTGATTTATCCCACACCAGATACCTATCCTTTCATAGTAAGCTCCATAATCACTCAAATCCGTTAGTTTCTCAACTTGCTTCTCAATCCATTTCTGATAATCCTCCCAGGCGTATGAAACGAAGATGGCCTAGAGACCTTGTGTAGAATTTATAATAAATTGCTATTGATGAGTAGTGCTTTTCAAGTTTTAACAGGTTAATATAATCGTTGTCCATAAATTTATTTGATGTATATAGTCTGTACAGTTGTAAATTTCAATAAATGTATAAGAAAAAAAAGTACTGAAATTTTCTAACTTTTTTTTTTAATGGATTCTTTGTCGTCTACCATATATTATTGCTCTTAAGTAAGACAGATATTATTAATTCAACAAAACACATCGATCTAAAAATAAAAGTGGGAAAGTATATCACAGGTTTCATATTTTCTTATTTCCACTTCCCTTGAGAAAATATAGCAGAAATTAACATAACTTTCAACAAGAATTCTGTGTTTTATATATTTAGAATTTGTTAATTACACTTCCCTGACATCAGAAAGTTTATTAGGAGTTAAAATTACTGGTGTTTTAGCATTGTATAAATTCTGATTTCATGTGATATTAATTCAACACAAATCTAGTGTCTTATATTTTGATATTTCCACTTCATTATTTTCTTATTTATCATTTGAATATCAGAAGGTAAACATACGTTTATATTACTTTGAACAGGGATTTAGAGTTGCTGGCTATCCTAATCTTATAATCAATATACAAAGATTAAATTTATAATTCAAAATAAAAATCTCTCATTCTGCAGACATAGGATAAAATTTATTTCCATTTATGGCGAAATCATGAAGACTGCTGTTGTTCATCGAGGAGAAAATATTACTTTATTATCAATCATTGCTAGTTTCTGCTAGTTCGATTTCAAGATTAATATTTTTTTATTGAATAGAAAATTTTTCTTAAAGCTTTCTCTACTGTCCAAGACCTATCAAATTTTCGCAATCCAACCAAAAACCTTTCTAACCTTTCCAACAGTCTCTGTTTTTAAAATTAAATTTAATTTTGTTTTCATTTTAAATATCGTGTGAATTGATTTCTTTTCATCAATATATTACATATTGTCTATAAGAAACGACGATTGTAATATTAATTCAATAAAAGATTTTCTTTTTAAGCCACCCTTAACTCAACAAATACCTAAGATGTTTTTTTTAAGTTTATTACTAAAAATATTTCTATACGACATTGTGACTGGGTGGCATTAATCTATGCATTAAAAGAGAAAAAAGATCGTGCCAACATTCTGCTACGAAAATAAAAACTCTTTTTTTCTAAAGATTATTTAGCAGGAAAAAAAAAGATAAAAAAGTAGCACAAATTTGTAGCATTGTACAGTAATTAATTAATAAATTAATTAATATCTCAATTTTTAATTAAAGAAAACAAAGTACCAACACTGTGCAACGAAAAGAAAATATAAGTAAAATATAGATGCAGGCTGAAACTAAAAAAAAAAATATATATATGAAAAATCTTTTGATGGAACAACTACTCAGCAGTCATGATTTGACCATAAATAGAAATAAATTCTGAAAAGTGTTGTATAGGATTTTTAATTAATATTTTTTGGTACCACAGAATGTCAGGGTTTATCATAAAAACATAGTTATTTTTTCATTGACTGAAAGACAAATTTAAGTGGAACAAATCTAAAAATCATTAGCAGTAAATGTTTATTATTTAATTTCAATATATTTTTTTTTTAACTTATCGATTAATTCTTATTATACAAAATATTTGAGAATCATTTATTTGTGTTTTCATTACTTTAATTGAATTTTTTTCAAGTATCCTTTTCGATAGGAAAAAAAGTGTAGAGGTTTCAATGAAAAGAGATTAGTTAGGAAGCGGCTAACTAATCGAAACGATATTAAACTTTAAACGGTTCACCATTTTTTTTCCTTTCGATGGCATTTGATTGACTGTCATCCGATGTGAAGTTTATCCCGTATTTGCGATCTAATAATAAATAACGAAATATATGATAAAGTCTGAGGAGTGGCAAAAAGAACAAACACTTGAAAAACTGTTTCACCTCCTACTCCCAATAGTCCCTTTATCCAGTATCCGCCCACAGAGCAATTAAAATTATTTCCCAATAGAACTCAGGGTATTATGGAATTATTTGGGTGTATTTAGGAGAAATTGATTCGTTAGATCAAAATAAATTTTGAAAGTCCTGTAGTTGAGGGTGGTATATATATATTTTTTTTTTGTATATTGATGTTTAGTAAGGTTCTTGAGGTTCAGTCAATAAATAAAAACAACTATTTTGGCGACATTTCGTGACTATATTGTTCTCATAATCATCCCTACAGTGAAAAAACAGGTTAAAATAAAATTATATAAGTTATACAAGCTATTTCAAAACAAAAAGTTAGCTACAATATAAATGTATAACAACATGCGTTAGAATAATTACAAATATGTAATAACAAAATATGAAACTACTTACAATGCTACTGTTATATTATAATCGACTACTAAATATAACAATTCTAGTACACAACTGACCTGGGAACGTTTTGAAATATATATATACATATATATATATATATATGAAATATCTCATTTTTTTAAAAAAAAGGAGACTTATTTAATAAAAATCTGATTAAATTTGAAATGGCTAAACAAAAAACCATGTTGCCATTTAATCATCATTTAACGCTTGTAGAAAAGTTTTTTGGCTTTTTAACTCGAATTTCAATTATTTTTTTTTTGTTGTTAAACAGAATTGTTGGCATAAATATGAAAAAAAAAACTGTTTAAAAGTATGTATTTAATACTTAATTTAAATTTCTTCGTTATGACTAAAACGACAAGAAACTGTCCGTCGTTACAGACTACTTCAACATTTACTGGACAAACGTTCAAAGCTCCTAATTAATTACAAAAGACTCATTTACATGACTGTGATTAGACCTATTTGGACGTACGGAGCTGAGCTTTGGGGCTCTATTAAACCATCCAATTCATCTCGTATCCAATCCTTACAATCCAAAATCCTTCGAAAAATCCTCAATGCTCCTTACTTTGTGACCAATAAACTTATCCATAAAGATCTTAATGTTCCATATATTTCTGATTTAGCCCAAACCAGATACCTATCCTTCCAAAGTAAGCTCCATAACCGCTCTAATCCACTAGTCTCCCAACTTGCTTCCTCCTCCATCCCTGATAATCCTCCGAGGGGTCTGAAAAGAAGATGGCCTAGAGACCTTTTAGTGTAGATTTTATTGAAGAGCTACTTGTGAGTAGTTCTTCACAAGTTATTTACTTGCCATTGTATTCACTGCCAACAAATTTACTTGTATATTATTTTGTACAGTTGTAAATATCAATAAATGAAAAAAAAAAATAATAAAAAATTCGTTTAAAGACAGATGAAATTTAAATGTCTTGGCCTAAACTACATATCTTTGTTGATTTTTAATTTAAATTCATTTATTTTTCGCTGATTATCAAATTTTACATTTACTGGTATCGTTTTAGGGTGGTCACAAACTTCTGAGTATGTATGTGTGTTTATAAATTTTCCAATGGAACGTTAATCTCTTAATGCCAATATTAGACACTCTGAATAGGAAATGTTTTAAGGTTTTAGCAATTCCTTTAACATAACCCTGTTTTGGTTGATTCTATTTCCCTGAAAAGGTTAAATTTAACTTTAAACTGGAATTTTTCCCCAATCAATCCCGTAGAAAGTATTCAGTTTCAAAATTAATTTTAAATAATAAGTCGATACCTTTCAAGTGTTGTATTGCGTTTTATAATTTTCAGCGAAATTATTTATCTCTACTTTATCATAGTAGAGGCAACTATCTCACCACAGGAAATTCTAATGTAGGTTTATTGTGAAGAAGTACTAATGTGTAGTTTTCTCACAAGTTATTACAATCAAATTTTCTCACATTAACTTGATGTATATATTATATATAGTCGTAAATATTTTAAAAAAATCGATGGTAGAATAAATTTTTATACTGTTCATTTTTTTTTCAACCTCTTTTTGGCTTTTTAATAGTACATTTTTATTCCCATAAAAACATTTTTTTATTTAAATCAACCAACTTAATGATGCATTGAACTTCAGATATCAAATTACAGTACACGGTTGGCGACTCGGTCTTTCTTCCGGTGGATAGAGATTTCCGTTAGATAGAGGACTATTAAAAAAAAAAAAAAACAATAAAAAAAATTTACTAGAACTATTTATTTTAAACAAATACGTATATACAAGCAACAGTAAAGGAACATAATTTTGAAAAAAACTAAAAAAAAAACTGATTATAATCTGAAAAAAATATGTATACGTATATGTAATTTGAAAAGCTGGATACATGATTGCATAAAATAATAACACCACTGATCTGCTTCCAACTACAGTGTGACAATTTTTAAATTTTTCAAATCAACCATTTGATGCTTTAAATTTGGTTACATTAAAATTTTCAGCTAATTTTAAGGCTTTACTTTGCGAAATTTGACTCGATATGGGTAAGTTTTTTGATTGCACGCTAACGATCATTCATACAGTTGTTGTTTTTACAGTTGTAAAGTTGTATTTTTTCTCAAAATCCAGGGGCCTTGTATCGTTTTACTAAAGAATGTCCTTTAATATCCTTCTCCCTTTAATTCAATCACTTTCATGTTATCTGACAGTGTTTGCACACTTCGCGACATTTCAACTGACGCTGTTTTAATGCAGGTTTCCAAAGAGCTACTGATTTGGTAAAAGGGCGAAATACCGAGGGAAGGGGAAGGAAGACAATTTAGGTAAACCAACAGAAACGTAGCTATTAGCAGAAAATAATAATAAGCCACAATACAAAACAAAAACTAATGCCAGGAATTCCAAACATAAAGAAATATTTTTTCCCGTACTGAGAGAGGCTTTGCTTATTTATTTAGAACAAAATTTTCCGTTTCCGTTGATTAAAGTTTTCGGATATGGGAGGTGTTTTTATTCTTAGAGAAAAACTGTTTAATCGAGGTTTCTGTTATGAAGAGGTTCCGTTTACGAGAGGTTATACTGTATCTTATTATGATTCTCTCTCTCTCTCTCTCTCTCTCTCTCTCTCTCTCTCTCTCTCTCTCTCTCTCTCTCTCTCTCTCTTTCTCTCTCTTTCTCTCACACACTAAAAAACTAATTATCCCAGGTATTTCAGATGTAAAGAAATAATTTTTCCGGTACTTTGAGAGGCTTTGCTTATTTATTTAGAACAAAAGTTACCTTTTCTGTTGAATAGAGTTTCCGGATATGGTAGGTGTCTTTGTTATTTGAGAAAATCAGGACTTCCGAAATTTCCCTTTTATTCGAGGTTTCTGTTATGAAGAGGTCCCGCTTACGATAGTTTATACTGTATATAGTATCACCCACCTAACATTTCCGATCTCCTTCAACTCAAATCCTCAATTCTTTCCCGCCAAACCCGATCCCGTCAATCAGATTTGCATACTCCTGCTTATTGCTCAGCCACTTTCGACAGATCTTTCGTTATCCGATCCTCTTTTCTGTGGAACTCCATCCCTCTCAACATTCGTCATTCAATTAACCTTTCTACTTTCAAATACCACTTCTTTAACCACATACTATTCACCCAGACCCTATCCTCCTATCCTTTAGTTGTTATAAACTATAAACTATAATTATAAACAGTTCATATTCAAGAAATCTTTTTGTTTTTGTAAAAAAAAAAAATATTATAAATTTTCTGTTACTTTTTATTAATATCTTTTATTAATCTGTTATTTTGTTATGAAAATATTATTTGATTTTAAGGCTCTGAAGGCCCTTATTGTATTATTTTTTATTCTTAAGGGACTTAAGGTCCCTGAATAAATACAGAACTTTATTTTATTATTATAACACCTTTTTGGAAAAAAAATATTACTTTATCCCCGGGGTCAAGGAGCTTATACCCATGAGTCATTGCAAATGTTTACTATCATTTTATAGATCACACTATCTTTACTAGTAATTCATCACCCATCAGATAGTCTCCTCTTGTTGGTTGGTGCGTTGTCAGTCTTTATGAAAGATACAAATCTAAAGATAGTCTTAGGGTTTTTAAAAAAAATGTAACGATCTTAAAAGACTCCTTGCTCGAGCACTATGCTCTGAAGTCCAGCCTGCCACCTACCAGACAGAATACGTATTATTTATTGGTCAATTGTAAAGTGAGTTTGAGAATATATAGAGGGTGTGTTGGGACCCTGGGCTAGTTGGTCAGTGTATAAGTCAGTTCTGGGTATTGCAACTTCCAAGCTTTGCAAGCTTATTGCTCAACTTTTCGAGGGATCCAACTTCTCCCTAGTAATTATGATCGAACTTTTTAAATATCTAACCCCTGGAAACTAAGTTACAGGACCAACTTGATTATTTATGTATTTAAGTTGCACGATTCGAAGCCCCTCCCCAATTCTCAAGCTCTTACTCTCCTCTACTTTGCTCACTTATCCCTAGTGGTCAAGACTTAAGTAACTAACTGGGGTCGGTACTTTATGGAGTTGGTTACTCCGCCTGATCAATAACTTAAATTGATGTAGATGTTTTTGAGTTTTAAACTAGTAGAGATAAATCTAAAAGTCACGCTATTCTTGTAACTGGTACAGAGTAATATAAATGGTAAAGAGAATTTAGGTGAGAGAGCAAAAATAATTCCTTTTTTTTTTTTTTTTAATATTTTATTGGTATTTACAACTATATACTAACGAACTGTTTAATTAGTTGTTTTTTTTTAGGATTTCAAAAGCCTCCTCACATCACATCTGTATACAGAGTTAAAATGACTTTTTCCTTCATCCCGCAGAAATTGCTTCCTAGCCTCCTTACCCTATCAGTCCATTAATTCTCGGTATCCCTCCTACATCTATAACATCGTCCAGTTCAGATTCTCGGTCTGCTCTCGCAGTACAAGATTTCGCTCCTTAGACCTGTATACTTCTTCCCATAAGAGTGCATTCTTTGACGATTCCTTTAATTCAGAGTTGTTCATTCATCTCTCAGATGGCGAAAAACATCAGCTCCAGGGTGTTCAAGACACCATATCGCGAAGAATAGAAAGAACAACGACGTTGCGAAGAAGAAACCACCTCCATCAAATATTTAATGTTACCACAGTACCAGAGTTCATCAACAGACGCCACATCAAAATTTTCGACTCATTTCAATATCTAGAGAACCCATCATTTCAAAGTTTATCCCCCACACCTCCTCCTGATCGTTGGCAAGTGACTGTGTTGTTGTACACATGTATGTAATATTTTTATTTATTTATATTTTGGTTTAAGATATGCAGATTTAATATGTGCCCCAACATCTTCATAAACCTCAAAATAATCCATAATAATGTAAACTTTAACACATAAACGCCTTGAAATGTAACCTGGTAGATGTAAATAGTTTTTAATTTCTCCCTACAATTATTGGATTTTCGTCATTTTTATTTCATCTGTGTCTGTTTTTGTTCTTTATATGTAAAATTGTAAATAGTTAAACAGGTTGATAATTTATTCTATTTCATCTTATGATAATCAGGCTCATTGTATTTATTTCTGTGCAATATACTATTCTTAGGGAACATCGTCACAGAATAAAATTTATTTTCTATTCTATCCTATACTGTATATGAAATAAGTAAATGTGCGGAAAAATGATCACAATGACTTCAGTAACTTGCGAAGAACTATCCATTAGTCATACTTAAATAAATGCTATACAATTGAAAGTCCCTAGGCCATCTTCTTTTCAGACACCATTGGGGGGTTATCAAGAATCGAGTGAGAAGCAAGTGTATTTAATCGGTTATGTTTTTTCCTATGAAAGGATAGATATCCAGTCTGGGCTAAATCAGCAACATATGGAACGTTAAGATCTTTATGGATAAGTTTATCTGGGACAAAAACAGGAGTTTTGATGATTTTAGGGTAGGTTTAATGGATTCCCAAAACTCAAACCCGTATATCCGATTGGGTCTAATTATTATCGTGTTAATAAATCTCGTATTTACAATATAAAATTACAGTATAAAATTACAATTACACCAATGTAATTATTTGTTAGATATTAGTTATAGAATTAGTTATAAAAATACGGCTTGAATAAATATTTATACGTTTCCCAAACTCATCACGTTCATAAATTAAAAAAAACAAAAACATTATACTGTTTTGAGGGATTTTTACATACTTGTTAATTAACCTTAAAAACATTTTACTCAACTGTTGAATTTTAAGGACGAGATAATAATGAACAATCAGAAACTTCAGTATAATTAACTGTTATGATGAATGCAGAAGATGATGATATGATGATGACCGATGTGGTTCGGTGTCCCTGAAGAAGTCGAAACGTTGGCACGTATTAAAGAATTTCTTCTTAGACGTGGTGTTCTTCTTTGACTGCAACCCTGTAACTTCAATAACTTCATGGGAGCTTAAGTAACATTTAATAAGAAAATCAAAAACAAATATTTTATAATTGGTTTTGGAGACATTAAAATAGTTTTTTTTGGCAATTTTCTTGTACATTTTTTTAAAATTAAGAGAAATTTTGAAAAACATGTTTCAGTATCAAATACCTTCATCAGGCATTCTGCTTATTTAAAACTTCATCGTAAAATACATCATGTGGTTTATATACCTTAAACTCTTATTTCAAAAATAAATAAATTCAGGAGTTAATTGTCGAAATCACAATTTAAGGCTTGATTATTTAAAATAAATGAATAGTGAAATAATAAAAAATATTATTGTGTAAGAACAATAATTGAATAAAGAAAAGCGTAATGTTTTCTATCATGGTATTTCATGGAAATATATGACTTGTATGTTTTAGTAGTGGTCCATTTTTGTTTTATTTTTACATTTTAGCTGAAAAAAAAATTGTTTGATAAGTATTTGGATCTATACCTATCTTCTCCAGTTTCTCATCACGAAGTGAATCTTCTTCCAGAAAACTGCTTCTCGTCTATGCCTTCTTGATCACCAAGATGGTGATTCGTAATACATCTTATTTTGTTTGATTTATTCAAAATTCAGATAATTTTGTTAATTGTTCACTTATTTTGATAAAAATTTCAACAGTTATGTTAACATTTGTAAATTTATTGAAAATTTCAACAGCTTTTGTTAGACTAGTTGATCGAAAAATGAAATATTTGGTCTAATTTAACTTAAACTTGCCTCAGTAAAGTTTAAATTATTAAAATATTAGTTTTAAAAGAGTATACAATTTTTTGTATTCTTAAAAAAAAATTATGATTAAAAGATTCTGATTTTATTTTTTAAAATAAATAAATTAATGTAATTATATTCATGGAATTTCATTCAATAAAATCGGATATATATTTTAATTTTTTTAGAAGTTGTATTCATTAAAAAAAAAAAAAAAGTTTTAGTACGTTAGTAATATTAAAAACTAAATTTTATTTTATTTTTTCTACGGGGCTATAAATAATGTAAATAGTAATGATTCCATTCATGTAATATGTAAAAACAAAATAAATTATTCCAGAATATACAAATGATAAAATAATATAAAATACCATTAAAAAAACGAAACCCAAAGAGATCCGAGGGCTGCTGTTTCAGTTGTGCCACTGGTAAAAAAAAAAGCTTTTTTTTTTTAAAGCCATTTATTGAACTTAATAACTGTATAAAAATAAATAAATAAAAATGCATCAAGCAAATGCGATGATAATGCTCGTAATAAAGTGTCTATTGCTTTCAAAGCAACGAACAATTGCTAGCAGTTTAAAAAAAGTTCTATATTAAAAAGCCCCGTTGCCATCTTCTTTTCAGAAACTTTAGAGGGTTGCCAGGAATATAATGGGAACAAAATTGAGATACTTGTGTATTTAAAAGGTTATGGAGTCAACTATGAAAGGATAGGTATCTGGTTTGGGCAATATATGGTACATTAAGATCTTTATGGATAATTTTGTTTGTGACAAAGTAAGGAGCTTTGAGAATTTTGGATTGTAAGGACTGGATTTGAGAATAATTGGAAGGTTTAGTGGAGCCCCGAAGCTCAATTCCTTATGTCTAAGTAGGTCTAAATATTGTCATGTAAATGAATCTTTTGTAATTAGTCGGAAGGTTTGAACGTTTGTATAGTAAATGTTGAAGGAGCCGAAAACGTTGAGCAGTTTCTAGCCGGCAAGACTATTTAAAAATATGTTGTTGTTTATTTCTTATTAGTCTTGTATTTGGATTCCAGGTAAGTCGTTTGTTCTGATGGAGTCCTTGTTAGCAGATCTGCACGACTACAACTAAACTAAATACTGATGTAAAAAGAAAAAAAAAAAATTGTTTATGGATCATTTTCCTATTTAATACAACTTTGTGTCCCGAAGCGATTGTGGTTTCTACATGGAATTTCTTGCAATCCAATGTAACAAGTAGCTGCTAGGTACCTATCTCTTGAAAGTAATGTAGTTTTTCCATAGTTATTGATTTGTTTTTAAGGTTAAATTTTAATTCAAAACGTCAAATTCTATTCCCCACACATGTCCCATAATACGAGTTGGTAACGTTAAATGCGAATAAATTGTCCATTTTCTAAATTATTAACTTATTTATTTTCTAGTACCTCAGGTAAGTTGCAGTATATTGAATTTCAGAATTGAAACCGAGGCTAATTGCTTACAAAAAGAAGAATGACTTCTAAGCCCGTCAAAGCATAACCAAGATTCATTCCATCATATTTCAGACTGGCAACATAGCAGGAACTTCCCACCAAACTGAGGGTAACCTAACTTACAACAAATTTCCTTTGTAAGTTTTCCAAGTTTGTGTCGAAAAAATTGTGCGAATCGTGTCATTCGTTATTCTATTTTTCTCAAATAGTGATTTTTCAAAGAAGGTAACTTTGATTCTTGTTTTCTTTGCATTGAACTATATGTTTCCCATGTAGTTTAGAGTTCCATTTGTTTTTAAACGCGTGTGGTGTTAATCTTAAATCAAACTCAAAATTCTATTTCCCTCACACCTAAAGTGAGGAAAAATAGGATTAATAAGAAAAACAGTAAGTGAAATAAGATAAAAAAAAAGAATACTTTTGATTTATATTTTCACTATTTATATTAATATGATATAATATTAATTATATTAATCTAATGTTCAATTTCAAAGTTTAAATGTATAATATAATGCCTTACCATTTTAATTTTTTTCTTTCAAGTTTTATGTTCAAATATTTGATTAATGTTAACTAATATCTTTTAATCGACTAGTTTATATCATACTCATTAACAATTCTTTTGTACTATAAAAATTTTATTATAGTTTCTCTTACTCTCATGATGTCCATTATGATCATAAATGCGCAGATAGACTATATTCTATGAAGAAATTTTTTGATAGTAATATTAGTAGACTCTTATAAAGATGTTTATGAAGAAAACAAATTTTTTAATTGATTAACAATGGCGAAATTTCAACGAAATGGCAGAATGACCCTTATATTGTTATATTTGAAGGGCTTCCAATGTATAGTTTCTTTATACGTTAAACTCGTTCATTGAATTTTATGTTTCTACGACTCATGTGCTAGGTAAATATAATGTATAATTTAAATTTGCAATAATTAAATATTCAAACCATAAATCATTGCGTCATATCTTATTAATGTTTCATGACTCCTTACTATCAGATGATAGTGGTTGGTAGAGCTCGATATTACCTCAACTGATAACATCGTATCTCTATTTGCTTCAGCTTTGTTCCTTCTTCCAACGAAATCGATCGTCAAAATAGAACGTCGTTTCGAATAAATACGAAACTAAAAATTCAACGGAATTAATTATTTTTATTTTAAAATATTTCTTATATGCAAAAATTTAAACAAGACCAAATTCTAAAAGTCCCTAACAATTTTTTAAAAATAATTTAACATAAAAAGAGCAAAACAAATTATAAAAAATAGCAATAACAAATGAATTGAAAATCTCTTTATTTGTGTCAGTTAAAATTAAATTAATATAAATTTTATTCTGAGACCATTTCCCGTTACTATTCTTACAATACATAATATACTGGTGACCAGGCTGTATTTATAATTATGAAAATAAGATTAATTGTTATAGAAATTAAATAATTATTAAATACGTTAATATGTCTTTTGGCTTGGGGTTTTTAGTTTTCTTGTGTAACGTTTTCTTCCCTCTCAAACATTTTTTAAGTGTTGGGGCATTTTGAGACCTTCTAGCTCTGTAGGTGTTACTCGGTCCCAAAAATTTGACATTTTTCCAATACAAAATTTAATGGAGAATGTTTATAGTTATATAAACATTAGTCACTAGAACCAACCATTGGTTTTAACCAACCGGGGCTATATTGGTTTCAATGAAAAAAAAGTAACGTTTTGTCTACATTTTTTAATTGTGGCTTTTTTAGGACACTCTAGCTCTTTTGGTGTTGCTTGGATCGAAACTTTGATTACAATCCTTATCAGAAATTTTATGGAAAATATTTTTTGTATTATAATATTTGTGGCTAAGACCTACTATTTAGGAACTATATTGATTTGAATATAAAAAATAACGTTTTGCCTACATTTCTTAATTTTAGGGGATTTTTCGACACGCTTTAGCTATGTTAGTGTCGCTCGGATTGAAAATTTGCCGACAGTTTCTTTGACAGAAGCAGTATATTGTGTAGTAAGTTGTGCTATGTTCTTACTCTGGTTCGTGGTTTTATCATTTTTTTTTTATTATTAAAGAATTTTTTACAACTATTTTTCATATGTCTTAACCAAAACTAAGTTCGTTCCATTTTTGTCTGTCCAACCAGTCTCCCTCACACATTCCCCAATTCATCACTCCTTCCATGACGTTCTCAACCCAACGTCTTTCTTCCGTTTTCTATCCGGGCTCCATTCAAAAATTCATTTTGACCATCGCTCCTCTCCTATCCTCATAACATGCACAAACCAATTTAGCCTCATGGTCTCAATAGTGTAGAGGATGCTATCCATTCGTTCCACTCTCTGCCTAATTTCAGTTTCGGGAACTTTCTGAAGCCGCGATACTGAGCAGGAACGTCTCCAACTATCTATTTCTAGGGCTAGAAGACTTTTGGCCTCAATATTTTGTAAATACTATTATTAATATTATAATATTGAAGAAGGGGGAGACGGTAGCTGTGGTGGTTGAATGGCGTGGCCATTCAATATGGTGGCTGCACAAATCAGAGGAAGCTAGTGGAGGGGGCCAGGACTCGTCATGGAGTTGTAGTGTCATAAATCATTATCATAATAATTATTATTGATATTGTTTTTTCTAATTCCATTCTAAATAGTGACCATGATCTTCTACATCCGCAGCTCCAATCTTTAGCTAGGCCTAGAATGTTCCTTGTTTTCTGGTCCATCAGCATCGTTGCTTTCATCTCTCTTTCTTACGATATATACCAAAGGGTAGGAAAAGTCCTCCTCTTCTAATCAAACTTTTGAATTTCTTCACGATATTCGTTATCTGGAAAATTTGTATATGCTTTGAATCTTGCTGACAAAGAATCTACCTGTCCTTCCAAACCCATTAGCGATTGTATAATGCAGATCGGTACCGCCCTATGGTTCCTTAATGGATTTATCTGAGCAGAATTTTTTAAGGGGTTATATTGAACATCATTTATAAAATAACATTTATTTGTTTTTCACATGGTGTATACAGCTGACATTCCAACTCATCCTTTCACTGTCCTCAACACTTACGCTGATGTCACATGTGTGTTATTAGTAAACTATGATCCCTTCATTGCCTCCCAAACACTCCAATCCCATATCCTAACCTTCAAGAATAGTTTCAAAATTGAAGAATCAAAATAAATCCAAAAAAATCTCACCAATTAACCTTTACCCTTCGTCGTAAACCTACGACTTCCTATCTTACAGTATCTTTTAATGATATTCCACTAATATCTGTTTAAAAGATCCGCTAGGACTCCACTTGGACAAACGTCTTACTTGGTATCCACATACAAGACTAAAAAGACAAGAAACTGCCCGTCGTTACTGATTACTTCAACATTTATTAGACAAATGTTCAAAGCTCCCAATTAATTACAAAAGACTAATATACATGACTGTGATTAGACCTATTCGGACGTACGGAGTTGAGCTTTGAGGCTCCACTAAACTATCCAATTCATCTTGTATCCAATCCTTACAATCCAAAATCCTTCTAAAAATACTCAATGCACCTTACTTCGTCACTAATGAACTTATTCATAAAGATCTGAATGTCCCATATGTTGCTGATTTAGCCCAAAATATATCTATCCTTTCATAATAAGCACCATAGCTAGTCAAATCCCCTGATTTCTCAACTTGCTTCCCACACCACAGAGACTTTCTAGTGTAGCATTTTTATTAAAGTGCTACTGATGAGTAGTTTTTTTTTTTTCCAAGTTTTGTTACGTTATTGTAATAGTTAACAGCACATTTACTAGATGTGTATATTTTGTACAGTTGTAAATTTCAATAAATTGTTTTAAAAAAAAATTGTTTTTCGTGTGAAACAGCATCAAAATGCATAAGGTGAATGTGTCAAAGATAATATGTTGTATATGAATTCAACGATTCTTCTAAAATTAAAATAATCTCAAGGCATAATTTGAGAATGGCCGGGGAGATAAGTGACGAGATAATTTAGAATATGTAATTAGCCAAGTAAGGGTCAATTTCATGCTGAGGAGAAGGCTGATGACACACGGTCCTTAATGAAAGTCAATTAGTAAGTAGATGTGTTAGGGGGTAAGAGAGACTGTGTACATAGACCTGCTCCCACCGCTCCTATTACCCCCTCCCCCCTCCAGCCTAGATACACATTTCGCCCTCTACTTTAGATAAGGGAAAATCAATAGCATCATAATCACATTGCCAGCAATTGTCGTAAATGACCCATAAAAAAAACCCACCGATAAATGGGACATATCGTGAAGTAAAATTGGAGCAATTCAAACAAAATGGCTAGCTGGGTCCAGTACTTGGTAAAGGAGTACTATTTTTAGTCTAGCCGAAACACTTGTAAAAAGAGGCCCTTCTCTACATCAACAAAACCTTTCAATAAATATCGAGCTTTAAAAAAATGCTATTAAATCAATTGAGGAACTTTGAAATTTGCTTGATGGTGTAGAAGGATCAATACAATTAGGATGGATGAATTAATCGCCACTTCTATTGGAACTGACCATTCATAATCAGTTCTAACAAAAAAAAAATATATATATGTATACATATGTACTCGTATCAGCAATTTGTTACATAGATTATACAGGGTGAGTACCTCTTAGTGTAAAAAAAGAAAAAAAAAATTGGATGAAACTAGATCAAAAATGTAGCAAAATGCCGCAGACCTCACCTTTCTATTCCAATCCGTTGCAGATATACGATAAATCAAAAACTTTTTTGAGGAAACCACGTTTTTCTCCCATAAAAGCTGTAATATCTTCATTTTTTAAAAATAATTTTCAAATTTTGACCACATTTTCGGATTTAGCATTAAATTTTCTACAATAACAGAGTACCTGTAATCTTGAATTTTACAAACTTTGGATCTAAAGAACAGCTTCATCTTCACCTTATTTGGGGAAGTCAAAATGTCTTAATTACTTCAACGCCCACCGTTTTTCGAAAAAAATATCCACTTATGGAATCGAAAAAACATGGTGTTCTCATTTGGCATACAAATCAGGTACTTGGGTGAATAAAACATTATGACAATCCCTTAAAGGAAATGTGCATTTTAAACATAATAAACTCTTCATTGGATTAAAAAGCAAAGAAAAAAATTATTGTTTAATATAAAATAAAGGAAAACTGTCAATAAAGCGACAGCAGATCAGAGGATCTTATGTTATTACATTTATTTATTTATTACTACAATATAATTTAGGATTTATTTTATTAAATTTTCAATATAAAGTTTAAAACACTATGATAATGAACATATACCTCAATTTTGCCGTTATCTTCTGTATGCAGATTGTGTTGAAGAATACTACCTTTTGAGGTGAGTTTTATGGGCAGATGAGTATGTTTTTACAGGAGAAAACATTTCTACCTATTCATGTATATCGTTGGTTTATTTTGGTATTGCTTTCGAATAATGTGGAGGAGCACCATGGTGTTGAAAAATCATATTTTCCCGAACTTCAGATGGAATATCGTAATAAAGTTGTGGTAGGATATTTTTTAACAAGTCTTAGTAATTTTATCACTCAATCTGTTGGGCAGACTATGATTTTTCAATACTATTCGACAGTAATACAAAGATGAATAAACCAAAGATACCACACATGGGACGGTAGAAATGCCTTCCCCTGTAAAAAAAAACTTATCTGTCCATAAAATGTACCTTAAAAGTGGTATTCATCTGTATTGAGAAGCTAACGGCAAAATTGAATTCTACGTTCATTATTATTATGTTTTAAACCTTACCTTGAAAGTCTAATAAAATAAATCCTGAATAATAATAATAAATAAATGTAATAACATCCTAACACAGATCCTCTGATCTGGTGTATCTTTATTGACAATTTTCCTTTATTTTCTATTAAACCATAATTTTTTTCTTTGCTTTTTATTCCAATGAAGAGTTTATTATGTTTTCCATTAAGTGATTATCATAATGTTTTATTTACACGAGTAACTGATTTGTATGCCAAATGGGAAAACTAATTTTTTCGGACTTAAAAGTAAATTTCTCCAAGAAATTGAAACAAAATCATTACTTTCAACATATCATTCAAAAGCTGGTTAAATTTGCAAGTTTTGAAGTTTTGTGGATAGTTTTCTCGAGAAACGATGAGCGTTGCAGTAATACGAGACATTGTGACTTCCCCAAATAAGGTGAAGATCAAGCTGTTCTTTAGATCCTATGTTTGTAAAATTCAGGGTTACAGGTACTTTATGGTAAAAGAACGTGATTTCCTCAAAAAAGTCTTTGATTTATCGTATATCTGCAATGGTTGAAATATAAAAAGGTGAGATCTGCGGCTTTGTTCTACATTTTTGATCTAGTTTCACCCATTTTTTTTTTTTACACCTAAGAGGTACTCACCCTATATAAACTCCCCGTCAAAAGTATTGCAACACTTTGAAATATTTGAATTTTATAAAAACGTATTTTTTTTTCATCGTAAAGAAATGTTCTAAAGTCTATAATAAACATTCCTAAGCTAGACATATGCAATTTTTATAAAAAATAAATTACAATATTTCTTCCAATAAACAAAAAATTTAGAAAACTTACTTATTAAAATTTTCATTTTTTACAATTTTAACTTTTAACTGTTTAATTTATATTTATTAAGGCATATTGCCCCCTCTGGCTTGAACGACTGCTTCCACTAGTCTTGGCATACTAGTAAACAACGAAACAAATGATAAACATGGACTGAAAGAAATAAATAATCAAAAATTCCATCGTTTGTTATTAACAGGGAAAAACATTGATGTGTCTAATCCTTAATGTCTCACGTTTAATAAATAATATTAATATGAATATAAACCAAGTACGGATTAAGGTAAAAAACAGGAAAATCTCGAGAATTATGGGTGTTGCAATACTTTTGACGGGGAGTTTATATTAATTTTTTTTTTAAATGTAAGACAAGAAATCAAATATATTGTTACTCATCAAAGGAGGCAAAACGAAGGACTTTTGAAAGATATTTATTATTTAATATTTAAAAAGTGGAAAAAAATGTGCCGAAGCCAAGGTACCTAGAGATGGATCATGTAGGTTTTCCCTATAACTGGTTGGTTTTTTTCCGTTTCGACTGGAAATGAATTCAAATTGGGACTATCGGAAATTTTTATCTGGTAATTCAAACAAAAATCTGGATTGGTTTTTAACCGATTTTATTATTTCTTCTTATTAATAAATATTTATAATGAAAATAACCATAAATTCAACAAAGAATTAGGAGTGAGACTAAAACCTCGAGTAGAAAATGCCCTAGAATTAAACAAAAAGTAATTTTTTCAGTTTTGGTGTGTTTATAATTTATATTAGGAAAACAGCATACTCCATGGAGAGAACTACCTCAAAAAAACAACACCGAAACTGGTGTCACGTTAGTTTGTAACACTTCGTGTAACCATTTAATATAAATTTTCTAAAAAAAAAAAAAAAAAAAAAAATTATTTTGTACAAAAAATTCACCTAATTCGAACAATTTCCCAAGATTTCATCACCCCATAACCAGTTTAAACCAAATTTATATGGTAAAAATAAATAAATAAAGAGGCCTTAGTATGGGCAATTCTCTTAACACTGGATTGGCCCAACGTGCTTTAAAAATTAATTTGGCAAATTTTCGACTACGCCAACAGTTACTAGACAAGCTTTCAAAGCTCTAGATTAATTACAAAATAATTGTTTACTTGATTGTAATTAGATCTATTTGGGCATCCGGTGTTGAGCTTTGAGTCTCCAACTAAACCTTCGAATTCTTCTCGTACCCAATCCTTTCATTTGAAAATCCTTCGTAAAATCTTCAATGCTCTTTATTATGTCATAAAGGAACTTATCCATAGAGATCATAATGATCCATTATGCTAATTTGGTATAATCCAGATACCTGTTCTTTAATAGTAAACTCCATACCCATTCGAATCCACTAGTCTCTCTACTTCACACTCAATTCCTGATAATCTTCAGAAAACAATATGGTGAAGAGACCTTCTAATGTAGAACGATTTAAGATCACTATGTTAATTTATCTTTTTTATTTTTATTTTTTTATTTTCATCTGTTATGTTTTTTATTATAACTTTATTCTTTTTTTTATTTGCACTTTTGATCATCTTATATATTATTAATTTTAAGGTATTTTATTTTCAACCTCTCTGGGCATACAATGATTCTTTATATACATAATATACGTAGGAATGTATTGTAAGCTCGAAATGAGATGCAAAAGACTAATTAACTGTTATATCAAATTTATTTCCGGGATCTCCAAACGTTCTCAAAAAACTCACAGGTATTCTGCTATTGAGTGGCTTTACCCCAATTTCCGACTTTACTTCCTAGGTGCACTCATATTTAATTATGAGTGAAAATTCCTTTACATATTGGGACATATTTATGGGGCGAGTTCATAAGAACTGGAATAAACTCCAGGAAGCAACCTCCACGATATGGCAAGAGTAAGGAATTTCAAAATATTGATTACACCTGACCTTAGGACTAGGATCCAAATGAGCAAAAAATGTATGAATTATTTTTCAAGCCCTCTGACTAAAAAATATTGCATTGCAAATAATAAAACTTGGATTTTTTGTATTTTGGCATTTTTTTTTCCTAGCCTCAAGCCATATTTCAGTTTAAAATTTTAACACCCTGTTAAAACTAAAGATTAGCGAAAAAACTAAAGATCGATTTTTTCCGCTGCAGCAATAACTGTATCAGTATTTGTATTTCTTTATAATATAATAATATTTCTTACTACTGCGGTACACGAAATTGATCAAATGTTTGTAATAATATCAAAAAATTTGTTCTAATCTTATATGTTGTTTGTCAATAGCTATTTTATTACTTCGTTTACATAAAACACTGTTTACTCTTTTATTGTAATTCTCTTACCTACTTGAATTGTAAACATTAATCACTTCGTCGTTTTCATAAGTATCCCAAGAACACTTAATCAATTTCGTGAGTTTGTACTTTTAAAATCATCTATTAATAATAATTAAAAATATCTGCAGCTATACAATAATAAGTACGAAGCAGTATTGCAAAAATTAAAGTTACAGTTGTAAATATAATCCATAATTTAAACATACAATAATTAAATATTTAAACCATAAATCATTGCGTCATATCTTATTAATATTATATATATTTTTAATGCTTGAAAACTAAAACACCCACTTATTTTCATAGCCTTACGCTGCGCTTTTCCATCAAACATCATCCTTCGAAAAATCCTTTTTTGTCCGCGCTTGCTCTCTTTGAAATTCATTGCTCATCTCAATTCGAAAATGCTCCTCTCTAACTTCCTTTAGTAATCATCTATTTCTTTACCTCTTGAATTTTCAATCTTCCGAGCAAATGTAAAATATGAATATTTATGTAATAGTGTTTATGTTATAATAGTGTTTGTATAAATGATTATTAACTCATAATGTTATTATTAATCAATTATCACAGCCAGATAGTTTGTATGGCATTGATATGTTATTTATGTTTTATCTTAGGGAACAAGTTGCCCCCGAATAAAGTTTATTTTCTGCTTCTTCTTCTTATTATTAGTATCTTGGATCAACCGATAAAAAACCAACCTAGTAATTTTTTTTTCGTTCTAAAAATGTTCAAAAGTTATAGAAAAATATTTTGTTTCTTGAATATTGAAACAGAATTGAATATTCACTGATCGAAGATTTTCCTTCTGTTGGCGATTGATAAACGCCTCGAACAGAAAACAGAACCCAATATAAATGTAAATTAACCGCCAGCCTTCTTCCTAAGCATTTTCGATTTTTCTCTCTCATAATTCGGGATGCCTCGCTTTTAACCATATGTTCTGATATTTAGAAAAAAAAATGATTGAAAAAAATTCTTAGATTTAACAAAGTATATAGTTGGCAATTTCCAGAAACAAGATGCTCAATTCAGTAATTATTACACTTTATTTTTTATTTTTTTTTTGGAGGGCGGGTCTTACAAAATGATAGCCCACTCTGATTTATTTCTTTTATAAAACATTTATCATTTTTACTTCATTTAAATTTGTTGTACTATGAACCGAAGATGATAAATGAAAATAATTAACACATAAGGCAAATTTCTTTTAATGTGATCATTTGTAACTGTGGCAATGGGACGAGCCATATCTTTATCTTTGACTCAAAGAAATATCATTCTCCGAATGAAAAATCTTTTTCTTGAAAAAGCTTTTCTGCCTCTAATATTTGAGGATATGCAGGTAGAATTTGAAAAGGCATTTTCAACTTTTTAAAACTTTCTAGAGGTGTATACAGCTGACATACCGACAAATCCTAGCACCATCCTCACCACGAATGCTGATGATACCTGTGAGTTATCAGTAAACAATGATCCCTTCATTGCTTCCCAGACACTCCAATACCATATCATAAACCTTCAAGAATGGTGTCAAAAATGGAGAACCAAAATAAATCCCATCAAATAACCTTTACCCTTCGTCGTAAACCTACGACTTCCTGTCCTGCATTATCCTTTAATTATGTTCCACTAATCCCTGTAGAACAGATCCGCTACCTAGGACTCCATCTAGACAAACGTCTCACTTGGAATCCAAATAACAAGACTAAAACGACAAGAAACTGCCCGTCGTTTCATTACAATTACAAAAGACTCATTTACATAACAGTAATTAGACCGATTCGGACATACGGAGTTGAGCTTTGGGGCTCCACTAAGACATCCAATTCATCTCGTATCCAATCCTTACAATCCAAAATCCTTAGAAAAACAAAGATCTTAATATACCTCACGTTTCTGACATAGCTCATACCAGATATCTATCCTTTTATAGCAAACTCCACAATCTTTCAAATTCATTAGTATCACAACTTCCTTCTCATTGTATTCCAGATAACTCTCCGACCTGAAAAGAAGATCGCCTCGGGACCTTCTAATATAGTACTTCATTATATAGAACCTTTATAAGTGCTACCAATGGGTAGTTGCTTTAAAAACAAGTGACATATAGTTGTGAATTTCAATAAATAACTAAAAAAAAAAAATCTAGATAATTACGGAGGAAAGAAATAAGTATTCAAAAAACCTACCTAGCAATTTTATAATAACAAACTTTTTAATTAATAAGATTTATATCCGCCCTTTGTGTTCATTGTCTTGCAGTCGATGTGGTATAGGTCTGATGCGATTTTGAATAATGTTTTGAGGGATATGTTTTATCTATTGCAAATTATATTAATCTGAAATTTCGTAATTTTAATTGTTTTCTTTATTTAATCCGCATTTGTAAGAATCCAAATAATTATCATGAGCCCAGATTAAATTATATGGGGACGTAAACACCTAAGAAATAATAAAACTCTATAAAAATCAATTTCAAGGATTTTTTTAAAAAAATATCTTTTGTTATTTGCAATCGTGGATAGATATACCTATCATGGGAAACTATCAACTTAAAAGTGAGCAGATGCCCTTTTATTAGATTTGGGGAAAGCCTAGTGGTTGAGAGTGGTGATAACATTATCTTATTTTATAAACGTCCATTAAAACAATACTTTTTTACCAAGTACTCAAGCCAATACACTGCAAGGAACAATAGAGATTTTTTCTTCTTTCTTTTTTTTTTTTTTTTTTTTTTTTTTTTAATAATATTTAGTATAAAAACATTTAAGCGGAATCCAGAAGAATCGTTGGCCCTTTTGTATTCTTAATTCCTTTCGAAACAGGGAAATACATGGAGCCTGTTGTTCCCCGATTTCTGATTGGAATTATTCTGAAGCTTCGAGCACCAGGTTGAGCGATATCTTTGAATCTTTCTATCCCTCTTGAACCTCTCTTCATCAAGGGTTCCAGTAACTGAGGTGGGGGTTGTTTTTTTAAAGACTGAAATAGAATATTATATTTATGAGAATTTTATATTCCAGTTATTCGAATCAATCGTGAATAAACCGCCTCCAGACCATTATTGACTTTTTACAAATTTTGACATCCTTATATTTTCTAACAAGAGTAAGGACACTTTATCTTACAGGTTACCAACCTATTCTGTCCACAGTGGGAAGTTCAAGATTTATTCTGTGTTCACGAAATTCTAATTTTCCCCGACGGGATTCGAACTTACTACTTTCTAGTAAGTTATACTAGCACCCTAGTGTGCTTCACCATCCATACCCTAATTACAAAATATTCAATATTTAAGAAAAATAGACTTCTTTTATAATAAAATATATAGAGGGAAAAGTGTAAATATGGGTACCCTATTTTGTTTTTGATTTAAAGTTACTTTTAAGTTAAAAAATTCTTGATTTTTGTCTTTCATTTACTACTATAACAAGTTTCTTAAATGCGAGAAGGCAATGCAAAGATTAACATCAATTATTTCATTTCAAAAACCACGATTTACAAAAAGCTTGGGGCTTAAATAGTTTAAAAAGGTTAAAAAAAAGTAAGTTGAGAGACTAGTGGATTTAAGTGGTTATGAAGTTTACTATGAAAGGATGGGTATCTGGTTTGGACCAAACCAGCAGCATACGGAACATTAAGATCTTTATGGATAAGTTTGTTTATGACATAAAATAGAGTATTGTGGATTTTACGAAGGATTTTGGATTGTAAGTATTGAATATGAGAATAATTAGAACGTTTAGTGGAGCTCCAAAGCTCAACTCCGTATTTCCAAATGGATCTAATTACTGTCATGTAAATAAGTCTTTTGTAATTTATTGGGAGCCTTGATCGTTTGTCCAGTAAATGTTGGAGTAGTCTTCAACGACGGGCAGATATTTAATTTAAAATTTAACACAAGAAAACAAGTATGTTGATGCTCAACTAAGGATTCAAAGGAGGGCTTCTTGAAGTAATGGTACAGAGTGAAAAAAAATGGATTAGTTTCAAACAATTTCATTAACTCTAATTATTTCTTGACAGATATCAGCTCCTGAAGTTTCTTGATAAGCTGCAGTAACACCTGTTAGCGGTTATTATCCTACGCTTGATTTCTTGGGTGATATCGTTTTGGTAGTTTATTTCGCTTCCCAAGTATATAAAGTTGTTGACCACCTGGAATCTATACTGTCCAACCTCAAAGTACGCCTCGTGGTTTCCTAGCCCTCCAACCTGCATATACTTAGTTTTTTGCTGGTTTACTTTTTATCCAAACCTTCTTGCAGCCTCCTCGAGGGCAAGGAATGTTTCCCTTAAAGCTCGTTTGGATCTGGTCATTATGTCAATGTCATCAGCATAACCCAGCAGCTGCACCAGTCTATTTGACAGGGTCCCACCAATCTGTATACCCGACTTCCTGACAGCCCCTTCTGCGGCTAGGTTGAAGAGCAGGCATGCAAGTGCATCTCCCTGCCTCACTCCATTATTTGTGCAGAATTCCTCTGAGACGTCGGCTCCAATACGTACAACACACTTTGAGAGTTCTTCATGGTCATTTTGACCATGCGCGTCAGCTTTTTAGGTATTCCCATTTCCTCAAAGGTCTGGTAGAGCTCCTTCCGGTCGACACTGTCGTAAGCTGCCTTGAAGTCGACAAAGAGGTGGTGAGTCACGATCTGGTGTTCCTTGCACCTTTCAAGTGTCATTCTTAAGGAGAAAAGCTGGTCAATTGTAGATTTTCCTCTTCTAAAGCCTGCCTGATAATTCCCTAGTTGTCTTTCAGCATAGGATGAAAGCCGTTCAAAGAGGATACTTGAGAGAATCTTGTATGCGCATGACAGGAGTGCAAGTCCTCGATAGTTTTCGCAGTCGGACTGATCTCCCTTCTTATGTATAGGGTATATTACGGCTTTAAAAATTACCCAATATTATTTAAAATTTAATACAGTTTTTCGATTTTTTTTTTAAATGTTTTTTTCTGTCTCGTATCCAATCCTTACAATCCAAAATCCTCAATGCTCCTTACTTTGTTACCAATAAACTTATCTATAAAGATCTTAATGTTCTATATGTCGCTGATTTAGCCCAAACCAGATACCTATCCTTCCATCGTAAGCTCCATAACCACTCTAATCCACTAGTCTCCCAACTGCTTCACACTCCGTACCCGATAATCCTCCTAGACGTCTAAAAAGAAGATGGCCTAGAGACTATTTAGTGTAGGTTTTATTGAAGGTTTTATTTATTTATTTATTTAGTGCTAATAGTGAGTAGTTCTTCACAAGTTATTTACATGCCATTGCATTCATTATCTACTTATTTACTTGATGTGTATTATTTAGTACAGTTGTAAATATTTATAAATGAAAAAAAAAAATGTTTTTTTTCTAAAAATTTTACTTTTGATAGTTTAAAAAGTTCGTTCCAGTAAACATTTATTATAAAATTAACTTTAATTAGGAAGGATATTAAATTCCTAAGCAATTTTGAATTCTGCTAACTACTTCAGACCTTAATAACGAACCATTTTTATATCCATTATTAGGCATAAATCCTGTTAATTAATATGTGAATCTACATGTTTCGGAGCCTTTGGCTCTATCTTCAGGTTCTAAAATCTTTAAGTATATTGATTTATAACATTATATAAATTATACAAATTTATCTTATTCAATTTTACAAAAACATTTACTTACAATCTGTGATTGCTTTCACATAGTCAATTTTACTGTCCCACAGCCAAACTACTCAGCAATGCTCATCATTTATTATTGTTTGTCTAATTCTTATCTCTATAGATTATTTAATTTGGTGTTTTTATAAAAATTCTATATTCATTTTATCTCTGTACAGTCACCAATATTCATTTTTTTTTTTTTTTTTTTTTTTTTTTTTTTTTTTCAAAATCAACTTTAATTATGAAGGATATATCCGATTTTGGAGTTTGATTCTTATATTTATATTCCTGAGCAATCTTAAATTTTTCTACCTATCCTAGAATCTAAATAATAAACCATTTTTATTTGAATAAATTAATTTAATAACTTTTCTCATTATCTTGTGGACAAAAATTAGAAACTACAATTGAACTGCTGGTAATCTTCATAGGATATCTATGACTGAAATAAAAATATCGATAAATCGTTTTTAGTCGTATGTATGATAAAAGTAATCCAAGGTGCAGCAGTTTTCCCCAAATTTCTTATTATATTGTTAACAATTAGCAGAGTTTAAATTATGAATTTTTGTGGAAGAAAACAAAACAATGCTACGAGGTACGACAACTAATAATAAAAACGAAACAAAAAAAATACTTTTCATCGTTTTTAATACTAAGCTGGAACCATTATTTGTGCTATGGCCATTTGTAATTTGTTACGTTCCATTCTATAAGATCGGGAATGGACACCGGACGAAGGCTGGATAATAGCGCCGCGGTCGACGGGTTTAGTTCATTGCCGACCAATAAATTTTGCTATTGTGAGCTTGCCTGTTATCAAGGTGTAAGTTTCCGATTTGTTTGAAGTGATAAAAAATTCTAAACGAAAATTTAGGCCAGTTGATTGTGGCCACTGGGACAAAAGCGAGCCTGAATTCGGTAAGTGTGCCGTTTTCCAACTGAGCTTTTAGCAACTTTGGACTTTGCTGTTATGTTATAAAATAAAGACCTTTGGTACATTACTTTACTATCTCCTCTGATAAATTGAACCCGTAATTCTTTACCGATTTGTCGCCTTTGAGTTGAAGATTACCTTAATAGTTCTGGATTTTGTATTATGGTATAATTAGGAATTGGTTTGTTTTAAAATCTTCAGCTTCTTTTAGTTACTCTTTATATTTAAATTCGATTAGGTTTAATAAATATTTTCATCAATAATGAAAAACCTATTTTTTCAAGTATTTATTTGGCATAACTCCTATTATATTTAAAATTTATAGCTACATGTTTCGGAAACAATGTTTCATCACCAGGCTTCTAATTTTTAAAGAAATACATTAATAATTATATTCCATTAATTCCTGTTGAACAGATCCGCTACCTAGGACTCCACTTGGACAAACGTCTTACTTGGAATCCACTTACAAGACTAAAACGACAAGAAACTGCCCGTCGTTACAGACTACTTCAACATTTACTAGACAAACGTTCAAAGCTTCCAATAAATTACAAAAGACTCATTTACATTACTGTGATAAGACCTATTTGGACGTATGGAGTTGAGCTTTGAGGCTCCACCAAACCATCCAATTCATCTCGTACTTTACAATCCAAAATCCTTCGAAAAATCCTCAATGCTCCTTACTTCGTCACCAATAAACTTATCTATAAAGATTTTAATTTCCCATATGTTGCTGATTTAGCCCAAACCAGATACGTATCCTTCCATAATAAGCTCCATAACCACTCAAATCCACTTGTCTCCCAACTTGCTTCCCACTCTATTCCCGATAATCCTCCGAGGCGTCTGAAAAGAAGATGGCCTAGATACCTTTTAGTGTAGATTTTATTGAAGTGCTACTAGTGAGTAGTTCATCACAAGTTATTGTATCCGCCTATTAATCTGTAAATATAAAAAATAATGTAATAAATGACTTATTGTATAAAATTGTAAAACTATTAGAATAATGATATAGATTAATGTAATTTAAACATTTTTTAGAAGCCTGATGATGGAAAATTGTTTCCTAAACATGTAGCTACATTTTTTTTTTTTTTTTTTTTTTTATAATATCAATTTATTGAAATTTACAACTGTACAAAATATATACATCAAGTAAATGTGTTGTTAACTATTACAACAACATGACAAAACTTGAAAAGAACTACTCATCAGTAACACTTCAATAAACATTCTACTATAGAAGCTCTGTAGGCCATCTTCTTTTCAAACGCCTCGGAGGATTATCGGGAATGGAGTGGAACATATGGAACATTAAGCTCTTTATGGATAAGTTTATTGGTGACAAAGTAAGCAAGCATTGAGGATTTTTTGAAGGATTTTGGATGGTAAGGATAGAATACGAGATGAATTGGATGTTTCAGTGGAGCCCCAAAGCTCAACTCCATAGGTCTAATCACAGTCATATATATGAGTCTTTTGTAATTGATTGAGAGCTTTGAACGTTTGTATAATAAATGTTGAAGTAATGTGCAAAGACGAGCAGTTTCTTGTCGTTTTAGTCTAGTAGTCCAGTAAAATAAGGGTTTCCCGAAGAAAAAACTGCGGAACTTTTATTCGCAAAGGATCTTTATGTTTTTTGGGGTGCTGAATCCGAATCTGAAGTTTGCTACCACGACAACGATCGGCTTCATATTCAAAATCACTAAAAACCACCAAAAAAGCCCGTTGTTTTTGTTTTTTTATATATAACACGATAACAAAGCTTTTTTCGAAGAAAGTCTTCAAATATTAATTGTAGCTGGAACTAGTACCTACATAATGAAAAATAGAAATCCGAAATCCGACCATGTTTCGCGAAGTTACGTTATTGGGAAAAAATGGAGAAATTGGCCAACTTGCCGTCATTCCCACAGCTTCGCGAAAACACGTTTGTCGTACTCTTTTGGCTATAGCTCCAAAACCATTTGTCCGATACAACATTACTTGTTATCATCTTAAAGCTGATTAAAGTTACTATAATAATCTATAGAAGAAGTTTTAATCAAACCCTGTTAAATGTGCATACCAGCCCGCTAATAAAAACGTACTGTTGTAAAATCCAAAATTAAAATATTATGACATGTTCAGTAGACTGGTGTGGGCATTCCACCTTCGGATTTGTAATATCCCATATAATATAATATACCAGACGCCTAAAAACCCGTACTGTTGTTAAATTCATGGTTTTCGGCACATTTATCATTATAACTCCGAAAGTATTTGTTCGATTCAAAATGTTATTTTTCAATCTGAAAGGAGGTTAAATTTACAATTAGATCCTATAGATGAAATTTTTATCAAAATTCATGAAATACACAAGCTATCACGCTGAAAATCACTTACTTTTGTAAATTACATGTTTTTTTGGCACATTATTCGCTATAACTCCAAAACCATTTGTCCGATATAAAATTTAATATTTTAATCTAAAAGCTGGTTACATTTACTATTAGATCCGATATATGTAACTTATAATTAACACCGTGGAATACCCACACCAGTCTACTGAACATGTCATAATTTACATATTTTTGTCAAAACACATATTTAGTGTGCTAGCTTGGGTGATTTACAGGATTTAATATAATTTACATATATAGCATCTGATAGCGAATTTAATCAGCTTTGAAATAGAGAAAAGAAATTTGGGATCGAATAAATATTTGAGGAGTTAGAGCGACAAATGTTCCAAAAAAAAACACTTGGATTTTACAACAGTACTTTTTTATTAGCGGGCTGGCATGTACATTATATGGGGTTTGATTAAAACTTCTTTTATAGATTATTATTGCGACTTCCCCAAATAAGGTGAAGATCAAGCTGTTCCTAAGATACCAAGTTTGTAAAATTCAAGGTTACAGGTACTCAGCTATAATAGAAAAATTAATGCTAAATCCGAAACTGTGGTCAAAATTTGAAAAATATTTAAATAAAATGGAAATATTACAGCTTTTATGAAACAAAAAAATGTGGTTTCCTCAAAAAATTCTTTGATTTATCGTATATCAGTAACGGGTTGGAATAGAAAAGTGAGGTTTGCGGCATTATGCTATATTTTTGATCTAGTTTCACACAATTTTTTTTTTTATACACTAAGAGATACTCACTCTGTATATTTTTTGTAGTATATTTTTTACTTAGAAAACAAAATTTATTTTTAATAGTTTTGAATAGAAAAGTATCACTGAATTACTTACCGGCACTACAAGATAATAATGAAATCCAAAATATTATTTAAATTCTTAAAATCTTTTAAATTGTTAAAAAAATAAAATGTGTACATCAAGCCGCTAACGACTCGCTGGAGTAGATTTGGTTTAAAATTGGTTATAAAATAAAGAAATAAATATTTTTGTGAAATGGAAAAAAAAAGTTAATCAATTTTTACTTTTTGAATCTCGAATTTGTTGTATTTCTGATAACAGGTACGCTTGTCATTGATCAATAAGCTAACTTTACTGTTTCGACAGCTGCAAGATATGCGATAAGTGTTTGAATCGATTTTCAGCATATTTAATCCTTGACGCCGCTCTTAGATTATTAGAAAATATTCAGCGTAGATACCTGAGTATGATTTGGACATTTTGACTGTGGTTGCCACTTAGGAAATCGAATACTAAAAATAAGATATTAAAAAAAAATGTATAGAGTGAAAACATATGAAAATGGCACATGAAGACACCATTATATATAGAAATGTCAATTAATACACTTTTTAAGAAACATTTAGTCAAACCAAATTTAATTTAAATCAATCTAAATTTGAAAATAGAAATGAATAAGGAGAAACATAAATTTATGCCCTCAAAATTTTAACCATCGCTGATTTCTGAGTAACTTGACTTGATGTTCACTAGATTTTTTTTTTTTTTTTTTTTTTTTTTTTTTTTTTTTTTTTTTTTTTTTTTTTTTTTTTTTTTTTTTTTTTTTTTTTTTTTTTTTTTTTTTACGAAATGTAATTGATTTTTAATATATTCAGCTTTTGCCCTCATTTACTCTAAAATAAAGATATTTTTTAGAAAGAATCATGTGGATATCATTTTTCAAACGCGAGATATAAAATAAAGTTTTTCATGACATACTATTTTTTTCTCAACTTTTAAGGCCGGTTGGAAAATACGTATATTTCTATGTAGATTTTTTCCGATATTTAATCATCCATAAAATTAGTTGTAAAGTATGTATATTTTATTCTTCACTATTTTTACTATTTTTTTTTTTTTTTTTTTTTTTTTTTTTACACGCCCCTACGGCTTGTAAACACTATAGCATGGTAAACTAGCATTCATTCTATATGGGCCTAGTATTGTTACTGAGTTTAAGACTGGATTATACGGATCTGAAATAAAATACGCATGATAAATATTTTTCTTTATTTTCCCTCTAAAATTGAGAAAGAATTAACAAAAAAATAAAAACACTGAAAATTAATTTTGTAAAATGTAAAACAATTTTAAATACTAAAATACTAGAAAACAATTTAAAAGGGATTGAACTCACTTTCAATGCACTTCAAACTTCCAGCTGTATAGCTTCTTCCATTCAGACACCTCGAACGGTTATCTGGAATGGACTGAGAAGCGATTTATGATATTATAGGATTTAAATGGCTATAGAGTTTACTATGAAAAGATAGGTTTCTGGTTGAAAAAATAATAAAGTAAAATTACAAAAAAATAAAAAAAATAAAACCAGCCGCTATTACAATTTTTGTAAATTTATCATCGTACTTGATCTGATTTCTGTATGAGAGATGATGTGATTAAAAAAATGATATGTATTTTAGGAGCAAGCTTAAGAAATTTGTAAACTATCCCCCCCCCCCCCCCAACGCCATATTTAACAGCAGTCGACAATTTGGGTTAAACGTGTCCTTCTCTTCTTCATCGGAATCGATTATCAGGACGAGGTTAGTTGGGATAGCTTTGGACTAGAGGTTTCCCTAATCCTGTGCGACAGGTTTTAGTGGCTGTCACCCCCTGATTTTTCATTATCTTAGACAGATAACGGGGCCGAGTCAACATGATAAAGTTGGGCCCTCGTGTTTACCGGCGACATAGCGACATATGGCTCCACTTGCTATCGATCTACTCCTCGGCATATGTTCTCTTGTCTCTAAAGGTGATCTACTTGCGAGGAAACCGCAATTACGGGATGAGGTTCCGCTCGCTGTCCACGCCACAGCCCTTTCCACGTCGCGTACCTCCGGATTCCGTAAAAAAGTCGTCGGAATAGCAATTTTGTTCTCATTTCTAAATAATGCAGGCGTAGATTTTCAATCTAAAACAGACGAAGAATTTAAATAACATAATAATAATAATAGAACTCTACACTGTTCTGCATTAAAATACTCCCTTCAACAAAAATGTTTTATTATGTTTATGCTAAACACGAATCCGAAGTCAAAAAACTCAATCAGGCACTATTTTTTGTGTTTTAGTTAAGAATGAGGGGTTTTTTTTCATCATTTCGAGCCTTGAAAAATATGTATTCGATTTTGAAACTTTTATAATGCATTACCAAAAAAAAAAAAAAAAAAAAAAAAATGCAGAGCATAAGTATTAGGCTTTGTTGTATAAATGAGATTGTTGTAGAATTGCTTTTATCATGTATGGCCATGTCCTCAAAGATTATTTTTTTTACATTACCATTTGAAATTCTTCTCTCCCAACTTGGAGCAGTTTTATATGAATACGGAGAACGATTTTATCAAGAGATAGCCCAAATGGGAAAAAAAAGTATAGCGGTATGATCCTTGCCGAATACTGCTGGACACCACAAAAGGAGACACGTGATGAAGAGTTCAAAAGTTAGAAAGTATATAAAAAAAGTGCTATTTCAGTTGTTTGTTTTTAAACAACCTCCTATCTAATAAATGGTGTTCGGTATAATTGTTTTTACTATTGATTCGAATTCAGCGCATATGTCAATATGAAAGCCACAAAAACTGTTCATAGGAGTGAAAAAAAAGAAAAAAAAGAACGCTATTTTCGGCTTTTCAAAAACAATGTCTAATTTCTAAAAAAATTATGTTAAGATAGAACTTTTTTCGCGCTCAGATTCGATTCAACACACATATATATAATTATTCATTGAAATTTATATTTGTATATACAATATAAAATATAATACATCGAGTAAATGTGATGACATAGATAAAAATGACACGTCAATTGTTTTTAAAGAAACTACCTATTGGTAGCACTTATAAAGGTTCTATATAAAGAAGTACTATATTAGAAGGTCCCGAAGCCAACTTCTTTTCAGATGCCTCGGAGGGTTATCTGGAATGAAATGAAAAGCAAGTTGTGATACTAATTGATTTGAATGGTTGTGTAGTTTGCTATGAAAGGATTGATGTCTGGTTTGAGCTAAGTCAGAAACAACAGGTATTTTAAGATCTCTTTGTGGCTACGTTTGTTTGTGTGAGATGAATTGGATGGTTTAGTGGAGCCTCATAGCTCAACTCCGTAAGTCCAAATTGGCCTGATTATTGCTATGTAAATGAGTCTTTTATAATTAATTGGAAGGTTGGAACATAAAAATATAAAAAAAAAAAAACAGAAACAATTTCTCAAGGGAGAGAAGTTTTTTTATTTTTTCGCAGAACTGTGCACGAACTTATATGCAGATCCTAAAAAATACAAAAACAATGAAAAATATTTTAAAAAGTAACCATGAACTTAGCCGCAAAATTAATTTCAAGTATTTTTTTAACATGGAGCATGATTTAAATTAATTTTCTTAATTTTTTTTTTTTTAAACCAGTAACCTAGTTAGTAAAAATAAATAAGTAGAAATCAAATAAGTTAATTAAAATTCTGAAAATAGACAAAAATATCTATTTTACGAATTCATATTTAGGAAGATAATTAATCCAAAGGTTGTAAGTTTCATTTTTTCCTGAAGGAATAGCTATACACATTCCACTGAACACTGTAGATGGGAAGACACATAGCTATTTTTATTTTTGCTACATTTCTCTAGATGTTTCTATAGTTTATAGTACTCAAAAACCAAAGTAAAAATGTATTGGAATAAAAAATAATTTAGAATTTTGCATTTACTTGGTAAGTGCTTTTGATTAAACAGTTTGAAATATTTATCCTATTTCTTCATTTTCCAACATCGGATTGGATATCCTGATATCCTGACTCATCATATCACCGTCCTCACTACGTACGTTAATGAAACATCGTTATCATTTGACAATGATCCCTTCCTTGTATCTCAATCACTCCAACGTCATATCACAAACCTTCGGGAATGGTGTCAAAAATTTGGAAATTAAATGAATTGAAACCTCATCATATAACGTTTATCCTTCGTCGTAAACCGACGGCTTCCTGTCCTATAGTATCCTTCCCTGTTCTTTCATGTTTTCCTTATTCCTGTTCAACAGATTCGCTAAGTAGGACTCCATTTGGACAAACGTCTTACTTGGAATTTAAATACGAAAACTTAACGACAAGAAACAGCACGTCGTTTCTGATGATGAAGGCCTAGGGAATCTCTAATGTAAGGCGTTTATAAAAATGCAACTAATATCAAGTCATTGCCAACATTTTACCGTACATTTACTCATTGCATATATTTTATACTGTTTGAAATATAAATTAAATTTAAACAAAGAGTAATGAAAAATGTGGTATTTATTTTCCTCTTTACCTTTAAATTTTTATAAGGGAGTGGTCGTATTCTACAGATTACTGAAAGAGCTCTTTTTGAAGATTAATAATTTTTTTTTTTAATTTTAATAAGAAGGGAAATCTTTTTGAATGCTTGGACCTCAGGGTGGAGCCCTTAGGCCCTTCGCACTTGGCACATCTTACTGTCGTATATCTCTTTAATGATACATATCAGCCTAATTCCATATGCCACCAACAGCTGCCATGGGCAAACGTCCTGAGACTTTCTTCCAATGTTTTATAGAATCCTATAAAAGTTAACATTTTTTTTTTTTAAAGAAATATCAATCAATAATTAATACTTAAATATTGGTGACATGGTGTGGTCGAAACAGAAATAATATCCTTAAAATTCTAAATGAATAACTAACACTATAAATATATAATAATATAATAATTTATATATAATTAATATATCCTAATCAATGTTAAATAAATTTCAGCATTAAACTATTACTAATTACATTTATAATAAAAAATTTAACGCAAGTTTAAATAAAAAAAAAAAAAAGAATAAGATTATTTATGGGCAGAAATAATGTTATCTTTATTATTGCAAGCCTTTTTATAACTATGAAGATGGTGTTAAAATTTGGTAATGATGGGTTAAGCAGTTTTACCATTGCTAACTATGTTGGAGAATGGCACAGAATTGGTCGATTTTAAAACTTCATTGAGATCACATCATATCGCACCAAATATTTATAGCTTTTTAAATAACCATTCAATTGAAAATATGAAAATTTTATTATCAACGTCAAGCTCTATATAACACTGTACCTTTGAAACCTCTCATGTAGAATGGCGATCGCCACCTATCGGTCAGTTTTTCAAATTTCACTGTTATCTACTTATAGCTAAATCATCCTTGAACTATAAAGATGATGAGGTCAAAATTTGGTACAGACTGCTTCAGTAGTTTTCGCGGTTAGTGATCACTAGGTCTGTGAATTATATGCAATAAAAACTTAAAAATATGCACATATACCTGCGAATATATTTGGTAAAATATGCAATTAAATACCTGAAATATGCACTTTTCTACTGTATTTAGAAAAATAAAAAAAATTGCAACACATACTTACACATATGTACAACCTCAAGTTTAAGTAACCAATTGTGTTGAATAGAGAAAAAAATTGAATAAGATTATTAAAAAACAAAAAGTCAAGGCGATTTATATATATATAAAACAAGTATGGAAGAGTATGTCAGCTGGACATGAATCGGTATTGAAACCAGTATTTTCTGATCCAATGGCAGTTTGTGTAACAGAGCAAGTTTTTTCAAATTCTGATTTCTTACCATTGTTAGATTGGTACTTTCCTGTTTTTATGCGCTGCGTTACTAAAAACTGTGCTGTAGTCGATACAACATTATCAAAACAAAGTCCCACCGAACTTAAAAGTCTCATTAGAGAACTCAGAAATATTCTTCCCAATAAGAACTTTTGTCTTTGCCAGAGTTATTTTCGGCATTTTAGGAGTACATATATAAGCAATTCACGAATGATGCCTCTTGGTAGACACTGTGTGAGAGACTGTATAGTCGAATGATGTTAGGGAGAAGGGAAATAAGGAAAAATTGAGTTAAAATCAATAAATTGATTCGATTAAACAATTCCAAGAGAAGGAAATGCGATCGAAAGTTCACATAAAGGAAAGGATGAGCACTTGTACAAACACAAACATTATTCATTTGGCCGGAGAAAAAGAATAGGAGTTCCGATAGCTATTTTTCGGATTTTATTTTCCGCCTGCTCAGAAACAGGAAAAATTCAAAAGTCAAATACTAATAAGCCGGATATGTAGATAAATATGCATTTATGTATTTCAGGAAAACTTTGCACAATAAAAATGCTGGATATGTAGATAAATATGCAATTACAGTTCAAAATATGTAAAAATATGCATTTTATGTAAAATATGCAAAATAAAAATAGTTCTAATTGAGTCCAAATGCCACAAAACATATTCATTTTGATGATATTAGATGTTTTTTAGTTTTCTAGGAGAAATATGCAAATGCATATTTCTGGCACCTATGCATAGTGGGCTAAGTCGAATTTCGAGCTATCTACATCACCAGAATCGTAATTGTTTTTTTTTTCTTTTCTTTTGTCTAACCGGCTAAGTGTTCCGTTCATTGCAATGAAGGATATTCCTTTGTGAACCGTGGGTTGCTACTCCCAATCTTGAACTTTTACTTGTGAAAAGCGAGTCAAGTTTACTAAGTCCCACAATTTTTCACTATTAAAATTTTTCGTCACTTTTAAAAACCGCCTTAGTGCATAGAAAAAAAGATAATGAAAAAGACAGTATGCATTGGGGGAAGGTAAGATGGCTTAACTATAACAAAGATAACTGCGGTGGTTTACAGGATTTAATATAATTTACATGTAGAGCATCTAATAGCAAATTTAATCAGCTTTGAAATAGAAAAAAGAAATTTGGGATCGAACAAATATTTGAAGAGTTAGAGCGACAAATGTGCCAAAAAACACTTAAATTTTACAACAGGACGTTTTTATTAGCGGGCTGGCATGTACATTTTACGGGATTTGATTAAAACTTCATTTATAGATTCTTATAGTAAATTTAATCAGCTTTAAGATGATAACAAGTAATGTTTTATCGGACAAATAGTTTCAGAGTTATAGCCAAAAGAGTACGACAAACCTGTTTTCGCGGAACTGTGGGCTGACGGCAAGTAAGCCATTTTCTCCATTCTTTCCCAATAACGTAACTTCGCTAAAAATGGTCCGATTTCGGATTTCTTTTTTTCATTATGTAGGTACTAGTTCCAGTTACAATTAATTATTGATGACTTTCCTCGAAAAAGCTTCGTTACCGTGTTATAGATAAAAAAACAAAAATAACGGTTTTTTTTTTAGCGGTTTTTAAGCGATTTTAAATATGAAGCCAATGGAATATTATTAAAGGATACTGTCGTACAGGAAGTCTTAGGTTTACGACGAAGGGTAAAGGTTATTTGGCGAGTTTTGTTCGGATTTATTTTGGTTCTCCATTTTTTTCAACATTCTTGAATGTTTAAGATATGGGATTGGAGTGTTTGTGAGGCAATAAAAAGATCATCTGATTCAAAATGTAAAATTTTGGAAAAGTAAAAATGTAACTAAGCTATGGATTCGGCCTTTTCTAGGGGCAATAGTATATGTGGGACTGACGACATGTTGGCCAATTTCTCCATTTTTTCCCAATAACCTAACCTCGCGAAAAATGGTCTGATTTCGGATTTCTTTTTTTCATTATGTAGGTACTAGTTCCAGCTGCAATTAATATTTGAAGACTTTCTTCGAAAAAAGCTTCGTTATCGTGTTATAGATATAAAAACAAAATTAACGGGGATTTTTTTTTGGCTTTTTTTTTGCGATTTTGAATATGAAGCCGATGGTTGCCGTGGTAGCAAACTTGTTGAGGAGTAAGTTCGTGAAGGACCAGTCTACAGTTCTTTTGATTGAGAAGATGGTGACTAACGGTATCTTTCGACACACCACACTCCCTGGCAAGTTCGGGAGTACTTGTGGACGGATTTGACTCAGAAGCTTCCTTCAGAACCTCATCAATATCCATTACTGGCCGCCCGGAGCTCTTCTTCTTTTTCAACGTCTTATTCCCTCTTCTAAATCATTCAAACCAACGCCGCGCAGTGCGCTCTTCAAGGACACCTTCCCCTTCATATTTAATAATTTCACGAGTTGCTTCAGTGGCTGTGAAATTTTTTTTCCAGTAATGTCTTAAAATTACGAGAATTTGGTAAGACACTGTTATGTTTCTTCTTTGAAATAAATAACTGGACTGAGGCTTTTTTTTGAAGAAGTCCAGTGTTAGAAACAAGCTTAGAGAATGCTCTAAAGAGATTATTAAGTATTGGCAAATAATAAATAGCATTAAGATATTTACACACTTTTGAACTCTGGAATTTGATAAAACGATCATTTTTTTTTTCTTATACGCCCTATTAGTATACGCTATATATGTTCATATATATAAGTATATATAGTGATAAATGACCTAGTGATAAATATATATTCAAAACACGCCCGAGGCCAATATCCATGAATCAAAAGGGCAAAATAATGAATTCTAATCGCCACTTTTAACGGAGAATCCGGTTCGGCAATCGGATTTTTCGGATCGATAAGCGTTGGAAGACACGTAACGAGTTTAAAAAGATAATAAAATGGCCCGACGAAGGTGAGGGGGGGAGGTAGGATATGGACTAATGAGAGCGAAGAGGCGTATCACACGGAAATCAGAGATAGTGTGCCAAGGTGGTCTCAGACAGCATGCGACCACCGCCACGAATATAACACATTATCTGTTTAATAATTCAGGGGGGGGGGGCACACAGGACCACCTAATAGCCCCCCTATTGATTACCACTCTCTCAAAACCGTCCCCCTCCCCTTCCGCCTTATCTTATCTGAAGAATGATATTTCCGAAACTAATAACTCCACTCGGTGAATCTAACCTGTGGCTGCCAAACTCCGGGAAACGGTCAGTCCAATAAATTCTTCTCCATGCTGTCCTCATGTTCAAATATCCTCAATAATTAATTATAGCGCTTTATTTTAGTGATTCGGATATCAACTAGTCACGAAGGAAGTCGAAAATCGGATAAATTTATTGAGAATTTATTTATTTTTCTTGTATAATATTAAATTAAATTAAAAAAACAAAACAATATATATAAAATTTCATTGATAAATGCGAGTACACATTTTTTTTTTTTATTTGATTGAAATTTACATTTTTATATGGTATATAATATGAATATATTATACATCAAGCAAATAGGATGATAATGATAAAAATGACACGTCAATTGTTTTTAAAACAACTACCCATTGGTAGCACATATAAAGGTTCTATATAATGAAGTACTATATTAGAAGGTCTCGAGGACATCTTCTTTTCAGGCGCCTCGGAGGGTTATCTGGAATGGAATAAGAAGCAAGTTGTGATAATAATGGATTTGAATGGTTGTGGGAGTTTGCTACGAAAGGATAGATATCTGGTTTGATTATGGATGATAAGTTTGTTTGTGACGAAGTAAGGAGCATTTAGGATTTTTCAAAGGATTTTGGATTGTATGCGAGATGAATTGGATGGTTTAGTGGAGCCCCAAAGCTCAACTCCGTATGTCTAAATTGGTCTAATTACTGTTATGTAAGTGTGTCTTTTGTAATTAAACGGAAGGTTTGTACGTTTGTCGAGTAAATGTTGAAGTAGTCAAAAACGACGGGCAGTTTCTTCTCGTTTTAGGCTAGTATGTCGATTCTAAGTATGTGGTTTGTCCAGATGGAGTCCTAGGTAGCGGATCTGTTCAACGGGGATTAATGGGACATCGTTAAAGGATACTGTAGGACAGGAAGTCATAGATTTACGACGAAGGGTAAAGGTTATTTGATGGGATTTATTTTGATACTCCATTTTTAACACCATTCTTGAAGGTTTATGATTGGAGTGTCTGGGAGTCAATATAGGGATCATTGTTATCTGATAACACACAAGTGTCATCAGTATACGTGGTGAGGATGGTGCAAGGATGCGTCGGGATGTCAGCTGTATACACCGTGTAGAGGATTGGACCTAGGATACTTCCTTACACCTGCTGATTGGTTAAAAGGAGAGGAATAGGAAAAGTTATGGTTGACTTTAAAAGTTCTATCACTGAGATAGGAGCGGATAATAAGGAAATATGTAGAAGGTTGGAATTCACGGAGTCTGTAAAGCGAGTACACATTTAATTTTATAACTTACAGGTAGAACTGCGACCGACTATAGCTAATCATAAAGGAGGTGCGTTCGAAAAGAGATTTTGCTCCGTTTATACTCAAACCAATGTAATACTTTTTTATGAGCTTATTTGTTTACTTTTTATTTTTTGATAAATGTAAGCCGATGCCTTTAATTAATTTTAAGGATGTGTGTCTTATTTAGGTATTATAACAACAATACTATATCAATTTCTTGTCCTTCAATAAGTGGAGGGACATGCTTGATTCCTGGTTTGAGTGTATACATATACACTTGTATGTTTATATTTATATAAAAATGTATGTTTACATTTTAACTTTACGATAGGCGAGCGTCCTTGACCAACAATTACGGGCGCGCATATCTCACAGATACTATTTTATATGTAGTAAGCATATCTGCCTTTTTAATCACCATATCTATGTTATATACATGATCGAAAAGGAAGAAATGTTAATTAGTATAGTTTAGTTGCTATATATCATGCGTTTAAAAAAAAAAAAATATATATATATATATATATATATATATATATATATATATATATATATATATATATATACATTTATTGGAATTTAGAACTGTACAAAATATATATATTTACTTGATAAAACGATTATAATAACATTTCAAAAAAAACTTGAAAAGAACTACTCATCAGTAGCACTTCAATAAAAATTCTACACTAGAAGGTCTCTGGGACATCTTATTTTCAGACGCGTCGGAGGATTATCAGGAATGGAGTGGGAAGCAAGTTGAGAAACAAACGGAATTTAGTGGTTATGGAGCTTACTATGAAATGATTGGTATCTGATGTGGGCTAAATCAGCAACATATAGATTATTAAGATCTTTATGGGTAAGTTTTTTGGTGACAAAGTAAGGAGCATTGAGGATTTTTTGAAGGATTTTGGATTGCATACGAGATGAATTGGATGGTTTAGCGGAGCCTCAAAGCCCAACTCCGTACGTCCAAATAGGTCTAATCACAGAGATGTATATAAGTCTTTTGTAATTAATTGGGAGTGTTGAAAGTTTGTCTAATAAATGTTTAAGTAGTCTGTAAAGACGGGCAGTTTCTTGTCGTTTTAGTCTTAAAAAAAAAAAAAAAAAAAAAAACATGTTTTGTTTTATTACACTTTTTTTTCACACCTTCTTAAGGAACTTTAACAAAACAACAAAATTATATTAAATAAACGATAACCTATACAAAATTATAATTAAAAACTGGTTCGATGAAAATCGCAAAATTGTTTCGAAAATTAACATACAGTCATTGCAAACATTTTTAGAATGCTGCAAACGAATAAACTGCCAACAAATCTCACAATTCAAACGGATAACTCTCGTGTTTTTTTTCTTTTATAAACATGACCTACAGTAAAAAAAGATTAAATAAATATGTATAAGAAATAAAAAAAATAAGTACATAAAATAATACAATCATTTGAAATTGTGCGTATCTGACAGATAAAATTTGGTTCAATTTCAGTGTTTGTTTGAATCAAGTGTAAATTCAATTTTTATGTTATTTTGAATTACCAATAAATTAAAAATAAAATATTTAAATGACATGTGGATAGGCGCGCGTAGAATTGCTGTTTGCCGGAGGAATCCTTGTCAAGACTATGCTAGGGTAAAGATGAGAGTAGAAAACATAGAAAATCCCAAGACGGCATAGGATCAAAGAATATTAAACATTTTCGATGTGTATCTGACAGATACGCGCCTCTGTCGGAAGGTTAAATTTTAATTTAATTTTTCTTTTAACTATTGTTTTTAATTTATTTATTTAATCTCATATATTGTATAGTTAGAAATATTATTTATTTATTTTGTATTGCACACATTGTTTGAATAGATTCGTAATCATTCATATTACTTATTGTCCTTTAAAAATTAAAGTTTATGGGAGGTTTATTGTATTATATACTACGTTTTTATATTATATTACTAATTACGTTTTTTATATTGTAATATAAATTATATAAATATTTCTTTTATATTAACCATTAATGGTATCTGGCGTGAAACGTAAATATGAAAAAAAAAATTAATTTTTTATTATAGTAAGAGGGGAAGGATCACCTTCGCAAAGCCAATGGTTTTAAATCGTTAATTTATTTAAACTTTTCGCCAAAAACACAGGCATCAATAATTCTAACCTATATACCACAATTACAATCGCAACCAATTCCACAGTAACTTTTCAAAAATTGAAAATAGAAAAGATTCAGGACAATAATATTTTGTATATATTTTTACTTTTACAAACAAACTATGCTAAAATTATCTAAATTATTAAAATTACTAAAATACTGTTAATAAATACTTATATGTGTTAGTCAAACAAAGTTAACTAAATATGATTGTATTATAGATTTTCTTCCTCAATTTGTGTTTATTAGTTTTAACAATTATTACGAATCAAATCATCGTCTCTACTACCTATTGTTCTCGAGCAAGGCAGATTGTAGTATCCTTCCAATAAAAGCTCCATAACCACTTCAATCCACAAATCTCCCACTCCATTCCCGATAATCCTACGAGGCGTCTGAAAAGAAGATGTCCTAGAGACCTTTTAGTGTAGATTTTATTAAAGTGCTACTAGTGAGTAGTTCTTACCAAGTTATTTACATGCAATTGCATTCACTATCAACACATTTACTTGATGTATATTATTCTGTACAGTTGTAAATATCAATAAATGAAAAAAAAAATGGAACACTAAAATCTTACAGACGTTAATTAGGAAATTACTGTTTAAATAAGAAAACAATGTTTCTTAAAATAAATTATTACCTTGGCCCATACGGTAAATTTTAAATTCAACAACAGTTGAAGAGCAGTTCTCTTCAAAGGTTCCGCTGTTAATAAATACATTGAACGACGGACGAGGAAGCTTCACACGCCACCACGAACGACGAAAAACTTTATAACTATCTCCCAACTTTAATCCAAGTTATCTAATTAAAAATAAGACATGGGCTACTTCCAACATTAAAATAACCTAAAAATTGCATAAAGCTGTTATTCATCAAGCAACTAATTAAATATAAAGGTCAAAGATTAGTAATTTTAAATTCAAATATCTGGGGCTCAACCATACCTTCCAATCCAAAATCCTTCGTAAAATGCTCCTTAATATGTCACAATCAAATTTATACATAAAGATCTTGATGTTCCATATGTTACAGATTTGGCCCAAACCTATCCTTTCATACTAAATTCCATACCCACTCGAATCCACTAGTCTCCCAACTTGCTTCACACTCAATTCCCGATAATACACCTATGCATCTGAAAAGAAGATGGCCAAGAGATCTTCTAATGCAGAACTTTAATTGAAGTGCTTCTAGTAAGTAGTCCATAACATGGTATCGGCATAATTATTATTCTCACATTCACTTAACATGTATAATGTATACAGTTGTAAATAACAATAAATAGTTAATAAAAAAATAAAAATTTAAATACAGTAAAAACTCGATAAGTCGAAGTAAACCCCATTTTCCGATTACGTTTATATGAAATACCTTAACCAACAATCGTAAACTCAATGTAAACTTTTTGTCTACACAACTGTAAAAGTAGAAGTTACTTAGAACCATAAACATAAAAAAAACTAATCTATCTTAACCCTATCCTCGCTTATCTCCTCAGTGCTGTTTCATTTATCTAAAACTAAGCAAAAACGAGCAAATCTTTAATTTAAAGGACTTTTTTGTTAGTTTTTCGGTCCCCTATAAGTTCCTGAAGTTTTACCATTTAAATTCGGGACACCCTGTATATTAGTATATGTGGATATATCCATGTGGTGAAAAATTGGATAGTTTAAAATTGTGCACTTTTCAGTTGGGTACTAGCCTCCATAATATTCAGCACTACCCAAGGATTATAAAACCACGTTGGTGCCATTATAAACCATGCATTGATATTTTACTGAAGAAAGTAGTAATTCAATCCCTATTGAATCAAACAAAAGTTTTTTACTTCTTTTAGAAAAGTTTCAGGACCATAAAATCTTATATACTGACGCTTCAAAATGTGAAAATTCAGTAGTGGGTTGTGCAGTGGTGACAGAAAACGAAGTAAGTCTCTTTAAGTTACCTCAGGTTTGCTCCGTTTTCACTGGAGAAGCAACTGCTATTAAGGAAGCACTCCTACACTGCCTGGAAGCCGAACATGAAAAATCAGTAATTGTCACGGATTCAATGAGTGTATTATTAGAAATAAAAAATGATCAGTCTCAACATGTAATAATTTTAGAAATTATCGAGCTTATTTGGAAAATTCAAGAGAAAAACAATACGATTATTTTTATTTGGGTTCCTTCCCACTGTGGCATTTCTGGAAATGAAAGAGCTGATTCTGCAGCCCAGTTAGCAAGAATTAGTGATGGTGATATTGTTAAAAACATCAACCTTACACCTAAAGAAGACTGGGTGAGGCATGTAAGATGCTCGATCCAAGCCAAGTGGGAAGAAAACTGGAAAACATATAGGTCTAAATTGTTACAAGTAAAGACGAACTGCTCCGCTAAGTGGCAAACAAGTTGTAGGACGTCTAGAAAGGAAGAAATAATTTTGTGCCGCCTGAGAATCGGCCACTGTGAATTCTCACATGGCTACCTTCTCCGTGGTTTGGAGCCCCCTACCTGCGTCAACTGTCAGGAACCCAGGACAGTACAACACATTTTAGTAGACTGTCCACAGCTTTCATCTATAAGGGAGCGATTTAAAATTTCAAACACACTTTAGGAAATCTGACAAGATGATAACAAATCAGTGAAGTCTCTGTTGGATTTCCTAAAAGCTATCAGGTTTTACGGACGAATATAGGAGATAAATAATCGAAGATGGACTGCCAATGACCCTGAAGGGTAGAGGCAATCAATCAAATAAATAAATCTATAATCTATAATATTATATAAATATATAGTTATTTTTCGTTTGTGATCTCTAACCTCGAAAACTACTGAACTATTGAAGCAACTCTACTAAATTTTTAGCTCATCATCTTTATAGTTCTATATGAATGTTCAGCAATAATATAATCTACTAATTATCATATTAATTTAAAAAAGAAAGAAATAATATGAAAATAACAGTGAAGCTTGAAAATTGACCAATATATGGCGAGCGCCATTCTAAATGAAAGGTTACAGTGGTACAGTGTTGGTATCAACCTGGACATTATTTCCACTATTATTTAAAACATAATGTTTTTTTTGGTATAAAATCTGAAATTCTTTTTTGTCCTAAACTTCAGAAGGTTTCACGTTCGAATAATGCCTTTCGACATCTATAATTGATTTTTATATCTTAGATTTTTTTTAGTAGTAGTATTGTCGACATTAGCATTCTACTGCTAATTCTCTTTCACATAGAATTAATCAATTCACAATATTTTTTTTTTAATTCATTATTTTTAATGCACATTGTATATTTCCTATCCGTCCTCAATATCTTCCATTGCATATAAGCCTTGATACAGTAAATGGACAAGACAGATCGAGAAGGCTGTCGGTTCGTTGCGTGAAACCAACACCACGATAACGCCCCCAGCCACGCTAGGCTTCCGCTACGCAATCACCCTATTCTCACCTAACTTGAAATCTGTTATTCCTTCCGGTTACAAACATTTTGGTCGTTAACTTTTTGAAAAATCACTCGACAAGTTCCTTATCGCCACAAGCACGGAGGCTTGTAACGTCTCATTTACAACTGATTAATTCGTCAAGAAAATATACTTGTTGCTACATAAGGGTTATGGAAAATATATCGAGGATAATTTATTGGGTTGTCTTGAAATTATGATTTTCATTTAATTAACTCTATACATAATAAAATGTTTACTTTGACATTATTTCTTTGTATGGATTATTTAATTATTAATACAAACAAAAATGTTTTTTTTACCTCTGTCGTATGACACTGTTTGGATATATTCCAGTTTGTACAAAGATGTCAGGTTTTGTAAGTTTGAACCTAATTTGCCAGATACATTTACGAAGACAGAATAGTCTAATCAATGAGTGCTGAAATGAGAGGTGTAGAGTCCATAAAATATTTGATTATTTTTTACTTCAGAGCTGCGTTAGGAACAGATAGAAGATAGGAATAGTTAGTATATTTAAAAGTAAAGGCCTCTGGGGAATGAGCTAATAGTGGGGGGTGGGGAGAAGGTACCATTTTTGGGTTTTTCGATAATATCTCGAAAACGGTGGACTGTTGAAAAATATGTTTAAAATAAAAACAAAAGCTAATTAAATTTCCTATAAAATTGTTTATATATATAGTTGTCGAACTTCCAATAGTTTTCGAGATATACGTTATTAAAATTGATAGTTTTCACAAAACATTTGCTTCTAGTCTTCCACGATCAGTTTTCCAGAAAAAATGACACAGTCAGAGTTGTAAAAACCGGAAAAAATATGGTGTTTTAATTAGGCATAAAAATCAGTTACTTGTGTAAATAAGACATTGTGATAAATGGAAATATGGTTTTTAAACATAATAAACTCTTCATTGGAATAAAAAGCAAAGAATAAAATTCACTGTTTAATAGAAAATAAAGGAAAACGAAAAGGAAAGCGACCTTAGATCAGAGGATTTTATGTTGAGATATTACAATTTTTATGGAAAAAAACGTGGTTTCCTCAAAAAAGTCTTGATATTATGGTATATCTGCAACGGGTTGGAATATAAAGGTAAGATCTGCGGCATTTTTCTCCATTTTTGTTCTAGTTTCACCTTTTTTTTTTTTTTTTTTTTTTTTTTTACACTAAGAGATACTTACCCTGTATATACTATTCCAAATATATATATATATACTATTTGATAAAAGCCTTTAGGAGTCGTTGGTGCATATAACACCATTTAGGTTTCTTTGAAATTTTAATTTTTACATAACCTCCAACCAGTATTTTCTAACAATACAAATTTTAATAATTGGTACTAAAAACGAAGAATATATAGTGTAAATATTTTATCTGTTAGAGTATTACACATAAATTTTCTTTTCAGAAAAGTGGGGAAGAACGGAAACAAGTATTGTTCGCTTTTATACCGCCAGAGATAACAAAAGAACGTTTTTTTTTTTTCAAATGTTTTCGTTATTACTTGTTGTTGGGTCAGGTAATAAAGTTCTGATTTATAACGCCAACACGGACAAAAATGAATTAAATTCTAAGTAATTTGCCGGTCGGGTTTTCATATGGTGTACATCATGTAATGAAAGCTCGGGCCTAGTGAAGGGATTCCCGCAGCCTAACTTTGAAGTGGCTTGATCAAACCGAAATGAACCGTCCTGTCCGAAACGCATCAAACAAAAATAAAATACAAACCACTTTCAAATTAACGTTTTCAAAAAAAAAAAAAAAAATTAAAAAATGACGTAGTGTCGGAAGGGTCGGGAATTACCCTTTGCTTGTACTCGATAAAATCGATAACGGCTTTCCTTTATCCAAAATATGCTATTGTTTTATTCATATTGGTATATTATAAATATTAAAACTTTTTGACACTACTAAGTTTTTTTTATTAAAAAAAAAACTATTTATTGATCTGTAATTATTATACAAGGAGCCCATTATACATTATTAATAACAAATATATAAAATATATATATATATATATATATATATATATATATGCAGGGTGAGTATCTCTTAGTGTAAAAAAAAAAAAAAAAAAATTGGGTTAAACTAAATCAAAAATGCAGCAAAATGCAGCAGATCTCACCTTTCTATTCCAATCCATTGCAGATATACGATAAATCAAATATTTTTGTGAGGAAACAACGTTTTTTACCATAAAAGCTGTACTATCTCCATTTTGTCTAAATATTTTTCATATTTTGGCCACATTTTCGGATTTAGCATTAAATTTTCTATAAAAACAGAGTACACGTAACCTTGAATTTTACAAACTTGGTATCTAAAGAACAGCTTGATCTTTACCTTATTTGGAAAAGTCGCAATGTCTCAATTACTTCAACGCTCACCGTTTTTCGAAAAAAACTATCCACAAAACGTCAAATCTCACAAAAATTTGCAAATTAAACGTAATGATTTTCTTTCAATTTCATGGATATATTTGCTATTAAAACGGAAAAAACATGGTATTCATATTTGGCACACAAATCAGTTACTTGTGTAAATAAAACATTATGACAATCCCTTAATGGAAATGTGCATTTTAAACATAATAAACTCTTCATTGGAATAAAAAGCAAAGAAAAAAATTATTGTTTATTATAAAATAAAGGAAAACTGTCAATAATCAGACGATCTTATGTTATTACATTTATTTATTTATTATTATTATTTAGGATTTATTTTATTAGATATTCAATGTAATGTTTAAAATCCAGTGATAATGAACATAGACCTTAATTTTGCTATTAGCATACAATAATTTTTTTCTTTGCTTTTTATTGCAATGAAGAGTTTATTATGTTTAAAATGCACATTTCCATTAAGGGATTGTCATAATGTTTTTTTTATTTACACAAGTAATTGATTTGTATGCCAAATGAGAACACCATGTTTTTTCGGTTTCAAAAGTAAATATCTACATGAAATTTAAAGAAAATCATTACGTTTAACATATCATTCGAAAACTGATTAAATTTGCAAGTTTTTGTGAGATTTGACGTTTTGTGGATAGTTTTTTCGAAAAACGGTGAGCGTTGAAGTAAATAAGACATTGTGTCTTTCCCAAATAAGGTGAAGATCAAGCTGTTCTTTAGATACCAAGTATAAAATTCAAGGTTACGTGTACTCTGTTCATATAGAAAATTTAATGCTAAATCCTAAAATGTGGCCAAAATATGAAAAATATTTAGACAAAATGGAGATACTACAGCTTTTATGGGAAAAAACGTGGTTTCTTTAAAAAAAGTCTTTGATTTATCTTATATTTGCAATGGATTGGAATAGAAAGGTGAGATCTGAAGCATTTTGCTGCATTTTTGATCTAGTTTCACCCAATTTTTTTTTTTTACACTAACAGATACTCACCCCGTATAATGATTGGTATGAAATAAAACAGAGAGATGTAATAATAAAAAAAAAATTAAATATAAACTAATAATTGAAGATAGTGATAACCTAACAAACCTTTGCACCCAATATATAAATGTACTGAAGAGGCAACACATATATGAATATAATTTAACACTTAAATTTTGATAAATAAGGTAATTATAAATAATTTTTGAATTGATATACAGGTACAATTATAATAAAAAATAATAATAAATTTTGCAACTTCAATAACATGTATGTATGTATAATAAGCAAACTTATATATTATTTTTGCAGAAATGTTATTGACGTTAACATTTTGTATCAAACATTTTATGACATATAAAAATATCTTTAAGGTAAGGTAATTATAATATTTGATTGTATATATAGTACATAAATTAGAAAAATTGTTGATAATGTCATAATGTTTTTATTTATTGGATTATATATGGCTTGAAAATATGGCAATGGCCATGAAACTTCGCCTGTATTATTATTAAAAAATACTTGTTTTTAGGAGATAACACAACTTTTTATCCTTATTAATATTTATTGATGTTTACAACTGTATACGTTTTATAAAACAAATAAATTTGAGGAATTTACATGACAATAGCATGTAAAGAACAACTCACTAGTTTGCACTTTAATTGTTCTACATTAAAAAGTCCCTTAGCTTTTTTAGACGTTGACACGGAGGAAATTATTGGAAATTGAGTGCGAGGCAAATTGGGAGACTAGTGGGTATGGTATGGATTCGAATAGGCATGAAGCTTTCTATGAAATGATAATAATTTGGTTTGGGCCAAATCAGGAACATATGAAACATTAAGACTTTTTTTTTTTTTTTTTCTTTACACGCGAATTGACTACTTAGGATAACGCTACAACTTTAATTCCTCTTGTTCTTTTTCATTGCCTTTAGTTTCCTCCGTCTCCAGTACTCTTTCATGCGTTCACTGGCCTGCTTCTTTTGATCTTCTGTACACGTTTCTCCACTTTTCTTAGGTTTTCCTTCAGCTTGCAACCCCTCCACTCTGCTCCCAAATGTACCTCTTTCTTACATTTGGGACTCTGTAATGTTCAAATTTTTCAGGTCTTTCTTAACTTCTTTAATCCACGCTGTAGTGGAATTTGAATGAAATTGAAAGAAAATCATTACGTTTAACATATCATTCGAAAACTGATTAAATTTGCAAGTTTTTGTGAGATTTGACGTTTTGTGGATAGTTTTTTCGAAAAACGGTTAGCGTTGAAGTAAATAAGACATTGTGTCTTTCCCAAATAAGGTGAAGATCAAGCTGTTCTTTAGGTCCCAAGTTTTTAAAATTAAAGGTTACATGCACTCTGTTCTTATAGAAAATGTAATACTAAATTCGAAAACGTGGTCTAAATTTTAAAAATATTTTAACAAAGTAGAGATATTACAGCTTTTATGGTAAAAAACGTGGTTTCCTCAAAAGAGTTTACGAATTATCGTATATCTGCAACGGATTGAAATAAAAAGGTAAGGTTTGCGGTTTTTTTCTTTATTTTTTGATCTATTTTTACCCAATTTTTTTTTTTACACATGGAGGTACTCACCCTGCATATAAATAACTACTGTATGGTATAGCGTTACATGTCAGAGTTTGATTCTTGGTGTTTTCTAGTGCACGTTGGTATCAAAACCGAACTTAACAGCATCAAATATCTCTGATGAATAAATATCCAAGTTAGTTTGAGAGTTTGTATCGAAGGATCATCGATTTTTCACGAAGAGTAACGATACTGGCCATAAGCGAGTTTTAAGTGGACAATTTCGAAACAATGCTACAACTGGGCTATGAATTTGAGAATTCCTAAAATGTCTGATATAAAATACTATGTGCTAAACTTCATATTATGTTACATCAATGCATAATATGTAAATAATTATACAAATATAGCTGTATTATGTTTGCTTTTTTCATAACATGATACAAAGAAATATTGATCAAAAAAAGTATTTAATAATGGTAAAATAAAAAGATTTGTTTTTCATTTAGAAAAAAAAAATTAAAATATATAACCTAAGATTAGGCATTGTCATTATAAAATAAGAATTAATTAATTTTTTTTTGTTTTTTTAAGGCATTTTCATAATTTACAACTAAATACAAGATAAAAATAAAAAACATCAAATAAATGTGATGATGATGATAAAAATGGCATGTCAATTGCTTGTAAATAACTACTCATTGGTAGCACAAGTCCTATATACTATAGTAGGGGAAGGTGCTGTACCTAAAGCACAGTTGTACCAGTGGTCATTTTTAATAAAGAGAGAGTGGGAGGAGGGGAATTGATATTGTTAGATTGGAAGTGCTGCAAGCATCTCCCTGCAGTTGCACGTGTGTTTTCAAAATTTTCAGATCAATAGTTTAGTAGAAATTATTATTTTTAAGTTTTTTTCTTCCAAATCCTGACCAATCCAACTAGTGATTTTAATTTTTTTAAGACCTACACTTAGAAATTTTTTAGGCAGTAATATTTCATTGAGTTGTCCGATAAATATATCATAACTTCATATGTTTTCATATCAGTTATCACTTACGGGTTTTGTGAAACAGAGCTTTTCACACAAAGATGGTTCAAACATAAATGGCGTTTAGACCTGTAGACACCATTGCTAGCTGAACCTATGGACGGATAGTTAAAGTGTCCACAGGTACAGCAAATTTTTCTCTTTGTTTATTAATTCATTATTTCAATTATAAATATTGCGGAAAAGTTTGTAGGCATTCCGCGTGATATAAAATGCCTAAATCTGAATACCTACTATTCGTATAATCCTTTTTTTTTAAGAGGAGAAAACTCGCCACTATTTATAACAAACTTTTCAACTAGTGAAAATAGTGATTTCACAAATGTGATCTTGGCTGATCCATCAAGCGAAGATTGTAATTTTTTGGATGGATTGATGAATTATGAAATGATTATGAACAAGGTAAAGAAATTGAACATGAAGAAATATACGTTGGTAGCCATGTTTTGTGTAGTAAAGCATTTTATAGCTTTGATAAAAAAAAAAATTAGACTCGTTCACGTTCAACATTTGCTACTTGAAAAAAATTTCATCAAATGATAGAACCCCAAAAACGATTCTTCCGGACATCGCTACTAATTATGAAATTGAGATAAGAGATATTAAAAGAAAATTACCACCACAACATTTTATAACGCACTGGGAGATTATGAAAACAATTACATTTTCCTACATCTTTTCATGGATACGATCTCTAATGATTCGATTTTTTCCATAAAAAAAAAAGTTCGTGACACTCGTTAATAAGAATTATAGGTACATAAAAGATTAATTTTTGTTAAAAGGTTTAAAAATAAGTTAAGTTTCTATTTACTTTCATATGCTAAATTTATTGTTGTCACCTTTCTAGTCGGCCTTCGTGTTCAATAATCAAGTCAACTTTTCTTGTTTAAATATTCCATTTTGTTAAGTAAATTTTATAAAAATTATTGCTGATGTGTTTCTCTAAATATCATTTCAGTTATGAAGAAACATTCATTCAAACCTATGAAGAAATGAATGTCCATTGGTACAACCACTAGTGTCCACAGGTACAAAGGGGGAAGGTACCTATGGACACTAATCAGTAAATTACAAAACTTTCTGTAAAAATAAAATTACTTTTCAAAATAAAGACACCAGGGTTCGATAGCCTTTTAAACTTCTTATCTAATGGTACAACAACTACTCAGATAAATAAAGCACCGAAAATTAGAAAAATCTAAAAGTGAAAATTGTCCACAGGTACAGCACCTTCCCTTACTACATCAAAAGATACCGACGCCATTTTCTTTTGAATTGAATATATATATATATATATATATATATGGATAAATTTCTTGACTGTTACTATTAAATGTTTAGTAAATTAAATTAATAAGTTAATTAAAGTAAATTAAAGATATGATAACCATAGAAAAATTTAAAAATCGCGCAATAAACAAAAAATCAGACGTTCTAAATCTTGACACCTATTATTCCAACTTAATACATTCAGACCAATAATATACATTTACATTAATATACATCATATAACTCATTCTTCCATTTATTAGTGTATTACACTGAAATATTTTGGTACCTACATCTTTAGGAATATCACCCAGTCCTTTAACTTATTTTTTACGAAATAGGGATACAGACAGAGTAACTGTCTGTTCAAAGTTCCCCTAGTTAGTTGTGTACTAGAATTGTTAATCCATATCCACCAGTAACATTGTAAGTAGCTTCACACTCCATATTCTGTAATTATATATATTTTTATTTTTCTAACACATGTTGTACTGTAGCTAACTTTATGTTTTGAAATAACTTGTATAACTTATATAATTTTATTGTAACCTGTTGTACTGTAGGGCATGATTATGAGAACAATATAGTCCCGAAACGTCGCCAAAATAGTTGTTTGTTATTTATTGACTGAACCTCAAGAACCTTACTAAACATATATATGTTTAAAAGAATTATTTTTTTTAAGGGAAAACTATATATTCATAATGTAGGATTACTAGAAAATATAAATTATTATATTCAATATTTTAAAATAAGGTGTGATGGGTGATGTGACGTAGACACCATTGTATGTCTACAGATCGTCCTGTACTTTATTCTGCAAAATTGAAATTTTTGAATTATGTCGTTATTGCAGCAAATGAGCGATGTGTTTAAGATAAGGGCACATGAGATTGAAAAACAAATAAAGAGACACCAAAGTCAATTAAAAAAAAGGCAGAGCTAATCATGATGTGACACTGAACTCCACTTGACTCTATTATTTCTTTTCTTTTTTTGTCTGCAGTAGTAAATTTTAATAAATAGAGGGAAAAGAACGTTATTTTTAAATTTGCATCTAATTGTATTGCATCCAATTAATATACCGTTTGGACAGCCCGGACAGGACACAATTAAGGGGGCCGTTCCTTGACGTATCCTTTACAAAACAATTAGAGGAAGGGTTCGATGCTGCTAATGGAAGAAGCAGTTAGCGGGGAAGGAGCTGAAAAGTGGGGCGAGAGGGAAGGGTTAATTTACCGTGATAAGGAAACGCCCTAATCCTCCAGGACACTGGTCAGTGCATAAATGAGCAATGAGGGATCTGTAATGAAACAGGGCGGCTTAGGAGCGTGGGATTTGCAGAGTATCCTCCAATTAAACTAAACTAAATTGTTATTGCCCTTCTAAGCCTCTTTGTGCTTCGTATCCCACCTTGGCCGAAAGTCCGGTCGGCATAGGGATCGGGTTTGGTCGAAGAAGGACAATTTGATCTAGCTTTTCTCTATAAAGTAGGGCTATCACTTTTTCAATTATTTTTTCTTCGTTCTAGAGAGAGAGAGAAAGAGAGAGAGAGAGAGAGAGAGAGAGAGAGAGAGAGAGAGAGAGAGAGAGAGAGAGAGAGAGAGAGAGAGAGAGAGAGAGAGAGAGAGAGAGAGAGAGAGAGAGAGAGAGAGAGAGAGAGAGAGAGAGAGAGAGAGAGAGAGAGAGAGAGAGAGGGGAGAGAGAGAGAGAGAGAGGGGGAGAGAGAGAGAGAGAGAGAGAGAGAGAGAGAGAGAGGAGAGAGAGAGAGAGAGAGAGAGAGAGAGAGAGAGAGAGAGAGAGAGAGAGAGAGAGAGAGAGAGAGAGAGAGAGAGAGAGAGAGAGAGAGAGAGAGAGAGAGAGAGAGAGAGAGAGAGAGAGAGAGAGAGAGAGAGAGAGAGAGAGAGAGAGAGAGAGAGAGAGAGAGAGAGAGAGAGAGGGAGAGAGAGAGAGAGAGAGAGAGAGAGAGAGAGAGAGAGAGAGAGAGAGAGAGAGAGAGAGAGAGAGAGAGAGAGAGAGAGAGAGAGAGAGAGAGAGAGAGAGAGAGAGAGAGAGAGAGAGAGAGAGAGAGAGAGAGAGAGAGAGAGAGAGAGAGAGAGAGAGAGAGAGAGAGAGAGAGAGAGAGAGAGAGAGAGAGAGAGAGAGAGAGAGAGAGAGAGAGAGAGAGAGAGAGAGAGAGAGAGAGAGAGAGAGAGAGAGAGAGAGAGAGAGAGAGAGAGAGAGAGAGAGAGAGAGAGAGAGAGAGAGAGAGAGAGAGAGAGAGAGAGAGAGAGAGAGAGAACTTTATATATTTATCTTAATTTTCTTTTCACGTAACAGCGACTAAGGACCACGCGAATAGGATTTTTTGAGAATCTTGAATTTCTTTCTTACCATCGCAGTTTCATGATTTTCGACTGCATTTCTTTTCTTTCTTCGGACTACTTTGTACCCCTCTTTATCTTCTAATATTTGTGAGATTATTCAGTGGCATCCATGCACCCATGGAGAGGTTATTTTATTATATTAATTAATTTATATCACTGTACATATTGTGTGACTGAGTCTTTGTCGTCCATTACGCTTTTCTCTTGAGTAAGGCAGCTTGTAGTTATTGAAAATAAAAATATATAACTGAGACTGGGAAAAATACTGTTATGTAATAGGGACTTTCATTATTTTTATTTCCTTTACACAATTCCAATTATTTCAAATTTTGACACAAAACCCAACTTCACTTAAATGCAAAATGATCTTTATGATACGGATCATTTCCTCGTGGGAAAACCCTTCCTAGAAGTACAATTAATGAGCTTACAAAAGCTACCTAATATATGAATAAGCTCACCGGCCATAAGTCGATGAAAGCTCTTTCGTTTGAAACTTAAGTCGGTTTAGAGTTGAGTCAAGCTTTGTTCCCGCCCCCTTCCGCCCAACGGGTATAAAACGTTCACAACGCACCTTCAAAAACATTGTGCTCCCAAAACGGGGTAATTCATTTTAAAGGATATCGAAATTTTCATTATGATGTGCTGTTAAGAGCTGTCGACAAATTGAATAATCTTTAAGTAAAGAAATGATTTTAAATAATTACACACCACAAAGTAAAATGTTTCTATGCTTACCACAAATTAAGGGTTTAGCACCCGAGGAACTTAACCAGGCGTTGGTCGCTAGGTGAGCATTTCCCTCACCCTTCTAAAAATATTTAATAAATTCGTCAGGATTTAACTTTCATCGCTGACCCTCAATATAGCTGAGCTTAGGACATTTATGAATAAGAATATTTGGTTTCCAAGTAAAACAGATGCAGGTGGCCTGGATATTGGAGGGAAATCTCTCGTGCAGTTTATTCTTGACATTTTACTAAGCGATTTTTCTAATTTCTTTCGATTGGTTAGTGATTATTTTAGTTCAAAATGAGTCGTGGATCTAAATTGCTTGACTTGATAAAAAGCAGGTTGAGAAGATAAATTGTAAGTAATTAGTTGAGAAATCGTTGTGAATTGTATTTGTATTATTTTTCAATCATTTACCAGGAATCTGAAATTTTTACTATTCCAGATTATTGTTAGTGGCTGCTCGAGGCAATAGAAAATAGATCTTGTATAGGTGTGTCGAAGAAATAAAAAAAAAAAAAAAAAAGCGAAAAAAAAAATGTAAAAAGTATAATGTTCCAATTCTGAATGAGTAGTATATTCATATACTTGTAATAATTATATAGAAATAGAAGAAAATGATCTAGCTCATGATAAAACATTATTATGTAAATAGTAAAATATTTAATTTTTGTTTGTTTTTAAAAAATAAATTTCTTTGTTTTTTTTGTAAAGATATATTTTAAATCCTTATGCTCCATACTACTATTAATGATACATTTATTTACTATTTATAACTACATATTTGGCAACATAAAACTGCATTTTTAATGAAAATTAGATAGTGGGGGAAATGCTCACTTAGAGACTAACGGTGTACCAGATCGGCTAGCGACCAACGCCGGGTTAAAGTAATAAATACTTTTAAAGAAGTAATCATATTAAACAAAATAAAATTTTATAATTAATATCTAAAGAAAAAGAGTAATAAAAAAATCTATGATCTATCCATAATGTAATAAAATTAAAAGCCATTTTTCGTTTGTGATCACTAACCACGAAAACTACCGAACCGTAAATCGACCGATTGTAGTAGCGCAATTCCGCAATTGAGTTCAAAATGACAAATTTGATCTATGTACCAAATTTTAACTATATAATTTTTATAGCTCTAGAAAAGTTTAGCAATAATACAATTTACGATAGTCAAGTCAATGAGAGGTGTAGAGTACACGAAATATGCGTTAATTTTTTACTTCATAGCTTCGTTAGGAGTAGTTAATAGGTGGAAAAGGGGAGGGGGTTAGCTAAAGGTGGGGGAGGAAGGGTAGGAAGTCCCAATTTTATGTTTTTTGATTTTATCTTGCAATGAAGAGAAATTGGAATGTGGAGACCTGCCAATATCTAGGCACTATGGTAAGTAAGACTGGTAGATTGGAATAGGAAATTGGAAACCGAGTAAACAAGGCAATTGGGGTCAACATCTAGATGAATAATACCATAATCGGCAAAAAGGAGATAACTCGGGACAAAAAATTAGTTGTCTTCATAACATTTTTCCTACCGGTCCTGATGTATGGAGCAGAGCATTGGACCGCCCTATGAGAAGACTCACCACTTCAGTAATGAGATTCCTTAGGAGAGTGGCTGGTAAGGCAAGAAGGGATTGTGTCCGGAATGAGATCATTAGAGAGGATCTGAAGGTGTCATTTATAAAGACAAGGATGGAGGAACGACAGCTAAGGTAGTTTGGGCATAATGTAGAATGCCGGAGGAAAGAAGTTTAAAATAGTATATGGAAGCTAGACCAGAAGGAAGACGACTCTTTGGCAGGCTACGAACCAGATATTGAGAATATATTGAAAAGCTGGGGAGAGAACGCGGAAGAACCATGGAGCAGATGAAACGGATGGCTATGGATCGAGAGAAATGGAAAAGATGGGACGAGGCGCGTTAAGCTCTGCGCTGAAAGGCACATAAGAGCTAGAGAAAGAAGATGAAGAAGAAGAATTTATCTTGATGTATAAAATGGTGGACTCTAGACAAATATGCTACACATAAACACTAAAGCTAATTTTTTTTTTTTTTTCATTTATTGAAATTTACAACTGTACAGAATATATACATCAAGTAAATGTATTGACAACGATTATAATAACGTGTTAAAACTTGGAAAGAACTACTCATCAGTAGCACTTTATTAAAACTTCTACACTAAAAGGTCTCTAGGCCATCTTCGTTTCAGACGCCTCGGAGGATTATCAGGAATGGAGTGGGAAGCAAGTTGAGAAACTAACGGATTTGAGTGATTATAGAGCTTACTATGAAAGGATAGGTATCTGATGTGGGCTAAATCAGGAACATATGGAACCTTAAGATCTTTATGGATAAGTTTATTGGTGACAAAGTAAGGAGCAGTGAGGATTTTACAAAGGATTTTGGATTGTAAGGATTGAATACGAGTTGAATTGGATGGTTTAGTTGAGCCCCAAAGCTCAACTCCGTACGTCCAAATAGGTCTAATCACAGTCATGTATATGAGTCTTTTGTAATTAATTGGGAGCTTTGAACGTTTGTCTAGTAAATGTTGAAGTAGTCTGAAACGACGGGCAGTTTCTTGTCGTTTAAGTCTTGCTAAAGCTAATTAAATTGGTGCTATACATATTTGTTGAAATTCCAAGGGTTTTTGAGATATACGTTGTTAAAAATCGGTAATCATTTTTCGACCTCACTTTCTGTTAAACATTTGCTTCAAATGCCAAAAACTTATATATGAAATTAAAGTAAATTTAATGTTCTATAATTTTTATTCTGACTTTTTTTCTGAGAAGCGATCGTTGAAGGCACTAGAAACAAATGATTACAAAAAGTGAGGTAAAATTATTTTTTTTTTTTCCGGAAAGTCATCGATTTTCAATAACGTATATCTCGCAAACCGTTTGAAGTTCGACAAATATGTATATAGACTATTTTATAGTAAATTGAATTAGCTTTAGTTTGTATTTGTATTATATTTTTCTAGAGTCAACCGTTTTCCGGATATAATCGAAAAACCAAAAAAATTGACCTTTTAAATACTCCTAACAAACCTATGAAGTAAAAGTTATCGCATATTTCATGTACTCTACAAAGTGTTTATTGGACTGGACTACAAATATAAACATTTAAATGTACAAGGAACGAGGTTTGCTATACTTTCGTCTACTTTTATGGTTCGAAATTCCATTCCGACCGAAATAAATAAAATTATTTCTGCCGAATAAAAATTATTACTGAATCAAAATGTCGATCCTTTGCTTATTGATGTTGTGTGTAAAATATGATTCGTGGTCCTTTAGTTGTAAGCACTGATAATGCAGTCTATTATCCCCAAGAGTTTTTCATAATAGTCTCTGTCCATCTGGATTACGGACTCATACATTAAAATTATAAAATTGTATGTTTAATTATGCTTTTACGTAATCTTCAACCACTTAATCAGTTCAATTTTAAACAGGCTAAAAATTACTGCTATGTGTTAAAAAAATCATTGAAAAAATAATGCTCAATTGCATGCTACGATACTAGATTTTCATTGATAAACAAATAATACTTTAATTATCACTTAAAATTATCTATGTTCTTTTCTTATGAGAGCAGCGAATCTGTGACGGGGTATAGTAGTATCCATGTATTTAAAAAAAACATGGATTTTCTAACCTTTGGTTGTTTTTTTATTTGTTTATTTCAAATTCAATTTTATAAGTTGAAAGTGTTTTTGTCCCTAATTATATAATTATTTCACATTCATTATTCTCTTAAAAAAAAAAAAAAAAAAAAAAAAAAATGTTTCTTTAATAACAGAGCAAACATTCATTTAATAGAAGAAATCTGCTTTATTAGTAATTTAAAACGATTCTTTTCAAAAAACAAGCATTTTTTCACTCAAGCGTTATTTTGTAAAAGATTTGTTTTTCGTATTGAAACTTAAATAAATTCGGTTTCAGACTGCCGAATCTAAAGCACAAATGAAATAAATGCAGCCAGACAATGGTAACATTTTACTACACATTTTTGTTATACTTAGAAAATTTTAGTTGTACAGTTAGATGTTACAATTCAATGTTCAGCAACTGGGAGCGCATGGTTCAGAAGGTCTCGAGGCCATTTTCTTTTCAGACGCCTCAAAGGGTTTTCGAGAATGCTCTGGAAAGGGAATTCAGAAGACTAATGGATTCGATTGGGTATGGAGTTAACTATGAAAGGATAGGTTTGGAGTAAATCAGGAACGAATGGAACATCAAGATCTATCAATATGAATAGATTTATTTGTGACAAAGTAACGAGCATCAAAGATTGTACGAAAGATTTTTTGGATTGCAAGGATTGGATAATAGATGATTTAGTGGAGCCTCAGATCTCAACTCCGTGTTTCCTATAAAAATGTTTCTGTACATGTTTGTCAAACTTTCAACGGTTTTCGAGATATACGTTATTAAAAATCGGTAATTATAGAAAAAAGAATAATTTTTACCTCACTTTTTATAAAAAATTTCCTTAAAGTGCCAGACCCGTATATATTAAATTAATGTAAATTCAATGGACTACAACTTTGATTTTCAATCAAATTACAAATTTGAGAAAAAATCGTGGAAGGGACTAGAAGCAAATGTTTGACAAAAAGTGAGACATTTTTTTTTTAATTCATCGATTTTTAATAACATATATCTCGAAAACCGTAGGAAGTTCGACAAATATGTATAGATCAATTTTATAGGAAATGTATTTAACTTTAATTTTGATTTGAAACATATTTTTATGGAGTCCAGCTTTTTCGATATACAATCGAACAACCCAAAAATGGACATTCTCACCGTTAGCTCACCCCCCAGAAGTGTTGACTTTTAGTATGTATACCTTCTAACTACTCTTAACTTGGCTATGAAGTAAAAAAATATCGCATATTTCATGCACTCACTGACTGGACTATTGTGGCAAAGTGAGGAAGATTAATTTTCGAAGTATTTAGGAATGCAAGGATTGGATGATAGATTAATAGGATAGTTTAGTAGAGCCCCAAAACTTAAGGCTTAATTCATAATTAAAGTTAAAATTAACTGTTGTTTGCCAAAAAAAACAAGTTGGAATGATATAATTATAAATGAAGTTGTATTGTTACTTAAGTTTTGTTGTTTGTTTATTGGAGTTAAAAGCCCACATGTACTCTGAAGAGGGTAGGGTAATCGTGCAGATTACCAACCTATTTTAGAAAAACGTGGGAAGGTCGAGGGTTAAGGTTAGGGATAGGCCGACTAGTTGGCGACTATTCGCTAAAGCCAAATACTTGGCGACTAGAAAGTCGAATAATCGGATGCTTTTGTAAAAAAAGAAATTAAAACTCTAATACAAATTCATGTGGAGGTATGGAGGGTGTGGAGGTAATTTCAATTCCATATAATTTCGAAGTTCGGAAGGTGATTTCAAACAAATATACTATCAACATTCTGCCTCTCTGTATTTATAAGTAGTGTATAAAGAGGAAGTAGATGTGTAAATATATGTTTTTAGGGATTTGTAAATATTTCGTCTTATTAACATTCAAATAGTTCTTAATTTATTTTATTTTTTTCTATATATCATTTCCTATCTATTCACTATATTTATTTTATTTCATTGATTTATTTTTTATACAGAGTGAGAACCTCTTAATGTAAAAAAAACAAAAACAAATTGGTGAAACTAGATGAAAAATGCCATAGTCCTCACCTTTCTATTCCAATCCGTTGCATATATACGATAAATCGAAGACTTTTTCGAGGAAACCACGTTTTTACCATAAATGCTGTAATATCACCATTTCGTTTAATTATTTTTCAAACTTTGACCACATTTTCAGATTATGCATTAAATTTTCTATAAGAGCAGGTTACATGTAACTTTGAATTTTACAAAATTAGGAGATAAAGCTTGTTCTTCCCCTTATTTAGGGAAGTTACTAAGTCTTATATTACTTTAATGTTCTTTCAATCAAGTTTTTTGATAAGTTTTCCACAAAACTACAAATCTCGCAAAAACTATCAAATTTAATCAGCTTTGGAATGATATGTTAAAAGTAATGATTCTGTTTCGATTTCATGGAGATATTTACATTTAAAACCGAAAAAACATGCTGTACACATTTGGCATACAAATCAGTTACTTGTGTAAATAAGACATTATGATAATTCCTTAATGGAAATGTGCATTTTAAACATAATTAACTCTTCATTAGAATAAAAAGCAAAGAAAAAAAATATTGTTTAATAGAAAATAAAGGAAAACTGTCAATAAAGCGACACCAGATCGAGAATCTTTTGTTATTACATGATTTATTATTATTATTTAGGATTTATTTTATTAGATTTTCAATGTAAGGTTTAAAACCCAATGATAATGAACATGAACCTCAATTTTGCACAATATGTCCCAGAATAAAGATTATTTTTTATATATTCTTCAATGAAGGAGTTACATATATTGAAAAATAATTGTATCATACTTGCTTTGTATAATACAATTATTTATCAATATATGTAACTCCTTCATTGAAGAATATATTAAAAATAGTGGATGGCATAATGAATAACCACTTGAAGAATTATAGTAAGGAAGAAGGTTGAATAGAAATGGACAGGAAAAAGTCTAATGATGGGACCTTGTTTCCCGAAACATGTCACATGTTTTTACTATTCATAAGATTATTTTTTATTTCATTTTCATTTCATAAATAAATACTGCTTTAGATTTTATCTCAACAAGACTCTCATAAGACCCTTATACTAGATTTAAAAGACAAAAATCTTTTTGATTTGACCAAACCGAAACATACACGGAAAACGTTAGACAAATATAGACAAATTCCAACATCAAAAGATTTAGGTTAAGGCCTAAAACTATGGATTCGATAAAACTATCGAATACTTCCTTTCTTTATATTCTGCAAACGGAAGCAGAATGCGGATCATTCCGAACTGTACCATTAAGAAAGCTGAGGACCAGGCGGGGTATAACCGTCCCAAGACAGCGGCTAATTGGCTTAAACATAATGGATCTTCTTCCAGATTAAAATTCCTAATAAAATCTGCACCAGCGGAATGCATACAAAAGAAAAGCCAGGATCCGAAGACGTAGTTATATTTGTTTAAAGCATTAATTACGTGAGTATAGAAAAGCTAGAAGTCACCCCTTCTCGAAGTTCACTAATTAAAAACAAGTCTTCCCACTAATTGCCCCCTCTGGTAAAGTCCTCAAGTATTAAGTACTTTGTCCGTCTCGGCCACCTAATTATTCAGTGAAGCGGACTTTAAGAAAGTTGAAAAGTCTTTAAACAACAGGAATCCTTCTTTGGAGGTTTCTATTTATACAGCCGAAATTAACACTTGAATGGACAGAGAACGGCAATGATGTCGAAAAATTGTCTTATTTATATAACCGTTTACCCTTCGCTGCGTTTTCGTTTCTTAATGGGAATGTTTTAAACGACTTGAAAGTTCTGTATTTTTGTCTATTTATTTAAAAAAAAAAAAAAAAAGTATTTTCGCCTGAGTGACGTTTAAGGAAAATTTCCAGCTATTTATTTGAATCTTCTTTTTCGATTCGTTTATTACGGACATTAGTGTATTTATTTATTTATATTTTTAAATTAAATTAACTGTTAAATCCATAATTAGTCATAAATATCCAATTGCGTATTTAATCGTTTTTATAGAAGATGTAGGTACTTGGGGTGTATATTCATAGAAACAAAAATTATATATAAATAATAAATAACATATAATTCATTGTGCCGACGTTTCGGCCTAAAATGTAAGCCTTCATCAGATCCAGAAGAGGAATAAAAAAATAAAATAAAAATAAAAAAATAAAAAAAATGAATTAAAAAAAATATTAGACATTCCAACTCATCCTACCACTGTCCTCACCACTTACGCTGATGACACATGTGTGTTATCTGTAAACAATGATCCCTTTATTGCCTCTCAAACACTCAAATCCCATATCCTAGATCTTCAAGAATGGCGTCAAAAATGGAGAATCAAAATAAATCCAAACAAATCACACCAAATAACATTCACCCTACGTCGTAAACCTACGACTTCCTGTCCTACTGTATCCTTTAATGATATTACACTAATCCCTGTTGAACAGATCCGCTATCTAGGACTCCACTTGGACAAACGTCTAACTTGGAATCCACATACAAGACTAAAACGATAAGAAACTGTCCGTCGTTACAGACTACTTCAACATTTACTAGACAAACGTTCAAAGCTCCCAATTAATTACAAAAGACTCATTTACATGACTTTAATTAGACCTATTCGGACTTACGGAGTTGAGCTTTGGGGCTCTACTAAACCATCCAATTCATCTTGTATCCAATCCTTACAATCCAAAATCCTTCGAAAAATCCTTAATGCTCCTTACTTTGTGACTAATAAACTCATCTATAAAGATCTTAATGTTCCATATGTTTCTGATTTAGCCCAAACCAGATACCTATCATTCCATAGTAAGCTCCATAACCACTCCAATCCACTAGTCTCCTAACTTGCTTCCTCCTCCATCCCTGATAACCCTCCGAGGCGTCTGAAAAGAAGATGGCCTAGATACCTTTTAGTGTAGATTTTATTGAAGTGCTACTAGTGAGTAGTTCTTCACAAGTTATTTACATGCCATTGTATTCACTGTCAACACATTTACTTGTTGTATATTATTTTGTACAGTTGTAAATATCCATAAATGAAAAACAACAGAAAATGGCACGTTAAAAAAGAAACGAAAAAAAATAAAACTTTGTTGATATTTACAACTGTATAAATTACATAAAACAAATAAATTAAAGGAAAATGATTACAATAACATATAAAGAATAGTTTTACATCAGAAGGTCTCTTGGCCATCTTTTTTTCAGACGCTTCGGAGCTTTATCGGGAAAGGAGTGTCGAGACAAGTTGGGAGACTAGTGGATTCAAGTAGCTATGGAGCTTGCTATGAAAGGATAGGTATCTGGTTTGGGCAAAATCAGCAACATAAGGAACAACTTTATAGATAAGGATCATTAAAAATTTTACGATAGATTTTGGACTGTAAAGATTGGATGCGATAAGAATTGAAGGGTTTAGTGGAGCCACAAAGCTCAAATCCGTATGTCCAAATGGGTCTAATTACTGTTATAATAAATAAGTTTTTTGTAATTTATCGGGAGCTTTGGGCGCTTGTCTAGTAAATTTTGAAGTAGTCGGAAGCGAACAGCAGTTACTTTCTTTTTTAAGTATCGTATGTGACAAGATACTGGCTAAAAGTTCATGAAAAAAAAATTCCACTGATTTACAACGGATTTCCTTGGGATTTTGAAATTTTTTTTAGAGTTTTTGAGCACCCTAAAGCCAGGTGTTGCCTTGAGCATAACGGAAGTATTTTTATATCAAATAACATACATAACCGCAATTAAACGTGAAAGAATCATTTCTCTATCTTGAGTTAGAGTTGAGAAAAAAATAAAACGTAATTTTCATTTTATTTTTTTTCTCGGCTCCTAATGCTCATTGGCGGCTTTAACTATAGTTTTACACTATTATAGGTCCCTACTACCAACACACAAATCGGCATTCAAATCTGTGAGTTACAACTGCAAACGTCCCCTTGTAAGATATATCTAAGGCGAGCAGCTGTTCGGGACGATTAGAGGAAGACTGTGGAGCAGGCCAAGGACAGCTTCATACGTCTGTCGCGCCAATAAAGAAGAAGATGTTACAAGAAAAAAGAAATTAATCTTTATAAAAATAAAACATTTAATTTATTTTTCTTGTTTTTTTAATTTGTCGTTTTTTTTTTTTTTTTTTTTTAAACTTTTTTTTTACTTATCTTTTTTTTTTTTTTTTTAAATTCACTCTATTTTTTATTCTCATGTCTTTTTTTTGTTTTTCTTCTAGCTCTGGTGAAGGCTTTTACCGAGTAGGCCGAAACTTCGGCACGATAAACCTAAATATATTTTATAATTTAATTGTTTTTCACTAACTGCATAACCCAACTAGCTTCATCTTCATTAATTCCCCAGTCAGCAAATACCTCATCGATATCAATCGTTTTTATTTCGCCATATTTACTGTATATTGCTTTTATTTGTTCAAGTTCAACATTAAATAATAATAATAATATCTACAATAAGATTGAAATAAATTGTCTGGCATTTGCAGATGACTTTGCAATACTTTCTTAAAATGTTACATCTGCTGTAACCCAAGTAAATGTCTTGGAAGAAATAGACAGCAGAACTGGCCTAAGAATTTCTTCAGAAAAAACAAAAATTTTAACAAACATCCAAGACGCACCAAAATATCTGAAAACAGATACTAGCCCAATTGAGGGGGTAGAAAAGTACAAATATTTGGGAGAAATAATCCAAGGAAATGGTTTGGAAAAATCTGCAATAGAAGAAAGGTTGCGTAAAATGGAGACAGCATATGGTATTACCAAAGATCTTTACAATAAAAATGCCTATCCAAAAATGTAAAAATAAGGCATTACAACACAGTAGTGAAGCCGAAATGCCTATATACAAGTGAATGTCTGGCATTAAACTATAATTTGGATAAATTGGAAAAACTAGAAAGGCGAATCATGAGGAAAATATTAGGCCCACAAAACACAATAGAAGGTTGGAGGTTACGAAGTAATGATTAAATATATCAAAATGTAGAAAATATATCACATGTAATGAGAAAAAGAAGATTGATGTTTTTTGGTCACCTATATCGAATGCCTGATAGTAGGTTGACAGGTAAGATTTTCAGATATCTGTGGGGTAAGAAATCGACAAAAAGCTGGGTCAACGATGTAAAAAGGGGTTTAGAAAAAAAAAAAAACAATATGAAAATAGAGGAAATAAATAATAGAGAAGAATTTAGGCGAAAATTATTGAAAATGGAGGGATTCCGGAGCAGGAATTGAAAAGGACTGGTGCAAAACGGTTGGAGGACAGAAAGAGGAAACATGGTGAGCGGATGAAAGCATACTGGAAGAAAAGAAAAGAACAAGAAAGAAAGAATTGAAATTAACACGTGGTCCACTGTTGGCCCATTCGAAAAAAATAAATAAAAAAATATCAAAATGGTCTTTTGAAGAACTACTAACTAGTAACACTTCAATAAAAGTTCTAGATTAGAAGGTTTCTTGGTCATCTTATTTTCAGTTTCGGTTGGTTATTATGAATCCAGTGTGAAGCGATTTAGGAGACTATTGGGAATGGAGTTTACTATGAAAGGATTGGTATCTGGTTTAGGCTAAATCAGCAACATATTGAACATTAAGGTCTTTATGGATTAGTTTATTCGTAACAAAGTAAGGAGCATTAAGGATTGGGTAAGAGAAGAATTGAAAAGTTGAAAGGCACCAAAGCTCAACTCCGTATGTTTATATAGGTATAATAACTGTCATGCAAATGAGTCTTTTGTAATTTATTGAAAGGTTTGAACGTTTGTCTAGTAAAAACAATAATTAAAAAAAGTTGATTTGAAATTTTATTTTTCATCGAAATTTTCATAGTTCATAAATACATACTAGGTCACAAATTACAGATAATATAATAATAAAATAACATTGTGTATTAAAGCCAGTTATAATCCGCCGACAGACTTACCGTGTTCTGTGCTCACCGGGAGAGATAGTTGCAGATAGTTTGAAGGTAAGTAATGGAAGTTGGGGTATAGTTGTGAGTCGGGGAGTTGGAAGCCGATAAGGGACTTTGTAATTAAGCAAAGAAAATATTATTGTTAATTAGTTAGCGAGGGAAGGGATTGCGGTGTGATAGGCACGCAGGGGGGGGGGAGGGGGGAAGGGGTGAGGGGTGGGGGAGGGGGGATGTCCATAGATCGTCGATCAGCAGTACCACTTAGTACTTGTAGCCGTCCCTGACTCACTACTTAGGAGCGTTAGTTACCGTAAGTTTTCCGCAACCGAACCTCTAACAACCTCTTAATTCGCCGTTTTCCAAACTTGAACTAAACAAAACAATCGGAGCTCTTAACCGATCACAACTTGTTAGTTCCTTCTAAAGGTTGCTTTAGTGGCTGGTTATTCAGCTACCGCGTAAGGCACGGAACAATATCTAAAAGGGGTTCCAAGGTGGTTCGAAAGGTTCTGTGCCCAGATAATCACTCCACCTAATACTGTTTCTCATCAAGAATTAGGATTCCAATTAGAAAAAGATATTAAAAAATTCATAATATTTTTTTAATTATCCAGTGATAAAAATTTAAACTGAACAAAAAACAACAACAAAAAAGAAACCATACATCCAATATATGTTATGATAACGAACATTATAATAGGGCGTATAAAAAAAAAATTACCGTTTTATCAAATTCAAGAGTTCAAAAGTCTGTTAATATCTTAATGCTATTTATTATTTACTAATACTTAATAATCCCTTTAGAGCATTCTATTAGCTTGTTTCTAACACTGGACTTCTTAAAAAAAAAGCCTCAGTTCCGTTATTTATTTCAAAGAAGAAACATGACAGTGTCCTACCAAATTCTCGTAAATTTAAGACATTACTGAAAAAAAAAAATTCACAGCCGCTGAAGCAACTCGTGAAATTATTAAATATGAAGGGGAAGGTGTTCTCGTAGAGCGCACTGCGCGGCGTTGGTTTGAAAATTCAGAAGTGGAGATATGAAGTTGGAAAGGAAGAAATGCTCCGTGCGGCCATTAATAGATATTGACGAGGTTTTGAAGGAAGCCAATGAGTCAAATCCGTCCACAAGTACTCCCGAACTTGCCAGGAAGTGTGGTGTGTTGAATGATACTGTTAGTCGCCATCTTCTCTCCACGGGGAAGGTGAAAAAGACCCGTAGACTGGTCCCTCACGAACTTAATCCTCAACAATTTTACAAAAGTTGAGAAAAGTTTACAGATCTTCATGGGTTTGAACTCCTGCTTCATCCACCATATAGTCCAGACCTCTCACCTTCGGATTACTACTTGTTTCGATCCATGGCCCATTTTTTTTAAGGGAAAATTTTGATACTTTTGCAGCAGTTAAAAATGCTGTCCAAGAGCTCTTTGACAGCCATCCCAAGGAATGGTATCAGCGTGGCATCGAGCAATTGGCTAGCAGATGGGTGATGACGGTAGATAACAATGGACTGTACTTTGAGTATTAATTGTATTTTATATCAAATAAATAATAATACAAATATTTATTTCAAAATGGGTCATTTTTTTTTATACTCCCCATGGTAGCACAAAAAAAGTTCTATATGAGAAAGTCTCGAGGGACTATAATGGAAAGCAAGGTGAGAAACTAGCGGATTTGAATGGTTATACAGTTTGCTTCTTTATATATATATATAAAAGATTTTGGGTGGTGGGTGCTCAAATTTGTTTGTGATTTCTCGGTATTATGTTTTTTTAAATTTTAATAACAAAATTAATTTTTATTATTTTTCGATTATAATCATCATTGTTTCAAGCTCGATTAAAATGACGTTTCAGCCAAGAAAGTTTAAGAATTCCAAATTTTCTTTTTTACAATTTTTTTTTTTTTATAATAAAACGAAGATGAAAAGGAATTAATTGTTGATTTGTTTTGAAATTTTTTTTACTTTTTTTTTAGTAAAAAAAGTTTGTTTATTAATAATTTATTGATATTTACACCTGTACACATTATATCATTTAAGAAAAATGATTACAACGATACTTTAATAACATAAAAAGAACTACTTACTGGTAGCACTACAATAAAAATTCTACACTAGAAGGTCTCTAGGTCATCTTCATATCAGACGCCTCTAAGGATCAACGGGAATGAATAGGAAGCAAGTTGAGAAACTGGTGGATTTGGATGGTTATATAGTTTAGTATGAAAGGATAGGTATTTTGTTTGGGATAAATCAGTAATATATGAAACAAGGTCTTTATGGATAAGTTTATTTGTGGCAAAGTAAGGAGCATTTAGGATTTCTGAAAGGATTGGGAACGAGATGAATTAGGTAGTTTAGTGGAGCCCCAAATCCGATCGTACTATATTGAATTTTTCCAATCTTCAGAGGGATCCATATGTTACACCACATATTTAAATCTTTTTTAATAATTTAATCGAATATTATAAAATTTTATTATAAATATGAAGCACAACTTAACACCGTACCTTTGTAACCTCTCGTGTAGAATGACGCTCGCCACCTGTTGGCCAATTTTTGAACTTCACTCTTTTCCACAAATGACCGCTATTTTTTATAACAAATAAAATTAAAATCAGCAGATTTTATTATTGCTAAACATTCCTAAAACTATACAGAATATGTGGTTAAAATTTTGGTACAGATTGGTTTAGTAGTTTTCGTGGTTAGTGATCACAAACGAAAAATGTCTTCTTCATTTATATCATACTGCAAAAATAAACATTTTTTTCTTTATGTATTTATTTCTGCAATTCATAGACTCCATGTTGCTCAGTGTAAGAAAAATTAAATATATATATTTGTATTTTTTTTATATAAGAAACCCAAATTCACTTCTAATTCTTTGCTTTTAATTCTATTTTAGGTCGAAATTTATACAAGTTTTTCAAGGAGCAGATAAAAATATTTTTTAATCAGGCATACAGAACTTTGTTTCAATTTTTTAAGTTTTCTCGTAAAATTTAAAAATTGTGTATTTTTTTTTATTTTTTTATTTTTTTAATGTTGGTATTAAACATTCATCAATTCTGATTTTGGGCCAAGGCGGCTAGTAAATCGACCTTAAGTGTAACTATTCTAAATAAATATAACATAGCATTATTAAATTCTTACTCTTTCCTAAAAAAAATAAATTAATTTAAAAAAAAAAACAAACACATACCGATGTGAGCATTATCATTAAAAATAAATAATTAAAAAAAAAATATTTTTTTGAAAATCGCCATTGCTGTAATAAGAATTGACGCCAAAAATAATTTCTGAGGATGTGGTGTGACCATCACGACCTGCATTTAGCCCACGAGGGGTTCGATTTGCACTCAGAAACAGAAAATCAATAGAATACGAATGCCCCTCCGGAAGGAATATTGTGCATCAGGAATATCAGTTTTTAAATGTGTTCATATTACATTTATCAGATAATTTTTTTTTTAATATATTAAAATCTATAACTGTACAATATATATACATCTAGTAAATGTGTTCATAACAATTACAATGACATGTAACAACTTGAAAAGAAGTACTTACCAGTAGCACTAAAAATTCTACACTAGAAGGTCTCTAGGCCATCTTCTTTTTCGACGCCTCGATAGTTTATCGGGAATAGAGTAAGAAGCAAGTTAAGATACTAGTGAATTAGTGTGGTTATGTAGTTTACTATGAAAGGATAGGTATCTGTTCAACAGGGATCAGTGGGATATTATTAAAGGATTCCATAGGACAGGAAGTCGTAGGTTTACGACGAAGGGTTAAGGTTATTTGATGGGATTTACTTGTATTTATTTTAATTCTCCAATTTCAACACCAGTAAGAAACAATTAAATACCTTTTATATTACATTTTCAATATCTCTCAATTTATAAATAAATTCTGTATTATTAAAAGGATCTGTTTAAGTATTGAATAGTTTAATTTTGTTGTCACTACCTTATTATTTTGTTGTTCGAAAATTAATGCCGTTTTTTTGTTCTTTTTAAATTAAAGATAAACTTTAATGTATTATGCGTGCAATAAACTTTTTATATTTAATAGTTTTTTTTAATTTTTATTTTGTTTGAATGTGTATATTTATAATTCCTCTCCTTAACAGACATTTTTTTTACTTCATTAGTAACAAGTACTTAAGCAAGAGTCGGTGGGCTTACTGGCAAGGAGAATCGCGGTGCCATTCTTATTCTGAAGAGGATCCCATTGGATTTAGTTATTGAAATGTTGATCATTAAAATGAAAATTAGAAAGCAAAAAGTGTATGAAAATAATGTGTACATAAGACTTATTACCCCATTGTATATGAGAGAGTATGGGGGAAAAATATATATACATATACACAATTGACTTTCAATAACACGAAATCTTTCTGAAAACAGGGAAATCAAGTACTGCAGCTTCGGCTTCTTTATGGTGCAATGTCTGCTGGCTCTTCCTCGATTTCTTCGCCAGGAGAAACTTCCTCATCGATTCCGGGTACTCTTACCCCTTTGTCGACAACAGTAAATTTACGTAACAATTAACAGTACTGTGACAATGGACAGACGCAGGACCGTATATGATTCAACAAGTTCATGTTGCGACATATACGCCGGGGTTTCGACTTATCTACCGAACTTCAAGTTATGGTGGTAATTTTTGTGTCTCTTCGACTCATAGAGGTAAATATAACCGTAAAATTATTTCGAGCTATTAGAGGTTTTTCCAACTCTTGGGGATAACAGTCTGCATTATCAGTGCTTACAACTAAAGGCCCATGAATCATATTTTACACACAACATCAAAAAGCAAAGGATCGACATTTTGATTTAGTAATAATTTTTATTCGGCAGAAATAATTTTATTTATTTCATCTGGTCGAAATTGAATTTCGAACCATAAAAGTAGACTACAGTATAGCAAACCTCGTTCCTGCCACTCAACATTGTATATTTAAATGTTTATATTTGTAGTCCAGTCAATAAGCACTTTGTAGAGTACATGAAATATGAGGTAATTTTTTACTTCATAGCTTCGTTAGTAGTTAGAAGGTAAACATAGTAAAAGTCTCCGCTCTTGGGGGTTAAGCTAAGGTGGGGGAGGGGAAAAATTCAAATTTTTTGGTTTTTCGATTATATCTCGAAAACGGTTGCCCTAGAAAAGTATGTTTCAAATCAAAATTAAATTTCCTATAAAATTAATTCTATACATAATTGTCGAACTTCCAACTGTTTTCGAGATATACGTATTATTATACATTTGCTTCTATTGCCTTCCACGGTCAAATCTCAGAAAAAACGTCAAAGTTGCAGTACATTAAATTTCTTTTAATTTCATATAAAAGTTTCCGGTACTTGAAGAAAATTTTTGACAAATAGTGGGGTAAAAATTATTTATTAATCGAACACTATCGATTTTTAATGACGTATATCTCGAAAACCGTTGGAAGTTCGGCAAATATGTATAGAATTAATTTTATAGGAAATTTAATTAGCTTTAATTTTTATTTGAAACGTAATTTTCTAGAGTCTAGCGTTTTCGAGATATAATCGACAAACTGAAAAATGGGACCTTCTACCCCCCACCGTAAGCTCACCCCCCTGGGGCGAGGGCTTTTAGTACGTTTACCTTCTAACTAGTCCTTAAAAAGCTATGAATATAAAAAAATTATCGCATATTTCATAAACTCTACAAAGTGTTTATTGACTGGACTACAAATGTAAACATTTAAATGTACAATGTTGAGTGGTAGGAACGAGGTTTGCTGTACTGTCGTATCCTTTGCTTTTTGATGTTGTGTGTAAAATATGATTCATAGGCCTTTTGTTGTAAGGACTGATAATGCAGTCCATTATCCCTAAGAGTTTTTCTTAATAGTCTCTGTCTCTCTGAATTACCGATTCATAAATTGAAAATAAAAATTGTAGGTCTAATTATGCTTTTAAGTAATCTTCAACCACCTAATCAGTGGAATTGTAAACATACTAAAAACGACTGCTATGTGTAAAAAGATCATTGAAGAAATAATCCTCAATTGCATGCTACAAGTTGGAAGTTCGGCAAATATGTATAGAATCAATTTTATAGGAAATTTAACTAGCTTTAATTTTTATTTGAAACGTAATTTTCTAGAGTCTAGCGTTTTCGAGATATAATGGACAAACTGAAAAATGGGACCTTCTCCCCCCTATCGTAAGCTTACCCCCAAGGGGCGAGGGCTTTTAGTATGTTTACCTTCTAACTACTCCTAACGAAGTTATGAAGTCAAAAATTATCGTATATTTCATGCACTCTACGATGGAATGTGTATATATATATACTTTTTTTTTCATAATCTATTCTCAACTGTTCATCTGTGGAGAGGTACATAAATGGTGCCATCACTGCTCTTTTTTTGTGATCTAATTTTTATGAATATTTAGAATTAATTAAAATATGCATAACTATTAGTGTTAGAGCAAAAAGTAATAAATTTCTAAGCTTGATGTATACTTTTCTAATAAGGACATAGGGATTCGACCCTCGCAGCCGATATTTCAATTTCGAAACTTATCCAGGGACGGAGAGAGCCATTTCCAGGGGTTATTGGAGTGGACAAGAGGAGGAAGATATAGTGGCTGGAAGAACATGTTGAGGTGAGTGGAGTCCATTGGAGCGCGCTAGTGGACATGCCTTAAATCCATTTAGGGTCTGACTGGTGTCCCAAGTCTGTGTCCATTGTTTACCCGGCACATCCCTTAGCCTGTCAATTGACCCTCCCTAAGCCGTCTACTACACTCTATTAATGCAAATGGCAACTAATTGAAAACGGCTCTAGTCGATAAAACAATGAGATATTTTTATATTTCTAAACCGCCTGCAAATATATATTAGTCCAATCAATCTTCAAACGATTCATTTTATTAAGCTATTTATTTTTCATTGGTAAAAAAAAAAACACATTATTTATGGTTCGTAAATAATTCGTTAAACACATTTGAGAATCAAGGAGAAATCATCCAGCCAATCCAAACGAGATTTCAAAAGATGGAATCTGCGTTCCACTAAACTTAAGATGTTTACAATAAAAAAATCCCTGCCCAGAAACTCAAAAATTCGTCATTACAAGACAGTAATTCGGCCAGAATGTTTATATGCAACTGAAACACTAATTTTAGGAACAATAAAAGAAAACGAAGAAATCAGGAAAAATAGAAAAAAAGATTGCCAGGAAGATATTAGGAAGCAGAACAGTGCGAGAAACTTCTAAATTAAGAAGTAAAACAGAAAAATTAAAAGATAAAGCCAATTGGCTTCAGAATGTACATGAACATTTAAAAGTAATTTGCTCAAATAAAAAAGAAATTAAAGACAGAACTAACTATAGAAACTAAGTTAAAAAGTGGGAAGGCTTTCAAGACAGCTAAAAAAAGACAGGGGAGAAAATGGACGGCAGAAGAGAGTGCAAAATGAAAAGATGAAGGAGTATTGGTGAAAGCGTAAAGCTAACTTGGTGAGTTATACGTGGTCCTTAGCTGGCCTGTAACGAAATAATAATAATATGGTTCATAAGGACCACTATATAAGTTAAAATAAGAGATGGGCCGACTATAACTTTTGCCGTCTAATTCGCTAGTAAAAACGCCAATTAGTCAACCGATCATTGCTTCGTTAATATTCGGTTGACATCGGCAATGTTCGATGCGTTTCTTTCAAAGCTTTATAGCCGACTGTACGTGTAGCTATAGGTTTTTGATTATGTTATATTTTTCTTCTATTTTTGCAAACTGGGCGGTGTGTAACGAAGTGTTTTATTATAATTGCGAAATATGAACTTTAATAATGCCGAAATGGGTGTCGTGTTTATGGACTTATACACGAAACTTAGAAATATCTTGCATGTAATTGTAAACAAAAATGTAAATTGCTAAAATAGCAGTTTCCTTTTTGTGTTGCAATGTTTATACTACACTTCAATTAAGAATTAATATGATTACTTAAAACCAAAAATGTAATTTAAAAAAATATATTTATGTAAATTACATAAAGTAAGTTCTTTATTCAGTATTTTAGAAGTTTTTGAATTTATTTTCTGTTGATATGATGATCTTTCTTAAAGTTTCATGATTGAATACAAAAAAAAAAAAAAAAAAATAAAATAAAATAAATAAATAAAAAAGATGAATATAAAATAAAAATGATTACCAATTAAGGCCATGTTTTCATTTCAATCAACCTTTTTTTAAGCGTAGAAATAAAAATGAATAAAATGGCCGACCAGTCGACGCTTTTTGCCGACAACAAAAGAAATTTGTTTTACAATTTACAAAATTTCATGCTGTACCAAGAAAAAACAGACGAGTCTCAAACTTAAAATATACTATTGTACAACTTAAATATATATATAGATGTAATCATAATTTACAATGAAAGAAAAAAAATCCAAAAAAAAAAAAAAAATTCAAAGAAATAGAAATTTTATTGAAGTGCTACTAGTGAGTAATTCCTTACATGTTACTGACATCTCATTGTAATAATTTTTCTCAAATTTACTTTTTGTATAAAATTAATAGAGTTTTAAATATCAATAAACAGTTTTTAAAAAATATATAAATTATTTAATAAATATGTTTTTTGTTTTTTTCATTAAATTGCTGCTTTAACAGAATATCATTTTGTAATTGAAAAAAAATTACGATCTTCAATAATAAAATTTTAACCAAAATTTTTATTGTTAATATTAAAAAAAAAATGTTTATTTTTCTTAATAGCTACAAGTTCCAACAAATGATTAAAGAATAAACATTAACATTCTTTAAATACCTAAACAAATATTTAGTTTAAATAGATAGTTGTGAGATTTATTTATTTTTTTTATTTTTATAGTTCGGACTGATAAACTCGATAGGTAATAGAACGATATTTTTAAACTGCATCTTTTCGATTATAGCGAGGGAGGAGATTGCTGGTTGCAGTTGTCATGGAGATTTTCCAGCTGCTGGAGCCACTAAGAGAAATGTCATGGAGGCAGGACTCCAGGCCCCATCACAAAGACAACTAACTGACAATCAAAATTCAGTTTATGACAGACTGCACCGGAGTTGATGAAACTACGGAAATTTGATGCTTATGGTTCTGTCAGACTCTCTATATGTGCGACGTCATTGGAAATCTTGGCCGGTATATGTTACGCTCGTCAATATCACAGTAGAACTGCGAGGCGAACGATTTATGAAAAGTAGAGTTCCCATGAGATATTTTACGGGAAGGAAACGTTATTGTAACACTATACAGAGGTTGTAAAAGGAAAATAAAAAGAAGAACAGAAAAAATAAAATAAGGCAGTATATACGTTCTTTTGATCTATAAGAGTTGAAAAACATATTTTTTGAATCTTGTTCAGAATTGAAATAACGATATGATCGATGTTTTTATATGCTATAATTTTTTTTCAGTACAGTAAACCCTGTTATCAGGCGTTCTCTAACCAGCGCTCCATTAACCGGGGCTTGTATGGAACGGTGTCGTAAGAAAACATCGATATTCCGTATCGAAGATATTTTGAGGACTGAATATCGATACGTTATATATCGATGACCAAAATTATCAATATTTTATGATTTTTTATTTTTTGTTAAGTGCGATTTCTTCTTACTGGGTGCACATACCGCAAACGTCACATTTTTTACGGTAAACCTTCTACTCTAAAAATATATTTTGTTTTTTTTATAATAATCGATTATATCGGACGTTTTCCCTTACCCATGCCGGCTATGTCGGCCCCAGTAACGCCGGGAAAAGGGGGAGTTTACTTTATATTATTCAATTATTAATTTATCAAATATAATGTAATGAGTAATCAAATTTATTGTACATGATCGTAAACTTCATTGAGAGAAATTCTCGAAACGGTGTACAGTGACTAACTTTTCTTCGTTTAACAATGTCGCTGCTACTAGAACATGGTTTCATTGGTCTTCCGGTTCTTTAAGCAGTCTCATTAGATGGTAGTACCTTAGCAAAACGTTTCTCACAAAGCCGTTTTTCAATAACAGCGACAAAAACTTGGTTTCATCGAAGATATTTTTCGACGATCACTCCAATCCAATAGTTTCCCAACTTGCTTCCCACTCTATTCCCGATAATCCTCCGAGATGTCTGAAAAGAAGATGGCCTAGAGACCTTCTAGTGAACAATTATTATTGAAGTACTACTAGTGAGTACTTCTTCACAAGTTATTTACATGTCATTGTAATCATTATCAACACATTTACATATGTTTGATGTATATTATTGTGTACAGTTGTAAATATCAATAAATGAAATAAAAAATTCAATTAAAAGCAATTTTTTTCTTTCAATTTTTTAACATTGAAACATATAACTTTACTCTGAAAAATCACTTTTCCTCTGTGTAAAGTGTAAAACTGCATCAGTTTCCTGTTTTCCAATTGGCTTACAGCGCTAAACGTGGAATTACTCCATACAGTCCAAGCCGCATTTAAAACCTAAATAGTATTCACTAAAATCACTATAAATTAATAAGTGGTACCATTAATTGAAAAAAAAAATGGTTAATATTGGTACCTAATGAAGCATACTTATATTATGGAGGTTCCGTAAGAGGTTTCGAAATAAAAACAGCTAATTCACCTATTGGACTTGGGACAAGCTATTGATGATGTGAGGTAAAACTGTCATTCGGAATGGTGTTTATCGTAACCATTCCACTTCTCCCACTCCATAAATTAAATTAAACTTTTGCCCGATTCTGATTAAACAGGTATTTTTTGTATTCATTTATTTATATTTACAATTGTACACAATAATATACATCAAGTAAATGTGTTGATAATGATTGCAATTACAACTTCAAAAAAAGTTGTACATAAAAAGTTCTCTTGGCCAACTTCTTTTCAGACGTCTCGGAGGATTATCGGGAATGGAGTGGGAAGCAAGTTGGGAGACTAGTGGATTGGAGTGGTTACGGAGCATAGTATGAAAGGACAGGTATCTGGTTTGGGCTAAATCTGCAATATATGAAACATTAAGATCTTTATGGATAAGTTTATTGGTCACAAAGTAAGGAGCATTGAGAATTCTTCGAAGGATCACTGATATTTAAGGTCATTTTTAGCTAGCTATATATTAAAATATTTTTGGATCGTCCAGATTGGTAAAAGTGACCATTCTGCGACCTAAGGGAGTTGGATAAAGTGGCGCGTGTTAGAGTAGCATTTACAACCTACTCCAAGAAGGTGGGTTGTTGGGATGCTGTGTTGTTTATGTGTTACCCAACTGCTATAGGAAGGAATGAGGAATTAATAAAACTGTTTATTAGTTAAAGGGAGAGAGGGTCTGTGGCTCCTTGAAGAATTGCTCACGTAACGACATATATAAAGTTAATGTCGAATCGGGAGGTTACGGCCATTGTAAAGGTTCGTCCGCGCCTTTATTAACCATCCGCTTCTTTATTGCCGCTTCAAAGGGCCCACTTATAATCTTCATTGGAATCATAACGGTTTATTGTCCTCGTGCTTTTTTTTTTTTTTTTTTTTTTTTTTTTTTTTTTTACTTCTTTTTCCATAAGTCAAGATTTGGTGGGGAAACAACGTTAAAAAGGGCGTATACTGGGACGTGATTGCTGCTACTCTCTTCCATTTGTCAGCTATCAGCATTAAAAACCTTCCGAATTTCAAGCTTTAAATTACACCAAAAACTCCGTAAGCTACTTGATGAATTTCATCAACTTCAGCGTTGTTAGTGACTGACGAGACTTAGAATAGCGTAAAATTAAAAAAAATAAATAAAATATACCGAGAAAAATGCCCTCTAAAATAACAAGTATAGTAATTTGTTTATATGATAAAACAATAAAAAAAAAACTGCGTTCATTCTGGGATCTTAAGTCCCTTAAGTATAAAAACTAATTTACAGTCTAGGACCTTCTAGAATTAAATAATATTTTTTAGAATAAAAAATACAAATAATTAAAATAAAATAAAATCTGTTGTTAACCAACTAAATGTCTTGGAAGACAGAAGAAATAGCCAGCAGAACTGGCCTTAGAATTTCTGCAGAGAAAAAAAACATTTTTAACAAACATTCAAGATGCACCAAAATATCTGAAAACAGATATTGGCCAAATAGAGAGCGTAAAAAAAATTAAATATTTAGGAGAAATAATCCAAGAAAATGGTTTGGAAAAATCTACAATAGAGGAAAGATTGCATAAAATGGAGAGAGTATATGGTATTACCAAAGATCTTGACAATAAAAAATGCCTATCCAAAAATGTAAAAATAAGGCATTACAACACAGTAGTGAAGCCAGATTGCCTATATGCATGTGAATGTCTGGCATTAAAGTATAAGTTAGATAAATTAGAAATACTAGAAAGGCGAATCATGAGGAAAAAATTAGGCCCACAAACAGTAGAAGGTTGGAGGTTACGAAGTAATGCTGAAATATATCAAAATGCAGAAAATATAGCAGATGTAATGAGAAAAAGAAGATTGATGTTTATTGGACACTTATGTCGAATGCCAGATAGTAGATTGACAAGTAAGATTTTCAGATATCTGTGGGGTAAGAAATCAACTACAAGCTGGGTCAATGAAGTAAAAAGGGATTTAGAAGAAAACAATATAAAAATAGAAGAAATAAATAATAGAGAAGGCTTTCAGCAAAAAGTATTGAAAATGGAGGGATTCCAGGGCAGGAAAGTGAAAAGGACTGGTATAAAATGGTCTGAGGACAGAAATCGGAAACATGGTGAACAAATGAAAGCACACTGGAGAGAGAGAGAAACACTTTATTAAGTGGTGCTGCCCATTTTAAATGGGTTGCAAAAAAAACACAGCATACTTAATCAATCAAATATGACATACCAAAAAAAAAAAAACCGTAATAGTCATTATTTTTAAAAATATAAGAATCTACATATTAAAATGATCAATCCATGCGGAATATAAAATAAAATTAAAACAAAATTTAAAATATTAAAAAGATAATATAAACCTTATTGATAACAATATAAAATATAATATATAAAATAAATTGAAAAGAAAAAGGGAGAAAGAATTGAAATTGGCACGTGGTCCTCTGTTGGCCTATTCCAGAAAAAAAAAAAAATTAGATATATATTTTTATAAAAAGTAACAGTATACAAACATGTAGAAAAAAATAACAGATGGAATTAAAAAAAGGAGATTAATGTTCTGTGGGCACATACAAAGAATCAGTCCCAGCAGATTAACAAGAAAAAAATGTACAACGTTTTGAAATATTAAAAGGCAAACCCAATTGGTTTCAGTAGGTACATGAAGATTTAAAAGACATTGGCGCTAAATAAAGAATAAATTGAAGACAGAACAAACTATAGAAACAAAATTAAATAGTGGAAACGCTTTCAAGACAAAGCAGCTCTAAAAAGACCGGGGAGAAAATGGACGGCGGAAGAGAGGAAAGAAACGTGGTAGCTTAAACGTGGTAACGAAAATAATAATAAAAAGTAACAGAAAATTAAAATTCAGTTTATGCAAAAGCAATACAATTCTATGAATATGGAAAATTCATATTTTATATAACTTATAAATGGCTATTTATAGTTTTCGTCGATATGGTATATAGTAGGTGGTTAGGGAAGTGGATTTGAAGGTGGATGGGATATTTGAATGGAAAATGGGAAAAGGGATGAAGTTCCGTAGAGAAGAGGATCGGATTAGGAATGACCTGTCGAAATCAGCTGGCAATGAGCATGAGTATGCCAATCTGATTAGCGGGAACGGGTTTGGCAGGTAAGAACTGAATATGTACCACGTTTTCACAAAAGTCCAAGCTTTTATTTCCAACTATCATATTTTATAAAAAATAAAAATAAATATTACAAGTTGCCTCATTCAAGGGCAATGAGTAATCTGGATGGCAATAAAGCCATTCATACAATCTGTACAATGAAAGTAAAAAAAAAAAAATAATAATAAAAATAAAAATAAACAGCCTCTAAGTTTATATGATGTAAAATAAAATACAATAAATAATAAATTAGGATAATAATTATAGAAAACAATTGAAAAATAAAATGTAATTATAGTATTTACCAGCATCCCGCAAATTAATCAAAGTAAACATTTATGAATCATAAAAAATAATAAATTCGTTCAAAACCCATCTATATTTTTGTTTAAATGACCAGATAAACATTTCCGATAGTCTCATTTAAAATTTATTTCCATTAGAAACGGAAAAATACAATTGGTCATTGGGAAAACCCAAGGATAAAACCTACCTGGCCCTTCCCCTTCCACTATCGATATATTTCAGAAATCCGTTTGATCTCCTCAGAGGAGTACCAATATATTTGATTTTTTGTCTTACATTTATGAAAACTTTAGTTTATATAATCAATGTAACAAAGTGAACACGTGAATGTCGTATAAGTAATACAAAGAGATATACAGAGTGGTTTTAAGTGAAGAAAGGACTAAAACAAGGCAGTATTATTTCACCGGTATTATTTAATGCTGTCATGGAAGTTATGTTGAGAGAAGTAAAGAACATGTGGACAGAATGATGTGGAGTAAAGACGATCAGGAGTTGCATGAACAGTTGAATAACTGGGCACGAATAATAAAGGATAGAGGTTTGATAATAAGACAGAAAAATATTGAAGTAATGGTTGTTGAAAGGGACAATATACTGGACAGACCTTTGTTACTGAAAGGAACTGCACTAAAGAAAGTAGATCAGTTTACATAGTTAGGTTCAGGAATATCAAGTGACGGTAAAACGGAACAGGATATAACAAATCGAATAAACAAAGGAGCAAAATTTTTCCAAAGTGTCAAACACAACGACATACCAAAGAGAGCAAAAGTTACCATGTTTAAAATCTATTTTAGTCCAATAGTTACCTACGGACTAAAAACAAGGAATATTACGGGGAAAAAACGCAGCAGAGTGCAAGCTAGTGAGATGGGATCTATAAGAGCAATGAAAGGGAAAACAAGAAGACGATATAGAATAAGGAATGAGGATTTGAGAAGGGGGGTTGTTGAGAATAGTTTGAGAGAAAGAGTAGAGAAGACGAGGCTGGGCCACGTGGAAAGAATGGAGGAGGATAAGCTACCCAGGAAAATGGAAAAATTAATTTTAATTAGAAGAAGGCCAAGAGGAAGACCAAGAAGACAACGGACTGATGATGGGAGGAGAGAAGTAGAAAGACGAGACAGTTGCGGACAGTGCAAGAAGAAGTGATTTGAAAAGATCGTCCCCGTTGGGGAGACTTAGTGAACATCCAGACCCAGCAGCAGCTGGAACGGTGGATGATATGCATGTATGTAAGAAAGTCCTGATGTTTTTAAGATGTTGTATGTTTTAGAACAAAATAATGTTTAACATTTGAAACTAATTTTCGAATAAAATGATTCCAACACAAGCGGCTAGTGCTTCACCAATCCTAAAATATTATCTATTCTTACACTAATACTATAGAGATCCTTTAACTAGGACTTTTTTAACAACTTAGTATTTGTGGTATAGTAGTCAAGGTATTCAAATGAAAAAAAAAAATGTGTAAGGGTATAAACAGGTAAAAAGTAAAATAGATGATAATGATCCTATTAATAGAGAATATAAAATATACTAGAGATTAAAAAAAAAAAAAAAAAAAAAAATTAAGAAATTAAATTTAATACTGTTCAGAAATCTTCTTCAGTTCATTTCGGTCCACCAACTATATTCATCCATCTTACTCCGAGTTCGCCTCTCAGTCATCTTTCAGGAGGCATTCTTTTAACTGGTCTAAACCAATCGTACTTAATAATGCAAAGGGTGTTCCTTTATACTTACATCAATTCTCAGTTTATTTCACTTCTTAAATCAATTTTAGAAGATACTGATCTGGGTCTGGAGTAAACGATACCTCCGAGCAATACGCCGCAATAGGCCCAAATATAGCTTCGTAAATTAACCTCTTGGTACTGGGCAGTATCAGTAACAGTCAGGGGACACAATTAACATCTCCATTATCAATGGGAGGGGTATCTTCAATATTGAGATTTGACCTCAGATATATATATATATATATGTATATATACGTGGCTCGTTTAAGGTTTATAGTGAGAACTAAGATTGAATGTTAAATTGTTATACCATCGGTTGAAATTCGAAGGTGCCCTAATCTTTTGAATTTGATATTGAATCCGCATCTTTCTTAAGAATCATACAACAAATATAGATGTATCTTATGTTTGCTAATTTCTTGTGGAAATTTCTCTTATTTCATACCTAAGCTGTGTAACCAATCCACTAGTCTCTCATTTTGCTCAATAGAATGAATTGCCGACAATGAGAATAAGAGTCTGAAAATTCAGAAGTCTCATATTGAACTTTTATTGAAGTGCTATAGAAGGTAGTTTCTTCACAAGCAATTGACACCTTATTACGATTGTAATCATATTTACTAGATGTATTTTTTTTTATTTATTTATTTTTTTTATTTTTTATTTATTTTTATTTTTTTTATTACTTGACCTCTCTTTGCTAAATGATCTCTTAATCCTTCTTCCCACTTTTGTGTCCTTCGTCTACTGTCGACCTTAGTCTCGATGTCACAATGGCAAGGCGATTGTTCTCCATTCTTGAGAAGTGGCCGAACCATCGTAGGCAGCATTCTTCTATAACATTATCTGCTGGTTTAACACCGAGGTTGTCTTTAAAATAATTACATAATCGTTGGAATTTTATAATTTTTTTTGGAACAAAAAACAAGAAATAAAAATTGTATCCTTATTTTTTTATAAATGTTTTCTAAATCAGAAGATATTTGTTTAACACAATCCATTCAAATATTTCTCATAAATTGAGGATCTAGGTGATTTTTTTTGTTATTAATGTATTTAAAAAAAAAAAAATTAAGATGTTGTTATTTACTAATATAAATAATTATATTGTTAAACTTTTTGTAAAGGATTGATTAAAAAAAAAAAAAAAATTTACGATGTTATTTCTAATACAAATAATAATTTTGTTATACTTTGTGTGAAGGTTGAATTTTTTTAATTTTTAAATAAATTAAGATGTTATTTATGATACACATGATTATTTTGTTAAACTTTGTGTGAAGGATGGATTTTTTTTTTTTTAAATATTTTTTATAATTTTTTTTAATAAGTTAGGGTGTTGTTATTTCTAATACAAATGTTTATTTTGTTAAAAATTGTGTAAAGGTTGGATTTAAAAAAATAAGTAAATAAATAAATAATTATGTTATTTCTGATTCAAATAATTATTTTGTTAAACTTTATGTGAAAGTTGTTTTTTTTCTTTTTTTGTTTAATAATAATTTACGATGTTGTTATTCCTAATACAAATAATTATTTTGTTAAACTTTTTGTGAAGGATTGATTTTTAAAAAAAAATTATTTATGATATTGTTATTTCTTATACAAATAATAATTTTGTTATACTTTGTGTGAAAATTGGACTTTTTTTTTTTTAATAATTATTTACGATGTTGTTATTTCTAGTACAAATGATTATTTTGTTAAACTTTGTGTGAAGGTTGGATTTAAAAAAAAAATAATAATAATAATAGTTAAGATGTTATTTCTGATAAAAATGATTATTTTCTTAAACTTTCTGTGAAGGTTGGTTTTTTTTTTTTAATAAATTAAGATGTTATTTCTGATACAAATGATTATTTTGTTAAACTTTGTGTGAAGATTGGACTAAAAAAAAAAAAAAAAAAAATTAAATAATTAAGATGTTATTTCTGATACAAATAATTATTTTGTTAAACTTTGTGTGAAAGTTGTTTTTTGTTTAATAATAATTTACGATGTTGTTATTTCTAATACAAATGATTATTTTGTTAAACTTTGTGTGAAGGTTGGTTTTTTTTTTTTAATAAATTAAGATGTTATTTCTGATACAAATGATTATTTTGTTAAACTTTGTGTGAAGATTGGACTAAAAAAAAAAAAAAAATTAAATAATTAAGATGTTATTTCTGATACAAATAATTATTTTGTTAAACTTTGTGTGAAAGTTGTTTTTTGTTTAATAATAATTTACGATGTTGTTATTTCTAATACAAATGATTATTTTGTTAAACTTTGTGTGAAGGTTGGATTTTAAAAAAATAAGTAAATAAATAAATAATTATGTTATTTCTGATACAAATAATTATTTTGTTAAACTTTGTGTGAAAGTTGTTTTTTTTCTTTTTTTGTTACTAATAATTTACGATATTGTTATTTCTAATACAAATGATTATTTTGTTAAACTTTGTGTGAAGGTTGGATTTAAAAAAAAAAAAAAAAAAATTAATAATTAAGATGTTATTTCTGATACAAATAATTATTTTGTTAAATTTTGTGTGAAAGTTGTTGTTTTTTTTGTTATTTAATAATAATTTACGATGTTGTTATTTCTGATAAAAATGATTATTTTCTTAAACTTTCTGTGAAGGTTGATTTTTTTTCTAATAAATTAAGATGTTATTTCTGATACAAATGATTATTTTGTTAAACTTTGTGTTAAGGTTGGATTTAAAAAAAAAAAAAAAAATTAATAATTAAGATGTTATTTCTGATACAAATAATTATTTTGTTAAACTTTGTGTGAAAGTTGTTGTTTTTTTTGTTATTTAATAATAATTTACGATGTTGTTATTTCTGATAAAAATGATTATTTTCTTAAACTTTCTGTGAAGGTTGATTTTTTTTTTTTAATAAATTAAGATGTTATTTCTGATACAAATGATTATTTTGTTAAACTTTGTGTGAAGGTTGGATTAAACAAAAAAAGAAAAAAATTAAATAATTAAGATGTTATTTCTGATACAAATAATTATTTTGTTAAACTTTGTATGAAGGTTTTTTTTTTTTTTTTTTTTTTTTTTTTTTCATAAAATATGGTATAAAAACTGGCAAAATGAGTCGTGAACTATGAGAGGTACATTTTTTTAATTTTTTTTTTTAAATATATTTATAACACAACCATTAACAATTTTTTACAATTTGTGATCGTCTGCCAAATTAAAAAAATATTTCCTAATGAAATTTCAAAATCAATTACCATATTCTTCACCGCCAAAAGCATTTTAAATCCTTCGCTGAGTGTGATTGCTATTAATCATTTGTGTACGTGTATATTTATAGTGTTTATGAGCGCGCTTTTATGCATAGATTTGGTATACCTATTAGGTTTAATGACTCAACGCTAATTAATTGATAGAGTTAATTAATTTCGATTAGTTAATTAAATAAAGCACCCAATTATTTTCAAGTGGTAATAGTAAACCAATCCTCACCTAATGCAAGCAATTTAGTGTTCCGAATAAAGTCAATTTTCAAATGATACCGTAATGCAATAGATTTGTTTATTCTACATTAAATAGAAGATCCCCGAATGACCTAACGAATTTTCAAAAGGTCAAAGTTGATTTTAGTGCCGAAACAGACTGGCACATGTTTAAATCAGGTAAATGGAATATTTATCGGCTGGTGGAATAATATCATATTAGGCCGACAGTCACAAAGAACACAAATAACACCCTCATAACATTTTCTTTGGAAAAGACAAAATGTTTCGAATTGGTTAGTAGCCCTACCCTATGCAGGGAGATTTTACCTTCTATAGGATTAAGGATTTCCCCGGTAAGAGAGATTCAGTACAAAAGTAAAATTTAAATTAGAGCAGAATTTAAATCTCATTATAAGTTAATGTGTTATCTCATTTGTATTGAACATATTAGGACATATATTGTTCTAATAAAAATAAATTTAATTAAAAATAAAATTTAAATTTTTAGTAGTCTCAAAAACAGTAGTGTTTTTGGACAACCGAGGAAGGGAAGACTGGTTAAAAGATGTTACCTCAGGAAAAAAGAAATACGTTTTTTATATTATTTTATTTATTTATTTACTACTACCACCTAATATTGCACCTATACCCTATCCTAAGCATTAGTCGTTTAGTATCCAATTTAAACTAAACATTTTCTTTTAAAAATAAAATTAAATAAAAATTCTAGATTTGGCTGAAACTCCGCCCTGAGTTACATTAAACAGGTAGTTGTTCGACGAAAAAATACAGAACTTTATTTTCCAATTTATTTTTATGTTAATTTTTTTTTTTGGGAGGAGGGGGCTGAATCCGAATTCCAACTTTGAGCCTTCGAAAATGTAACGAAGCGCTTTTTTTTATAAAATAAATAAACTGCAATAAATTTCCTAAAAATTACTTCTAAGTAATTTTTTTTTATCAATTTGAATATTAAGCACTATACATGTAGTTGAAGTGGTATAGTTGGAATTATATAACGCCAGTCAAACGGAGAAAAAATCAAGAAAAAAAATGTATTGTCTTCTTATTGATTTTTATGCTTTTTAGGAAGCTAAAATCGTTGGATCTTAAATTTGCTCACTCAACAAAAAAAAAAAAAAAAGTTTTAAAGCGTTTTTTCGATGCTATATGAAAAATTGAGCATTAACATAAAATATACATACAAGTTTTTTCGTTTATTTATTAATCTTTTTTTTGTTCCAGATCAAGTATTGACGCGTATTTAAATACATACTTATACAAACATGATTGATTTTATATACAATATTTTTTAGATAAATATTATAAGAATGAATAAGAAGAAATGAAAGGAAGCTAACATTGGTATAATAATAAATTTATACTGAATTGAAAGACAACAGTGAATTTCTTTTAAAAAACTTTTAATTGTAAAATGCGTATGTTTTTATTAAACCTCGTTTTTATAATAGTGTACAATATTATTTAAAAAAAAAAGTCACTACATTTAACATAATATTCGTTGTAACAATAATTTTATGTAGGTTTTGAAATATATTAATTTTGTGTTAAAATGTATATTTTTGGTTTTTTTAATTATCATTATTATTATTTTTGTTAAAAGCCAGCTAAGGACCACGTTTAAGCCACCAAGTTAGCTTTTAGCTTTCTTCAATACTCCTTCATCTGTTCACTTTTCTCTTTCCTCTCTTCTGCTGTCCATTTTATCCCCTGTCTTTTTGGAGCTGTTTTGTCTGGAAAGCCTTCCCACTCTTTAATTTTGTTTCTATAGTTTGTTCTGTCTTCAATCTCTTCTTTATTTAAGCCTTCTTTTAAATCTTCATGCACCTTCTGAAACCAACAGGGTTTACTTTTTAATCTTTTAAAATGTTGTACATTCTACTCATTCTTTGTATGTGCCCATAGAACATCAGTCTCATTTTTCTAATTTCATCGGTTTAGTTTTCTGCATGTTTGTATACTTCTGTGTTACTTCTTAATTTGGAGGTTTCTACCATTGTTCTGTTTCCTAACATCTTCCTCACAACCTTTCTTCCCTTTTTCCTGATTTCTTCATTTCCTTTTATTGTTCCTAAAATTATTGTTTCAGCTGCATATAAATATCCTGGCCGAATTACAGTCTTGTAATAACGAATTTTTGAGTGCTTTTTTATAGTGAACATCTTTTGTTGAGTGGAATGATAAGCCTATCTTTTGTTATCTAATTTGTTTTAATAATAATAATAATGATAATAAAATATATATTTCTTTATACACTGGAAATACAGTATTTTTTAAAATTTAATTGTGGAAATTTAATTTACCAAGTGAAGAACAATAGTAATATTTTTTTAAGATACTCTATTTCTGGTTTTATATTTTATTTTTGATCTTCTTATGATTAAACGTTTATTCACAATATTACAAATATTAGAATATAAGGGAGACATTGACAGAGTATCACAAAACAATAATAAACTAGAGTCAGTTACCTAGAGATGATCCGGGCGATGGAATGCTGAGCTAGAAAAAGGGGAAACTCTTAAACATAACGCAGATCCGAACGAGTCGGTTTTATCGGCAGTTGTAAGTGGGACCATAACAGGTTTACAGCGAGCTTTAGCACGCAGTCCGACCCCCGAATCTCCTTCCCCCAAACGAACACAGTCTGAATTATAAAGGGCTTTGATAGTGTTCTGCGAATATGTTCGAGTTTATAAAATAAAAAAATTGAGTTTTGGAAACGGTTAAATCAACAGACAGCGGGAAAGAATCAATATATTGAGTGCATTTGTCGTCAATCATATGCTAGGTATAAGATTAAAATATAATCAAAAAATAAAAAAATAATCGTGCCAATTAACGACTGGTGGAACCAGGAATAAAGAAATTGCCGAGTGAGACACACCGATCATAATTTTATACATGGTCCAAATAAAAAGGAAAAACATCGTAAGAGTCATATTATATATAGTCAAATCAATGAGAGCTAAAATGAGGGTTGTAGAGTGCATGGAATATGCGATAATTTTTGACTTCATAGCTTCGTTAGGAATAGTTAGAAGGTAAACATATTAAGTCCTCGCCCCTGGAAAGTGAGCCAAGGGTGGGGAGGTGGGGAGAAGGTCCCATTTTTAGGTTTTTCGATTATATCTCGAAAACGCTAGACTCTAGAAAATTACGTTTCAAATAAAAATTAAAGCTAATTAAATTTCCTATAAAATTAATTCTATAACTAGCTTCTATTTTAAGTGTAAGACATTTTTATATAATTTAGTTAAACAATAATTCACTCAATTTTTCATCTTCTTTGCACAAAAGCAAATGTTAAAAGATACATTTGAAATGTCAATGGTTCGCTTATGATACATTAAGAAACTGCTGCAATTCATAACTTAATGGTTATGAATGATCGTTCATTCAAAAACAACTTATTCAAATGCCTTTGTACAAGCAGATATGTTTACAAAGAATATTTCCGTTAAATATAAATCGTAATCAGAGACAAATGTAAGACAGCTAAAATAACAAAAGAAATCCTTAAATTTCCTTAAAAAAAATTTATGTTATTGCTTACTTTATACTTTATATAGTAAAACAAAAATCGTTTTCAAATTTTTTTTTTTTTTTTTTTTTTGGTGTTTGAGCAAATTTATATTCTAACAAATTTAGCTCCCAAAAGCATGAAAATCAAATATATTTTTTTCTTGAATATTTCTCCGTTTGAATGAAGTTATATATTTGGAACTATGCCACTTTAACTACATCGCTCTATAGTGCTTTAATATTTAATTGGATAGAAAATGACTAAAAAGTAATTTGTAGGAAATTTAATGCAGTTTATTTATATATAAACCATTATTTATTTTATTTTTATTTTTTAAAAAGGCGCTTTTTTACATTTTCGTAGGTTCAAAGTTACAATTCAGATTCAAACCCCTCCCCCCACCCGAAAAACTTCTAATCAAATAAAAAAAAGGAAAATCTACATATGTCACCTGAGGAAAAAAATGAATTGTCTGACAGTTATTTGTTTCTTGTATTCTTCAGAAGAATACTAGCACAGCAAACAGTTACATCACAGTAAAAGAAAAAGAGATATTCTTTACTTATATAAAAACATATTGGTGCCCAAATTCATTACAGTTGCTACATGTACACTATGCTAATATATCTAATTAAAGATAACATTCTTATTTACATTAAAATTATAACTATTTGTTATATTTGTAATACGAGTAGTGTTTTAGGATATAATATATAAGACATAAAAATTTATATTCTTTTCATTAAAAAAAAAAAATAATAATTTTATAAATAAAAAGAAACAAATATACATAGTGGCGTGATCAGTAATCACACTCAACCGCCTGTATTCGTGATATAAATAAGCTAATAAGTTTTCCGTCACAGCAGGACTCGATCCTGGGATCGGGATTGATGGGCCTAGTGGTTTACCCACCGAGCTAATCTAACGGGACAATTATAAATTAAATTATCGGAATTGAAACGGAATACGACGAGGAAAAATATCCATTACTTTAATTAGTATAATTGGGGTAAAGTTTCAATAAATTAGGGTTCCTTTGGGAGTGTAAGTAATAACAGCTACAGAGCTAGAGCCATGGAACATGCATAAAAAATATGACTGCTTAAATACCAACAGATAAATTACTCATTACCATGCGTGATGTTTTAGCCACACGAAGAAAGACAGAGCGAAATATTATCGCATGCGTCCTAATGGTCCCATTATCTAACTCATTGGTTTTAATATTCTCATACGAAATATAATGAAACTCGTCCTTTTAATTCTGTTTTTAATTTTTATCCAAAATAAAAGTTTTTTTTCGTATGAAATTATTATTTATTTTTTTATTAGCCGATTCAACTGATAGTCCAGTCACTAGAGGGAAAATGAGCGATTCCAGCTAAAAAAAATAATTTGCTGTGATTAAAAAAATAAAGAATTAATTTCTATGTTTCAAAAGTTTCAATTTATTTTCCGATGAATTAATGACATTGCCGCAAGATGAATTGGATACGTGTTCAAAAATCAAACCGAGCAGTATCAAACAAGTAGGGTACACCAATTCTCCTATCTCGGAACAATATTTAAAAGCAGTGGAAGATCAAGAGAGGAGGTGAAAAAAAATAAATAAAACTGACGGACGAAAAGCTATTGGAATGCTTAATTCAGTCTAATGGAATGAAACTTTTACACAAACATTTCTGTTAAAAAGTGTAATGCTCTTTAGCTCGGAAACATGGAGCCCAAAACAATTGAAAGGCAAAAGTTTCCTGTTTGTGGTAATAGATTTTTAGAAGAAGTTAGCCAGAATCTTAAGGACAATTGTATCCGAAATGAGACTCTTGATGAAAGGATGGAAGTAGGAAAGAATATATCGGAGGAAATCGAAGAAAGGGGAATGAGATAGTAAGGAAATATGAAAAGGACTATGAAAGAAAGAAGTGGAGGAACCATTGAGAGAGGGGTTAGACCAGGGGAAACTCCGAAGAACAAAGAAAATCCCTACAAAGAAGAAGGTTTTTATGTTTACTGGGCTGCTGAAACTGAATTTCAATTTTTTCAAAAACCTTGCATAATGATATTAATATACCTTGAATTCAAATCCATTGGCACAATCCCTATACAGTTCCACACATACCTATATTATATTTTTCATGATAAACATTATTTAACGACAACAGGGTTGTCAATAAAATGTTCATTGGACAAAACAGTAATAAAAAACCTGGAACTTTATACATCATCTGAAAAAATAAATAAAATTTTGGTTCCAGCGAGTTTTCTAAATTGTCTTTCTACGTATTGCGAAATCACCAAAGGGAAAACATGGGATTCACAGCAATGGACGCTTCCACGTATTTGGTTGTTTTCTGGTCTTCCCATAATTTACTAGATTTCAGGTCTGCCCAGTTTGTTTGTTTTCATAATACATACGCCTCGTTGAGCTTTCGTTTATTAAAAATGGCTCGTTTTAGCACGATAGGGAAATAGAAATATAGAGAAATTAAAAATTCAAATTGAATTAAGTTCAGCCATAAAAAGTTCCTGAATTTCTCCTCGTCGTTCTGGAGATGCAGCTCAATCAGCGAAAAGAGAAAAACCTCTTCTCTTCTTCGGGAAAACATAGGGTCAATTGATCTGTTCATAACATGGAACTCCTCTTCCTCCACCAACAATCGCAACACGAGTTTTCTTCTCAACATACTCCGCTGAAGCCAGAAAACGGGCCGATGAACTTCCAGCTGCAGCATTTGGAAGTTACGTGCGAAAACACCCTCTCCCGCTTGTGGACGCGGAAAAAGCGCTTGGGATCACTATGGACCTAAGTAATAATTAATTTTTATTGAAAAGTAAATTTCATTTTATTTGCTACGGATACGTTAAATATTAATGTTCTGTGATTTATTTTATGTGTGGATGGTTTGGGGTACTTGAGTTAGGGCAAAATGTACTTCGTGGCGGACCCACAAAACGAACCTTGACATTCCCACCCTGGCTAGAATAGGTTGGCAACCTGTAGGATAACCCGTCCTTCCTGCCCTAGTAGGAGTACAAAGGACGTTAATCCCAAACAAACAAGTATGGACGGTAAGAATATTCCTCATTTGTGAGCGCCGGATAAGAAAGAGTCTATTTATTGTATAGATGTTGCACTGCATTTATATGTAACATATTGATTTAAAAAAAAATGTTTATCAGTTTTTACTGTGTTTGTGCCTCTGCCTGACCTAAATACATCGTTAAACGTTTTGCTTCTTTAGGTGTGATCAATAAGACATAGTTGTCAGTAATTTTCTAAAACTTTATTAAATATTAATAAATAAACTCCGGAGCGTGGAGGTTAAGCCTGACAAATTATACATCATAATGATAACTTCCAACTTGGGAGCATATCTCCATGCTACATCTATCGCCTCTACCATTTGTCGCCATACCCATAGTTTATAAAATATTTCCGATGTATTAATGCCTTCAGTTTCATGTCGGATATTAGGATGTCGTGACAGTGGCCGTCCTATCGAGGCGTCGATCTACTCCATCGACTTGCCAGAAGCCATCAGCTCTCGTGTATCTTCGAATATAGGAGAAAGTGAATAACGCATAAATCGGCCAGCAGGAAACATAAGCGTGAATCAAAAAGAGCATAAACATTGTTGCTGGTATCCTTGTACAGCGATCAAATATCTTCCTTTGACATATTTCATATCACACTTCCAACAGTATAGGATTCTATATTATTTCTATGGATGTATCGATTTTAATTGTGCATTCTCTGTACAATCGATTAATTAGAAAAAAATAGGTTTCAAGAAACGATGAGCCAAAGTTCATTCCTAGTTATCGAACTAATCGCACACCATTGACATTGACGTGGAAAACAGACCGTGCTTCGGAAACACAATGTTTCTTTTTCTACAATGTACCCTTTTAATCTAATTGTTTCTTATAATAAACAAGAGTTCAATTGTTAAAACTATACTTTGATCCATCCACGGACTAGGACTGAGAGGACAAGAAAACATTGGAACATCGAACCAATCCCTAAAATCCAAATCCTTGCGCACCATAATTAACGTCATGCAAAACCTTACATCATGACCTTAATTACCATTATGAGTTAAACTGGCTCTCCTCTTCTTTCCGTAGAGATTACTTCCTTGGTACATTCCTCTTCCAAGTTATTAACACACACCACTCTCCGTTTATTCACAATATCCTTGATTTCAAGTCCTCAATCCAATCACTGCATACAAGATCCCGTCTCTCGATCTCTACACCCCATCCTACGGAACTATTGCCTTCCAACGTCCCTTTATTGCCCGCTCCGCAATTTTTTGGAATTTTCTTCCTTCTTCTATTCGCAATGCACCTCCCCTCAGAACTTTTAAAACATTCCTCTTCCACCACCTCTTATCCCTCCAGTCGGATACTATCTAATTATATGGATACTTTAATGAATTTCAACCCGGCATATCAAATTAAAAACTTTAGCCTGTTTCAACAATCTTATGATAATTATTTTTCTTTTATTCAAATTATTTTCATTTTTATTTTTCATTATCATTTTTTTTTTGTTATTATCTTCATGTTTTACAATGTGTCACATCAGAAATCTAGTGTGTATGTGTTTATATAAAAGTATAGATTTTTTAAATTTAATTTTATTACCTATTTTATTGTAAACTTGTATTTACTTTTAATTATCTTATTTTATTATTTAATTTATAATCTCTAGGCCAGATATAATTTATGTTCTGTCATGTAACTCTTATTGTCAAGGGACTTCCCAGAATATATTTATATATATTCATATACAGGGTGAGTATCTCTTAGTGTAAACAAAAAATTGGGTTAAACTAGATCAAAAATGTAGCTAAATGCCGCAAATCTCACCTCTCTATTCTAATCCGTTGCAGATATTCGATAAATCAAAGACTTTTTTGAGGAAATCACGTTTTTTCCCCATAAAAACTGTAATATCTCCATTTTGTCTAAATATTTTTCAAATTTTGGCCACATTTTCAGATTTAGCATTAAATTTCCTATAAGAACAGAGTACACGTAACCTTGAATTTTACAAACTTGGTATCTAAAGAACAGCTTGATCTTCACCTTATTTGGGGAAGTCACAATGTCTTATTTACTTCAACGCTCACCATTTTTCGTAAAAACCATCCACAAAACGTCAAATCTAACAAAAACTTGCAAATTTAATCAGCTTTCGAATGTTATGTTAAACGTAATGATTTTGTTTTAATTTCATGGAGATATTTACTTTTGAAACCGAAAAAACATGGTGTTCTCATTTTGTATACAAATCAGTTACTTGGGAAAATAAAACATTATGACAATGCCTTAATGGAAATGTGCATTTGAAACATAATAGACTGTTTATTGGAATAAAAAGCAAAGAAAAAAAATTGTTTAATAGAAAATAAAGGAAAACAGTCAATAAAGCGACACTATATCAGAGGATATGATATTATTACATTTATTTATTATTATTATTTAGGATTTATTTTATTAGATTTTCAATGTAATGTTTAAAATCCAGTGATAATGAACATAGACCTTAATTTTGCCGTTAGCTTCTGAATGCTTGTGTATTGTGTCTAAGAATACTACTTTTTGAAGTGAATTTTATGGGCAGATGAGTCTGTTTTTACAGGGGATGGCATTTCTACCAATCCATGTATATCGTTATTATGAATGGTCGAAATGCCTTCCCCTGTAAAAATGAGACTCATCTAGCCATAAATCACATAATAAATAAATAAATGTAATAACATAAGATCCTCTGATCTGGTGTCGCTTTATTCACAGTTTTCCTTTATTTTCTATTAAACAATCTTTTTTTCATTTGCTTTTTATTCCAATGAACAGTTTATTATGTTTAAAATGCACATTTCCATTAAGGCATTGTCATAATGTTTTATTTACCCAAGTAACTGATTTGTATACAAAATGAGAACACCATGTTTTTTCGGTTTCAAAAGTAAATATATCCATAAAATTGAAACAAAATCATTACGTTTAACATATCATACAAAAGCTGATTTTTGCAAGTTTTTGTGAGATTTGACGTTTTGTGGATAGTTTTTACGAAAAACGGTGAGCGTTGATGTAAATAAGACGTGACTTTTCCAAATAAGGTGAAGATCAAGCTGTTCTTTAGATACCAAGTTTGTAAAATTCAAGGTTACGTGTACTCTGTCCTTATAGGAAATTTAATGCTAAATCTGAAAATGTGGCCAAAATTTGAAAAATATTTAGACAAAATGAAGATATTACAGTTTTTATGGGGAAAAACGTGATTTCCTCAAAAAGTCTTTGATTTATCGAATATCTGCAACGGATTGGAATAGAAAGGTGAGATTTGCGGAATTTAGCTACATTTTTGATCTAGTTTAACCCAATTTTTTTTATTACACTAAGAGATACTCAACCTGTATATACATATTTTCTATTCTATTCTATTATATGTCCTTACTAGACGAATGCTTAAAATTTCAACATGGGTACTCAATGGCTGAGTGCGTTGGGGCGTGGGTTTCAGCGCGCTCGTAACCGGAAAGTCGTGGGTTCGAATCCCACCTGGGGTGGGGTTAAAATTTATTTCGTGGTGGACCCACGAAATGAATCTTGACCTTCCCACCCGGACCAGAATAGGACTTCAATGGAAGTCTTAGGCCCAAAAAAAAAAAAAAATAAAAATAAAATAAAATAAATAAAATAATAATAAAAAAAATCATTCTGATCATCCACATCCTCTTGCTTAATTAGAAAAAATATGGAAGTAAGAAAGAATATACTGCAGGAAATTGAATGAAGGAGTTTTAAATAGTATGTTAAAAATTAAAGGACATGTTAAAAAAATGGAGGATAAAAGAATCTCAAAAATAGAATTTGAATTGAAAGCAGTGGGTAGGAATATAAGAGTTAGGCTTCGCGTCAGGTAGAGAAATGTAGCTGAAAGTATGGCTGGCCGTGGATTGACGGAGGAGGAAGCGATGAACAGAGAGGTGTGGAGGAACCGAGTGAGGAAAGAGTTTGACTGAGGGAAACTTCAAATGGTGAAGAAAATCCCTACAATGAAAATTTTCATGATTATGAGGAGGGGGGTTCTGAATTTTAAACTTGCAGACCTTATCTGTAAATAAGTCTGTATCTATAAGATACGCAGAGGAAATGTTTGTTTAAGTTTCTTTGTTCCTATGCCGTCTTGGGATTTTTCTGTTTCTTCTACCCTTTTCTTTTAGCCCCAACCCTAGCACAGTCTTGACCAGAGATTCCTATGGGAAACAGGACGTTATAAAAACGTGCTTTGTATTTCAGTAATACGTGCGCCCATACACCTAAGTTTTTTAAATATTTTATTTTAAATTATTTGTTGTAAAATTTGTAATCCATTGGTAATTTAAAGTAACATAGACATTGAATTTACATTTGATTTAAACAAACACTGAAATTAAGCTGACTTGTATGCGTCAGATACGCGCGACCTCTAATGATAGTATCATTTTATCAATTTACATTCGTACTTCATATACATATTTATTTTTTGTTAGTCACTATGAAGGTAGCTTCGTTAGCGGCATCGAAAAAATGTTTGCAATGATTGTATTTTATCTTCGAAGTAATGTTGCGATTTTCAAAGAACTAGTTTTTAAGTATAATTTAGTATGTCTTATTGTTTATTTGATATAATTTTGTTGTTTTTTCTGAGTTCCTTAAGATGCTGTGGAAAAAAAAAAATAACCTCGTGTAATAAAACTAAACATATTTATTTTAAAATTAAATTTTTATAATATCTTTTTATAAACCCATGAGCTGTCCTAAGTACACTATCGAAAAACATATCTGCCTTTTTCAACATGCATATTATATAGATATGGCGAATAAAAAGGCAGATATGTTCACTAGATACAAGTGGTATCTGTGAGATACGCGCGCTCATCCTTGTTCAAGGAGGCGTTCCTATCGGAAGGTTACAAGAGAACATTTTTGGGGCGCGTGTTCATTTAAAAATCACAACAAAAATATTTTATTTTGCTGACGTTCCTGCTTCAGTTATAAGCATTTTTTAGGGAATAGCTTAAATAATCCTAGACCAATACGTGCCCCCTGATCAAATAAACGGTCTTTTTTATTTTATATATATATATATTTTTTGAGATATAAGCCTATTGAAAAAAGTAGGTTACACATTTTTCTAACCTCCCCCCTCTCCCTCGCCTATATTATCAGATTGGTGATTTAGTCAGGAAATGAATGAGTGGGGTATCAGTAATTCCATCAAACGAACTACGCGGCGAATCAATATATATTTATATGCTCATTTAATCTTCTATTCAGCCAGTTTAGGAGGGCTTGTTTCAGCTAGCAAATTGCTATGGACCCGCCCAAACTAGCGGAATTCGTTATAGTATCTCAGTAATGGAATTGAGTAGTAATATTGAATGGATGGCATTCAAAAATTTTACGCATTGAGTGATTCTGTTGTGTAATAGCACTGAATTATTCCCAGTAGGCTGTATAATCCCTTCTATTATCAGTAAAAATATTTATTCAATGGAATTTTCCGCGGTATACATTTAATGACATGATTTCATTCATAAATAAAACCACTGAAAACGCAAATAATAATAAAACTGAAGTAATTGTAACGGTTTTGGACAGATTAAAGATATTTTTTATTTTAATCTCTGGTCAAATGTTTTTATATTTTTTGGATTGCTGAACTCGAATCTGAAGTTTGCTACCACAGCAGCCGTCGGCTTCATACCCAAATTTACAAAAAAAAAACAACCCAAAATACTGGTTATTTTCGGCGTTTTCCTTTTTTTCAAAGGTCTTAGTATATTAATAGTAGCTGGAAAACCTACGAAATTTAAAAAAAAAATTTCGAAATTGGACCATTTTTCGTGAAGTTATGTTTTTGGAAACATTCTACAGATAGGCTAACGTGCGGCCAGTCCCACTTTTCTGCGAAAACTCATAGGGGAAGGTGCTGTACCTAAAGCACAGTTATACCAGTGGACATTTGTAATTGTAACCTCACCTAAAAGCTCTTTCCTACTATCCACTGCTTTTCCTAAAAAACCGTCACTGCTTTTCATTACCGTGATTCATTACCATTAAGTACTCGAAAACTTTTAGTATCATCACTCATTTTTCCTAACTTTGACTATGGATGCGTAGTATATGGAGGACTGTCTGATGAGCTCGAGATGAGATGTAAAAGAGTAATGAACTGTTTTATTAGATTTATTTTCGGGATCTCCAGACGTTCTCACATATCTCACAGGTATTCTGAAATCGGGTGGCTGTACCCCGGTTTTCGACGTCAATACTTCCTGGGTGCTCTCATATTTCAAACCTTGAAAACCAAAAAAACCCACCTATATCCATGACCTCCTTACTCTGCGCTCCTCCATTCACCTCTTAAATACTAGAACCCAACCCATCAACCTATACACTCCGGCGCATCGAACTGCATCCTTCGAGAAATCCTTTATTATCCGTGCTTCCTCGTTATGGAATTCATTGCCCATCACAATTCGAAAAAGATTCACTCTTACTTCCTTTAAACATCATTTATTCCTTTACCTCCTTCATTTTTAATCTTCCGAGCTAATGTAAAACGTGAATATTTATGTAATATACATTATAATAGTATACATAAGATGTATCATTTTACAAGATGTCACAGTTATCTTGTAACATATAATTTAATTATTTATCAATTTTTATTATTATCTATTGTTATTATTTGTTATAATTAATTATCAAAGCCAGACGATTGTCCTATGTACTGTAATCATATGTTATTCTTAGGGGACAAGTAGTCCCAGAATAAAGTTCATTTTCTTCTTCTTCTTCTTCTTAATTAATAGAGAGTGGGAGGAAGGAAATTGATTTTGTTAGATTAGTAGTGTTGCAAGCATCTCCCTGCAGTTGCAAGTGTGTTTTCAAAATTGTCAGATCAATAGTTTAGTAGAAATTATTATTTTTAAGTTTTTTCCTTCCAAATCCTGACCAATCCAACTAGTGGTTTTAATTTTTCTAAGAACTACACTTAGAAATTTTATAGGCAGTGATATTTCATTGGGTTGTCCGATAAATATATCATAACTTCATATGTTTTCATATCAGTTATCACTTACGGGTTTTGTGAAACAGAGCTTTTCACACAAAATGGCGTTTAGTTGTACCTGTGGACACCATTGCTAGCTGAACCTATGGACAGATAGTTAAAGTGTCCACAGGTACAGCAGATTTTTCTCTTTGTTTATTAATTCATTATTTCAATTATAAATATTGCGGAAACGTTTGTAGGCATTCCGTGTGATATAAAATGCCTAAATCTGGATACCTACTATTGGTATAATCTTTTTTATTAAGAAGAGAAAACTCTCCACTTACTGTTTATAACAAACTTTTCAACTAGTAAAAATAGTGATTTCACAAATGTGATCTTGGCTGATCCATCAAGCGAAGATTGTAATTTTTTGAATGAATTGATGAATGATTATGAACAAGGTAAAGAAATTGAAGATGAAGAAATATACGTTGGTAGCTATGTTTTGTATTGTGAAGCATTTTATAGTTTTGTTCAAAGCGTATGATTTACTTTCACACGCTAAATTTATTGTTGTCACCTTTCTAGTCGGCCTTCTAGTTCAATAATATCAAGTCGACTTATTCTTGTTTAAATATTCTATTTTGTTTAGTACATGTTATTAAAAATTATTGCTAATGTGTTTCTCTAAATATAATTTCAATTATCCATATAAACCTATGAAGAAATGAATGTCCATTGGTACAACCACTAGTGTCCACAGGTACAAAGGTGGGAGGTACCTATGGACACTAATCAGTAAGTTACAAAACATTATTTTCTGTAAAAATAAAATTACTTTTCAAAATAAAGACACCAGGGTTCGATAGCCCCTTAAATTTCTTATCTAATGGTACAATAACCACTCAGATAAATAAACCACCGAAAATTAGAAAAATTTATAAGTGAAAATTGTCCACAGGTACAGCACCTTCCCCTACATCGTTATTCTTCCGACTATAACTACGAATATATTTGTCCAATCCAAAATTTATTATCTTCATCTCAGAACCTGTATATGAAGTTTATCAAGTCTCTTAAAATTCACATAATAGCTCACTAAATCCCCGTACTGTTGTGAAATCCACGTAATGTTTTTTGGCACAATTTTCACTATAATTCCGAAAATATATGTCCGATCCAATTTTTTTTTTGTCCCTGGTTTGACACGAACACTCAAGAAATGTTTAAAATTAAAGCTAAGTAATCAACAAGAACGAACATCGTGCCAGAAGAAGCTGAATTTTCAGCTGCCTCTACATCGTGTCACCTCATTTTTACTAAACGTTTGAAGCTGATTCAGAGTTTAGCTGCCTTATTATATTACAGAAATATCGCAACCTTTGGCACACTTCAAGCGAACCTAAATTTCAATTATTTGTAGTTAATAAATTAATATTTAATTTAAATAAATTAGTTAATAATTTCTGACATTTTTTTTTAATAAAAACGGTCCACATTAGACAATTTATATGAACAAGATATTTTGATTCGTAAGTAGTTCTATAAAATAAAAAAAGAGAGAGAAAAACTTTATTGAGCGATGCTGCACATTTCAAAAGGGTTACATTTTAAACAGCATACTATTCGATCTCAAAGGTGGGCATATGGTAATACCTTCTAACAAGAAGTTATTAACATTTTATAACTTAAGCATAATTTAAAGTCACATTTTTATCTAATTCCTTTTTTATTTAAAAAAAAAATTTTTCTTTCTTATTATTTATAATAAATGATTAAGGTTTATTGATTATACGTTTATGTAAATACTTAGTCTATAAAAAACAGTATATGATCCCTAAAAATAAATTTGATAAACACTCTCGGTAAGTGACTAATAAATACCGTAAGAAGCAGTAATAAACCGTTAGCTATATTACCGTTCCGTATTCTATATAAAAAGTATCATTTTGCCTTGATTTAAATATAATACTCAAACTTGACAAATTTAATACTTTAATACTAATTGCAGAAACACAATAGAGCTTAGAAGAAAAAAAATTGAAAAATTGAAATAAAACATATACATTTTTAAAACAATTAAACAAACATTTTATATATATATAACATAAGTTGAGCGTAAAAGAAAATTTAAAAAAAAAGAATTAAAAGGAAAATGAAACACACTTGATAACTGTTGAAATACAACTAACTGTTTATTGCTCTGAGGCGGATTTATATACAGTTACATTTGTTTGTTGTGACTACGTATAGGATTAAGCTTGATATAGCCCTGCTTCGGACCTTGACTTCCCCCCTCCAGTTTATGACTATGTTCCATAAACTTTATACTTTAGGCACTTGATACCAATGAGGTAGGTAGACTACTTCCCCATATGGTCAAAGGCCGAAGCAGATAACAACATCTTAATCCTACCCTTGTCACTAATTTTACAAATATCAAAGTCAATATTTATAATCCTTACACCTATGACATAAAAGAAAATTCCAAACTTTATTTACAGAATAAATCCTAAATCTAACTTAAGATTAAACACTTACACACAAAATAAAATAAAATTGCTTCTTGCACTAGGAACACACACACAAAATCAAATGAACTCAATATGTACAAAATTAACTTTCTCCACTTATACAATACTACACTATATACGTCTCGCTAAAGATATCAAATCAACCATTTTTACAAGAAATAAAGCAATTACTCTATATAAAACAAACAAAAAAAATATATATATTTCCACAGTATTTTACAAAAACCAAAATTACTCTGTAACCAAAAAAAAACTCTTTCTCTCTCTCCCGTTGTCAACAACGGGACACTCACAGAATAAGCTGTTCCTCAATTGGGAACCGTAGTTGCTCAATGTGCACATTTCTCCGCTTCCGCGGCTCTCTGACGCTCTCTAATGTCACGACATTGTGCTCTCTTATAGCAATCACTCGGAATGGCCTTTCATACCGACAGATCTCTTTGCCACGATTAGGTAATCTTTTTCCGGTACACCACCGTTCCGATTTTTAGTTTGCCGGTGGCGTCCCGCACCCGGACGTTTTCCCTCTCCACTCTCTGCTGTTTCTCTTTCATTATGCGCCCCCGCGCCTTCCCCCATAATTTTCCAATCGCCCAATGTCGGTTGGTTTTAAAGTTAACCATTTCCTCTCCCACTACAGTGTCCCTAAAGTCCCGGCGTCTTTCCCGGAGCCCGAACACGATTTCCACTGGCGAATACCCTGTCGCGGTGTGGATCGAGTTATATTATATGCAGCGATCGCCTTCTCCATCGCGACATCCGGTTCTAAGCCCTTATCTACTTGATAAATCCGGAGATGTTCGCTCAGGGTACTGTGTAACCTCTCAACACCCCCTCTGCCCTTGGGATGCCCTGGGGTATTAACGTGCCACCTGATCTCGAGTTCCTTGGCCTCTGCCCTAACCTGAGCGTTATCGAACTCGAGACCCCCATCCGATGAAATTCGATCCGGGACTCCGTAAACTTTGAACCATGCCCGCAAAGCTCCTAATACAGACTCCGCGGACTTGATCTGCACCAAACAAGCTTGCGCGATTTTACTAAAGGTATCCAGGATCGTGACCCACCGATAGCCCCTCCATGTAAATGTGTCGAACTGGAGGTCCGACAATGGGAACGCAACCGTGAGCGTCTCCTCTTGAACCCAACCTGGGGAATGCCGGTCGTATTTCGTGGTGTGACACACCTCGCACGACCCAAGGACCTCTTGAATCGTACGCCTCATGCCCCACCAGAAATACCTCCGTTTCAATGCTTGAAGAGTCTCCTGTGTTCCCCGGTGGTTGGTCTTTCCCTGGTGGTACGAAAGGGTTATCTCTTTTTGCCGGTCTACCTCTAGGACCACTTCTACATCTTTTCCTTCTCCAAAGCCTCTTGACCCTGTCCCAAATAGTTGCGTTGCCAATATACATATGATAAGTTTTCCCTGGTTTTGTTACCCCATTTAAAAGTTTTATCATGGGCTCCTCTCTAATTCCCGGTTCTGTCCAGACGGTGACGATATTACTCTTCCCATACTTAGAAAAGTCCGCCTTCGGGAGACCCTCGGTTCTGGTTTTCCAGATAATTTGCTCCCTTTTATCATTAATAATTTCGTCCACTTCCTCCACATCTGTGGGCCTCTCATCCGCGGAACTCTCATCTTCTTGGGTCTCGTTTCGATCTTCTTGGGGTTCATTACGATCTTCTTGGGGCTCATTTCCGCCACTTCGCCAGTCCTCTTCACCCTCCCCATACGGTGTCCATTCGCGCAGAAACTGGCGGATATCCCCTGACGTCCCTGCCTCCTCCTCGACGGCGTTAATTATGACAGCGCGCGATAGCCAGTCGGCGACCACGTTCTCCCTCCCTGGTTTGTACACTATCTCGAAATTGTATTGGCTGAGGAATTCCTTCCACCTCGTAATTCTTGCGGAGGACTCCTTCAACTTGCCCACCCACTGCAATGGTCTATGGTCTGTCTGTATCTTAAATTTCGTCCTAAAGATATACGGGCGGAAGTGATCCACAGCCCACACAATTCCGAGAAGTTCCCGCTCTAGCGCGCTGTACCTTGTCTCCGCATCCGTCAGTCGCCTACTTGCGAAGGCCACAGGTCTGTCTCCTTTATCCCCTTCCTGCGACAACACCGCTCCCAACGCGTAGTCACTCACGTCTGTCGTAATGGTAAATTGTCTGTTAAAATCTGGAAACGCGAGTACCCTGTACTTTTGCAATTCCTCCATACACCGCTTAATGTTACTTTCCATTTCCGGGGTAACAAAAATTTTCCGGCCCTTCTTTAATAGGTTATTTATAGGCACCAGGAATCTTGCCATTTTCGGGACAAACCTGCGGTAATAGTTCAAGGACCCTAGCAGCCTCCGAATACCCTTTACATCCCGTGGGATTGCCATTCTCGCGATCGCGTCCACCTTGCTCTGATCCGGTTTTACCCCATCTCTTGAAATGCAATGTCCTAAGAAATTTATCTCGGACTCCCCTAGGCGCGATTTTTCTGCTGAAAGCTTTAAGCCAAATTCGCGGATCCTCCCGAACACTGCCCTGAGATGTTCCACATGTTCGCCCACGGATTTACTGAACACCAGGAGGTCGTCCATATATATCTGGCAGATGTTCTCATCCACCCCTCTGAGGAACTCGTCCATGAGCCGCTGAAATGTCATCGGCGCGTTTTTAAGCCCAAACGGCATCCGGGTAAATTAGTAGTGGCCCCGTTCGAACGTAAATGCCGTTTTACATTGGTCCCGGGGGAGCATTCTAATCTGGTGGTAACCTGCCTTCAGATCGAGCGTACTAAATACCACGGCCCCACTGAGACGATCTAAGATGTCCTCAAACCTGGGGATCGGGTATCTCTCATCCCTCGTGTAATCGTTCAGCTTTCTATAGTCGATTACCACCCTATACTTCTCTTCCCCCGGGGTACACTTTTTCCTAACCGCCCATAACGGACTGTTGTACGGCGACACGCTGTCCACTACAATACCCTGCCTTTTTAGGTCACAAATTTCTTCCCTGATATGATGTCTCAAGGCTTGGGGATACCGCCGTTCCTTCACGTACGTCACCCTCTCATCCTTCAGCGCGATTTCATGGACGGTTCTCCCCGTGACACCCAGTGTATCCCCTTCCCTAAAGAAAATGTCCTTGAATTCACCCTTAATGGCTTCCCTCCAACCTCCCACTTTATTAACAACCCCAATTTGCCCTCTCTCTTCCCTTCCGCTCTTACACTTCCTATATTTCCTCATCCCAATCGGTCCAGATCCCTTTATGATTCCTAATCCTAGCACTCACTTTCTCTAGGAGATCACACCCCAGGATTCCATCGTATGATCGGGACATATCCCTTATGACGTGAACTTTTAACTTTTCCCCGTTACGCGACCATCTTTCCAACCCTATTTCGACTTCCCCTTCAACTGCACAAGGGCCACCCAGAGTGATTAATTTACATGCGCATACCTGGATCTGGAGTGCCCCGTTGCCACAACTCAGCTGCTCCGCCGCTCGCCGGCTTAGGATGGTGCTGGAGCTACCAGTTTCTACCAGGCAGCCCACCCCTCTCTCGACGCGGATTGTAGGCAGACCGCTGCTCCTATCTCCAACACTGCACACCTCTATGATGCGGTCGCCTCTCTGCTGGCACCCTCCTCAGGCTGCCACTCGTCCCTTCAGTGTCGCTCTCCTCTGCCCGCTGCTCCTCCTCTAGCTCCCCGCGGCTCCTTCCTCGCCACTGCTACCTGGTTCGGCTTCCCTCTCTGACTCTGAGGCCGAAGATACCTCCGAGGTCCTTGAAGAGGGTACTGAGCTTCTCCTCCGACCTCTCCACAGTCGGTTAACCTCCATCGGTTCTCCTCTCGGGGCTTCTTTCCTCCTGTGGATGTAGGGTCACTGTCTGGCATTGTGCCCTTCGGCCCCGCACTCAAAACACTTGGTGCGGGGGCATTGCGCCACTAGGTGCCCTTGATTTCCACACCCATGGCAACGCCTTTCCTCCTTCCTTCCGTTGGGCGCCGGTCTCCTTGCCCCTTGCTTCCTCTACTCTCCTACTCTTTGTTCTGGCCAAGCGTCCAGCCTGCCCCTGGGTGATTCCCGTGGTTTCCTATAGGTTACCCTGCTCCATCCTGGTTCCTCTCGCTCGGTTACCTCTTCCTCCCTTGCGCTGGAGTCCATCATCTCTTGAGCGCACTCAGTGAAGGACTTCTCTCGGGGTAGGCCGTCTTTTCTTCCTGTCTCCCGTACTAGTTGGACCTTCAGGATGGTAGACACGAAGGCCATCCTCCCTTCCACCTCCTGTGCGGATGCAGTTTTCCGCATCTTATCGGTGATTTTGTTAAATTTTAACAAAAGTTCACCGGCGTACTGCCCGTTGCTTTGTCTTGAGCGTCTCGTATCCCGGAATAGTTGAAAGAGATCTTCTTCCGGGGTCCACCTTCCACCCCCGTAGGCCTTCTTCAACCTTTCCTTTATGACAGGCCATGGTGTCTCTTCATCCGCCTGTATGAGGTTCAGGAAACCTCTCTTTATGCGGCATACTAGGTCCGCCCTCAAAGATTCCGCGTCGTGCGCGTCCAGGAGTGCTTCGGCTCTTTTTACTTCAATTCGTGTCATTACACGATCTACGCTCTTAAGGAAATGGTTCAGCTCACCCATCTCTCCTGTGAACCGTTCTATGTCTGACACTGCCTTCCGGAGATCTTGAGCCGTGGCTGCTCTCACCTTCAGCCAAGCAAGGGTGTTAGCGTGTGCCTCCACCATTGTTTCTCTTGGTATCGCAGTCTCTGTATTAAGCTGAAGAAGGGCTGGCTTCAAAACGTTCTCCATCTACTCACTCTAGACCGAAAGGAAAAAGAAAAGGAAAAAATTTTCCTACCTTTGGTCTTCTCTCCCCGTCGTCCCGGGTTTCGGCACCAGATAAGTTGAGCGTAAAAGAAAACTTTATAATTTCTGACATTTTTTTTTAATAAAAACGGTCCACATTAGACAATTTATATGAACAAGATATTTTGATTCGTAAGTAGTTCTATAAAATAAAAAAAGAGAGAGAAAAACTTTATTGAGCGATGCTGCACATTTCAAAAGGGTTACATTTTAAACAGCATACTATTCGATCTCAAAGGTGGGCATATGGTAATACCTTCTAACAAGAAGTTATTAACATTTTATAACTTAAGCATAATTTAAAGTCACATTTTTATCTAATTCCTTTTTTATTTAAAAAAAAAAATTTTCTTTCTTATTATTTATAATAAATGATTAAGGTTTATTGATTATACGTTTATGTAAATACTTAGTCTATAAAAAACAGTATATGATCCCTAAAAATAAATTTGATAAACACTCTCGGTAAGTGACTAATAAATACCGTAAGAAGCAGTAATAAACCGTTAGCTATATTACCGTTCCGTATTCTACATAAAAAGTATCATTTTGCCTTGATTTAAATATAATACTCAAATTTGACAAATTTAATACTTTAATACTAATTGCAGAAACACAATAGAGCTTAGAAAAAAAAAATTGAAAAATTGAAATAAAACATATACATTTTTAAAACAATTAAACAAACATTTTATATATATATATATATATATATATATATATATATATATATATATATATATATATATATATATATATATATATAAGATAAGTTGAGCGTAAAAGAAAACTTAAAAAAAAAGAATTAAAACGAGAATGAAACACAATTGATAACTGTTGAAATACAACTTACTGTTTATTGCTCTGAGGCGGATTTATATACAGTTACATTTGTTTGTTGTGACTACGTATAGGATTAAGCTTGATATAGCCCTGCTTCGGACCTTGACTTATATATATATATATATATATATATATATATATATATATATATAAGACAGCTGTATAACATCCAGATTTTATAATAAGAATTCTTATATTAAACCCGGATTAGTATCTGCATTATTAATAAAAAAAATCTTTGAACGTATGCAATGGACCTAAACTTTGGTGTAGCACTAGAATTCATCACTTATTTCTTATTTATGAGGATATGGTGACTAGCTCAGAGATTAGTTGGTCTTTACATAAACAATACCGACTTATTCACCCTTCGGGGAAAGAAATTTGAAGAAACGTACCTGTGGCGATCGATGTCCTGGCCGGACATTCCCACTGCCACTCGATACTGTTCTTTATGTCTTCACATCCTCTTTCTCTTCCTTTTTCATTCACACGTCATCCTTTTCGATAGGATGGAACACACAACCTGCGCCAAACAGCCTAGATTCATCACTGGGTATGGTTGGGGAACATAATATATGACTAATTTAAAATAAATAACGTAATATGAAGAGTAACTTCATGTATGGAGTAGCTCGGTGTATGTAACTATTTGATTCGATTCTGAATTTAGAAGATTTTTTTTTTTCTAAACGTAATATTCCTGGAGCAAACAGCTTTAGAATGTGGATGCTAACCCTTCGTAGGTTGTGGAGAAGTGGAAGGGGGTCCACATATCAAAAAACTTTACTGTAATTTTATAAAAACTACTTTTTTTTTTTTTTTATTGGGCTTAACGTTTTTATATACTCCAACTAGAACAGGAAGGATGGGTTATCTACTGGTTCACCTAACACATGGCTTATGCGGATGACGTAGTCATCACAGTACGGTCATTTCCAGCACTTTCAGGAGTGTTGGAAGAGTTTGAAAGGTCGGCTATGAGAAAGGGATTGACCATAAATTGCAGCAAGACGGAATATACGGAGACTTCAAGATGCCTGAAAGGATATGGAGATAAGAAGAACAAATTAATGGGCACACATTTAGGCGCTGCAAAAAGTTTAAGTACTTAGGATCTCTAATAACAGAAAAAAATTATATGAAATTGGAGATCAAAGCAAGAATAGCGGCTGACAGCAAATGCCTTTTTGCCCTAAGTAAATTTATGAGGTCTCGAGAAGTGTCTAGATCTGCCAAAATCGCTGTCTACAAAACCGCAGTAAGGCCAGTTGTGACTTATGAAAGCGAGTGTTGGGTGCTGACTTAAGAGAAGAAGAGGTTGCTGAGGATTTGGGAAAGAAAGGTCCTCAGAAAAATCTTCGGTCTGGTGAATGACAACGGGAATTGGAGAATCAGAACCAACCTGGAGCTGGAACAATTGTTCAGTGAGTCCAACATCATTTCTATAGTCAAAGTAGGCAGATTAAGGTGGCTCGGTCATGTAGAAAGGATGATGGAAGATAGACTTCCAAAAAAGAAGATGAACGGCTGGCCGAGAGGAAGACCAAGACTGAGATGGCTGGACAACGTCCAGGATGACCTGTGAAGACTGAGAGTGAATGGTTGGAGGAGGAAGGCGGAAGATAGACAGGAATGGCTGTCTGTACTTAGTGAAGCCAAGTTCCAACTAGGACTGTAGCGCTCAATAATAAATAAATAAAAAATAAAATAAGATTATATCAATCAGTCATTTAATAATATCTCCTTTTAATAATATACTTTAAAGTAATGACGATTTTTAATAATTTTGTTCATAAGTAATTATTTTTATGTTTGTTAACAGAAATATAATTTTATTTTATATTTATAGATATAACTTGGTTTTATAATTTGTTTGTGAAGAAGATATGGATATTTATATTATATCCAAGCTAATTATAAATCTTGAGTGTAGTTTAAAAAAAATAAGAAAAAAAAGCAAGGTAATTACTTGCGAAGAGGTGGCTTGCTCCTTTTAAGTTACTTTTTGGTAACATGTTACTGTTCAACCGGAACGCATTCTAGCAGTAACCATTCGAAATGTAAACTACCAAAGTTCCCTCTTTTCAGCTGGAGATCCTTATCAGTTGAATCTATCCCTGATGCAACTAATAAATCACACTATATGCTTTTGTAAATTGGTCTTCAATGTTTCAAATTTTATTTTATTCAAAAAATATGACATTGTTTTTATATTATTAAATCGACACGGTATTCAAAAAATATAGAAAAAAATAGCCAAAAAAGAAATAAATAAAAGTGTTTAAATTTATTATTTTTATAAGCAGTCTCTAAATGAAACGAACAACAATTTATAATAAAATGACAATAGTAAAAATACTGAGAAGCCATAAATAAATGGCAAGGTGTGAGAATGATTAAATTAGAAATAAACATATGTTATTAATAGCCGACAAATATTATATAAATAATATAAGAAGAATCTTATTTATATAGATAAATATAGTATATTATAATATAATGTAGTAAATTATATGGATAAAAAATATATGAGTATAAAGTATTAAAAAAAAAAATTTGCATGCGCCGCCTCCCTAACTATTATATATATATATACTTACACATATTTATATAAAAAACATAGATGAGTATCTTAACTGTAAATTTTTATGATTAATTAATTAACAGTTTAACAATTATTTAATGTGTGTTGTAGGCTAGCATGTGGTAATTATGGACTTGACATGTAATTTTAATAATTACCGCTATTATTTCTCAGTACTTATTAATCAGCCCATTACCTTATGATGAGGAAGGACCTGTCAGATTGATCTGAGTTGTGACAGTTCTGTCAGCATAATGTCAGTAGTCGGGTCAACGGGTCTGAAAGCCTCGGTGGTATCCTTAAGTTGGGTATCTTCAGTTTGATAATAAGCTTAAAGCCTTTTTTTTTTTTTTTTTTTTTTTTATAATAATTTAAAACAATAATTATATAATATAAAAAAATTCATTTGAATTCTTTTCACGTTTTATGTTCGAATAAGTTTAACAAATTTTCACATGGATTTAATATTTTTGTAAGAGTAAAAACTATTCGTTTTTAAAACATTAATGCCACTTATTTATAATTTTAAAATATCTCGAAATATAAATTAATAATATTTATGTTATGAATGTTAGTAGTCAGTATCATTATTATAATATATAACTGATTTAATGAACAATATAGGCTCAGAAGTAAACAGGAAATAAAAAATATTCAGTTGTTTATAGTGACATTCGTAAACGAAGACTTAGTTTTTTACGGACACATCAAAAGCATGAACACGAATCGTCTTACATAAGGAATATTGAAATTTTATGAAAATAAGAGTAAAGCCAAAACATACACCGTTAAATGGATGGGAGAAATTGAAAAGGGCCTTAAACTAGCAGGAATTTCTCAAGAAGACAATCCTAGAAAGAGACAACTTTAGATCCAAATTCCACGGTTGGAAAATTGACCGAGAAGAAGCATCAAAGAGAAAGACTGGGAGACCTTGGATAGATGAAAGAAAGGTGGCCCATAGTAAGAGAATGAAGGAAATATGGGCACAGAGGAAGGCAAGGAAACGCATGTAGTGCTTTGCCTAGTCCCGATTGGGCCCATTCACACAAAATGAAATATAACTGATTTAGGGACATTCAAATGATCTTTCTAAAATAATAAAAATGTAAAAGTAATAATCTAATAAAAACTTATTAATAGATATATTTAGAGTGATATGCATAATTAACATAAAGAGTCGTTAAGCCGCGGAACCACCTAGGAGCAGGAAAAAATTAGAGATGGGCAGACTGACATTAGCCCACTAGTAACTATTCAACTAGTTGCTGACAAAAAGGCCAATTAGTCAGCTGACTAGTCTGCCAAGCCGATCATTGCTACCATTGGAATTCGGGTGACATCGGCAATATTCCAGGCTCTTCGTTTATAGCTTTATAGTCGTATGTACATGTAGCTACAGATTTTGCTTATCTTATATCTTTTCTACTGTTTTTTTCAAAAGGGCCGGTGAGTAACAGAGTGTTTTTTTTTTTAGAAAAATAGAGCAGAAGTCAGCAATTTACTTTGCCTTGCTTAAAAAGCTAGTTGCGAAATTCGGATTACAATCTTGACGATAAAGATATCGTGTTTAAGGACTTATGTATGTAATACAAAAATATCTTACATGTTATAGCTAAAGTAGTAGTTTCTTTTTGTGTTCTAACCTTTATATTATTGGGTTGGTGAATAAGTCTTTTCGGGTTTTCTGTTTATTTGAATATCATTACGGTCCATTTCTTATCAGATGAATATATCCCCAAGGTAGATAGTTTACTCTGTTTGTAATATATCAACAAACAGTTCTCCAAATTCTTGTTTACATTAACTTAGCATTGTGGTTGCTGTTGCACTGTGAACATGGGAAAAAATATCATTCATTATCGGCATATTTTGCCGTATTATTGTAAAAAAAGTATCTATGTTGCAGAAGCCCATAAAATAATTTGCAGTGTTTATGGGGATGATTCCTTGATCGGATGCAGCTGTCAAAATCGGTTAGCCAAATTTTGACATCAATGACGCTCCACGGTCTGGTCGCCCACAAGAAATTGAAACGAGCTATTGCCATCAGAATAAACAAGTGATTCAACTCTATACTGTTCGAAATTAACAAACTTTGATTAATCAATTAATAAAAAGTGCCCAGAACTGGCAGATCCAAAGGGTGTTGTTTTCCACCAATTCAAAGCAAGGCCCCCCCACACCTCGTTGGTCACACGCAATAATTTTTTAAACTTTGGATGGACCTTTTGGCTCATCCTCCGTACTCACCAGACCTAGCTCCAAGTGACTAACACTTGGCTACCGGTATCTGCAGAACCCCATGGATGGAAAACGATTTCAAAACGAACAGGACATCAAAAACCAATTGGATAATTTTTTTTTATAATAAACCCCAGACGTACTACGAACGTTGCATTATGCAATTGTTCGAAAGATGGGAATGAGTTATACTAAATAACTGTGAATATATTGTAGATTAAAATAAATTGTTTGTCTATTATACACAGTTATATTTCACCCTCAATAACCGAACGGATTTATTTGTCAACCCAATATATTTTAATTAAGAATTAGTATTTTTATGATATAAAACTGTAATTATATATATATAAAAAAAAAGGTTACGTAAGTTCTTTATTTAGTATTTTAAGCTATCGAATTTATTTTTCGTTAATATCTTCCCTAAGTTCGATATTTGATTTTTAAAAAAATTGAGTTACGCTTCCTACAATAAATAAAAAACTGTAAAGATAAATTTTAAATAACAATTAAAATCAATTAAGGCAAATTAAAAAAAAAGGCTTTGACTAGTCGGCGACTACAAAAGAAGCCATCTGGTCGGCTATACTGACTAGTTACTGAAAACCCTTTCCAGAAAGAAACACTTACTGTACGCTTCATATTTTACACAGAAAACTTTCAGACTAGAAAACAATTCTTTTACTATCGTTATGTTTTTATAATTATAATTCTTTATTTCCGTTATCCGCTTATCTGTCACAGTTTCGGTACCGGTAAAGCCCTGTAAGTACGGTGAATAGAATGTGACAAAATTAAGTCCATTATCCTATTTTGTAGTCGTCATGTGAATGATGAGTTGTCGAGAACCGGAACCACCTAGGAACGGTTCCGTCAATATATCTGATTGTGAGTAAATTTTAGGAACAAGTAGAACAGTTTTAGAGAAAATAGTTACGGTTATCTATAGGAACAGATTTAACAGTACTTGATATTTTTATTAAATATAATTTTTAATACTTATAACTATAATTTCTAGTTGATATTATTATAGTTATAACTAAACGACGATAATAAATCATAAAGGTAATTAAAACAAATGTGTACCGGGTAAATATATTTTTTGTTTAGAAAATAATTTTTTGACATTTTTTTTGAGGAAAATAATATAAGATAAAAAAAAATCTCATAATTTTTATAATGCCATTGTGACAATTTTCGTTAGGTTATCAGTACTACTTTTTTTCTTTTTTTTTATTAATGAGGCGGTACTTGAAATTTTATTGGATTTAGTTACTAACGAACTCGCTGAGTTCATCAAATCCAGGTTACTCGTGTTGCCAACCATACTGACCTTTCGGTATAATGGGTCAGTTAAAACTTTTTTTCAAAAATGAAATAAAAATTATAGATCGTTTAAAATTATTCAATGATAATAATTGCTTAAAAAAAATTTTGAAACATCTCTAAGACTACTATAAAAGAATATCAAATTTAAATGTGAGTGACTTGATTTGTAATAAAATTAGATAAAGATTGCTTTTTATGTTATCAGTGTTTTTCTTGTAAAACAGTATGTAACATATTAATATGCACTATTTGCATTTTGTATACATATTCATTAAAACTAACTTCTACCAGGTTACAATTAAGAATAACAGTGGAATAATTATTTAACTAAAACAGAAATTAAACAAGCATGGTTCTGTAAAACAGAATAATAATAATTGATTAAAATAAATTGTACAGCAACTACCTATTGGTAGTACTTCAATAAAAGTTCTGTATTAGAAGGTCTCAGGACCATATTCTTTTCAGACGCATCAGACGGAATCGAGTTAGAAGCAACTTGAAACATTATTGGATTCGAATAAGTATAAAGCTTATCACGAAGGAATAAATATCTGGTTTGGTCTCAATATACAACATATGGAATGTTAAGATGAGTATGTTTTGGTTTGTTTGTGACATAATTAGAAGTTATGATGGATTTTGGATTATAAGAATTGGGAACGAGAAGCACTGGATAGTAATTATTTTAAAGCTTAAAATGTTTTTCTGTTTAATGTTGAAGTAGTTGAAAATAACGAAATTTCATAACTTCCCAGATTTACACATAAGCCTCCTCCAAAAATGGTGAATCAAAATTGTCAAGAAATTTGGTTAACGTGGTTTTTTTTTTTTTTTTTTTTTTTTTTTTTTTTTTTTTTTTTATCACATCTTTGTCAAAGATCATTTTTTTTCAGTTCTGGAAATTTTTCCCATTTACTCGCAAAGGATACATTTTTCAATTGTTAACTTCATAACAAAATACTAGTCGGCTGCATCTGTAGTCGGTGACAACATTTTTGTTCAATTATATTTCTACACTATTCTAAGTAGGTTGGTTGAAATGGGATCATGTCCTTTATTGAATGTTTGAATCTACCTATATAGATTTTTTTACACAAAAACCGGCGCTGGATTCGAATTCAGCACCCTCAAAAACATTAAAAAATGTTTAATCGACAAGAAAAAATTATATAATTTTTTCACCTTCTTCAAGGTGGATGAAATTTTTAAACCGATTACTGGTAACTTTTTTAAATCGCCATTACTTTGCAACACTCCACGCGAAATTTCAAGAGGAAAGCCTCAGCTTTCGTTTGATGTATATAAATGAAAAATTCGTTGAACAAAAACTGAAGAAAAACCTATGTCAAAAATCCGAAATACCTTTTGATTTTTAACTTGAGTTTGAAATCAGATAGTGAGGTGAAGTCAAAGACAATTTAAGCGTATCACCACTCTACATTTTGGCGAAAATATGAAATTGATATGTTTAATTATCTAACCGTAGTTCGTTTTTGTTTATTAAAAAAATTGCTTCAGTCAGGAAAATTTGGAAGGTAACGATTTTTTATTCTTTCTTATTCTTACGAGTTCGGCCGTCTGTGGACCAGGCTCAACAATTTATTTCTTGCTCTTCCTCTCTCTCCAATATCTCTTCATTACCTCTGCCTGATGCTTTCTTCTTTCATCTGACCACCGTATAGTAACTTGTGTCTTAGCCATTTCCGGAAACTTGATCCTGTTGACTACTGTCCGAAATTGGTCTCTGTCCCACATTGAATTCCAATGCACATTTGCCACCCTCATATCCTCCTTTACAATCCTTATCCATGTATTATTTTTCTGTTTTTGGAGGCTGTGTTGGAAAATTTTCTTCGTCAGTCTTCTTTCTTCCATTCTCATCAAATGCCCACAAAACGTCAATCTACGTTTCCTCATTACATCACTCAACCTTTCAATCTTTCGATATATTTCCATATTACTTTTTAGTTTAAAACCTTCTTCAGTCTTTCTTGGTCAAATATTTTTCCCTCCTTCTTTTCCATATTTTCAATTTCTCCCTTTTTGTTGAGAAACAAGCATAGGCAAATAAGCTTACAGGAAGAACAACTTTTTTATAATGACGCAATTTAGCCTCAATAGAGAGATTTTTTTTATTATATATATCCTTAGTTTTTAGGAAGGCAAATTCCATTTTGTTGGCTCTTGCGAGATTTGCTGCTTTATCTAAACCATTATTTTGAATTACTTCACCCAAATATTTAAACTTATCTGCCCTCCTAATGTTACCATATTTAGTCTTTAGTTCTTTGCTTGTATTCACATGAGTCGACATATATACTGTCTTATCGAAAGAAATCTGTAAACCTGCTTTAGATCCAATTTCCAGTAATTTTTCAATATAAATTTTCGCAATCTCTTCATTTTCTGTAACTATTGCTAAATCATCCTTTGGCCAATACAGTTGAATAAAATTGGAGATAGGCCATCGCCTTGTCTAACACCGGTTGTGCTTTTAAATTCTCTAGAGATTTCACCCATGAATTTAACTTTGTGTTTGTTAATGTCTGTTTAATAATTTGAGTTGTTTTTTTGTCCACCCAAAATTCCTCCAAAACTTCTTTTATTCTTTATTTTAATTAAATTTCGTATTTTAGAGTTTTTTGAAATCTGAATTCGAATCTGATGTCGGTTTTTGTGTAAAAAAAATCTATAAAGGTAGTTCGCTTAAAAATCTCATATAATTTATTTTCATAACCTAAGCCTAAATCTATGAAAAAATGAAAATGAAAAATAAACTTTATTCTGAGACTTGCTGTTCCCTAGGAATAATAATAATACGCCATGGCAGTTACAATTGTCTGTCCGTATTATTTAAAAATTAAATGCTTCAAAAATTGCAGTGTACATTGTCAACAGGATAAAAACAAATAAAAATGAAAAAATAATATCATAAAATACAATCTTATATGAGAAGATAAAATAATTCAAAATATTTACTTGATTATGTACTAATTAACAGAAGAATGATTGTCTAAAAGGTGTAAAAATAAATTATATTTAAAAAGGGAAGCAACTTTACGAATAAGCGTGGGTAGGGAATTCCAGAAGGAGATAGCACGAATGATGACGGATTTTTCAAAGAAACCAGCTTAATGTGAGGGGGTATACAGGTTAAAGGTTGGGATAGTGCTTAGGAGCTGGATAGAACAACGCAGAGTTAAAAGGTCAAAAATATAGGAAGGTTTTTAGGTTTTTAAAGATAGGAACTGGAAAGTACCCAGAAAGTATTCCCGTCGGAATTCAGGAAAAAAAACACCCAAGCTCCTGGGGTTCCTGAAGATAAATCTAATGAAACAGTAGAATCTAGCATCTGTATTTTTCGTTAATTTTTTTTTGCAGCAAAAATCATGTCATATCATTCTTTAAACTCGAGGTATTAAATAAATTAGTTAAATGTAATTTTATTTCTTTTCTTGGATTCTAGGGCCCATTAGTCGGAACAGCAAATTATATCTAATAAAAAATTATTAGATCTTCAATCAAACTACCTTTATAGATCGCTTTTACACAAAAAGCGACATCGGATTCAGCATTCGAAAAAACCCTGAAATAGGAAATTTAATTCAGATAGAAAAAATAAAAAATCGTAAACTTCAAAAATTACCTTCATTCGTGCTACCTCCATTTTTGAATTCCCTACCCCCTCCTAATCGTATAGCTGCTTCTCTTACTTCCTTTAGAAATAACTTTTTTTTTAACACCTTTTAGACAATCAATATTCTGCTAATATGCAAATATTTAGAATTATTTTATCTTTTTATACACGATTGCATTTTACATTATTAATTGTTTTAATTTTTATTTGTTATTTCCTGTCGACAAAATATACCGTAATTACTGAAGCATTTAAATTGTAAATAAGGCCCAACAATTGTGCCTGTAATTGTTCATTATTATTATTCTTAGGGGAAAGTAAGTCCCAGAATAAGGTTTATTTTTCATTTTCATTTCTAAATAGATTTTGGCTTAGGTTATTCAAATACTAAAAAAAATTATTAGATCTGCAAACTACCTTTATAGATTTTTTTTTTACACAAAAACCGACATCAGATTCGAATTCAGGCATTAAACAAAAACTTGAACTACGGTTTGACAGTTATACATATTAATTTCATATTTTTGCCAAAATATAGATTGGTGATATCATTGATTTACCATTGACACTATCTGGTTTCAAACTCAAGTTAAAAATCAAAATGTGTTTCGGATTATCCAACGTTTGACATAGGTTTTTTATGACCTTTTGTTCTCCGATGGTATTTCTATACATCAAAAGAAAGCTGAGGCTTTCCTCTTGAAATTCCGCATGGAGTGTAGAAAAGTATTGGCGATTTTAAAAAAGTTAATAATAATTTTTTTTTCGTTTATTAATGCTTTAGAGGGTGCTGAATTCGAATCCGATGTCGGTTGTTGTGTAGAAAAATCTATAATGGTAGATTAAAGATCTAATTATTTGTTTAAAATTTAATTAACCCAAAACCAAAATCAATGAATCGACTGTATTTTTCCTAAAATTTGCACTAAAAAAAATAAAAATGTAATTCGGATTTTTCAGTTGTTCACAAAGGTTTTTCTTTCCCTTTTTTTCATAAAAATTTTGCATTTATGAACATCACAAGAAAGCTGGAGCTTTCCTCTTGAAATTTTGCGTGGATTGTAGCAAATTAATGGCGATTTAAGGAAACTTTACTTTTTAAAAATTTCATCCTCCATTTTTTTGTTTTTATTGAATAAACGTCAATACTTGTGTAAAAACATTTATAAAGGCAGATTGAAGAACTAATCATTTGTTTAAAATTTAATTATCCTAAGCCGAAATCAATGAGGCAGCTGTATTTTTTTCTATAATTTGGATTCAAAAATAAAAAGTTTGGTGCAAGGATCATAGCGGAAATAAACGTGTCTAATACTTTTTGATCAGGAACCCTTAAAAAAATTGTCAACAATGACCGTGAGAGATTGAATACGTCCTTCTCTTGTGAGCTAATTTCACATTTTTCTGAGATGTTTGTATTTTTTGTTACATGTTTCTTTTGGATAGGGATTAACATGTTACAGTTTAATCATACATATGCACTTCCTTATGGTGGGGAAAGAGTGTAAATGAAAGTGAGGAGTGCGTGCCGTAGAAGTTGAGAGGTGTAATTAACAGTGAATTAGTTGGGAAGCGGACATGTTATCGGGCACATCTCGTCATTATTGGAATTGCTACCGCCAATTGTGTTTCCTTCCATCGAAACAACAATTCGCCACCGTCTCACGCTTTCAATTCCCTTAATTTTTTAAAGAACTGGTTCCTAATTTTGATTTTATCGTATCTGTGACATGTTAATGGTATGAAAAAGAGGGAGACTGGAATCCTATAAAAAATAAATTCAGAATAACTTTATATCTATAAATTCAAAAATGGAGACGTTATTTATAGAAATAAAAAATCGGCGACTAGACCGTATATTCAGCAGAATTCGTAGAAATATATTTTTATAAAATTGTAATCATAGTGATTTTAATTTATATAATAATTTAAGTTTTATTTGTTTATCAATAAAAAATTTGTAGTGAAGCATACTTCATTTCAAGATCTTTACCGAGAAACCAATACAACTTAACTTATTAGTTGAAATTATCTTATTTTAAGTTCTCTACTTATGAGAGCGGGCGAAGCCGCAACAGGGATGCTGATGATGTTTTAAATATAAAAGTCACAAAAAATAGTCAAGGGAGTGAAATAAAAAAAATGAAATAAAAAAAAACAAAAACGCTATTTCAGACTTTTCAAGAACGTCTAATTTCTCAAAAATAATGCTAGATAGACTTTGTTTGCCTTCAGATTCGAATACAGCACACATAAAAAAAATATAAGAATTAGAAAACATTTCTCAAGGGAGCGATGTTTATTTATTTAAAAAAAAATAAAAATAAATGAAATAAAAAAAAAAAAAAAAAAAAAAAAAAAAAAAAAAAAAAAAAACACGCTATTTCTGGCCTTGCAAGAACAACGTTTAATTTTTAAAAAATAATGCTAGACAGACTTTGTTAGCATTTAGATTCGAATACAGCATACATAAAAATATAATTATCAGAAAAACGCCATTTCAGGTTTTGCAAGAACAACGTTTAATTTCTCAAAAATAATGTTAGATAGAATTTATTTGCTTCCAGATTCGAATTCAGCACACATAAAAATAAGAAACGATTTTTCAAGGGAGCTCTGTTTTTTTTTAATTTTTAATTTTATTTTTTTTACCCTTTGACCTCTGAACTCATTTTGGAGGTTTAAAATAACCTTATCTTATAATAAACCATTTAAATAACATTTCTCTCTAGTAAAAATACCCTATTCAAATATACATTTATAATACACGAATAAATTAAAGATATATATTTGAATTTAATATTTATGTAATATATATGTGATTTAATATATATATTTGTAAAAACTTCCCATTAGTAGCACTCCCATAACAGTTGTATATTCGAAGGTCTCTGAGCTATATTTATTTAGAATAAACGGAAATCCTGGATCAATGTAAATTAAAAAAATATATATAAGTTAACATATGGTTTAATTTTTTTTTTTTTTTTAATATTTTGTATTATACACATATAATAACTGATAAAATACCATTTAAATAATATTACTCACGTATTATCACGCAATAACCTCCCATTAGTAGCATTTCCGTAACAGTTACATCACATTTAAATATACATTTATAATACACGAATAAATTAAAAATATATATTTTTAATTAATATTTATGTAATATATATGTAATTTAATATGTATATTTGTAAAAACTTCCCATTAGTAGCACTTCCATAACAGTTGTATATTCGAAGGTCTCAAAGCCATATTTTTGTTGAATAAACAGAAATCTTGGATCAATGTAATCTTTTTAAAAATACACGTTAACGTATAGTTTATTTATTTATTTACTTTTTTTAATATTTTGTATTATGCACATATAATATCTGATAAAATACCATTTAAATAATATTACTCCCCAACAAAAATATCACCTTTAAATAGAAATTAATATTACACGAATATATGTTCGTAATATATTAAAACATTTTAGAATTTATCTCCTTTTTATTATAGCCTGTGTTTCACTTAAAACTTTTTCAGTGTTAGTTTTTTTTCAGGACTGTGTTAATTAATTAATATTTATAGTTTCAAATGAGCTTTAGATGCCACTATTCCACAGAGTAGAAACATTTTGTGTGCCGTTAATACGTCGTGTTTTCCCTGATCGTGTTGATATTTTGCGGTTTCGTCTTTTAATCAGTTTGTTTTCCTCTCATTTATTCCACTCGTAAACTGAGCGACGGTCTCGTAAAATTAAATTCCGTCTGTGGGTAGGAATGGCAGTCTGTATTTCCATAGCATTCTGTTTGTCGTAGCATAAGCCAGAGCGATGTTTTCGAAACGCGGTCGGAGCCTTGTAGAGCTGGAGGGGTTGTTTGCGGACGGGACATCCTTGATATGGTGGATATGGTGGAGGGAAAATGTAGCGGGGCGAGGATGGTGAAAGTCAACATGTTATAAATGGTGCCTGGAAGGGTTGGGTTCCAATGCATTATTGGAGAGCCATGGCGGCGAGTGCAGGGGCCATATCACTTAATAATGTATACGGTAAATAAAAAGTTGGGCACTTGCATTGGATAGTGAAGCAGTGCATTTGCGGCGGTTAAACATTGATGCCGCCTCCATGTCAGCCCTAACAGGACGTCCAAGATCCGAGCCGTGCCCGCTAATCAGGCCGATATATGCCGACAGATTCCCCACCGCCGCTGAAAACACAAGCCACCTCACGGGCAAAATTTTTCATAGCCTTCGGCTGAGCAGGCGGTCGTGACAATTTATAGTAAGTGCCCTTTGACCTCTGAACTCTTTTTGGAGCTTTGAAATTACTATATCTGAGAAAATATTTTTAAAATAGTATTACTCCAACTTTACAAATTTATAACTGTGCAAAATATATACATCTGGTAAATGCGTTATCTTTGTTTTTATTGAGTAATCATTACAATCTGCCACAAATGTGGGCGATAAGTAATATAGATGGCGTATGGTTACATTCACGCATTAGGTGCAATGAGAAAAATAAATAATCAGAAAACAAATAAAAAATATATATAAAATAATATAAATAAAAAGAGAACATAAAATAACTTGCTAAACATAAACAACATAAAGTATACAATATGTGTGTAGCAGGTTATAAATAACTTATAAATAAACAATTTCTTACCATAAATTAAAAAGATCGTTAGCAAAATTATGAGACCAATACTGAGTGTCCGTTTTTTTTGCTGTTGAGTGTATATTTCTACTCAATTTAAAATTTTGGAATTTATTTCCTTTTTATAATTGTGAGTGTATCACTTAAAAACTTCCCATTAGTAACATCCCCATAACAGTTGTATATTAGAAGGTCTCAAAGCTATATTTTTTTAGGATAAACAGAAATCCTGGATCAATGTAAATTAAAAATAAATAAATATAAGTTCATAGTAATAAATAAGTATTGTTATTTTTTAATATCTTGTATAAATTAGCCCATACCAGATACTTATCCTTTCTTAGTAAACTCCATAACGATACAAATTCCCTAGTTTCTCAACTTCCCATTTTATTACCGATAACCCACCGAGGCGTCTGTAAAGAAGATGACCAAGAGACCTTCTAGTGTACAATTTTTATTGAAGTTCTACAGATGAGTAGTTATTTTCAAGTTTTGATATATTTTTGTAATCATTATCATCACATTTATTAGATGTATATATTTTGTACAGTTGTAAATATCAATATATAATAATAAAAAAAAAAAAAAAAATATTTTACTAATATTATCGGTAGTCCTTCTAAATTTTATATATCATGATTAAAGTTTTTGTGGACCTAAACGCCTAAAAAGTGATGAAACTTTCAAACCAGAAAAATTAAAAACAAAAACAATTTGGTGGAAGACCGTAGAAAATAGTTACGTTCCTATATTTTCAAACTTTAGAAGTCATTGGGAATAGTAAAATTTTAATCCAAGTGTAAAAAAACTATCATCGTCACACAAACCATATAAGGATATCATTTAGCCTAGATTATAGAAGCTATTAGGGAAATAAGTAAATTGTGTTAAAACTAATTGATTAGTAATAGTTTTGAGTAGGGATGTGTCGATTCAAAAAGTCGATTCCTAGGAACCGATCGATATTATTATTTCCTATCATTCTTCTCCTAATGCTAAACAGCTAAACTTCAGTTCGTTGAAGATATTTATTAGTCACTGCAAAATGAAGAAATGAGATACCAATCTCTAATCAACGAAATAATGGCTCTCATACAATAATAAATAAATAAGAAATAAGAATTATTGTAAATAAGAATTTGCGAATTGTCATCATATCACTGTACATTGTCTGGAGTACAATTAAAAACATATATGCTTCAGATAATAAATGCTGCTAGCGATTTTCCGATTTATTTTTTTAGCTTATTTTTGGATTATGCTTTGATATAAAAATTTATTTTTAAACTGAGATTTCATTACCGAGAATCGAGAATGGATTTCTTGGTATCGATTTGAAACATTTTGGTACCGACACATCACTGGTTTTGATATTACTTTAGTAAAAACAGTTCATGTTGAATATTCGTTGTATAATTAGTGCAGGTATATTTTTGAATATTGTTTATTCAGTATAATTTCTTGATACAAAAGAATTTAGAAAATCAATGATTCGTATTACAGACAAGATTTTATCCTAAACGCCTCTTTATAACCAAGTTATTACATTAATTTATTTTATGCTATATTTTTTTCTGATTGAAGGCAGTTTGTAGAGTTGCCAATATCAAAGTGAAACTACAAACTGATTGAAGCCGACCATTACAAAGGGTGACCACACAAAAGCCGAACCAGTGTAATTGGAGCTAATGGACTTTAATTTAATGCCATCCCAAATCCAGGATCCGCTTCCAATTGTCCTTTTTCCGTTTTTAACCTGTTTTCTAAAAATGAGAAATGTTTTGGATTCCTGGCCGCCCTGGTCATCGATGGACATAGAAAAATGCAGGCTATAGATGGATAAGGTTCAACAGTTATTCCTCTTTCATTTAAATTTTGTTGACATTTTAGTTTTGGGTAAGGGGAATCCGTGGAATTTGGAGCCTCCAGCAATCAGCTCCAGAGCTGATATTTCGTTTAAATAATATCTCGAGTACCATTGACTTTTGACGGTTAGATTCCTTGTGCGGCAGGAAACAAAAACTGTTCATTCTGAAAATAATATTTTTCAGTTGAGGTAAACACTGTAGCCAACGAAAATAATTGGTTACAGTAATTCTGTTTGTGATTTTAATCCGGATAGTTGTACACATAAAAAAAAAAAAAAAAAAAAAAAAAAAAAAAAAAAAGTATTTAACTAGAAAGGATATTAATTCAATAAGTGATATTGTTAAGAAATGAATACGGGATACGAAATTGCGGCTTTTTCTTCAACGTCTGGGAAGAGAATTTCTGGAAGGACAAATTCTAAGAATAGAAGAAAAATACATTTCCAACGTCAATTTTAATCATATTTTAAATAATACCTCTGATAATCTATAAATAATCTGATAATATAATAAATAATCTGAGCAGCTAAATCTGCTGTAGAATCAAAGGAAAATAGTTCGCCTATAACTGGTGTGGAAATTGAAGAATTAAAATGAATCCAAACTAATAGTATCAAATAACCTTTATCGTCCGTCTTAAACCTACGACTTCAAGTCCTACAGTATCCTTTAATAATAAAAAGATCTCTGTGGAACAGATCCTCTATATAGGACCTCAGCGAGACAAACGTTTAACTTCAAATCCACGTATTCTTATTATTTTTTTTTTCTCTCACCTCTTTCTTGTGTATATGTTTATCCCAAAAGTTCTATTTTCAATTGTACATACATATATCATCTTTTATACATATTATCATCTTTGTTGGAAATTAAGATGGCCAGACTTTTATACAACTTAGATTATTACACATATATGTTATTCTTACGGAACAATATGTCCCAGAATAAAGATTATTTTTTTCATTTCATTTCACATACAAGACCAAAATGAGAAGAAACTGCTCATTGTTTTCGAACTCTTCAACATTTACTATAACCGTATATGAATAAACCGTGTAAAAGATGGGACATAAGCTACTATCTTATGGAACAACGGCTTGGATAGAGAGAGAAGAATAGGAAAATTTATGATTAACCTTAAAGGTTTTATCACTGAGATACGAGCGTATAGGAATTTACAGAGTTTGTAAAAATGTCCTGTTGCCAGACTCGGTCAAAGGCTTGTTCTATGTCGAGAGAGGCTCCCGTGTTGTACATCCCGCGCTCCAATGCTGAAGAGACAACGTCCACCACGCGATTACATTGCTGGATACTAGAGTGTGACGTTCAAAAACCATGATTGGAATCTTGGATAGGTTAGGAACGAGTTTTTCCAGTATTTTGCCCATAATAGGCAAGAGTGATATTGGAAGATATGAGAATGGCAATTCATGTGGATTTTTGGACTTAGGTTTCATCTTTACTAAGGATAATTTCCAAGGATCAGGGAAATATGTGGTGCGAAGAACAGCCTTATACGAGTATATATATATATATATATATATATATATATATATATATATATATATATATATATATATATATATATATATATATATATATATATATTTGTAAGAAATAGGATAGCATTCCGAGAAAATAGTTTTAGGATATGGTCCTTAAAATTTATATATAATGTGCAGTGATGTGATGATGGTTCGAACTATTTATAACTGATGAAGAATGTTTAGCATTCGAAACTATTCTTCAAATGAGCATTACAATAGATGTGGCATAGAATTCATCATTCATAATAAATATAATTTTTATTTTTACTAAGTAATTTGTTTTCTGAATTCGACCTTCTGGGTTGAGTGGACAGTCGGGGTACTGTGGGGAGGGGAGTTGATAACAAGCTGCATTTCTAAATGGGCCCGGCTCATGCGATTACATGCACCTACTATTGCCCTCGTGCATGGTTGGCTATGGGATAAACTTGCTCTTTCAGATCCAACCAAATGTAAAAATCCTGCCGCTGGCTCTATCTCACCACCTTGATGAGTTCTCACTATCCGCTACAACAGCCTCCTGGTGGTATGTATAATCCGATCATTGCTACATAACGGGATATTTTGTCCTGGAATGTTTCGGATGAGAACCATGTGTTTTATTGGCACATGTCACTGATTGTAAATCCAAAAACCTTTAAATAACTTGTTGAACATAAACTTGACATATTTCGTAATAATTATGCACCTAATATATAGAAGGAAAAGGTGCAAATATGAGCACCCTCTTTTGTTTCTGATTTAAAGTTATTTTCAATTAAAAAAAAATTAATTTTTTTTTAACAACTATAACACGTTTCCTAAATGCGAGAAGGCAACACAATGATTAAAATCAATTATTCCATATCAAAAACGACGATTTACAAAAAGGTTTTGAAATAGCACCAGAAAAATTGGGGTGTAAATATACTACATCTTCAAAAAAGTCCCGAAAAATAATTTAAAACAGGATAAAACAGAACCAAAAACGGTAGAGAATTTATTTATTACAGGAAAAAAATATTTATAGAAATTGCCAATATAACAGGCCCTTTCAGTCCCAGCACAATCTCAGAGTACACATTGGGCACATAACAAATTTCACCTATACCTTTCCCCCAGTGTCTTCAGAGAACTGTTTTATCTCCACCATTGACATCTAGATTGGTATTACCATTGCAGTCCACAAGAGGAGGGTCATTTTAGTCTGATGAGTCCGATGATAGATCGTATCGTTGCGTGGTATCATGCGAGAATCGAATTTTCCCTTTTCGATTTCGGCTTCTTTTGGTTTCCCATCCCTGCCCCCGGCCGGATTTTTACCCCATGAAACCTCTAGGACGCCTTTTTGAGAGCACTTTTTTCAAGCGACTTGGTCAACTGAAACTTGTGCGGTGATCTGGTAATGAGGGTGGACATTTCTGCATTGCGTCCACAAGTAGTGGTTCTTGTGTTTGGGAACATGAGATATGTCTAACTGAGATATTGCACATGAAGTTCACGGGGAAACGGTGTCCCGGTTACACTAAGAAAGGGTGTCCATATTTATACCAATTCTATCCATGAAAGATCTATCACATGTACTCTAAAAGCGGTAAGTAAAGCGGTGTTTTAAAGAATATGCCCTGGTTTATGTATATGTCAACGTAAACAGCTTGAAAAGAATGAAACATTTAGCTGATAAAATGAATAAAACCAAAGGAATTGAATTTTTGCCTGCTGGTTTATACTTGTATGCATTACCAGTCAGGAGGCATTACCCACTCTTAACCAAAATCAGTAAATCCAACGTAGTCTTTTGAAAAGTTATTTTAAAGAACAATATCAAGTTATCTCTAAGGTATTATTTTATAACGAAAATCTTATTTATTTTCCACAATGTATATTATTTGTATTTTAAAAAAAATTATTCATTGGTATTAACAACTGCATACAATATATATCTCAAGTAATTGTGTGAAAATTTATTGGAATGACATGTAAACGACGTTTAAATAACTACTCATCAGTCGCACTTCAATAAATATTCTACATTAGAAGGTATTTACACCATCTTCTTTTCAGACACCTCGGAGTGTTAACAGGAGTTGAATAGAAAGAAAGTTGGGAGACTAGAGGATTCGAGTGGATAATAAGTTTAGAAAGAAAAGATGGGTATCTAGTTTGTGCAAAATCATTAGTATGTGGAACATTAATAGATAATTGTATTTGTGACATAGTAAGGAGCATTGAAGATTTTACGATGATTTTAGATAGTAAAGATCGGAATGGAAAGAGAAGCAAGTTGAGAGACTAGTGGATTTGTGCGGTTATGAAGTTTACTATGAAAGGATAGGTATCTGTTTCGGGCTAAATCAGCAATATATAGGACATTAAGATCTTTAAGGATAAGTTTATTAGAAACATAGTAAGGAGCATTATGAATTTTTCGAAGTATTGTGGATTGATAGGATTGGATACAGGAAGAATTGGGAGGTTTAGTGGAGCCCCAAAGCTCAACTCCATATAATCAAATAGGTCTGATAACTGTCATGTAAATAAGTCTTTTGTAATGTTGATTAAAAAGCGAAATAAATAGTATGACTAATCATGTTCTTGAACTATTGGTTTTGATTATGGCTTTAAATTAAATGCATCAACAATATAATCTCTATATTCCTTTAGTTAATATTTGAGGATAAAGAAGTAACGCTATTTATCTGAGAAAATGAAATAAAAGAAAATATAACCATGACATTAGATTTTGATTTAATTAGGAATTTTATGAATTATTTTTCACTTCTATTATGTTTAGTTTATTATAAGACTTGTTTCAAATGTTGGACGTTCATCTTGAGTTTTAAAAAACAAGCAAATATTCAAAGCATGGACAAACAATTTAAAATGTCGGAAAATTAATTTAAAGATAAAGAGAAATTATAAGCGTAACATTGTCGGAAAATTAAATGAAGTGACAGAGACAAAATTGAAACGTTTGATGAAAGGATCCCGTCTGTTATGTTTTCGTAATAATAGCGGAATATTGGTTTGGCGGATAAATTGTTGAAATAGAGGACGTACTCTTTTGAAAATGGAAAATGAAAAAGCAGAAGGAAATTCAGTCGGTTTATTCAGATATTTATCATTTCAACATGCATATTTGGAGACAAAATCTATGTGTTTACAGAAGAATTCCTCTGAATACCCATAATGCAGCAGTCGTTGTATTATACAAATAACTAATACACATGCTCTCTATTTTTAAATCATATTGAATTTTTGTATTATTTCTACAGCAGCATATGTTATAGAGAGCTCGTAAATATTATTTAAAATTAATCTTACAAATTCAAGAATAGAGTTACTAAATATTTATTTGTAGACTTAAATTAAATTAACCATAACATACTTAAAAGACAAGGGACTGCTCGTCGTTTTCGACTACTCCAACAATTACTAGACAGACGTTCAAAGCTACAAATAAGTTATAAATATTTAATTATTCTAACGCATGTTGTCATATATTTATATTGTAGCTAACTTTATGTTTTGAAATAATTTGTATAACTTATATAATTTTATTGTAACCTCATTTTTTTCACTGTAGGGCATGATTATAAGAACAATATAGTCTCAAAACGTCGCCAAAATAGTTTTTATTTTTTATATTGACTGAACCTCTAGAACCTTACTTAACATCTAATAGTTACAGTCAAGAAATTTATCACATACATATATATATATATATATATATATATATATATATATATATATATATATATATATATATATATATATATATATATATAGGGTGTTCAGCATAAGACTGTAGTAACTTCGAGAGGCGATTCTAGGCATCATTTGCAAAAAAAAAATGCGGCAAAATCATGATGAAGTTCGCCTAGCAGTAGATGCAGTCAAAAGAAGATAGGTGCTGTGTATGAGAGAAGAGGGAGGACATTTTGAACAATTATTGTAAATTAAGAATGTAAATTTTTATTAAACTATCTTAAAATTCAAATATTATAATGAGATAAATAGGTAATTGTGATTAAATTACTTTTCAATTAATAAAACTATTTAAAATTTCTGAGCATTCTCTCAGTATTTCCTTGTATGAATAAAGTAATAAATAAAATCGGAGGCTTAAAAAAAAAAAAAAAATCAGGATTTCCCAAAATGCCGATGTTGCATCTCCCAGTTTTTTGTAATTAATAAGTAATTTCAGTATCTATTTTAGAAATGATCACTATTCATGGTATACCATTCGAAAGGAAGTATGTTTTTAAATGTTTTTTTCGAGTAGTTCACGTTTGTAACATATGTAATATGTTTGAGAAAAATGCAGTCAAAGTTTTAGAACGGATGGAATCAGAAATATAGACAATTATTTTTCAAAAATTAGAAATTTCTTGATAAAAAATGAAATTAAAAATATCTATAAAACGGATGAGAATCGAGCTATAGTTTTTATAAAAATTTTTGTTGCAAATAAAGCCTAGAATTGCCTCTCGAAGTAACTGCAGTCTTATGCTGAACACCTTGAATAATAATCCTCCGAGACGTCTGAAATGAAGATGGTCTTTGTCTATTGTAGTAATAAACTTTAATAGGAGTTTAATAAACTTTAACTATCAATGATTAGTTTCTCTACAAATGTTATTCATGATTTTACATTATTAGTTCACTATATTTACTTGATGTGTTTTGTTAAAAAGTTGTAAATTTCAATAAATAAACAATAAAGATGCACCCAAAGAGATTAAATAGAGAAATCTTCAATGAAATGAGAGGATACAAGAGTGTCGGGGGGGGGGTATATCAAACAGATGAAGGAAGAAACTGAGAGACTGGAAATAACATACTAACAAGTAAGGACCTATAATAGTCCCTATATAAATATAAAACCAGAGTTATAGCCGCCAATGGGCATTAGGAGCCGAGAAAAAAAATGAAATATGAAAATAACGTTATACTGTATAAATCTGACCACATTATATTGTAATTGTTGTTTAACATATATCCAGACCACCCTAATACCATTATTTTCACTTCTTTTCATACCCCTTCTCTCCTTCCATCTCTCTTACCACCTCTTCCTCATTCTTTCCGATTACTCCTTGCTTCTTTCCTCGGTCCACGCTATTCCTTTTCTCGAATCTCCCGCTCCCACAAGGACCGTAATTTATTTTATTCTTTTCCTATAGTCATCCCTATCGAAACAATCTTACAAGGGGACGTTTGCAGTTGTAACTCACAGATTTGAATGCCGATTTGTGTATGGGTAGTGGAGACCTATAATAGAGCAAAACTAGAGTTATAGCCGCCAATGGGCATTAGGAGCCGAGAAAAAAAATATGAAAATAACGTTTTATTTTTTTTCTCAGCTCTCAGTCAATATAGAGAAATCATTCTTTCACTTTTAATTGCAGTTGTGTATGCTATTTTTAATAAAAATACTTTCGTTATGCTCAAGACACTACCCGGCTTTAGGGTGCTCATAAACTCCAAAAAAATGACAAAGTTCCAAGGAAATCTGCTGTAAATCAGTGGAAACTTTTTTTCATGAACAACTGACTTCAAATCTCGATTTAACGCACCATAAAACCCTTATATGTGAATTTTATCAAAATCAAAAAATATTGATTTTTTACCTCTTTCAGAGGATGTTAAAATTTTGGAGTTGAGATTCCATCAAGAATTTCTAAAGGCTATAACAGCTGCTGCGTTCAACCGATTACAATACTAATAGAATCACAAGAATCAGCATACATTCTACTTTTTATCCATGCATATAACATTGGATTTACTCCAGATTGTAGTGGACAAAAACAGATGTGAATGAAAAAATCCGAGGTCAGTTATAACTTGAGATATTTCAATAAGGGGATATTCTGCGACCTCCGGATTTGAGCTAAACTATGCAGTTTTACGGCTTCTAAATGACCTCAAAATTTGGTCTTAATCGGTGGCGAAATATGTGAGATAGCTTAAATTGTTTACATTTTTTCAGAAATTGACAGCCTCCTTCTGAAATCGTACAAAATTTTGAAGGTAAAAAATTTTTTTTTTGATTTCGACAAAATTTAGTTTCTACATGTTTCTTGAGATAATGAATCGGAAAATACTATCATTTTTTAGTTTAAAATTTTTTCTCGCCCATATTTTAATTTCAAATTGCATTGAGATCCTAAAATTTATGAATTATTTAGAATTAATATCAGGTTTTGGTTAAAAAATATGTATATATTTTTTGAATGGTCTTATTTGAAATTTATTGTGTAAAAATTAAAATAATAATAGAAATAGATCATTTTAAAACTCTTATTTATATAATATAGGTGAGAAAAATTTTTAAACTAAAAACTGATATTATTTTCAGATTCCCCATCTCAAAAAACATGTATAAACTAAATTTTCTCGAAATCAAAAAAGTAATATGCATGGATAAAAATCAGAATGTATGCTGATTCTTGTGATTCTATTACTATTGTAATCGGATAAATATAGCAGTTGTTATGGCCTTTACAAATAGTTGATGAAATCTCAACTTTTAACATCCTCGAAAGAGTTAAAAAATCAATATTTTTTTATTTTGATAAAATTCACATATAAGGGTTTTATGGTGCGTTAAATCGAGATTTGAAGTCAGTTGTTCATGAAAAAAAGTTTCCACTGATTTACAACAGATTTCCTTGGAACTTTCTCATTTTTTTGGAGTTTATGAGCACCCTAAAGCCGGGTAGTGTCTTGAGCATAACGAATGTATTTTTATTAAAAATAGCATACACAACTGCAATTAAAAGAGAAAAAATGATTTCTCTATCTTGATTGAGAGCTAAGAAAAAAAAATAAAACGTAATTTTCATATTTTATTTTTTTTCTAGGCTCCTAATGCCCATTGGTAGCTTTAACTCTAATTTTGCACTATTATAGGTCTCTACTACACAAAAATCGGCATTCGAATCTGTGAGTTACAACTGCAAACGTCCCCTTGTAAGATTGTTTCGATAGCGATGACTATAGGAAAAGAATAAAATAAATTACGGTCCTTGTGGGAGAGAGAGATTCGAGAAAAGGAATAGCGTGGACAAAGGAAAGAAGGAAGGAGTAATCGGAAAGAATGAGGAAGAGGTGGTAAGAGAGATGGAAGGAGAGAAGGGGTATGAAAAGAAGTGAAAATAATGATATTCGGGTGGTCTGGATATACGTTAAACAACAATTATAATATAATGCGGTCAGATTTTATTAAAAATAAGGGAATATATTTAAAATATACCCAAACTGTTGATTCCTGTCAGACTATGTAAGGGAACAGGACTCAATTAACTTAAATCATTAAATCAAATTTATAGCAAATTTAACAATGTTTTCTCTAATTTAAACTATGCACTGAATTGAGGAAATTCGCGAAGCGTTCAATGGCTCTGAATCGTTTTCGATTACAATACGAAAGTATCCCTACAGTCACTTATTGACGATTCATCAGCTAATGTAACGAAGGCTTAAGCGTTACCTTTTTTCGTAGAACCTTGAAAAGCAAACCCGAATCAATAGTCATCAGCCTTATTAGCAGACTTCCCAACGACAAGCAACGAATGAGACCATTACTATCAATTGGGTTGATAACTTAAAGTGTTCGAGCTCATTTGTAACATTTGGATTTGGTAATAATTGTATAAATAAGTAAAATATAACTATTCTACCAAATATCAAGAGCAATCATAAAGTCCAATCAATAAAGGATTGTAGAGAGCGTTTTCTGTAATCCAAGGTTTTTATTCGGAAACGTGTTCAGGATAGTTAGAAAGTAAACATACTAAAAGTCCTGGAGTTTCCGGGCCTGGGAACAGGAAGTGGGGTTACGGTAGGCCCCTTTTTTTTGGTTTTGCGTTCATATCTCGAAAACGGTACATCTTATGCAGCACATGAGAATTTACTAAATTAATGTTAATTAAATTCTCTAAAACTTTTACTTTCTACACATTTTCCATATTCTGCACCGTTTCTAAGATATGTGCTTGGCAAAATTGAAGGACTTTTAGTATGTTTTACCACGAAAAGTTAAAATTTATGTAACTTTTGACAGGTTGAAGATAAATTTTCATATATATGAGTATTTTGAAGGAAATGTAATGTTCTAAAATATACTTATAGTATAGTATAATATAGTATAATATAGTATATACTTTCTAACTGCCCTGAACATATTTCTGAAGAAAAACCTTGGATTGCTGAAAACGCACTCTTTACCCCATTTTAGGCCTTCATTTACTAGATCTGTTTTAAATTTTTTTGTATGTTTATAGAACCAATGATGAATGTTTAATATTCGAAACTAGTTTTCAAATAAAATAATTCTAATAGAAATGACGAATAATTCTATGATCCTTCTACACTATCGAAGCCCACATCATATCATGTTAATGTCTGTTATTTTTTAGTTTACAGCACATTTTGCCATAGTTTCGCTAATAATTAGTTTATTGATCGTACCCCTTTTAAGTCCCTTCATGTCTTTGGGGTGATATTCCAAGATGCGGGAACAAGCAAGGGGTAGACCCATCCCGGCAATAAGTGCTTTGCTCGCGTGGCGCACTGACCATCAAAGCTCCCTGCACGCCTCGCCTGTTCTGCATACGCTCTTTACAATCCCGACCGGAAAGAACGTCTGCTTCACTGGCGCAAATTCCTGAAAAGGGAGCTGTACTAATCAGCTTCAAACTCCTTAAAGTATAGCCGTTAGCGTTATCTTTCAAAATTTTCCAACCGAGAATTTCGAAACGGTATTTTTACTTCTTTTAGCTGTTAATCCAAAGCTTAAAAAAATAAAATTTTAGTTTATCAGCTGTCTGTTATTTGTAAACTGTAATTTCTTCCTCTAAGTATTCGCTACAACTAGAGGCAGAAGATTGGAGAGAGATTAACTGACAGTTCTCTATGCTGGTGTTTCAAAAATAGAGGGGGAATGTCCAAAACACATTATTATAGTATGTCCAACTAGAAATCTAACAACAGATTTTCTACAGTAATAAAAGGCTACAGTTAAAAATTACAGTTATAAACATTAATTAAGTGAGTAAGGAATCATGTGAACTGCTAGCTAAAGTCCGGAAGAACTAAAATTTCTTGATAAAAATGCATTACAATTAGAATTTATGAATTAATTGCCACTACGATTGGAATTATTTAATTAGAAAACTAGTTTCGAATGCTAAACTTTCATCTTCAGTTCTAAAACGTACAGAACTTTAAACACATCAGCACTATGTTACATGGATCATATTTACTAAAGTTTTCAAAAATTTAATACAAAAAATCAAATATTGGTACTCACCTGAGGAGATCTAACAGATATCTGAAATACATCCATCGTGGAAGGGGGAAGGGGCCAGGTAGGTTAAATTTTTGGGGTTTACCTAGGGATTTCCCCTATGAATCATTGGATTTTTCAGCCCTTATTGGTAACAAATTTAAAATCGGGCTACTGGAAATGTTTATCTGGTCATTTAAACATAAACCTGGACCGGTTTTAAACGATTTTATTATTTATAATGATGTATAAATATTTAATTTTAGGCTATTTTTCACTCCCGAGCCTTTATTGAATTTATCGTTATTTTCATTTAGCGAAATTTGAATCTATGTAACATAGTGCTGATGTGAAAATTTTGTTTGTCCTACAACTGAATATGAATGTTTAGCGTTCGAAACTAGTTTTCAAATAAAATAATTTCAATAGAAGTGGCAATTAATTCATCAATCCTAATTGTATTGCTCCTTCTATACCGTCATGCGTAACTCAAGTGAAAAACACATTTCAGGTTCCACAAAAACTTTTAATTGCTTGATAACGTGCAAAATGTTTTAAAATAAATATACTTTCAATTTCTCTAACAGTTTAGATATTTATATTTGAAAAGTATTGGAGAGTAAAATTAAAGTGTTTTAATAACCACCAAGAACAAAAATTCGAAAATTTAACATTTTTAAATAATGAAAAAGTATCAATCATTATTTTTTAAAAATTGAAACGAACGTCACATCAGAGTTCTTCCTTTCGAAAAATAGTAAATCTATTTAAATATGTTGATTTTTGTCATAAAATTAATATTAATTTTTTTAAAACGTCTTGTTTTTGTTCTAGGATACTAGTTGATAAATTATTATGGATTTATTCAGCTATGAAGGTCCTATGATATATAGCACAGTGATGGTTTCACGTGAACAGAACCTTGAATACCTCAAACAATTGAAAATTTGACTTCAGGCTGTTGCATTTTTTTGTGGAAAAATAAAGAAAAGGCATTTTGAAGTTATTATTAAAAAAAAAAAAAAAATGTTGACATAGCCCATTTGAAAAAAAAAAAGAAAAAAAAAATGTTAGCTTGTCTGGTAACAATTCTTTTCTTCATAAAATCATTTATTTTATTTTTTATTTTTTTATCCCTGGAAATATCAAGAGTCTCTTGCATAGTAAACCAATGTACTTATAAAATACATAAAACTAATTATTCTTACAACACAAATATAATAACAATAAAGATTTAGACAAGAAATATCCATAAAAATAACCTTCAGAATAAAGTTACGAGAAGGTACCTTTGGGCAATACGTCTCCATTCTACCGTAATAATCATTCAATTTTCCTTTTCGTTATCTCACACATTCACTCATTCTCTTTACTATAAGAGATACAACGTTTGAAGTTCGGTATGTTTTGAAGTATTTTATAATATGAGTTTCAAATTTATGGGAAACTAGATCAAACAGGGCTGATTTAAAACTTCGCAAAGATCAAGTTAACACAAACACCGTAATTGATTAAAAATACAACCAGAATTTTTTTGTTTTTAGTCATAAATAGACAATGTTTTTTTCTGTTGAATATTTATTTACGATACATCGTTATGAATCACTGTTATTTGGAATGAGCGTTTAAATTGCCTTACGTTTAGTTATGAGAATCAATATTTTTTTAAAAATGAAAAACGATACTAATATACTTAAAGATGTAAGTGCAATTTCAATTAAACTAATAACTAATATGGTAGATATTTCTAATTCTAAATTCTATAACTTTTTGCCCTAACCAAACAAAAAAAAGTATACATTAAGTAACTTGCATTACGTGTTCTTTAAATTTATAATTTTTGTGGTGTAAGTAAAATATAAAATTATATATATATTCTTATATAAACTGTTTTAATTATGCCGTTTCAGAATGGCATTAACAGCCTTCAGTCGGAAAATTACTATTAAAACAAAATACGAATTCATTGTCAACCATTTTACGTATTGCCTTTGAGTGAGGTAGTTTGCAATATTTATTCAATAAGCAGTGAAAAATAAACGCAATAAACATTATTTAAGGTTATTTAAAAAAAAAAAATGGTATGATTTCAAACTATACATATATACAGAGTTTTTAATATAAAATTTTATACAAAGAATTAAGTTTTCTTTTTCGATTTCATAAGATAAAAATTGTTGGGAGCTTGAAAGAACAAATAAAAACTGTAATAATAATATAGTAATGATACAATTTTTACTATCCGCGTTTGGATTACCTAGTGCTAATTATCCGCGGTATCCTAAGACAAAGAAAACAACAGATGTAGATTTTTTTTTGATTTTTTATTCCTATTAGTTAAAATTTAAAATATTTTATCTATAGCTAAACGTTACAGTTAAAACATGCAATGCCTTAAATAAAAACAAATTATAAAAAAATAAAAATAAAAATAAAATACTGCTTTTATTGATTAAGTATTACAATCTATATCGCTTAAGAGCTGTTATGATTTTTAAGTAAGGACGGTTATGATCCATTTATATAGTTGGTCCTATAAGGATAATTTAAATTTTTTTTTTTTTTTTCAATTTATTGAGATTTACAACTGTAACAAAATTTATACATCAAGTGAATGTGTTAATAACATGACAGAACTTAAAAATAACTACTCATCAGTAGCACTTTAATAAAAATTCTACACTAGAAGGTCTCTATGCCATCTTTTAACTATCGGGAATTATGTGGGAAGCAAGTTGAGAAATTAGTGGATTTGAATGGTTATGGAGCTTACTATGAAATAACAGGTATCTGGTTTGAGCTAAATCAGCAACATATGGAACATTAAGATTTTTATGAATAAGTTTATTGGTGTCAAAGTAAGGAGCATTGATGATTTTTCGATGGATTTTGAATTGTAAGGATTGAATACGAGATGGATTGGATGGTTTAGTGGAGCCCCAAAGCTCAACTACGTACGTCCAAACAGGTCACACAGTCATGTGAATAATTCTTTTGTAATTAGTTAGAGCTTTGAATGTTTTTTTGTATTAAATGTTGAAGTTTCTTGTCTTTTTAGTCTAGTGTGTGGATTCTAAGTAAAACGTTTGCCCAAGTGGAGTCCTACGCAGCGGATCTGTTCAACAGCGAGTGGAATATCATTAAAGGATACTGACAGGAATTTCGTATCGTAGATTTACGACGTAGGGTAAAGATTATTTGGCTAGATTTGTTTAAATTTATAACACACATAAGTCATCAACTGTATACGGATAATTTAAAAGAAAAAATTCAAAATACAGAAAACAAATAAGTATGTATTTATATATTCATAGTTTTAGTTTCGGACATTTTAGTACTGATTAAAATTTTTTTTTAAAAGTTGGGTGCTGAATACATCATTAATAGGCAATCCGTGAAATCGGTTAGCAGAGATTGGTGTAACGATTTAATTGCCCGGATTATCTAGAGTTTGTTAAGAATATCGATTAGTTTTCTTGGTATTTTTTATTTTATTTTTTTTTTTTTTGTGATTATGAAAATCAACAAAAAAAATTAATGATTTTTAAAATTTCGGTTTCATCTGTACTTTTTCTGAAAGATATGTTGTATGGATAAATAGAAACAAAATAAGTTGATCAGTTATAAATAAAATTAATTGTTTATTATCAGATCTGTACAGTGAACAGTTGAAAAAGATTTCAGAATTTTTTTATATTTCATCGAATTCTTTCACTAGCAGGGGTGAAGAACTGACGGGAGGTGGCGCTCCATCGTGGCAGAGCAAGGTACTAACACGACAGGTCCGCCTTGGATTGTAGCGCCTCTTGTGGCCAATGCTGGAACTAAATACTATTCTTGGTCGTCACTTCGATATATATTTCTTTGAAGTTTAAGAGGGTTTAAAAAATACATTTAATTTTGAAAAAAAAAAAAAAATAATAATACTGAACATTGTTTATTATAATTCTGAAAAATATCACTGCTTCCATGTTACTGTAAGATTTACGGATAAAATAATTTTAATTGAAAAAAAAAACTACAATTATACTGCAAGTTTATATTATACACTGACAGGTATAAAACCTGTTTTTTTTTTTTTAAATTTTGTTGGCTAAAAGTTTAATTTTTTGTTAGATGTTTACGTCCCCAAATTCTTTAACCATAGGGTTAATAAAAAACATTAATCCTATTAAAAGCAAACAGTATTAAAAAAAAAAAAAAAAATTAAAATTACTAAATTATATACTCATAAGAATTGCTTCAAACTCATATTCAAGGCCAAGGCGTAATGAACCGAAGGGGTTAACATTGATTAAATATATATATATATCTTTAAAATACTGCAAACAAAAACATCAAAAAAACAAGACTATAACGACAAGAAACTGCCCGTCGTTACAGACTACTTCAACATTTACTAGACAGACGTTCAAAGCTCCCAATTAATTACAAAATAATCATATACATGGCTGTGATTATACCTATTTGGACCTTAAAATCCTTCGAAAAATCCTCAATGCTCCTTACTTAGTCACTAATAAACTAATCCATGAAGATCCTAATGTTCCATATGTTGCTGATTTAGCCCACAATAGATACCTATCCTTTCATAATAAGCTCCATAACCACTCAAATCTATTCATTTCTCAACTTGCTTCCCACTCCATTCCTGATAATCCTCCGAGGCATCTGAAACGAAGATGGCCTAGAGACCTTCTAGTGTAGAATTTTTAATAAAGTGCTACTGATGAGTAGTTCTTTTCAAGTTTTAACACGTTACTGTAATCGTTGTCAATACATTTACTTGATGTATATATTTTGTACAGTTGTAAATTTCAATAAATGTATATAAAAAAAAAAAAAATAAAATAAAAAAAAATACAAATAAATTATATAAAATTAATATAGGAAAATTCAGAAGTGTCTTTGCTACTGCCATTTCTTCATCGATGAATATTAATTAATTTTATTTACACATGTTGATCAAATATAGTTTAAGCCTTTCCACAAATATATTTAAGTCGAATCTTAAGAAAGTTTTAAGAAGATAGATTTTTAAGAATTTTTTTCATGGCCTTTTCATGAAATTCTATCACGTTATATATTTTTTCTCGTCTTAACATCCTGTGTATCATTTTTGTTAAACTGTTTTTTTAAATTTAAATATGCTCTTATACAAGAAAAAATCTCACAATAAAACGACAAATAACCCAGAAAAAGAAGAACGCGGTAATAAAATAGAAAACACATGAAACTATGTACTACATGGTATATTAAAAAAAAAAAAAATAGATTTTGTTGCGTCCATCCAAGGTGACGATGCATCTGAAAAATAAGATCATTTTTTTAATTTGATTTCATACTTTTCATGAAAACAATTCTTAAAAAAATCTGATATAAATAATTGCTAAGACATCTCTAAATAAATAATTTTAGGAGGTGTATGCTCCTTATTATTTAACAAACAAACTTATCCATAAAGATCTTAATGTTCCATATGTTACTAATTTGGCACAAACCAGATATCTATGCTTTCATTGTAAACTCCGTACCCATTCGAATCTACCAATCTCCCAACTTGTCTCACAGCCTATTCCTGTTAATTTTCTGAGGTGTGTGAAAAGATGATTGATAAGAGATCTTCTAATCTAGAACTATGGTAGTGCTAGTAGTAAGTAGTTCTTTACATGTTACTGACATGCCATTGTATTTGCAATTTCCCTTTAGTTTTAGTTTTCTCCCAGACACTCCAATCCCGTTTAATAAACCCTTTTCCCTTCATCGTAAACCAGTCCTACAGTATCCTTTAATGATGTTCCACTGATCCTTGTTGAACACATCCGCTACCTAGGACTCCATCTGGACAAACGTTTTACTTGGAATCCACATACAAGAAACTGCCCGTCGTTTTCGACTGCTTCAACATTTACTTGACAAACGTTCAAACCTTCCAATTAGTTAAAACATACTAATTTACATAACAGTAATTAGACCAATTTAGACATATGGAGTTGAGCTTTGGGGCTCTAACAGACCATCCAATTCATCTCGTATCCTTACAATCTGAAATCCTGAGAAAAATCCTTAATATTTTAACTTCGTTACAAACAAACTTATCGATAAAGATCTTAATATATCTTAAATTTCTGACTCAAAACAGATATCAATCTTTTCATAGCAAACTCCGCAAACGCTCAAATCCATCAGTATCACAGCTTCTCATTACATTCCAGATAACCCTCCGAGTTGCCTGAAAATAAATTGGCCAAGAGACCTTCTAATATAGTACTTCATTATATAGAACCTTTATAAGTACTACCTACTACTAATGGGTAGTTGCTTTAAAAACAAGTGACGTGTCATTTTTAGTATTATCATCACATTTACCTGATGTATTAAATTTAATATTGTGTAGAGTTGTAAATTGAAATAAATAGACAAAAAAAAAAAGGTTTTAGTATACTAATTTATTAAGTTAATTATGAACTTACGTATATTTATTTTTATTTTTTTTTTTTTTACTCCTATTCGGTAATCCGAATCCACAGATCTGAACATCTAAGGTTTTACTTCGAACTAGCGAAATTCTAATTTGTCTACTTTTTTTTTTTTTTTTTAGTTCATGGATAACTGCAGATGGAGTTCTGCAGATGGCTGTGCTGTTAACCTCTCAATGCATCCAGTTTGTATGAGTGGCAGTCTGCATCCATTGCGCTGATTCAATCCAAAAGGGAATTTTCCATCAGTGTTAGTGCTTCGAAGAATTCAATATCGGACCTGCAGATGATATGCTAAGGGAGGAATATCAAAGGGGTGGTCAACTTCGGTTGCATCATGCACAGGTCCAATACTGGAACAAGTGCATTTGCATTTCCCAAATCATTGATTTTTTTTATTTCACCTTTAAAAAATTCAAAACTTATTTCAATATTGTTGTCAATGACCCTAACTTATTGATAGAATGAAAAGTATACTTTTATAATAAAAATTATAATTTTCATATATCATATGTACAAGTACCAATCATGATCAATTTATATATATTTTTTTTTTTATTTTCTTCTTAAATGATACTGTACTTATTTTCCTCTTTTATTCAGATATTATTCATTTTTTCTTAATTTTTTTTTTTTTTTTTTTGGTCGTTCTCTAAAAATATTATTTATCTTCATGTTTTACTATGAGTAACATCAGAAATCTATCGTTCAATTAACTTTGTATATAATAGTTTTTCCTTTACCGATTGTACATACAGGGTGAGTATCTCTTAGTTAAAAAAAAAAAAAAAAAAAGAAAGAAATGGGTGAAACTAGATCAAAAATGCCGCAGACTCACCTTCCTATTCCAATCCGTTTCAGAAATACGATAAATCAAAGACTTTTTTGAGGAAACCACATTTTTTTCCATAAAAACTGTAATACCTTTATTTTGTTTAAATATTTATCAAATTTTGACTACATTTTCGGATTTAGCATTAAATTTTTTATAATAGCTGAGTACCTGTAACCTTGCATTTTACAAACTTGGTATCTAAAAGAACTGCTTGATTTTCATCTTATTTGGGGAAGTCTTATATTACTTCAACGCTCACCGTTTTTCGAAAAAAACAATCCACAAAACTGCAAATCCCAAAAAACTTTAAAATTTAATAAACTTTCGAATGATATGTTAAACGTTAAGATTTTGTTTCGATTTCGTGGAGAAATTTACTTTTGAAACCGAAAAAACATGGTGTTCTCATTTGGCAAACAGATCAGTTACTGGTGTAAAGAAAACATTATGACAATCCCTTAATGGAAATGTGCATTTTAAACATAATAAACTCTTCATTGCACTAAAAAGCAAAGAAAAAAATATTGTTTAATAGAAAATTAAGGCAAACTGTCAATAAAGCGACACCAGATCAAAGGATCTTATGTTATTACATTTATTTATTTAATACTATAATTTAGGATATATTTTACTAGATTTTCAATGTAAGGTTTAGAACTCAATGATAATGAACATAGACCTCAATATTTTTATTAGCTTCTGAATGCAGATGATATTAAAGAATACCACTTTTTGCGGTGAATTTATGAGTAGATGGGTCTGTTTTTACATGGAAAGCCATTTCTACCGTTTTTACACTAAATGTAAGAGAGACCGTTTTTACTAACCTGTGTAGTTTATGTATGTATATGTGTGTATGTGTTTATATATATATATATATATACTTATATTTTTTTTCATTATATCACCTATTGTATTGTAAACTTGTATATACTTTTAATTTATTCTATAATTTTAATTAAAAATCTCTAGGCCAGATATAATTTATGTTTTATCATGTAATGTTATTCTTAAGGGACTCTGTCCCAGAATAACAGTTTTGTTCTATTCTATTATATTTAGGTAAATAGGTTTATATAGATAAATATTGTTATATATAGGTAAATATAGAAAAATATATAATGACAAAAATATTAATATAATAATTTAAATATTAAATACTAATGGAATATATAATTAATAAAGATAAATACACTAAGATTTCAGAGTAACACAGAAGCATTAATTCAGTTATTGTTATACGACTTAATTTTATTTTTGGCGAGCATCCAAAAGAAAGACATTATATTTCCTATTCTATTATTTTCTAGTTCTATAAGCTCATTTTTTTGATATTTTATCATTATAAGCGTATAGATTAAAAAGTATGTCTGTGACCAAATAAATCCTTTATTTAATTTTTTTTTTTTTTTTTTATCAAGGATCAAACAGGCCTAAAGGGTTTTCTCCTATATGGATATTAAAAGAAATTTTGAAAGTTTGAAATTAAGGATTTTTTCTTTTCAATTTATTTTCACAAAAAAATTCTACTAAAACAGGCCAACATTTTTTTATTTTATTTTGCAAAATGCATTTTTTGTTTTGGATATAAAGATGTACTTATCCTTCTATTGCAAAGCATACCTTAGTTTTATCCATTTTTTTTTTTTATCAACCTAGATTTGTCATTCTCTGCCTAATAATATTCCTGGGCGTTGAAAATGAAATAGTTTAATGTCTAATATCGTATTCTTAGAAAAGAACTTACTCTAAATTTCTAACGATTTTCTTTTCTTATTATAGTTAAATGATAAATTTACTAAATTTAAATAAAATCCCCGTCAAAAGTATCGAACACTTTGAAATATTTGAATTTTACGTCTATTTTTTCATAGTAAAGAAAGGTTCTGAAGTCTAGAATAAACTTTTAAACTGGAAATAAACAAGTATTATTAAAATAAATTACGACATTTCTTTAAATAAACAAAAAATTCAGAAGACCTACTTTTTAAAATGTTCTTTTTTTACAATTTTAACTTTTAGATTACAATTCAAATTTTTAATTTATATTTAATAAGACATATTGGAAGGATTTATTCAATCCTGCTACTAGTCTTGGCATACTTGAAAAATATTTTGAATAAAATAACGAAACGAATGATTAACATGGACTGAAAGTGAATTTGAAAAAAAAAATAAACTACAATTCAAATCGTTTGTTATTAAACAGTGAATTATAATGAAGTGTCTTATCCTTAGTGTCTTAAATAAATAATATTAATATAAATATAAGCAAAGTATGGATTAAGTTCAAAACCTAGAAAATCTCGAGAATCATGCATGTTGCAATACTTTTGATGGTGAGTGTATTATTGACATTTGAAAATTTTGGTCACATTTAAGCATCGAATTTCAAGTAAAAATAAAATATATATAAAATAAATAAATAAAATTAAAAAAAAAAAATTGATAGTTATATATGAGATTATGTATTTCATGAAAAAAATTAATAAGTCAGAAGCTTAGTTTTGAAACTAACGTAAAAATATTCTCAAAAGATTACTAACAGACTAAAGTTTATTTACAATGTGTGGTTGCAATTTAGAAAAAATAAAATTTATTTCAATAATGTTGTTGGTGATCCTCGTCGATAATTATTATTGGCTGTGGAACATGCTGTAACAATATATTTTGGTTAATTGGGAAACTATATTAATAATAACAATAATAATAAAAAAGGTCTTTATTTATTCCGAGACCGCAAGTGCCTTAAGAATAAAAAAAAATTAAGGCCATCAGAGCTATAAAATGAAATAATATTTTTAATTCAAAATAAGAGGTAATAATAATAAAATAAAAACAAAACACATAAAGATATCAATAAAAAATAACAAAAATTTTCAATTGTTGTTCGCATGATGATATGGAAGGATCGATACAATTATGATTGATAAATTATTTGTCACATCTGATGGAATTTGTTTATTTGAAAAATAGTTTCGTATCTTAAACAATTAACATTATTTCCAAGGAGAAAAATTGAAAAGGGTTTCCGAATGATATCAGAAACTAAGGAGATTGCTTTTGAAGCTGGTTTTAAGTTGAGTATGGATAAGGATATGTCTTAGAACAGGCCTTTTAGATATTATCAATAACTTCATTAGTAATAATTAGCTGTATTTATAAACTATTAGATGAAGTTTATATTTTAAGGATTGAAAGCGTTGGGAATTCAATTATTTCTTTTAATTTTAAACATATTAGTATTTTTATTTTATTTTTGAACGTATATAAATTATATTTACATTTAAATCCGAAATGAGAATGTAGACATTTAAGGAAGTGGTTTATTTTTCTTGATGTCTTGACTTAAAAACCTTCAACTTTTACTTCAATTAATTTCTCTGGACCTCAAAAAAATTCTCTCTCTCACTCTCTCTCTCTCTCTCTCTCTCTCTCTCTATATATATATATATATATATATATATATATATATATATATATATATATATATGATTTTATATTTTATATATTATAATAATTAATTATTTAAAGATGAAATAAACATGCCATTTTTATCTTCTTAACCAAATAAATTCCGATCCATGCAAACGTCTCAAATGTCATGTTTTTTTTTTGTTCTTTTTTAACTATATATTGTTATTTACAACTGTATACACTATATACAAGTTAATTTGAGGAAATAATTACAAGGACTTGTTAATAGCATATAAGGAACTGCTTACTAGTAGCACTTTGATAAAAGCTAGAAGGTCTCTTAACCACATTCTTTTCAGACACCTCGGTGGATTATCAGGATTGAGTTAGAAGCAAGTTGGGAGACTAGTGGATTTACTAAGTCAGGTATCTGGTTTGGGACAAATCCACAACATATTGGTGACATACGAGTAATTATTACGAGTAATTGGTGACTCGTAGGTAATTAGGAGCACTGAGATTTTAAGAAGGATTTACGATTGTAAGGATTGGTTACATGAAAAATAGGAAGGTTTAGTGGAGCCTCAAACCCTAGATCCGTATGCCCAAGTGGGTCTAATTACTTTCCAGTGAATACATCTTTTGTAATTAATTGAGAGCTTTGAACGCTTGTTGAAATGTTGGAGTATTCGAAAATGACGAGCTGTTTCTTGTCATTTAAGTCTCTTATGAGGATTCCGAAAATTAAATTAATATATAAACGTGAAAACAATAAATTATTTAAACAATAAAATGTCGTTCCTTCGAAAAATCCTTAATGCTCCTTATGTTTTTACATATAAACTTATCCATAAAGACCTTAATGTTCCATATGTTGCTGATTTAGCCCAATCCAGATACCTATCCTTCCATAGTAAACTCTATACCCACTCGAATCCATTAGTATCCTAACTTGCTTCACAGTCGATTTCTGATAACCAACCGAAAAGAAGCCTACTAGTTCAGAACTTTTGTTTTACATTACAATTTTAGTAGTTTTTCCCAAGTGATTTACATGTCATTATAATCAATTTCCTCAAATTTACTTTACGTATATTGTATACAGTTGTAAATATCTATCAATAGTTTATAAAAAAAATCGTATTCAAGCTGAAAATAATTGTGATGTAATTTATATATAAAATATACTTACCAGACAAAAATAAATTAAAAACGAAGCATTAACGGTTAGATATCAAATAATTCTAAATACGGTGTGGTTGTACGCGGGATAGTTTAATAGCCCCAATTGGAGTTGACATGACAGGCGAATAAGTCGCTTAAAATCAAAAACAAAAACCCCATAATTACAGCAGAGGACCATTAAAATTACCTCAAATTAACGGCATAATTAGGTAAAAGGTTTGGAAAATTAAAATCGGTTAGATGGAATCTCGCTTACAAAGACCGGCGTATATGCAATAATGAAATTCACTTAAATGCTTCTACCAATAAGTGGATTGCTTTTAATACATTTAATAACTAACATTTTAGTGCTTTTCATTTGCTAATCATGCGGTAAATTCATACCCGATAACGTGTTTCTATTAAATATTTAATGATTCTCAGGATTAAAACATGTAACCGCTCTCCGTGTCCAACTTTTTATCAGCGTCATAACACAATTATCATATTTTTCATTTTCCGCCCGTGTTCATTAATTATTTATATCCATAGTTTACATGTTTTTATTTGTCACCTTTTCATTAATACTAATTTTATTATAAATGAAATGGTGGTTTAAAATTTTTCGATGGGATGTCAACACAATTTTCCAATATGTAAAAAAAACAACGTTGCATTTAAGGTAAATGTGCTGGTAGTCGACATATATAAATCAATAGTTTATTTATTTAATTTTTTTTGTATATATTTATCGATATTGATAACTCTATATAATATATACATATAAGTGAACTTTTGGTAATATAATTACAATAAATAGTTTATAAACAAATTAACTAACAACCATTAATAGCACTTTAATGTCCTTAGGCCATCTTCTTTTCAGACGCCTTGAAGGGTTATGGGAACCAAGTGGGAAGCAGTTGGGGGACTAGTTGGTTAGAATGTGAATGTAGCTTGTCATGGAAGGATATGTATTTCTTTTGTGCCCAATCTGCAACGTATAGGACATTTACATTTTTTCGGAAACGTTTACTAGGGTCTTAATGAGGAGCATTGAGGATTTTGGAAAACCGAGACGAAGTAATATGCCTATGATGGTAGCAGATCTGGAGGCCGACCAAGAATGCCCTTGGTTACTTTGACAGCCTTTGTCGGAACAGCGAAACAGATCTCGAACAGACCAAAATCTAAGGAAGAAACAAATAGGAATCGCATTCCTGGTTAAACGCTCCCCCACACCGAGAGCCACTCAAGAGGAACTGCGAAAGAAGATGAAGAAGGAATAAGAAGGAATCAAGTTGGAAGCAAGTTGGAAAACTAGTAGATTCGAGTATGAAGCTTAACATGGAAGGATAGGTATCTGGTTTGGGTCGATTCAGCAACATATGGGATATTTATATTACATGACTAGGATCCTTCGACGCGGCTTCGCCCACTCTTATAAGTAAAACAACTTAAGTAATTATAAGTAATAATTTAAGTTTTATTTATTTATCGATAAATATCTTGTATTGAAGAATGCAATTGAGCATTATTTCTTCAATGACATTTTCACGCATGGCGGTAATTTTTAACTTGGTACAAAATCTGATTAAGTGTTTGAAGATTAGGTGAAAGCAAAATTATAAATCTAATTTTTAAGTTTAATGATTTCAGCTGGTTGTATTTTAATTTCTTTATAAAAATATATGACAATGATGAACCTCGTTTCTTCCACTTAAAATTATAGTTTTAAATTTATATTATTGTAAATCTTTTTACAAGTTATAGACGTGTTATTGAAAACATATTTACACAAATTTACTGCATTTATTGTATTTTTCATTATTATTTTTCTTAGGACTATATTTTTTATTAGGATTTTCCACAACGTTGTGGCTTTCCTTAACCTCAGATTTCATTCCATATTCTTCAAAGATACATTTTTCTCTTAGGCCCCGTCCCATCATTCACTTTTACACATCCTTCTTCCAGTTTTTCCTTGGCCTACCTCGCTTCCTTCTTCCTTCTATTCTCCACCCATATACTTTTCTTGGTAGCCTTTATTTTCTGATCTCTTCCAAGATATTTCTTCAATATTTAGTATATTTATTGCATACAGTTATAAATATTAATAAATAAATAGAACCAATTAATTCAGTTAAACGTATCCACTACAGTACATTTACCTTAAATTTAGAAAAAGACAATCAGTGGTGCTGTCAAACAGGAAAACTTCAAGTAGAAATACTTTAATGCGTGTCAACGTTTCGAACTGCCTTGCAGGTCTTCTTCAGGGCCACCGAACCACACTGAAGAGGAGAAGAACGATGACACAACTTACTGTAATTTCATCATTTAACTTAAATTTTATGTTGATTTTTTTTAATTGATAGTTATTTTTATGTAAAATTGAGATATCTCATCGAGAAAAATCCTTCCCTTCCAACAAGGAGTCTACAAGAAGATGGCCACGAGACCTTAAAATATAAAACTTTATATGTAATTGGTTAATATATATTAACGCTCCGATTTCGCCCATAAAATTTTAACTTTCATATAAAGGTTATTATAGGTTAAAAAAATGTCTTATATGAATACTTTTTTTCCTATATATTATTATTTACAGCAAACATTTTCTCTGTTAATTTTCGTGTTTGGAGAAATCTCGAGGCACGTTGCATTATTCCAAAAACCTGGTGTTATTCTTCTGCTTTAATCGAACTAATTTTATTGATACGTGAATAATACTATTTCTGATTTTTTTGTTAATAACTTGAGGTACGCATGATGGTATAGAAGGATCAATAAAATTAAGATTGATGAATTAATTGCCACTTCTATTGGGATTATTTTATTAGAAAACGAGTTTCGAATGCTAAACATTCATCTTCAGTTCTAAAACATACAAAATTTTCAATACTTCAGTGCTAATAATAATAATGCTTTATTGACATATTTACAATTACAAATCATTTAGTATACATATACCGGTCTTAAGTCCTCTAAATGATTAACTTATTTTTATAATTTAGTTAATAGCTTTACACTTTAAAGTTTATCTGTGAGGAAAAAAACCCACATAAAAAAAAAGAAAGAAAAATAATTACATAGTATAAAATAAAATATAGCATAAGAATTCAATACAATTAATAATTAAATTCAAACAATAATAATAAATATAAATAATCTATATATAATAACCAGTATACATAAATGAATGGCTATATGTATACATAGCAGTTGAGTAATCAAAGGGAGGTTTATGTTAAGAGAACATGTTTGGTTCTTTTGTGAGTGTATCTTTTGAGGGAATTTTTGTCATAGTTACCAATTTCTTTTAATAGGGGATTTTCTGAATTTTTTTTTTTTTTTTTTTTTTTTCAAAGTATGCTTTGGTTTGTTGGAAGATATACTGTTTTAGAGGGAGTAAGTTTAAGTCGTGGAGCATGGTAGATATTTTAGTATAACGAGGATAATCATTGATGATCCTCATGCAAATGTATTGAACCCTTCCAAACTTATTGTAGTTAGTGGAGCAAGTTGAGCTCCACACCGGTGAAGCATATGTGATTTGTGCACGGATAACTGTTTTTATATAGTATAAGTTTATTTTTAGGGCTTAATTTCGATTTTTTATTGAATTAGGGGAACATTTTGTATAAACGTTTTATAGCTTTATTAGTTTTATTGTTTATATGTTCGGTGTATGTTAATGATTTGTCCAGTGTTAAACCTAAGTATTTTATTGAGTTAGCTTCAGTGCTATGTTATATGCACTATATTATATATACTAAAGTTTTTAAAAATGTAAGACAAGAAATCAAACATCCTTCCCCTTCTTTTCTTACATTTTTGAAAACTTTAGTAAATATAATCCATGTAACATAGTACTGTTTTGTTGAAAATTTTGTGTGTTTTAGAACTGGATGTTTAGCATTCGAAACTAGTTTTCTAATAAATTAATCCCAATAGAAGTTGAAATTAATTCATCAATCCTAATTTTTAATAATTATCGAACAGAAACGATATATATATTTTTTAAGTCCTTGATCCCGAATATAAACATATGAACGGATACAACATTTTCGCGATATTTTTTAACGAAAATATACACTTGTATTTGTATAAAGTTGGAAAAGAGAGAGAGTTGAATATTCATTTTAACGCATTTGTTGGTATCGAGCGAGTGGGGGAAAAATTTGCATAGGGGCAGGCAAGTATATGCAAGTTAAAGGCTTAACTGGAACCCTTTGCCCACTTTTATATTGCACCAAACCCGGCGGCCATTGCAACCAACTTTTCAACCTTTATTTCGTTTTACTTTGTTTCTTCAATTTATTGTCTACATTTAGTCCCTTTTCAGTTTTCTTTTATCCGGCAGGGGGTTCGGGTTTAGCATATTTTTTAATAGGGAAAAATTGGGGAAGAAATAATTTTTAAAAATTGGGGTTTAATAGGAGCGGTGAAAAGAGAATAAATGATATAACAATAAATATATCAAGTACATACATTTAGTTACAGGCATTTTCTTAATCTACATTTCGATTCATTGAACTTTTTTTTTTCTGTAAATGAATGTTTCATGTTATATATTAAATGAAAGATTCAATAGGGGCTCCTAATTATTGAATAAATAAAAGTATTTATTTATTGTTGGCATGTCTTTTGCTGGGGTCTATGTACTCAAGCAGTACTGCGCAACGTTGAAAAAGATAAAAAATCTGTGATAAAAAATATAACTGACCCAGCATGTAATAAAAAAAATTGTGTTCAATTATTAATAATAAGCATAAAATGTAGCAGACCATTTGAGTGGTGGGACTCGGAAACAGGCCACCTTAAAGATATTTTTTAAGAAATAATAAATATTTTTGACCCACTATCAAAATTTAATAGCGTATCAGGTGCACGTTTTTAACAAAAATTCCAAAAAAGCCAGATTATTCGAGTGGTGGAAAACGGAAACAGGCCACCCTAAAGATATTTTTTAAGAAATAATATTTTCGACCCACGATGAAAATTTAATAGCGTATCAGGTACACGTTTTTAACAATAATTCCAAAAACGCCAGATTATTTGAGTGGTGGGACACGGAAACAGGCCACCCCAAATATATTTTTTAAGAAATAATAAATATTTTCGACCCACGATGAAAATTTAATAGCGTATCAGGTACACGTTTTTAACAATAATTCTAAAAAAGCCAGATTATTTGAGTGGTGGAAAACGGAAACAGGCCACCCTAACGATATTTTTTAAGAAATAATATTTTCGACCCACGATGAAAATTGAATAGCGTATCAAGAACACGTTTTTAACAATAGTCCAAAAAAGCCAGATCATTTGATTAATAAATAATACTTTTTTGGTATAACGTTTTTTTAAAATTCATTTTGACACGTTCTAGCTGTGTTGATGTTGCTCGAATCAAACATTTGCTGAGAGTTTCCTTATTAGAAATTTGATGAAAAATATTTTTTGTTATATAAAATTTTTCTCTGAAAAAAAAGTCACATTTTAAACCGCTATATTCTCTCAATTTATCTACATTATATTCTATTTTGTTTTAGTTTTGTCATTTTTCAGGATCATATTAATTCGTTAATATTTGTACGTAAATTCTACTATTTCTTTTTTTTTAAATTAAAATGATAATACATATATGTTTAGCAAGGTTCTTGAGGGTCAGTCAATAAACAAAAACAACTTTGGCGACGTTTCCAGGCTATATTGTTCATAATTGTCATCATCATACCCTACAGTGAAAAAACAGGTTACAATAAAATTATTTAAGTTATACAAGTTATTTCAAAACATAAAGTTAGCTACAATACAAGTATATAACAACATGTGTAAGAATAAAAAAAATATATATATATAATTACAGAATATAGAGGAGTATGAAACTACTTACAATGTTACTGGTGGATTTGGTATCGACAAACTAAGTTATAACAATTCTAGTATACAACTGACCTGAGGAAATTTTGAAACACAGTTACAAAGGTTAAGGGGATCCCTCAGAAAAAATAAGTTAGGGGGACTGGTGGTATTCCCATGATGCAGGTACAAAAATATTTCGATGTAATATACTATACTACTAATAAATGGATGAATGATTTATATGATGCATATTAATGTACATTGTTCTGAATGTATTAAATTGGAATAATAGGTGTTGATATTTAAAAAGTCTGATTTTTTGTTTATTGCGCGATTTTTAAATTTGTATATGGTTATCATTTCTTTAATATTTCTTTTAAAATTATTTTGTTCATGGTGAATAATTGAAAATCGCGCAATAAACAAAAAACCAGTAGTTCTAAATCTCAACGCCTGTTATATTATTGGCCTGAATGTATTAAATTGGAAAAAACAATAGAGTCTCGAAACGTCGCTAAAAAGTTGTTTTTATTTATTGACTGAGCCACATGAACCTTACTAAAAATTTGATAGAAACAGTCATGAATTTATATATATATATATATATATATATATATATATATATATATATATATATATATATATATGTATATATATATTTGTTATATATCTCTGTTATTCCATTTATAATTATTCTTAGCCTATACCCTTCGTTCTTCTTATTCGGCTACAATATCTGATGGTTTTTCTCTCAGTCTTTCTTATTTCCTCCATTTCTCCTTTCCTATATATAGTCAATGTCTCTGCCGCATAAAGGCTTTCCGACTTTACCCCAGTGTTGTAATGTCTAATCTTGGTGTTTCTGGACAGGCATTTTTTGTTGTAGATTTTACCAGTTATCCAAACAGCTCTCTTCATCTTATAATTCCTCAAGATATTTAAATTTATATACTCTCTCTACATTTTGTCATTATTGATCTAAGTGCAATTATCTGATTTGAAATATATTTATTAATTTTCTCAAAAGATCGGCAGTCCAACTTTTGCTGCCGACTCCCTCAGAATCTCAATCTGTTTCTGTGCAGTTTCTATATTTTTTGCAATAATCGCCAGATCATCCGCAAAGGCCATGTATATAAGGTCTAGTCTTAGAATAAATTGGATTTGGCTGTTGCGCTTACTCTATTTTTTTTTTTTTTTAACCTAAACTTGAAGTTCTTAATTTTTTTTTTTGTTGTCTTTAACAAGATTTAACGATCTCCGATATATTAGTAAACAACGGAGTTATAAGGCTTAAATGTTGGGTTTTGAGCATTTTTTTCAAAACAATTTTTTTTTTTTCCTCCCCTCCCCTACCCGAGATACCTCTTTGGCCAACGATCTTCCGAACTCACTGTATATATAATTGAACGTTAAGGCTCGATAATTTATAGTATTAACTATTAACGTAAAAAAATAATTTATTTTATTTCAATGTATGCATTTTTCACCCACATGGCAAACTATTGAAACGAAAAAATGTAATAAACAAATTAATAAGAACTATTTTAGAAATAAAAATTAATTTAACGGTTTTCTTCCTCATCGATAAAATATAATAAAAAAATCGACGTAAATGATAAATAAATAAATAACAAATTTATTTATTAATAAAAGCAAGGCCAGTGAAATATCGGAAGGACAATAAAACAGGTTTTAGTAGCAACAGTTGATTGGGTGCGTTGTCCGTCTTTCTGTCTCCACTCGAATTATATTTATCAATTGGAAAAGACTTTTAATATTTACACCCCACACTTTTACCAATATCTCGTTATTAATCTAGCTCAAACGTTACCTCTGAAAAAACATTTCAAATATAAATTTAAAGGTATTAAAAACGTTCCGAGTATAGTCAATCAAAGGAATAATATTGAGGCAGAAATTCGATGTCATCAACTATAGTTAAATTTTAAGTTGAATTTATTTTAAAACACAATATATAAGCGCAACAGCGAAATACAAATTAAGACTAGACCTAAACTTGAAGTTCTTAATTTTTTTTTTTCCTTTAACAAGATTTAACAATCTCCCGTTTTTTGTTGTATTTGTTTCTTTGCATCAAATCTTTTTTATTTTACATGGACAAAGTATTAGTAATTACAGCTAAAAAAATGGCGTTGATGTATCTGCAAACAACGAAGTTATAAGGCATAAGTGTTTGGTTTTGGCTATTTTTTTTTTTCAAAAAAATACATTAAAAAAAAAACCATAAGATTTGTATATAGTTAAGTGACTTTAAATAGGTTCAAAATGAACCTCCCTACACGAGATACCTCTTTGGCCAACGATCTTCCGAACACCCATATATATATATATATATATATATATATATATATATATATATATATATATATATGTTTAGTAAGGTTCTTGAGGTTCAGTCAATAAATTTATAACATAATGGGTTAGTATCAAATATAGTAAATATCAAGTAATATTTTTTTCGGGGGCTTCAACACTTCACAAAGCTTATTTTTAAAGCAATGAGGGAAATATTTAATCTAAACTTCCAGCCCTGACAAAATGAAAGGAATGATTGTTCTTTATTTAAAAGTCTCTGAGAATTTCATTTGAGTTGGGCCCCGCAACTCATTCAATTTATACTCTCTTTCCTGGAAAAGTATTTATATCTCAATAAAAGGGAATAAATACAGGAATGGTCTGTCGACAAAATTAAATTATCAAAATTTAAAAAGATATTAAAAACATTTTAGCTTTTTATTTTTATTTAAACAGAATTTTATTATGTAAGATGAATGTATTAAAACTCCTTCATCGACTGATGTAATCACTCTATGTATTTGGCACTGTATGCACGGTCACTTTAATGATTTTTTACGTTCCAAGTAAAGAAACTAATATATTGATCCAATGTCAAACTTACAAGCTTAAAATGGTATATTGAGTTGTTTCGCCTAAATTTGTTTAGCAATTCATGAATTAATTTCGTAAATAAACCGGATATTATTTATCGTTAACAATTTTTGTAAACGTAAGACGTTTTGACCTCATTCCCTCATATTAACATTTTGGTTAATCTATTCATTTTTTTTTAATCCGTCCGTTATTTATTTATTATATACTTGCTACAATGCACAAAGCTTATATGATGTACCAAAAACAATAGACTAGTCGCTGAAAAAGCAGCGCTGAGATCTCTTAGTATGGCTTGTCCTTCCTTGAGGAAGGGGCTTGATTCGATATTTCCCAGGCAGTGTTTGTATATATTGTATGTATTAAATGACTTTTCCAATTAAAAAAATAAAATAAAAAATAAAATAAACTCAAATGCATATTTATTTTCCTTTATTGTTTTTTTTTTTTTTTTTTTTTTTTTTTTTATACTATGATTTGTTTTTTAAAAAATACAATTGTTTTTTTTTAACAAACTATGGTTTGTTTGAACGCGTTGAGCTATTCAAATATCTACAGTCTATTATATCAAGAAAAAATGAAATTCAAGAGGGAATAAGGGCTAGTTTAAAAGCCGGTAATGCTTGTTATTTTTCGGTCGCAAAACTACTCAGTTCGCGCTTACTCTCGAGAAATTTAAGTATTAGGATATATAAGACTATTATATGGCAGCTTACGTTAAGGGAGGAACAACGCCTTAAAGTTTTCGAAAATAAAGTACTACGTAGAATATTTGGCCCAAAAAAGGATGAAGAAACAGGAGAATTTAGAAGGCTTCACGATGCAGAACTGCGCGAGTTTTATCCGGTAAATATAGTTCAAGTTATAGCAACGCGACGGTTAAAATGGGACGTAAAGTCATTGGGTTTAGTAATGATCGATAAGTGATTAGTTTTGAGCTGTCAAAACGACCGCAGTAGACCAAAATGTAGAAGGGAGGATTGCGTCAAGGCCGACCTGGGAGATTTGGATTGGAGAGAGGTGTGTGGTCAACGGCTGGTGATGTCGGCATCGAAACTTCGGTTTCGCTAAGCCTTTATTTATAATTTATTATTATTATATGATTTGTTTATATGTTATCTTTGTATTGTCAGAAGTTGTTTATTGTATACAAATTGTATGAAAGAATTTATAAATATCCTTATTACTTATAATTATTGAGTGAGGCATATAGTAACAAATAGTCGTTAAAATTAGTTGTCTATATATATCTATTATTTTTGTAGTGGTCTATAATTTTCGATCTAGAGCTAGAGTGTGTCGAAAGACTACATTTTTGGGTGTCAAAAAAAAAAAGAAAAAAAAAAGAAAGGATACACAATTTAAGGGTAGAAAAACGTAAAAACGTAACTTTTTTTTCATTCAAACCAATATATCTCTTAATCAGTAGGTCATAGCCTCAACATTTATATAACAAAATATATTCACCATTCGATTTCTGATCGGGACACAATCGTCGAATTTTCGATTCTGAGCAAAACAAACTAACAAGGGGACGTTTGCAGTTGTAACTCATAGATTTGAATGCCGATTTTTGTGTGGGTAGTAGGGAACTAAAATGGTGCAAAACTAGAGTTATAGCCACCAATGGGCATTAGGAGCCGAGAAAAAAAATAAAATATGAAAATCATGTTTTATTTTTTTTTCTTAGCTCTCAGTCAAGATAGAGAAATTATTTTTTCACGTTTAATTGTATTTATGTATGCTATTTTAATACTTTCTAAATTATAGAATATTTTAATTTAAAAATTAAATTATATTTTAATACTGCTATAAAAATACTTTCATTATGCTCAAAACACTACCCGGCTTTAGAGTGCTCAAAAACTCAAAAAAAAAAAAAATGACGAAATTCCCAGAAAATCCGCTGTAAATTAGTGGAAACTTTTTTTCATGGACAACTGACCTCAAATCTGGATTTAACGCACCATAAAACCCTTATATGTGAAATATTATCAAAATAAAAAAAATATTGATTTTTTACCCCTTTCTGGGGGGTTAAAATTTTGAAGTTGAGATTTCATCAACAATTTCTAAAGGTCATAACAACTAATGTGTTCAACTGATTACAATAGTAATATCATCACAAAAATCAGCATACCTTCGGCTTTTTATCCATGCATATAACATTGGATTTACTCTAGATTTTAGTGGACAAAAACTGATGTGAATGAAAAAATCCGAGGTCAGCTATAACTTGAGATATTTCAATTAGGGGAAATCCTGCGACCTTCGGATTTGGACTAAACTATGCAGTTTTACGGCTTCTAGATGTCTAAATATGGTCTTAATCGGTGGCGAAATATGTGAGATAGCGCAAATTATTTACATTATTTCAGAAATTGATTTATATAGCCTTGCCTTCTAAAATCCGACAAAATTTTAAAGGTAAAAAAAAAATTATTTTCGATTTCGACAAAATTTAGCTTCCACGTGTTTTTTGATAAGAGGAATCTGAAAATAATATCGGTTTTTAGTTAAAAAATGTTCTCACCTATGTTATATAAATAACACGTATATATTTTTATTTCAAATCGCATTGAAATTCTAAGATTGATGAATAATCTAAAATTAATGCCAGGTTTTGGTTAAAAAATATGTATATATTTTTTAAATAGTCTTATTTGAAATTTATTGTGTAAAAATTAAAATGAAAATAGAAATAGATCATTTTAAAGCGTCTTATTTATATAATATAGATGAAAAAAAATTTAAACTAAAAACTTATATTATTTTCAGATTCCTCATCTTAAAAAACATGTAGAAACTAAATTTTGTCGAAATCAAATATAATTTTTTTTTATGCTGATTCTTGTGATGCTATTACTATTGTAATTAGTTGAACACAGCAGTTGTTATGGCCTTTAGAAAGTGTTGATGAAATCTCAACTTCAAAATTTTAACCCTCTCGAAAGGGGTAAAAAATCAATATTTTTTGATTTTGATAATATTTCACATGTAAGGGTTTTATGGTGCGTTAAATCCAGATTTGAGGTCATTTGTTCATAAAAAAAAGTTTCCACTAATTTACAACGGATTTCCTGGGAATTTTGTCATTTTTTTTTTAGTTTTTGAGCACTCTAAAGCCGGATAGTGTTTTGAGCATTACGAAAGTATTTTTATTTAAAATAACATACATAACTACAATTAAACGTGGAAGATTAATTTCTCTATCTTGACTGAGAGCTGAGAATTTTCATATTTTATTTTTTTTCTCGACTCCTAATGCCCATTGGCGGCTATAACACTAGTTTTGCACTATTATAGGTCCCTACTACCCACACAGAAATCGGCATTCAAATCCGTGAGTTACAACTGCAAACGTCCCCTTGTAAGATTGTTTCGATAGGGATGACTATAGGAAAAGAATAAAATAAATTACGGTTCTTGTGGGAGCGGGAGATTCGAGAAAAGGAATAGCGTGGACCGAGGAAAAAAGCAAGGAGTAATTGGAAAGAATGAGGAAGAGGTGGTAAGAGAGATGGAAGGAGAGAAGGTGTATGAAAAGATCCCCTTGTGAGTTAAAACGTTTGAAAATGTTACATTTTCGAGTGTGAAAGAAACGTCACACCAAAAAAGTATTGACCCTCCAGCTAAAAGACAATGTCAAAAAATTATAATGAGTGTTAGCAACTATGTATAAAAGTATAATATGTATAATCTTACCACGTGTACTGTTGAAATAAAAAATAGACTTGATAACAAAAATATTTTCCATTGATTTCTTATAAGGATATTGTTGGAAAATTTTAGATCCGAGTAACAACAACAGAGCTAGAGCGTATCATAATGTTACATTTTTGATGTTGATAAAAGCATTAAAATGAAATAAAACTAAATGAAATAAAAATGCAGACCCCAACCAAAATACTTTTCCTTGTCAACAAAAAAAAGAAGAATATTAACATTAAACTAAGTAAATCATATTTATCTTAAAGATGCTATATGATATTCCACTAATCCATGTTGAACAGATCCGCTACCCAGGACTCCACTTGGACAAACGTCTTACTTGGAATCCACATACAAGACTAAAACGACAAGAAACTGCGCGTCGTTATTTGTTAGACAATCGTTAAAAGCTCCCAATTCATTACAAAAGACTTTTTACATGACTGTGAATGGACCTATTTGGACGCACGGAGTTGAGCTTTGGTGCTCCACTAAACCATCTATATCATCTCGTATCCAATCCTTACAATTCAAAATCCTTCGAAAAATCCTCAATGCTCCTTACTTTATCACCAATAAACTTATCCATAAAGATCTTAATGTTCCATATGTTGCTGATTTAGTCCAAACCAGATATCTATCCTTTCATAGTAAGCTCCATAACCACTCAAATCCCCTAATTTCTCATCTTGCTTCCCACTCTATTCCCGATAATCCTCCGAGGCGTCTGAAAAGAAGATGGTTTAGAGACCTTCTAGGGTAGAATTTTTATTTAACTGCTACTGATGAGTAGTTCTTTTCAAGTTTTATCACGTTATTGTAATAGTTAACAACTCATTTACTTGATGTATATATTTTGTACAGTTGTAGATTTCAATAAATTGATATAATAAAAAAAAAAAGAAGCTATAAGAATGTGCTGTATGTAATTATACGTCACCTACTTAGATGTAAATAAATAATACTAATGTATTAAATAATGATATGTTTTTATAAACATGCAATTATGTACATATAATATATAGCTATTTATTCTCGCCATAAACAGCAGAGGAAAAGGATTCATGCTCGCCATCCCATTAGTATATTTCCAAGAGAGAAAATTGTTTAAAAAAAAAAACTCTGTTTACATTAAAAGCTGGAACTCTCACGCAGCACTTTTACAAACTGATGCAGCAGCTCCCCCCTTTTTGTTAAATACCCAAGATACAATCTCGTATAATGATTTTTTCCCCCATTTTATGTTGCTCAGAGAAACAAATGATGTTGCCGTTGGGATTTGTTGAACCGGACGAATTAGTTGTAAACAGTATTGAGTTTAAAACAACTTTTGTTATTGGCGGTCGGGTTTAGGATACTGGGCAGACTGATTAAATACAGAATTACGATAGCTTTTGCACACCAGGAGGTTACGCCAAATCGAAAAAGTTTTCTCACAAATAGGTTTGTTAGCCGTGTATAATAGTGCATATCAATTTGAAAATTTTTATGTCACTTTGTGTAAATTCATATTTTATGGATTCATAAAACAGAGTATACTTTTAGCAAGAGGCGATAATTAGTGATTTGAACGTACGAGCTTGATTTGAAAATAATTAAAAGTAAAGAACTCATGAATAGAACTAATTCAAATTGTTGTTTATTAGTAAACGTTAAAGCTATGACTCAAAATTCATTTTAAGAAATTTTCTTGGTGAATATTATTTGTATTTTTTCTAACGTTTTTTCAACAAATACAGTGCAATTTCCGATTCCAAACTATCTGTTGCTAGAAGGTGTTCGGATTAGCGAAAAATTCGGATTATAGAAGCTAAAAAAAAGTCAGAATAAACGTTGTAAGTTAAATACAAATTAAAATACATAAAATGTATATATACAAAAAAAAAAAAAAAAAAAAAATCAGTCAACAAATATGAATGTATTTTATTTTATTTTTATTATTGTTTTAGTTCTTTACTGAAATTTACATATGTATACACAATATAAATGTATAATACATCAAGTAAATATGATGATAATGATAAAAATAACACGTCACTTGTTTTTAAAGCAACTAGGTAGTTGACAATGGGTGTTCTTAGCACTTATAAAGGTTCTATATAATGAAATACTATATTAGAAGGTACCGAGGCCATCTTCTTTTCATGCGCCTCGGAGGTTTATCTGGAATGGAATGAGAAGCAAGTTGTGATACTAATGGATTTGAGTGGTTTTATTTTGCTAAGAAAGGATAGATATCTGGTTTGAGCTCAGTCAGAAGTGAAAGGTATATTCAGATCTTTGTGGATAAGTGAATGCATTTTTAAAATTAAACGTTTTTAATTTTTTTTTTTTATTAATTAAATTTTTTTTAACCCTTTTCATTAATATATTAATAAACTATGGGAATTGTGGGTACCAAGGAGGTGAGGGGGAGGAGAGTATGGAGCGAGGTAGAAAGAATAATGCAGTCTGAGAGAATGAAGAAGAGGTAGGAAGAGAAGAAGAGGAAGGCCATTTCGTGTCCAAAAAACAAAAAAAAAAAACAAATAAAATTAATTTAAGAACTAAGTCTTAGACAGAGTGATTATTCAATTACAAGATAAAAAACAAAATTTTGTCGGAGTATGAGCTCAGTTGAATATTTTTATTTTGTTTTGTTGTTTATCTTCTAATTGATCATTTATTTATTTTTATATATATTTTTTATTCATTTGAAAACAGCTATTAAAATAGATTTTTAAAAAAATGTATATATGAAATAAAAATAAAGTTTTGCTTACTCGGTAGTTCGGATTACTGGAGTTTTCGGATTAGCGAGATTATACTGTATTACATTCGCCATACTCAAAGACAGCACGCCCAGATGGGCTAAGATACTGCTTGAGTACGGTTAGAGAAGAAAGAATGGAACCAATGGATTAAACTATAGAAAAATTTTAAAAAAATTTAATTTAGACAGTTTTAAAAAGTTAGTTAATTGTAATCAAAAACGTTAAACAATAATAGTGGAAAGTGTGTATATACAGAAATGATTTATCAACGATCAATCAAAGAATCTTCTAGAATAAGTGAAGAAACATAATAAAAAAAAAAGAAATAAGTAAATATTGAATAATAAATATAAACTTCCCGCTTGGCACGTGCAGACAATCCTCACCCCAATGAACATAAATAATTTTAAGTTACCATGTTGTTAGACTGGGGTTGTGAAAAACCAGTATTAGACTCACATTACCCTCTATTCATAAAAGTAATTTTCCCCGATATTCCCTAATTCTCCTGATATATATCTTTCAATAGATTTGAATTAAAGTTGTTCAACACGCCGTCAAGTTTGTTTTAGTTTTTTCACGTTATCATATGGGTTTTGAATTTGAAATTCATTAATTTTCAAGTATGAATATAAAAAAAAATATATATATATGTTTTTTTATCAGGGACAACTGTTACAATATTTATATGAGTCAACCTAAACATTTTGGCTAAAGCTATATATCACTGTGTAGATCCATTTTTTAATACATATTGATAAGATATTAATTAATTAATGAAATAAAACGAAAATGAAAATTAATGCCCCTTAAAAATGATTAAGATAAACAATATAATAGTGGCCAAGCTGCCGTATATAAAATTAAGGACATAATACTAATGGCTGGGATTATATATATAAGGAATATATATCTTATATATTATAAATCTTATTAAAAAAAAAAAAAAAAGAAGTAAAGAATACAGAAAATAGGGTTAAAATAGATCTTTTTTTTTTTATTATTATATGAATATACAACTGCAAAAACATGTACATCAAGTAAATGTGTTAATTACGATTACAATAGCATGTCAAAACTTGAAAAGAACTACTCATCTGTAGCACTTCAATTCTAAACTAGAAGATCTCTGGCCATCTTCATTCAGACGTCCCGGAGGATTACGTAAAGAAACTAGTAGATGTGACTGGTTATGGAGCTTACTATTAAAGGATAGGTATCTGGTTTAGGCTAAATCAGGAACATATGCAACATTAAAAATCTTTATGGATAAGTTTATTGGGGTCAAAGTAAGGAGCATTGAGGATTTTTCGAAGAATTTTGGATTGCTAAGGTTGGATACGAGATGGTTTAGTGAAGCCCGAAAGGTTAAAAAATAAATTTTATCTGAAAAAAAAAATGTAATTTCAGGTAAAAATATAATTTGTGACAGAATTAACAAATAATTTGCTAAGCGAACCCGAAGGTTCGATGTCGACGCCACCAACCGTTTACCACACTCAAACACACTTTCCTTCAACACACTCCCTCAAAACCCAAATCCCCCAGATGGCCTCTCCCATCAACGTCTCGGTGGTTTACTCAACGGTTCGAAACTTAAAACGTTTTTTAGAATTCGACCATAACTAAAACCAACGACTTTACAAGCCCATTTCAACAGTCGCGCTGCTACTACATGAACTATATTTACCGGTTATAACTCCCGCAGTTCCGCATGGTGGAGCCTTTAAATTCTCCCTTTTCTTCATTTTTTTTAGTCAAATATTCCACGCAGTACTTTTTTTTGAAAACATAAAGGCGTTGTTCCTCCCTTAACGTAAGAGACTAGGTTTCGCATCCGTAAGGAACTATTGGTAGCAGAATAGTCTTAAATTTCTGGAGAGTAAGCGCGAACTAAATAGTTTTGCGACGGATAAATAACAAGCATTACCGGCTTTTAACCGTGTCCTTATTTCCACTATAATTCCATTTTCCCTTGATATTATAGACCTTAAATATTCGAATTGCTCAACGTGCTGAAATTTAATACCGGAAATCTCTACATCGCCGAATATTCAACGTTTTTACTACTAACCATATATTTCGTTTTATCAGTATTAATTACTAGACCAATTTCGTTACTATTTTCATGAGCTTCATTGCTTTTAATTTAATTATTTCTTTAGTTTCACCGGAATTTTATAACCCACCTCTAATCAGTTTTCCGTGAACATTACCTTCCTAATAATGTATTCAAGTGCTAAGTTAATACCGGAGAAAAAGAATCTCCCTGTTATAAACCAGAATGTACCTCTAACTGTTCCGAGTAAAAAGTACTGGTTCAGCCTTTATTAAATGTTTCGGACAAGCACCTCTTTACTAGATTAACCAATTTATTTGGTATCCCTAGTTTAATCAAAATATCAAACAGTTTTTGGCGGTTAATCGAATCGAAAGCCTTTTGGGAATCAACTTAAAGCTGATGCACTACGCACTTAAATTCCAACTTTTTCTCTAAAATTTGTCGAAGTGAAAATATTTGATCGATAGTTGAACTACTCCGCGTATTCAGTGATTCATTCGGTTTGTTAGAATTGATGTAAATATTTTATAGCACGTCAGAAGGAGTGAGATATCACGATAGTTGCTGCACTCGGCATCTTTTCTCTTTCCTATATCATCGTTACTAATTGATGTATTTTAGAAACTACAGCTTCTCCACACGCTTTGACTAATTCCGCAGGGATATTTTTGATTCCGACTGCTTTATAAGATTTTAGTTTTATAACCACTATTTTAATTTCTTCACTAGTCGGTTCTTCTATTAACGGTTTCGCGCTGAAAAAAGCAGACGGATGGGAACTTATGTTATTTTCTAAACTCAAAATAATATTAAAGAATGTTCTCAATGTTTCTAAATGGGGGAATATAAGGGAAGAAACTTGCAGTTAGCGAATGGATTGTGGAAGAAAATTACGGGATCTGTTTAAGAACCAAAGAGACGAGATTGTTTGTCGGGTAATGAGTAAAACATGATCTTTGAAATATGATGAGGAAAGTGCTTAGTCTAAAACAATGCAAAGGTTCTTGACAGAAGAGGGAAGTTTATCGGATAGCAGTCTATGAAGAAATCTGTATAATATATAATAATATTAGGTTATTATATCATTGGGTAAAATTAATAACTGTAAATTAATAATTGTAAAATTAATTGTATTTTCTTTTCGTATACATCTCGTTTTCTGCTTCACTTACTCGTTTACAAATTAATCATATCTGAGATGGACAATTTCGGTCAAAATAGCAGGAAAATAGACAAACGTAATGGGACGGACCTTTTATTTTGAACTATTCTAGACAAACATATTCAAGAAACACGTAGAACCATCAGGTGCACAATAACTAATTTATACCTAATTACTTTGACAGAATCAATTATAACAACGCTATATATTCATTAGGCTATGGAAACATAGTTACATATCATATATCTCTTAGGTGTAGAATCATAACTAAATATTTCCTCTTCAAATCATCATGACGTACAATTGCTAATAGCATCTTCTGAAGGCGTCATGGAAAGATTGAATAATGTGCTGTGACGAAATTATCTAAATGCCATATCAATTTATTAATTTTTTTTTTTCATTTTTTTTAATTCACCAAGGGACCAAAACTATATGTCGTCGCCATTTTTATCTCGTGGAATTAAAATTATAAAGAAATTAAAATTTAAGTGTTTTATTTACACCAAAAATGACTACAAATTAAACAAAAAGATTTTTATTAATACACATTTTTTAATAGGAAACGTGAAATCTGGTATAAGAGGCCATTCTCTTTACCAATCTTACCACAATCAACAAAAAAAAAAATCAATTATGTAAAAATCAAATTGTTTTTCCTAACATCTGCTATATCCGAAATCCAAAAAAATCCGATAAAAATAGTATGCTTGACTGTAGAATATAATTTTGAATAAATTATCTCGGATACAGTTAAAAATAATACAATACACGTCCAAGATTAAATAACTTTATATGGAGTGCCGATGTTTCGACCTGCCTCGCAGGTCTTCTTCAGGGCTGAAATAAACTTTATTGGCTAATTTTTTTAAATAATTTGGTTGAATCCAGCTTTTGTTATTTCTAGCCCTAAAGAAGCCCTGCAGGCCGAAACGTTAGCATTATGAAGGTGTTTATTTTCTTCGTGCATTTTATTACTCCTTTCTCATTCCTGGACCATGTTCATAAATTTTTATTTTATTTTTTTTTTAATCAATTAACTACTCATTTCTTTTTTTTATAAACACAAATAAAAACAAATCTGCGATTTACTATTGTTTTTTTCTACTACCTAAATATAAATTTAATATATATATATATTATAATATTAATATTATATAACTATATATATATATATATATATATATATATATATATATATATATATATATATATATATATATATATATATAATTTTTTTTTGTATATATTGGCCAACCATGAAACCAGGAACCATTTACCAATTTCAATGCCTTCTCATTTATTGTTTTCTTTTCCTCCAATATTCTTTCATATTTTCACCATGTCTCTTCTTTCTTTCTTCCGACCCCTTGATTTCTGTTCTCTGTTTCTTGTTCCTTTTGACCCTAAGATAAACACTTTCTTTCTGAAGGCATCTCTCTGTGCTGCTTCTTTTACTTATATGTTGTTAGAAAAAAATTTCTAATATAGTTTTTTTTTAATTTTCTCAGATACAGCTTGATGTTCATTTTTTTTCTCAGAGTTACTTGCAGATTGGTCTAGACAGCATGTTTTCGTCCAGTCTGTTTAAATGTTCAAAAGACATCTTCTTTTCTGTATTATTTTTGTTATGTTGTAGCTTATTTTTTAAATAAATTTTTTAACTTAGTGTGTTGATATATTTCATCTTTGCTCCTTTATTTCCTGGCTTCTGTTCTTCTCATAGGGCCCTTTTTGACTAATTTATCAAATTGTTATCTGTAAGGAATGTCCTTGTATTCTTCGCACTCGCCAGTTTTATGTTCGATTTCTGAAGTTCCTTCATCACTGTGAGTGCCAAGAATAAAAGGTCATTCCTACTAAGATGAAGGGTATGATTATGAGAACAATATTATCTCGAAACGTCTCCAAAATAGTTGTTTTTATTTTTTGACTGAACCTCAAGAACCTTACTTAACATATAACAGTAACAGTCAAGAAATTTATCCACTATATATATATATATGTGTGTGTGTGTGTGTGTGTGTGTGTGTGTGTGTGTGTGTGTGTGTGTGTGTGTGTGTATTATTATTCATTACTATTATCTTTTATTTCGTTCTAAAAATATGACTTCATTTTAAGGCTCTTAAGGCCCTTGGCTGTACATCATTTTTTATTCTTAAGGGTCATAAGGTCCTAGATTAAATAAATAAATAATTCATTTATTTATATAATAAAATCTCAAAGGTCAGATGTTCAAATTAATATTGAATATATGTATTTTATTTTCTTTGAATTTGAAATTGTGGATTTAAATAGTAGGGTTTCCTATATTAAACGGGCCAGTTTAACGTTGACAAGCAGAGCCGAAACGAACTGAAATACAGCTAAATGTCAGCTGTTAGTTGCATGAACGCCCGTGAAGGAATACATTTTCCGATTGTTTATCGGATTGTTTTTCGATGTCGAAATGGACAAACCCTGTCGACTTTTTGCCTAAATTAGGGTCGATACAAAACCATGATCGCCGCGGCGTTATGAACCGTTAATTATAACACCTTTATAAAGTGAAACACGATACTGACAAGAGAATGACGTGGTATTTAAATTTAGCCGTCACTGAAGTGTCCACACAATGGGAGGAGAAAATGGCCACTTGGACGCCGCCTCTGTACTGAGGACAAAACGCGTTTTACATTTTAAGTACTTGCGACCAGGCGTTCACTCCGAGTTTCTAAAAACGCGTTCACCGTCCATGTTCGATCCAATGTGCTTGCAGGAAGAATCCCAAGGGAGAGGATGGAAGGATGCTGGGAATCATTTCAGGCCCTAAAGAAATAAAATAAATAAATTACAAACGTAGAATTTTTAAAAATGAAAAAAATTATTGAATTTTACAACAGAAAAATACTCCTTGTAAATGTGATTATGACGTTCATAATAACTAGTAACTTGTTTGAAAGTATCTATAATCTTGTATTACTTCAATAAAAATTGTATATAGGTCCCAAGGCCATATTCTTTTCAGACACCTTAAATGGTTGTCAGTAATGGAGAACAACTTTAGAGACTAGTGGATTTGGATGTTTATAAAGTGTACAATGAAAGGATATGTATCTGGTTTGTGCTAAATCATCAGCATACGGATCTTTAAGATTTTTATGTATAAGTTTATTTGTACGAAGTATTATAAGATTATATAAAAGGATTTTGGATTAGGAGGATAGGATGATAGATAAATTAGATGGTTTAGTGGACCTGAGATCTCAAATCCACATGTCTAATGAGTCTAACCACTGTCACATAAATGAGTTTTGTAATTTACTGAAAGCTTTAATGTTTGTCTTGTAAATGTTGATGTAGACAATACGACCCTGTATATAAACAGGGTGTTCGGAAGATCGTTGGCCAAAGAGGTATCTCGGGTCGGGTGGTTCATTTTGAACCTATTTAAGGTCACTTACCTATATACAAAGTTTTACGGGTTTTTTTTTTGGTTTTTTTTTTGAAAAAGTGACACAAAACCAACGATTTATGCCTTATAACTTCGTTGTTTACTGATATATCAACGCCATTTTTTTCGGCTGCAATTACTAATACATTGTCCATGTAAAATAAAAAAGATTTGAGGCAAAAAACCAATACAAAAAAATACTAGATGTGTCACGTGCCTGAAAATGGTATTTTTTTAAAGAGTATTAACTAGAGAAGTTTTTTAAATAATTTGGATTTGGCTGTTGCGCTTACTTTTTTCTTTTTTGCCTTTAACAAGGTTTAACGATCTCCCGTTTTTTTTTGTATTTGTATACTCTTTGAAAAAATACCATTTTCAGGCACGTGACACATCTAGTATTTTTTTGTATTGGTTTTTTGCATCAAATCTAAATTACTTCAAAAAAAAAAAAAAATGGCGTTGAAAAAAAAAAATCACTAAAAAAGATGGCATAAATAAGGCATAAATATTTGGTTTTGACCATTTAAAAAAAAAAAAAAAATTAAAAAAAAATCCGTAAGACTTTGTATATAGGTAAGTGACCTTAAATAGGTTCTACCATAAATGAACCTCCCTAGCCTAGATACCTCTTTCGCCAACGATCTTCCGAACACCCTGTTTATATATATAACATACAAAAGCTGCCCGGGGAACCGCAAACCATGCTTGTCCCCACACTTATCAGAGGGCAAACCAGGCTCAAAGAGATCCCAGCTCTGCTCACTCTTGTGCGTCACTAGTGCCTAAATCTAATGGAGGTTAAGAGAGAGCATGTGGACAGTAGAATATCTCAGGATCTGCCACTTGTTAAATAGCATTTTAACGGGAAAAAGAGTCAAAAATAATAACTAACACATTCGAAACTATTTTTTAAATTAAAAAATGCCATAAAAAGTCACAAATATTTTATTGAAAATTTTTGATAATTATATATGAAATGGTGTAAGGTCCCAAATTTATATTTTTTCTTGAAATCGAGTAATTACATATGCTTAACATAACGATTATAAGTATAATTTTTGATTTTATTTTTTTGAACTCCGACTGCTCAAACATCTAATAGACAAGCGTTCAAAGCATGTCTTATCTTATATGGCAGCAATTAGACCAACTTGGTCATACAGAGTTGAGCTTTGGGGCTTAACTAAACCTTCTGATCCTTACAATCCAAAATCCTTCGAAAAGTCCTCAATGCTTTTTACTTTGTCACAAATAAACTTATCTATAACGAACTTAATGTTTTCTTTGTCGATTTGACCCTTACCGTAAACATTGGTTCCTTAAACAACTACCCAACATCTCGAATCCACTGGTCTCTCAACTTGCTTTTAATTCGATTCCCGATATCTCTCCGAGGTGTCTGAAAAGAAGATGGCCTTGGTACTTTCTAATGTAGAACAGTTTATTGAACGGTAGTATTTCTTCGCAAATCGTTTTACCACTCTTTTACTCATTGCATATTCGGTGTATAGTTAAATATTAAATATATATATATATAAAACTCCTATTAAAAGAACTAACTCATTTTGGCGTCCTTTGATATGAATATTATTATTTTTTATCTGGCTTTGTCTTCCTGCAATGCTGACCAGTAACACTATCGTTGACTCTAATCTGGTTTGACTAGGAAGTTAGGGTAGGCCAACTACCGGTGGCCAAAAAACCTGATTAATATCGAAACGACCTGACAGCTAGAGAGGGAACCACCCCCTAGTTCCCAGGCTATCCAAGACGGGGGTGTGCAAATTCTTACCGGCGAAAAAAAAATCTTGCTGGGCGAGCCTACAGTAACGGGTCGGCTGGTCTATGTTCCGAACTTCAGACCTAATTTAAAATTTGAAATGTAAATTTGAGTTACTCATTCTTGAATAATAATTAAAACCCGTTAAACAAATATATATATATATATATATATATATATATATATATATATATATATATTTGTATATATATATTTATTTGTATATATATATTTTTAATAAGAACATAGAGTCGGAAATTCAACAATGTAAAATTTATTGAAATTTACAACTGTACACTATATATACATCATGTAAATGTATTGATAACGTCTACACTAGAAGATCTCTAGGCCATCTTTTTAGACGCCTCGGAGGATTAATAAGAACGATATGGGAAGCAAGTTGATAAACCAGTGGATTTGAGCGGTTACGGAGCTTACTATGAAAGGATAGGTATCTGGTTTGTGCTAAATCAGCAACATTTGGAACATTAATATCTTGATGGATAAGTTTATTTGTGACAAATTAAGATTGGCAGATTGGATATGAGAGGAATTGAATGGTTACATGGAGCCCCAAAGCTCAACTCCGTACGTTCAAATAGGTCTAATCATAGTCATGTAAATAAGTCATTCGTTATTATTTTCTGTGACATAAAATCATTTAAATTTCTTTTTCACACAGCGTCTACTGGATTTTTTACACCTTTCACACAGCTGAGAGAGATGAGCTGGGATCTCTTTGGACCTAGGTTGTTTACCCATAAGTATGGGGACGAGTCTTTGGAGTATCCCTAAAAGAGTGAATATTTTAAATTGAGTGTGATTATATTTTTCACTTTTTATTTAATTTTTTTTTTTTTTTTCATTTATTGATATTTACAACTGTACAAAATAATATACATCAAGTAAATGTGTTGATAGTGAATACATTGGCATGTAAATAACTTTTAGAATTATTATTACTTTTTTTATCTATTTATTACACCTGGTATTATATAGTTTATCTTCATTTATCGTGTGCTTCTTTATGTTGTTTATATATTGTATTTTTTGTTCTGTTTTTTTTTTTTTTTTTTTTTTGTATTTGTCATTTATTTCTTATTGTGTTGATCGAATCATAAAGCCATCCATATTACTTATTGCCCACATTAAGGCAGATTTTAATAGGTACTGAATAACAGTTAAAAATGAAAAAAAAAAAAAAAAATATATATATATGTTATTTTCGTGAATTACTTTTGTTATATATATATATATATATATATATATATATATATATATATATATTAAACATTTATTTAAAGAAAGTATTACAATCTGCCTCGATGTGGGTGATAAGTAATATGGATGGCTTAAAGATCCATTCTCACAATATGTACAATAACAAATAAATACAAGGAAGAGATACAAACAAAACAAAAAAAAAAAAGAATCTCCTTATATATATAAATAAATAAATATATATATATGTATGTATTATCAGCGAGTTTCCTTAGTGGAAGGCGATAAGCCAGATGAATCAGTTTTTCTCTTCTTGTTCTTTTTGTTTGCCCAGTATTCTCGTATTCGTTTCGTGAATGCCAGCTTTCGTTTTTCTGACTGTTTTGGCCTGTATTGCTTCTGCGTTCCTTGGTATGGCGTTATCTTCCACTTGTACACTTTGTTCCTGAAACTGTATCTGTCTGTGATGTCGGTTTCTTTAATATTGGCTTTCTGGTGATCCTAGAATTGATTGAATGGATTTCGGTTATCCAAGGAGTCGGCTGTTTCATGGATGTTATGAATATATATATATATATATATATATATATATATATATATATATATATATATATAATTTTTTTTTTTTTAAATGTAAAACAAGAAATGAAACATTTTGATACTTACCTGAGGAGGTGGTATGAAAAGGGCTTCTGAAATAATTATATCAAAACCTAGAGCAGCTAGAATATAAAGAGACGAAAGGGTCTGAAATATAGGTGAGTTGTCCTTTCAGTTTCCCCTATGTCTCGATGGTTTGTTCTGTTCCTATTGTAAACAAATTTAAAATGGGAAAGAATATAATATATATACTCTCTGTTTAGCGATGTTCTAATATTGTGAAACGTGTAAATCTTTTTAAATCTGATTATGATTGTTTAACATTCGAAATTAGTTATCAAATTAACTGTATTTCATTAGAAGTGAAAAATAATACATCGATCCTAATTGTATCGATCTTCCTTTTTAAAAGTAAAAAAAAAAAAAGTTTGAATTAATTTTTCTATGGTATAAATCAATGCTAAATGTTTTTATTGTTTTATTAAAATCCATTGTCAATGATAGGGGTAATGCTATGTTTAATGCGCTGCTGTGAAGGATACGGTTCTGCGGTGGAGTTCCCTTGTTCGCTCAGTAACGAGACCATTCAAAGGCTTGATAATTCACTTTCAGTTTTACTCCGACACTGCTCTGTTGCCGACTTACCTCACTGACAACAGTAATATAGTCAGATATTCCCTAGCAGGCCCTAGTATTCGATAACATTTCCTTATTATTGCGCAATGTCGGCTTGATTATTAAAATTGTCAGGTATGTTCAATGTTTACAGGTAGGCTCATTGTTTACTGATAACACAGTGGTAAGGACGTTGCTTGGATGAGAAGGCTGTATACACCGTGTAGAGGATAGGACCTGCTGCGAAACTACCTTGAGGAACACCGGCATACTGAACTAAGGAGGAAGAATAGGAAAAATTATAATTAACTTTGAGGTTCTTTCACTGATATAGGATCGGATAACAAGGAAGTATCCAGAAGCTAGGAATATACGAAGGTTGCAATGAAGTCCCGGATAAAAGACTCGGTCAAAAGCCTGTAAATGAAAACTGAAACTAGATCTAGTCAGATTCCATTGCAGGTGCCGTCATATCCCGTACGGCCACAAAACGAGGAAGGGACCGTTTATCGCCTAGACCGGTTCAACGAATCTGCAAGGAAGAGGGGGTGGGACCCCTGGTAGGAGGGTGTGCGAGTTTTGAGAACCGTTTCTCAAGGGGTGCTCAGGTGTAAAGAAAAAAAAAATGCTGTTACCACCCCTACTTGCTAGGGTGAGTTGTCTGTCTGGCTCACTTCCAGTACGGTAGTGGGTGTTCTTCCTGGAGACACATGGTAAGGGTGATCTCTTTACTTTAGCATATGTGCATGTATAATTTTATATATTTTTGAAAATATTGTATCACAGAAATATAGTAGCACCATATGAATTAGATATTAAGCGGGTTATGAAACATGTGGGTAATTTAAGGAAGGAGGTCTCTCAGCCAGCACACTTAAGGAATTATTCTGTCCCTTTTAATGGGCAATTCCTCAATCCTTGCTAGTTAATACTCTTAGAGAAACTTTTAGTCAGAAAATTGTTGGTGCCTAATACTTTTGGCCAAGGATGTACTTCCCATATTAACGGTAAAATCAAAACGGTACGTACAACAACACGTTTTACTGGTATATTCTCCTATTCGTCTACTCATTATCATTATGTTTAGTTTCGTACAATGATTTAGTCTAGATTTTGTTTCAGCAAAAAAATATATTTCATTATATTGTGTTTTTTTTTTTTTAATTTAGAAAGTTAAACGAAATTGCACGTTGTAAGGTTTCACTGAATGAAATTTGGTAATTTTAAGTGTTTTTTTTATTTAAAGAAATATATTTATAATTCTTAAATATATAAAATTAATTTCTTATTATGAACGAAATATTTGATAAAATATTAAATTGATGATGCAAAAGAAATCATTAATATTTTTATGATGCGGATTAAATCAGTTTGGTCTCCAGTTAGTTCTTAATTGGATCAGTCCAAGAGGGGTGAAGAGCCTAAGGAAATATTTTAAAGAGGAAGAGAATTTCCGAATCATTAATTTAAATTTATAAACTCGAAAAATCCTTAATGCTCCTTACTATGCGACCAATAAACTTTCCATAAAGACCTTGATGTTCCTTATCTTACTGATTTAGCCCAGACCAGATACCTATCCTTCCATAGTAAGCTATGGAGATTAATGGTTATGGAACCACTCCAATCCATTAGTCTCCCAACTTGCTTCCCACTCCAATCCCGATAATTCTCCGAGGCGTCTGAAAAGAAGATGGCCTAGAGACCTTTTACTGTAGATTTTATTGAAGTGCTACTAGTGAGTAGTTCTTCACAAGTTATTTACATGCCATTGTATTCAGTATCAACACATTTACTTAATGTATATGTTTTTGTACTGTATTAATATCAATAAATGAAAAAAAAAATTATAAACAATCACTAAACTATAAATGAATCAAATGAATTTTAAAAAACGTATTTTTTATAGTGCGGTTTGATAAAATCATAAATTGGTAATTCAAAAGAAATCATTAATATTTTTTTGATGCGGATGAAATCAGTTTGGTCTCCAGTTAGTTCTAAATTGAATCAGTCCAAGAGGGGTGAAAAGCCTAAGGAAATATTTTAAAGAGGAAGAGAATTTCCGAATCATTAATTTAAATTTATAAACCATCACTAAACTATAAATGAATCAAATGGATTTAAAAAAAAAATAAATAAATAAAAAATAAATAAAAATATAGTGCGGTTTTAATATTTCTTCCTCGAATTTTGTACTGTTTTGGTCCCTACTTCTATAAGAATTTTTTCTTAAAAATATTAAACATGTCCCGTCATCCCTTAGAAATTGAAACAAATTTTCGAGTATATAATTAATATCCGAGGATATAAATGTATCCGAGAAAACAGCAACAAACATCATATACATAAGAAAGGAAAAAAAGGATAAAGAATTTAAAAAAGGAAAAAAGAAATAAAATAATACTAAACAATCATATATGAAAAATGAAATCAATAAATGTGAAAAAATAAAATTAATGAAAAAAAAAAAGTCTGTTTATTTTAATTTTCTTATCATTGTACATATTGTATGAATGATTCTCTGTCATCAATATTGCACATTGCCCTTGAGTGAGGCAGCTTGTAATTATTCAAATAAACAGTTTTTAAAAAATAATTGATAATTATAGATTCTTAACAATAGAATATTGAGATTTATAAAATAAACGTAAATACATGATATATATAGCTAATTAATTGGTAATTGAAGAAAATATATTTATGTATATATACATACATTTAATTTTATTTTATAGATTGTAAAGTACAAGGATAACCACTACTTTAGATGTTCTCAGAACGTTGCAATACATAACGTTCATTGAAGTATCATCAATTAGTAGCTTTACAAGTCATTGTCGTGTCTTATGTACATTATTCCTCAAATTTACTTAAAGGAGTTTTTCTAAACAGTCTTTCGATTTCTTTTGAGTTTTTCGTTTCACATTTTGAAATGTTTGCACTTCCCAGTGGTTTTAACTCCTCGGAATTATTATTATAAGTATAATAAAAAATTGTATTAACGATACTTTTAACTAAAGAGAATTGGAACATACCATCGCCTAATACGACAAGATCTAACAACAGGAAGGTAATAAGTTTTAGAAGATATATTTTTTTCGGACACACCTTTGAGCGATGATGCAATTAAAAATTGTTGGCGAAATTGGCAGACCACGAGGGTGACAACGACAAATGCCATCTCCTCAGGGAAATGTATTGATTTTGCCGGGAAGGTACGAGCCACCACGCAAAACAAATAAGCTTGGTAAGAACCAACGCTCTTTTTGCCCAGGCAAAAAACCTCTAACTTCATTTGCCTGTGAAAAAAATTCTTCTTAAACATTTTTTCATTTACAGTTCAACTAATGTGGTCGTAGACTGGTTCATAACAAGTATAGTTTTGTGATTATATATATTAAAAAAAATCTGTTCTTATTTTACTTAATGAATAGAATATATGAAGGATCGACTTTCAAGATGGGATTAGTGCAAATCGTAAAACTTTTCAGGATGTAAACAAAAAGACAAAACTAGAATTCTTTCAATATTTAAAAAATACTTTGCAGACTATGATAAAAATAATATTCTTGTAGTTTTTGAGTTTCCATGAATTTATAAAAGAAAATAAAAAATTCTTTGTGAAAACCTTATCTTCAAGGGTACACATGGGGCCTCTGGATTTACTAATGTGGTCTTTTATGTCTGGAATTTTCGAATTTTTTTTTTGTCCTAGAAGAAGGTTCCTGGGTCTATGCTATAGTTTCTTCATCTAACTGTGTATCCTTTAGGTAGATGGTAGAATTTGCATTTTTTTTCTTTCAAAATAAATATTTTAGTCTTAATCAATTTAAAATGCTACACGCAAGGAGGTTTCAATACCTTAAATTATAATGTTATTTAGTTCGCTTTGAATGGAAACAATTTTACTAAGAAATAAAGGAAAAAACATTTAGAAAATTAGAAGAAAACATTTTTTTTTTATTTTTTTGACAAACAGATTTATCCCATCATATTACTGTTGGATCGGTACTAAAATTGTTTAATTCTCGAAACCGGTACCAATATCATAAAATCGATTCTCTATTCCCCAATACAGATACCTTAGTTTCAAAATGAATTGCTATTAAAAAAAAAAATTATATAAGAGAGTTAAAAATAAACTAGATCTATTAATAAAACAATATCAATCAATATTTACATTTAAAAATTTAATTTTAGTAAATATTCCGGCAACCATCCTCTACATGAATAATATAACTTTATTGAATAATGAACTAGTTTTAATTTAAAGTTGATTTCTAAACAACAGAAATTAACCCATTAGAATACCCGTAACAATTAACTCTTAAAAATTAGAAAACAACCCACATCTCAAAAAATAAAAGTAACTAATATGTATATGGTGTTAGGAACATCGTTGGCCAAAGATGTATCTCGTGTAGGAAGGTTCATTTTGAACCTATTTAAGGTCACTTACCTATGTACAAAGTCTTAAGGTTTTTTTTTTTTTGTGAATTTGTTTTGAAAAAATGGCCAAAACCGAACATTTATGCCTTATAACTTCGTTGCTTATTGATATATCAACGCCATTTTTTTTTTTTTTTTTTTTTTTTTTGCTGTAATTACTAATACATTGTCCATGTAAAATAAAAAAGATTTGATGCCAAAAACAAATACAAAAAAACAACGGGAGATTGTTAAATCTTGTTAAAGGCAAAAAAAAAAAAAAAAAAAAAAAAAAAAAAAAAAAAAAAAAAAAAAAAAAAAAAAAAAAAAAAAAAAAAAAAAAAAAAAAAAAAAAAAAAAAAAAAAAAAAAAAAAAAAAAAAAAAAAAAAAATTAAGAACCTCAAGTTTAGGTTAATAAAAAAAAAGAAAAGAAAAAAAGTAAGCGCTACAGCCAAATCCAAATTATTTTAAGACTAGACCTAAACTTAAAGTTCTTAATTTTTTTTTTTTTTTTTTTTTTTTTTTTGCCTTTAACAAGATTTAACGATCTCCCGTTGTTTTTTGTATTTGTTTTTAGGATCAATTTTTTTATTTTTTTTATTTTACTTCGTCAATGTATTAGTAATTACAGCAAAAAAAATGGCGTTGATATATCTCTAAGCAACGAACCTATAAGGCATAAATGTTTGGTTTTGGCCATTTAACTGTAAGACTTTGTATATATGTTGGTAAGAGACCTTAAATAGTTTCAAAATGAACCTTCCTTCCCGAGATACCTCTTTGGCCAACGATCTTCCGAACACCCTGTATAATATTTAACAATATTATATTATTATTTGTATAATAACGAATATTATACATAAGTAACAAATATGCACATATTATACATAACAAAACATCTTTAACAGATTTTTTGGATAAGAGAATTTTCTGAATTTTTTTTTTTTTTAAAGTATTAAAGTTGATAATACGTTAGAAAAGACGTAATTATAAAATATTTTGAACAAAAATGTTTTGATTTTAAAAAATTATTTTACTAAATTTTTTTTTTTTTCTGTGAAAATGTACATTTCATATGAATATCAACGATAGTAAAATAAGTTTAAAAAACTTAATTCTAGATCAAGCAAAAAATTAGAGACGAGTGAGTCTAAAAAACACGTTTTATATACATTTAATTGTAAAAATAAAAGCAAAAAAATTGACACAATTAAAAATAAAAAAAAAAATTGTTGCAGATTGAATTCATATTTGGTTGTATCGAACGTTAGTGATATCAAGAATGGGTGAGATGTAGAAAGGGCTTGAAATTGTATACGTGTCGTGTCAGAGGTGAATAATGTGTTGGATATTGTGGAGCAAGTGGTGCTTCAAGTGCTCTGTCTATCAACAATCTCCTATCATACCGCCGATTGTCAACTTCAAATCTTAGTCCAATATGCCTAAGGCAACTTTATTATTATTCATTTTATTCGGAAAATTGGTTATTTTTGTTTTTGTTTTATTTTATCAATAAATCAGAAAATTATACTGAATGAGTTTCAGAGACATTTAGCCATCACGTCATGTATTCAGGATAATATTCAACTTTCAAATATTTGAATTTTTTTTTTCTCATTTTTATCAAAACGATGATAAAATAAATTGCTAGAAATAAAGTTCGACAAATTAATTTTTATTTATTTTTTGCCATTTTATTATTTTTTTAATCATTAATTCCAGACTCAAACGACAAGAAACTACTCGACATTTTCAACTTTTTACGAGACAAGCGTTCAAAGTTTCCGATTAACTATAAAAGACTCATTTAGATGACTGTGATTAGACCTATTCGGACATACGGAGGTTTGCTCTGAGACTCCACAAAACCATCCAATCCATCTCGTATCCAATCCTTACAATGCAAAATCCTTCGAAAAATCCTAAATGCACCTTACTTTGTCACCAATAAACTTATCTATAAAGACCTTAATGTTCCATATGTTGCTGAGATAGCCCAAACCAGATACCTATCCTTTCATAGTAAGCTCCATACCCACTCAAATCTATTAGTTTCTTAACTTGCTTCTCACTCCATTCCCGATAATCCTCCGAGGAGTCTGAAAAGAAGATGGCCTAGAGATCTTGTAGTGTAGAACTTTGATTGGAGTGCTACTGATGAGTAGTTCTTTTCAAGTTTTGACATGTTATTGTAATCGTTATCAGCTCATTTATTTGATGTATATATTTGTACAGTTGTAAATTTCAATAAATTGATTGAAAAAAATAATTTTACTTTTTTTGGTAATATTCCAGGCTTGCAATGCCCTTTAATAAAATTCGGGATACCTTTGGTTTGAAGCGCAACAGATACGATAGATACAGGCTAATTTAACAGTTTCGTTCTGCTAATAGTGGGAATTAGTAGTTTTTGACGTACAGTTTATTTTGTGTTCTACATGGCACCATCAAATGTCTCTCGGATCGTTTCTATATAATCTAAAATTCATAATAATTTATAAATCCTTCGATAAATTCTGTTATGATAAAAGTATAGTTGACTGTTATTATCAGGGATGCAATCAAAGAGAAACACCACGTCTAATTGTTAGTAGAGATACTTTATTGCGTGCCAACGTTTCGATCCTGCCTTGCAATTTTCCATTTATCTTTCCACTTTTATTTTCCTTCATCTTTATTATTTTTTAATCCCTTTCTTTTCTTTTGTCACCTTTTACTTTTTTTCCCTTGCTCTCTCCATATTTCCGTATTATTATTTATTTTTAATTTACTTTACATTTACTTCTGTCCTCTTTTATTTTTGATTTATTATCCTTTTATTCACTACCCTTACATTTTTTCCCTCATCATTTCTGTCTTGTCCTTATCCTTACCTTGCTGATTTGTATTATTACTGATTTATCTGTTCTTTTCTATAGCCTTTTTTGTATATTGTATTTTATCCATGTCATCCTGTATTCCATTTGTCATCTGTTTATCGGTCTGTTATTTTTTGTCACAGCTAGTATTTTGTTCATTATAGCCCTGGAGAAGACCTGCGAGGCAGGCTGAAACGTTGGCACGCATTAAAGTATTTCTACTTATTCGTGGTTCTCTTTGACTACATCCCTGATTATCTCCTTTTCCATAAATATCTTAATGTTCCATATGTTGCTGATTTAACATAAACCTTTCATATTAAACTCCATAAACACTCAAATCCACTAGTCTCCTAGCTTGCTTCCCATTCGATTCCCTTCCAAGATATCTGAAAAGAATATGGCTTCGGGATCTTTGTATGTACAACTTGAAGTGGTGACATTGGGTGCTTCACACACATAGATGTATTTTAATTTTATTGTATACAGTTGTAAATATCAATAAATTAAAAACTGTATACATTATGAATTATATATATATATATATATATATATATATATATATATATATATATATATATATATATATATGAAGACATAGCAAACTTGAAGGCTCAATGTCAACAGCACCTATCTCTGGCTTCATGGATTCATTAAGGCATATTACCTATTGCCCTCTTTGAGGCAGATTTTAATACTTTCTTAATAAAATATCTATTAACTTCCGATTCGATTTCCGTTAAGCCTAACTGTCTTTGGAACCTTCTAATATGTAACTTTCGAATTGCTCTTGAAAGCTAGTAACTGACATACTACTAAATCTAAGTTTCCGCTTCTTTACCTATTGTAAAGTTGCAAATATAAATAAATTAATATAAAAAATAATATAAAATAAAAATATAACAACATAAAAGCGTCCTATCAACAGAAGTAAACTTCCAACTGAGATGAAATTAATCAAATTTAATGCTCACCCGATAGCGATGCTAGATGGATAGCGAACAGGATAAGTATATTTTACGTAGTGATGGATGTCAAACCTAGGACATATTGACTATTAGTTTCCTGTCCGTGTCCTTGTAACTGTATGTTGACCTAGAATTACAAAGCGCTTCTCTTGTCAAAATATTTCATGATAAGCGTCAAATAGATTTTGTAAGTGGGTTTTGTAGCGATTCTAGGATAATATGACATCATGTCTACGCTCCTATTTGGGAATGATTTTCCTGTATCGTGTCAGTATCACAGCTCATCTTCATTATGTATATGTATATATATATATATATATATATATATATATATATATATATATATATATATATATATATATATATAAAACACAAACAGTAATACACGTACAAATACTTTTTTCTTTTTTAGTTAGTTATTTATTAAAATCTACAACTGTACATACAATATAAAAATATGATGCATCAAGTAAATATGATGAAAAACGACACGCCAGTTGTTTTTAAAACAAATACCCATTCGTAGCCATTTAGTGGTTTGCCATTCTTGACCACACTGGGCCATAGCATACAACTTTGTCTAATTCACAAATAACTTAAATGTTTTTTGTTGATTTCGAACTTAAGATATTTGGATAGAAGACTTCGTAGACGAGAAAGTTGATATTTTTAAGAAAATTCCATTAGTAAAAGGTAATTTAAACATAATTTCTACATAAAAAAAAAATAAAAAAGCAGTCGAGCTACACTAATATGGTACACAGAAAACATGAATAACAAAAATAAAAATTAATTTTAATGTTAAAAAATGAGCTATTCTATCTCTTTACAAAAATATATTTAAAAACCTAGGCAACGTTTTATGGCTCCTGTCACATTCCCATGTTTTATGTCAGTCTTTATATTATATATAAATTTTATATCATTCTCAAGCTTTATATGTTCATGTAAAAAAAAAAAAATTTCATAGTTATTTTAAAAATATTTGATTGAAAAAAAGTTAAAATTCCCTGTTTTTTAATGTGATAGCTCAACACCTGACATTTTTTCTATTTGTAGAGTTATTTTTTTTCGTCATGCATATCCAAGTCTTCTATCTCTATCATATGCCATATTTAATTTTTTTAGATACTTATTGAGATTTACAATTGTATGTAAAAAATATATATATCTTCAGTAAAAAATAGATAAATGTGAATATCTAATTATAATTTTTACATGTTCGATTAAATTTTAAACTTCAAGAAAACCAATATGATTTTTCTTAAAAACTGCAAAATTAATGACTTTAAGTGTTGATTCTAAACATTATTCTTGTTTGTGTATTGGTTTTTTATCAACATTGATTTATTCTTATTATTTTTGCATTTAACCTCACCATGTTTCATTTTTGTGACCTGCCTGTTACAGTTGATTCCGTATAATTCAGACAATTGGTGATCTAGACGATAAATTTCATCCAATTCTGCTTGGTTATCATCTTATCCATGATCACATGGATTTAATTTTTTTTTTTTTAATGACTACTTAAATAATATAGTTCATTTTTTATTTTTTACTGACAGATGAATTTTTAATTGCATAATTACGATTTAAAAAAATTAAAAACGCACTTGGTTTAGGCTGTGTGTCATTTCCATCCACATGGCTTACAAATATTGTATTTTAATGTTTTTTATTATAAAATTAATCAATTTATATGATTGAGCACACCCTATGTATAAGGATTAGATTTTAAATAAATTCTCCTTTATCTTGATAAAAAGTAAATATATTACTTGATCTTTCGTTCACAATGTTTTATGAAATTATTTATTTTATTTTTTTTATTGATGTTTACGATTATATTTTATTACAATTAGTTAATTAGCGGAACTTTGAATCTATAGGCATGTCAATGATTCGTAAATCAGTCATTGTTAACATTTCAATGAAAGTTATATTCTTGAAGGTCCCTAAGCCATCTTCTTTTCATATTAGGGTTGATAAAGTATTTGCCGCTTTTATTGTTTTTTTTTTTAAAGTATTTGTTTGGCATTTCTTCGTTTCGGAGACAATGCTCCATCGTCAGGCTTCTAAATATATATATTTTTTAAATACATTAATCTATGATATTATACCGATAGTTTTACGATTATATATAATATTTCATTTACCTCTTTACTTGTGATTATTTTCACATTGTCTGTCTCCATGTTACCAGCCATTCTACTGAGCAATGTTCATTACTTGTTTATTTGATTGTATGATTGAAATCTATCTCCGAAAGATGTAGCTACATATGTTAAATTATATTGGAGTTGTTTGTTTTGTTTTTATTTGAAAACTAGTTTCGAATGTTAAGCATTCAAGATGAGTTCTAAAAACATACAAAAAAACTTTTGCCACATGTAGATCTATGCAGCAAAGAGTTGATATTTTGAACTTTTTGTACGTTTTTAGAACTGATGATTAATGTTTAATATTCAAAACTAGTTTTCAAATTAAAAAAACAAACAATAAAAGAAGCATATAATCCATTAAGTCTCATAATTGATAATAAGTTACTTTTTGATAACGATTTAAAGAATGAAGATTATTTTCTGATTCCCATTTAAAGGACTCACCTTCGCTGAGCTGTTATAATTTCTTTTAATATATTTTCTCAAAGAATTTTCTTTAAAAGAATTCTTGGAGAATTATGCTTAAATACAAACGCTAAAACCGAATCCCCTGCTGTATCGAACAAGCACCGGGAGAGGTAGTGGAAGGGACTCAGTTCCTATGCAGTCAGTAGGCAGGCTTGGTCGATGAAAAGTCCTTCTGGTAACCCCCGCTGCAATGGCGGATTTAAGGGGAGAATTCCCCCCCCCCCCTCTCCACCCTTAATCAGATCCACAAATTCGCCTTCCGTTCCCCCAAAACTCTGAAGTCGATTCATTAAATACACAATTTTAGTCAGTTCAAATACATTAAATTATTTTACTCAGGGGCGAACTGTTTTTGGTATCTATATTTATCGACGACTTATGAGTAAACTATTCAGTAGGACTCTAGTTACGTTGAAAAGTCTAAAGTCCATTATTATGAATTTTAGATAATACAGAAATGATTCAAGAGAGATTTCATGGTGTCATATAGAAGCCAAACTGAATTACTTGAGGTATGGAATTATTTACGCATGATGGTATAGAAGGATCAATACAATTAGGATTGATGAATTAATTGTCACTTCTATTGGGATAATTTTATTAGGATACTAGTTTCGAATGCTAAAAATTCATCTTCAGCTCTAAAACATACAAAATTTTCATCACATCAGTACTATGTTACATAGATTATATACACTAAATTTTTCAAAAATGTAAGACAAGAAATTAAACATTGGAACACACCTTAGGAGATCTAAGAGATAACTGGAATGTATTCATCGTGAGAAGGGAAAGGGGGCAGGTTGTATAAATTTTTGGGATTTACTATGGGATTTCCCTTATGACTCATTTGATTTTTTAAAAATTTCCTATAGCCTATGAAATTTAAAACATTTCCAATAGCCCCATTTTAAATTTGTTTGAATTACTGATTTACCATATTTAAACGACTTTCTTACTATTAGCAGTGTCATTAAGTGTCAGCCCTTTCATGTTTCAATGAAAGATGATTTATTTTTATTTATATCAATTTACAACTGTACAATTATATACATTAAGTAAATGGGTTGATAACGATTATAATAACATGTCAAAGCTTGAAAAGAACTATTGATCAGTAGCATTTTAATAAAAATTCTACGCTAGAAGATCTCTAGGCCATCTTCTTTTCAGACGCCTCGGAGGATTATCGGCAATGGAGTGGGAAGCTAGTTGAGAAACTAATGGATTTGAGTGGATATGGAGCTTCCTATGAAAGGATATGTATCTGGTATGGGCTAAATCAGCAACATATGGAATATATCTTTATGGATAAGTTTATTAGTGACAAAGTAAGGGGAATATAAAATTTTTCGAAGGATTTTGGATTGTAAGGATTGGATACGAGATGAATTGGATGGTTTAGTAGAGCCCCAAAGCTTAACTCTGTACGTCCAAATAGGTCTAATCACAGTCATTTAAATAAGTCTTATGTAATTAATCGGGAGCTTTGGACGTTTGTCTAGTAAATGTTGAAGTAGTCTGTAACGACGAGCAGTTTCTTGTCGATTTAGTCTTTGAAAAATTTAAAATAAATAAAATATATTTTGTAAAGCTGAATGCTTGATTTCAAATTCCATCCTACAAGAAATGGAAATTGAAAACTTATCACTATTCTAGGACACATCGTCCCTAAAGAATGAGGCAAGTGTATTGTCAATGATATGGCTGCGTTTATTGAAGATAAAAAAAATAAAAACTGCTATCAAATAGACTTATTATCTTGATTTGATCAAAAGAAAATCAATGAATACAAAAATGCAAATATAATATTTACATTCCTTATATAAAGATAATAACGGAAGATTCATATTTGAAGAGGAAGAAAAATAATATGGCGTTTATAAGGAATAAGAAATTTCAGAATGGAGAATCAGCTGAAACTTTTTTTTCATAGCTATATATAGAAATTTACAACCGTATACAGTCTATATAAAGTACAAGTAAATTTAATGGTAATCCTAAAAATGGCATGCCAATTGCATATATAAATAGCAACTACCCATTGCTAGCACTTATAAATATTCTACATAATAAAGTACTATATTAGAAGGTCCCGAGGCCATCTTATTTTCAGGCACCTAGGAAGGTTATCTGGAATGGAGTGGGAAGCTAGTTGTGATACTATAGGATTTGAATGGTTATGGGGTTTACTATTAAACGATAGTTATCTGGTTTGGGCTAGGTCAAACAGCTGAAATTAAAATAAGCATTTCGATGAGAGTTTTCAAGTCGGTCGGATTTCTTATTCAATAAGTAGGTGGAGGAACGCAGATATAATAATTTAGGAAGGTTTTGTTTTTGTTTTTTTACGTGTTTATGAACCAATCAGTGTTGATATAGTGCGTCATTTACATAAAAAAGTATTCTGTTATATCAGATGGACGGTAACAGTTTTTTAATTATTTATTTTTTTGTATCAATAAAAAGATTTGATATATTCAGTCAGCTTTAGCGATATCAATCGCTACCTAGAAATCAACTTTAGATTATCGATTTTCGAAAATGATTTTTTTTCTCAAAAAATGCGTGGAATCGAAAATCAACATTTAGAATCAATCACATGTTTTTTTATTTTTTTTAAAATTTATTTTATTATTTTTTTTTATTGAAATTTACAACTGTACAAAATATATACATCAAGGTGTTGATAGTGATTACAATTACATGTCAAAACTTAAAAAGAACTACTCATCAGTAGCACTAAGAAATAAAAATTCTATAATAGAGGGTCTCATATTCTTTTTAGACGCCATTATCAAAACGGGGTGGGAAGCAAGTTGAGGTATAAGTGGATTAATGTGGTTATGGAGTTTACTATGAAAGGATAAGTATCTGGTATGTATAAGTTTATTTGTAATCAAGTAAGGATCATTAAGGATTTTTCGAAAGATTTTAGATTGGATACGGAAAGAATTAGAAGGTTTAGTTGGACCCCAGAGCTCAATTCCACATGTCCAAATAGGTCTGTATAACTGTCATGTAAATGAGTCTTTTGTAGAAAATCGAAAAAGACGAGCAGTTTCCTGTCCTAAGATACACCTTAACATAGAATATCAGCAAGAGAGGTGGGAATGTCTAGAGACATAAGGAAATAATGTATTTTTCTATTTATCTAGAGTTCACCAAATAGCTTTCCGTATACTAAGCTTCTGAAGTAGAATTGGATTTTGGTTTGAAAACGATACAGCATACTTACAACAGAAGCATTTCTTGCGAGGGTAATATTTTTCTTTTATTTAAAAACATTACCCTTTTGAATTCATTCTTTTTTTTTCTCGATTACTTCTTTTTTTTAAAATCTCCTCGCCCCCTCATCGACTTTAATGCGACCAGGAACGACTTCGGGTTCCTGTTCGACAACTTGTGACGCGCTTGACCAAAAAAAAGAAAAAAAAAAAAACGTTGTGGGAAGAAGGCAGCGACGGAGCTAGGCAAGCCATCCTGGTTCCCATGCCCCGTACCCTTCGCCCAGTTTGCAAACTAAGGTGCAGGAGGAAGAAAAAAAAAATGTTGCTTGACCACTTGCTCCCGCCACCCCCAGCAAGTAGTCTTGCTTATGTCTTCCTAGCGGCTGCAGCACAGGTAAGCTTCCTCTATATTTCCAGTCTCTCACTATCTTCTTATATATATATATATATATATATATATATATATATATATATATATATATATATATATATTAAAAAAAAAAATTCGGTCAGGAACTACCACTAAGTAGCCATTGCTTCATCATAAAAATAATATATAAAAAAATATAATTAGAGAAAAATAATTAAAAATAATAATAACTTCATTTGTTGAAGAACATGTTCTTGTAATAATATTTTAAAATATAAACAATTTATGTACATACTTCTTATGAGTCGCTGACCGCACATCTTATTAAAGTTTGCATTGTAAACAAAATATTACTCCTACTATAATACATACTACACATTATTAAATATGTTTTTAAATGCATAATTTTACTCAATTAAAAATTAATAATTAATACATATATACATGAACAACATATAAATAAAATAAATAAGAATAATGATAACTGATATATAAAGCAAACTAATATTCCTATAACAGAGCAAGTAACCAGTCAATTGGTATGGGATGGTATCATTTCGGGAGCAGTGTTTATCTTAGCTACTGATAATAAAAATAAGTAAATATAATTTTCTTTTTATATACGGTCTATATTAAGAATGTTCTCTATATTAACATAAGGAGGTGAATCAGCTATGTATTCTGCAAGTATATCTCTATATATACATTGGATGGCGGGCACAGAAGATGATGTAGGCTATTAGATGTATATTGCTTACAGGCATAGCAGATTTCTTCAACTTGAATAGTGTATAATATATATTTATAGCGTATGGGTTAAAAATTCTTAAACGGCAGACAACTCTTGTTTTGTGGATGCAAGTATTAAAAGTTAGATACTCTTCTGGAGAAAAATCGTCATAGAATGGGTTAGTATTTGAATTAAGAGCTCTATTGATGTCAAGAGACAAAAAATGAGTTTCTATTTTTTTTTTATAATATTCTCTTTGTGGTTTTTAGTCCCGTTTTTTAGATATCGTTTAGTGCATTAAAACTATTAGTTACTGTTGCTAGATTTAAAAAATTAAAAATATGAAGTAATAATTCACTGATTATGGAAAAATTCAATAAAATATATTTAGTAGGGAAAAATAAAATCTTAAAAAAATATATACATTTAGCTATCTTTGATTCTGTATTCAAACCAACTAGAAACAAATATTAGTACCAGTGAATTAGGAGTCCGTAAATTATCAATGTTTATATTAAGGAGAAGAAGCCTTTCAACCAGCTTCTTTTCAGATTTCTAGATCTGTTGCGTTTTTGGTGATTCCGTGTTAATTGTTATATCAGTGGCTACGTAAAGGATTGTTATTGAACTATAAGTTTTCGAAAGAAATTTGAGTTTTGAGTTAGTTCTAATGTTCAAATTCTTCCATAAATTTTATTATTAATTCTTCAATAAAACCTGTTAAAAACAAATATTAAAATCTCCAAATCTGACATACAAAAATCAGGAGTCAATTAATTATCAAAGTTAGTATACAGCTTTGATCTTGAAATTCAGTTTATAGTAAGGTTAGAAGGTATCTCTTCCAGTTTCTTTTCAGTTTTCTGGTACTGTGTTTTTGGTGAGTCCATTTTAACTTTTATAGAAAGTTATTTAAATAAAAATTGATATTTTACTAAAAGTTTTTGACTGAATAATTTGAAGTTTTCTTAAGTACTTATCTATGATCCAAGGACATGAATTTGTGTGTGTTCAATTTTTTCCGTATTTTTAATTTAAATTTTAGTTGATTTGAGTATAACAGTAATATTAATAACTAGATTTAAAATTTTTAAAAACAATTTTTAAAAAAATGTTATAAATAAGATATAATGATTTTTCTAAGACTAATTAAGTATAATTTGGTTAAAAAAAAAAAAAAAAAACAAATAAACCAAAACATAAATGTAAAATTAATGTCAACAAACCATAACCTAATTTAGTTACCAAAGTTTTGGCTTGGTATTTTTTTTTTACTTTGATGACCATAAACGTTTTGCTTGATACTTTGATAAATAATATAAATGATCTCTTGTTATATTTCAGTTGTTTTTATTTTTCAAATCATAATGAATCCTCTTAAATTAACGTTTTATTTATTAAAAAAAATAATACAATATTTAAAAAAAGGTTACGAAATTGTTATGTTTTCAAGTTTACATTTCATTATATCTACCGATATTTATTATACTAATAACATATATATTTTCTTATAAAAATAATTTTGATCTTCTTGAAAGTTGTGTTATCAAGAAGTTAGGAAAATTCAGTAAATGATAATTTATCATCTTTTTTTTTTTATAATTTATTTATTTTTTATTATGTTTGTGTTTTTTTGATTTAACTAATGACAGATAAATAATATACTAAGTAACATGCAACTGAGATGATTAAAAAAAAAGGAAATACAGTATGAAAGTTATTTTATTTAATATATATAATTATTTAAATAGAGTTTAAAAATAGTGCAATATATAGTCAAAAAACTGTACTATAATAAACGTATTTATTAAGAAATATTTGTAATAATTTATCACAATTAAGTTTTAATTAAACTAACTTATATTTACGTTTAGTTTTGGATTTAGACTGACCTAACTACTAGGATTGGGTCTAGCTATTAAAACCTATTCCAGAATCCGGATTTATTTGTGCATTTTTTCCAAACCGCTTTGACCCGTGGCAAAGGGTGCCGGCAGATGAACAGGACTTAGAGACGAGCGATGGAAACCGCTCAAGCGACGATATGGCTTTTGAGGTCTGGTTAACTAAAATTTTCTGGTTGATCACTTGGGTTCAAGGGTGAAAATCAGTCGCCCGTACAGGGGCCGGTTTTAACCGGTTTCCAATTTTGTAAAAATGACTTGGTCGAGTTAAAAAGTGGCTAAATAATGAAAGAAAGTCCAAGCTTTAACGAGGTTTCGGTTGACTTAACCTTTAACTTCGTCCCAAAAACCGATGGCGACTGGTACAGACAACTTTTGATGTAAATTTTCGAGTTCGTTTGTTTCACATTTTCCATTGGCTTTTGTAAATTTTGAATGTTTAAAAAAAAAATACAAAACTATAATTCGGTTTGGGTTGTAGCTTATATTCATATGTTTTCCGTCCCCATTTATAACCAATTAAACACTACTTAAAAATAGTGATATTTAATCTATTAATATTAAATACTCTACAAGCTGATGTCTAGTCAATATAATGAAACCATAACTTGTTTAGGTAGATAGATAATAGCCCAATTACTGATTTATTTTAGAAGAAAACATATTCATCTATTTGTCTAGATATCTATCAGAAGTTAGTATAAACTATATCCATATGTTAAGTATAAGTATCTACAGCCAAGGGCAAAAATAACAAGCTACTTGAAAAATCGTCTATTTCATTCTGTAAATTAATTTTTATCGTTGCCTTAAAATTTTGTGTTTACAAAACGGAACACTTTTCAATCCATGCTAGTTAATATCTTTCGAGAAACATTATGTTCACAAAAATTATTACTTAATTCTTTTTCATTTATTTTTTATTTCAATAATTATAAAACATATATTTTTGGAGTTAAAAAATATTTCTTGAAAGTCTCATGTAAATATTTTTGTTTTCTTAAAGACAGCTCTGTTGTTAGCAGTTTTTTTTGTCTAGAAGTGAGAGTCCTTGTGTTATCCCAGCAAGAGTACCGTTGTGAAATATTTTAGTTAGAAAAATAGTTTTCATGTAAATTATTTTTTTTATAATATGAAGGGATAGAAAATTTTAGGAATTGTAATTTACGAATTTTTTATTTTTTTCCAACATTGAATTATAATTTTTGTCTGTAATTATAGCCATTATGTTACCAATTGTCTATATATAAAGAACATTAACCTGTAATACTTATATTTATTTTTTTAATGTATTTTTTTTTTTTTTGTACAAAATTAAATATGTACTTTTTTTTTTCTTCTAAAAATGTGCACATGTTAGATTCATTTAAAGGTCTTAAATCTCATTGCAAATCTAGGAATATTTGTGGTTGATCGTTGCGTTTACAATCAAAGTGTGTATCGGACAACTTTGGGACGGATTAAATCGAGGTAATTTTCCCGTGGCGGGTGTTTTGGCCAGTCTCTAGTCGGTGTCTATCCGAGTACATTCTCGTTCGGTCAGTTTAATTCTAATGCATCATTTTAATTTTTTTTATATTGATCTTTTTTCTTTTTTTCATTTTGGAATATTAATGATAGATTGAATAACTGAGATATGAGTTCTTTGTAAGTTTTTAAAAAAAAAAATATTTAAAAGTTCCAGTTAAAGACTAAATGGTTGTAGTTGTGTTCCTTAATTCTTGATTTTTTTTTTTTTTTTTTTTTTTTTTTTTGCCTCTACATGCTTATAATGATTTCTGAAAGTGATTGTGATTCGAGTCGGGTCTGTTAAATAAAAAAAAAATATTTGGACGATCTCACTACGTCATGTCAAAATATAATTTTTTAAAAATATTATGTAAGATTATTTTCAATTTTAATAATTAAATTGAGTTTTAAAACGTGTTGGGATACGATTAAATATAAAAATATTAATAAAATTATTATTTATTGCTATTTATCTTATTTTTACATTTAAAACAAAATATATACTAAACTGATATTAGCAACTAACAAAAAAAATACTTATTGTTCTGCTTTCAGATACGTATTTCCATATTATTTGTTCATCATCTTTTGAGAATATATTCTACAAATTAGAACAATTATTTACAATTCACTGAATCATCAGGAACTATATTTATTCACTCTGAATATTGAAGTTGTATTCAGCTTTTTTAATTTGTCAATAAACACAAAAGTAAACGGTTTTAATATATTTTTTTTTTTTTTTATATAATGTTAATATCCGGTTATACTTTAAAATATTTTATTTTTCTGAAGTAATTCTATTAGCGTATGTTTTAAATTATTGCGCATAATATACTTAATTTATACTATAAACCTTTGTTTGTTGATAAGAATATTGCGATGAAATAATTCGTTTTGTTAGATTTTTTTTTTTATATCAGAAATCACAGAACCGACTGACATTTATTCCAGTATTTCATGTATTTTTCTATGTTTTTGTTAATGAAAATTCATTTTTGATCGTTTCAGATTTCTCTTATGATAATGGGAGGAATTTATATTAGAAAAATACTAATATTTAGAAAAAAAAAATCCGTATTAAAATGTTCGGGAATAGCGGTATTGTCGCGTCGGGACCCGGGACTTTTCGCCATCGGTTCAGTCCGCACCTACTGTTCAACTCTCCGGCCAAACCTACCGTCCGGAATACCCTCTCTCGGCAAATATTGTTTAAATTCCTTTAAATTCTGTTTAAATTAAAAATTTTATATATTTATATTTTCATTAAGGTCTGACGGTTTACGAAACGTTTCATAAAATAATTTTATATTCTATCCGTTTTATAGATCGCTATGGTTAGTTTCACTGCAATTGTTTTTTTGTTATATATTAATAATTCAACAAATTAAAAAAAAAGAAAAAATGTTTTGTTTTACATTTATAAATTTCAATAAATAAATAAAAAATTAAATGTTTAAATTTGAAAACATGTCTATAAAATCATATTCTTAAAATTAATAACCATTTGTTTTCTGTGTTTTCGAATAAGGATTTAAATTTAAAATAAATTTTGAAGCCTATTTTAATAATTCTTATACAGTTTATTTTGTGTTTAATTTGAAACAACCTATATTTCTGCATTGCTATTTTTTTCATTAAATATGTTTCCTAGTTGATACTATTTTACTGGTTATTAAGGTTTTTTTAAAATTATTATTAGACCAAGAATGTTCTGATAAAATTTATATATTAGAAAAAAATATTATTTAAAAAAACGTATTTTTTTAACAATATTATATTAAATATATAAATAGGTTAATGATTTATTTAATAGTTAAAATTATTAATATTATATTTGTATGCCGGCTATATATAAATATCGGATTTATCGTTGAAAGCATTTTGTTGACATGGAACGGCGAGTTGTCACTGAAGTAATTTTTTTTTTTTTTACGCCATTTAATTCGTCCTAGGTAAAATTAAAATGATATGCAGACTTTTCCTCACTCAGGTGTAATGCAATTTTAAAATGGCTTTTATAGATAAATGGTGTGATTTTCACATGGCTACATCCGTTAGGTTTGACCGCATGCTTGTTATTTGCATTACAAAGGGGGTATTCAATCGTTTGAAAATGATATGTTTAAAAATGATGTTTTTCTATTATGCGTTGGTTTGTTTGTGACGGTGGAGGGAAAGTTTATTCCTTTTATACATTACAGTTCATTATGAAACAGAGGCTTAACAAACGCAATATAATGTGGAATTATAGGTATGGACGTTTATTTTTTATTTAATCTTTAAGTGTTGGAGTTATGTTACAATAAAATACCGGTGTTTATTTTTATAGTTGTCTCTTGTTTATATTGTTCGTAATATCTTCAAAGCTGTTTTGAGAATATCCTGCTAAGCCTCCCCTTTTGATATAGTTTAACAGTTTATAGTAAAACAAGTACGGAACATTAAATACGTGTTTATTTGGCGCCCAATACACAAGTTGTTATCTTTTATATAAGAACAACTCTGAAGTATGGATGTAAAATTCCTTTCACATTCACTAGATTCATGCAAACATGAAAAGGAAGAATTAAAAATAAATTTTATTCAGGGTAATAATCTAGCCGCTCCGACACTAAACCTACCGACATTTCTTTTATACCTATTTCTACCGTATTTTTCCGGTAAAAATAATAACGAGAGAGGAGTGGATATTGAAAATTGCTTTTGATTAATTTTTTTAAAATAAAACTAGTCAAAAAGTAATGAATGTTGTTTCCGAGAAGTTCCGCCATGAAGCCAGAAAACGTTAATTCGACCCGTCATGGTAGGTTTAGTGTTAATTTAAAAAATATTAATGGATATACAAGATTTAAATGTATAAACAAAGTACGTATGGAGAGAAAATAAATATTTAAAATATAAAATGATATATACTGTTGAGAAAAAAATATCAGCTATAAATTATTGTCTAGAAATTTTCATGAAACTCATTTAAGGACAGTAAATTTTAAAATTGTTTTCATTATTGAATATCCAATCTTAAAATAAAGTATCATTCAGTGAATTTCAGTCTATCCGAGAAATTTGATGACAATAGAACTGCGGATAACCCAGACTCACGAATATCAACAAAATACTTTTTAAATTATTTTTGTTTATATAAAAAAGTGCCAATGCTAAATGATGATTTAATCAACATTGGAATTAAATAATACTTTTGCATAAAAAGTATCAACTGTTTTGGGCATTGTCTGTTTTTAGTGTACATTAAATTGCTTGAATTATTATATTATTGTAAATAAAAAAGGTAAAAATATATCTATTATTATAGGGTTTCTTGTTCTAGGAATAGAGCGGATATTTCTCTTATTTTGAAATAATTTATTTTTTAAATTATATTTATAGGGCCTGTTTCTTATAGCATACAGTTGAGATAAATAGTGTTTAAACTTATAATACATATAAACTGCAATGAATACCATTTTTACTAATGCTGATATATATATATATATATATATATATATATATATATATATATATATATATATTTTATTAATCTAGCCATAGAACATTACAGAGAAAAAAACATTTGAATGTTACGATCGGATTTTAGTAATTCTCTCGGACTGAAAATAAAAAATTAAAAAAAAAAAAAAAAATCCTTTCCTAAAGAGATTCTGATTTCTAAAAAATTATATCAGGTTAAAAGCAAGCGATGGTAAAAATAAAAATAATGCTTGCAAAATCCTCTGTAAAAAATCTTTTGTTATTTAAATTTTCAGAGGATATTTTGTTAGGAACGCGACCATTGTGTTAACTGGAAGTAGGTTGTTGTACATTTCAACCTTTGTTTACAGTCTTTATTTCTCGCATGGAAAAATTACTCAATAGCGTTCAATAGCGGTTTTTTTTTTTCAATTATTTAAATAATTTAGCTGTTATATGACGTACGATATTTACGCAATAACATTACATTTCGTTATGATATCAAATATCCTTTTTTTATTTTTATATTAACCAAAAAACAAAGAAGAGAAAAACAAAAAAAAAAAGGAAATAAAGTGTAAATATTTATACTTTGTTCAAAAATAAAATAAGTAAACGTTTGTAGACTTCTCAATGTGCTTATGAGTTAAAAAATATTTTGTATAATATTATTAGTTTAAAGAATTTCGAATTATCAGATTCTTTTGGTATACCGTTCCACCAGTCCGAGATAATTCTTAAAAATCTACTTCACGAATCCTCAATGAACTTTATTTCGTGTATGCTGCTGATTAGCCTAGTAATACCATGCTTTCTTAATAATCTACACAGGTATCCAATTTTAAAAATGAATGCTTCCCATTGCCAATAATCTTTCAAGTTTTCTGAAAAGAAGATGGCCACAGAACCTTCTATTATAGGCCATACATTGTTATCAATTGTTATTTTTTTATGTCATATTTTTGCGAGAAAAAAATAAAATAAAAATAAAGTTGTAAATTTAAATGAATAGAGTATTAAAAAAGTTAATAAATTTTACTTTAAAAAATATGTGTTTAAGAGGTTAGATGAATAATTGTTCTTATTTTATGAAAACCTCTACTCCTAAGCATAAATATATGTATAATTTGATTTACAGTGGTACAGAATAACTACTTCTAACAGAAGTCTATATAAATGAATCGTATAAATAAAAAATAACAAGAATCTATTAATTCTACACTAGAAAGTCTCTAGGCCATCTTCTTTTCAGGCACCTCGGAGGTTTATCGGGAATACTGTGAGAAGCAAGTTGAGAAATTAGTGGATTTGAGTGGTTATGGAGCTTACTATGAAAGGATAGGTATCTGGTTTGGGCTAAATCAGCAATATGTGGAACATTAAGATCTTTATGGATAAGTTTATTTGTAACAAAGTAAGGATCATCGAGGATTTTTCGAAGGATTTTGGATTGCAAGGATTGGATACGAGATGAATTGGATGGTTTAGTGGAGCCCCAAAAAAGAAAGAGTAAAAATTCAATTGATAGAAATAGCAAAATAAAAGTTTGTTACTTTAAGTTATTAAATTATGGAATGTTGAAAAAAAGTAATCGTTTTACGAATTAAATAAAAACATTCAAATTTATCCGAAATGTTTAATACGATTAACATAAAAATAAAAAATCTGGAATACATGAGTACATGATGTATAATCTTATACATAATAATAATTCTAGCGATCTTTTTGAGTAAAACTGAAATGCATAATCATAATTTGTTTAAATTTTCTCGGTTATAGTCACTATTTTCTTTGTTAATTTTTCATATTATTTTATATGTAATATTGGTGTTAGCTTTGTATATATAAAAATCTTTATTACATTGATATTTAAAATGCATTCTCAATTAATTAATTTTAGATATGACAAAATATTTGATTTAATAAAAATCATATATTGCATATTTTGTGCGTATAAAAATCGGATAGATCAATTTAAGGTTTTCCTCAGAAGATAAACTCTAAATATTGAATCGAATTTTTATCATATAAATTAAAATTTAAATTATACCTTTTATGAAATGTTTTCCTATATCCGAGGAACCGGTTGTTATGTCGCTGTTTCGCCGGCGACTAACCTGTCGCTCGTTGTTACTATATCAAGAGATAAACTTGATACAGTATTAATATTCAATTAGCTTAGTTCAAAATTCACAAATGCTAATTCGAAAAGAATTATATATAATATAAACAATACATTCCGTCGCGCGAAATGGACATTATGCTTCGAACACTGTCAATACTATGCCCAATTAATGCTAAATAGTATTTTTTATTTTTTTTATTAATTTTATTCAATTATACGGATATAATTAGAGAGGAACAAAACTGCACACGGATAGGAACTTTTTATGTGTAATTATTTTTTTATTATTCTTTTTTTTCTTTTCTTTTTTTTTTTAAATATCAAGCACATTTTTCTGACTCATCCTGTATTTAAATGTTCCGAGAGGAAGAGGTTGCCCCTAGAAAAATTTATATTGGAGGAAGGGTCGGTGGAGGGGGAAAGTAGGCGTGGCTTCGGGAGGCCAGCTTTTTGCAAAACTCACAATGCCCCCTTATACAAATATGGGGTCTCCCTTCTCCCCCCCCCCCAACAAATTCACCCCCTCTCCTCTCTCTCTCCCCGGGTCGGATGAAAAAAAAAAAAAATCTCGCTTATCCAAACCCTCATACTATCCTTACTATATCCAAAAAATTTTATACAAAGTGTACAAAACACGTGGGCCTGAATCGACAAAAAGTTTCAAATGATAAATTAAACTTATTGTAAGGGCCTGGTTAGCGCCCAAGATGACACTCCAATAGAACCATAATGGATTCTCCTTTTGTTCCGAATGCTCTTTACAAAGTTGTGGAAAAAGGCTTTTGTTTTGCAGAAATTAATTTTTAGGGGATCAAACAATGTTGGCCAGTGGTCAGTGAGGCATCTCCGTCACAAGGCCCTGGTTTTTTTTTTTTTTTTTTTTAATAATAACCATAATTTTATAGCTGGAAATAGCCGTCTAAACGCCTGTTATATAAATTGTATAAGAGCAAAAGATATTTATAAAAATATTTTGTAATTTATTTCTATATAACCCTATGCTAATTATCATACATTTTTTTTTAAAAAACCATTTATTGAAATAACAACTGTTTACAAATACATCTAGTAAATTATAGATTATAATGCTCCTAATGACATGTCAATTGCTTGTAAATAACCTACTCATTGGTAGCACTTAGGAAAGTTCTATATTAGAAGGTCCCGATCACCTTTCAGACGCCTTGGAGGGTTATCTGGAATATAATGTGAAGCAAGTTGTAATAATATTTGAACGATTAAAGTTTCAGCTATTGAAGGTATTTGATTTGGGCTAAATCAACAACTTATGCTACAATAAGATCTTTGTGGATAAGTTGTGCATTTTTTTAAGGGGTGGATACAAGAAGAATTGGATGGTTTAGTAGATCCCCAAAGCTCGAATCCATATGTCCAAATCGGTCTAATTACTGTTATTTAAATTAATCGGTAGAATCCCATCATGTAATCCCAGATCTCCAGTTTGAATTCCGAACATCACACTCAATAATACAGCAATGTCATCGTGTGATGGACGTTGTCTCCTCTGCATTGGAGCGCGGAATGTACTGCAAGAGATTCTTTCTTGATGTAGAACAAGCGTTTGACCGAGTCTGGCACCCGGGACTGCAGTATAAACTCCGTCAGTTCCTACCTTCTATATATTTCCTCATTATTAGATTCTATCTCAGTGACCGAACCTTCAAAGGAAACCATAAATTTTCCTACTCTCCCCTCTTTACCCAATCTGCCGGAGTTCCTCAAAGTAGTATCCTCTACACAGTGTACACAGCGGACATCCCAACTCATCCTACCATTGCCCTCACCACTTACGCTGATGAAACATGTTTATTATCAGTAAACAATGATCCCTTCATTGCCTCCCAAACACCCCAATCCCATATCCTAAACATTCAAGAATGGTTTCAAAAATAGAGAATAAAATACAGCCAAACAAATCTCATCAAATAACCTTTACCCTTCGTCGTAAACCTACGACTTCCTTCGAATCCACATACAAGACTAAAACGACAAGAAACTGCCCGTCGTTACAGACTACTTCAACATTTACTAGACAAACGTTGAAAGATCCCAATTAATTATAAAAGACTCATATAAATGACTGTGATTAGACTTATTTGGACGTACGGAGTTGAACTTTGGGGCTTCACTAAACCATCCAATTCATCACGTATCCAATCCTTACAATCCAAAATTCTTAGAAAAATCCTAAATGCTCCTTACTTCGTCACAAACAAACTTATCCACAAAGATCTTAATATACCTTACGTTTCTGACTTAGCTCAGACCAGATATCTATCCTTTCATAGTAAGCTCCATAATCACTCCAATCCACTAGTTTCCCAACTTGCTTCTTCCTCCATCCCTGATAATCCTCCGAGGCGTCAGAAAACAAGATTCTAGACCTTTTAGTGTAGATTTTATCGAAGTGCTACTAGTGAGTAGTTCTTCACAAGTTATTTACATGTCATCGTATTCACTGTCAACACATTTACTTGTTGTATATTATTTTGTACAAATGTAAATATCAATAAATGAAAAAAAAAAAAAAAAAAATTAATCGGTAGGTTTGAATGTTTGTCAAGAAAATGTTAAAGTAGCCAAAAACGTTGGGCAGTTTCTTGTCGTTTTAGTCTTGTATATGGAATCCGAGTAGGACGCTTGTCCAGATGAAGCCCTAGGTAGCAGATCTATTCAACAGGGATTAGTGGAATATCATTGAAGGATAATGTAGGACTGAAAGTCGCTTACGATTAAGGACATGGGTTATTTGATGGGATTTATTTTATTTTTCCCTTTTTGACATCATTCTTGAAGGTTTATGATGTGGGATTGCAGCGTCTGGTAAGTTAATTCCAATCCTTGAAAAACTAAAATTCTATACTCATGGACTATGCGCTCCTTCGTCAACCTCTTAAACACAAGAACCCAACCCATCACCCTGTACACTTCCGATCATCGAATTCTTCATAAAATCCTTGATCATCTGTGATTCCTGTTTATGATATTCCTTGCCAATTTGGACTTTAAAATGGTCTCTCTAAATTCTGCCTAAGAATTTAAAATGAATTTTCAAACCTTTGGATATATATATATATATATATATATATATATATATATATATATATATATATATATATATATACATTTATTGAAATTTACAACTGTACAAAATATATACATCAAGTAAATGTGTTGAAAACGATTATAATAACATGTTAAAACTCATCAGTAGCACTTTGTTAAAAATTCTACACTAGAAGGTCTCTAGGCCATCTTCGTTTCAGACTCCTCGAAGAATTATCAGGAATGGAGTGGGAAGCAAGTTGAGAAACTAATGGATTTGAGTGGTTATGGAGCTTACTATGAAAGGATAGGTATCTGGTGTGGGCTAAATCAGCAACATATGGAACATTAAGATCTTTATGGATAAGTATATTGGTGACAAAGTAAGAAGCATTGAGAATTTTTCTAAGGATTTTGGATTGTAAGGATTGAATACGAGATGAATTGGATGGTTTAGTGGAGACCCAAAGCTCAACTCCATACGTCCAAATAGGTCTAATCACAGTCATGTATATGAGTCTTTTGTAATTAATTGGTAGCTTTGAACGTTTACCTAGTAAATGTTGAAGTAGTCTGGTCTTTATTCGTGAATCACCATATTATACTATATGGGATTATTCGTTATAGTCAAATTCAAACTTAAACAAAATAATATTTATTTATTAATTTTTGTTTTCATAAATATTATGACTTAAGCCTTTTTCCCAAAAATCAGTCCTACACCTGATTTTAACAAATGCCTTACAGATAATGAGAGCGTTTCAGAAGTACTGCTCAATTTTCTTAAAGAGCACAATTTTTCTTAATATTTTAGATCTATCTCAAAATAAAAAATTAACACTAGTAACCATAGGTTATATTTTTAACCATTCATTTATGTTAAGGGGTTTTAAGCCTCTAAACATTAACTATCAAACAAGTTAGGATTTACGAAACTATTATTTTGCCCACATTTCTTTACGTATGTGAAACTCCAATTTCTTTAACGTAACCCGTTAAAGAAAGAACAACAATAAAATTTTTGAAAATAAATTATTAATAGAATATTACTTCTAAAAGAAAATATGATCAAGGGGGGAGTATATAAGGTTTTACAATTTACTTCTAAATACATAATTAATTTCACAACATCGATTAATGATATTTAATTTTGTGATAATTTGTTTTTATGGATGGCAATGAATGCATTTTAATTACAGCATTATTGCCTTTATGGCTTGTGAGATCATAAATGACACATTTTAATATTCATGAAGTCACACTTTTTTTTTTTTTTTTGATAGCTTATATTTTATTTTAAAAATAATAAGCATTTCGTTAAAAAAAAAAAAAATAAATAAATAAATCTTAAAACAAAAAATAACTCATATTTAATAATCTTTAAAAATACTTAAGAGCTTAATAGTTTTTATATGGCTTATAATTATTCATATTATATTTTTTAATAATTATTTATAAAACTGTAGCAATGCCTTAAATAAAAGTGAGGGATAATGTCATGCTGATGAATTGAAAATGAACTACCAATCGGTAGCACTTCAATTGAAATTCTATATTAGAAGATCCCGAGACCATCTTCCTTTCAGACACCTCATAGGGTTATCAAGAAATGAATGGGATATAATTAAGATCATAAGTTTATTAGTGATGTAGCGAGCATCAAGTATTCTTCGAAGGATTTTAGATTGTAAAATATTAGAAACCCAGTGTATTGTTAAGCTAAGTGGTGCCCTAATGTTTAACTCTGTATGTCTAAATTAGAGCCAGTAAATAATGAAATTTAGTAAATAAATATGCACTTAAAATTATGATGAAATCTTTTACAGAAACTAACCATTGTTAGTACTCAAATGAAAGTTCCATATTAGAAAGTGTTTAAAAGACTCGTTGGATTTCCGGGACTCGTGTGGGATGTAATTGTAGTTAGCAATTAATTAATAGATACCTGGATCGGGCAAATTATAACATATTTGTGTACAATACATACATCAAGTAAATGATTGCAATGGCATGTCAGTAGCTTGTAAACAACTACTTAGTAGAAGCACTTTGATACAAATTTTAAATAAGAAGGTCTCTAGGCCATCTTCTTTTCAGACTTCTAGGAGGGTTATCAGGAATGGAGTGGGAAGCAACTTGAAATACTAGTGGATTTGGAGCTTACTACGGATGGATAGGTATCTGGTTGAGGTTTAGTCCAAATAAATAACATATGGAACATTAAGATATTTGTGGATAAGTTGAAGATATTTGTGGATAAGTTTCTTTTTGACATGATAAGGAGCATTGCGGATTACCAGAGCTCTACTACGCATGCTCAAGTAGGTATAATCACAACCATGTAAATGTGTCTTGTGATTAATCGGTTGTTTTGGACGTTTGTCCAATAAATGTTGGAGGATGAATTAATTGCTATTTCTATTGGTATTATTTTATTAGAAAACTAGTTTCAAATTCTAAACATTCATCTTCATTTCTAAAACATACAAAATTTTCAACACTTCATTTCTATGTTACACCGATTGTACATACTAATGTTTAAAAAAATGCTAGACTAATCAAATATTGGTACTCACCTGAGGAGATCTAACAGATATCTGAATATATATCCATAGTGGAAGGGGTAGAAGCCAAGTAAGATATTTAACTTATTTAACTATTAATATTAATCCGTGTAACATAGTGATGATGTTTTGAAAATTTTTTATGTTTTAGAACTGAAAATGAATATTTAGCATTCGAAACTAGTTTTCTGATAAAATAATTTCAATAGAGATGGCAATTAATTAATCAATACTAATTGTATTGATCCTTCTATACCATCATGCGTACCTCAAGTGAAATTTCTAGTCGAATTAGTCTTGTTAGTAGATTCAAAATAACACGTTTGTCCCAATGGAGTCCTAAGTAACAGATCTGTTTAACAGGGAGTTGTAGAGTATTATTAAAGAACACTGTAGGATTATAAGTGCGTAGTAAATCCAGGACCAACATATTTTATAATAAAATTAACGGCATTTGGATAGCATATGTTGGAATTTATTTTAATTTTCTAGTATCGATACAATTCTTGAAGGCTTGTGGTGTGAGACTTAAATGATTTGGATGCAATAAACGGCTAATTATGTATTGATAAAACACATGTATAAACAGTGTGCGTAGGACGTGTTGGAATGTAAAATATTCGTGTAGAGAATAGGATACTTGAGGAACTATGATTTAATTATTGCAAATTTTATTGTTCGTTAATCGCAGGATAGATTTATTTAATCTTATCATCAATGGGGAAAAAAATACTGGTTTCAAACAAACAAAATAATAATCACACGAAACTATTACCTTTTATGCCATAGTTTTTGGAAACTTAATAGGAAGTCAGATTATTTTTTTTCTTTTTACTATTTGAAACTGATCACAGCCTAAGGATTAAACATTCGAATAATACAAAATTAGCTTTATGATATTTTTGTTCAATATTAATTTTCCTCAAACCACTATTTAGTTTCAATTTCACTCCAATCCCATATCAGAAATCTTCAAGATTGGTATCAAAAATAGAGAATTAAAATAAATATAAATGAATCCCATCCAAAAATCTTTAACCTTCGTCCAAAACTTACGACCTCCTGTTCTACAGTATCCTTTAATGATGTTCCACTAATTCCTGTAGAACAGATCCGTTACCTAGGACTCCACTTGGACAAAGGTTTAACTTGGAATCCACATATAAGACTAAAACGACAAGAAACTGCCCGTCGTTTTGGACTACTTCAAAATTTACTAGACAACCATTCAAACCTTCCGATTAATTACAAAAGGCTCATTTACATAACAGTAATTAGACCGATTCGGAAGCATGGAGTTAAGCTTTGGGGCTCCAATAAACGATCCATTTCGTATCCAATCCTTACAATCCAAAATATTAGAAAAATCCTTATGTTCCTTTCTATGTCACAAACAAACGTATCCACAAAGATATTAATATACTATATGTTCCTGTATTTAATCAGAACTAGGTACCTATCCTTTCATAGTAAACCTCCATACACGCTCGAATCCACTAGTCTCCCAACTTGCCTCTCACTCTCTATCCCAGATAACCCTTCGAGGCTTCTTAAAAGAAGATGTCCGCATTCTAAGAGATTCCAGCACATTGTTCATAAATTTTCAATGAAAACAACAATAAAAACAGAAATAGTTGAATAAAATCGGTTGAAAATTATTTTATATGAAAAATATCTGTTTTAATTTGTAAACATTCTAGTAATATTGGGTTTTAATTAAAATAGATTAATTGTTTTTAAGCCCAGACCAGATACCTAGTTGTAGTAGTCTAAATAACCACTCAAATCCACTAGTCTCCCAACTTGCATCCAATTCTATTCCCGATAAACCTCCGAGGCGTCTGAAAATAAGATGTCTGCGGGACCTTCTAATATGGAACTTGTTAAAGAGCTACCAATGGGTAGTTAATTTACAAGCAATTGACATATTATTACGACCATTATTATTTCATTTACTAGATTTTTTTGTAAACAGTTGTAAATTACAATAAACAGATCAATAAAAATAAATCAAGACTAAAGCGACAAAAAACCGCTCGTCGTTACAGACTACTTCAACATTTACTAGACAAATATTCAAAGCTCCCAATTCATTAAAATAACACATATTTATATGGCTGTGATTAGACCTTACCGTCTAGGGCTCCACTAAACCATCCAATTCATCTCGCGTCCAATCCTTTCAATCCAAAATCCATCGAAAAATCCTCAATGCTCCTTACTTTGTCACCAATAAACTCATCCATAAAGACCTTAATGTTCCATATGTTGCTGAGTTAGCCCTAAACAGATACCTATCTGTTCATTGTAAGCTCCATAACTACTCAAATCCATTAGTTTCTCAACTTGCTTCCCACTCCATTCCCGACGATCCTCCGAGGCGTCTGAAAAGAAGATGGCCTAGAGATCTTCTAGTGTAGAATTTTTATTGAAGTGCTACTGAAAAGTAGTTCTTTTCGAGTATTGACATGTTATTGTAATCGTTATCAGCTCATTTACTTAATGTACCTCTATATTTGTACAGTAGTAAATTTCAATAAATTGATATACACAGATATGAAAAAAATTAATGTATTAATATGAAAATAATATATGGACTAAAATATTTTTAAAGAAAGGATGATTTTTAATATAATCTATAATTTTTTATTATAATGAATTCCTTAATTACTTTTTCGATTAATCGCAACTGGTTTAACGTATTAGGCGCACGATAGCAATAAAAATTAGGAACATGTGTCACCTGACGCCATAGTATCAATAAGGCACTAAAGGTCAAAGCAATAAAATTAGTCCCGTGCCCATAAAAACATCAATAGTAGATCTCCAGCCATTCCAGGCCAACTTTGATTCTTTTGACATAACTGTAAATCATCGGCGTCATAAATTCTTCTCATATTTTACATTTTTTTTTTTTTTTTTTTTCAAATGCATTCATCACTCACATTCCTACGGTATAATTCAATTTTACAAGCGACCCAGAGGGATTCATTGAGTCTAGACTGCGTGATAGACAAATAGACCACCTCCTGTTGAAATAGCATTATGAGGGCTGTGTCGTAATAATAGCATTGAATTTAATGTTTACATTATTCCTTTGAATACATATATACAAAGATAATTTATTTATAGATTTTATATTTCAATTACAGTTCCACAAAATTAGTTCAATTTTATATAAAAATTCATAAAAAAAAAAAAAACCCACAAATATACATCCTATTTTTTCGTATTGATCATTTTCCTATTGGCACTAAATAATAATATGGTCAGACGAAGATTAAAAATAATTCCAAAATATTACAAAATAAAATTATGTTAACATTTACTTTTCAGGTCTTCTGTAACAAAAAAAAAATATTTTTTTTTTTTTTTTTTTTGGGCGCGAAACGGCCTTGTAGACCACGCGAATATTACGATTGTATTCTCTTCTTTTTGTTCTTTCTTTCCACCCACTTTTCCTTCATCAAGATCGAGTGCTTCCTTCTCCTCTCCTCCGTCCAAGCCACTCCTCCACCGGTCCTCCTTGGCCCCTCAAGAACTGCAAGCCCCTGTAACCTTTTCCTGAATTCGTCTCTATCCAAGCAATCCACCTCCCTGATTCCCAACCTTGCTGTTTCCTCTTTCAGTTGTTTGATGTAGCCCCGTGCACTCCGGTATCCCCTGAGTTTTTCCATTATATTCTTATTCAATCTTTCTTTCGGCATCCTCACCATGTGACCATAGAACCTCAATCTCCTAGTTCTTATCTCCGTTTCCATATCCTTTATCTCCCTGTAAATTTCCTTGTTTGGCCTTAGCCTGTATCCTTCCTCCGTTTTCTTAGGACCATAGATTCTTCTCAGGATTCTTCTTTCAACTCTTAGCAGTTTCTCCATACTGGGGAGATTCATTGTTTCGGTTCCATACAAAATTACTGGTTTCACTACAGTGTTGTAGTGTTTGATCTTTGCCTTGATGGAGAGATTCTTTTTATTGTAGATGTTACTCGTTGCGAAACTCAGTCCTTCCAGTCTGGCAACTCTTTCCTTCATACCTTCCTTTTCTGATCCTCTGTTATAAATGGTCTCTCCCAGGTATTTAAACTTTCGCGTCACATTTACTGAACCATATTTTGTATTGACTTCTTTCTTTCCAAAATTTTTGTTCGTTGTCATGAGCTCCATTTTTTCGAACGATATCTGTAGGCCCGTTTTTTCGGCTATTTCCTTTAGGGCGTTTATTTGATTTATTGCTTCTTCCTCTGATTCTGCCAGAAGTGCTAGGTCGTCTGCGTATGCAAGGCATTCTACTTTGATGTGCTTATGTTTGGTCCCTACCTTTGCTCCTGCTGTGTTTACTTTCCAAAGTTCCTTCATGACCTTATCTAAAACTGCGTTGAAAAGTGTCGGTGACAAACCATCTCCTTGTCTCAACCCTGTTTTTATCTGAAAGGGCCTACTTACTGTTCCCTGAAACTTTACTTTTGAGACTGTGTTGTTGAGTGTTAGTTCTATTAATTTCCTGGTTTTTCTGTCTATCCCATATTCTTTTAGAATCTCCAGCAGTGTTTCTCTATCAACCGAATCGTATGCTTTCTTGAAATCCACAAAGGAGATGTAGAGGTCTTTCTTGGGGTTCTTCATAAAAAATATTTATGAATAATAAAAAAAAAAAAAATAGAAGAGAATAGAAATTGCCTAAAAAATTGGCATGAAATTAAATAGTTTATTAATATCTTCTCTATGACTACTAGGGTCACTATTCCATGTATTATTTTTTTCTCTATTTCTAACAATTTTTTTTTAAATTCACAAAATTGCATACTGTAAAAAAAAAAAAAAAAAAAATAATAAAAAATAGATAGACCAGTCTCAAACTGAAAAAAGAATACTATTTAACATCCTCAATGTATGTTGATGTAATCAAAATATACAATGAAAGAAGTAATATACAAAAAAAAATTAAAAAAAAAATCTGATTCTTATGTAATTTTACAAATATTACTTGTCCTTTAAAAAAAAATACATTTCATTAAAAAAATATAAACATGTTAATAATAAGTTTATTTACTAAATATTGTCAAGGCATTATTAGCTTTTTTTTTTTTTTATTTTGTTCTCTTACTGGTTTGTAACTTTTATATTATGACAAGACATCTAAAAAAAATGCATACATCCTGAACGATCATATTTTTTATCGTCCATATTTCTTGATGTAATTAGCCTAATAAAAAAAAAACATAGAGTAGATAACATATACTAAATAATATTGGTGTTTATTTTTTTATTATTTATTCAGTAATGACTATAAATAATACAAATAATATTAATAATAAACAAATCCAAAACAAAACAAACTTTCAATTTTTTTTTTATTCTTTATTTCTTACATAATTTTAATGTTATTATTTTGTTAGCTCGAAACACCTCACTTGACGTGATGTGTATTTGTTTATCAATGATCACATTAAATAAATCTCTTTTGCAATAAACAAATAAAATTTTAATTAGTAAACCATAATATTGTTTATATTTTAAATGTAATTTAAATAATCATAATGTCGTGAGATGATTGTTTACATTACCATATTTTTATAGTTATTCTTATTATTATTTTATTCTCATTTATATTTATATTTGATTTACTTATTTTTATCTCTCTTTTCTTTTTTTTTTTAGAAAATATTTTTTTAAATATTATATGTCTAATAAAAATGCATTTAATAAAAAACGTACGCCAAATAATGTTTTTGTTTTAATATCATTTTTGCGTATAGTTACTGTTAGTAATAATAATTTTCAAAAAACCTCAATAACGATTTTATAACTCTAAACCTGTTCTATAATCAATGGTTTAAAATAGTTTATTTTTTAAATTAAAAACAAAAAAAGTAGAAACACGGAAACAATTTATTTATTTGACTTATCAAATATTATTTTTTTTTTGACTAATCAAATTTTTATATGTATTTCATTATTAAAAATTATATATTTCACTTATGTTTTTCTTTATCAAAACTGATTTGATGGAATATATACTACATGCAGTCTGCATCACTTCAGGGTAATAATAACATACAACATATAATACGGATGTTAATAAATCTATCCATACAATATGTATAATAAAAAAAAAAATCATATAAACTCTTAAGGCCTATAAAAAATACATGAATTATTAAGGGAAATTAATCAGGCAGAGAAAATTAGTTAAGCAGCTTGATGACCCTATATGTCGATTAATAATTACCACCTATCTCGAATTATTTAAAATAAAAATAAATAATTGTAAATAAAATAGGCTTTCTATTCAATGGAACGCACCCAAATTTTACAAAATATTAATAAATCATAATAAAAAAAATTAATAATTATGGTTGCTAGGTATTATTTGATTTCTATTATTAATTTGATATAACTGTTTTGTCTACAATTTTACTGTTTCTCTAAATCAAATTAGGTATCAAAAAATAATAAAATTTGAAAAAAAACATTTTACTATAATTCATAATCCATTCAATATCTCTTAATAAAACAAATATGTAGCGTGTAAGAGATAGATAGAGAGAGAGAGAGAGAGAGAGAGAGAGAGAGAGAGAGAGAGAGAGAGAGAGAGAGAGAGAGAGAGAGAGAGAGAGAGAGAGAGAGAGAGAGAGAGAGAGAGAGAGAGAGAGAGAGAGAGAGAGAGAGAGAGAGAGAGAGAGAGAGAGAGAGAGAGAGAGAGAGAGAGAGAGAGAGAGAGAGAGAGAGAGAGAGAGAGAGAGAGAGAGAGAGAGAGAGAGAGAGAGAGAGAGAGAGAGAGAGAGAGAGAGAGAGAGAGAGAGAGAGAGAGAGAGAGAGAGAGAGAGAGAGAGAGAGAGAGAGAGAGAGAGAGAGAGAGAGAGAGAGAGAGAGAGAGAGAGAGAGAGAGAGAGAGAGAGAGAGAATATAAATTTTTTGAGCTGAATGTTTATTCTATTTTGATTTATTAATTTTTTCTTATATTTCATTTCTGGTATAGTTAGAAAATTAATATTTTGTTTTTTTATTGCACATATTGTATGGTATAAAATCAATTGTTTTTAATTGTAACTAAATATACAGATTTTTTTATTAAAAAAAAAGAAAAAAAAAAGTAATTTATGACAAACTACATAATGATTGTTTTATATTTATTTTTTTATATGGTTTTTCTCTTCTATAGCTCTTTCTGAGCGTTTTTTCTAGCTATCGTAATCCATGAATATCTAAAGATTAGAAAAGAAGAAAATAAAATTAAAAATATTATTTTAAACCCTTCTTAATCTTAAGCGAAATTTCTTGGATTTGTTTACTATTAATATTATTTGTATTATTTCTTGTCAATACTACAGTAATAATAAAAAAATAAACATCAATATTATTTAGCATATGTTATCTACTCAATGTTTTTTTTTTTACTAGGCTAATTATATCAAGAAATATGGACGATAAAAAATATGATCGTTCTGGGTGTATGTATTTTTTCTACATGTAAAAAAAAAAAAAAGCTTTCTAATAATACCTTGATAATATTATGTTTATATGTTTTTAATGAACTGTTGTTTTCCCAAATATCAACACACCAAAATAAAAATGTTTAATAGTAACGAATTAAATTTGTATTATGTATTTTTCAATTCTACATATGATTGTATATAACCGTGTTATCTAAAACCATGCGAATTATTCAAATAGCTGAAGGTTTAGAAAAAAAATACTTCAATATTAATGCAATATTAAATTATTAATTAATAATATAATAGTGAATTTTTTTTTAATCTCCCTTCCCCTAGAAAATCTGTTTATATTGAATTTTATTATTAAATTTTTTATGTTTATTTCTTGTGAATTTATTTATTTTTTTATTGCAAATATTTACAAATATATATATAGATATATTTTTTTAAAGAAAGAAACAAAGTAATATTTGTTAAATTACATATACAAATATTTTGATGTTTTAACTTAATTTTTTTAATATTTTATCCTTATAGTATTTTTTTTGTTATATTTTATAAATAGCAAAGAAGAAAATAAAATTTATAAATTATTTTAAACCCTTAATAAGCTAAATATATACTAATTCGAAATTTTACTAATTTCAAGTTAGCTTAGGTTTTTGAAAATTAATATTATTATTTGAAGTAATTAGAGGACTATTGAAAATTAACAGACATTAATATTATTTAATTTTTGTTATATATTGAACGTATTTTTATTAATTACGTAAAGCTGGGAATACGGGTAATAAAAATATAATTGTCTACTTATGCAACTCTCTCGAATATTTTCTTAAAATTACACGTGTAATTATATACGCTTCCGTCCTATTACCGAAAATAACATAGGTGAGGGAGGATCCATCGTGAAAATAGTAAAAATGTTTCTATTTGGGAATTTTTCCTCGTCTGGGTTTGAAATATTAAAACGTTCCGGTTTGGGAGTTGTTTTAGGGGGAGAGGGGTGGGTTAGACGTGGCGGCCATATTCTTTTACAAAATGATCTCTCTCTTGCGTATTGATTTATCTTCCTCACGCCGTCCCTCGCGTGGAAAACTGTTCACTTAGACGTCAAGTACATTTTCCCTAATATCAATGCGTTTTCCTTATTACTGTAAATAACTGGATTGAACAGTGAGTTTTCGTCGTTTCGTTATTCTCTTATTTATTTAAAATTAAGGATATTTACATCCATTATCTCGGAGCATAAACAAAAAAAATAATGATTCTTATTTTATTAGTTAACGTTCTTAGTACTATCTATACTGAATACTTGTATTTAAAAGTTAAGTAGGTAATAATAAAATATATCAATTCAAATCTTATTTGGCATAACTCGTATTTTATTCTTATGTATGTTGCAACATGTTTTAGAACTCTAGCCCCATCTTCAGGCTCCTGTATGTAGAATTATCAGATTACTTCTTCAATTCTCATTATAGCTGAAATTACCCTCGAATTATGAGGATTGTGGTTTTTGAATGCCATCTAATAATTATTTAATTACAATGTATGCTAAAGGAGATTTTGTTATTTATTCAAGTATTTTTTAAGCATAACTCATATTTCATATAGATAACTAGTTAGCTGATGGCTTCAGCTAAAATGAGAATTAAGACTATATAATAAGAATTATTATAATTATAAGAATATATTATATATTCTACAGGCCTGAAGATGGGATCAGGGTCCTGAAAAATGTTGCAAAATTCATAAAAATAAAAAAGGAGTTATGCAAAAAAATACTTGAATAATTAATAATCTCCTTCGACATAAATTGTAATTAAAAAATATATTAAGATTAAATGCTTCATGCGTAAGAAACACAAGATTGTGTATGATCCTATATTGCTGATATTTATTTTTTGTATAATCATAAAAAACAAAATTGAAACATCAAATACGTTGAACTTTGTATATAAAAATTAACATTAATTCATACTGATCCATTAGCTCTGAAAATAATTCGGATTATATACGACTTAAGACCTGTCATACATTTTATATTAAAATTTATTTGTAATATATTTTTTTTTTTTTTGTAAACATACACATTTTTGTATGAATTGTAAAAAATGAATAGAATGATATTTAACAGATTAATAAGACTTCCTAGACTTAAAAGACAAGAAACTGCACATAGTTTCCGACTACTTCAACATTTACTAGACAAACGTTCAAAGCTCCCAATAAAATTCAAAGGTTATACAGAGTTGAGATTTGGGGCTCTGCTAAACCTTCCAATTCATCTCGTATCCAATCCTCACAATCCAAAATCTTTTGTAAAATCCTCTATGTTATAAGATATTAATGCTGCATAGGTTTCTGATTTGGCCCAAACAACCTATCCTTTCATAGCAAACTCCATAGCCACTTGAATATACTAGTCTCACAACTTCTTGTTGCGTTCAAAAGCGTCTGAAAAGAATATTGAAAAACCTTAAAAAAAAAATTATAAGTAGAATGGAAAAAACTTCAATATGTAAGAAAAGCATTAGAGATCGCATGGACAGGAAAAATTCTTATAACAATTTTTATTGAACGAGAGCAGTTTCTTGTTTGTCCTGTTGGAGTCCCAGATAGCGGACCTGCTCAACAGGGTACAGTGGAATGTTATTGAAGGATACTGTAGGACAGGAAGACGTAGGTTTACGACGAAGGGTAAAAATTATTTGATGGAATTTGCATTGATTTAATTTAATTCTCCAATTTCGACACCATTCTTGAAGGTAGATTAGAGTGTTTGAGAGGCAATGAAGTGATCATTATTTACTTATAACACACATGTGTCATCAGCATACGTGGTGAGGACGGTGCAACAAGGATGGGTCATGACATCAGCTGTATACACCGTGAAGGATGGGACCTAGCATACTACCTTGAGGAACACCGTTAGTGTGGACATAGAGGCAAGACTAGGAAAATTTATGATTAGCTTTGAGGTTTAAACAGTTTTAATATCGATAATCAAGGGATATTATTATTTAATCTCATTTTTCGTTTCGAATATCCAGACGGAATTTATAATTATAAAAATTAGATTTCTGGTCATTGCTAAATCTCGATTTTTCTTTTGTTAGGATAGTTTGAAGAACAAGGAATATTTTCAAAATTAATATTTTTTTTTCCAAGAGAGCCGAGTTAATATTTATACCCTGCGTGGAGATTGATCGAAATCCTCCAGGACAGACAGGACAGTCTAATCCTCTTCGTCTGACGACCACATGGTGTAGCTGCGACACAACATTGACACATAGCGCAAGGTCGCTAGATGGATTAAAGGATTGTCCAGTTTGGACCGACCATTATCTTCCAGCTTTATCTTCTGTGCCTGAATGTATATGTATGAAATACATATGTTTTATATATATATATATATATATATATATATATATATATATATATATATATATATATATATATATGATAGAAAAAAAATCTTACTCTTACAATAATACAAAAAATTTTTAACGGATAGATACAGAAAGAAATATTATTTTTTTATACAGAAATTACATCTGATCAGAGAAGTACTATAAAAGAATAAAAATAATAAAGGAAACATATACATAAACACTAACTTAAAGAGACAACAGAAAAATATTTAATAAACATCCATAAATGGAAAACAAATAAAAATCCTACCGGATAATATTATATAAAATGTTTAAAAAAAAAAAAGCTAAAATTTATAAACACAGTGATTTTTAAAAATAGCTATTGTCAGTACTTTAAAAATAAGAACTAAGTTTGATTAGTCTGATAGCGGGCGTTAATTAGGATAATGATGAAGTACTGAATTAAGAGGCATTTGGATGTGAGATAGGAGCTTGTCTGATATAAGGAGAACGTGATTTCCAAAGAGTGGTTGAGCGGAAGTAAAAGAAGCGTTGAAATGTAAATGTTCTGTTGGACATGGTGTATATATATATTTATATAATATACACGTACAGATACTATATAAGATATATTTATTTATTTATTTTTATCTTTTAAGCGCAGAATCAAAATCTAACCTTTGGAACTTCAAAAAACTTGAATATTTTGAAAATCGCAAAAAATAAAACCTATTCAAAAAGGTTAATTAAGAAAAGCTTTTCTAATCTAAATAAAAAGAATGTTCCTTAATAGCATAGGAAAAAAAAAAAAAAAAAAATCAGACTGATACAATAATAAACCGAACTAAATGTTCTACGTGATTATAATAGTAAAGCTGACTTTTAAGTATGATATTAGAAGAATATGATCATGGATGCAGTAAAAAATAAACCATACGTCCATTTGACACAGTTATCGTCTGCCTTCTTTCCTGTATGGTTCAGTGGCCCTGAAGAAGACCTGCCCTGAAGTCAGTTCGAAACGTTGGCGCATAGTTATAGTTTTTTTTTTTTTGGACTTGTTTCTTTTTGAGTGCATCCCTGATCATATACAATCATATATATCACCTATAATAAGGTTGCATGGCTTTTGGGCGCTCAACATCGAGGTTCTTGAAATGTGAATTGTTTGATTTGTTTTGGAAGCTAAATAGAAAAAAAAAAAAATTAAAAAGGAAGATTTTTTTTTTTTCAAGTGCTACCCTTTTTTTCGAGCAAGGAAAGTCAAATTCGAATTCGGCACTCCCAATCAAGAATCAATAAAGTAAAGAATTTCTCTATTGTTTTCTTAGATCGTTTTCCCACTAAGTGACTTTTGCATTCGTATTTCTCACCCAAACAAATCCCATATGTAAATTAAAAAAAAAAAAATTAACATCGAATCTTAAAAAATCTCAGTTCCTGACATGATCTTGAAAATCATGTCCCCAATGATAAAATGATTTTGAAGTTTTTAAATTTAATTCACTAAACAAACCTTCATAATATTTTCAAAGATTTATCATATCGCTATTTTAAACAAAATAAAACATTCAACAAGTTAGATTATTTATTATTATTTAAATTAAATTGAATTCTAATTTTTATTTTATTACTTTTATCAGGCACCTAAGAAATTTTTATAGTTATAACCTAGAATTTTATTTTAAATAGAAAGATTTAGAAAACTGCACTATTTGATACTTTAATAAAATATTAAAAATCTGTATAAAACTGTATTAATGTAATTTAATTTTGATTATTTAAAAAAATATTCATTTATGTTTTTCAGACTGATCGTGGCTTTCAAGAAATATGAAACGTGCTATTGATAGATTTAAAACTAGCAATGAACAACATCAAGAACTCAGTATCATTCCAAACATTCCAAAATGGTTCTTTACAGAAACGAAGCAATTCATTAAAATAGTGGTAAGTCCGATTTTGAATATAATTTTATTGTTTGATACATGCGTGTTATCAGCAAATGATGATCGCTTCATAGCCGAAAACTCTAATCTCATATCATAAACCTGCAATAATGGTGTTAAAATTCGAGAATTAAAATAAATCCAAACAAATCTCATTAAATAACCTTTACCCTTCATCGTAAACCTACGACTTCCTGTTCTACAGTATCCGTCAATAACATTGATAACAATAACCCTGTTGACCGGGTCCGCTATCTTGAATTTAGACAGGAAAAACAGGAAACTGCTCGTCGTTTTCGACTTCTTCAACATTTACTAGACAAACGTTCAAAACCCCCAATTAATTACAAAAGACTTATATACATGACTGTGATTAGACCTATTTGGACGTACGGAATTGAGCTTTGGGGCTCCACTCAACCATCCAATTCATCTCTTATTCAATCCTTACAATCCAAAATCCTTCGTAAAATTCTCAATGCTCCTTACTTTGTCACCAATAAACTTATCCATAAAGATCTTAATGTTCCATATGTTGCTGATTTAGCCCACACCAGATATCTATCCTGTCATAGTAAGCTACATAATCACGAAATGTTCCTTTTTCCTTCATTACTTTCCCAGTACATCATAGGTTTTTCTATAATTTACTTTCCTCCCTCTCCTCTCATGACTAATATTCTTTTTACCTGCCATGTTAACTCTCAATCCCTCCTTGCTCATAAGGATGAATTCCTTCACCACTTTCTCCATAATTCCTAACGTATAATTGCTGCAATTATATTATAATTCCTATGAAACCTGGCTGAAACCAAGTATCCCCTCTTCCTCAGAAAGATTATATACCTATCCTTTTATTGTAAACTCCATTACTATTCAAATCTAATAGTCACTCAACTTGATTCGATTTCTATTCCTGATACACTCCGAGACGTCTGAAAAGAAGATGGCTTCGGGAACTTCTCATATAGAACTTTTATTGAAGTGCTATCAGTAGGTAGTTGCTTCACAAGCTATTGTTACGTTATTATTTTACGTTGTTATCACTCTTACTGGATTTTTTTTTCCTTTTTTTTTTTTTTAGAATCAGTTGTAAATTTCAATAAATAAATAATAAAAAAAAAAAAAGAAAGTTTGTTCGTTAATATTTTTGTATTTACAGAAGCTAAAAGAATTTTTCAATAAAAAAATAATTCTTTGTAATATAAATGATAGATTTTTCTAAAAAAATTGTGCTTTCCGTAAACAATGGTCTTTGGCGCGCTAGTTAGTAATTCTGAATAGTGCGATGAGCAATTGATTAGAAAAATTATGAACATTATTCTTTTATATTTTTATAGAAGTGTAATAAGTTGTTGTAATTTTTTATATTCTTTATAATATTAAGTATTTTATACAGCTTTCCGTAGAATATCTCTAAAACCAGCCTTGTCATACGACATTTTAACAAAGTAATATCCGCCATAAAGGGCAAGTTAATTTACTTTATTTTAATTTGAATATTAAAAAAATCAAAAGAGAAAAACCTTTGAAACACTAATCCCAAGTTCATGGTTAAATAATTCTCGAAAGTGTATAAACGTAATATATGCAATCAGGAAAGATTAAAAAAACAACGAATTCAACACACAAAGTAAAAGTTTTAGCATCATACCCGAGGTCGTATAAAGGTGACGTCTCTGCTAGGTACGATGGTACATTTTTCACTTTTTTTTTTCCAACGGACCGCCATGAGCCTAATTACAAATTCAAATTTTCTCTCAGCTTTCCCCTGCCGGCCTCGGTAGTAGCGAAAATATTGGATTTTCCTAAGGGTTGTCCTGACAAAGATTGCTTATGTACATATATATGAGATTTTTCCCCCACCCACAGTGGCCATTGACGATATATAGTCCTCAAATATTAAAAAAATCCTTTTAGTAAATTCCGAGGAGATTTCAACTAATAAATGAATACCAAAAAAGCTGTTTTATTATCTAGAACTTATTATAATTTATAATAATAAATTTACTTTTAAAAAACAGATACTTGTAAAATTTAGAAGTATTATCTACTTTACGACACGGTCAAATACTATAACATGAATTTCTCGTTCCTGATACTGATGCCCATATATAATATTTATCAGAACTATTTGGACATATGGAGTTGAGCTTTGGGGCTTGACTAAACATTCAAATTCTTCCCGTATCTAATCCTCAATGATCCTTACATTGTTACCATTAAACCTATCCATAAAGATCTTAAGGTCCTATATATTGTCGATTTAGCCTAAATCAGATACCTATCCTTTCATAGTAAACTCCATAACCACACTAATCCTCTAGTTGGTCAACTAAATCTTTCTCGATAAGTTTGATCATTTTTTTTTTCATTTTCGTTATTTTCTAGAGTTTGCTGCTACATATACTTTAACGAGGACATATACTCGTAAATCGTATTGGGATTATAGAAAAATTAATTAAATAAAAACAAGCAGTATTTACAAAATAATTGCCAAGTAGTTATGAAATATTTAATTAACAAGACCTATATGCGCTCCTTGCATTCGATACATCTTTAGTTCCATGGAGTATAGGTCTAATGTGATTTTGAATAAATTATTGAGGGATATGCAAATCTGAAATAATCATAATAATCTTTATTTGTTCATAAATATAATAAAATATACAAAAATTTTCTATTTTGTCAATACCTATTCATGTATGAATAAAATCAACTTATAGTAGAGGATTTAAGTTCGATTGTTTCTATTACTCTTGTCACCAGACTAAATAATGTACCTGCCCCATCCGTTCCACTCTTTCCTATCCATTGCTACTCTGTTCCAGGCTGCCTCTCCGCAGCTCTTCTTCATCTCCTTGTCCCAGTCTGTTGGTGGACGTCCTCTCTTCCTTGCGTGCTCTCTTGGATTCCAATCCATAAGCTGCCTGGTCCATGTTATAGCATGTTCCTTAGTATCTGGAGGGTCAGTCTTTTTACTTGTTTAATTTCTATCTCGTCTTGATATTCCGAGGAGGCTCCATACCTCTGACTGTTACACTCAACTTGTTGCAAGTCTTCTTATCTATTATTCATGTTTCGCAACCATAGGTCATCACAGGAAGTACGGTGCTCATCCAGAACTTCCTCTTGATTTTCAGGCTCACAGAGGATCTATATATATCCTTAAACTTGAAGAGTGCGCTCCTTCCTTGAGTGAATCGCCTGCTTATTTCTTCTGCTTGCTCTTTAATAGAAATAGGATGCCCGAAGTACTGTAGCTGATTCTCAAACTACAGGCAAACCTGTGTCCCCCGCCCATTAAAATTCAATGAAGTAAACTTCGTTAAAAATATTGTTTCCAAATCGATTTATGTTATGTGAATTAATGACATTAATTGAATTTATTTGGGATTTTAGTATTTTAGGGTAACATTTTTAGGTTATTCTACGTCGATTCACATTGTCGTGGCATATCCCTATGCTTGGATTTACAATTATGTAAATAATTATTACTTGATAAGGCGAAACTAACTCAACTAATGGGTAGTAATATTAAAATATAATGGTGGAAGAAAGTGAAAATGTGTTTTTCAGGATTATAATGCTCAAGTAACCAATCTCCGAGTTACTATACAATATTCTTGTCTCTGTGATTTTTTAACATTGGCGTGCCATTACTAAAAAAATATTCGGAAGGAATTTTTAGATTTTTTTAGTTGTTTTTTTTTGCAGTGGCAGGCAGCAGTTTCTCTTGGCCGAGTCAATTCGTAACCATGCAACCATTATACGACGGAAGATACGAGTTCAAACACCACCTCTGACTGTAAGTACATTCATTGCTCACAATGTCATGTCCACTATAAATCAGTTTAACCAAATATTTATTTGTAACGGGCCTCATGCGTTTTTATAGTATGCTACGGTCCTCATAATATACTCCCGAGAAAATGGGAAAAAAATGAATAGGATATCGGCTATAATATTTTTGCCTTATTACGAAAATGTTAAGATACCAAGGCAATGTTAAAAATTCATTTTAAAATAATTTTAGCAATACTATGGCCAAAATAACTAAAATAATTATTTGGCGTACGTGTCTTCATGTTATTTTTTTTTTATTTTTTAACTATTGACTTAGTTTTTGGTTTTATGGACATGGTATATGAAGTACTTTGGTCAAACTCTTAGTAATTTTAATTTAGTGTTATTGCATCATGCAGGATTTATTTATTTTTTAGAGTCATAATGGTGAGTCAAAAAATGTCTGATGCAGAACGCAAAGCTAAAAAACAAGAGGTGGTTATGGGTTAAAATTATAAACTGGAATTTTATAAGTAAAGTGATTTATGTGTTGCTGCACCAACTACAATCTTCACAGGTAGCCTCCAGGAAATATCAAATTTTTGCAGCAAGATTTATCAACATTTAAATTTAGAGTTTTGGCAGCTAGAAATTGGCCTGTAGTTTGAGAATCACCCCTGCAAGATGCTTTCTTATTATTAAAATCTCCTTCAGCCTTTACTGTTACATATTTGCACTTCTATTTATTTTGTGCCCTATGTTTTCTCCTACCGCTATCAGTAAACTGAAATAAATTATATTAGTATAAATTTCATAATTTTTATCTTTTAGAAAACAATTTTGGGTTGTAAAGTTAGGATGCGAGAAGAATTAAAAGGTTTTAAAATGAAATTCATAAATATATGTACAATAAATATTATTATATTAAAACATATATATATATATATATATATATATATATATATATATATATATATACACAATATGTGCCAGCATCAACCCCGAACTATGCTTCCCTCCAACTTATGTAAGGGCCCAATCAAATACCTGTGCTTCCTTGTGTCAAAATAAATTCGATTTAAATCTGTCCATAAATCTGTTTCTTATGATTCATTTTACAGTTTCTTATTTTTAAAAAAATATTTAAACCTACCTATTCTATAGTTATTACAGCAATGGTTTTGAAAGGTCTCCGACGTTGTGGAATGTTTCTTCTAGTTCCATGACGAATACTCCGTTCCCATACGGTCTGACCCAGGGCTGTGAGCTATAGAACTGTCGAAAAGAGGCTACTCTTAGATAAGCTTAGGTGAAAAGACCTCTCCAGATGAAGGGCGCTATCAGATCTCACTCCAGGCCTACTGGACAAAGACGCAGCAGATATGTCATGTCTGGAGAACAAGCTGACATCGTAAAATTTGACACAGATCCTTATAAAATTTCATTTATCTTCTATACTAACTTCATATCATGTATGTTTATATTCTTTCCATTCCAGTTTATTCACTATATGTCTAAAGTTTTATGACGCTTTAAGAAAGTATTGATTTAATATATTTTACTGTAGAAATATACAAGGAAATAACTAGTTAGATTGAGTAGTCAACTGTATTAATTTATTGTTCTGACGTTTTAGCATTTATTTGCAAGCCTTCGTTAGGGCTACAATACAAACTATTGTGTTTTTTTAATTTTCGTAGAGTTTGTATTTATTTCTTATCTCTTTTCAATCTATTTCCTATCATATATTTTTTTTTCCATACAAGCTATGATGAAGTGTTGCTATTTAAGTCGAAATATCGGCGAAATGGCTAAATAAAATTTTATTTTGTGTTTTTAACAATTTTACGCAAATATCGTCTCCTTTGTTATTAAGATAATATTTTTAGAAAATTGAACAAATAATGAAAGTGAAAAATCTTAAAAGAACAATCCTATGGCATACAAGATTGTTATTTAAAAATGAGATCTGTTGATGGCGCTTTTAGATGTTTTAAAATCACTTTTTAGTTGTTTGTTTTAATTCAAGGTTTTTCTGTGAAATTGAAAGTTCCTGGCACGTAAACTTTTTAGCATGATTAAAAAAAAAATTTTTTTGAGAACAATTTAAATTTTTTTTACAGAAAATTGAACTTTTAAATTAATCTATATTGTTTCTGGGTGGTCATAAAAATTTGGCCAACAGTGTATATATTGTTAACTATCGTTTTTTTTTATAGATAATTTCGTCCCTCACAGGGTTCGAAAGCGCAATCTAAGATTAATTCATTCTTAATTATTATTATTTTTTTTTTATTATAATTTTGAATACGAAACTAAAATAAGAAATGTAAGTTGATACAATGGCACATAGCAATGTGGGTTAGTATTAAATTTTATCTCCCCCCCCCCCCTCACGGAAGATACCATTCCAATAACCCACTTCAAATTTCGATCCTTATTTATTTAATTTATTTTTTTAAAGAAGAGTCATATTAATATATGTCAAGGGATTATTAAAGCATTGGACTTTATGGGATAAAATATAACACTGTTTTATTTTATAAATCTTACTGTTCTATTATTTGATTTAAATTAATTAATTAATTGAACTATTTTCACAAACTGTAATACGTTTTCTAAATACATTAATAGATTAGCGGAGATCTATTATGGCTAGAGCGACTAGACCAGTGGTCTTCTAGGAATTGCGGGCTTAGTTTAGCACCTAGTTCGCGGCGCTCCATTGAGATAAACTGATTAAAACATAACTATACTCAAGTTTAACTCATTATTTTGTAAACTATTTACTAAATATTAAATACAGATATAAATAAAACAAGAATTAATTATTTGTTATTATTATGAAAAGTAAATTTACAAAAAAATAAAAAATTGTCTCCGACTGGGAAAAACAATAGATCATGATCTACTGTATAATAATCTGTAACCTACTACTTTTCCCAATTTAAATTTTATAATTGAAAGGATAAAATTAGTTAAATCAATAATTAAATAAATTTACTGATCAATGATTATTCGAAATAAACAAAGTAGCAAATAGCGCTTTCAAACGTCACTTTTTTCATTCAAACGAATATAGCATCTAAACGGTTGGTTTAGATAAAATATTTTCTATTAAATTTCTGGTAAGAAAACAGTCATAATTCTTTGATTTGAGTAAAACCAAAAGAGGTAGAGTGTCTTAAAATGTTACATTTTTGAGGGCAAAAAACGTTTAAAAAAAACTATGGCCTACCAGTCAAAAGGAATCTATGTCGAAAAAAAAACTATAATGCCTTAATGATCAATAGTTGGATATATAATAAAAAATGGATAAATAAAAAAAAAATTATTTACTATTATTTATAAATTTACTTAATCTCAAGATAGTATCCTAGGTCCTAACTCTACACGGTTTACACAGTTGGTATCTTTAAAAGTCCCAGTACGATCCTCACCTAACACATGTGTGTTATCAGTAAATCATGATCCCTTCGTAGCATCCCAAACACTCCATTCTTATATGAAAAACTTTCAAAAATGGTGTAAAACTTTTAGAATCAAAATATATCCAAACGAATCTCATCAAATAACCTTTACCCTTCGTCGCAAACTTAAGGCTTCCAGCCCCACAGTATCTTTTAATAATATTCCACTGATCCCTCTGGAACAGATCCGCTATCTAGGACTCCAACTAGACGTTTAACTTGGGATCCACATGCAAGACTAAAACGATAGGAAACTGCTCGTCGTTTTCGACTATTTCAATATTTACTTGACAAACGTTCGAACCTTCCGATCTACTATAAAAGACTTATTTACATATTACAGTTAGCACACCTATTTAGTCGTATGGAGTTGAGCTTTGGGGCTGCACTAAGACATCTAACCCATCCTGTATCCAATCTTTGCAATCCAAAATACTTCGAAAAATCCATATCCCTTGCACACTTTGTTACAATTAAACTTTTCCATAAAGACCTCAATGTTCCATAAGTTGCTCATTTCATAGTAAACTCCGTAACCATTCAAATCCACTCGTCTATCAGCTGGCTACCATCCTATTCCTAACATCCCACCGGAACGTCTGAAGAGAAGTGCTTCCTTCACAAGAAATTGCCAGGTTAATTTGTACATTATTATCACATTTACTGGATATATGTTTTATGTGCAGTTGCAAATTTCAATAAATGGATAAATAAGAAAATAAAAAAGTTACTTTATTCGCAATTTTTTACCAGAATGTGCAGTTACAAAAATAAAATAGTGCAACGGTATCCTATATTAAAAATGATATATTTTTAATTATTCATTATATTAGACTTCAATACATCTTTACATATGAGATCTTTACATGAGAACTGCAAATGTACTACAGAACTATGAAAAAAACAATTAAAAAAAACTTTTTATAGGTAGCTTGATAATATTTAAGGAGAAAATCAGCTAACAAAAGAATGTTATTTGTTCTATTAAGTCATGACTTTAGTTTAATTTATCTATATTTATATTTATATTATTAGGGCGCCTTCTTAACGGTTTCATTAAAATTACCAGTGCTGAAATCAGCGATACACTACTGTTACTTTTGAAATTAATTTTTTTTATTCATTCATTTCATTGTTTTTTTCTATTTTATTTTTATTTTTTTTATGTTAAAATTTTGTGTTTAAATCACGAACTTTTTTTGTTTTAAATCCATTGTAACAGAATTGAATAATTGTAAATAGTTATCATTAATGTACGTTATATATTAATATATATACGTTGTATGGTAAAGGGTATATATATATGTATATATATATATATATATATATATATATATATATATACCAGGTATGCAAGTTTAAAATGTCGTTTATTTCTTAAAATATATACACAGTAATTAAAAAAAAAGTATAATATATTTCATTCAAAGTACTGACCCTCGCTTTCTACACATTTTGTCCATCTCTAGGGCAATATATGGATACCATTCCAAAAGAATGCTTCATCTTTATTTGAAATCCATTCATCGAGCCATTTTCGTACGTTTTCGAAATTGTTGAAGTGTTGCTCCGCTAATGAGTGTCCCATCGATGAGAAGAGGTGATAATCAGAAGGCGCCAGGTCAGGTGAATACGGCGGGTGGGGTAGGAGTTCCCAACCAAGCGAAGAAATCGTTTCCTTAGTCAATCTGGCTGAATGTGCAGGAGCGTTATCATGCTGAAGAATGACTTTGGCGTGCCTGTGAGCCCATTCTGGGCGTTTTTTTTTTTTTTTCGATCAATGCGTGACTCAAATTGATCATTTGTTGTCGGTAGCGCTCGGTATTGACTGTTTCGCCGGGTTTGAGAAGCTCGTAGTAGACTACTCCCTTCTGATCCCACCACACACAGTCTTCTTCCCAAAACGATCCGGTCTTGCACTCGATGTGGATGGTTATCCTGGCGTTACCCATGATTTTTTTCGTTTGGGATTCTGAAAATAAATCCATTTTTCATCACCAGTTACAACTCGATGCAAAAAAACCCTTTCTTTCGTGGCGTAAAAGCAGCATTTCGCACACAGTTTTTCGTTTTTCCATCTGTCGTTCGTCCAATTCATGTGGAACCCATTTTCCAACCTTTTGAATCTTTCCCATAGCTCTCAGGCGATCGGAAATGGCTTGCCTAGTGACATTCAACTGTTCTGCCATCATTTGTTGGGTTTGGGTATTGTCTTCGTCTAATAAAGATTGCAATTCGAAGTCCTCAAACTTTTTTGGTAGATTTTCTCGTTTTTGATCAGTAACATCAAAATCACCACGTTTGAAACTTTGAAACCAACGTTCACATGTCCTGACGGTTGGAGCAACATCGCCATAAGTCTCAACAAGAATTCGATGACATTCAGATGCCTTTTTCTTTTGATTAAATAACAAAATCATGACATGCCGCAAATGCTCTTTATTTGGCTTAAAATTAGACATTTTTAACACCAAAGAAAGGTATGATACGTCCACGTAAACGACTTTAAAAACAACTGACTTTTGTAAACAAATGACTAACAAACAAAATAGCGTTTAGAGATAAGCAAATCCTTCAACAGGCTAAGAGCGCATTCTATTGGAATTAAAACGACATTTTAAACTTGCATACCTGGTATATATATATATATTTATATATAATATTGAATCAATATTGTTTAAACGATTGAAAATCGAAAATACAGGAACAACATATATTTTCTTATTCAGTCAAAAGGGATTAATGATGAGGAAATTCTACCTTAATTGGTGCTATATAACCCATTGCATCTCTTTCTCTCATATTCCATTCCTCTTTTTTCCGCCCCCCCCCCATCCCCAACAACAAAAATAATGTAAATGAATTACCACAGTGATATTCCCAAGCAACACTAACGCTCGAACAGTAATATAACAAATAAAAAAAAAAGTTTAAATCTTTATAAATTAAACAATATACAGTATATAAATTATAAAATATATAATAAGCTAAGTATATTGGTTTACTGGTGAAACATTTATAATATTAAAATTAACGTTCCATGATGCAATAATAACTTTGAATCCAAAGCTAAATGTTTAAAAAATAAAAACAGATTTTTAAAATTTATATACATATATATATATATACTATAATTTCTTCCGTATTATGTTTCTTAAATCTTTCAAATAATGAATTTGTTTTAATTTAATGTTATATACGTGATATTACATTACTGAAATAAATATAAAAAATTTGTTTCTCTGTCCTCTTTATTAGTACCTTTACATGTCAGTAACATTCTCTTTGAATCATATCTACAATTGTTAATAATAAAATCAGAAAATAAAAATTGTCAATGCCTCGGCGTATCCAAATACACTCGGTTATTCCTTTTAATTCAGAGTTCAAATTTATTCATCTTTCTCTCTACATTTAAGCTTAAGAAAGACACATTTTACGGCAATACGTTTGATTTTTGTAACGAAAAAAACAAAAAGCATAATATACAACATAGGATGCATTTAATGGTGAAAATGCAAAAATTGAATTTTCTGCTTATTATGCTATGCTGCCATTTGGTTGCGTCCTTATCAGAGCGAAAACTTTTCTTATCTGCGAACAATGCACAGGCTTCGAGGATGTTTAGCAGGGCATTTTAAAATTCCGATTTCTCAAAAAAAAAAAAAGAAAAAAAAAATTGTGTTGCAAGATTTTCGAATTCGACAAGAAACAAAATAATTATAAATATAATACGAATAGATACGTTATCGTTCATATTACTTAATTTTTTCTCAAATTCTTAAAAGTCTCTAAATGTTCAATTAAAAAACGATAATAACTGTTCGGCTATTATAATTTATATCTCTGATTTCTACATTTTAATGAATAATTTTATTTATAAAGCACTTTTATCAAATTATTAATCTGGGTTCTACTTCATAACAAGATTTAATTGAAATTTATGTTGAATAAAAATGATTTAAAAAAAAAAAAAATTATTACTTAATAATGAAATTCCATATTCCTTCTATAGGGATTGATCGATGATATTTATTTATAGTTAACATTGTATATGTTCGTATGTATATACAGTAAGAGAATGATGTATCTTTTTCCTTTACATTTACTAAATATATACATCAAGTAAATGTGCTGTTAACTATTACAATAACGTGACAAAACTTGAAAAGAACTACTCATTACTAGCAGTTTAATAAACATTCTACACTAGAAGTTCTCTAGGCCATCTTCTTTTTAACGCCTCGGAGGATTATCGGGAATGGACTGGGAAGCAAGTTGAGAAACTAGTGGATTTGAGTGGTTATGGAGCTTACTATGAAAGTATAGGAATCTAGTTTGGGCTAAATCAGCAACATATGGAACATTAAGATCTTTATGGATAAGTTTATTGGTGACAAAGTAAGGAGCACTGAGGTTTTTGGATTGTAAGGATTGGAAAAGATATGAATTAGATGGTTTAGTTGAGCCCCAAAGCTCAACTACGTACGTCCAAATAGGTCTGTTATGTGTCTTTTGTAATTAAATGGGAGCTATGAACGTTTGTCTAGTAAATGTTGAAGTAGTCTGTAACAACGGGCAGTTTCTTGTCGTTTTAGTGCTGTAATTTAAATATTTAAAAATTAAAATTCAATTTGTTATATTTTGTTTCAAGAGGTTTATTGTTCTTTTTTTATATTAAATGCAAACGACGATCCGTTGTTACAATATAAATATGCCTTATAGTAAAAAAATACAAACAAACAAATACTATTCTAAAAGGAATAAAAGGTCATTTAAAAGTAGGATAATGGGTTTAGGTTCCCAATAATTGGGTATTGCATTGAATATTTGGTTTAAGGAGGAAAACGAGAAGAAAATCGATTAGCTGGATTAAAACCTTGTTAATGAAGGAAGGTTGGTGGATTTTTTCGGTATTAGAGTAGGCCGAGACGTAGATGGGTGGAATTTTTTACGTTTGGTCCAGTAAAAATTGGTATCTAGACGGTTATTTTATGTTACTATCGAAACTGACTGGTTTTTGGTTTTAATTTTACATAGTTTAATATATTAATGATTTCTCAAATCATAGTTCCAATATTTCTTTTTGTTACACTTGCAAAAATGATTATGCAGTTAACTTTATTTCTTATTTTTTTAGTATTCTTGATCGCTAAGCCTAGTTATTATTTTATTATTATTATTTTTATTATTATTATGTCAATTGAAGCTTCGTAGTAAAATCATTTTTGTAATAGAAATTTTAATTCCAACTGCACAATACATTATTTAGACGCTTTCGGACCCCCTGAATAAAATATACTTGACCAGTGGAAAACTATTCCCTCCCCCTCGAAAACGCCCACTCTTTGTTACCCCTCTTTCCTGTTACCCTGAATGGAAGGAACATCGCGTTGTGTCCATCTTATGATGAATCACTTGGATGGGACAACCAGTTAAGGACATTGGGCAGAGGGAGAGGTCTTCCAAAATCTGACAGAGCGGCAATCTGGAGTATTGTGCTTCGGCGACGTGGCGGAACTGGATTCTGCGATCAGTCAGTTTCTCAACCGTGACGGGGCCCTGGTTAGAATCCCCCCCCCCAACCCCCCCCCCATTACCGTCCCTACCAGGCAACATCATGCTACACTGTTTCTACATTATAACCGGATTATTTCCGAAATAACTCAGTACGGAAAGAATGTTCGGAAGCATGTCATTGCACTCCTGCATCTGGGCAACGAGCGTCCGTATTCTCGAATGAAACACATTTATTCATTAATAATTCAAAATAAAATTAAAAAAAAAAAAAAAAAAAAAAAACCTGGGTATTATAAATATAAAACTTTTTAATTGCCCGTTGATTTAGAAAATTTTATTGTTCGTTTTAAATAGAAATATTTATTTGAAATATGTTGTTGAGAGGGATCAGTCAATGGGATGGAAAAATGAAAAGCCATAAAATTTACATAAACTATTTTTTATTTTGCCATATTTTCAATAAAATAATATATGACAAGATATATAATCAATTGAAAAATATGATATATAATAAATTATATATATATATATATATATATATATATATATATATATAAATTTATTGAAATTTACAACTATACAAATATGTACATCAAGTAAATGAGCTGATAACGATTACAATGACATGTAACAACTTGAAGAGAACTACTCATCAGTAGCACTTCAATAAAATTTTACACTCGAAGTTCTCTAGGCCATCTTCTTTTCAGACACCTAGAGGATTAGTTTATTGGTGACAAAGTAAGGAGCATTGAGGAGTTTTTGAAGGATTTTGGATTGTAAGGATTGGATACGAGATGAATTGGATGGTTTAGTAGAGCCCCAAAGCTCAACTCCCTACGTCCAAATAGGTCTAATAACAGTCATGTAAATAAGACTTTTGTAATGAATTAGGAGGTTTGATCGTTTGTCTAGTAAATGTTGAAGTAGTCTGTAACGACGAGCAGTTTTTTGTCGCGTTAGTTTTCTTTCTGGATTCCAAGTAAGACGTTTGTCCAAGTGGAATCCTAGGTAGCGGATCTGTTCGACAGGGATTAGTGGAATATCATTGAAGGATGCTGTTGGGCAGGAAGTCTAATAAAAATTTAAAAATATGGTAATATTTGTTAACAGAAGAAAATACACTTTTGTATTGACATAAAATTGAAAAAAGGAAATTATAAATTTGATATAATTTTTATCAACCCCCCCCCCCCCGAACAAACTACTTCATATGTTACAGTCATCAAACACTCCTTTTAAAAATATTTATTGGTATGTCTAAAAATTAATACATTTTTATGGTTTTAAAAATAATATAATACTCTTCATTACTCTCAATATTAAGGAGAGTAGGATGTATGAGGCTCAGTCTCATATCCAAGATCAAACAATTTTACTGAGTTCATACGAGAGACATTAGCGTTCAGATAATGTGTAAGGAACCCAAGTTTCCAGCTTTTTCACCCTATCACCAGAAGATATTCAGCGACGGTTTTTGTTAGTTGTTATTATTATTTGTTATTTTATTCTAAAAAGTATTATTTCATTTTAAGGCTCTGAAGGCCCTTGACTGTAAATTATTATTTTATTCTTAATGCGCTTAAGGTCCCAGAACTAATAAGGAAGTTTATTATTATTATTAAAACGAAATTAGGTGAAGATTATTATAAACAGGATAATTTCCAAGCAGTGATATTCTACAGAGGTATACAAACATTTTCGTAAATATATTGTTGTCTATATTTAAAAAAAAAAAAAAAAAAAAAAAAAAGAAAAGTAGCTATACTCTTACAATCCATGATGGGTCGTGAGTTCTATACTTGTAGGCTTTGTGGTAAAAATTGATGATAAATTGCCAGATTTTCTTCCTATTCAAGGGTTCTCACTTCATAGAGACTGAGTGAGCCCAGATGGTTTCAAGACTCCGAAGTCGATCCATGTCTAAAATCACAGAAATTAATTCTGCCTTAAGCCTGAAGCGTATAAAATAAAGCTTTATCCACTGAGCTATCCCGCTTCCTAAATTAGTAGTTTATCTAGTGATTATTTATCATATTAGTTTTACTATTAAATAATTTTCTATGTTTAGCTTTTAGGTTGCCTTCTAGTAAATTATAATATAAAAAGTTAATAAGAATAAGTGATGGCACTTAATGGTATTTGTTGTTATTAATTCGTTTTTTATTGCTCATAACATCGTGAGCCATTTATATAATGTACTATATACTTGGATAATTCTATTTCCAACAAGGCAAAATGTTAAAGCAATAAAAAAGGAGTTTATATATTATTTTTTTTTTAGGACCTGAATGAAAACAATCTAGATGGGTTCTCAAACGACTTTTTGTCAGAACTAATTCAACTGCCATTTCGAGAACTGGATTAAAATATTTCGAATTGATCAAGGGTTATTATATTCCCATAGCACTTTCCATCCCCCCCTCCTCCCCCCATGTGACCCTCATTTCGAGGAAAATATCGCTTGAACATGGGAAAAATGTATTAAAAATGGTTTAGTTTAATAAATATGCAAAAAAATCCTGGGTTGCGATGGTACCGAGTGATTCTCAATACTATGAAATTTCTCAGGGATTTTAGCATTGGGTATTATAACATTTTAATAGGGATTTGCCTGTTCCAGAGATGAAAGATAAGAATACCTTTATTCAGTTCAAAATAAAATTATATTTAATATAGGGGTTAACATAATGTAACAAATTGTACCACAAAAACCCATGCGAAATTTTGGGTTCATTAGTTCCATAAGGTACAGTTATTCACTTCAGGGTACCAATTAGAAATTCTAGGTAAAAATTAGAACTTAATTGTAATTTTTTTTTTAAATTTAAAATAAATTATTATTAATTTTAATATTTCTTCTAATCAACTCCTATCTCTCTATTTCTAAACCAAATTGTAATTACTTTTTTCATATATTTGTATATATGCTCAATGTTCTATTTTCATTTATAATTACTGTCTTCTAAAACTTTATGTACCATGTATATATATATATATATATATATATATATATATATATATATATACATGTTTATTATTTTCTTATTCTTTCTCTATTATTAATTAAATTTTAAGATTAATAAAATTAATTTTAATTATTTTTTCACATTAATGATGATTAGAATTTTCTTCGAATTTTCTAGTTATTTTGATTTTCTTAGAATTTTCTTCTTAGAATGATAATTGGAAATTATTTGTTTCATTATTAAAGAAATCATTGTTAATTAAATTTCAAGATTAATAAATTTAATTTAAATTATTTTTTTAACATTAATGATATTTAGAATTTTTTTTATTACCTTGGAATGCTCTAAACAATTTTTTTATTAGTATAGATTTAGAAAATGATTTTGACTCAGTATGGCATACATAGATTGGATTATAATCAGAAGGATCCGTGGATTTTGTTGTCTGAAGGCTTGTCATAGAGAGGCTGTGCCCCCGTAGGGTCTCTTAACTCCAGGTTTAACCTTAGCTGGTAAAACAAAATAAATACTTACATTCCAGGTCTCGAACCAAAGCGAGTTAGGAAAGCTTTAGCTATTGAGTTACCACATTCCCTTACTTTAATATAGTAATTAATAGTTCAATAAAGTCGAAAATAGTCTAAAATTAAATATTTATGAACCATTAGAATAATTAAAATCCCATCCAGGATATTTTTTTTAAATGACCAGATAAATATTTCCAGTTAGAATGGAAAAAAAAAAAACCAGTCGTAGGGAAAACCTCGAGGACCTATCTCAACCAGACCCTTTCGGTCTGCTTTAGGCCTTTATATGTTTCAAGCACCCTTTTCATTTTGTCTTCAATGGTATCAACATTTTTAATTTCTTGTCTTACATTAAAAAAAAAAAAAAAATTAATTTCAATAGTAGTGGAAATTAATTCATCAATTCTAGTTGTATTGATCCTTCTTTTTTTTTTTTAAATAAATAAAAGTTTTATTCAAATTATTAAGCAGTTTACAATTGCACATATTAAATATTGTTACATGTTTTGGTAATAAAACAATTTACACTACATTGACAGCTGAGCTTAGCTAAAATGGGTATAATTTGGAATGCATTTATTTTAACAGTAGGAAAAATACTAAAAAACCTACAAAATAAGAAGAAAAAAAATAGATTGATAAAAGCAAATACCTACATCATAATATTTACTAAACTAAAATGCAAAATTTATTAACTTTTTGTACATTAAGTTAATCAACATTTTGGATAATTAACTTATATATAATTTGTGTTCCAATAAATTTAATTTCAAGCCGAGACAATAACTTTTGGATGTCTTAAGAGTTTTTTGGCTTTGTCGCATTTGTTATTTATATGAGGTGTGAATGTCAATCGTTTATCTAGTTCCAAACCAAGGTAGGTAACCGTTTGAGTCCAAGGGATTTGAATATTTTTTAGATTGATATGTTGGGTCTTCTTTTTGTAAAAATTATTGCAGTTGTTTTTTGTTCGTTTATTTTTTTTTTTCCATTTTTTATAATATTTATTAAATCTGAAGTATAATGATTTTAATCTGTTTTCTATTGTGTCTATCCTGAAGGAACTAGTGAATCGCTGTGTCATCGGCATATAATGATCTTTCAACTGAAGGGAGAGAAGATAGGTCGGATATGTAGATATTAAATAGCGTTGGTGAAAGACAGGATCCTTGAGGAAGACCTGCTGATAAGGGATATTTGGGAGAAGTGGAATTTTTAACTGTAATCTGAAAGGATCTATTGGAAAGGAATGAATGGATAGAATGTATGATGTAGGGAGGGAATCGATAGGTAATAAGTTTGTATAATAAACCGTTGTGCCATATTGTATCAAACGCTTTTTCTATGTCCAGTAAGATCATCCCTGTATGTTTCTTTTCGTTAAACCCTGCCGTAATATAATCTGTTAATCTTGCTAACTGTGCTACTGTGGAATGATATATTTTATAACTCCATTTTCAAATTAAAAATTATTATATTTTGACTACTAATTTAGATATTTTTTGTCATCTTCATGGGTGTTACCTATATTCTTTGACCGATAAGTGGGCTGTTAAAATAAAATAGAGACTCCTTTTTTTTTTTTTTTTTTTTTTTTTTTTTTTTTTTTTTTTTTTTTTTCATATTTTATCCCATCTTCTACAAATTCTTGTTTTTTAAATAGTCATCAATAGTAAAGCACCAACCATGTTTAACAGATATCTAATGCTACGCTTGAACGATAAACCTGAGTTGGACGGAGTTTGATAATGCGACTGGGCCTGGGCCCTTTAGGATTGTCGAAGCAGACTGCTGACTTAGAAATAACAGTTGATTGGATGTTGGCTTTGGTGCAGTTGCGCTGTTCAAAGGCAACTTAGACGATCATTTGGACTGTTTAAATGCAATTGCTTCAACTACACTGAGCCTGCGAGTGGTCCAGCGGTGCCAATGGGGTAGGCATAATACATCACGACCATCGCCGATTTCGGTCTAGCCTTCGATACTGTTATTGCATTTGTTGAATTTATATCGCGAAACCTGTTTTGTAATAATGTCTTCAATAATTATTACTATTGTTGAATGGAATGCAGAATAATCTACAATAAAAGAAAAAGCTTTTCGTGTTACGTTTATAAGAAAAATTCTTAAATTCAGTGCCTCCAGATTTAGGTGGACATTTCAATTATTTAAACTGTAAATAATTTCTGTTTTTAAGAATAAACTTACTTAAATTTTACAAATATTAATTAAATAGACCTAAACATTTTAAAGATGCTATATTTTTATTGTATTTCGTAAATATTTTAAAATTAAAAGTGTATTAACTCTTCTAAAAGTAAAAAATCTTTTTGATAATAAAAGCTATTCAAATACGATTTTTGTTTAATCATAAAAATATGATTACTTTAATTAATGAATTACGAAAATTATCAGTGATATTATATTTAAAATCAGTTTTTTTGTTGTATTTTTAAACCTTTATTGATTAATTATTACAACCTACCACAAATGTGGGCAATAGGTTATATAGATGGCTGATGATTACATTCGCACATTACAATCATAAGAAATATAAAAAATAAAATATTTTGACATTCTATGTCAAATCAACCAATGGTCCTTGGCCTCTCCGATTTCTATTATTTTTGTGATAGAAGGTGTACTTACCAAAACTAGTAAAAATGTAAAATATTACATTTTTCTGACTTTTGGATTTTGGGTTATAAGCTTTTAAAAATAAAAAAAAATTATTGTTTTCGGTCCTCACTGTCAGTATATTCAAAGTTATGGTATAAAAAAACTATTGCTACTAGAGAGCTCAAATTTGCAGTATTCTTTTCCAAAATTTTAGTATATTTACTTTCTGACTACCCTGATCAAGTTTCCGAAGAAAAACCTTGGATTAGAGAAAACGAACTTTATAATATTTTATTGACTGGACTTGACTGGATCAAGAACCCATTTCCGTCCCATTCAAAAATTTTGCCCACATGTAGTCAGTTATAGCACGAATCACATATTTTTTTTTTCGAAAAAATTGAAGGGTATGTATTTTGGGAATTACGAAATCCGTTTTTGGACGTTTCGGAAAAAGTCAAAATGGACGGAAAATATATCAAGTGATATATCAAATTAAAGGGCGTTTCAAATGTAAAACAATGCCGTGAATTTGAGCTCTCTAGTAGCAATAGTTTTTTTATACCATAACTTTGAATATACTGACAGTGAGGACCGAAAACAATAATTTTTTTTTTTTTAGAAGCCTATAAGTCAAAAACCAAAAGTCAGAAAAATATAATATTTTACATTGTTACTATTCCTGGTGAGCACAACTTCTATACCAAAAATCAAAGAAATTAGAGAGGTCAAGGTCCAAATCTAATGTAAAATTGGTTGATTTGACATGGAATAAAGATTAGTTCGGTATTGTATCTTGTACTATGGTTTATGTAAATAATTTATGCAATAATTCTTGAACTATCAATTTATTTAATGAGCTTAATATTTTCGTGAATGATTCTCAACGGTGCATCTGTCATCTTTGACAAATAAAATATCGCTTTTTGGAACATCTTCTTCGATGTTCCATTCATGGTTTCCTAAGTCCATTCAAAACATTAGTTAATTAATAGCAATTTCATCAGGAATGGCAGAAACAGAAGCGGAGAGAGTTTCTTCGACCATAATTCCAGAGCCCACGTCAATGCCGAACCATCTACTAATGGTGACAGACAAACAACAAATCAGTGAGCTTTCATTAGGACGATGGCAGAGGACAATCTGCCATGTTTCCAATGGACACGTTGGGATAACTCTGGTATAAAGTCTTTCTCTGCCTCGTAATTTGCTAAGTAACACGCAACTATGTGAAGACTAGGGGCCCAATGGCTGACAGCGACGGTTCGAATATGGCCAGGGATGAAATTTACGGGAGCACTGGTCGCCTGGTTAACGTTTAACATCCTCTTACCTGTTCTTGGTTCTCGCTTTGTTACCCTGTTGCTATAAAAATTGAACCAATTGTTTATAAAAATGAAATGAACATATAATATATACATCTTAAAAAATTATTTAAATAAAACCATGATATTAGATTTTATTTAAATAATTAATGTATAACTGGCTTAAAAATTTTCGAAGCACTATAACTATACTATTATATAAAAGGACAAGCCATTTTTCGTTTGTGATCACTAGGGTCCGGATGTATTATATGTATTTACATATTGTATTTTGAACCTTGTATGTCAATCTTCGATCGTTTATTTTACGTTTTATGCAATTTAAAATGTAATTAAAACACTTTTTTTTTTACATATTTGTACATATTTAGACGAAATTACATATTTTACTCTTTTTTTTTTACATATTTTTATGCATATTTAGTTAACAATGAAAATTAAAGAAAAATAAATCATGAAAAACAGCAACAAGCAAAGTTTTTATAAGTTTTTTTTTATGAACTCAGTGAATTGAGGGAGGTGCCTAAGCCGAAAAATTATATTAGGTTTCCGAGAATGTATGAGCGCGTTTCCCCTATCAATGTCCATTTTTCTATCCAAAAGTTTCATTTCATGTCGAGACTTTGTTTTGTTATCATTTAGTTGAGTTTGTTGAAATGCCCAAAATCAAATCGACTTTGAAAGCTTTGGTCGCCAAATACATCAGCGAGTTTCCCGACGAAACTTTTCTAGGGGATTGTGATGTTTTATTATGTGATAGTTGTAGAAAAAAAGTGTCAACAAACTAACGATTTCTAGTAACTCAACATATCTCAACACTTCTGTACAAGGAAATAAGGAAAAGAACATGAATCTGAAACAAAGCTTTATTTCAGCGAAACCGTTGGCCAATGTTGACTACAATGAAAATTGATATTTCGAAGAAATCTTTATGAAGGATTGTAATTTCATTTGTTTATTTTCAATTTAATTTCGTATCATTTACTCAACATTCTTGATTAACGGCGTAGCTAATGAGCGGATTTTCCCCGCTATGTGAAGGATTTCAAATATATTTTATCTATATATTTATTATATGAAAAATAATTTTTATTCTGGTACATAATGTCCCCTAATAATAAGAATAATAAAGTGTATTGTATCAATAAGTATACAATACAAATAATCAACAACCAAAAAAAAAAAAAAACACACACTCGAATCACATATTCGCGGATTATTTAGCACTTGGGGAAATAAATTAGGTATAAAAGAAGTTAGGGAAGAATTTTTACAAATAGAAAACTTCTTAAGAAGGTAGCACGAATAATAAAAAGTTTTTCAAAGGCAGCAGATCCGTGCGAAAGGGTATACGGGTTTAAAGTTTGGGACCTTGCATTTAGCAGGTGGATTGAGAAACGCAGAGTTAGGTCAAAAATTTATTAAGGCTTCTTTGTTTTTGCCGGTTAGAATACAGAAGAAATGATAAATTATTGCCGTCAGAAATTAGAAAAAATTACCTTATAGGAATACGAAGATGAATCTAGTTAAACTATTACATTTAGTAACTAATAGGGCGTATAAAAAAAAATTACCGTTTTATCAAATTCCAGATTTCTATAGTCTGTAAATATCATAATGCTATTTATTATTTACCAATACTTAATAAACACTTTAGAGAATTCTCTAAGCTTGTTTCTGACACTGGACTTCTTCATAAAAAAGCCTCAGTAAAAAAGAAGAAACATGACAATGTGATACCAAATTCTCGTAATCTTAAGACATTACTGGAAAAAAATTTCAGAGCCGTTGAAGCAACTTGTGAAATTATTAAATATAAAGGGGAAGGTGTCCTTGAGGAGCGCACTGCGCGGCGTTGGTTTGAAAAATTTAGAAGTGGAGATACGACGTTGGAAAGGAAGAAGGGCTCCCGGAAAGGGGGGCCATTAATGGATATTGATGAGGTTCTTAAGGAAGCTGTTTAGTTAAATCGGCCCACAAGTACTCGCGAACTTGCCAGGGAGTGTGGTGTGTCCAAAGATACTGTTAGTCGCCATCTTCTTCCCACGGGGAAGGTGAAAAAGACCTGTAGACTGGTCTTTCACGAACTGACTCCTCAACAAATGGGTTTCAATTCCTGCCTCATCCACCATATAGTCCAGACCTCGCACCTTCGGATTACTACTTGTTTCGATCCATTTTCTTTAAGGGAAAAAATTTGATAATTTTGTGGAAGTTGAAAATGCTGTCCAACAAGTTCTTTGACAGCCATCCCAAGGAATGGTATCAGTGTGGCATCGAGCAATTGGCTAGCAGATGGGTAATGACGGTAGATAACAACGGTCTATACTTTGAGAATTAATTGTATTTTATATCAAAGAAATAATAATATAAATATTTTTTTCAAAAACGGTCATTTTTTTTATATACCCCATTAATATGCAATAACTAATATGTACAAATAAAAAAATAATTAAATTAGATAAGGAGTACTAGTTTTTTTTACTTCTTTCTTTGGTAAGTTTTTTATTTTTTATTTTTATTTTTTTTATTATATCAAAGATTAAAAGAATATATATGATCCTACAATAATTAACTGCAACATTCCAAGTTCGCTATCCATTTTAATAAACATATTTTCCATTAAATTTCTGATCAGATTAGTGTCGTTAAATTTTCGATCCCAGCAACGCCACACGAGCTAGCGCGTGTCAAAATATTACATTTTTGAGTGTGAAAAAACGTTACAACGTTTTTTTTCATTCAAGCATTTATACCTTCTAAAAATATATAGATCTGAGCAACACAGACAATGCGTCAGAATAGTCACAACACTTGACTGTAGTATGTAGACAAAAAGTAACTTTTTTCATTAAAACCAATATAGCTCCTAAACATTAGGTCTCAGTGATAGAAGCTATTCAACAAAAATTATTTTCCATTAAATTTATGATATGAAACATGTCGCAAATTTCTGATGCAAGCAATGCCAAAAGAGCTAGATTGTTATATCTTTAGGATGTAAAAAACCATACAAAAAATAAAATAAAAATAAAAATTATTTCTCCCAGACTGGGAAAAACAATAGATCGTGGTATTATCCATCTACAATCTACTGCTTTTCCCTAATTTACATTTTAGAATTGAAAGGATCAAATTACTCAATCAGTAATTAAATCAAGTCGACGTTCAATGATTATTCGAAATAAACAGAGTTGAAAGAAAATAGCTGTTTCAAAAGTGATTTCTTTCATAGATCCTAAACGGTAGTGACAAATGTTATATAACAAAGAATATTTTCCATTAAATTTCTCATTAGGAAACAGTCGACTAAGTTTAGGTTTGAGCATCTCTAACAGAACTAGTGTGTGTTTAAATAGTCCCAACACTTAACGTAGGCAAAACATGACTTTTTTCATTCAAACCAATATAGCTCCTTAACGGTAGATCCTAGCGACAAATGTTATATAACAAAAAATATTTTCCATTAAATTTCTAATCTGAAAACTTTTAGAAATTTTTTGATCTGAGCAACACCGAAAAATCTGAAGCGTGTCTAAAGAGCGAGCCCCTTCAGTTAAAAATTGAAGGCAAAAAGCAATTTTTTTCATTCTCCATATTCTCTATTTTTGATAGAGAAACTAGAAATTTTCGATTCGAGCAATACCAACAGTGATAGAAGAGAGTGTTAAAACGTTACTTTTCTGAGAGTGAAAAAAACGTTAAATGACTTTTTTCATTAAAACCAATATAACTCCTAAACAGTAGGGTGGTGGTTAGCATAGCAACCTACTCAACCCAAGATCGCGGGTTCGCAGCCCGGCAGATGTCCTTAGGATTTTTTAAAGGGAGTAAAAAATCCTTAGCTGTGCCGTCCTTCGGAAGTGACTTAAAATGGGGGTCCCGAGACTGTGTGATGTCAGGTACTCGTTCAAGATCTCTATCCTAATTATACCTGGATAGGCAAAATTTAGGACTCCCACCGTAGCATCGTCCGATTAGCCATAACAGCATAAAGTGACGTTAAACGAAATAAATAAACAAACTCCTAAACAGTGATGCCTATGTGTATATCGAACACTATTCTCCATCGAATTTATGATAAGAAAATTTTCTGGAAATTTTCGATTCGAGCAACACCAACAAAGTATGTCAAAATTGATATGGAAAAAAACTGTATACCCCCACCCAAAAGTAAAAAAAAATTCACCAGTCCAAATTCTATTGTCCTTCTATAACACAATACCTACCTCAAATAGTTAATTATGTTTACATAAATTTGATCGCTGTGAAAAAAGATGGATAAATAAAATTTATTAATGTGAATTTCGGATCGCTCTTGGAATAGGGAATGTGGCGTAACTAGTTTTCCAGCTTACTGGTGTGCTTTAATCATGTGGATCAGATAGTGTGGACGGGTTAGCAACTTAGAGGAGACAGATACGAGGAACTACTGTTGGTATAATATTGGCCGATTAAATAGTTTCCTACCTGGCTCACTTTCTACTTTGATAGGAACCAGCTTTGTACCCGCTCCCCACCACCTGTGGATCCAGTTACCTTAGCCAATCAATTCATTGTTTACATCCTAAATATGGGCCGGATATTAGCCAGTAAAGACTGCCATTGGGATTTTATTAGCGCGCCGCTGTCATAATTAGTCGGAAATAAATACTTGTAACTATATCAAATATTTTAGTAACTATTAAAAATTATTAAAAAAAAAAAAAAAAAAAAAAAAAAAAAAAAATTTTGACAGGATGACCAGTTCAAAAAAAATAAACTGAAGGCTTGCCGTATTTCGTACAAAGTCTTTTTCAGATAAAGGCTGCCAGTTCTCAGCTCTCAGTCAAGATACTAAAATAATTTTTCACGTAAAATTGAAGTTTTGTATGCTCTCTCTTCACCACAACCAAAACCAGTTGTCTGGAAATTAATGTAGGATTTAATGTTTAAACCAAAACCTGATGTTATTATTAAAGATATTATTTATCAGGTTTTGGTTGTGGTAAAGAGATAGCATACAAAAGTACAATTTTAGGTGAAAAAATTATTTCTCTATCTTGACTGGGAGCTGAGAAAAAAAAAAAAAAAAAACATGCTTTTCGGAATTTATTTTTTTTCTCACCACAGATAAAATACAAAATCTGTTCTCACGAAATACTTGCAATTTTTAAAAATTTTGGGAAAAAAGGAGTAGTACGATTATTTGCAGTATAAAAAGATGACAACTAAAAAAACATATTAGGATTGATGAATCATTTTTCCCCTTGAAGAATTTTTTTAATTGAAGGCTGGTTTCGATTTTTTTAAGCGCCATATTCTAAGGATCTGATTCTAATAAAGTTGTTATACTGGAGGTACGTCTGATGGTGTACAGGGATCAAAATGAGGACTGGCTTTGAATATTATGCATTCATTATCAATGTATTCTTATTAATTATAATGAATAATCAGTAACCCAACAAAATGACTCAGAGTTTACTGTATAAGTTTTTGTCCGTACAATATCAATCGAAATTTCCATAGTTCGATAGTAATTCGGACACTTGTTCAAGTGAACTCTTTAGAAATTTTAAATTGAGATAATTCCATATCCCATATTATCCGATATTTATTATCAATGTTTTATTGATATCTTATTTAGGATATTGAAATAAACTTATTTATATCATAAGAAAAAATTTCTTATATTCTATGGGGGAAAAGATTTTCGAAAATGTTATCTTCCATTTAGAACCAAATATCTGATGAACGCGTTATCGGAACGTCAATAATTATGGGTCGCGCTGCTTTGAATTTCTTCGTGCCAAGAATGTGCGATGGCCACTCAGTGCTTCTAATGAATGTGTAATGCGGACGAAAATGTAAAAAAAAAATTGGTAAAAATTATGGAATTTTGGGCATTAATCCTGATAGTTTTTATTTTATTATTTATTGTAATGATATCGAACAGTTTCAAATTCCTTAATTATTTTTATTTAGTTAAAATGTGTTTAGTAAAAAATCGAAAAATAAAGAAATTTTTTTGAACAGGAGGTACTTTGAATTTAATTTTGTACCAAAGACTAGGATCCTTCGGCAATCAGCATTTTTATTTTTACCAAACAATAAATTTTACTATATTTTGAAACAGTATGCGCCTGCGCCATCTTTACCAGTTCATGTTCATATCGCTCTGTAAAACATTTTCTTATTAGTGAGTTTTTCATTAGTTTTTTATACTTGGAAAAGTGCTCAGGACTAATAGTTAATAACAGTGGCAAACCTGAATAATTTCCCTGTGAGTACAATAATTATTTATTGAATTAACTGTGATTTACGTAGTTATGAAGACCCATGTGGCCGTCTGATAAGGGATAGGAGAGTGGGGCTAATACCTATTGACGGTCACTGTCAGTGGGCCCTAGGCTTTCAACACAAAAGGGTGGGTTACGTCCCATAGACAATCCAAGCGGCGTAAATTTTTTTTTTCCTCTTCTCGTTTTTTTCGTTACTTATTATTATTTCCTCCCCTTAACACTGAGTGAGACTAATGAGATATTTCCACATTGTTATGTCATCAAAAACTAACTCCAAGAGAAGCCGCTCCTTAGAGACAATCAAAATGAGTCCACCAGCAAAGCAAAATTCGCGTAGGTCTAATAAGAGGAATATTCCGCCCATCACACCGCCCTCTATAGAACCTCAGCCAGGAACTTCAACACAAGGGATGACAGAAGAGTCCCCTTCTTCACTCCAAATCCTTATCAAATATTAACCAATACAGCCGTAGAAACCATAGAATCGAATCCTACAACCCAACCTGCACGACCTCCTCCTATCTTCGTCAGAAATGTAGGAAACTTCTCATTATTATGCAGCCAACTAAATAATATAATCGGCACCGGAAAATATTCCTGTGTAAGTAGAACCAAGGACACTAAAATCATGCCGGATTCCGCTGACTCTTACCGCCGTATAGTAAAATACTTATCGAAAAACGAAAAGCGGATTTTCACACCTACCAGCTTAGGGAAGAGCGATCGCTGAGAGTAGTTATTAGAAACCTCCATCCCACAACACCTACAGAGATTATTAAAGAAGAATTGACAGCCATGGGATATAAAGTTCGGCAGGTTACTAATGTTGTTAAAGATAACAGGGCACATCCCGGGGCTAGTGGCAGAACTACACTACCCTTATTTTTTGTGGATCTAGAGCCAACACCAGGAGTTGAACAGATTTACGAAGTCTCTAATATCTACTACACGAGAGTCCAAATAGAAAAACCTTACCCCAAACGGGATATCGTCCAATGCCACAATTGTCAGGCATACGGCCATACAAAAACGTATTGCCATCACATACCGAGATGTGTACAATGTGGGCAAATGCATAAATCAAACGAATGCACCAAATCTCGAGAGGTCCCAGCAGTCTGCGCCCTCTGCCAACAAGGACACCCGGCCAACTACAAGGGTTGCCAAACATATAAAAACCTTCGGAACAGGTTTCAACCAAATCGACCACAGACCGAAGAAACCTCGCAGAACAGAGGAAGACAGCCTTCGAAAATTGCTTCCTCATCTGTATCGTTTGCTGAAATGCTGGGCGGAAAAAGATACCAGAATGAAAATGGGGCCATGCCGCTTCCTCCTCAACAGACTCAATTTCATGAACCCCAACATCAACAACCACAGTACTAGCAGACCACTCAACATATCCCAGTACCACAAACCCAACCTAATCCTCACATCCCTCATCAGATCCCACATATTCCTCCTCCCCCAACTACCTTAGATCTCACATCCTTATTTACCTAATTCCTGTCAGAGTTGAAAACTCTTATTAATCCACTTATATCACTCCTAACAAATGTTATCCCTCTTCTAATCCCTCTTCAAAAAAATCCTTAAATGCCTCCCACAAAACCCTTATCCATTCTCCTTTGGAATGCGAATGGTATTCGAAACCACACTAACGAACTAACATCCTTACTGCTAGACAAAGAAGTTGATGTAGCACTAATCACAGAAACCCGACTGACCAGTAAACAACGATTCAGTATATCACAATACCAAACTTACCGAACAGACCACCCTGAGGGTAGAGCCCATGCCGGAACTGCTGTCATCATTCACCATTCCCACTCTCACCACGTACTCCCTTTGCCTTCAAATGAATTCCTACAATCCACAGCAGTTGTTATCAAAACCTTTTCCTTTCCTGTCTCGAATGCAGCAGCTTACTGCCCCCCAAATAAACCAATTTCCACATCCCAGTTCAACTCATTTTTTAATTCCTTAGGTCACCGATTTCTCCTAGGTGCTGACTTCAATGCTAAGCACCAGCAATGGGGTTCAAGAACCACCAACTCCCGTGGGCGAGCATTGCAGTCTGCACTTAGTTCCCAAAGATCCTTTATTTCTCCCGGTAATCCTACCTATTGGCCCACAGATCCTAACCGAAACCCCGACCTTCTTGACTTCTTCATTCATTCAGGCTTAGGACCTCTCCATCACTCCATAGAACGCCTGAATGAACTTTCCTCCGATCATAGTCCTTTAATTCTTACCCTTTCCGTTACCCATATTCCGAAACCTCCTCCCCCATCATTTATAAGAGGGCCTGTAGACTGGAACCTCTTCCGTCAATTTATATCCAACTCTATAGACCTCAGGGTATCCCTAAAAATCCCCAAAGACCTTGACAATGCTACCAATTCCTTCACAAACATAATCCAACCAGCAGCCTGGGCTGCATCCTTACCTCGTTCCCCTCCCAAAGGTCGAAAGAAATATCCTTTATCCCAAGATCTACTGGACCTTATCCAATCCAAACGCCATGCTAGAGCCATTTGGCAAAGAACCAGGCATCCAGATGATCGAAAATCCTATAATTACCTTACCAAACTCCTTAAAAAAAATGGCTACCTTCAGATCCGAATCCTACAATTCCTATCTTTCAAATAATAAAATATCAACCCATCTCCCATCCCCTCCGACGTGAAGATGGATCCTGGGCGGCTTCTGACGAGAACAGATCCGAAGAATTTGCCCAGCACCTTTCCAGCATATTTGTTCCTCATCCTGAATCTAACTCCACCCACACATTAACGGTCCATGAATTCCTTGATTCACCAATTCCTCTATCCTTACCTCCTAAAGCAATTAACCCCTCTGAGGTCAAATTCCATATAAAAAAATTAAAACTCCGTAAATCCCCTGGATACGATCTCCTTAGCTCACAGATCCTCAAGCAACTTCCTCATAAAGCATATTCCTCACCTACCTATACAATTGCATCCTCTGGACAACCCATTTCCCTTTGCTATGGAAGCACTCCATTATTATCCTTTTCCTAAAACCGGGCAAACCTACCAACAACCCTTCATCTTATAGACCAATTAGCCTTCTCCCAATCCTATCAAAAATGTTTGAAAGGCTTCTTCTTCAACGTATCCTACCCATCCTCGAATCGCAAAATATTCCCTCTCACCAGTTTGAATTCCGCACTAGCCACTCTACAGTCCAACAAGGCCTTAGAGTTGTTGACCACATATCCTCCACACTTGAAAGCAAACAATATTGCTCCGGCGCATTTCTGGACATAGCGCAAGCTTTTGACCGGGTATGGCATGCCGGTTTGCTCTTCAAACTTAAAACCCATTTACCTCAATCACTATTCCTAGTTCTCCGGTCCTACCTCTCTAACCGTTCCTTTCGAGTTCGCTGCGGAACGGAGTACTCTAACTGCTACACGATAGAGGCTGGTCTTCCACAGGGTAGCGTGCTCGGTCCAGTCCTATATATCCTCTATGCTGCAGATATCCCTACTACTCCTGATACTTTCCTTGCAACATTCGCTGATGACACTGCTATCCTATCATCCCATCCAGATCCCTTAATAGCATCCCATAATCTCCAAACCCACTTATCCCTGATTGAAGACTGGTGCAATGACTGGCGGATCAAAGTAAATGAATCCAAATGCACCGACATAACTTTTACCCTCCGCCGTAAATCCAGTCCTCCTATCTACTTCAATGGTATTCCGCTACCTAAAGCTGACACAGTTCGGTATCTTGGTTTCTACTTAGACAAAAGACTTACATGGAACCCACACACTCGACTCAAAAGGCAAGAACTTAACAGACGCTTTAGCCAATTGTACAGACTACTAAATAGGACATCACATCTTTCCATTGAAAACAAACTTCTCATATACAAAACCATCATCAAACCTATTTGGACTTATGGACTTAAACTGCGAGGGACAGCAAAAAAGTCGAATATCAAACGCATTCAATCCTTCCAATCCAAATTCCTCCGAACTATTGTAAATGCTCCTTATAATGTCTCCAACAAAACCCTACATAATGATCTCAATATACCATATGTCCTCGACCTCATACCGCTTAAATTTTCGAAATTCCATAGTAATCTTTCCTTTCATCCTAACCCTCTGGCTCAATCATTATCCGCTTCCACACATCCTGATAACCCCCCTTGCAGACTAAAACGGCAGTGGCCCCGAGATCTTTTGTAAAATTTATTTATGTTGGAGTTTGGGCAATGGCCAGCTTCTCCACTCATGCCCTGAGTGAATGTATATAGCGCTCTCACTCAGCCTTCACTGGGTTTTTTACTTCAGTGGCGCGGCTGAGAGAGAGGAGCTGGGAATTCTCTGTACCTGGCTTGTCCTTCCATAAGTGGAGGGACGGGTCTGGTCGGGGGATCTCTAGAATGAATGTAAATTTTATATAAAGTATAATTGTATTTTTAACCTTTAATTTAATTTTGTCTTATTTTCATTTACGGTTATTTAATTTTATTTGATTTTTTTTTTTAAATTTATATATTTCACCCAGATGTATATTTTATATTATGTATAGCATAGTTTTTTAATTATTTTTTTATTAATTTGTTTTATTATTATATTTTTTTTATTATTTCTTTTATTATTATTATTTTTTTATTTTTTAGTATATATCTTCTTTTTTTTTTCTCTTTTTACTGTAAATAATGTGTGAATGTAACCATTAAGCCATCTATATTACTTATTGCCCACATTTGTAGCAGATTGTAATAATTACTCAATAAAATAATTTAAAAAAAAAAAAAAAATATTTTGAAACAGTTTTCTCTAAAATGTGAATAATCTCAAATAACTCTTCATTGCTGAATTTATAAGTGTCTATTGACCCTACTCTTGAAGCAAAGTAACCAATAATTTATAGCTTAGTTTATTTTATACTAGTTGGTCTGTATTTTGCATTATTCAACAAATCATTTTTTTTTTTTTTTTTTATTAGCAATAGCTATTCGTTTAAGAAACTTATTAGTGCTAACTGAGATTTTGCCGAAAAAAAGTGCCAGATAAAAAAACAAAACAAACCATTATGAACCATAAAAAAAAAAAAAAATTAAAATATAATTTTTTAAGAAAGCAATTAAGTTAATATTAAAATAAAATAGGTTAGTCACACTTTATGAAATATATAAATATATTTTAATAGAAATGTTTATACTACATTACACCAAATTCTAGGAAAAAAAACCTAATCATTGTTGAAACATTCAAAATGAAGAAGTAGATGGAAGAATTGTGTCAAGACTAATGCAGGGGATTTGGTTTGTGAAAAGTTTGTGGTTAGGAATTGGTAGAGCAGGCTTCACTAAGCTTTTTCACCAATCTTTATTATTATTGTTATTTTTTTTTTTAATATCTACTTATATAAATGACTGTTTTATAAGTAGATGAGAAAAAAATAAATAAATAGACCACCAACAGTTCTCTACGGATGCGAAACATGACCGCGTAAATTAATGGAGGAACAACGCCTTAAAGTTTTTGAATATAAAGTACACCGTGGAATATTCGGCTCAAAAAAGGATGAAGGAAGAGGAGAATTTAGAAGGCTTTAGAATACCGAACTGCGCTAGTTATACTCGTTGAGTTAAGTAATGATCGAACTCAAAAAAAAAATTAATCAGTTTTGAACCGTCAGGTAAACGACCTAGGGGTAGACCGAGACGAAGATGGGAACGGTTGGTGGTGTCGGCATCGAACCTCCGCGTTCCCTAAGCCTTTTTATTTATTTATTTACTACTTATATGTTTATATTAAGAACTATGTGGACATAGAAAGTAGAGCTTTGAAACTCTTCTAACCTATTCCATCTCTTATCATATCCTTACCTTATAAAATATTTCGAAAAATTCTCAATACTCTCAGCTATGTAACAGATAAACTTATCCATAATCATATTTATGTTCCATATGTTACTAAATGGGACGAATCACATACTGTTGATCATTCATACATAACTTCTCATTCGATTCCTGATAATCTCCTGGGGTTTCTGAAAAGAAAATGGCCTCGGGACCTTCTTATATCGAACATTTATTAAAATGCTTATTTCTAAAATAAGGTAGTTACTTCTTATGCCGTTTACAAGGCATTATGTATATTATCCCTCACATTCACTTGATTCATTAATTTACTTAATATTAAATTTCAGCAAATAAATAAAAAAAAGAAACAGCATGGTTTGCTAATTCCATGATTGTTAATTTTTATATTAAATAAAATGATATAATTATTTCCTTCCTTCAAAAAATATCGAAAAAAAAAAAACAACTAATTTATACAATAATTGGATCCGACAGGTTTATATCCTAATACCAGGTGATAAATACTAAAGCGTTATAATACATTTAATTTTTTTTTTCCGTTAGCCAATGAAATTTTTAAATACGATGATTCAACACCGAATCTCGGATAAAATTCCTTAACGAGATTTTTAAATTTAATAACACGCGAGTTGTGATGTCAGGTCCATGTCGATTGATTTTTATAATTTTTTTCAACGAAAATATAGTTAAGAATTAAAGGATTATTTACAGATTGTACATTTATTTATAGAATTGTATGATAAGTGTTTATTTTTTATATATTTCGTTCTGACTGGTATTTTTTTGTAAATGTAAAAATATTAATTAGTTCTGAGTATTTTTAAATAAAAAAAAGAATTTAGTTTATTACTTCTGACCGTTCAAATTAAATACTTTCAATTACAGAAAAATAAAATAAACAATTGGAGGGAGTAAACCAGAGACCCTCAGTCACCCCTCCCGGTTGTCATTTATTTTTAACCCGTGGGGTTGAAACTTGAAAATGCATTCCCTTTGAGATGCATTTTCATTTAAAACTCTATTTGCCAAAACTTCACGTTCTGATGATAACTAATATTAAACTTATTGGGATCAAGAGGTCACTAACGGAAATAAATTAATAAATCATTAAATAATTTTACGTTACATAAACAATTAATTTTTATGTCGATGGGGTAATTTTTGACTGAGAAGTATTTAAAGATGTAGGTAGTTGTGGTATGCAGTCATAGATACACTTAAAAATAAATTATAATTTATAATGACGAAATTTCGACTCGCATTGCAGGAAGAAAAATCGAATCAGGGCTGGAAGAAAAATAGAACAAACAAAAAGACATAATAAGATCGATTTACTAAGTAAGTTAACCTCATTAAATAATTTAATAATTTAAACATTTTTATATTTAGCCATTAATTAGTTGTATTTACAACTTTTATTTAATTAAAACTCATTTTAATTCCTTTTCAATTTAATTGTTAATTCAATAGTCTTTGATGATGATTCTATAGTTGACTAGGATGTAATGTAAGTGAACGGGTGCAGTCAAAGAAATAAACACGTCTAAAATTTTAAATAAAAATAAAAACAAACTTTATGTTTGGCGTGCAGACGTTTCTTCACAAACAATGACTTACTATCACAAGTGACTTGTTGTCATTGTTAGTCAAGTCTTCAACCACGCCACAGTCGCCCTGAAGAAAACCTGCAAAGCAGGTCGAAACTTCGGCACTTAAAGGTCATATAATGAATACATTTAAGTTTGTTTTTTTTAATACTATCTGAACATTTTTATTTTTGTACCATGAAAACTGGTGAGTTTTTCATTTCTAAGAGCATTTTTTTTATTATTTATCTCATTACAAATTGTTTTTACACCTGTATTTGGTCAGTGTAACTTGTTAAAATTTTATGTTTGTATTTTTAAACTAATAAAAAAAAATAGCTGTCACAAGTTTATAAAATAAATATTAAAATTCATACCATTTAATTTTGGCCAGTACACACAGAATCATCCGAGTAAACTTTATGTTCTTTTTCTACCATTAAGAGAAAAAAAGATGAAAATCCTATTTTCCTGACTGTTACCCCATCCTGGAAAGTAAAAAGTCTGTCCTAGTGGGGTAATGAAAATGAGCGGAACGTTGGAGTTTTTATGTCTCTTTAAAGAACTAATATACTACAACCAAAGCCTGTAGAGAGATACTGCTATTATTTTTATTATTTTTAATTTGTTTATATAATTTGAATATTTTTAATTCTTCGCACAGCTGAATCTTTGAAGCTGAATCTAAATCAGTTTTGTATACGGTTTTCATTACTTTTTTTTTTGTCAGCTATTAAACTGTAAAGTCAAATTATCTAGCAGAAACAAGCTAGTATTGCAGAAAACAGAAATGTTTCCAATTATTAACTATTCATTACCTATCTGGAGTTATACTTGTGAGAAAAATTACAGCAAATCGGAAGTCATACGAAACCTAAGTACGCCAATCATTAATGCAAGACTAAAACGACAAGAAACCGCTCGTCGTTACAGACTACTTCAACATTTATTAGAGAAACGTTCAAAGCTCCCAATTAATTACAAAAGACTCATATACATGACTGTGATTAGACCTATCTGGACGTACGGAGTTGAGCTTTGGGGCTCCACTAAACCATCCAATTCATCTCGTATCCAATCCTTACAATCCAAAATCCTTCAAAAACTCCTCAATGCTCCTTACTTTTTCACCAATAAACTTATCCATAAAGATCTTAATGTTCTATATGTTGCTGATTTAGCCCAAACCAGATATCCATCCTTTCATAGTAAGCTCTCTAACCACTCAAATCCCCTAATTTCTCAACTTTCTTCCCACACCATTCCCGATAATCCTCCGAGACATCTGAAAAGAAGATGGCCCAGAGACCTTCTAGTGTAGAATTTTTATTAAAGTGCTACTGATGAGTAGTTCTTTGTTTTGACATGTTATTGTAATAGTTAACAACACATTTACTTGATGTATATATTTTTTACTGTTGTAAATTTCAATAAATTGATATAATAAAAAAAGTTGGAAATCATATTGGTGATTATGATTTTTCTTCAATAAATGGGTTGACTATAACTTAATTTTAAAGATATAATTTCTGCAGTCAATATTGGGTTTTTTGTGTTATATGTATTTGTTTTTTATTATTGTACGATATCCTAAGAAACTTTCTTTTGTTCACTTATATTTCTTTTATTCTATTATTTTTTTTTTTTTTTTTATTTATGTTTAGCAATGATTATGTTATAGTTTCTTTCTTATATGTATATTTTACCTTCCTTTTCTTATCTCAGGCATATTTTATTTGTATTTTATTTTTCCATTTATTTATTGTATGTGTATCCGAAAATCCTATGTCCTTCTTCTGTTTTCATGTTGTTTAATTTTTAAATCTTTTTTTAATTTTTGGGATCAAGCTTGTCAATTTCTTTCCCCAGGTACACTTCAACATCCTTTCTCATCCATTTTGTATTAATACCATAAAATAGCATTAGGTTTCATATTTTTCTTAGCACAGGTATATTTTGTTTGTTTTCCTGTTTTCTCTTTGTATATGTATCCGAAGGTCTATCATCGACTATATAGTTCGTCGTATCTCTTTATATATATATATATATATATATATATATATATATATATATATATATATATATATATATATATATATTTTAAATCATGTAATTACGCTATACTTTTGTACTATCTTCTTAGTAGATAATATAAACAGAATGAGGATTATTTATAATTTTCGAAAATACCATTATGTAATAATTGTGCTTATATTTCAAATAGTTCTGATATATATTTTTTTTTTTTGGTTTATGAAAATATTCGATTTTATTTAAAAAACATCACATTTATATGAGAGTAAAAGAATCTACACACTCAGGTCCATCTTCTTTTCAGACACCTCAGAGGTTTACAGTAAGTTGAGCGGGAAATTGGGAAATTAGCAGGCTTGATTGGGTATGGAGTTTATAATGGAAGGATATGTATCTGGTTTGGGCTAAATTAGCAGCATATTTGTTGGTGATTGACTCTAAATTGGTCCGTTCGGCTTATAGGAATCTTAAATTTAAAATAAAAATAAAATATATCATTTGTAGAAATATTGTGGTAGCAAACAATCCGTTATTTATTACAGATATTTACATTTTATTATATGTTATTCCTAACTGTTGGATTGATTACATTTCAAGAAACGGTTAATTTTAACTTTTTTTCAATAATGATTATTTTTTCTTTTAACAAATGCTTTAACTATAATGTCCTTTTTTACTGTTTATTTTAAACGTTAATTTGATTGGCTACTAATATTTAGCTGCTCTATTTTATTTGTTTGTTTATTTAACTTAATTTGGAACTAATATATGTAATTTTAAACATTTAGGTATCTGTAACAAAAATGTTCTATCGGAAAATATTTAGCTTTAGCAGCTTGATTAAATCCAGGTATTTTTCTATATACTCAAATTTCCTTTATTAAATAATTGTATTTATGTAAACAAATATTTGATGAGTAAATGTTGTATTTTAGTTAATATGGTAAGAATAGAAAAAAGAGCATTTTGAACCACGATATATAGTATTTTTATATCTGGCCAAATAATTGTATTACATATATGATATTTAAGGTGGAAATAGAGAAAATAGAAATAGAAACTGTATTCAAATATACACTAATAAAAATAAATAAGCAAAATAAAAAAAAAGGAAATTTTATACCGTAACCGGGGACTACTTTGAACAGGGTTCACTTCATCATCAGATTTGTTGATAAAACCCAAATGACAAAAACACAAATATTTTTAGAAATGTTGATATGTTTTATGAGAATCTTTTCTTCTTTTTTTTTTAAATTTATTGAAATTTACAACTGTACAAAATATATATATATCAAGTAAATGTTTTGACAACGATTACTATAACATGTTAAAATTTGAAAAGAACTACTCATCAGTAGCACTTTATTAAAAATTCTACACTAGAAGATCTCTAGGCCATCTTCGTTTCAGACGCCTCGGAGGATTATCAGGAATGGAGTGGGAAGCAAGTTAAAAAACTAACGGATTTGAGTGGTTAGAGAGGTTACTATGGAAGGATGGATATCTGGTTTGGGCTAAATCAGCTACATATAGAACATTAAGATCTTTATGGATAAGTTTATTGGTGACAAAGTGAGGAGAATTGAGAATTTTTCGAAGAGTTTTGGATTGTAAGGATTGGATACGAGACGAATTGGATGGTTTTGTGGAGCTCCAAAACTCAACTCCGTACGTCCAAATAGGTCTAATCACAGTCATGTATATGAGTTTTTTGTAGTTGGGAGCTTTGAACGTTTGTCTAGTAAATTTTGATGTAGTCTGTAACGACGGGCAGTTTCTTGTCGTTTTAGTCTTTTATAAAAATATAGCTCTTATATTACCAACTAATAAACTATCTATTAACATAAACTTGATTTAGTTTTACAGAAACATTGGTCCTTACCAAACAAAACATACAAGAAAAACTTGAATAGACTGACAAAATTACTAAAAGCTACTACTAAGGAACAAAAGTAACTTAATTAAATTATTTTTGTTCATTGTATTTTACTGTTCTTGATTTGTTAATTTTACTATATACTTTTTTCTTCATCATCAAATCGAAATCAATGTTAATCATATAAAATAGGCATAAACCTAAAACAGTATTAGATGTAAATATGAATAAACTATTTGTTTATATTCAACAAATAGTAAAACAGACGATAACAGAATTTTTAAAGAAACAGTCTTCTAAAAGGTATCAAGAACTTTGTTAAAAGTGGTCCTCCAAGTTTCCTATTTTCGTTTAATAAAATGTATAAAATTAATGAAATGAGTTAGAGACACGAAAGAAAAAAGAAAATGTTACCGAATAGGTTGGTGATTAATGCATTACTCATATGAAACAATCCTGCAGCCACATACGCCAGGTCAGATGAGATATAGACACATTTATAAAAATATAAGATATCACTGATACCATAAAAAGGCTTACATCTGCCAAGGACGGCCAGTGTGTGCTCTTATCGTGGTTGCATCACATTCTGTGTTCAATCTTTATATTTATACAACAAATTGGAGGATACTAGCTTGTAAAATGAGCCCGGAAGAAGGATTTTCATTTTAAAAGCGCGTTTGTTCAAAGTAGCCCCCGTTTATGGACTAAAACATATTCCTTCCCAAAGAAATATACGTTAACAATATGCACTGTAAAAAAATATGGGTATCAAACAGTGATTTTTAAATTCTTAGTTTACAAAATGTATTTTTCGTAAGCAATGCAATAAAAATCAAAACTTTCGGAAGAGCTAGTGCATATTTAATAACTAGAGCCCGGATTCTCGTGCAATTGCATCTTTTTATTGCAAGCTCGTAATCAGCCAGGGACAAATTATTGATATGAGTTAGGATGTTTAGGCCCAAATTTACCTAGTTTAATATTGCACAAAATTGCACATTTTGGGGGTTACTGCATAAAATTGCACATTCTGCAGTTTGAATGCATAAAATAGCACATTCTGGTTTTAATGCATAAAATTGCACATTCTACAGTTTGAATGCACAAAATTCCTGGATTCAAATCGTGAATGCGCACAACACTTTCTTGTTTTTGAAAAAATAGCAACTTTTAGAAGAATGAAAAATTTTATTTTTATATAGGTAATAATTTTTCTTTTTTAAGAGATATAAACTATTCGTAGTACAAAAATATAAAAAATCCAAGCGTGTTAAAATGAATACGCTTCTATAGTGTTCTTAGAAATGTTTAGATTGACTTGAGCTAGGGAACTCGGATCCCCACCTTCCAAGAAATTTTGACTCTCCTTCATAACTTTTCTCATCGGAAGCAATCATTTTTTTAGTTTCCGACTTCCCTCTAAGGAGTAACGTTGTCTCCATTAAAATACCTAAAATTTCAGCTAGTGTTAGTTAAAAGATACCAGGATGGATAGAAAAATATCCGGAACTAAAATCCGGTGGCAAAATAATATATTGTGGGCCCTGTGACAAAGCTATCGGCAGCGAAAGAAAGTCACAAGTTGATGAATGAATGAATGAATGAAAATAAATTTTATTCTGGGGCCTTTGCCCCTTAAGAATAATTGCAATGAACAATTAATGGCTACCTAGCATACCGTATATATAATTAAGAAATATGATAAAAGCCAAGAAAATATAATAAAATTAAATTAGGAATTTAAACGAAATTCATATTACAATATAAAAGTATTGTTACATATTTTCAAATATCACACAAAAAACAAATTATATCTTGAGGTTAGAATTTAAGATAAGTTACTAAACAAAAATAGAGAAAATTAAACAAAACTTAATGAAATCAAATACAATAATCAAAGCAAATATAAATTATCTGGAAAGATAATGTGTCTCATCTGATAAATAATATAAATTATGCCAAAACCAATTCAGTGCAATAGCACTAGACTAATACTGTAAAAATCAATATTACATTCTGAATGTTCATATCTCATTTTAAGAGATATTTTCTACATCTATAGGACTATTAGACTGGATATCTAATAGGTAACTGAAAAGTCGGGATTTGAAGCTGTTATGAGAGGAGGAATGGCGAATGATGGAAGGGAGGGAATTCCAGAAGTTGGAAGCTCTGGATATAAAGGAACGTTTGAAGGATGTTGTGTTGAAAGGAGTTAGGTAGAGGTCTGAGGAACGGGCTCTGGTACACATAGCTTATGTATAGCATGTACAATAAGGAGATGCGATTCGTCCTTATTGCGTTTTAGACAAGAACTATTTAACTACTCCCTTAATAAGGACCGGATCAATAAATTTTAAAATAAAAACCACTTTTTGGAAAGAAATGTAACTAGCAAATTGTTTGTTCAACATTTGTTATCATTTGCATTTTATTTTGCATGATTTTAAGTTTTTATTGTACGATTTCAAGTTTTTACTGCACATTTTAGAATTTTTCTTGCACGAAAATCCGGGCTTTAGTAATAACAATTCAAAAATAAAAATAAAAAATTTAATATTTTTCTTGTTCACACAGAAGATTTTTTATGACTAGAATGTACCTTAGATTTCAATAGTGTGGAAAATGTAAGTGATGTTTTTCTGTTTCTTTTAAACGGTTTTTTTTTTTTTTTTCACTTAAAGGAAATTAATGAATATTAATGGATTCAAAAATAGGACGGAATGTTAGTTTTATTGCTCTTGGTAATATTATTATTACAATCTTAATTGTCATTGGAAACATTGTTAATTATCAAATATTGTATACTTGCTATGTATTTGTATGTTTATTATTGCGTTGTTGTATATTTATAGTAAACATAGACTTGCTAATTCAGTTTCTATACAGTTTGTACTTTAAACAAATTAAAAAAAAAAACTTAAAGAATATGATTTTTAGTAATGTTTTATTGTTAGTTTCAAATAATCACATTCAGGTCTATATATCATGTTGATAATAGTTCTGATATTTCTTAAGCATTGACACGTAAATGAGTTATAAAGAAGCTACGCACCGTTGTGTGGCCCATCTTCTTTTCAGATTTATCAGAAATTGGGCTGGAAGTTGGGAAATAAGTGGGCTTTATTGGGTATGGAGTTAATAAGGATGGATATGTACATGGTTCGGTTAGATTACAGTAATGTAGGAAACATTAATAATGTTTTTATTTTTATTTTATACCCTTGTTAAAATTTAAAAAAAAATTACATATAATAAGTTGCATTATTGAACATGTGAATTGGTAAATATTGCAGGCTAACCCGATTAATTGACATAATATTAGAGCATACGTGTTTTGATTCAGAACTTTCTATTTACTTTCCTGTAATTTGTTTCCTTTTTTCTTTTTTTTTATGTAAAAAATGAATAAGGTTGTTTTGTTTTTTTCGGAAAACTCCTGAGAAATACGACTTAAAAGTTCAAGAAGTAACGAAAAAAAAGGCATGTATTCTCCAGATTTTTCTTAAATTTTTCCCGAATGGATATTTGTTTTTATTGCTGTTGCTAATACTTTTCTTATGATTTTAATTATTGTTTGAATCATTGTTAATTACGAAAGATTGTACACTTTTTTTAAAAATCATATTGTTGCATTATTGTACAAGTATAATTGTCAGTATCACTGGCTAACTCGATTGTCTTCAAATTTGTAAAAAAAAAAAAAAAAATATGTATACAAATATTGAAGCAGACATATGTATAAGTTAATACAGAAGTTTCTGATTGTTATTGTTTTATTGATGCAAAAAAAGCGAGAAGGTTTCCAAATCATGTTTAAGATTGTTTTTTACAGAATGGATAAGGTTTTTATTTATTTATTTTTTTTTCTTCTTGGAAAAACCTGCAGAGCATTATAACTTACAAGATCAAGAACTGAGATCAATGGTATGTAAATTCCAGCATTTTCCTATGATTTTTGCGACATAGAACTGTTTTGTTGTCTGATTATAATTTTTAATGTTGAATTATTGTACATGTATATTTGTAAAAATTAATCGCAACTTGATTGCCATAAATTTTTTGATTTAAAGCAATTAATAAAAATAAATTGAGCCAGCATTTTCCTAACTTTTTCACGACTATATGTTTTCATTTCATTTCAGTAATTGTATGAGTGAATTGGATTAAAACTTTCTAAATACTATTTTTTTTTTTTTTTTTTTTTTTTTTTTTTTTTTTTTTTTTTTTTTTTTTTTTTTTTTTTTTTTTTTTTTTTTTTTTTTTTTTTTTTTTTTTTTTTTCTGATTCTGCGGATAGGAAGTTTTATTATGATCATCTTTAAGATTGCTTATGCACGAAATGGATAATAAGGTTTCCGGAAAACTCCAGAGAATTACAGCTTACTAGATAAAGAACTAACAAGATGAAAGGTATAAATACTGTATCATTTTCCTAAAATTTTCACTACTAGATGTTTGTTTTTATTTCTGTTGCTAACACTGCTTTTATGGTTTTTATTATTTTAATTATCAACTATATTACACTTGTCAAAAGAAGTGTTTTTTTATTTTTTTATTTTTATTTTTTTTTTTTTTTTTTTTTTTTTTTATTTTTTTTTTATTTTATTTTTTTTTTATTATTTTTTTTTTTTTTTATGATTCTGCGGATAGGAAGTGTTATTATGATCATCTTTAAGATTGCTTATGCACGAAATGGATAATAAGGTTTCCGGAAAACTCCAGAGAATTACAGCTTACTAGATAAAGAACTAACAAGATGAAAGGTATAAATACTGTATCATTTTCCTAAAATTTTCACTACTAGATGTTTGTTTTTATTTCTGTTGCTAACACTGCTTTTATGGTTTTTATTATTTTAATTATCAACTATATTACACTTGTCAAAAGAAGTGTTTTTTTTTTTTTTATTTTTTTATTTTATTTTTTTTTATTTTTTTTTTTTTTTTTTTTTTTTTTATTTTATTTTTATTTTTTTTTTTTTTTTTTTTTTTTTTTTTTTTTTTTTTTTTTTTTTTTTTTTTTTTTTTTTTTTTTTTTTTTTTTTTTTTTTTTTTTTTTTTTTTTTTTTTTTTTTTTTTTTTTTTTTTTTTTTTTTTTTAGATTCTACGGATGCGAAGTGTTTTTATGATCATCTTTAAGATTGCTTATGCACGAAATGAATAAGATCGATTTCCGGAAAACTCCCGAGAAATACGACTTAAAAGTTCAAGAAGTAACGAAAAAAAAGGCATGTATTCTCCAGATTTTTCTTAAATTTTTCCCGACTGGATATTTGTTTTTGTTGCTGTTGCTAATACTGTTCTTATGATTTTTACTATTGTTTGAATTATTGTTAATTACGAAAGATTGTACACTTTTTAAAAAAATCATATTGTTGCATTATTGTACAAGTTGTATAATTGTCAGTATCACTGGCTAACTCGATTTTCTTAAAGTTTATTAAAAAAAAAAAAATGTATACTAATATTGAAGCAGACATATGTGTAAGTTAATACATAAATTTCTGATTATTATTATTTTCTTAACAAAAGCGAGAAGGTTTCCAAATCATCTTTAAGATTGTTTATGTACAGAATGGATAAGGTTTTTTTTTTCTTCTTGGAAAAACCTGCAGAGCATTACAACTTACAAGATCAAGAACTAAGATCAATGGTATGTAAACTCCAGCATTTCCCTATGATTTTCGCGACATAGAACTGTTTTGTTGTCTATTATTTTTAATGTTGAATTATTGTACATGTATATTTGTAAAAATTAATCGCAACTCGATTGCCATAAATTTTTTGATTTAAAACAATTAATAAAAATAAATTGATCCAGTATTCTCCTAACTTTTTCACGACTGGATGTTTGTTTTGCTTTTGGTAATACTGTTTTGTGATTTTCATTCGAATCCTCGTTTAGTTCTAACTACTGTACAATTTTTTTAAAAAGTGTTTTTGTTTGTTTATTACTTTTAATGTTTTATGTTCAAGTATAACAGGAAACAAGTATATAGTACTTGTATATTCGGAAGTATTGCCGGCTGACTCGATTGTCCTTTAAAGAAATTATTAAAAAAAAAAAAGTTTAACAATACTAGACTATATCGCCATTATTTTGTTCTTTATAAATTCTTAAGGGGCAACGGCCCCAGAATAAAATGTCATTTCATTTCAGTAAATGTGTAAGTGAATTGGATTAAAACTTTCTGAATACTATTTTTTTTTTTTTTTTTTTTTTTTTTTTTTTTTTTTTTTTTTTTTTTTTCTGATTCTGCGGATAGGAAGTTTTATTATGATCATCTTTAAGATTGCTTATGCACGAAATGGATAATAAGGTTTCCGGAAAACTCCAGAGAATTACAGCTTACTAGATAAAGAACTAACAAGATGAAAGGTATAAATACTGTATCATTTTCCTAAAATTTTCACTACTAGATGTTTGTTTTTATTTCTGTTGCTAACACTGCTTTTATGGTTTTTATTATTTTAATTATCAACTATATTACACTTGTCAAAAGAAGTGTTTTTTTTTATTTTTTTATTTTATTTTATTTTTTTTTAATTTTATTTTTTTTTTTTTTAGATTTGACTGATGTGAAGTGTTTTTATGATCATCCCTAGGATTGCTTATGCCCCAAATGGATAAGTATGGTTTCCGGAAAACTCCAGAGAATTACGAACTAACAAGATGAAAGGTATAAATACTCCAGCATTTTCCTAAAATTTTCACTACTGGATGTTTGTTTTTATTTCTGTTGCTAACACTCTGCTTTTATGGTTTTTATTATTGGTAATTATGAACTATTTTAAACTTGCATTATTTTTTGCATGTTTATTACTTTTATTGTTGTATTTTTATCCATATATCTTTAAGTAATACTGGTTAACTCGATTGTCATCAATTTTGTACTTTAAAGCAATTGATAAAAAAAAAAGTTTTAACAATATTGGAGGTGTGCGTAAGTGGATTCAGTTTCTAATTACTATTTTTTTTTTTTTTTTTTTTTTTTCTAGGTAACGGAGGCTAGGAATATTTTCAAGATTGTTTATGTACAAAATGGATAGGGTTTTTTTTCCCCGGAAAATGAACGGAGAATTATGTCTTATAAGATCAAGAACTGGAATCAAAGGCATGTATACTCCCGTATTTTCCGGGCTTTTTCCTTTTTTTTTTTTTTTTTTTTTTTTTTTTTTTTTTTTTTGTTGAAAATTTTATAATGTGGAAAAGCAGTGAGGCTCCCCCAGGAGGGTGGGGACTAACGCAATTCCCAAAGGGATAGCTTTATCTCACTCCTTACACCATTTGCCATTTCTGCTTGGGGCGATGGATTATTTTTCCGGCCCTGTTAATGCTGCATCGGAGGGGGGCCGTGCGCAGGCGCAAACTTTTCTTTTGGTGCATTAAAAATGGCGGCTACTAGAGGTTGGACTCGCCTTTATCGAGCGCCGCACGCAGCCCCCTCTCCTCCCCCCTTCGGCGAAAAAACCGTCCCGCACCCAATTTACCCAATTTCCCGACGAATTTTCTTCCAGATTTTCATTCTTTTCCTTCATTACGGCTTTCCGCTGCGGATGTTATAGGAAAATATTTAGGGCCAATGGGGATGTTCAATACATTTTCCTTATGTATATACATATGTACATAAACCTTATGTATCTTAGGCGTTCTTATATTTTTTAATTGTAAATATATCAAACAAAAAACATTGTCTTTAATTACTTATTTTAGATATGAGAACAATATTTACACATATTATAGATATTTAATAATTTTTTATAAATTACCACTGATATTCTATATTAAGAGGCCAAGATAACGCCTTATCACATTTAAATTCTACTTCCTAACGCTAAATTATTCATGCGTATTGAGTATATTTCCAGCAAGTATCCCATTTTTATTGACAACATAATGATTGATAAAATCAAAATTATTAATAGAAAGATTAAAGAATATCCCTGGCATCAGAATAAGCTTAATTGAAACACGCAATAATATAAAAAATGAATTAAATATCCCCAGCAGAGAAAAAAAAATAAAAAAAAAAAAATTTCCTGAATAGGAAAACCAACAGATCATGTTAGTTTATCCACGACTATCTAGGTCTATCTAAAATATACTGATTTTAGAATTAAAAGGATCAAATTCAATTAATAATTAAATTGAATTAACTAATAATTTACTTAAGGTTGAGAAAAAATAGGGGTTCTGAAGCGTAAGGTCTTAGCAAAAAGTGTTTACAACAAATTATTCTACATTATATTTTTTGATCAGGAAACTGCCGGAAAATTTTGATCCGAGCAAGACCAACAGAGCTAGAAGCACTAAAAGCACACGTGACTTTTATCATCCAAACTAATATAGCTCCTGAACGGTACGTTTCAGGGACAAATGGTAAATAACAAAAAATATTTTCCATTGTATTTCTAATCAGGAAACTGTCGGAAAATGTTCTTCCGAGCAACAGAAATAGATCTAGAACGTGTTCAAATGTTACATTTTTGAGTGTAAAACGTTATAGTAAAACTGTATAGACCCCTACCCAAAAGACATACCCATCTAAAACATAAAGAGATAGCTGTTGGGTTACCTGAAAAATAATAATTTATGAATGTCTATATTTCTGCTGAAAAAAAAAAAAAAAAAAAAAAAAAAAAAAAAAAAAAAAAATGTTTCTACTTCCTTAGTACAACGCAGCTTGAAAATCAGTCTTAACTAACAAGTAAACGCGTGATTTTCGTATAATTTTGTTTATCATATAAACTCGATCGGAATACGGCCCAAGGAGCCTAAAATATTAATGTGTGAGTAACTGCACCGTTCAACAATTGTTTAAAAAATTATGAGTAGGAAACTTCTGTCTTGAAGGCGAGGAGGTTCTTGGAAGAATGACAATATTCTGCGAGCTTTAGGGGAGGAAAATCTTAGAACTATATGTAAAATTTGAGAGAAAATGTCAGCAAATCGTACGACCAACTCAAGGCAATAGAAAGAGCTCAAGAATTTATAGGAAAAAAAAGTCATCCTTATGAGATTGTTGGAATTTCTACCACAACCCTTCTCTCTAGACCTCAAGTCTTAAATGATTAGAAAGGGTTTTCTAATCTTTTGTTTAATATTTTTTTTTTTTAACAAAACATATATCTGCATTAATTTCCGGAAAACCCGATTACATGAACATGGAGGAAATCCCCGATTTGTAAATAAACAATTATTCATACGTAAGCTGAAAGAGCTAGACGGAAACCGTAAAAGATATGCCCGAGATGTGTATTAAGTACAAAAAATAAGGTTTAATATAAACAATTAAATTATTTTTATTTTCAATCTCTCAAACTTAAAAAAAAATAAAAAATAAAAATAAGCAACATGTAAAAAATATTTAAAATGGTGATTTTTTTCCTTCCTCGTATTAAAGAATATAAGGTCGATATTAAATTAGTCAAATTATATCCGCCAGACTATCCGTCTTTGTAAAGAAATAGTGTTCAAAATTAGCAGAAAAAAGAATACAATAGAAATAAGTATATTATTAAGTTTTAAAAAATTATGAATAGTCCACTTTGTTGAACAAATCGGCTACCTAGAACTCCAGCTGGACAAACATCTTACTTGGAATCCACATAAAAGACTAAAGATACAGTGTATATCGTCAATAGATAAACGTTCTAAGCTTCCAATCAGAATCAGACCGATTTGGACATACAGTTGAAGTTTGGGAATCCACTAAACTAATTCTTCTCTTACCCATTTCTTTTCACTTCAAAATCCTTCATAAAATTTACAATGCCTTGCCTTTATAAATATTTTATATCTTAAATGTATACATTTTTTGACTGTTACTATTATATGTTAAGTATGGTTCTTGAGGTTCAGTCAATAAATGAAAACAACTATTTTAGCTACCTGGGAATACAACCAGTTTTGCAAAATCCCCCCCAACCTTTTAACTGTTTTTCGAAAATTCCCCAGGTCAGTTGTGTACTAGAAGTGTTTAGTAAGTCGATACCATATCCACCAGTAACATTGTAATTAGTTTTATACTTCTCCATATTCTGTAATTATATATATTTAATTATTCTAACACGTGTTGTTATATACATACTTATATTGTAGCTAACTTTATGTTTTAAATTAACTTGTATAACTTATCTAATTTTATCGTAAAATGCTTTTTCACTGTAGGGCATGATTATGAGAACAATATAGTCTCGAAACGTCGCCAAAATAATTGATTTTATTTATTGACTAAACCTCAAGAACCTTACTAAACATATTATAGATAGATAGATATTAAGATTAAACATATCAGGTATAGTTTATTATTTATTAAATAAATTGAAAGTAACATAGCATCATTGGGGTGAATCATTTTTATATAAATGTGATTAGAAACATCAAGACTCATAAGACAGACAAAAAATCATTCAGAATTAAATTGTGAATCAATTCAGAATTGAGAGCTCAATTTTAAATAAATAAAGTCAATTTATTATTAAAAGGGCCAATCTATAAATAATAAAGGAATCAAATAAAAATTATTTTATCTGCTGCCTTTCCTCGACATAGAATTAAACTTTAACAGAGGTGAATTAATTCTGATTGTATTGGAATGGCCACAGTCGTAAGATGAGAGTTTTGAACATATAATAGCATTGACAGCTTTTATTTATTTTTTTAAAATTTTATTTCTGTTTCGCTCTGTTAACAAATTCAAAACAATTTATATAATGGAAATAACAAAAAATACTTAGTCTTAAATAAAATTTTGAAAAAAGATCGAAGTAACGAACATTTTATAAATTATTTTTCCCCAGACATTCAGAATATAGCCTTTAAAAGTTTAACTAAATTCTACTGAAGAGACATAATTGTAACTAAAAATGTTAAAATTTAAAATAATTCGATGATAATAGAAATAAGGGAATGTAAGACGGTTCTTTGCAAGCGAAATAAGTGTCAATAAAACATAACTTTATTTGGTCGTCGAAGAGGCTATAGTATAAAATACGTCAGATAAAAATATCTATAAGCAATAAAAAAAATCATGATGTCAAATAAAGTTAATAAAATTATGGAATACAAATTAATGAAATTACTATTTAAAACAAAACACTTGGAACTAATATTAAAAATAAAAAAATGAACCATAATGGTAATTATGGAAGAATAGAGTAAATAAATAAATAAAAATAAGTTAAATAACAATAAGGTGTAGAGTGAAGTTAAATATAAAAAAATAAATAAATAAATAAAAAATAAAAATATAATAGGGATTGATAATAAGTTAAGCTGACGATATTATTTAATAATTTATTTTTTATTTTTGAAATTGATTTAACACTGTGAAATACCACTTCAACACTGACCAATGTAAACATAATTCTTTCTGAAATAAAGTAATTTTAAAATATATAATTAATAACAGCTCTATATTAGAAGGTCTCTCGGCCATATTATTTTCAGAAGCCTCGGAGAATCACCGGAAATTGAGTGTGAAGCAGGTTGGGAGACTAGTGGGTTAGAGTGGGTATGGAGGTTACTATGAAAGGATAGGTATCTGGTTTGGGCCGAAACAGCAACATATGGAACATTATGATCTTTATGGATAAGTTTGTTTATGACATAATAAGGAGCATTGAGGATTTTATGAAGGATTTTGGATTGTAAGGATTGGATACGAGTAGAATTGGAAGGTTATGTAGAGCCACAAAGCTCAACTCTCTATTTCCAAATGGGTCTAATTACTGTCGTATAAATAAGTCTTTTGTAATTTATCGGAATCTTTCAAAGTTTCTCTAGTAAATTTTTGGTTAGTCTATAACGAAGGGCAGTTTCTTGACGTTTTAGTCTTGTATGTGGATTCCAAATAGAACGAATGTCCAAATGTACAGGGATTATTGCAACTTTATTAAAGAAAACTGTAGGGAAGGAAGTCGTAGGTTTTCGACGAAGAGACTAAAGAAACGTTCAAAGCTTCCGATTTACTACAAAAGACTCATTTACATGACAGTTATCAGACCTGTTTGGACATGCGGAGTTGAGCTTTGGGGCTCAACTAAACCATCTAATTCATACCGTATCCAATTCTTGCAATCTAAAATCCTACGAAAAATCCTTGATGCACCTTACTTTGTCACCAATAAACTAATGCATAAAGATGTTAATGTTCCATATGTTGTTGATTTAGTCCAAACCAGATATCTATCCTTTCATAGTAAGCTCCATAGCCATTCAAATCAATTTGTCTCCCAATTTGCCTCCCACTCCATTCCTGATAATCCTCCGAGGCGTCTGAAACGAAGATGGCCTAGAGACCTTCTAATGTAGAATTTTTAATAAAGTGCTGCTGATGAGTAGTTCTTTTCAAGTTTTAACATGATATTATAATCGTTATCAATACATTTACTTGATGTATATATTTTGTACAGTTGTAAATTTCAGTAAATCTATATATAAAAAAAAATGTATAATATCAGATAATTGCAATATCGTCAATTAACAAAATTGTTTTTATGAACGATGAATAAACTATTATAAAATAATATCAATTCCGCAAGTATTAATGTTTTATTTTTTTTACTTTATTTAAATCAATTTTCGTTAAAAAAAAAAAAAATTAAATTATTATTTTTCTGTATAATGTTATAATGGAATAATTCATTGTATGAATCCACTGCGTCGGCACTCTTCAAGTATTTATCTATTGAATGGATAATTAGACACAATAGACGTCAACAGGTCGACAGTAATAGAGGGGAGGGTCATAGTTTTTGCCCTATGATCATAGAGCATTGTTCGGTTGTTAGTGTGGTCAGGTGCTTTTGCATTGTAGCAGCCCCTGCCTAGTGCCATCCCTTCCTAATAGTGCGCCTAGCACCTTTCACCAATAGATCTTAGATAGGCAGTGGCCAGACTACTATATTTATGAATGGTTATTGTTCTGGAAATATGTTAATTCACATTATTATATTAATGAATTATTTGAATTATAAATATTAATTAACGATTTGTATGTGTAACTTAAAATAAACTAGTTCACCATGAGAGGTGGATTTATTAATTTATATTGTACTAGCTGAAGATGCCCTGCTCCGCTAGGGTTTAATATCATTAGGCAGAACATGAGACGATACTAAAGATAATCATACGCTTGATAGAACTCACTGATTCTTATCAGTTTTTTGTCCTTGCTGTGGAGAACAATGTCTCGCTTTTGAAACACCTGGCCAACAATCAAGACAACAACTTGTGGTCAAAGTGTGCGGCTTAAGCATCTAACCTATTTTTTAACTTAGCTTATCTCCATATACCATATGATAATTAATCTATTATTATTCACCCAATAAAAATTGTAATCGCATTTTTTTGCGAATCAGCCACGATCCAGGCCGATTTTTTTAAATTCCTTTCTTAGCGAGCGCCTACGGCCATAGAGGAAGCTACATATCGAATTTCATTCCAATCCGTTCGGTGTTCTCCGAGATTTCGTGTTAAATGAGTGAGTGGTATTTCACAAATATATAGTAGACTATATATTTAGATTAGATATATAGTAGACTATATTAGCTGAAAATACCCTGCTCCGCTACGGTGTAATATAATTAGGATTAAGGACAACTGAAATTAGTAAAAGTTATGCTTAACGTTGATAATTATTATTACTTAAATAAACGTAAAGAATTCCATTCTTAGAATAATGTCAATAAGTAAATTTGATAATTTTTTTTTAAGACTTTCTATGGATTTCAGGATGGGTTTTCTTATACTTCTGTACAGTCCCTCTAAGTACAGTTGGGTGATTCTCAGAATATGTGTATACAGCATATCCTTTAACTTCAGGTTGGCTTTCTTTTGTTGTTTAACCACTTTTCTGCTAATTTCAGGATGATTTGCCATGTATTTCTTAACAGCTTTCCTGTTGACCTCTACATGTGCTTGAATATATTTTGCAGCCGAGTTCCTTAGTTGTTTGTTGCGAACTGAATCAGTGAATCATTTCCTACGTTGTTTACTTTTAGATTGATTGGTTTACTTCAATGTTGCAATAGACTCATCTGAACTGAGAAAAAGGTATATTCTAGGTTCAAGGAATGAAATTCATAAATGCTATGAACAACTTGTAAAATACAACTTGAGCCTCGTTGAGAAAAGCCGATTATCTTGTGACCGGAAAACTGAAGGAAGAGTAGTTGGGGACGAAGCTAGTGGTGAAGCAATGTTGGTGGGTTGCTTGTAAGGAATATGTACATCGAACTAGCCTTACATGCCATCACCAGAGAACATGAGTCTATTAATAGTTTATCGTCACGAAACAACTCTTAAGAGTCCACCTCTGCAGCCACCATGAGTTCACAGAAAGTACCATATTATAAGGTTTCGACATCGATCCTATTTTTGTGTGTTTAGAACTATAAGGAACTTAATTTGTGGTCAAATTGTGCGGCTTAAACATCTAACCTATTTTTTAACTTAGCTTATCTCGAAATTCCATATGACAATTAATCTATTATCATTCACCCAATAAAAATTGTAATAGCATTTTTCGCAAATTAGCCGCGATCCAGGCCGATTTTTTAAAATTCCTTTCTTAGCGAGCACCTGCGGCCCTAGAGGAAGCTACATATCGAATTTCATTCCAATCCGTTCGGTGGTTTCTGAGATTTCGTGTTGAATAAGTGAGTGGTATTTGACAAATATATAGTAGATTACAAAATATGCTCAGCCTTTAAGGAAAAAACTATTGCTTAATCTGTTTTGTTTTATTTTATTATATTTTATATTTATTTCTAAAAAAATACAACTGTATAAAAAATAATGAAAAGGGATAATGTATATAATTAAAAGAACATACATTAGATATATAGACTGATACATTAGAATAAAAAACATTCTTAGATAGTGCACTTTAAAAAAATAACAACAGTTAATTAAAAATTTACCAAAATACACCAGAAACCAATTTTCAGTTTGTGTGAGGTAAGTATATTCTTCTCATTTTCATATTATTTATAAATTAAAAAATGATGTATTTTATCAGCTGTTTGTGAAACACTAAAGGTGATAAACCTCATGCAGTAAAGACTCATAAAATGATTTAATTCCACAATTCAACTCAGGGTGGTGTTGAAACAGGTTCAGTTGTGCCATACATAGTGGCTCCCAGTCAAAATGATACACCTGGATATTTATAGATGTCTTTAAATAAATAAATGTTCAATGTTCCATTAAAATCAATAATTTATTGCAATCACTAAACATCGTAGTAGTATGTACTTTGTATATAAACGTATAAAAATAAACACGGATTAAATAATAAAAATAAAACACATTTGTTTACGATTACTTATCTCACAGTGAAAATGATATAGCTTTGTTTCTCTCAATATTTGTTTGCTTTAAACTATTTTACTTTAGTTAATCTTTTGTCTCGTAAGTGTTAGGCTCTTTTTAAAGCATGTTGAACAAATTTGCCGTGTTTTCAGAATTTCTTAATATTGAGAGAAATCATTTTAAAATCTTTTCAGCTGTCCAGAATATAGTGGAGAGATCCAATAAGGAAAATCGCATTGCCAAAAAAAAAGTTATAAGCACTAGAAAAATTTTAAGTGATAGGGATGAGACTTGGATCATCAGGGAAATTTAAGAAAACCCACGTTTGAATGCACCCAAAATAGCCACAGAACTATCTTAGCTTAGCTGTGCCAGTAAGTGCAGGAACAGCGTGGTATGCCCTAAGAAAAAATAAATTTCATGGACGAGTAGCTCGAAAGAAACAGCATAAAAAATCAAAAGGATGCAATTTGCAAATGAATACTTACTGAAGAACTCTGTGTTTTGGACAACTGTAATACTTGGACGTTGCTATTTATGGAGGAAACCAGGAGAAGAGCTAGAGAAAAAAATATTATGCTTAATTGTGAAACATTTTCTGTCTTTCTTAAGGATGTATCGATTTCACTTTGAGCCACTGTACATGCAATAGGAAGACAAACCGCAGGTCTCTTTAGACACTGGTAGATTCAGCTCGTTGATACTTTTAAAAAGACCAAATATCTATATTAAGGAGAAAAAAAAAAGGAAGAAACGTTATGAAATTTTATGGCTTAGGGACTTGTGTAACACGTGTTGGACTATTTCAATAGTCCGGAATCGACAATCTTCTCTCCGGTCTCTGGTTATGCAATTCTTTCATTTTAAAAATCGAAACACTGCCATAAGTACCGTCGAAACTGCAGTGAAAAAAGCTTATTTGATCGGATCATCAACTAAAAATATATACGGGGATCAATGGCCCAGTGAGTTGAGGCGTAGGTCTCAGTACTGAAGTTTGTGGGTTCGAATCCAACCTGGGCGGGTTAGTTTATTTCTTGGCGGACCAACGAGTGTATCTTGACCTTCCAACCTTGACCAGAATAGGTTTATAAACTATAGGAAAACCCACCTTTTCTGTCCTAGTTGGAGTACATAAGGAGCGCGGAATGCACTGCACGGGAGCCTTTCTCGATTTGGAACAGGCTTGTGACCGAGTCTGGCACCCAGGACTACTTTACAAGCTCCGCAAATTCCTTCCTTCAACGTACTTCCTAATTATCGTTTCCTACCTGAGTGATAGAACTTTCGAAGTAAACCACAAGTCTTCCTATTCTTCCCTCTTTACCCAATCTGCTGGTGTTCCTCAAGGTAGTATCCTAGGCCCCATCCTCTATACGGTGTATACAGCTGACATCCCAACTCATGCTACCACAGTCCTCACCACTTATGCTGATGACACATGTTTATTATCAGTCAACAATGATCCCTTCATTGCCTCCAAACACTCCAATACCATATCCTAAACATTCAAGAATGGTGTCAAAAATAGAGAATAAAATACATCCAAACAAATCTCTCCAAATAACCTTTACCCTTCGTCGTAAACCTACGACTCCCTGTCCTACAGTATGCTTCAATGATATTCCACTAATTTCAGTTGAACAAATCCGCTACCTAGGACTCCACTTGGACAAACATCTTACTTGGAATCCACATACAAGACTAAAGCAACAAGAAACTACTCGTCATTCCAGACTACTTCAACATTTACTAGACAAACGTTCAAAGCTCCCAATTAATTACAAAAGATTTATTTACATGACTGTGATTAGGCCTATTTGGACGTACGGAGTTGAGCTTTGGGGCTCAACTAAACCATCTAATTCATCTCGTATCAAATCCTTACAATCCAAAATCCTTCGAAAAATCCTAAATGCCCCTTTTGTCACCAATAAACTTATCCATAAAGACCTTCTATGTTCTATATGTTGCTGAGTTAGCCCCAACCAGATACCTACTCTTTCATAGTAAGCTCCATAACCACTCAAATCCCTTAGTTTCTCAACTTGCTTCCCACTCCATTCCCGATAATCCTCCGAGGTGTCTGAAAGAAGGTGCCTAAAGATCTTCTAGTGTAGAATTTTTATTAAATTAAATTAAATTAAAGTGCTATTGATGAGTAGTTCTTTTCAAGCTTTGACATGTTATTGTAATATTTATCAGCTCATTAACTTAATGTATATAATTGTACATTTGTAAATTTGAATAATTTATTATATCAAATAAATAAAATAAAAATAAATCGTTTTTTGTGATGTCTATTTATTATCTTCTTATTCTTTAATTGTTAATCATTCAACAATCTTTGCAATTTGGGTTCTATCACGCAAAAAGTTTTCATGTTCTGTTAAATCCTTATAAAATATTATTTTCCCCCGTTCTTTTTTACTGCGCCCGCCTAGTGGATGAGATGATATTTTTCCATCTAGTGTTTCCTCGGGGCCGGCTATATCGTATGACTAAACGGATGACCCAGGTAGGGGTGGAAATTAATAGGAGGTTGGCTGGGGTACTATGAGCGATTACGATGCTAGGCTGGAAGTTGGCAGAGCTAAGCACTTCAATTATCCGCTATACTTATCATGAGCTATGAGGCCATTCGTTGCCGATCCCATCTCGGAGGAGCCATTTCTCCACTCTCTCTCTCTCGCTCTCTCTCTCTCACATCGCCATCCGGTCTGGTTATGACCGCCCCCGACCGGTTTATCTTTAGGTATAAATCATTTCGAAGGTTGAGAAATACGAATGCGACGGAATATAAAAACGCATATACTTAATTAACTGTATAAAAATTAGGGGTTGCTATTGGAATCATAAATATATTTTTAACTTGATGCCTATATTATAGATTCAAAATAAGAGATTCGTTCTTATGTCCTTGTGATTTGACACAATAACAAAATATACACCACCTCATGCAGACTACTTACGGACTACACAACTATTACACTGCAGACAAAAACAGTACAGAAACTAGAACATTGGCCGGTGGATGGACAATGTTTGGATAAACCATATATTTGAAGACTTCAAAAATTTCTTAAGAAATCCATACAAAAATTTTTTCTCTATTAAATATTTTTTATGAATTTCTGATGATAAAATAACTTGATTTGTAGAATGTTGATTTATTTTTCTTGTTTATTATTTAATTTAACTTTCAACACATTTACTACGTCTATGTACATGTGAAATAATAATCAAAACAGAAATTAAAAATTAAATGTACATTGAATACTTTTAAGTATGGTGTATACATGGAATAAAAAAAAAAAAAAAAAAAAAAAAAAAAAAAAAAAAAAAAAAAAAAAAAAAAAAAAAAAAAAAAAAAAAAAAAAAAAAAAAAAAAAAAAAAAAAAACCTGATGCTTAATGATAGTCTATTATTGAAAACTACAATTATAAAATCACTCTTAGAAAACAATCTATAGTAAAAAGTGACCAACATAAAAAACTAAAAAAAAAAAGAAGACTATTGTGGGGCTTACTGTCCCCTAAGAATAATAATAATGCACAAATACTGGTACAATGGTCTGGCCGTATTACTTACAAATCTAATGCTAATTTAAAATAACATGTATTGTTGACAGATAAAAATATAGTAACATGTATGAATACAATATAATCATATGTGAAAAGATAAAATAATTCTAAATATTTATTTAATTATTTACGTCTTTGCGGGAGTTTGATTGTCTAAAAGGTGTCAAAATAAATTATTTTTAAAAGAAGTAAGTGATGCAGCTTAAGGAATAGGAGTGGGTATGGAATTCCAGAAGGATGTAGCACTATTGCTGAAGGTTTTTTTTTTTTTTTTTTTTTTTTTTTTTCTTTCTAGAAAGTAACCAAAAAGTATTGCCTTCGGAATTCAGGAAAAAGCCACCCAAGCTCAGAATATCGGCAAGTAACATGTGACCACCGGGGGGTCCCGAAGATAAATCTAACAGTTCATCAGTTTCCTCCATCTCATTTCGAGATCACCAGACAATGCCCCATAAGCCAAGCAACCGTATTCAAAACAAGGAAAAATAAGAGAGGACTCTAGAAGTTGACTTTGGGGAAAGAATCTCAAAATCAATTGAGTTGTATATGGATTATGATTAGGCGATATGGTTATTCCATGATGGGTATTGATCGAAGGTAACTCGTAAGTTATCTAACATCACTCTTGAAGTTACGACTTCCTTTAATATTTATCTCTAATGATATAAATATAGAAAATAAGATATGCTGAATTGATAAATCATTATTTTGTATGCTCATTTAATCTTCTTTTTTTATATAAAGTTATTAAATTTTAAAAATTGATGTTTATAAAACAAAATTTCACCCTATCCTCATGTACTCTTTAGAATCGTGAGCTCTCACCTCAAATAATTTAAACCGTGTATATAGACTTCACAAAGTGGAGGGAACAGATCGAAGATATAGGATCCGGAAATCACACCAAATTGGCTACTCACGATGTGTTATCCCTTTTGTTGCAAGGGATAATCTAGATACCAACGCTTTTATGATAAGCTCCATTTTCAATCGAGTTTACCATTTGTCCAACTGGTTTTTGACAAATCTTTTAATGATAAGAGCATACTTACTTAAATCCACTAGGTTCCTACTTACTTCTTTCGCGATTCCTGGCCCTTCAGGGGTGTCTGAAAAGAAGATATCATCTAAAGGAGAACTTTCATGGAAGTGCTAGTAGTGTGTTGTTTCTTTACGATTTAATGATATATTATGTTAAACATTTTCCCACACAAGTACTAGATGTTCTGTTAGTTGTAAATATCAATTAATTAATAGTAAAACGAATGTTAACGGTCACAGATTTCACGGAAAATATGAGGTTATAAATGGCTTATAGGATAACGTAGTAATTTGGGATAATTTCATGGATTATGTTCAAGTCCATTGTGATTTTGGAATGGGAAATTGATCACAGCTGTGACGAGGTTCGGTGTGACCTTCATTAGAGATTCGGGTAGGATTCGAATCGGCGGATCGCTCGGTTTACCCGGTGCCAATAGGAAGACGGGGCTAATAAAGCTGGCAGTGGCCAATAGCAGCCTCTGAACCAACATCAAAAAGGCAGACCAGCAACAAACTAGCTCCCAGTACTGCACTATCTTCTATTTGGGGCCGGATGTTTAGCCTGCCCCAACCCGACTAATACTCCATTCAAAGCGCGCTTTCATTAAGATAAAACTGCATTCTCTCTCAGTGGCAGCATCAAAAACTCGTTTTAGTCCTTTTTTTCTCTTTCCAAATGAGACTTTTGTGCAGGAACTGTTCGGCCAACGCAGCTCGGACAATAGGATTTCTAAAAATATTTATCTTCTGCATTAATAAAAAATATGTAACGGAAACGTATTTTGTGATTTTCCATCCTCGTGTTGAAAAGAAAATTGAATCTTTTTAGTGAAAGTATTCAACCGTTGGGTTGTCCGGAAAAAAAGTGCAGGGTATCTTGTTTTCTTTAAAGAACCACTCTCTAAAATTATTTATTATAAGCAGGGCCATGCCCTATACAGAGGAGTTCGGTTATTTATTATGTACCATGAAATACAATACAAATATTATATACATTTTAATACTACACAAATAATAATACCAATAATATAACAAAGAACATTAAATATAACTAAGAATAAGAAATGAATGTTAGGTCCCCCTAGAAGACGTAGGGTCGCAGGAGTCATGGAAGGAATCGTGAATAGGGGAGTGTGTGAGGGTGATTGGTTAAACAGACAAAAATGAAACCAACTCATTTTTGGTGAATTTATAGACCACGAGGATATCATTTCCTCCCAACACTCCCCACACATCCCTCCCTCTTCTTCTCCTCCCACCTCTTCTTCATTCTCTCAGACTGCATTCTTCTTTCTTCCTCACTCCATACTCTTCTCCCCCACACCCACAAGGACCTTTATTTCCCTTAGTTTTTCCCTATATCTATCCCTATCGAAACAGTCCTGACTTGAAATCCCCAATTTCCCCGTTTCTTTCTTCATCTGTCCGATGTACCCCCCAACTTTATACCCCCACATTTTCATAAAGATCTTCCTATTTTATTGGCCCATACATTTTCCTCAAGATCTTCCTCTCAACTCCCAAAAGTTTCCTTATTAATGACAAGTCTTTAATAAAGAAAATAAATAAATAAAAGCTTTTCAATCTAAATAATAAACAATACCTAATAAAAAAAATACACTTTATTATTTTAAATCTTTAAAGTTTATCAAAGTTCATATATGACTTATACCTACTTTGAAGTCGTATACCAAATTTCCTGAGTCCAAACTTTTAATTCAGGAACTGAAAAATTTCAACTTTAGGAACATGAATAAGGAAAATACTGAGGAAAAGATCAAACATCAAAATGTTAAATACAGCGTTTCATATAAAGGTATCCATTACGCAATCCATTCTTGAGAACACTTCATGTTTGACGTCGTGATTGATGAGCGAATCGTTTAAACATTTACACAGCTCCATGCCAAGAACTCTGTAACAAATGCCATGTCGGATTTTATTATTTAATAAACGAGCTGATCTGGGACAGACACGTATTCATTAAACAAATGAAGTATGTATGGGTTGACAATTAGTTTGACCTGTTCGAAATCTAACATTCCTGCAAAATTAAGAGAATATCTGAAGTTTTTAATGATTGAGCAGACAGGTTACTTTTCAAACAATCGTGTATTTTCCCCTAGTTTATAAAACTTTATGTACATATGTTTTTTTTTCCAATGTTTATTCCAAAAGCGGTGTACTTTGATATATTGTACCGTTTGAACAAATTCGATTAAGCTCTCTTCTTGTCCGATAAATATTTAAGCGAGATGGTACATGTTAACTCTTCAATTTATTTTACTGAATAAAACGAACGTGATGGATATTGAATTGTTTGTTATAAATTGATAGACTCGTCAGAAACATGGGCAAAATAGAATAGAGTAATTTTAAGATTTATGCATTCTCCTATTCCTGCTGTACTTCTTCCATTCTTTTTCTTCTTCCTTAGTGCCAATATACATGGAGCATGGTGGCATGAAATTATTTTAAACCATCCCGGTTTTTCTTCCAAAACTGAGGAATGCCCATTCATGTCTTCGGGAAGGAACTCATTGGTCTCATTTATTTTGATGGTGCGTTAAGATTTTTTTAAAAGTAAAAAGTTTGGAGATTTTCCTACTTCCATTGACAACTGTCAATCTACGACGAGATATTCTTCTGAGATATTTCATTAGAAAATTACTATTCATGTAATATAAAAAAGATATTTTATTCTCTGAACAAGCTCTTTCAGTCTCCCTTTCATATCCCAGTTTCGAAAGGTATAATGTGTATTTGTCACCTTTCTCACAACGTTTTCTGTCTCTGAATTTTGTTGATCGTGCATCATCAAGCTCTCCTGTATCTTTTCGTCTGTTTATGCTGATTCGATGTTTCATTACTAGTTGGAAAAATTATATTTTCCTCTTTTCATCCTTACAAATAAAGAATATTATTTTTGAATAGTAATATGTAAAATATGTGACTAAAAACACAGTATTATGATTTGTTGGTTATAACTTTATTTCCAAAACATTCCATTAATCCCTGTTGAACAGATCCGCTACCTTGGACTCCACTTGGACAAACGTCTTATTTGGAATCCACATAAAAGACTAAAACGACAAGAAACTGCTCGTCGTTACAGACTACTTCAACATTTACTAGACAAACGATCAAAGCTCCAAATTAATTACAAGAGACTCATTTACATGACTGTGATTAGACCTATTTGGACTTACAGAGTTGAGCTTTGGGGCTCTACTAAACCATCCAATTCATTTCGTGTCCAATCCTTACAATCCTTCGAAAAATCCTCAATGCTCCTTACTTCGTGACCAATAAACTTATCCATAAAGATCTTAATGTTCCTTATGTTGCTGATACTGCCCTGAGGAGATACCTACCCTTCAATAGTAAGCTCCATAACCACTCCAATCCACTAATCTCCCAACTTGCTTCCCTGAAGAGAAGATGGCCTAGAGACCTATTAGTGTAGATTTTTATTGAAGTGCTACTACTGAGTAGTTCTTCACAAGTTATATAAATGCCATTGTATTCACTATCAACACATTTACTTGATGTATATTTTTTTGTACAGTTGTAAATATCAATAAACGAGAAAAAAAAAATCCAAAACATTTAAGTCTGGATCTAACAATTTGGATCCCTCAAATTTTACAATTTTATAATATTAATTAAAATTCTTTTTCAAATTTTCTAGATCAAAACACTGATATGAAATATATATATCCTATGAAGTGGAAACATATATAAGCAAACAACTAAAATACTGATCCCTAATTGATTATTTTACAAATTAAAAAAAATATAGTTATTTAAATTTTAAAATACTAGTAAATAAATAAATTATTATAATTAATAATTTTAGAATAGGGTCAATAAAAAAATTACTTATTGTTTGAATAATATTGATTTCAGATAAATTTAAATTTAAATTACCTCTAAGCATTGGATAGGTTACTTGTGAGCATAGTGCTGTATCAAAATCACCTTTTGATGATTGTGAGTAGTTCTTCACAAGTTATTTGCATGCCATTGAATTCACTGTCAACACATTTACTTGTTGTATATTATTTTGTTGTAAGTTGTAAATATCAATAAATGAAAAAAAAAAATATATATATATATATATATATATATATATATATATATATATATAATTTTCTAAGCTGGAGATATTATTATAAGAATTTTATAACGTTTTATTATTTTTTTTATATCCTAGATTCAATTGAAAATAAGGCAGGAATATTTTTATTTTCGATGTAGAAATATTTTTAATAATTGGAAATAAATTGGAGTTGGACAGTCTGAATTATCCCTGTGTGAGTATCTTCTTAAATCATCATTTCAACAAATCATTGATTATTTCATTGTATCCTTTGGTCTATCAATCAAACTAGTGTTTAGAATGCATATATTTATCATTAATTAGGAATATATACAGACAGGTAAAAAGTTTCACCAAGTGTCTTTTTAAATTTTCTTAACTAAATGTTTTATTTTTATTTAGATGTTTACGTCCGTATATTCTTTAACCAAGTAAATGTGTCGGTAACGATGACAACAGAATATCCAAACTTGAAAAGAACTACTCATCAGTAGCACTTCAATAAAAAATTTACACTAGAAGATTTCTAGGTCATCTTCTTTTCAGACGCAGCGGAGGATATTCGGGAATGGAGTGGGAAGTAAGTTGAGAAACTAGTGGATTTGAGTGGTTATGGAGCTTGCGGTGAGAGGATTGGGCTAAATCAGCAACATATGGAACATTAAGATCTTTGTGGATAAATTTATTGGTCACAAAGTATGGAGCATTAAGGATTTTTCGAAGAATTTTGGAGTATAAGGATTGGATACGAGATGAATTGGATGGTTTAGTAGGGCCCCAAAGCTCAACTCCGTACGTCCAAATAGTTCTAATTAAATGTTGAAGTAGTCTGTAACGACGAGCAGTTTCTTGTCGTTTCAGTACTGTTAATCAATCTTAAATTAAAATAATAATATATTGCATCAATATTTTTAATAATAATAATTATTATTATATTTGAAAAAAATAATTATTAATAATAATACATACCATAAAACATAGTTGAAGGTAGTTGGAAGTTACGAAGAATGCTGAAATATATCAAAATGCAGAAAATATATCAGATGTAATGAGAAAAAAAAGATTGATATTTTTTGGACATGTCGAATGCCAGATAGTAGATTGACGAGTAAGATTTTCAGATATCTGTGGGGTAAGATCAACAACAAGCTGGGTCAATGAAGTAAAAAGGGATTTAAAAAAAAAAAAAAATGACAAAAATATAAGAAATAAATAATAGAGACGACTTCCGGCAAAAAGTATTGAAAATGAAGAGATTCCAGGGCAGGAAAGTGAAAAGGACTGGTGCAAAATGGTCTGAGGGCAGATAGAGGAAACATGGTGAACAGATGAAAGCATACTGAAAGAAAAGAAAAGAACAAGGGAGAAAGGATTGGAATTGGCACGTGATCCTCTGCTGGCCCATTAAAAAAAAAAAAAAAAAATAAAAAAAAAAAAAAAAAATAATAATAATCAGATAATTCAGTACACAATCATAATTTAATTATCGTATTTTCTGTTCTTTCAAATTTTTAATAAATTTATTTCTGATTTCTCCATTACCTCATTTATTAATATATTATACAATTTATATACATACTGTATATATATATATATATATATATATATATATATTTTTTTTTTTTTTTTTTTATTTATTTTTTTTTTAATGACAATAGAACTATATACAATTTACAAGCCTATTTATTTTTGTACTATCATTAATAATTATATTGTAATCATATATGCCCCTCCCTTACTATAATAATATTATTAATGCTCTCAATTTAAACTAACGGGTTAAAAAATCGATATAGGCCTGGAAACGCGGCTGGTGCTATGTTGATTTTTACAGAACACCGGGCTCCCTCGCGTGCAAACAAAGGGCTAAAGAAGCAACTCAGGCCTGGCCAACAAATTCCCCTTTCTAAAAAATAAAAAAAAAAGGGGGGGGCGCGATACATAAAATGTTTGAACGAATCTCTGAAATATTTGAACTATGCACAAGAGGATCTGTGTTTAAGTTGTTAATGAACGCTTGGTGAATTAAATGTAATGAGTCAACAGGAGTTAAGAGTTGGGAAAGTGCTCAACCTTCCCATATATGTATCTCTTCCTGTTCCAATCAATGGATAAATAATTTAAATATACTTTTATCATAAATCAAAAATTACTTTAAATATTTTACGGTAGTTCTAAACAACCATAATTATTACAGTGAAAAATATTGTAACGATTCGAATGTTCTACACATTTCCTTTCGTGCAAACAGTTTATTTATTGTCTATAATAATATTTTTTTGAATTTATGAAAATAATTGTACTGTACAAACAAGTAATAAATAACATTTTTTTTTTTTTTGTTATCATCATGTTCTATCATTTTTTATTAAAAAATAAGCTTGAACTAGATAAGATACCTCGAATCAGCGAACTTAAAATTTTTGTAATTATCCATTGCTGAACAAATTTTTGCTTTTGTCGAAATTCCGGTCCACGACTTTGTTGTCCATCAGGACAGAAATTCACAATAAAACCAAAATCTTGAGATTTCCATTTACAAGTATATTTTTAAAAATACATTAGATTAACATGAAATAAAATAGGGTATTGAATCTGACAGAACTAAATATTAAATATATATCTAAACAAAAATTTGTACAATGAACTACGTTTCTTATAATATTTTAAATATGACTAATTTTATACATAGTTTGAAAATATGGCTTAGCTTAAAAATGTTCCCAATTTTTTTCTAATAAACTATTCGTAGAAGGCCATTTTGCTTGTATATATACGACAACATGAAAATGTTGTAAGGTTTATTATATTCCATCTGGAAGAATCAGGTGGTTATGACACTTAGAAAATAGGCCTGATAAACTGAAAGAAATGTTTTGAGCAGATAATTAAAATTTATAATGCTTTGTTTTATTATATATTTAAATTATTTGTAAAGATTAAAGCGACAAGAAACCGCTCGTTGTTACAGACTACTTCAACATTTAATAGACACACGATCAAAGCTCCCAGTTAATTACAAAAGATATACATGACTGTGATCAGACCTATATGGACGTACGGAGTTGAGCTTTGGGGCTCTACTAAACCATCCAATTCATCTCGTATCCAATCCTTACAATCCAAAATCCTTCGAGAAATTCTCAATGCTCCTTACTTTGTCACCAATAAATTTATCCATAAAGACCTCAATGTTCTATATGTTGCTGAGTCTGCCCAAACCAGATACATATCCTCTCACAGTAAGCTCCATAACCACTCAAATCCACTAGTTTCTCAACTTGCTTCTTCCCTCTCCTTTCCCGATAATCCTCCGAGGCGTCTGAAAAGATGGCCTAGAAATCTTCTAGTGTAGCATTTTTATAAAAGTGCTACTGATGAGTAGTTCTTTTCAAGTTTTGACATGTTATTGTTATCGTTATCAGCTCATTTACTTGATGTATATATTTGTAGAGTTGTAAATTTTAATAAATTGAAACAAATAATACAGAAAAAATCATTGCTTGCTAATATTTAAAATAATAATCACCAACTGGCAATGTAATATACAAATGAAAGTAATACATACGTAGCCGATAAACATAAAATAGTTCTGTATTTAAAATTGAGATAAAAGACTGGGATTTTAGAGAACGGATAGGAGGGTAAGGGGGCGGGGCTAGAAGATAGACAAGGGCCATAAACACTTGCCGTTAGAGCGGGAGATCTATAGGCCTAGTGTGCACCTAGCTACTGCCCTATTCTGCGGAACCAGCTAGAAAATAGCTTGCTCATCTAGGAAAATAATTTTTTTTTTTTTAAATAAAGTTTTCTGTATCTAAAAAAAGTTGACTATTTGTTATTTTTATTTTTTTCTCTACATATCTTAACAAAACCGTTTAGATTGATCTTGTTAACTAATATTTATCAGTATAAAAAATCTTCAATATAAATCAACGAGCTAGGGATCCCCTTAACATCTTTGCCTTATTTTTTATATTTTCGTTACAGGCCAGCTAAGGACCACGTTTAAGCCACCAAGTTAGCTTTACGCTTTCTCCAATACTTCTATATCTGTTCACTTTTCTTTTTTCTCTCCTTCGCCGTCCATTTTCTCCCCTATCTTTTTGGAGCGGTTTTGTCATGAAAGCCTTCCCACTCTGTGAAATTTAATTTTGTTTCTATAGTTTGTTCTGTCTTCAATTTCTTCAGTATTTAAGTCAATTTCTATTAAATCTTCATGTACCTTCTGAAACCAATTGGGTTTACCTTGTTAATCTGCTTGGACTCATTATTTGTATGTGCCCATAGAACATTAGTCTCCTTTTCCTAATTTCATCTGTTATTTTTTCTACATGTTTGTATACTTCTGTGTTACTTCTTACTTTGGAAGTTTCTCCAATATCTGTTTCTCCAAGGTCTGTTTCTTAATATCATCCTCACAATCTTTCTTTCCTTTTTCCTGATTTATCCATTTTCTTTTATTGTTTCTAAAATTAGAATTTTTGAGTTTCTGGGCAGTGATTTTTCATTGTAAACATCTTTAGTTGAGTGGAGTGCTAAATTCATCTTTTGCAATCTCGCTTGGATAGCTTCTTTCCAGCCATTAGCCATTAGGCTGGATTCCTCCTTAATACTTAAATTTGATAGTTCTTCTTATATTTCCGTACTTCATGCTTAGCGTTGATAGTGCACTTTCGTTGTTTGTCATTATCTCAGTTTTCTCAAAGGAGATTTGTAAGAGCATCTCCAACAGTGATATTGAATTGAGAATAGTAAAAGTGAGAAAAGCCCTATTAATTTTTAACATTATTTACTGGAGCTAAATACAGCCCAATGGAGGTCAAAAGGAACTATAAATAAGATAAGGAAAAATATTAAAATACTCGACGTTGTTAAAATTATACCTCCTGATAGATTACTGAAGGAATCTTGGAGATATTATTTAAGAATATAGTAAACGAGAATCTTACTGGCCTTGGAATTAGTGAGGAACAAGCCATGGATCTATTTGGAGGAGAATCTTAAAAGATAGACAAAGAAACCACTTTACTGAAAAAAAAATAAATCATATATGGGAAGATACATATGAGAACACACGATAATAAAACGCAGAAATCTCGTTTCGCTATACGTTTAAATAAAATAATCATGAAATCAACAAAGGGTCGGGGACAAAACGATCATATTTATTTTCTTAGAGTGAAGGGAATTATTGGATCAGAATTACAAGCAGCGAGTAAAAGAATAACTGTTCCGTGTGCAAAATGCATTGGAAAACCTATAACTTCATGTTAATATACTATCACTATAGATGAGAGCGAGAGCGAGAGAGAGAGAGGGAGAGAGAGAGAGAGAGAGAGAGAGAGAGAGAGAGAGAGAGAGAGAGAGAGAGAGAGAGAGAGAGAGAGAGAGAGAGAGAGAGAGAGAGAGAGAGAGAGAGAGAGAGAGAGAGAGAGAGAGAGAGAGAGAGAGAGAGAGAGAGAGAGAGAGAGAGAGAGAGAGAGAGAGAGAGAGAGAGAGAGAGAGAGAGAGAGAGAGAGAGAGAGAGAGAGAGAGAGAGAGAGAGAGAGAGAGAGAGAGAGAGAGAGAGAGAGAGAGAGAGAGAGAGAGAGAGAGAGAGAGAGAGAGAGAGAGAGTGAGTGAGTGAGAGAGAGAGAGAGATTTTGTTCTTGTGTGTAATCACAAGGACATAAGAACGAATCTCTTATTTTGAATCTATAATACAGGCATCAAGTTAAAATTATATTTATCAGCCCAATAGCAAACCTACCTTTTTATAGAGATTAAAGTTCATATATATATATATATATATATATATATATATATATATATATATATATATATATATAGAGAGAGAGAGAGAGAGAGAGAGAGAGAGAGTGAGAGAGAGAGAGATTAAAATCTAAAATATTTTATTATTATCGTGCTTTCAGTTATTTGCAATTCGAAATCCATCGTAAAATCCTTGAAGCTCCTTAGCAAACAAAATAATCCGTAATGATCTCGTTGTTCCACATACTACTCGATTCGCCCAAACCAAATTTTCCATCCTTCTATGAAAAGCTCCTTACCCACTTTAATACACTAGTCTTCCAGTTTACCACCCGATAACCCCCCCCCCCTCCCGAGGGGTCTGAAAAGAAGATGGATTGGAGACTTTATAAAAATATGTCCCGCAAACTTTGGTTCAATGATGACACACAATTTCGTTAAAATCTAAGACGAGGATAGTGCTTTTGAATATACAGGAACAGTAATAGAAATTGTTACCTGTTTTTATCTTATAATAAGGTATCAATATTAAAAATAAAAATAACTATACATAACAGATTTTTGAAATATGTAAATTATTGAAGTTTACAGTATCATAAACATAAGTATAATGTGTAAAAAAAAAAATGTATTAAGGAATGTTTGTTTGTTTTTTTTTTATATTGGTATTTTCTTTTTTACATTTTGTGTTGCTCCTGTGAATTTTATAGAATATTATAATTGACAGGGACTCGCCATGATACAATGCTACAAAGGCTATACTTAATAATAAACATATTGTACATTAGTTGGTAAAATAAACTAGATAGAAAATAAAACAGCTTATTATTCAGCTAAATCTTTACATTTAGTATGGTAGGGATAATTGAGGAATGGTAAAAGTTTTATATAATAGATGTTATTCCCCATAAATTCGTCTTTTATTACTAGTAAAGTGTAAATAACACGTATAAAATACCAATGAGAGAAAAAAAATGGGATTTAAGTTTTTGTAACATGCATAAGGGAACACCTTTCACATGGAAATATACGCTGGGTAAAAAAATTCTGGAAACACTTACCAAAGTTTTACACTTATGCTCCTCTAGTTTTTGTTTCCAATATTTTTTTTCGCTTTTCGCTACACTTTTTGACGGCCATCTAAGCCAAAAATGTTAAATCCACCCGAGAAAATAACAGACTCCCAGAGCGATGGACGCTTTTCTACATACTCTTCAATAATTTCCAAATAGCACTAACAATTTTACTTGCTGATGATAGGTTTCTTCCTGGCAATTCGACCAAATAAACCACTTTTCTGTAACTTATTCAACTTAACCGCGAGACAAGTTTCTAGCAATTTTCACGGTATTTCGGTTTTTAAAATTTCCTGCTTGAGCAATTTATTTATTTTTGGTAGACACCCGTTCCGTGGTCTGCTGGATGCACAGCCTGATTCTTTATTTAATTTTATATACTGTATCCACGTTTTTACTAACATTCCTCCCAATTTTCATTACAGGATTGCCTTGATTTCGTAAGGAAACAATTAACTCGTGATTGGCTTTTGGCACTTCCATCATGAATGCTAATCACAGAATAAAAGAATTTCTAATCATAAGACTTTGTTTCTGACCTTTCTCCTCAAAGCCCCTAGCGAGTATAATCTGTTGTTATTGTTGAAATGTTTTGTTTTCTTTCATTACATAAGTGTTTGCAGAATTTTTTTGGTATGAGGGAATATTTTTTTTTACTTCAACGTATTCTGTGTTGACTGCTGTTGATATGTATGCAATTATACACAGTGAGTATCTCTTAGTGTAAAAACAAATTGAGTGAAACTAGATAAAAAATGTAGTAAAATGCCGCAGACTTCACCTTTCTATTCCAATCCGTTGCAGATATAAGATAAATCAAAGAATTTTTTGTGGAAAACTCGTTTTTTACCATAAAATGTGTAATATCTCCACTTTGTTTAAATATTTTTCAAACCTTGTCCACATTTTCGGTTTTAGCATTAAATTTTCTATAAGAGCAGAGTAAATGTAACCTTGAATTTGACAAACTTATGGCCACAAAAAACAGCTTGATCTTCACCTAATTTAGGGAAGTTACAATGTCTTATGTTACTACAACGCTCACTGTTTTTAGAAAAACTATCCACAAAAACTTTCAAATTAGATCAGCTTTCGAATGATATGTCCAAAGTAATGATTATGTTTCGATTTCATGGAGAAATTGACTTTTAAAGCCGAAAAAACATGGTGTTCTCATTTGGCATACAACTCAGTTACTTGTGTAAATAAAACATTATAAAAATCCCTTAATGGAAATTTTCATTTCAAACATAATAAACTCTTTATTGGAATAAAAAGCAAAGAAAAAAAAAATTATTGTTTAATAGAAAATAAAGGAAAACTGTCAAAAAAGCGACCCCAGATCAGGGGATCTTATGTTATTACATTTATTTATTTATTATTATTATTTAGGATTAATTTTATTATATTTACAATGTAAAGTTTAAAACCCAATGAAAATGAACAATGACCTCAATTTTGCCGTTAGCTTCTGAATGCAGATTGTGTGAACAAGGTTCGAAAAATATTTTAACAAAATGAAGATATTACAGCTTTTATGTTAAAAAACGTGGTTCCCTCAAAAAAGTCTTTGATTTATCGTATATCTGCAACGGATTGGAATAGAAAGGTAAGGTCTGCGGCATTTTAACACTTTTTTGATCTAATTTCACTCAATTTTTTTTCTTACACTAAGAGATACTCGCCCTGTATATTATATTAAAATTAAATAATAATGTTTGATGTGTAAAATAAGAGTAGTTTCACTTTGGGAAATTGACTATTTTAGACAGGAGGAGTATAAGTTTAAGATTTTAGGAATGTATGTGCCAGTGTATGTACATAATAACCTTTTGGTAATATTCGTAAAATAGGATTAATAAATGTTCATAAAAACTATTAAAGTTAACGGTTCATTTTATTATTTCAATCACATAACTTAGCTGTTAGTTTAACGTCTGTAATTAATTTATAATATACAAAAATTACCATTTCCTAATGTTAGAAATAAATAAAATATTTCTTATATAATATAGTATAAGGAATATTTCAAGAAAATCGTTCATAACAGCTATTTTTTTTTTTTTTCAGACAGTATGAGTTTTATTTAAAATCAACGTGGCCGGGAGAAATTGAACCAAACCACGAGGAAGGAGGGATTTGAGGCAACTACATTCAAAGGGTGGGAGCCCAGAGGGGGTTAAAAATGGAAGCCTCCCCTAAAATCCACCCTCTGAAAAGCCTCATATATTACTGGACCATAATGCCTAATTTATATTCTCCTTCCTACATTCTACCCCAGGAAGGACAAAAAAAAAAAAAAAAAAAATAGGGAAAAAAACAGGGGCGAGAGAGAGAGAGAAAGAAAACTCATTTACCTTTAACTCTTCTGGTCTAGATTTTTTACCCTCTTCGCGAATATAAAAGTGGGTGGGCAAAAAATAAATAAAGGAGATAAATTACACAGAATACTATAAAAATAATCTAAACAATAATTATAAAATTTAACCCTCCAGTAGTCGCAACCCTAGGACTAACACCAATAGTCGCAACGATCTGACAGACCACCTCTTGAAATTTAATCGTATTACTGATGATTTCATCACTTTTATTTTTCTCATTGACTAAATTTGATTTTTAAAGGATGCAACATAATAATACACATTAATAAAATAAGTAATCCAAATATTATCTATCTATTATAACAACTTTTATCTATTTTTCTGTTATCACAACTTTTTAACAATTGCTTACTTCACTAATTTATACATCTTTAGATTATACATCTTTGACAGGCAATTTTCGAATGTTCTAAACATAAATACATTTTACATTGTACACAAAAGTATTCAGTCAGCCTTCGTTTTTCAAATAATTCACAACGTCGTCTTATAGAGCCGTTCATGACTTGCTTCAGGTGGAGCATCCTCTTTTCTATAATTTATGAAACATAACAAAACTCATACCTGTAAAAGAATTATTGGTAATGCATTCCTCATCACTAGATACATCATCTTCATGTTCAGTAATGCTCAATTCTTTCTTTAACAACGTCTCTTTCACTTTCAGAATCTGTCTCACTTTCATCGAAATTTTCTACATCACTATTATTCTCCGTATTACATAGAATGATTTTACGAATCATTTCAATATCGCCTGGGTTCCTTAAATCAAAGGTACGATTCATAATGTAATAATGAAGGAACAAAATCTGTCGCGTCAGTAGTCACAATGAGCCTAATAGATCTTGTCCCGGTAACAGCGGAATGGAAACTAAATAACTAAAAATCTAGAGAGAATATTGAGGATTTGACGTAACTAAAGCATTCGAGGAATGTTAATTGAAAGGTACTGAGTCGCATATCTCATCTTAAAAATCGTACTCGGAATACAGTGCAAAAAATACCTTGGGTGATCTGTCAGGTCGGTTGCGACTACTGGAGGGTTACTGATAGTAACGATACAGAAATACTAGAAAATCTTTTGGAAGGGATATCTAGTAGAGTAGGTTTAGCATCTCTGCAGGGAAAACGAAATTCAAAAATAACATAAAAAATTCACATTTTTAGCTACAGTCATTGGGCAAATAGAGAACGTCTAACAGCTAAAGTATTTTTGATATATAATTCAAGAAAATGAGTAAAAGAAATTCACCATAGATGAAAGGATACACAAAATGGAAAGTGCACGAGGAATAATAAATGCAGTTACAATAAAAAGTGTACATCAAAAAAAGCATTACATCGCAATAGTTTATTTGTTTTTTTAAAAATTATTTATTGAAATTTACAACTGTGCATACAATATAAAACATAATACATCAAGTAAACGTGATGACATAGATAGAAATTACATGTCACTTGTTTTTAAAGCACCTACCCATTGGTAGCACTTATAAAGGTTCTATATAATAAGTACTTTATTAGAAGGTTCCGAGGCCATCTTCTTTTTAGGCGCGGGTTATGTGAAATGGAATGAGAAGCAAGTTGTCATACTGTTGGATTTGAGTGATTATGAAGTTTGCTATGAAAGGATAGATATCTGGTTTGGGCTAAGTCAGGAACGTAAGGTATATTAAGATCTTTGTGTATAAGTTTGTTGGTGACAAAGTAAGGAGCATTGAGGATTTTTCTAAGGATTTTGGATTGTAAGGATTGGATACTAGATGAATTGGATGGTTTAGCGAAACCCCAGAGCTCAACTCCGTACGTCCGAATTGGTTTAATTATTGTTACGTAAACGAGTCTTTTGTAATTAATTGGAAGGTTGAAACGTTCGTCAAGTAAATGTTGAAGTAGTCGAAAACGAAGAGCAGTTTCTGGTCGTTTTAGTCTTGTATATGGATTCCAAGGAAGACGTTTGTTCAAGTGGAGTCCTAGGTAGCGGATCTGTTCAACAGAGATTAGTGGAACATCGTTAAACGATACTGTAGGACAGGAAGTCGTAGGTTTACGACGAAGGGTAAAGGTTATTTAATGGGATTTATTTTGATTATCCATTTTTGACACCATTCTTGAAGTTTTATGATTTGGGATTGGAGTGTCTGGGACATCACAATAGTAAAACTAGAATACCTAACACTCAATTATAAGTTACAAACTAAAAACTTTAGAGAGAATTGTGAGAAAAACATTAGGTCCTAAGAGAAGCACGGAACCCTGGACATTAAAATAAATTGTGAAATATATAAAAACATAGAAAAAACATATAGATAACATTAGTAGTAATTATATTTCCACAACACAAAAAGATATCAATAATATGCTAAGAATAGAAATAAATAACTATAAACAACAAAATAAAGAATTAGATGAAGAAAATATAAATATAAAATTAAAAATTAAAACAAACAAAACTAATATAACAAATGTTTTAAATGGTAAAAATAATACAATCATTTGTGACTAGTTATGTAGTCATAAATGATTGTATTATTTTAAATATAAATTAAAAAAATATATTTTTACTATTTTTTTTTAGGATCTAGTTTAATCCAATAATCTTGACAACTACAACATTTATTACATATATTAAACTTGAATGAATTTCAAGGGAAAGTTAATGACGTTAAGTCACAAAATAAAATATAAAATAATAAAAACAATAAAGGTCATCCTTGAGAAACACCAGAAAACTGAGAAAAGTGAGATGGACATAACACAAACTGTGCTATAATATTTTTTTTTCATCCGCTTATTGTCGTGGTTGAGCGACATGCGTGGTTAAAAAATTAGTGGAAAAAAAAAAAAAATTTTAAGTGTTCACAAGATTTCTATATTCGTTGTGTCTTATTTTAAAGATTACTTTATGCAAATTCAAACTTTTGTTTTTTCAGGTCTGTTTATTTTTTCATCTTGAAACTAATGTTTTTTTTTCCTTGTCTAGGATGGACATAGCTGCTGCGTGGAATGCTTCTGAAGATCCCTGCAAAGATCTTTATTTGCTTTAGTCCTAATAATAAAATACTGTTTCCTTTATTGTATTAAAATAAAATGTAAATGAAATTTTAATATTGTATATTAAAATCGAAAAGCTTGCACATCATTTATTATTCCATTTGAATTGAGGCTTTCCATTTGATTTATGAAACGGAGATAATTTGAATAGTAGAAACACTTATCATGTTGTTTGCATATATTTTTTACACAATCTTCTAACTGTCTAATCCTCATATGATTATTCGCATATCGTAAAGCAATATAAATAAATTGCAAGTAAATAATATTGAGAAATAAGGAAATTGGTTTTTTTCTATTCATGAATATTACAATTGGCCACATTAAAGAAATATATATAGATATGTATATTTTTTTTTTAAAGAAAACTTTGATTGAATAATTATTACAATTTGCCACAAAATTATTAGCAATACAAAATTATAAATAAGTAATATAGATGGATTTATGATAACATTCACACATTAGTGATAAATTAATAAACTTTCGTGTCTTAGGTGCAATAAGAAATTAAATAAATAAAATATAGATAAAGATATGTCTATAGACGTAAGAGATTATATTATAATAAATAAAAACCTTTATCACTAAAATCCATAAAAGGGTATTGGGTCCAGTCCTTACTACAGTTAGGATGTACTGTTACTGAGCCAACGGTTGTGAAAGGAGGAGATATGGTCGAAATCACTCCCATTTATAGAGGCAGATCCTACAACAGGAGGTCTTATACTTCATTTCAATATAAGAAGTGTACCAGCAGTTGATTCTGTTCAAAAGATTTCGAAAAAGTATTTATTTAAAAAAAAAAAAAAAAAAAAAAAAAAAAAAAAAGATAGTCGGCCACAATCAAGAGCAACAAGTTATTGTGCTACAAATACATAAATCATTTATTTACAAAGAAATGTTTATTTAAAAAAAAATTAAAATAAATAAAAGGTAAAACTGTAATACAAAAAACATACATAATTGATGAAGAAAAGAAATGATAGAAAAAAAAATTAAATTAAAAAAATTTCAATTGTTAAATAATTATTAGGTGCATCGAATTTAAAAAAAAAAAAAAGAAATCATACTCATTTACAATATTTACATTCAGATTAAGGATTCAAAAACCAGCTTTCCTCTCACAATGAGAGAAGTAAAACAGAACATCGGGAGATCCTATTGCTTATTTCTTGAAGTGACATTAGTTCGTGTGCCAGTGGATGCAGCTTGAAGATATATTAAAAAGCAACTGTTTTATTATTATTACTATTAAATATTTTTTGAATTTATTTGGAAATATGGAAAAGCTTTTGTTGATAAAAAAAAAAAAAAAAAAAAAGTAAATTTCACCCAAAAAAAAGTTATATCTGGTGATAAAAGAATATTTTTTCATGTAAAAATCAAACATCATACTGTGATTTTTATTTTTGACAGCTTTTATGTCAAGAATATTACTGTCTGAAAGAAGGGCAAAAGGTAAGAGAGAAGTGTCTATTAATACAGTACATACAAATGTACACACACATGCAAATAAATTAAATAAAAAACGAAATGATGTCTAAAAACTAAATAATGTAATGGTGTAAATAAACTAAACTAAACTAGCTAACTAACTAAATAAAATAATTGAATAAACTAAACTAAACTAATATAAGCTAATAGTGCTCCAAGCCTGAGTTGTTGTAACTAAAATTGTAATAAATAATAAAAATTAATAATGCCAATAATATTAAATAATATTAAAAATCTTAATGAAGATAAGTAATAATAATAATATATACAAGTAAAAATAATAATTATAATTAATAAAAAAATAATAATAATAATAACGAAAATGGAGTTATAAAAATTAAGGTACAGTCATACTGTTTAAACAATACAGATACTCAGCCTAAGGAACCCCGTATCATCCCTTCCCGCCCTTTTATTGTGAGGCAGTAGCAGACTCAAATAGATCCCATCGCTGCTCTTTCATTTATTTAACTGGTATCAATATCCACTGGAGGCTAAGTTGGTGCCCTATAGCAACAGACTATCAGGACCTGAGTTAAGAAGTGGCCACTACCAGGACTCAAACGTGAATATAATTTATGTTAGTGATTAAATTTAAATTTGTTTTTACAATTGTAGTGTATTAATTTCGATTGAATTAATAAAATATTCTAGTCAACCATTCTATTTATCGATTGTAGAAAAAAAAAAAAAAAAAAAAAAAAAAAAGAGAAAAATTTCGTAAATCTTAAAATATTTTGTTTAAGAGGTGTATTTCTTGACTTGATGAATATATATATTACATGTTAGGGACCTCCCAAAGGGTAAAATAAGAATGGTTAAAAAAGAAAAAAATTAGTAAAACTGTTTGATGTTGAAAATGAAGTTTTATGAACTCATTGAACGATACTTTCTTCAATGCCCGAAAAATAGTCACAACCATAATAGGCAATCAAAAAACTAGGGTAAAATAGTGATAAAAAGTAGGGGGTTTTCTAGAATATTGAAATGCAAAATCCTTTAGTTTAAGAAACCCCAATCACTTCACGTCAACGCCGACTTGTGGCTAGTTTATATAAAAAGTAAGCTTTTATTGTGATGCAGTCTTCCTGTTCAACAACTGTTACAGAACATTGTGGCATTAGTCCTTGTCATGAAATTAATAATTAAGTATGTCTTAATGGCCTGGGGTACAATGGGCAGCAAGGTATAAGCACGACATACAATAACGCCCGATGAATAAACGATGAACTGGAACAGAGTATGCATGCCAAGTCAAATTGATATTAAATAAAATATTGAAAGCTCCTATTGTGTAAGAATAAATAACAAGAAGGAAAATAAATTGTTATTCTAAAATGAAAAACAAAAATCTTAATTTTCAAATTTTGAAGGAGGCAAGAAGAAATCAGGAACTTAAATTACGAATTACCAAAAAAGTAGTTACCGGTCATCTGTTTCCTTTCTCCATTCAAACAACTTAGCTTCTCATTGGCAAGTTTAAAAAATAACAAGAAAAATAAATATAAAGAAATATTTTGTTTATACGAAGATAAAAAGATATTACGACCAAAGTGGATATAGTTGATGAGCAAATATTTGAATAATTTATAGCAGTAGGCAGATAAACAATATAGTCGATAAATAAATACATAAATATTTTATTCATAACGTATAGTTGACTGTGAAGTATAGGAAATGTAGATAGTTAGGGTAGGCAGTCATAGATACTCAGCAGATCAAAATAAAATGTTTTTTATTTTAATTGTTAAAGCCAACGTTACGACTTGCATTGCAAGTCTTCATCAGGGGTTCAGGTAATGGTAAACAAACTGAAGACCGCATTTATGTACCATATGTAACCCTAATAAGACAGTAAGACTGAACCGTCTTCAGTTTGTTTTGACATTTTATTTTGATCTGCTGAGTATCTATGACTGCCTACCCTAACTATCTACATTTCCCATAAATATTTTATTTTTCTTAAATACATTAAATATTTTTCTTGTTTTTTTAAACATGTCATTTTTTTTTTTTTTTTTTTTTTTCGTTCTGTATTTCTTTCCTAATCTATTTTATAATGCTTACTTTTTTGCCATATATTTTCGTTTGTTTTTCTTCTAGCCCTGATAAAGGCCGAAACATCGACAATGGAAATTAAAATTTATATTTTAATTGTGTTTCCATGACTGCACACCCCAACTAACTGCATATTCATTGGTTCCAAAGTCAACCAATACAAGTAAGTCAGTGCCATTTAAGAAAGTAATACTGTTTAATAAAGGGTTACATACATACACATCCTCTTCCGTTCCATCTATCGCTAGGTCTGGATATTCACTAAGCCTCTCCAACGGGAACGATCTTTCCCAATCTCTTCTTGTACTGTCCGCCACTGTATTCCTCGCCATTCTACATCTCTTCTCACATCATCAGCCCATCGTCTTCTTGGTGTTCCTCTTGGCCTTCTTCCAATGAAAATTAATTCATCCATTTTCCTAGGTAGCCTATCCTCCTCCATTCTTTTTACATGGCCAAACGCCTTAGCCTCGTCTTCTCTACTATTTCTCCTGAACTATTCTCAACAATTCCCCTTCTCAACTCCTCACTCCTTATTCTATCTCTCCTCGTTTTTCCCTCAATCGCTCTTATAAATCTCATCTCTGTGGCTTGCTCTCTGTTCCAATCTTTTTCCGTAATGTTCCGTGCTTCTGATCCGTAAGTAACTATTGGACTAAAATATAATTTTAACATGGTAACCTTTGCTTTCTTTGGTATGTCTTTGTTCCACACTAAGTGTTTGATACTTTGGAATAATCTTGCTCCTTTGCCTATTCAATCTGTTATTTCCTGTTTCATTTTACTGTCACTTGATATTACTGAACCTAAATATGTAAACTCTACTTTCTTTAATGCAGTTCCTTCCAGTAACAAAGGTCTGACCAGCATATTGTCCCTTACGAAAACCATTACTTCAATATTTTTCTGGCTTCTAATCAAACACCTTTCCTTCATTATTCGTGCCCAGTTATTCAACTGTTCTTGCAACTCCTCACTGTCTTTACCCCAACATCATTATGCTATCTGCAAAAATATTATCTGAAAAAATCAAAGCATTAATTCTCTCATTGATGTTTTTCAATTCTTTCAACATAACTTCCAAGGCAACATAGATAATACCACCTTGTTTTAGTCCTTTATTCACTTTAAACCACTCTGTATATGCCACTGTAGTCCTTATACGATGTTGTGTTCTTTTCAACTCTTTAATCCATTCAACATGTTTTTCATACATTCCTAACTACCTTAAGCTTTCCCAGATTATACATCTCTTGACAGAGTCATAAGCCTCTTCTATATCTATAAAAACAAGGATAAGTTTCTGATTGTATTCCCAGTGCTTCTCTATTAATTGTCTTGCTGCAAAAATTAAATCAATAACGTTGCCTTATTTCATAAAGCGTTCTACCTGCATTATTTCCAAGGATCTAGACACAATGTTTATAAGATATTCTGGGACATTCGTGTAATGTTTTAATTGAGAAGTATTTTCGAAACATTTTAAGTAGAGTCAATGTTTTTTCAGTCTCCTTATAAAACAATGGAATCTAAATATTGTAGCACAGCTCACTGATATCCCTATACAGCTTATGAGCCCATCTGGATATTCGATTGTAAATCCACATCTAATCCTACAGCACTTCTTTCGTAGAAACTAGGAAATTGTGGACAATGGACATCGGATCTCCCTCCACTTCTAATTAGCGGAGATGTCAATGGTTTCAATACCCCATAGTTTTGAGTCAAAACACAAGTAAATTTACTTGTTGATTATATTTTTAATAACAATAAATTATTATTTTTGCAATTATAATTTATAAAATTTACGTTAATGTAATTTTTTTTTTCTTTTTAAGACTTTTTCATTAAAAGAATAAAAAAAAAATGTCATTATTATTTATTATTAAATTAATTAATTATATGCAATATAAACCTTAATTATTATAAGATTTATATTATATTCAAAGTTTATAATATAAATTTATTAATAATATCCTAAAAGGTACTAAAGAATACTGGTTTCAGATCTTCCAAGATCTGACGATTTACGGCCAAAGGACATCCTTTGACATTCTCTCCTGGCAAATTAGTTTTTGTCCTTTTGAAAATTTATTGAATTTCTTAATTGCTTAACGGTCGTATTGAATTAAATAATACGTTTTAACAAACAAAAACTATTCACATATGAAATTAAAAACAAATTAGTCTAGTAATTAATATAGATAAGTCAAAATATATGGGTCGTATTCAACAGCAACAATGGTGGAATAGCTTGTGCCCACAGGTCACAGGATCCTAGCAGATCTCAGAATATATAAAATTTGTGTAGAGTTGTTTTATTATAAGGTTTATATTTCATTTAGCCATCCCTTAATTGATATCATTAGTACTAGTATGATTTTGTCGTTGTGTAATTTTTTTTTTCTAGTATCTTTTTATTTACTTCTTACTTCATACTTATATAATATGTCTGTGTAAGGTGAATGTGAATTTTTACATGAAGCTATGTTATATTGTACGAGCATTTATTTGTCGTTTTAGTATTGTTGGTGGATTTCAAGTAAGGTTATGTCCAGATGGAATCATAGACAGCCAATATATTCAAGAGGGAATGGTGGAATCTCATCAAATATAATGTAGGACAAGAAACAAAAAATTTACAACAATGGGTGAAGATTGTTAAATAAGATTGGAGTGATTGGGATGCAACAAAATCCCTATTAATTACTGACTAGCTTAAATGGATAGGATGGTTGAAGGATGAGTTGTGATTCTGGGAATTAACTTCTTTTTTTTTTTTTTTAAAGTGTTTTGTATATTTGCAACTGTACGCATTATAATGCGTAATATACAATTTTAGGAAAATGATTTCAATGACATGTCAATAAAATGTTAAGAACTACTCACTAGTAGGACTTCAGTAAAAGTTCTACATTAGAAGGTCTCTGAGCCATTATCTTTTCAGACACCTCGGAATTATTATCAGGAATGGAGTGTGAGGCAAATTCGGAGACTAGTGGACTGGAGTGGGTATGAAGTTTACTATAAAATTACAGGTATTCGGTTTGGGCCAAATCAGCAACATATTGAATATAAAGATCTTTATGGATACGATTTTTTTTTTTTTTTTTTTTTTTTTTTTTTTTTTTTCCTTTTTTTTGTTGACAATAATGAGCATCAAGAATTACAGCAAACTAAATACGAAAAATACACAAAATTAATTTCAGGGATAAATTTCAAGAGGAAATAAAGGCAAGTTTAAAACTAAGTCCGCGTCTATTGTCAAGAAACTTAAAAATTAAGAAAAAACTATTATCCTTCCTACATTTTACAGATGCGGTTTGAGACAGCCTACTTTAAGGAATGTTTTCGAAAATAAAGCATCACTTAAAATATTTGGTGAGAAAAATTCCAGTGTTTCAGATTTTCGGAATTTTCTAGAAAAATTGTGAACTTGTGAATGCAAGCTTTGGCATGGTTAATTTTAAAAGTGAGCTAGTTTGCTACAAGCCAAGCACAATATAATGTTAGTACGGCCAATGCTTTTTATATATATATATATATATATATATATATATATATATATATATATATATATATATATATATATATATATATATATATATAACTGGATAAAAAATATCTGCAAAAAGTAAAATTGAACATTCTGTTGTGCAATAGTTGAATATTATTATTTTTATTTATTTATTTATTTTTGTTTTATGTTTTGCTTTTATACTAAATCAAAAGATTTGGATCTTGTTGCGTTACAGCTCGCTATTTGTTAACGTGAAATCTTAAAAATATCTCGATCCAGTAAATTTTGTTGGTCTGTAAAATTTGAAAGGCTGTATCATAGTCCCAGTTTTAGTTACAGGGCTCATTTTGCAGAAAATTTATACTTGATTAATTTTTATTTAATTTTTTTTTTAAATTAACCGTTCAGCAAATATTTTGTTGAAACGTGAATTTTTTTAGGGTTTGACTCAACAGAATAGCTAGCAGTAACATTACATGTTGCAAAACTTGGATGTTAGTACACACCAAAATATCAGAACTACCCGACCTTTTGCACTGAAAACCACTTATTTTTTTATAGATTTACTAGAATAATATCTCTTATTTCGATAATGATAAAGTTTTTGGTTATATTTTGAAAATATGACTGGTATAAACCTGAATCAGCACTACAGTTTTGAAAGACACAGTCTATTTTTTATTTATATTTAATTTTTTTTTTTTTATGGAAAGTTTAAGTGTTAAGGGCATCATTACCTGACTGAACCAAGTGTTTCTGAGGACCGTTCTTTTCCTAACATCTCGGTCTCTGGAGTCAACACACAACACTAGCTTCCATAAGTCACAACCAGCCTTATAACAGCTTTGCAGACAGCGATTTTGGTAGATCGAGACACTTCTCGAGACCTCACAATTTTACCATGGGCAAAAAGGCATTTGCTGCCAGCCAAGCATGTCAAGCTGAAGGAAGTCCTGGACGAAGGAGAAGCGGACGAACGTGGACAGAAGATCAAAAGAAGCAGGCATATATAAATGGATAAAAAATACCCATAATAACTAAAATTAAACATTCTGTTGAGCAAATAGATGAGTTAGGAGCATTGAGGTTTTACGAAGGATTTTGGATTTTTAAGGAATGGATACAAGAAGAATTGGAAGGTTTTTTAGTGGAGCCTCTAAAGACTTACTTAATAAGTCTTTTTTAGTTTATTAGAAATTTGAAACACTTGTAAGCGATGAGCAGTTTCATGTATTTCAAGTCTGGTATCTGGGAATGAACCTAAATTTTAGAGTTTCTGTAGAGGTCACTTTTCCATGTATCCTTTGATGTGGTTAGGATTTTACGATATTATACTTTTTTCTTCTTTTTATTCATGGTTATACTCCAGGGGACAAGACATGTCAGATCTACTAGGTAAATTGGATAGGGCTCTCTATGATAGTGCGAATAGATTTTAATCACAGCGAGTAGACATTCAATTTGCACAAGTGCCTGGGGCAGTGACTGAAAAGCGGCACTTCTTCAACAGACAATTGATGGGAATTGGGAAAGGCTGGAGGAACCAGGTAATGGGCCGTAGAAAGTAAATGATAAATGCCAGCTGCCAACTCCACTGCCGGAAAATTATTCTACTGGAACTTAATTTCCACTGTTTAATTGTCATCGGCAGGTCAATATTGGATCCACTGTATCGTTCTTTTACCCCTTCACACCTCCACACCTCCTGTTCTGTTCCATTTATGATAGAAAGTGTGCTAATGGAAGGATAGTTCTATGATTCATCATTTCAACATTATTATCTATTTTTTTTTAACGTAGTAGGTCTCATATCAGTAAAAATCTCAAATAACATTCATGTCCAAGAATAGTATTGCTTAAACCATTTTATAAATATGTTTGATTATCATGGTCCTTTATTATTATTTTATCTGGTGCTTATTTTATTTTATGATTGGTAAGTTATTTTCCAAATCTATTTGATTTGTTTTTTTACATGGATATACATGCTCTAGCTCTGCTGGTATTGCTCGGATCGAAAATTTGACGAACGTTTCCTGTTCATAAATTTAATGAACAATATTCTTTGTTATACAACATTTGTCGCTAGGACCTGCCGTTTAGGAGTTATTAGGTTGTCCGGATATTAATACAGGATTTCATATCAAACAAAAACCTGATATTATTATTAAAGAGACTATTTATCTCTTTACCACAACCAAAACCTGATACATTACTTTTACTCTACAACGTAGTTTCGGCCCAAAAGTCCTATTAACACTCCAGTAGTCGCATGTCATCTGAGAGATCCAGAGAAACATTTGTGGGTGTCGCCAGCGCTTGTTCAAACTTGCAAACCCTGCCTCCTTCTATCCTCCTACCCTAGTTGGAAAGACATGCCAGTGTAGTTTTGGTTGCCTTTTGGACAAGTGTTAACAAGCCATTGACTGAATCATCTCTGAGATCCTACGCGTGTACTATTGTAAGGATTTTTTTTACGCCCAAGTAATATTTTTAAGGAATGGAAACGAGGTACCAGTTAGGCGACTTTTTCTCCGACGTCTGGGGTGAGAATTAGTAGAAGAACAGCTTCAGAAGAGAACAAAAATTCTTACTCTTCCCAACGAAATGTTGAGCAGATTGCAGGAGATCTCAGCAGATGAAACTGCTTCTACTTTTGAAAAACTTGAAGATGCAACAGAAACTACTTCTCGTAAACGGTGTGCTCCTTGTCAAAAAGGTAGAAAGAAAAGGTACACCCAGTACAGATATAAAGATTGTGAACAGTATTTATGCTTAGGTGAACATTGTTCCTTTATTTGTGCTGATGGTTGTCGTCGCAAAAAAGACTGATACATGTTTTAAATTTTTTACTTCAAAAAAGTATTATTGAAAATTTATTTGTATTATGTCTATATATTTTGAATTAATTTTTATTTTGTTTATCAAATATTTTGTAAAACAACTGTGTTCATTATTTTATACATTCAACATTTTTCCTTATTGTTTATTTTTTATATTTCTTCACATATTTTTTTAATAAACATCTATGACTAGAAATTTAATTATTTCAATAATTTTACCAATATTCTATAATGTTAAAGTAATATTTTGAATATAATTGAACATAATAGAAAAGGCATCTCACGGATGACATGCGACTACTTATGCTCCATATAGAGGTGCGACTACAGGAGTATTAAATAAGATCCCATTACCCAGATCTGATACAGTGTGATATCTTGGTTTCTACTTACAAGCAGACGTTTTTACTTGTAACTTACAGGTTTGAAAGCCGATCTTTTGTGGGTAGTAGGGACCTATAATATTGCAAAACTTGAGTTATAGCCGCCAATGGGCATAGGGAGCCGAGAACTATTTCACAATGTTGTCGAAATTGGAGAATTTCAATAAGCCCTTTACCCGTCATCGTAAACCTACGATTTTCTGCCCTACAGTTTCCTTTAATAATATCCGACCGATAACTGTTGAACAGATCCACTATCTAGGGCTCCAATTGGACAAAAGTTTAGCATGGAATCCACATACAAGACCAAAACGACAGAAAACTGCTTCTCGTTTTCGACATCTTCAATATTTACTAGACAAACGTTGAAACCTCCCGATTTACAATACTACAAGAGAATCATTTACATGAAAGTTATTAGACCTATTTTGACATATGGAGTTGAGCTTTGGATCCCTAAACCTTGCTCAACTAAACCTTCTGATTCTTCCCGTATCCAATCCTTGCAATCCAAAATACTACGAAAAATCAACAATGCTCCTTATATATCACCAATAAACTTATCCATGAAGATCTTAACATTCCATATGTTGCTGATTTAGCCAAAACCAGATACCTTAGTAAGCTCCATAACCACTCAAATCCACTAGTTTCTCAATCTTCTTGTGAAGTATTTTTATTGAAGTACTACTGCTAAATAGTTTTTTTCAAGTTTTGACATGTTATTGTAAACGTTTTTAACACATTTACTTGATGCGTATTTGTACAATTGTAAATATCTATAAATTCATAAAATAAAATAAAAAAATGTGAATGTTGGAAATGTTTATTTGGATGTATGAAACATAACTCTACTTTGGCTTTAAAAGATTTTATTTTATCTTATGATTCGTAAATATCTATTTTGGACTATTTTCTGAGTGAAGATTAGTTTCACTCCTGATTCTATGTTGAATTCTGGAATTCTGCGTCTTATTACTTTACGTCCAGTTTTTTTTTGTTTTTTATTATTTATTTGGGATCTTCTTTCCTCCAGTCTTTATTACATATATAATTTCATTATAAAGCTTATAACTGACCAGAGTTCCAAATTTTCAGCAGCAATCAATCTACATGACCGATGGTTAGTTGCGAATAAAAAAAACTATTCCTTCCGAATTCGGCTGTTGAATTTTTAATCAAATAAACTTGCTAAATTGGTTGATATTAAACGTTGATAGACTGGAGAAATGGATGAATATTGTGCGGCGAGCCCCGGCTACAGTGGCACTTGTGCTAAATGATAAAACTGATGCCATCGACCGGCCGCTGGTGGCTGTAAACATTAATTTCTATCAAGTTGCCCCCCTCCAATATCTCTCTAATACGGCTCCTGCTCCAATTGCCGCACTTCTATCTTCTGCAATATTAAGAATCCCCGAGGATCTATCGCAGGCTGGCCAGCATTGTCGACCCACAACTCCAATCACTCGTACCTTGTTCCTAACAATTATATGCTGATCAAGTCCGAAAAACATGATAATTATCATAATTAGCAACACATCCGCTATCGCAGTTCGAGGTTTTGGAAAATATAATGTATAATATAATATAATCAATCGAACCAAATAATTTTTTTTTATTCCACTAATCCCTGTTGAACATATTCGCTACCTAGGACTCCACTGGGGCAAACGTCTTACTTGGAATCCACATACAAGACTAAAACGACAAGAAACTGCCCGTCGTTACAGATTACTTCAACATTTATTAGACAAACGTTTAAAGCTCCCAATTAATTACAAAAGACTCATTTGCATGACTGTTATTAGACCTATTTGGACGTACGGAGTTGAGATTTAAGGCTCCACTAAACCATCCAGTTCATCTAGTATCCACTCCTTACACTCCAAAATCCTTCGAAAAATCCTCAATGCTCCTTAGTTTACGACCAGTAAACTTATCCATAAAGATCTTAATGTTCCATATGTAGCTAATTTAGCCCAAACCAGATACGTGTCATTTCTCCCAACTTGCTCCCTACTCCATTCCAGATAATCCGAGGCGTCTGAAAAGATGGCCTTGATACCTTTTAGTGTAGATTTTATTGAAGTGCAACTAGTGAGTAGTTCTTCACAAGTTATTTACATGCCATTATATTCACTATGAACATATTTACTTGATGTATACTATTTTGTACAGTTGTAAATATCAATAAATGAAAAAAAAATGTATATTAAAAAAAATTGACCACTTAAGGATCACGCTATAACTTTATTTCCTCTTATTTTTTCCATTGCCTCTAGTTTCCTCTGTCTGCAGTACTTTGGCCTGCTTCTTTTGATCTTCTCTTCACGTTCGTTCTCTTCCTTAGGCCTTTTTTCAGCTTAAAACCCTTCCATTCTGCTCCGAAATGTACCTTTTTCCTTACATTTGGGACTCTGTAATGTTCAGCAGTCCCAGGTCTTTCCTAACTCCTTTAATCCCCGCTGTAGTGGTCTTCTCCTTCCAGAGGTAGTTGAATATCTGTTTTGATAATCTGTCTTCGTTCATTCTATACATATGTCCGAGAAACATCAATCTTCTCTTCTGTGTAGTCTCTGAAATTCCTTCCACATTCTGATAGACTTCTTTGTTGCTTATAATTTTCTATCCATCTTCAGCCTGTACTGCACGCATGATCTTCCTTCAAATTCTCCAATCCAAGACTTCCAGCTTCTCGACGCTATAGTTCATCGATAGGCATTCACTGGCGTAAAGAAACTCTGTTTTGACGACGGTGTTGTAGTGCCATATTTTGGTATTTCACTTCTTATTGTAGATAGATTTTCCAATCCATTCACCTGTATTTTCTCACCAAGGTACTTGAACTTGTTCACCCGTTCAATTCGTCCTATCTCCGTTTCAAGGAATTTTAATCAATGTTTTTTTTATTTCATTTTAATATTTTTTTTTTAAACTCGATTACCGAGCTCTTAAGTGTCTAGGGTTTACTATATCGAGAAAAATTCAGGAAGAAACTCCCAAATCAAAAAGGCCCAAACCAGATACCTATCCTTTCATAGTGAACTCCATACCCACTCAAATCCACTATTCTCCCAACTTGCCTTACACTTTATGACCAATAATCCTCAGAGGCGTCTGCAAAGATGGCCAAGAGACCTTCTAATGTAGAAGTATTAAAGTGCTACTAGTAATTAGTTCATTAAATGTTATTGATATATCATTGTAATCATTTTTTTCATATTTACTTTTATATAACGTTTACAGTTGTAAATATCAATAAATAATTAAATAAGGAAAAAAAAAGTTTTCTGTAATATGCCTATGTATTTTAAAATTTCTACCTCATTTTGGTAAGGGGCAGTAAATCGGATATGAAAACAAAACAAAATTTTAGAAAAAATATTATTTCGTTAATTGATGGTATGTGTCAGAAATGTAAATTAATTTCACATTGTCGGCTGAATACAGAAAATAATAAAAGAACTGAACGGTTTACCTTTTCGATAGGAGAAAACAATACGTCAAGTTCAAAATACCCTACAAACTGCATTCACCGAAAAATAATATTATTTTATTTATAACGATAATCTTTAAAATGATTGTTCATGCGCTGTTCCTATAGTTCATAATTTTTTGTCTGCAACTGGTTTCATCGTGTTTAAATAGCTCTTTTTTTGCTCTTGATTTCGCAATTAATCCTTTATTTGGATAAAGGGACAGAATATTTTGACCGTCTAATTAGTTTCCATTTTATGAAAATCTCAGATGATATATTAATATCATGTATTAATATGATTAATATTAATCAGGTGTCTATCCATTCCTAACATATTCCATAAATACTCAAACCTACAAGTCTCTCAACTTGTTTTTCCAATTGATTTGCAATAGACCTAAACAAGAAACTTCTAGTCATTTTTGATAGAAACTTTTACTAGACAACCGTTCAAAGCTCTCAATAAATTACAAAATACTCATTTACAAGACAGTTATTAGACCCATTTGAACATACGGGGTTGAGCTTTGGGGTTCCACTAAACCTCCCTTCTTCTTCTTTATTAAATCCTTACAAACTAAAATCTCTGTACAATCCTCAATGCTCCTTATAATGTTAAAAATAAACGTATCTAATAATCTGACTGAATGACTCATACATACCCTATGCTACATACCCACTCGTATTCAATTGTCTCTAAAGTTGCTTCACTCAATTCTCGATATCTCCCGAGGTGTCTGAAAAGAAGATGGGCTAGAGATCTTCTATTCTCAATTTTATTGAAGTACTAATAATGAGTAGTTCTTCAAAAGTTATTGACATGTCATTGGGATAATTTTACAGTACATTTACTAATTGTACATTGTATAAAGTACCAAATGTTATTAAAATAAAAATAAAATACATATAGCCCATAAATATGATATCTCCCTCAAAACATGAAAAATTTTGTGCAACGTTTCATGACCAAGCCACACTTTTAAGCCCAGTATGTAATGACCTTTTTTTTTTTTTTCTTTTTGTTATTACTTCTCTCTTTGTTTTTAATATTTTTCATAGCTGTACGTATTTATAAGGTTTTTTTTTTTTCTTTTGTCCCCCAGCTTCATATACCGAGTAATCGGTCTGTTTTCCTTTCATGGTAAGCCCCAACACACATTCCCAGGTAATCTGACTCCTTTCCTTACAGGGTACCTCTAGATTAATTAGAGTAATGAACAATTCATATATAACAAGCAAAAAAAGAAAAGGATACAAATAATTATATTCCTCACAATATATATATATATATATATATATATATATATATATATATTCCACTAATCCCGTTTGAAAAAATCCGCTACCTAGGACTCTACTTGGACAAACGTCTTAGGTGGAATCCGCATACAAGACTAAAACGACAAGAAACTGCTCGTCGTTACTGACTACTTTAACATTTACTAGACAAACGTTCAAAGCTTCCAATAAATTACAAAAGACTCATATATATGACTGTGAAAAGACCTGTTTGGACGTACGGAGTTGAGCTTTGGGGCTCCACTTAACCATCCAATGCATCTTGTATCCAATCCTTACAATCCAGAATCCTTTGAAAAATCCTCAGTCCTCCTTATTTTGTGACCGATATACTTATCCATAAAGATCTTAATGTTCCATATGTTCCTGATTTAGCCCAACCCAGATATGTATCCTTCCATAATAAGCTCCATAACCACTCCAATCCACTAGTCTCTGAACTTGCTTCCCATTCCATTCCCGATAATCCTTTGAGGCGTCTGAAAAGAAGATGGCCTAGAGACCTTTTAGTGTAGATTTTATTGAAGTGTTACTACTGTGTAGTTCTTTACAAGTTATTTACATGCCATTGTATTTACTATCTACACATTTACTGGATGTATATCATTTTTTAAAGTTGTAAATATCAATAAATGAAAAAAAAAATATGTATATATATATACACATTAAAAAAGCTACTTTAATAAAAATAATTCTTATTTTCAAATAAAAACTCTTTTTCACCATGCTGGTTCCCATACTTTTTATATTTCAGGATACTATTATAGTTAATCTCCTAGTAAATTTCTTTTAAATTTAACCATAAAACGTTTTTTAGAACTTTTTTTGTTACAGGTAAATAAAACCAAAGTTTTTTATTAAAGTTTTGATATTTTCTATGAAATTTCTATATTTCAGTTTTAAATCCATTAAATATATTTTCAGAACTCAAAATTCTTTTGGTTTTTATTTAAAGATACTTCCATCATGAAAATTTTTAGATTTTTGTCATTAACTCACTATTATTAAAACTTTCTTAAATGCAAGAAGGTAAAACAATGATTAACATAAATTATTTCATTTCAAAAACGGCGATTTATAAAAAGCATTCAAAATAGCACCATAAAAATTGGGGCGTAAATAAATAGGGCCCTCTTTAAAAAAGACACTAAAATAGTTTAAATCAGGGCAAAATGGTAGAGAGTTTATTTATTACAGGAAAAACAAAAATTAACAGAAATCTCAATCATAACTCTTTCAGCCCCGGCACATTACACATTTTACCCACACCTCTCCCAGTGTGTCTTCAGAGAACTTTCCATCACAAAAGATGCAAGTAGCATCACTTAAGTTAGGTTTATCCCCAAAGTTGTCATCTAGATTGGTATCATCATCGTTGTCCACTAAGGGAAGGTCATCTAATTTTCTTTTTTTTAAGACCTTCCAACCCCTAAAATTTGGCCGATCTCTTACCCTGGTAAAATTCAAGGACGTTATCTGGAAAGCACTTTTGTCAAGCGACTTGGTCAACTGATCCTTGTAGTGGTTCAACTGTGAGAAGTGATTCTCTTCTGGGTACAGGAGATACGCCGAACGGAGGAATCGCCATCGAAGTTCCCAGAGAAATGGGATATTTACTCCAACTCCACCTAAGAAATATGGACACTATCCATTATGCTGGAAAACTCCAGGCACATTTTTCTTGTTTTTTCCAGAGTGTGGTCTCTTGGAAAAATGTCGCAATTTCCATAGTAACTCAATTTATAGTTTTTATTATTTAAAACTATATTTTATATTCCTTAGAATAATCATTTTATCAAATTTACGAAATTATATTAACCATCATGACGAAGTCATTTATTAATATGAGTGAATTTTAAGTTATTAGATAGTGTCTGATTTTGTAAATTTTGGGTTTCAATGGGGTGCAGATGACAGGTTTTGTAGACAGTGATTGTTACTAGTATTGGTATCGAACCTTTTGGTTCCGCTAATTAATTGCTGTTACAAATTTCTTATCCATTGAGAATAATATAGTAAAATAGTTTCTAAAAGAATCTACATTATATTTTCTTTTTAGTAGTTTGAGAAGAAAGTAGTTTTTTTAGATTATTTAATATAATTTGTTTTGTGTTATTATTTTTTGAATAATAATTTACCAATTTTACAAAGGTTAGCAAATTTTATTTAACACTATAACCTTTTTATATAAAAAACCGCTGATACTCTAATTCTAATAAAAAACTTAGTTTTAACTATATATTGAATTTAGAGTTATTATAAAGCGTTAAGTATGAATTGGTAGTTAATTTCGATAGGGTGCAGTTGAGAGATTTTGTGGATAGCGATTGTTAGAAGTATCGGCATCGAACCTTTAGGATCCGCTGATTATTATTACAATTTTCTAATACATATAGAATACAAGTTTAATTATATAGTTGATTAGTTTGAAAGGAGTTTACAAATTAAAAAATCAAGCTTATATATATATAAAAAAAAAAAAATTCTAACTGCGACTGAAACTGATTTTTTTTTTATTTGTTATATTTTTTTTTTTTTTGTAAAATTAAAAAAAAAAAAAAAAAAAAAAAAAGAAAAAAAGATGCGTTAAAAGGTGTTGGTGATAACGTGAATAGAGAGACCGCTCTGGCACAAGGTGAGGTCTTAAGCCTTCAGATCAATATTGCCACCCTCACCCGCCCATCCACAGCCCAACTCTTACCCTTAAACACACTTACTATACGCTAACGACTTTATAAATATATCGTCGTATATTGTTAAAAAAAGAAAAAATACTTTAATACAATAAAAAAGTAATAACATTAAATAGATAAACATTAAAAAAAAATATTAAAACATAAACTAAAAAAAAAAAAAATTACAAATACAAAGAACTGCTTAAAAATATTCAAATATCTCTATTCCTGTTTGTAATATTAAAATTTAATATTTATATTTTATTACAATATTAACTAGTCACACATTTGAATAACATATATCAGAGCTGTTTTAAAAATTTATAAAAATTTTAATTGAGTTTATAATTATTAATTCAATTGGTGAACGATCGCTCTGACAGGAAATGGTCAGTTTCAGGAAAAGGGAACTGGGGTTTAGTTCGGACGAACGCCGCTAGGTCGCACTCGTGTCGCTATAACGTATTTCCTTCAGCGGATTTCTTCCTGTTGGAATAGACAATTTTTAAAATCAATAAAGATTATAAATCCTGTATTTCACTTAGACAGGAAAATTCTTAACCTTTGGAGACATAATTAAAAAAAAAAAAAAAAAAGTTAAACAATAAAGAAACAAGTACTACAGTCCAGTCAATAAAAGTATTGTACAGTGCATGAAATATGCGATTATTTTTTACCTCAGGGCTTAGTTAGGATTAGTTAGAAGATAAATATAGTAAAAATCTCCACCCCTCGGGAGTTAGCTAACGGTAGGGGAGGGGAGAAGGTCCCATTTTTAGGTTTTTCGATTATTTAACGAAAATGGTGGACTCTAGAAAAATATATTAAGAATAAAAATGAAAACTAATTACATTTCCTATACAATTGCTTATACACATATTTGTCGAAATTCTAAACGTTTTCGAGATATACGTTACTGAAAATCTTTAACTTTTTCAAAAAAATAATTTTATCTCACTTTTTATCAAACATTTGCTTCTAGTCCCTCTTAAGATAGTTTCTCAGAAAAAATGTACAGATCAAAGTTGTAGAGCATTAAATTTACTTTAATTTCATGTATACTTTTCTGGCACTTGAAGCGAATGTTTGACAAAAAGTGAGGTAAACATTATAAAAAAAAAATGTTTCTCGAAAATAATCGATTTGTTATAACGTATGTCTCGAAAACCGTTGAAAGTTCGACAAATATGTATTTAAGCAATTTTATAGTTAATTTAATTAGCTTAAATTTTGAACTGTAGTATATTTTCCTAGAGTCCACCGTTTTCGAGATATAATCGAAAAACCCAAAAATGGGACCTTCTCTCCATTTAGTATGTTTCTTCTAAATACTCCTAAAGAAGCCATGAAGTCAAAAATAATCGCATATTAATTGCACTCTACACCCCTCATTTCAGCACTCATTGACTGAACTATGTTATAGTGGACATGATAATTTATTTATGATTTACTTCAGAATAACTTTGAAGATGTTCTAACGAAGCTGTTTATCGCATATTATATGCAATCTACACCTTATTTTAGCACTCTTTGGCTGGACTTCTACGAACGTAATAATTATACAGTTCTGTAAAATATCAGCACAAAAAGCTGTAATGTTAGATAAGTCTTCAGGAATAGTTATGATGAACAATAAATAAACATAAATAGGAAAGTCTTTTGACAAAAAAAAGTTCAATGAACAAAATACAATATTTGTATACCATACAATATATCAATTACTAAGGAGAAATTAATATTAAGGTGTAATTACAAAAGCAATAATTCTCCCATATTTATTTATTAAAAATCATATGATGTTACATGATTGTCCAATAATAATATTTTATTTCATTATTTGCGACGTTTCATGGTCATTGCCACATTATCAAGCTCTGAAACATGCAAAAACACACAGGCATGGCAAATTGCGAATAAGGTATATTATGTGTATCTATATTCTACTATATCTATCTATGTAAAGTACATGGTCGAATATAGGATGTTGGACAATCATGTAACATCATATGATTTTTAATAAATAAATATGGGAGAATTATTGCTTTTGTAATTACACCTTACAATATTTGTATTAAGAGAGAATAAATTTAAATGTATATACTAATATATTTTTGCTATAAAAAAGAAGAGATGATAGAATTTAGTCAAGTTGTCTTCAGTAGAAATGCTAATTCTAAGTATAAGTGGTGTTTACAATATTTACTTTAAAAAATCGGAGGAGGGGAAATAGTTTTTAAATCAAATATAGTTAAACTCAAAGAAAAAGCTGAACAGTATTAGAAAAATACAAAATTTATCTATTAAATTTGGATCTATTCTCTAGTCTGCAGTCGAATTTTAGCACATTCTACAATAGAATTAATCCAACCGGTTTCATCCCTGTTAATATTAACATACATCTAAATATTACTTTCACTAGAATTATTGCACAGTTAAGAACTACAGGAAAACATAATAAAAATAACCACTTCAGATAAAATCACAAAAATTAATCCACAGGAAATCTGTATGGTTTGCAATTTGGAAACTAATGAATACCTTGGTCATATTCTTTATACTTGCCCAATTTACAGTTATTTGGCCTGCGTGACAGTTATTACAAAGGCATTGATTCAAATGACAGTTTTTATATACTCATTCTACAAAATGAAATAGAAATTTTAAAACAAAATTGGCAAATTTTGTTATGAATATAATTGAAATCAGAATTTGTTCACTGACATACAGTACTATTAATTGTTACATATAAGTATCAAGTATTTACTTATTTGCCTGAAATACGAATTTTATATATTTAAAAGTAGGGATAGTCAGATATGAACTTTGATAAACTTTAAAGGTTTAAAAATGAAATAAAAAAGTGTAAATTGTTTTATTATGTATTTTTTATTATTTAGATTGAAAAACTTATATTTACTCCTTATTCTTTGTATTTAATTCTCAGTTATACTTACAGTTCTTTGTTATATGATAGGTATTTATTATCTGTGTAGTATTATAAGGTACATAACATTTTTACTTGGATTAATATTAGAGTTAATACAGAATTATGAAGGCAGAGGAAAAAATATTGGTAACCTCCAAAAAACTCCGGAGGTAATGAAATAAAGAAAGGATGAAATCTTAATAATATTAATTTTGCTCAGTGCTTAGAAGTAGTTAAAAGGTAAACATACTAAAAGTCCCCGCACCTGGAGGATGAGCTAACGTTGGGAGAGGAGAGAAGGTCCCATTTTTTTTGGGTCTTTCGATTTTATATCGAAAACGGTAGACTGTAGAAAAATATGTTTCGTATCAATATTAAAGCTAATTAAATTTCCTATAAAATGATGTCTATACATATTTGTCGAAATTTCAATGGTTTTCGATATATACATTATTAAACATTATAATTTTCGAGAAATAAAAAAAATTGTTTACCTCACTTTTTGTTGAAGATTTGCTTTATGTGCCAGAAACGTATGTATAATCAAAGTAAATTTAATGCTCTACAACTTTGATTCTTTCATTTTTTCCGAGAAACGATGGTGGAAGGCACCAGAAGCGATTGTATGACGAAAAATGAGGCAAAATTTATTCTTTTCAAAAATTAGCGATTTTCAATAACGTATATCTCGAAAACCGTTAGCAGTTCGACAAATAGGTGTAGAATAATTTTTATAGGAAATTTAAGTAGCTTTAATTTTGAGTTGAAACATTTTTTTTTTAGAGCACACCGTTTTCGAGACATAATCGAAAAACCCCAAAATGGGACCTTCTCTCCATTTAGTATGTTTCTTCTAAATACTACTAAAGAAGCCATGAAGTCAAAAATAATCGCATATTAATTGCACTCTACACCCCTCATTTCAGCACTCATTGACTGAACTATGTTATAGTGGACATGATAATTTATTTATGATTTACTTCAGAATAACTTTGAAGATGTTCCTCTTCATTAGGACAGACTCTTAAGGCCTTGTCCTCCCATTTTTCGGGATAGATATAATTCGCCCAATAAAGATCTCGAGTTCGCACACTTCCAGATATGAACTCATAGAATGCAGGTCGGTACTTGTACAATTTAAAATATCAAACGAAAAAGAGGATGGGGTAGGAGTCCATGTACTAAATCCTTCCATGAATGCCAGTTATAAAAAAAAGTAGTTATAATAGATTAATCTTGTTTTACCGACATTTTTAGTTCTGAAAGTATATAAATTAGTTTAAAACATAAATATAAAAATTTATAAAAAATATCATAACCTCAATAAGCAAAATTTGTTTTATTTACCTGGAGCAATTATGATAAAACGCACAGACTTATTTTACACTAGGTACCCAGTGGGACTCGAAGAAAACATAAAAGAATTAACCTGTGGAAAATTGATAATGAAAGAAAAAGCTCCAATTGGTCAAATACTCTGCCAAGTCGACCCTTGTCTTTCTAGTTGAGTTGCTTCCCAGTGAAAAGGTAAAGGAATGTGTTCGTTCCAGCATGAAATTTGACAGCTGTAATCGGATTTTAGTAGAAAGGTCTTTTGGTTTTGTTAAAATAGAAAAACGCATTTTATTAAGGTACTTGGATTGTCGTTTGACTAACCAGGTCATAAAATCCTGTTTTTTAGGAAAAACAAAATATAAAAATAAACACGTTTACTGGTCTAAATATTTTTAGTAAAAATCAATTACTTTTTTCAACATGATGGTGAATCTTCAATTTCGTTTTTAAGAGTCTAGCAACCTTTGAAAAATGAATTTGTGTCTTTTACTCAGTGAGAGTATTTTTATAAAAAAACATGACATATTTTTCTCACATTTTCAGTTTTTTTTAAAAACAATGTATTCACATCTTTTAGGTTATTAAGAAGGATCAGTAATGGGAATAAAAAATAAAAATTATTAAAAATAATTGTCAAATCATTGTCGATTTGTATGCCAAATGAAACACCCTGTTTTCCGGTTTTAAAAGTGAATTTCTCCATGAAATCGACACGAAATCATTAATATGACCATACAATATGAACGCTAGTTAAATTTTCAAACTTTTGTGAGATTTGCAGTTTTGTGCATAAGTTTTTCGAAAAACGGTGAGCGTTGAAGTATTATAAGACATTTGTAAATAAGTTGAAGATCAATCTGTTCTTTAGGTCTCAAGCTTGTCAAATTTAAGGATACTCTGCTTTTATAGGAAATTTAATGCTAAATCCGAAAATGTGGTCAAAATTCAAAAAATGTTTAAGCAAAATGAATTATCGTATATCTGCAACGGATTGGAATAGAAAGGTCTGCGGCATTTTTCTTCATTTTTGATCTAGTTTCACCCAATATTTTTTATTACACCAAGAGAAACTCACGACTTATATATATAGTTTTCATGTCTAAGAACGAAGCTTGCCACTGTGACGGACAAACAAACTATAACCATTATTATAACTATTATATCATAGTCTATTTTTTGACAGACTGATTTAAATTGATAAAAACAATAATTATGTGTGGAGAAGAATGGTCCCTTTCAGAAAATAAACTTTTAAAAAGTTAAATATCTCAAAGAGAAAAAAAAAATGTCCAGAATATTGAACTTCAAACATTTTTATGATAAAAGTATGGTTGACTGGATGATAAATGGAGAAGAAGATAGTCAGGGATGCAGTCAAAGTAACACCACGTCAAAGAAGAATTCTTTAATACGTGCCAACGTTTCGACCTGCGTTGCAGGTCTTCTTCAGGGCTATAATGAACAAAATACCAGAAGTGACAAAAAAACAGATGTGACAAAAATAACAGACCGATAAACAGATTCCTGTCTTGTCCTTATTCTTACCTTGCTGCTTTGTATTCTTTGTTATTTATGTATCTGATCTTTTCTATACTGTTTTGTATATTGTTTTTTTTTTTTATCTATGCCATTCTGTATTCCATTTGTCATCTGTTTATCGGTCTGTTATTTTTGTCACATCTGTTTTTTTTTGTCACTTCTGGTATTTTGTTCATTATAGCCCTGAAGAAGACCTGCAACGCAGGTCGAAACGTTGGCACGTATTAAAGAATTCTTCTTTGACGTGGTGTTACTTTGACTGCATCCCTGACTATCTTCTTCTCCATTCAAACATTTTTTGTTTTTTTAATTTTTACCTTGGATTTGTGATTTTAAAAAATAATTGTTATTATGTTGTAATTATCTTATAATCGTTAATCCTGTAAACATGGTGTATGTTAACTAGTCTCGGTAAGGTACTCTCTCATATGGTTACTGTAAAAGAAAAAAAAATATAAGTAGGTATATATATATATATATAATAAAGGTTAAATATTATTATAATAAACAGGCTGTTTGAGGCAAAATATTCCGGATGGTAGCACAAAGTGAAGTTGCTAAGTCAAAGTTCACACTGACTAATTTTTAATATCAATTCCGACAACTGCAGGTCCGCTAACAACGTCAAGCTCTTAGTAGATGAATAGCTGAAACATATTTCACGCCGATCCATCGGAAAGTACTAAAATTTGTTTATACATACCATCATATTTAATTAAATTTAAATTTCATGTACAAAACAGACATTTTATTTTTTTGTTTGAAAATATATGTAAAAAAAACAAAAACATAATTTTTATTAATAAGAACAGCTTATGAAAAAAAAAAAAAATAATTTATTTAAAATAATTTATAGAAAACAAATGATCTAATTGTATTTTGTATTAACTGATATAAAATCATACTTAATTAATGTTAATTACCATTAATAATATAAATATCACTGACTAGAAGCTCCTCTCAATTCTTAGGCATCTCTGGCAATAACACTCTCTACCAGTGACGCAGCAGAAAGAGTAGCGTATGGATCTCTTGGAATCAGCCTTTAATCTTCAGAAGTAAAGTGGGTGAACAGGTTTGGGATTACCTTGACTGATTATGTGTACATATAGTCCGTTTGTTTGAGTATATTTTAATTATTTTTTGTATTATGTATTTTATTTGTATAATTCTTATGTTTAGAGGCTATTAACTTTTGATTTTATGTATGTTGTATGAGTGATTCCTTACCTTGTAAATTATTTCCCTGTATGTTCTATAATATTTTAATTTTGTTTATCTATTTATTAAAATTTACTACCTAAAAAAAAAAGAAGTAGAAAATGTGATATCCACTGGTAGTACTTCAATAAAATTTTTATATGAGATGGTCTGTTCCCTCTTCCACACAAGAATCTAATTATTTTAGATTTTTTCCAAAAAGATTTTTATCCAAGCAGTCTTAATCCGTGATTTTTAGGCTGCCCATTACCTTTTTTTTTTTTTTACATATCCACCTATACTTTTATAGCTTCATATATATTTTCTTGTTTAGTCTTGTATTGTTAATTCTGATTATGTTCCCATAGAACCTCAGTCTCCTAGTCCTGATGACTGTTTCCAGATCCTCCAAATTCCTATACATTTCTTCACTGGATTTTTGCCTAAGCCCCTTTAGCGTTATTTCGGGTAAGTGAATCCTCCTCAGAATTTTCCTCTTAATTTTCAGGACTTTCTCCAGGCTTGGAAGGTCTGTTTCCATACCATACAGTATCACTGGTCTTACTACGTTACGTTTTTGCACTAGAGGACAGAATTTTTTGATTGTTGATGTTTCTAGTGCCGAAGGTCAATCATTTCAGCTTAGCTATTATTTCTTATATGGATGCCCTATCCGTTCCATTACTACGTATTTTCTCCCCTTGGTATTTAGAGAATAGTATTTTGAACGTAAATGAAAATATGTCTATGATTGAAAGTAATAAATAAGAAATTTATAACTAGATAAAATTTTTATTTACAATGTTACAGTCCAATATAATTATTCGCTTGTCTAAAATTGTTGTTTTTATGAACAGTTATTGTAAAAAAAAATTTGAAGAAATTTACATATAAAATGTAGAATCATAGTATGAATGTTTCGGAATGTTTTCTATTTCCTCCTTACTTAAATCCGAATCACTATCCTCCAACTTTTGATTTGATTGTCTCGTTCTTTTTTCTTCCTCGTTTAGCAAAATTCGAGGAATATCTTCCAATTTTATAGGTTCCTAACTAATAAAAACTGTCTGAATAATTAATACATACGCTCACTAAAACAATCAAAAGCAAAAATGTAAAAGGCATACTTACACAATGCCGAATCCATCTGATTGCCGTGAAATGGGAGAGAAAAAATCAAAACAAGAGCGGTCGCTTGTTGTACTTTGTGCAACGCTGAGGACTAAATATTTTCTACGCAGGAAACTATTTTTTTAGAACTCTTTGGGTGGTTATAGAGAATCGAGTGTGAAGCAAATTGGGAGACCTGTGGATTTGAGAGGGTACAGATTTTACTACGAAAGGATAGGTATCTGGTTTGGACTAAATCAGCGACATATGGAATATTAAGATCTAGATGGATAAGTTTAAGCTAAAATTTTTTCAAGAAAAATATATTCTTCTGAGCAAATCTAATGCGAATAGCCCAATTTTCCTATGGTAATTTGAAATCCACGTGGTAATGGTCCTAAAAGGACACCTAGGTTAAACTGACAAAAGCCTGGATTTCATTAAAGCTTTCGACACAATCGACTAATTTATACTGCTATATAAACTGGTAGGTAAACTTTTCCTGTTCCAGTAGTACAATGTAATTAATTCTATCATTCTTCTATCACCGTTACCAAGTTGTCTGATTAGCTATTCTACCAGCTTTCTCTCCTCTTCTGATTACATTTGCGGTAGTTCAGGATTCGCCAATGTATATCTCATTTAAACGCTGAATATTCCGAAATTTACCTTTTCTGTTTTCCCAAAAAGCTTCATGAGACCGTTTTGAAAATTCAAGCCAACATCAATAAACAATTGAACTAGGCTAGTTAATTGTGTGTGGACGTTGTAATGTTTGATGAAGAATGGAAGGAGCGAGGAAATAAAAAGATTGCGCTGGATGGAACACGCTGAGGGAGACTGAAGACCTTTGGTGAGAGGAATTGGTGGAGAAATAAATGGAAGAAGATCGTGAAAGAAGACAAGGATTTACATGGATTTGTTGTGCTATAGTTATTGTTGGTAAGTGGACACTGTCGTAGTCTCTGTTGGTCTTTTGTACCAAAGTTATTAAATTTATTTATATTTCAGACTTTGCTAATTTATTGGTATTTAATACTTATTAATTTTATATATTATTTATTGGGAACTACAACTCGCGATATATGTCCTAGCCTCCGATAGGAACACCAGCCGTCTTTGCTTGCTGCAGTCCTCAAATTTCTAACTCCTAACATGGTACGTGCATCTTTAGCAATACCATCATATCTGAAACTTGGCCAGCCCCTCCGTCTTTTTCCATGGATCACTGTGTCCAGCATGTGCCTGGGATTCTCTTCCTCAGCCATTCATACAATGTGTTTTGCTCAGCGCAGCCAATTATGCTTGACGAAACATACTATGTTTAAATCACTGCAAAGGTTGCTTATTTCTTGGTTAGTATATCTTCTCCATGTTTGACAATCCTTTACATTATCGCAGGATGAAAGAATCCCCTTTTGAATCGGAGAAGAAGAAGTTCATCCCTTTTTTTAGGACCCAATATTCTGGATAATACTTACTTATCATATTATCATATTGAATTTATACTTTAGGATAGGAGGGCTGACTTAGAATCAGTTAGTATTTGTTGAACCGATAAGCAGAGAGCCAGAACCCAATTCAACGCTAGAATCTACGCACTCATTCGAAAATTCCTTGATTTCTGTATCATTGTATTTGTAGTCATGATTTCTTTACTTGTCTGGAACGAAAAAAACAGACCGCAAGAAGAAAGTCCTGTATCGAATGTTCTGAATGTTCACTTTCGTAGATGGGTTATCCGAAACATCTAAAATCCCATTCATCAACTCCAAAATTCACACAAATCAGTTGCATTTGTTGGCGTATACAACGTAAAACATTATTGGAAGTTGGTTCAAAAGTGCCATAGCTATCTGAAAAATGTTTTACTATCGTTGACCTTGATTAATGTTCAACTCCATGGCTCGTACTGGTTTGAGAACAAGGGAAACAGATAAGCAGTGTTATGGAGTTTGTGTCTTTGTGTACGTTCCTCACAAAATCTATTACTTCCTTACTTCTCTTCTTTTTCCAAAGTTTGAAAAACCTTCTTTCAGGGCTTTATCCAGTTTTCTGTTCTTTTAATAACTTAGAAAACGTAGAGTTATAATAAATCTATTAGTAATGAGAAAATGAAAGCTTCGTTATCCCATTGGCAACTTTAAATTACTTATCGCATTTATTCAGCTAATATACTTGGAAGCTAAGAGTTCATTTCCGTTTCGAAACAATACCTAACCTCCCAGGGCTACATTTATCTCAGAGAAGAAAAACCATGGCGTGCTATAGTGTTCTTACTCTGCTTCCACTGGTTTTTGACAACAATGATATAGCTGGGAGAGAAGTGATAGTATATTTTTGGATCTAAATAATATATCCAAAAGTATGTAATAATATATTAGTGTAAGAATGTTTTTTTTTTTTGTATAAACCCGAAGATTAGTTTTTAATATTAAAATCACCTTTTATATTTATAAGTATATAATTTATTTTCTACATAAGTTGCTTTCTAATAGGTACACAGCCATACGATAATACCTTTTGATTGTACTACCATGTTATTCTTAGGGGACAAGGTGTCCCAGAATAATGATTATTTAAAAAAAAATAATATTAAAAATAAAATTACAGGGAAAATGCTTCGTTTGGAGGTCCGCAGGCAGAGTTTGTATAGTATGATATTCTCATATTTTATTCCTTTTTAATATTATTAATGCTTACGATTATTTTATTCCATTTTATATATTATATAGTATTTTTTTTTTCCTTTACATCTATTTTTGTTGTGGCAGATAATAAATAATATTTATTCAATAAAAATATATATATATATATATATATATATATATATATATATATATATATATATTTGTGTGTGTAGGTGTATGTGTTATGTATACATAAATATATGATATATGAATGTGTGTGTGTTTATATATGTACGTCTGCAAATAGGTGACTCATAGATGTTATAATCAATAGTTCCTTTACTGACTGAAGAGAGATATCGGATTACTCGACTGGCCGGAATCGTAACACAATAATGTAAGGGAGGAGGTACAACACAAGAAGCTTAGTGGTTGAGGAAAGTTAGCACAATGGGGCAGACAGGCTTCACTCACATTTCCAGCAACATACTCCACAACTTGAATTCTTTCCTTAAAATAAGTAAATAAAAAAAAAAAAATGATAGCACTATGTATAATTACAAGCTCTGATGATTATCTCACAAAGAATATATTAGGATTTATGTAACCCAACAATACTTATTTAATCTGTAATTTTTAGTACAGTTATTTATTATATTCAATTCATAAATTTTTATTGCTGTCAAGAATTGATTATAAAGACTATGTTTTGTACTTTTGAATATATTGAGACTTATAAGGGTTATAATACAACCTGTTAAAAGTAACTACTTAACTACTTAGTAAATCATTGCTTTATCATGATTTACCTGGTATTTTTATTTTAAATTATGAACGTACAAAATAATTCACACATATGCGGGTTTCTCAAGGAAGTATCCTAGGTCCCATCTTTAACACGATGTATACAGCTGACATCCCGATTCATCCATGCTCCTTACCACGTATGCTGGTGAAAAATGTATATAACCATTAAATAATGACCCCTAAAATGCTTAAATTAGGTTAGGGATCTTATTTGTTAAAATCAGATAAATGTTCCAGATGTTTTATTCTATTTTCAATTTTTTTTCTTAATATAGATATAAAGAGTTATGCTTTGGGGCTCCACTCAACTTTCTAATCCTTCTTGAATTCAATCCTTACAATCCAATTTTTATTATGGAACAAATAATCCTATCCATAATGCTCTAAATGAACCACTCGAATCCACTAGTCTCCCAACTCACTTCCCAAAGAAACTCAACCCTCATTGGCGCCTGAAAAGAAGATGGCTTAGAGACCCTTGGGGCAGTTTCTTTACAAGCTACCTATATATTTTGTAATAGTTTCCCCACACATTTACATTAGTACAAACTTAGGATTATATGAAATAAAATCATTACACTTTGTTTATAAAAATCACAGAAAATATTGTAAATAAAATAACAGAATTTTAGACAGTGTTATTATCGATTACTTTTGTCAAAAGTGGACAGTTTTAGTAAGCAGACGATACATCGTTCCCCAATCATGTTTTTTAAAGAGAAGTCCCACTGTGGTAAATATATTAATTTCTGTTAATTCTGAATTACACCTGAAAAAAATAAAAACGTATATTGTTTTTATTATAATCAGTTTATGTTTTATGCTATAATTATTTTATTAATTAATTAGTATGCAATTTAAAAATATTTTCCCTTCGTCTTCCTGTCCTACATTATCCTTTAATAATATTCCTCTAAACCTTGTTGAACAGATCCGCTACCTAGGACTCCACTTGGACAAACGATCTACTTAGAATCTACATACAAGACTAAAACGAAAAGAAACTGCCCATCGTTGTAGACTACTTCAACATCTACAAGACAAACGTTCATAGCTACCAATTAATTACAAAACATATTTAGATGACTGTGATTAGACCTATTTGGAAGAACGTAGTTCAGCTTTGGGGCTGCACTAAACCATCTAATTCATCTCGAGTCCAATCCGTACAATCCAAAATTCTCAATGCTCCTTTCTTTATCACAAATAAACTTATCCATAAAGATCTGAATGTTCCATATGTTGCTGATTTAGCCCAAATCACATACCTATCCTTTCATAGTACTCTCTATAACCACAATTCTCTAATTTCTTGCTTCCCACACCATTTCCGAAAATTCTTCGAGGCGTCTGAAAAGAAGATGGCCCTGAGACCTTCTAGTGTAGAATTTTTATTGAAGTGCTACTGAGGAGTAGTTCTTTTTAAGTTTTGACATGTAATTGTAATAGTTATTAAAACATTTACTTGATGTACATATTTTTATATATAAGAAAAAAAAAATCTTTTGAAAAAATAATACATAATATTACTTCATAGTAAGGAATAGTTCATAGCAATCACTAAAAATATTTAATCAATACGACATATTAACAATACAATCTTTCATCAAATCTATCCATCCTCTGATCATCATAATTCAGTTCAAGCATTCCCAGTAATTCTGCTGTAAAGTTAAAACAGAAGAAGCCTAAAAATTCTTCACTGATTGCTGCTTCAGCGTTCAAAACCTCCAACTGGCTTACAAAACAGTGATGCTCCCAAGCGGTAAGATATCCTGGAGTACTAAGATGTAGGGAGAGTAGCAGATCTGGAAGTCAATAACCTGAGTGTTAAATATTGTAAATATAAATTTGTTTAAAAGTTTATGTTATTCTATATTTAATTTTTTTTTTTAATAGTTTTATATATTCTTATTTTTATAGATATTTTTATTTTTTACTTCAATGTTCTGTTTGAAAATAAGACTTGAGGTGTATATTATATCACTATTGTTATGCATGATAATATCTGTCAAAATAAAAAATATAAAAAATAAAATAAAATAAAAATATAATAAAAAAACTCATGCACCTCCTTAAATCATCAAAGGGGCACTAATTGATGGCTTTGTTACAAGTCATAGAGTTGTCACTATATTAACTATCCCTCTCAGTATTTTGATATATTTCTTCATACAGTTATAAATTTCAATAAATAATTTTCTTTATAAATATTTTCTTTATAGGATAAACCAGACAGTTATTGACACCCTGTCTTAAAAATTGGAAGAAAAAAATATTTATCCAACAAAAAAAAAATCATAAAAAAACATTTTTTTCACTATCTTGTAACGTATATTCCAGGAATGATGTTTGGTGGGAACATTCTTGCTTAGCTCAAAGTATAGTAATTAATGAAAAATGACTGTAAATTTCAACTTAATTGAAATATTCTTTCAATAATTATATTATGAATATTTCCTGAAGTTTGTCAATAACTGTCTGGTTTACCATGTTTTTTTTTTGTTTTATTTATTTTTTTAATTTTTATTTATTATTTTTTATATTCTGGTTCTATTGTCCAGTAGTAATTAAATTATTACCATTCATTTCTAGATTTGTAGGGACGAGATCCTTCCACGTTCGATCTTAAACTACATTTATGATGAAAAATCCCTGCTTTTTGTGCTGTCAGCTGGTACTTCTGAAAATAAAATGTTTAATTTTAATTTTTTTATAAGTATATTTAAAGTATTTTTAACCGAGATATTAATTGCATTTTTCTTAAATCTTATTTATGTATATTCTCTGTGGGTTGGATTAGATTATGCCCAAACACACACATATATACTACTATTACTCAAGGAAAATTGTAACTATTTTCACACATATTGGAAAGAGTTACACGGTAAGGGAAAAGAAAATACGCAATGTTACAGAGAGAAAGAGAGAGAGATAGAGCGTAACTTATGATGAGAGGAAGCATTTGGAAGGCGCTCAGCTAGTGGGGATTAACGTACTTCCTAGTTTCTCAGTTAAGTACAGGGCCCATACTCAACAGAACAGTAGACTATACACATACACTGACTCTTAAAGTCACATGTAGCATACACCTCATGATCACCTTCTCTCAGAAGACCCAGTGGATGCGGGTATATCCCGAATAACAGATGTCCCGAAGTAACGATTTTGCTTTAGTTTAATCATGTACTCGGAAAAAAAAAAAAAAAATGAGACTTCTCCCTGTTTGTTATAGCACAAGCAGAAAGATGAAGAAGATAAGTTTACTAATTTTAAGTCCAAGTAGACCCAGGTAGAAATTTAAAAAACCATGGAGACCACGGTTTCAAAGAGGTTCTCCAGTATTCTCATAGTTGAACATTCAACCAACCGAATCAGGATTGGAGCAGAGTTCGTCCATGATGGGAAACATTCCACACACTGGGCTTCCAAAGCTTCTAAAACAATATGGCTACCGAATATTTATTTATTTTTTTCTAGTTTTTAGAAAATATTTTCACATATCTTGTACACTGAGATATATTTTATTTTTTCTGTCTTGGAAAAATTTTGTCAGAATCCATAAACACAGGGTTTTTTTCATGCATTGTCGTCGTTTTTTTTAAGGAGGATGGCGTATCTAAATTACAAAAAAAAAAAAAAAAAAAAAAAAAGCAAGCCATATTGTTTTTGAAGTTTTGGAGGCCGAGCGTTTGGGTGGTTCTCCACCCTAGAAGTCACACAAGGTGTTGTGGTCAACATTCATATTCAACTGCCAGGTTTTTTCCCTTATAAGTGTCTATTTTATTCCCAACTCATTTATAGAGGGTACTTTCATACTCACAGAGCAAACCCACGCTTTGTTTGTACTGTCTTGGAATGGTACGGACAGATTTAAAAGAAAACTATTTTTTTTTTTTTTTTTTTTATCAACTAATTTAAAGAAAATTATAATTAAGTAATCAAATGTTCTTTTTTTACGATGGACTATTTAAACTACAAAAAAAAAAATAAATAAAATAAAAAAAAAAAAATAAATAAATGGGATTTTTTTTTTTTTTTTTTTTTTTTTTAGTTTAAATAGTCTATCGTAAAAAAAGAACATTACTTTACTTATTTATAGTTTTCAATAAATTAATTTATCTAAAAAAAAAAAATATTCTTTTTTTTTTATAATCTGTCCATACCATTGCAAGACAGCACAAATAGTGGGGTTGCTCAGTGACTGTGAAAGCATCCTCTATGAATGAGTTAGGAACAAAATGGACCCTCAGAGGGAAAAAACCTGGCAATTGAATATGATTGCTGACCACGTCACCTTGTAAGACCGTAGCCCAAGAAACACTAAACTCTCACCAAATACTGAATCCTCTAATTTTTATACAAGACAAGTGTATTAAGGGCAAGTACTTATTTTAGGACCAAATAGACCCATTAAGCGTTTGTGAAACCATAAAGACTATGGTTCCTAATAGGTCCTTAAGTATTCTGATATATGAAAATTCAGTAAGCTGATTCAGGATCTGAACAGTGTACTTCCACGAGGGAGAACATCTCACATACTGGATTTCCAACATTTCTTCATAAGTAATACGGCTAACTATTTTTTTTTAGTAATATTTAAATTACAAAAAAAAATAGATTTTGTTAAAAACATTACTTGATTACTTCATAATAATTTTTCCTTAACCTAGACGATATATATATATATATATATATATATATATATATATATATATATATATATATATATATATATATATATATATATATATATATATATATATATATTAATGTGTTTATGGATTCTATATATATTACTTCAAGACAGCGAAAATCTCTAAAAATAAGTAGAAAATAAAATGAACCTTTGTTAGGATGAGAGAAAAAACCTGGCAGTTGAATATGGTTGCTGACCACATACTGAATCCCATAAGATCATCTGGCCGAAGTGCCAGATTTTTTTGTTACCTTTTTTTCATTATTTTTTTTTTTTAGTTTTAATTTAACATTAACACATCCCATTCAGCAATATTAAAAAACAGATCCCTAGGGATAAAAACGTTGAGGGGTAGCAAAAGAAATATTTTATTTTATTTTGTTGTTTATTTTCAACTTTAAACTGGTGTATTAGAATACCAGGTTGTTTGAAAGTAACTGGAAAATTACTTTGAAGTTTCCACAATAAATTAGTGTTGTTTTATGTGAAATAGTATGCATGTGATTTGTGAATCACTACTTTTCAATAATAGTGTAAGCATGAATGGACTAGTTAGGCGTTTATGAAATAGCAAAAAAAAAAAAAAACATAAATAAAATAATATGAAAATTACGTTTTTATATTTTAACATTTCATTTGTTTTTTTGTTTTGTTTATTTTATTGTTCGAGGTTAAGGTTAGCATGAACAAGAAGTTCTTTTTTTTTTTTTTTTTTTTTTTTTTTTTAAAAACCTGATTATTGCATAAAATAATATTTATTGTGTTCAATAATTACAAAAATTAATAGGCATAATATTTTTTTTATCGATCAAGTTAGGAGAACGCGGTATAAAGTAAAAAGCGCGTCGAGGATGATTTATTGATTCGAAAGTTTGCCGAGTTCCTTAAACTGAATTAACCAGGTTGATAATAAGCCAAACTTTATATCGAGTTAAATAAATCCAATTAATATTTACTTCACGAAACATCTCTCTCCGCCGATTTACTAACGCAATATGTGTACACTAATTGTCTTATAATAATATAAATAACAATTTTTAATTTTACTATTTAATAATTAATTAAAACCTGTCGAAATAGTACAGTGGAGTAGGATGTAAGCTGGAGGAGAGGGAGGTGCCTGAAAACAATTTATGTGTTTTTATGGAGAGAAGGGTTTTTCTTCGGGGCATGTTGTGCGCCAGTGTGTGAGTGTGTGTTTGCCTTTTTCTACTCGAGTGTAGCGGTGTGTGCTTGTCGGTGTGGGCAAGGTTTGAAGCACTATCGACCGAGCAGGGGGCGTGCCCAGGGAAGCCACGCCCCCTCCCCCCACCCCTGATAGAAAACTGCACAGGCCTGAGGCAGGGGCGAGGGGGCGTCTTTTATAATTTTTCCCAATTGTTTTCCGGGCTCGGCTCTCTCCCCTCCCCGCGGGGATCCAGCATGGCCGCTGGGGCTTTTCTGCAAGCGTAATGAGCCCATTCCAACCACCCCCAGCCCTCTTTCCGCAAGGGTCGGGGGTTAGACATTTTGAATAATATTCCTCTCTTCCCTCCACATCACTCCCTCTCTCTCCCTCCCTCTATCCCCGCCGGTCCTTCTCCCTCTACCTTTTACCCACAATCTTCCTCTACCCCCCACTCGCTCCCTCTGGCCTTCTCACTCACTCCTCCCCCATACCCCCTCCTCCTATCCTCCCTCTCTCTTGCTCACTCTCTATCCCTCTCTGTCGCTTCCCCTCTCTCGCGCCCGTTTCTCTCCCTCAAACGTTGCCTCTTTCTGTTCACTGGTTTCTAGTTTGGACTTTCACCGTTAGCAGCACTCTCTCGACCTCTGGAAAAAGAGGAAAAAACCTACAGCGCCCCTGACGAGGGAAAATTTTACTCCAGCTTTTTTTAATTCGCCACAACGCTAAGGGAATGCGCTGCTTTCGCCCTTCGCGGGTTTTTATGAAATTCGACAACTATTTAAAAAAAAAAAAAAAAAAAAATATCCTTACTTAATTTTTTTTTTTTTTTTTTTTTTTTTTTTTCAAATAAGACATATTTAAATTCACCTTAAATATTTAAAAAAATAATAGGAAGATTTTTAACTAAAAGAAGACAAGAAAAAAAAGCAAGCAGTAAGTAAACTATTCATGAGATAAATACAGTTTTAATTTTTAGTAGAATACTATAAACCTATCATAATTATCAGTTTTTATTCTAGTACATATATTTTTTTTTATTTTTTTTTTAAACAGTTACAGACTACTTCAACATGTACTAGGCAAACGATTAAAGCTCCCAATTAATTAAAAAAGACTCATTTACATGACTGTGATTAAACCTATTTGGACGTACGGACTTGAGCTTTGGGGTTCCACTAAACCATCCAATTAATCTCGTATCCAATCCTTGCAATCCAAAATCCTTCGAAAAATCCTCAATGCTTCTTTGTGACCGATCAATTTATCCATAAAGACCTCAATGTTCCTCAAGTTGCTGATTTAGCCCAGACCAGATACCTATCCTTTCATTGTAAGCTCCATAACCCCTCGTTCTTCAGTAGTTCTTCACAAGTCATTTACATGCTATTGTATTCACTATTAACACTTGATGTTTTTGTACATTAGTAAATATCAATAAAGGAGAAAAAAAAAAATTATAACACAATATATCTCTGGTCACTGGTCATGCCTAGTTAAGTCGATTTCTCCTCAAAGTTGATATGATTATCGTTTAACTCTTGCGGTCTTAAACCAATTTTTAAAGTTTCTGTCTATAAAAAAATCTCCTAAAAGAAAACTATTTGGATCTATAGTAGCAAATTTTTACTAATAGTGTAAGAGCTCAAGATTTTAACAGTGATCAACATTACGCAATATGAGGAGAAGTCAACTTACCTAGTTATGACCAGTGACCAGAGATTAACAACATCGTATAGCTTAAAAAAAAAAAAAATTTGCGTATTTTTTGTTCGATAAACATGAACATTTTAGATTCAATATTCAGAAAGGCACACATCACATTTTTTATAAAAACGCGAGTACATTTAAACAGTTCACTTTTTATTTTTATTAGAACAATATAGGTATAGAAAATGTATCACTGTTTTTATTCTAGCTTCTATAGATTTTTTTTTATCATAAGAATATTTAAAATCATGTAAAATATTTCACAAATATCAGGAAATATTATGAAGGTTTTGATTAACATGAGTCAAGAAAAAAAATTAAAATTATCAGTTTTTATTCTAGTTCGTACTTACATATTCTTTTTTATAATTTATTATATAAACGCATCGTCCCGCTTAAAAAAAAATATATATACGGATTTTTTAATACGATAACATAAACATTTTAGATCCATCATTTAAGAGAACACACAACATTTTATAAAAACGTGAGTACATTTAAACAGTTCAAATTATTAAATATACAACTTCGTTTTTTATGTTTATATTATATAGGTATGCTAAAATTATTGTTTTTATCTAGCTTGTATATTTTTTTTTACAATACCATGAAGTTATAATAATCTATTTTTTTATATAACATATAGCCTTGTCTACCGTCTTAAGAATAAAAAAATATTTATTTGCCGATGTTTTTATATGATAAACATGAAAATTTGTAGATTATTTATTAAACATAATTGAGCTATATAGGGTCTTAATAAATATGAGCCAATGTTAGTTAAAAATCAGGAAAAAAATATTTTTAAAAATAAAAGATAATGAGAATACTTTTAATGTGCAATTGCTCTTAAGAATCATTATTTTTATTCGACCTTTGGATTAACATTGTTAACAAAATGGTTCTGTACCCATGGTCAAGGTTTGTTATTATTGTAATAAAAACCTAAACATAACTACACTTAAGTCAATTTAAATATTTTACCAGTGAATAATTTATTTAATTGTGGTAATTAGCAATGAATATATTTTATAATAAATATTTATGATAACTGTGTGAATATTTCCGCTTTCTTGGCCAGTCGGTCCCCGACATCAGCAGTTCAGGACGCATGAATCTATTTTGATCTATTTTTAGCTTAGTTAACAATATGACTAGGACTTTCACTTCAACCGCCGGAAAGTAAATTAATAGAATTCTTAATTTTAATAGAAGTTATTGAAAAACGATTATTCAAGGTTATACAAGGGAATTCAATACATAACTGAAAACAAAATTAGGCAAAAAATAAAATAAAAATTAAAAAATTAAAATGTAATATAAGTTTAAATATTTAGGTGAAATAATTCAATATATTTTAGACAAAGCAGCTAATCTCACAAGAGTCAAAAAAATGGAATTTGCCTTCCTAAAAACTAAGGATATATATAATAAAACAAAATCTCTCTATTGACGCTAAAATGCAATTATAAAACAGTTGTTCGTCCTGAAGGCTTATATGCCTCAGAATGTTTGTTTCTCAACAAAAAAGGAGAAATTAAAAATATGGAAAAGAAGGATAGAGAAATATTAAGGAAAATATTGGGACCAAGAAAGACTGAAGAAGGTTTAAAACTAAAACGTAATACGGACATATATGAAAATTTTGAAAAAATAGTTAATGCAATGAGGAAACGTAGATTGACATTTTATGGACATTTGATGAGAATGGATGAGAGAAGACTGACAAAGAAAATTTTCCAACACAGACTCCAAAAAAAGAAAAATAATACATGGATACGGATGGTAAAAGGAGATATGCTGGTGGCAAATATACAGTGGAATTTAAAGTAGGACGGAGACGAATTTAAGACAGCAGTCAACAAGATCAAATTTCCGGAAATGGTTAAAACACAAATTAGTAGACGGGTGTCAGATGAAAGAAGAAAACATCAGGCAGAGGTAATGAAGAGATATTGGAAAGAACGGAAGAGCAAGGAATGAATTGTTAAACGAGGTCCACAGATGGCCGAACTCGAAAGAAAAATTCACGTTTAGACACTAATTATTTATTATCTATTGTTATTTATTTTGAATTTACAAAAGTCACTGGCATCCTAGCGCCAACTGGACTTATGAACTTAAAACATTTATAGACGACAAAACATGTTTGAAGAGAGACCACCGAATAAATGAAAAAAATCATTGCGAATTTAGAACGGAAACGAGAGTATAGAAAATATGCCATTGCATTATTTTACTAACATATCAAACATAGATTGAATAACCACAACTTAGCTAGCTAGCACTACAAAAGTATCTTCAAAGTAACACACATTTTGGCTATTTCCGCTCTAATTTCCACCTACAACTTAGAGAAAAGTTATCTAATAAAATTATCAATACCTTTTTAAAAAAACGATAAATCCACTGTGCTGGAGGAATTTTCCAGTTATGCTTATCCAAGTTCAATGTTTACTGACTCCTGTAGCAATCATCTGGAAAAACAAACATTATTTCTTTTTTCATAAAAAAACTAGCGATCAATATTAATATTAATATTACTTAATAATTATGCTAACAGTAATAGTAATTCTTATAAATAACTAAAATAAAAAAATCAACAGGGCAAAACAATATCATAACAGCTTTAATTTAAATAACTTAGTAAATGATCCATTTATAATTAGAGTTGAATAATTTTATAGTGTAGAAATAATGGTGCATTCTGTTAGTAAGAGAGTTTAAACGGTTTTAATGCTACCAACCATCGAATCCCTAACCATCTCTAAAAACAATTATAAAGCATTGATTCAATCAATAATCTGCTTTTCATTTATAAATAATCCATAGTATTATCTGTATTTTTTATACCAATTCAGTAATTATACCCCGTAATTATAACTATTAATAATTTTTACAATTCTTTAAAATTAACCTAAAAAGAAAAATATTCTAGTAATGTGTATTTTAAATTCCGCAATAAACAATAAATAATAATAATAAGAATGTTATCATGTTATATATCTCCAACGCTTTGTTGTACTGTGAAATATCAGATATCAAATTTAAAGAAATCCAATCCAATCCGTACAATCTAAAATCCTTCGTAAAATCCTCAATGCTTCATATTATGTCACATACAAACTTATCCATAACGATCTAGATGTCCCGTATGCAGATTTGTACCAAACAAGATACCTACCCTTCCAGGACAAGCTACAAACTCGAATCCACTAGTATCCCAACTTGGTTCTCACTTGATTCCCAATAAAGCTCCGAGGTGTCTGAAAAGAAGATGTAGACTCACTAATGTAGAACAGTTATTGAATTATTACTAATGAGTAGCTCTCACAAGTTATTGAAATGCCATTGTAATAACTTAATCGCACATTTATGTATTGTTTATATTGTATAAAGCTATAAGTATCAATAAATGTACAAAAAAAAATTAATTTTCAAACCTACTTAATAATTTAAAAAAAAAAAAAAAATCATAATTGATATATTTTTTTAAGAATAATTTTACCCATTTATGTCTTCGTAGAAGGTCTTCTGGAGCTACAAGAACAAATCTATGAGGTAACATGCTAATCAGACTAACACATTATGCAGAATTATTTATAGTTGGTCATCTAAGTTCCTAGACAACCTCGCTGAGTTGAGCTAAACCAGTTGAGATATCTGCAAGCATAAGAGTTGAATCTCTGAAAGTAAAACAAAATATCACTCACCTGTGAGTAGTGTTGGGTACAATTTCGTAAATTTTTATGGATGCTACTAGATAACTATCTATTATTTATTTCTAATGATGGTAATTAAAGAGACAGATTGAGAATCATCCTGGAAAAAATTCCTAACTTTCAATTACGATATTCCTAAAATATAATTTTCGTACTTAACACAGTATTCACATGTGCCATAGATGAAACCACATAGTGCACATGTTTAAGGATTTTTTTTCTCTGAGTCATAGGTTCGTCTAGGTACTTGTAAGATATATTACGTATGAAATGCGTGTACCTTATATTTCACATCAGACAGGTTTATTGAAGTTGAGTTATATTTTTTAATTTTTTTACTTCATAGAAGTTGCACTACTGATAGCAGATACTTCGAAATATATGAAATTCGATTCATTGTAAAATCAATATTTTTTTTTAATAAAACCATACTGATCTAAAAAAAACATTAAATATTTAAAATATTGTGCCAGAAGAAGTCATAATTTGCAATTACCAACAGTTGGTTATCATATACTTCTGTTTTTTGGTAACACCTGTATTTTTTTAAAGTTTGAAATAGATTCAAAGCTCATCTTGCTTATTTTAACAATCTAATTGTTCCCTACAGGTGTATTTACCTTACATGTTACTAGGCACGGATTATGTTTTTAAATCAACGGAGTAATTTGCTGATGAGACTGATGTTATAAAATAAATATTAGAGCCGCCATGGAAACGGGTGCCTACTTAGAATATAAAAAATAGTTATCTATGTTAATTGACTATCGATTCTTACTAAATATAATGGATTATGGTTTGCGAATATGGTTTTCCTGGAAACAAAAAACCTACATTATTTAAAATATAGTTTTTTTTTTTTGTTTTTTTTCCAAACTGTTGAATATTTTAAACGAGTATACCCTTAATTAGATGTACGGTGAAACTTACAATGAGAATTACACGATTTTTATTTTTATTATTTTTTTTTTTTTTAAATTTGTGACTACAATTTTTACTAAATCTTAATGTCATTTCTAGAGCTTTCCCGGGAAAGAGGTCTTGTTCAGTTCGTTGGGTATAGACTCTTAACTCCCGAATCCAGATTCAAGTCCGGCTAATAAAGATTTATTTTATTATATCATCAAAAGATCGGGTCTGCTTTCAATGCACCTTCCCTAGGCACATCCGGTCTCAGAAAAAAGGGAAAATCCTGGGGGTTGGTTGCGATTCTGGCCGTTACCTCTTTGCTAAATCGGTGGGCAACAAATACTCTTAACGAATTCTGAACCCAAAATTGTACGCGTCGCAGCGGTATAGGTTTTAATTTCTGTAAATAAAATTTATTGTTATCATTTTTATATTGATTTTTGTCATTTTGTGGATTATCCACGGAATATATTCGTGTTGTTACATTAATATCAATATAATTTTTTTGTATAGAAAAGCATAGTTTTCTTTTTTGAATTCATGTGTAGTTTATTTCATACCAGGGTGTTGCTTAAAAAAACATATTTTATAACAAAAAAAACTAAACAAGATGATGATAAATCTTGTTTAGTTTTTTTTTTTTTTTTTTTTTTTTTTTTTTTCTCATTTTCCATCTGCCCTGTTGATAACCATCAAAAATATCACTTGAGGTACGCATGACGGTATAGAAGGATCAATACAATTAGGATTGATGAATTAATTGCCACTTCTATTGGGATTATTTTATTAGAATACTAGTTTCGAATGCTAAACATTCATCTTCAGTTCCAAAACAAACAAAATTTTCAACACATCAGAACCATGTTACATATGTGGATTATATACATTAAATTTTTCAAAAATGTAAGACAAGAAATCAAACATAAGAGCTCACCTTAGGAGTTCTAAGAGATAACTGAAATATATCCATTGTGACACAGGGAAGGGGGAAGGTAAGTTAAATGTTTGGGCGTTACTATGGGATTTCCCATATGACTCATTGGATTTTTCCGTTCCTATTAGTGTATGTATACCATATTAGTTAAGTACTGATGTGTTAAAAATGGTGTATGTTTTAGAACTGAAGATGACTGTTTAGCATTCGAAACTAGTATTCTAATAAAATAATCCCAATAGAAGTGGAAATTGATTCATCATGCCTAATCATCAAAAATATGTTTCTTTAATTTAAACAATGCTTATTTTGTTTTATATTAAATGGTCCCTCTCAATAACCTACTTAGTATATACATTGAATACCAAATTTGTTAAAACTATGATGACAATTCAAGTATGACCATTTCGACATGTTTATCTTTGACCCCTCTACTACATCTTCATCTCGTCTGATGAGCCTGAGTGTATCCCGCTGCAGACTCGTCGCAAGTCCTCATGTTTCGCGATCTGCGATGCTGTCCTGAACAAAAACACGATCATCATATTTTGTCAAAAAATCTTCTATTTTATGCAGGAAAGGTGGGAAAATGGTGATGAGAGGAAGGGGCAGATAGAACTGTTTTTGCCCTGAAGATAATCCAGAGGCGAGGCTAGGTGGGAACTGGTGGGCTAACTTAATTAGTGGGGGTGCCCCCTTTTTATCGCATAGTTTTGTGGGTACAACTCCCCCCATACCCCCCCCCCCAATAGTCGTAATTAGATTTTTCATTGGTAGATTATTCTCAGCTTCGGGCCTCAAATTTGATTGGCCCTTCCTTCCGATCCCGGCTAATAACATAAATATATATTTTTTTTTCATCGGCCAGTTTTGATTTGACCTTATGAATTTGTTGGCAGGAAATTGGAGTTTTGGGTGTTAACCGATATCTGTATCGTGACCGTCAATTATTTTCAATTCAGCATCTATCCGACACGCTTAAAATTTTTTTTTTTTAATTATCAATTTATTAAAATTTACAACTGTAAAAATATATACATCAAGTAAATGAGCTGATAACGATTACAATAACATGTCAAAACTTGAAAATAACTACTTATTAGTACCACTTCAATAAAAATTCTACACTAGAGAATCTCTGGGCCATCTTCTCTTCAGACGCCTCGGAGGATTATCAGGAATGGAGTGGGAAGCAAGTTGAAAAACTAACGGATTTGAGTGGTTATGGAGCTTACTATGAAAGGATAGGTATCTCGTTTGGGCTAAATCAGCAACATGTGGAACATTAAGGTCATTATGGATAAGTTTATTGGTGACATAATAAGGAGAAAGATAAACACGTCCCAGTTAAGAAACGTTTATCAAATTTTCGATTCGAGCAAAACGCGACTATTTTCATTCAAAGCAATATAGCTCCTAAACGGTAGGTTCTAGCGACAATTTTATTTTTTTTTAATTTAATTTACATTTACATAATAACAAATAAACAATAAATTCAAACATAAGAACATTTTTACATGTTGTATAATTAACACTAACAAAAGAATTTTTTTTTCATACAAGATATAATGATATGTACAAACAAAAAAAAAATCAATAAATAAATACATTATTACAAGTCATAATAATTGATATTGTTTATAGTGGCAATAATATCTATAGTCACAAAAGGTGTAGCAGCAATGCAATAAATCCAAACTTTTATTTAGTTTATTTAAATGAAAAAACTCAATTAAATTTTGGAAGCATTTAAAATGTTTAAAATAAATAGGAAAACATTATTTGTATTTTCTAGGCTATTGTAGCCCAAACTATGTATTTAAAAAAAAATTTTTTTTTACTGTTATCATGTCTTTGACACTCCAACAAGTTTTAATGTATTCATGATGAATATTTTACATTTTTCACATTTTTCGTTTGAATTAATTTTTGAACAATTATTTTTAAATTACAGCGAAAAGACATATCCATTTCAACAAATGAAATCGGGGTTAAATAAATTATATATATATATATATATATATATATATATATATATATATATATTAAACACTTTCTACAAATGATATAAATATACATAAACAGATGTTTATTAAGAATAAAAAAAAATAGTACGAAAATTATGAGAGTATTAAAACGAAACATTATTGCCTTCGACCTACGGCGATCAGAGATTACATCGGAATAAACTGATGAAGCTGCTAATGAATGATATTTACCTTTATTAAAAACACCCTTTCAATTGCCCAATGGTCGGAAAATTAAAAGGACTAACTTGCCTGATTTAACCCCTAAGCTCTGGTGGTTCGATCCGTTTTTCTCAACCCCTAAGTATAGGTGGTTTAATTTTTTTTTATATATCATTAGAGGGCTTATTTAAATTTCTAAATACTGCGTGTTTCGGCAAATAATGATAAACTAACAGTTAAATAATAATCTTAGTAAAATCAGTATTATTCATAGAGATTATTATTATAACTGTAATTTGCTTCATCATTTTTAGTTATTCTTTTAATATTTTTTTTATTTGTGTGTGCGTTTGTATATATTGTATGATTGGACACATCATTATCTCTATTTCCTATTGCCCTTCATTTGAGCAGATTCTAATATTTATGACAATAGAAGCTGGTGTTAAAAAATAAATAAATAAATAAAATGAGTTTGTAAATAATTATTTATTGGAAGGATTAATTATTTTTTCTATTATACTAAACTTTAAAATATAGGGTAAACCAGATAGTTATTGACACCTTTTCTTAAAAATTATTAAAAAAAAAAATTATAAAATTCCTTTTAAATCGTACAACTAAACTGTGTAAAAGTACTTTCAATTCTATGCATTTTAAAAAGATATCCATAGGGTGCCAATAACTGATTTTACCTTATTCATTGTCACTATCTTGTAAAATGCATTCCAGGAATAATGTTTGGTATAAACTTTGTTTCTTAGCTAAAAGTATTGTTATTAAGGAAAAATTACTGAAAATTTCGAATTTATTGAACTATTCTTTCTATAATTATAGTATGAATATTTTCTTAAGGGTGTCAATAACTGCCTGGTTTATCCAAATTAGGATATAAATTTTCTATAAGTTATGAAATAAATATTTTTCAGATATAAATTTATATATAAATGTTTATATAATTGTATATATTATCTGCTTATAGCTTCATGTACTTAATATAAATTTTTTTTGTTTTTTTATTTATTAAAAATTTTATTGAGTAATTATTACAATCAGCCGCAAATGTGGGCAATAAGTAATATATATGGCTACTTAATGACTACATTCACACATTATTTACAGTAAAAAAATAAATAAATAAATAAAAGAGAAGAGGGAAAAGAGAGGACAGAAAAGAACTATTCTTAATTCTAAAATATTAAATATATTTTATTTCATTTAAAAATATATATTGATTGGTAGCCATTCGAATTACGATTATGTTTAATGGTTAAATAAACTTCCCGTCAAAAGTATTACAACACCCATAATTCTCGAGATTTTCCTGGTTTTTACCATAATCCATATTTTGTTTATATTCATATTAATATTATTTATTAAAAGTGAGACATTAAGGATTAGACACATCGATGTTTTTCCCTTTTAATAACAAGCGATTGAATTTTAGATTATTTTTTTTTAGATTTACATCAGTCCGTGTTTATCATTCGTTTCGTTATTTACAAGTATGCCAAGACTAGTGGAAGCAGTCTTTCAAGAAGGGAGCAATATATCTTACTAAATGTAAATTGAAAATTTAAAAGTTAAAATTGCAAAAAATAAAAATTTTAAAAAGTAAGTTTTCTAACTTTTTTTGTTTATTGGAAAAAATATTGAAATTTATTTTAATGAAAATTGTTTACGTCTAGTTTAGGAATGTTTATTATAGACTTCAGAACTTTTCTTTATTATGAAAAAAAAAAATACGTTTTTATAAAATTTATATATTTTAAAGTGTTGCGATACTTTTGACGGGGAGTTTATTTCTTAAAAAAAAAATATAATAAAAAAAAATGAAGTCATAATTCCTTAAAAAATTATGAGGGGTCTTCACTATAAAAGCTCTACAAACACTAATTCTCACGTACACAAGTTCACGCGCAAGCACCTTAAGAGGTGCAAGGAATTCCAGATGAAGTATTAGGGTCAGTGGGGGAAAAAACGGGGTAAAGGGACTCCAGGGCAGGGGGAAAAAAGAGGGGGCTAGCAAAAAGTGCCCTGAAAAGAAGGAAGTCATTCGTAATTTTTATCCCCCCTTTTTTTTCCCAGCGCCCGGGGGGGAAAGAGGGAAGAAAATGCCTTGAGGCAGAGGGGTAAGGAGTGGGGGAGGAGGGGAAAAGGGGAAACCCTTCGCCTTCCCGATGGAGAGATCAATACTGCTAAGTCTCCAGACCTGCCCAGCTAACTTTTCCCTCTACGTTAAAACAAATAAACCTCAACTTCCTTAAAATACTTATTTAGAAGGGTTTTTGTTTGTTTATTTCTTTCTTTTTTTTCTGACACTTCATAACTTTCAATCGTTTTTTTTTTTTTTTTAATCTTTAAAAAAAAATTTTTTTTTTTTTCAGAAATAATACGTTGAAATCATTTTTGACCTACATACATTAAAAAGGTCAAGAAGAAGAATTTTTTTTCAAGGTTAAAAATCCCTGTCATTTCCATGGGTCTTTCATTAAATTAAATTTCCAAGAAAAAAAAAAGGTAATTAATTAAAACTGATTATTAGATCATTCATTTCCCAATTCATTAACGATATTTGTGCGTATATACACACGTAATTGGTTACTTAATTATGACGTAATTAAAGATAATAAGGTTATTAAGTATAAACAGGATTTTTTTCCATGAACTTAATTAATAATACTTTTATTTAAACATCTTTAAGCAAAATAAATATATAATACCTTAAATATTGACCAAAAAGAATCTATTTCCGAGATTTTAGATTTCTTAATTTATTTATTTGCTACTAGATTTTTTTTTTTTTTTTTTAATTTTTCAGAAATTGAAAAGAAAATATATTTCAATCTAACGAATAGTAATTAGATTATATTTTTCAGCACACATTAGTTATACTTTTTATGAATTTTATTTCAAAAGGGCTAAGACATTTTTGCTATGCTTGCAGCTATGCACCGTTCAATAACTAATTAAAGTTTAGTTCAATATATTCTTAGAAGATAAAAATGTAATCAAATAGATTATTATTTTTTTGTCTAAAAGAAATTTTGTTTAAATATTGTTTCCTTGTAATTAAAAAGTTTTATTAAACAACCCTTATACGGCCGTATCTGGCCGGTTAAAGTATAAGGGGACGTAATCTTAAAATGCTAGCCGGAAAAATGAAAAAAAAAAGCATATATATAATACAATATAATGCCGAGATATCGTATCTTTAAGGGGGCATATAGTAAGTACAAAATTTCACTATGTTCACTATAACGATATTGTGATATATCGGTTGTAAAATGAAAAAATACGATATACCAATAGTTTTAATTTTTTTTTTAATAATATATAAATATATATATATATACTCAGTATTTTTTTTCAAATTGTTTTTATTAGTACTTGAATACATGAACAACACTGCATTTAAATACAGTAATATGGATTTTGATCATTCATTTGCTTTTCGCTACTTTTAATTTCTTATAAAATTTTTTTTCTTTTTTTTTAACAGAGGTTTTCTCTTAGGGGCTATGATGAAAACTGAAGAGAACAATGCTTAACACGGGTTTTATACGAATTGACGAGATTTTCCCAAAACACGACTCCATTTAACGAGATTTTACAAACGTACTATCTTACGTTTTATCGGGATATAAGATATATCGGGATTCCACTGTATTTTATATAGTTTTATTCAATATTTTATTATAATTATTAATTAGAACTTAAGTTTCATAAATGTTCATTATATTAAACAAGAACACGAATTAAAAAAAATAGTCGAAACTGTCATTAGCTTCAGATAACGTATTAATGAAGCCGGCAAATCGTCCTTTTAATTTTTACGTATTTGCGATGCCGGTGGTAGGGGGGGGGGCGAGTAAACTCATTAATTCTTACCATCGGTTACCAAACATCATTTCGCGTTCAACATTTCACAGGAGCGGGCGTTTTATGGAAATTTCACTTGATCGACAGGAAAACCGAGGTCGAACATTACTGTTGATACGATTCCGATTTTGTAGCCACATATTAGGAAATGAAAATTTTCCCGCGAGTGAAAATTTAGGAAACTGCGGCTAGGTTTTGGAGCAGCCCGGGGCGAACGTCTCTCCCCATTATTTGTAATTCTCATTCGGATATCACTTCGTCGAAACATTCGTTATGAACCCTATCCAGAATTCTGTTGTTGATAACGAACTATAGGTAACTGTGGTAAATTATTTGTAGCACTACCTTAGAGAATCTGTGAAAGCGGAGGGAGTAGCTTTTTGTCAATATGAGCCTTGAACGTTAATCATCAACTAACAATTATTTTTTTTTTTTTTTATTCATTTAAATTCATAACTGAAAATATAAATATATATATCGTAAATATAAGCAACAACGTGGTTTAATATTAGCTATAGTTTAATGTAATCTGCTGCGACCAGATGTTCTAGTGTAAAATGAAACAAACTATAAATTAGATAAAAAATAAGAGGTTATAAAATTCTAAAGGGGTAAAAAGTAATAATAATAATAATAATAATAATAAAAAAAAAAAATAAAAAGTAAAATTTATATTACTTGAAATAAATGTAGATTGAAGTGCCTGGCTATGAATTCAGTAAAAAAAAAAAAAAAAAAAAAAAAAAAAAAAAAAAAAAAAAAGAAAAAAAGAAAAAAAAATTGTTTCCGAGAAACTTTTAATATTTTTTTTCTAACAATTCAAAAAAAAAACTAATGGTTTAAAAGATATCATATAAAAAAAAATTACATACCTATATAGTTTTTTCTTATATTTTTGTTTTTTCCTAGAACTGCTAAAGTTAATCATAGGCTTTGTCCAATCAAGCATGACTAACTGACCAGGGGTTCTAAAATAAAAAATAAATAAACAAAAATATAATCAAGAATTTTTGTTAAAGAAAACCAGAAAGCTTGTATTATTTTCCGGAAGCTTCGCTAACTTAATTTTTTTACACCTTTCAGAAATGCAATCTTCTTCCAATGTTAATAATTAAATAAATACTTAGAATTACTTTCTTAAATATATATAAAATTTTTTTCCTGTAGAGAATGTATGGTGCAATTACTGAAATATTTAATTTGTAAATAACACGGTCAGATAATTGTACATGTAACTGTGCATTATTATTATTCTTAAGGGAAAGTAAGTCCCAGAACAAAGTTTATTATTTATTTTTTCATTATCTCAGTGATAGAACTTTCAAAGTAAACCATAAAAGTTCCTATTCTTCCCTCGTTACCCAATCTGCCAGTGTTCCTCAAGGAAGTATCCTATGCCCCATCCTCTATACGCTGTACACAGCTGACCTCCCGACTGTCCTTACCACTTACGCTGGTAATACATGGGTGTTACCAGTAAATAATAATTCTTTCATTGCACCTCAAAAACTCCAATCCCATATCCTAAACCATCAAGAATGATATTCCACTAATCACTGTTGAACAGATCCGCTACATAGGACTCCAGTTGGACTAATGTTTTACTCGGAAACCACATTCACGACTAAAACGACAGGAAACTGCTCGTCGTTTTCGACTCCTTCAACATTAACTAGGCGAACGTTCAAACCTTCCGATTTAATACAAAAGACTCATTTACGTTGCAGTTATCAGACCTATATATTTGGACATATGGAGTTGAGCTTTGGGGCTCAACTAAACCTTCTAATTCTTCCTGTACCCAATCCTTACAATCCTATATCGAATAAACTGATACATAAGGATCCTTATGACCCATATGCTACTGATTTAGCCCAAAATAGATATCTATCCTTCCATAGTAAGCTCTATAACTACTCCTATCCATTAGTCTCCCAACTCGATTCCCACTCCAATCTTTATAATCCTCCGAGGCGTCTGAAAAGAAGATGGCCTAAAGAACTTATAGTGTAGAATTTATTGAAGTGGTACTCGTGAGTAGTTCTTCGCAAGTTATTTACATGCCATTGTATTCACTATCAACAAATGTACTTGATGTATATATTTTGTACAGATTTAAATTTAAATAAACTTATAAATAACAAAAAAAAATTTTTTTTCATTGATCTGCTCTACTTTCAGATCACGAGTTCTGAAAAAAAAAAAATACTACAATGATTTCTTTTTAAGCGTTAAATATGCACATAAAGGATGAAATAATTGATGAAAAATGGTTGTAATTTCATATTATTGCGGGAGGTTGATAAACTAGACATGGAAGCAGGGATGAATGAAGAGATTCATATATTGAACGAGGCTAGGTTTTCAGAGTAAGGGTGGTGTGAGGGGCTAGTCGCCTTGGATACGACAACCACAGATAGTCTCCGCGACCCCATCTTCCCCATCACCATGCCCCAATACACCTCCATCCCCCATCTACACTCCACATATCCTCCATCTTATCCATATAATACAGGGTAAGCGTATAAATCATATAATGTTTAAGAAGAAAAAAAAAGCATACTACAGGAGATTCCCACTTACCCGGTGTTACCGGTGCCGACAACTGCCAAAATTCATCGAAGGCATTGTTAAATCAACCATGATTAACTGTTTTCCTGACCGTCCTAGAATGGCCGATCTAGGAGGAAAAAAGTCATAATCAAAATTAATGAAACTATTGTGATAGGTGTATAGTTAAGTAGTTTATAGAACATTATTAAAGGTTCTTTCGTTTTTAGGAGGTGGATTTACATCTAAAAATATCGACGTAAATAGCATCTTACTCGGCAGGTCACATTTTGTTTTAACTATTCATTCTGTCAATTTATATTTATTTATATATTGTCAATTTATATTGGCGTACCATCGTATTGATATTATTTCATTGTTATTTTGTAATTAGTGAATATAGACCATCGTTAGACTAGTAAGTCATTATATCAACAAGATCTCAAGGCCATCTTCTTTTCAGACGCCTCGGAGGATTATCAGGAATGGAGTCGGAAGCAAGTTGAGAAAGTAACGGATTTGAGGGGTTATGGAGCTTACTATGAAATGATAGGTATCTGCTGTGGGCTAAATCAGCAACATATGGAACATTAAGATCTTTATGGATAAGTTTATCGGTGACAAAGTAAGGAGCATTGAAAATTTTTCGAAGGATTTTTGATTGTAAGGATTGAATACGAGATTAATTGGATGGTTTAGTGGAACCCCAAAGCTCAACTCCGTACGTCCAAATAGGTGTAATCACAGTCATGTGTACGAGTCTTTTTTTAATTAATTGAGAGCTTTAAACGTTTGTTTAATAAATGTTGAAGTAGTCTGTAACGACGGGCAGTATCTTGTCGTTTTTGTCTTAATGTATTTTTAAACTAAAAAGATCTATTACTAAAAAGTACCTCTCTGAAATTCATGGTAGAAGTTTCTCAGAGGGTATGTGAAATAAACATGAAACATTTAGCTGCTTGTTTGTCAGAAAACGAATTTTCCATTCCGCGAAGGGAGTTATTTAGTATTTGGCAAAGCTTTAAGGGCATTGATTTAATATATACTATTACATTGGAAACATTTGAATTAGAGGATGTTATTCCAACATCTTCAGTTGCGTTAAAGAGATATTTAAAATTGGTACTTACGAAAATTATAACCAAATAATAAGCGGCTAGAAAAACCCGAAAAGTCAAATTACATTTTATTGAAATCATTTTTATAACGAAAAAAAAAACCGTTTTACATACATACAAAAATACTTAACGATAAATGTATGCAAGCATGTTTTTACAATATGTATTGAATTTTCATTTAGATAAAAAATCAGTTACTAAAAAACTTTAGTTTTTTACTTAGAAGGGAAAAATTTGTAATCGAAACTGTTCTATTAGGTGTTAAGGGAAGATGTTTATAGGGCAGTATTAGAGGTTGTTTTGGTTTTAGCTCTGGGATTACTAAATGTAAAAACAAGGATGTAAGTAGTACCTAACTTGACAGGTCACATTTAGTTAAAACTATTGATTCTTTCAATTGAGTATTGTGCATAATCTTATTGATATTTTTTCATTTTTAGTTTATAATTAGTGAATATGGACAATCTTTATACAAGTAAGTCATTCTCCAAACAATAAGTTAATATGCTGTAGATTCAGGCATTTTTTAACTAAAAACATCTTTTACTAGAAAGTACACCAAAGATAAAGATTTAGAATTTAGAATTTAGCTTTCTTGTCTAGGAAAAACCTGTACCACTTACAACCCATGAAGGGTCTCGGGTTCAGTACTTAGGTAGGCTGTACTGTTTCTAAGCCAACGGTTGTGAAAGGAGGTGATTTGGCCAGAATTCACGCTCAACCGCCAGGTTTTTCCCCAATTAAGGGTACCCATTTTTTAAGAGGCTGGGTGGGCCCCAGGAGGGTCTCCCGACCTCGAATTTAATCCACGACCGAATTAACAGAATATAAATATTCTGCCTTCAGTCGGACTCGAACTCGGGCCCGGGAGCATGGTAGTAAAGCGCCTTACCCACTGAGCTACCGCGCCTCCCCTTGTCTAGGAAAAGAAATTTAAATTCCAGGAGTATTTAGCGAAATTGTATGAATATCGATCCAGTGTATGTTGCTATATTGCAAACATTTGAATTAGAGGATATTATCCCAACGTCTTCAGCTGCGTTAAAGACATATTTAAAATTAGCAGTTACAAAAATCAAAATGAAATAGGAAGGGAAAAATTAAACCTTAATAAAAAAAAAAAAAATAAAATAAAATAAAAAAAAATAGAACCACGGTTAATAGGGGCCTACTGTATAGTATTTTCCTAACTGTTGTGACATGAGTGGTTTTATTTTACCTTATTTCAACTGTATTGTTTATGTAAATTAGGTAGCTGTGTCTATTAAAGTGAATCAGACTTTTTTCGCGCGTTTTCCCGCGCGGGATAACGGAAACAAATAATAATAGAGGAAAAAATCAATAAAAAAAAGGCACCCTTACAGAAGCGTGGCTCCAAGCCCCTACACGCGCCCAGAATACCTTTTATCGATTCTATCCTTCTTCTGATTTATTTCGGTGTTTTAGTTGCTACTTTTCGAGAACTTATCCTGTAAATCCTGGAGAAACTCTAAATCCCTGTTCAAAGTAAAATTAACTTCTGTTTACCTTCTCATATTAAAATGAAAAATTAAGAAAATAATGAGGTGGAAATAAGAAGATATCAAAGTATAAGACGCTAAATTAAAGTTGAATTAATATTATATTAAATCAGAATTGATATTAAGTTGTGTACAAAAGTACGGAGCATTGAGGTAATTGGATTGTAAGAACAGTATACGAGATTGATTGGATGGTTTAGGTGTATTTTAAAATGCACATTATTATTTTTTCTTATTAACATTTTTTTATATTATTTGAAAAAATACATAAATATAATAGTAAAGTCATAATATAATATCATAGAGTTTTGGTGTTATGTTACTTTCCAAATAAATTTCTGTTCGACCTAATCGTCTATGTTTAAAAAATATATATTAATCAATAGCCATTAGAATTATTATTATTTTTAAAGGTTAAATATGTTTATAAACTGTGTATGGAAAAAAAACACTACCATTATTTCCTGGTGTTAGAAAGATTAAGCGATGTTCATTCGTATGGATTTGCGATGATTTATTTGATCGTTTATTTTTTTATTAATAAATTTATAAATTCCTGGATCATTATAATTTTTTTAACAATAATATATTTAAACATAATAATTATATAAACCTAGTATAAAGCTCACAAAGCTTGCCCTCTTGGATATATAATCTGATTGCTTATATGAATCACCTCCCACCTGATCGGTTTAAGTTAATGATAGATAAGCAAACTAAACTGCGAAACTTTAGTATACTGTCTAGTAACTACCATAATTTATAACTTTATTTTGCATCATAAATTAACCATTAAAATGGCAATGCTTTTACATATTTTATTAAATTAATAGTTCGTAAACGGATATAAATATATATTTCAAATTGTTATGGTATATATTTTTTTAGTAACACTTTGTGATAACATAACAACAAAACAATAATCAAATTACTTATTTATTTCACATAAACTTATATTTCTAAAAATTATATTATATGTGGCTATTAGTTTGTGACCTTTTATTTTTCATTATAATTGTAACAATTGTAATAACAATAATCATTTTAAAAAAATCACCTAGAAATAAAAATAATCTGATCTTGGCAAAAACATTTTTCTTTTAATTTAAAACATTACTAAAGTACTTTTAAACAATTAGAGAATAACGTAAAAGAATTTATATATAAATTCTTAGGTCCTCTAAATGGTTAAATGTTCACTATTGTATTGAAATTAACTATAATTACTAATTTATATTGATGTAGAGGCTAAAAAAAATATTTAACTGCAACTGAAAAAAAAAATTAATAAATAATTTTTATTTTCTTTCAATTATAGATTAGCTAATTTTAAATTATTTATAGCATGATAATATTAATTATTTTTTGTGATAATATTGTAAATATTTTGGCGTTAACTATGTTTATAATTATTTATATTGCCAATTTCGATAGCGTTATTATTTTCTTTAATAGGCTGTAATTTTTAATTAAATTAATTTTTTTTAAATTTATATATTGTATAACTTATATTATGTATAGCATAGTCCTTTTCTGATATTTCTACTTTTGCATTTTCAAATATAAAAAGATCGTCTGAATGGAAATTCCATAAATTAGGTCTGTCAATAGTTACTTTTTCAGAATAATTTTTAAACATCAGTTAAAAATTGAATACTTTTCCGGGTTTTTTTTTTCATTTCATAAAGTAATCTGTCATTTCTACTAATCCGGCACTATATATATAAATCAAATACTTTTTTGAGGAAACTACATTGTTTACCATAAAAGCTGTGATATCTCCATTTTGTTTAAATATTTTTCAAATTTTAACCACAATTTTTGGATTAAACATTAAAATTTCTATAAGAGCAGGGTACATGTAGTCTTGAATTTTACAACCTTGTGACCTAAATAGCAGCTTGATCTTCACCTTATTTAGGGAAGTTGCAATGCCTTAATTACTTCAACGCTCACCGTTTTTCTAAAAAACTATCCACAACACTGAAAATCCCAAAAACACTTGCAAATTTAGTTAGCTTTTGAATGTTATGTAAAAAGTAATGATTCTGTTTCGATTTCAAGGAGAAATTTACTTTTAAAATCGAAAAAAGATGGCGTTCTCATTTGGCATACAAATCAGCTACTTGTGTAAATAAAACATTCTGAAAAGCCCTTATTAGAAATATTCATTTTAAACATAATAAACTCTACTTTGGAATAAAAAGCAAAGAGCAAAATTATTGTTTAATAGAAAATAAAGGAAAACATTTTTTACACTAAAAGGTTCTCACGGTTTATATATATAAAATAATAATTTATTATTGTACAAATAAAGGTTTATTATTATTATTATTATTATATAACCATTTTAATTGTACATAATTAAAAAATATCTACCTTTTCATAGTTCATTTTATTTAACGTTAACCTAAATCAATCACCAAGTGCTAGGTAATCCGAATGATTTGACGTTATTTATCTTGAAAAAGAAAGTAATACAATTTATTAAAAATAAAAGGGATCTTAATAAAAACATTGAAGAAAAAAAAATTATTGGTGTTTTGGAAAAATGAGTAACAAGACTTAGAGAAGTCCGTAGGATAGCGGATCGGCCTGGCCGGGGCGAACATGAGACTTCTCCCCCATCGCGTTTTATGTAAATCTTGATAAACAGCATTGGAGAGGTGAGCAGGGGTCTAATGAAAGCATATTCCGCCGAACCCTCCGAACCGTCCGTAAAATTTTTAATTAAAATTTCTAATTAAATAATCCGCAAGATAAGATGGAGCCGGGAATAGGAATGGAGTATGTAAAAGGGGGGCGACGTGGGGGGGGGGAAGAGGGGGGGGGGGGGGTGGCCAGTTGTGCAAGTCTCATTTGGAATGCACGGCCGACCCAAATACATGAAATGCCAATTTGTGTAGTGTGGCCTCCGCCGGCAGCCCGAGCAATTCCAAAACTCTACCCGGTACAAGTAATCCCTTCCATCCAGAAACTGTAAATACTGGGCGCCACCGCCGCTCCGCAGTTTATTTTGCCCCAAAACAAACCCCAGCCTTCAATTTTCGGTCCTATCTAGCTGCCAAGCCTTCCCACTCCTCAGACTGTTATCAAATCACACTTTGACGTGTGGACTATATTTAAACAAATTGCAGAGAGGTGGTAGGAATAACACTGGACAAAAAAAATTGAACTTTTTTTTCAATTCAACATTTTTCACTTAAAAATATAACAGTACCTTGTTTTTTTTTATTATTAAAAATTGGAGCTCTGATTTCAAATCCGCAGTCATTTTTTTCGCAGATACAAGTGCTTTAATTTAAAATAAAAAAAAAATCAACAACAAACAATTTTATTTAGTTAACTTCTAAACATTTTTTTTTTCTTCTCGATTTTGACCGTCTAGGATGAAGTAACCATATATCATTTCCGTATTCCTTCCTTGATATCCAATAGTTCTTCATCCGTTCACTTTGCTGTTTCCTTCTCTCTTCTGTCCAAATGCTAATTCTTTCTCTCTTTTTCCTCTTCTGAAAACCCTTATAGTTTAGTATCATTCTTCTGAAAGCAGTTCTGTCTTGTATTACGTTATCAGTTATACCGATCTCTGCTATGCCTTTCTTAATTCCCTGAATCCATTGGTTACCATTTTTGCGCTTATGAAAATGATTGAGGCCAAAGAATTTGATTCTCCTTTTCCTGATTAAATCTGACATCCTTTCATTCATGCAATTATTTTTTATTTATCCATTTATTAAAATTTACAACTGTACATTAAAAATAAATAAATAAAACATGCATCTAGTAAATGTGGATCCTCGGATGGATGCCGGGTATAAAATGGGAAGCAAGTTGAGAGACAATTGGATTTGAGAGGTTATAGAGTTAACTATGAAAGAATAGGTATCTGGTTTGGGCTAAATCAGTAACATATGGAACATTATGGATAAATATGTTTGTGACGAGGTAAGGAGCATTGTGGACTTTTCAAAGAAATTTGGATTGTAAGGAATGAATAGGACACAAATTAGACGGTTTGTGGAGGTCTGATTACTGCCACGTAAATGAGTTTTTTTTTAATTAATCGAAAGGTTTAGAAGTTTGTATAGTAATTTCAAAAATGTAGAATTTTTGTCATGTTTTTAATCAAAACGTAACATTTCATTATATATTAAGCAAAAAATGTAAAAATGGGCACCCCTCCCTACTGGCTAAGGAAGATATTGAAGACCGGTAACGAGAACTGTATATGGAGTCTTTAGCTTTTATAAGACAGCAGTGAGCAGTTAGAACCATTCTTTCAACCAATGTGGATGCAACTTGAGTTATTGTGCAAATTAGTGTTCATTCTGGAATGTAAACGTTAAAGAGACATGTGAAATCGTTTTCGTTTCATGTTGTTATGTTTATTAGAAAATAATTTTACAATGATATCTGGAAAGCTGAGATCTTAAGCTACTTTTTGAAGTACAGCTTTAGTCACACACGCTTTTAGGTTGCGTGTGATAGCAGCCATTTACTGCGGTTTCTTGATTACTGCGATTGACCAGACTGCGATTCCTGTAAATAATTTTTTTTTCTTCTAATTAATAAATTCTTTACAGTTGTGAATTGTTTTATCCTTTTTTAAACTGTTTTTGGTGACTTTTTTGTAGAGTGCACTTATTTATACCCTAATTTTGCATATATTATTTTGAAAGCTTTTTGTAACGTTTTTGACTTGGTATAATTGATGTTAGTCATTGTTTTGTCTTCTCGCATTTAAGATACTTGTTATAGTTGAAAGACAAAAATTTAGAATTTTTCAAGTTAAAAGTAACTTTAAATGAAACACAAAAAAGGGTGCTCATATTTCCACCTTTTCCTCTACTATTAATAAATTTAACAATTTACAATATTTAATACCAAAAAAATAATAGCTGTTTATTTATTTTATTAGAAGTTAAAATATAAAGGTAATTTAGGAATGTAGGAAGGCTTACTCACCCTCTTGCGCAATGCAGAACCTTGTTTGTCATATTACTCTGACTGAACTTGTCCTGTGCTAACTATAGCGATCAATGGTTCGTAATTCTAGAAAATCAAAATCAAAATAAATATATAAATAAAACGATATTTAAGTTTGAAAATTATTTATCTTTATAGATAATTATCATCTTATGGCGCTTATGGTCCTTGTAGAACCCTGGCCTCCTCTACAATTCTCAGCCATTCAAACCTTTCTTCGGCAACCCTTCTCAATCCTCTCACACCCAGAGTCCGAATATCGTCCTCTACATCTTCAAGCCAACGAAGTCGAGGTCTCACTTCTCACTCTACCCGGGTGCCCCTCCAACATTATCTTAGGGAGCCTACTTGCCTCCATTCTTTGTAAATGCCCTAGTCATCTTATTCTGCCTCTTTTTATATTGGCTGCAATATCTGGGGCAGCATATAGAGTTTTCAGACTCATTTGTTTTCATTCGCAAGAGATTCAGTCCATACTTAGACCATATATTTTTCGAAGGATTTTTCTTTCCCACGTGTTCGATTCTTTTTCCTCGTGTGATGTCAGGGTCCACGTCTCACTCCCATACATTACAACCGGCTGAAGGATCGTTCAATATATCCTTATTTTGAGATTTCTGGATATGTTTCTATTTTGAAAAATTTTCACTAAATACCAATAGCACCAGTTTCCTGCTATTATTCTTGATCTCATTTCTTCTTTGATACTATTGTCCTCAGTGACAATTGCACCCAGATACTTTAATTTAGGCTTAAATATAGATAATATATTTTATTAAATTAAATTTATTTTACTGTATGTCATTTCATAAAGTAGTGTATATGTTTCATTATAAATTGGCAGATTAGTATTATTAATATTAATTTTTTAGACATAAATTGAATAATGCTGCTTAGTGTGGAGCAGTCTAATTAAAATGGCTTGAAATTACTTATCAAGTCCAACTAGCACAAATTATTCCACGTCTGTATGCGATGTATTTCATTGACAGGCTAATATGAATATTTGAAAATGGATAACCTAGTTTAATAAATAATATTATTAGGAACAATATTTAGTTTAATAAAACCGTATCGTCGGTTATAATGATCTACGATTCGTATGTTTTCACCTATTAATTGTTTAATTTGAATTTATTAATTTGTTAATTATCGTGCATAAAGTCAGCTATTTAAAAATTATTAATTTGTTAAATTAATTTTAATTGTGCCTCTAGAACTGATATTTATGTCAGCGTCAAATTTTACTTGCACGAGTAATTGAATTAAATCAATCCGAGAACGTTTGTTAAAATAAATGTCAGATTGGATTAAATTTTAATAACATAATGAAGAATTCCTAATTGGACTATTTCTCCAATTCTTCAAATTCTTTCTCCCTTGTTCTTTTCTTCCAGTATGCTTTCATCTGTTCACCAGGTTTCCTCTTTCTGTCCTCAGGCCATTTTGTACCAGTCCTTTTCACTTTCCTACCCTGTAATCCCTCCATTTTCAATACTTTTTGCCAAAAGTCTTCTCTATTATTTATTTCTTCTATTTTTATATTGTTTTCTTCTAAATCCTTTTTTACTTCATTGACCCAGCTTGTTGTTGATTTCTTACCCCACAGATATCTGAAAATCTTACTTGTCAATCTACTATCTGGCATCCGATACAAGTGTCTAAAAAACATCAATCTTCTTTTTTAAGTAATGATGGGTTAATAATGGTAGAATTATAGATGTAATGACATTAATACTGATGATGTTAAACATTGAAGTTATTAATGTTGTGATATTATGTGATGCGTTGTGAAGAGTGATACTGCAAATAAGTGATAGGATCTTTTGGAGTCCTACTTAGCCTTTGATGAGGTAGCAGAAGCCTAGTTTGGGAATCCTCACCCTGAATGTAAATATTATAAATAACTACGAAAGTTTTTCAATTTTATTTTATTTGTATTCTATTTAATTTTATTTTTAGTGATTGTAAGTAAATATTAGTATTATTTTTATGATGATTATTTGTTATATTTTTATCTTTTATTATTATTAATTATGTGTGTTTGTGAATTCGTATATATGGTACGAATGAATACATCATTATGACTGTTACCTATTGCCCTTCACTGAGGCAGATTGTACATCTACTTCAATATAGTTTTAAGAAATTAAAAAAAAAATTGTATTAATTGACTGTATTCATTTCATCTCCTGCTGTGTGATAATTTAATTTTTTTCTGATTAATTGTTTAGAAATTATTTTTTTTTGCAAATAAAGGATGAATGAATAGCTTACAACACTATTGCTTACTGTCCTAGAATTTCGCAAACCGTGATTTCGTCAAAGTAAATAACAGCTGAATGATAATATAAAAATTAAATAAAAAAAAATATAATTATGAAAAACTATCATACGAACTCGTAAAACTAATACGATGTGAGAATATTATCCCCCCTACACGAACAAACAAAAAAAAAAACACACTTTTATATATTGTTAAAAATATTCACTTAAAATCATTCAAATGTTAATCGCTTAACCCCCTTATTAAAATTTAGTGATATGGTCTCTTGATTTCTTTTGTACAAATCAGTTAAAATTAAAATGAGTCAGATGAAAGCGCCCCTACTAAACCAGTTTTTTTTTTTTTTTTTTTCAATATTTTTTTCTTATTTTAATTATTCTAGTTCAGGAGGTGTCTAAATTGTACTAGTTGAAATCAACTGTGCCCAGTTGAAGTACCATTATGACTAATTATTTTAAATAAATAATATTTGGAAACTTCAATGTCATATCCAATGATGGGACATAATCTATTACGTATCTTACTCAATAAAAAACTGCATTGCCGAAATCATCTTTGGGAACTAAATAACCAATTTATTCCCAAATCATTATTAATTATTGCTAATTTCTTAAATATTTATTGAGCTCTAAAAAAAAAAAAAAAATATTTCGAATAATTTTAGTTAATTAAATTATCTTATCTTTCAGCCCTTAGAACTGATTCTTTCGCAAGTAAAAAATTTATAAATTGCTCCTTAATATGAACGTTCACATTTTCATTATCAGAATTTGTACATAATAAACGTGCATGTCTTTATAATAAAAAAAAAGTACTAATTTTTAATAGTTATTTTTTCCTCAATTTTAATTTTTCTATAGGTACAAATATTAGCAATTTTTCTGAATATATTATTTAGAAGATCTCGCTTAAATTTTATTAGAATTGGGGCATCCATCACTCTTCTTGCACAATATTTAACCCACGTCCAATAGTTGCCAGAATCCTCTCTGTAAACTTAAGGACCAATATTTTCCGAAACTATTATTAACTATTTTTTTTTTAATTAAAGTTTTTTTTCGTTATAGGAAAGAAAAAAAAAAAAAAAAATAATAATTATTTTATGATTTTTTAGTTCATAGCCCTGAGAAACGATTTTTTCCTGGTTGAAAAATAATAAAAATTACCGTAATGACGTATAGGAAATTATTTTCAATGATTTAAGAAAATATATTTTATTGGTATTCGTATAGTACATACTGCCAGGTAAAAAATTCTGCCCAGTTAATTTTTTTTCAGTTTCTCGACTAAAATTTTAATTTTTTTTTTTTTAATTTTTAGGTCGCTATATACTTTAAACAGGGCACATTTAAAAATATATTTTAAAATAAAAAATAAATATATGAAATTTTAATTTAATATAATTTATTACAGTTTCGTGTTAGATGAGGCATATATCTCAAGAGTTGTTGAAAAATGATAAAAATTACCTTAATGACGTAACGAAAAAAAAATAATAAAAACTAATAATTTTCGATATTTAAAAAAAATATATATTTAACGAGTATTTATTTATAGTATATACTTCCAGATAAATGATTATGCCCAGTTAATTTTTTTCGGCTAAAATTTTCTTTTTTTTTTTTTTCAATGTTTATGTCACCATATACTTTAAACAGGGCACAGGAAACTTATTAAGATTATAAAAATATTGATTAAATTAAAGAAACAGTATAAAAAAAATAATAAATATACAAAATTTTAAATTAATATAATTTGTTAAAGTTTTGCGTTATTTTTGGCCTTTCTCTTAATAATTCAAAATCAGATTAGACCATTACCCCATCGAATGCAAGACATAATGAACGCAAGGGGCTGATACAAAACTTCGTAAACTTAAAATTACTTTAGTAATACTTTTAAATACTACTGTATTTTATTTAATCAATATTTTTAATATTCCTAATACGTTTTATGTACCATGGTTAAAGAATATGGCGACGTAAAAACCTTGAAAAGATTAAAATTTAATAAGGTGGAATTTTTAATACGAGGGTCAGATTCGGAAATTTTCATTCAAGAAACGGCTTGTATTAGATGTGACATAAAACTGATTTATTGAAGATATTTTAATGACATGAAATTTCACGAGTTCATTATTAAAAAAATGTTAAATGGCATCGAAAACTGTTTACATAAAAATTAAGGATATAACCATTTTCTATGATATAACGATTTGATTAATTTGAAAATATTGGATGGAGATTTCTGCCTGCCCTGGATTAATTTAATACATAATTAAGAGTTTCGATTTTACCATGGTAGTGCAACCATTCTTCAATTAGTGTTATGTTTAATATGTAGAGGTTTTACTTAGTTTGTAACATGTTTGTATATCTCAATAAATGTATAATAATGAAATAAATAAACTCACCAGAAACTGAAACGTTTTTCAAGGCAGACGACACTCCACTGATCTTCCTTGGCGGACACCTCCCCTGGTGACCCTGCCAGCATCTGTACCAGTCTGACGCCCTGTTCCCACGTTGGGGGCAAACAGGTTACCTTATCAATTATCATAGAACACCTGGGGAAGGGGGCAGTGTCCGAGCTCTTTGTCGCCCTGAATATTGGCCAATCAAATTCAATAGATCATTCAAGGGCGGGTTCAATCAATCGAATTTAATTTCATCGTCCGACGAATTATTCGAGAGTGGATGCGGAAGGAAAGAATTTCTTGATGTTGACGAGAAACCTGCGTGGAATAATTCTTTAGAATAAAATCGACATATATGTAAAGATAATTTCTTCTTCAAAAGTCAAAATACAGACTGACTTTCCAGAATACTGGGAGGCAAACTGGCGAATCGAATTTCATAGATTTCCAAGTATTTACTATTATCGTAGATTTTATGTTCAAGAAAGAATATAACTCTTTAAGAAACCTTCTTTTTTTATCAAGAAGGCAATGAAAAATAGTTGGAGTATACACTGGATACATTAATCATGGATCTCATGTTTTCATTAAAGCACCGATTCAGATAATGAACAATGGGGCTCCACCAAACCATCTAATAACCCATGTCGTATCCAATCCTTGCAATTCAAAATCCTTCGTAAAATCTTCAATGCTCCTTACTTTTTCACAAATAAACTTATACATAAAGGCCTTAATGTTGCGTATGTTACCGATTTAGCCCAAATTTGATCTATCCTTTCATAGCAAACTCCATAACCATCCTAATCTGCTAGTCTCTGAATTCCTATTTTATTCCATCCTATTATATATCTATCTTTACATGTTATTGACAAGTCATTGTAATAATTGCCTCAAATTTACTTATTGTACATATGTATACAGTTGTAAATATCAATAAATAGTAAAAAAAAAAACAATGATCTGTTTACGTTTGGCGAATCATTTCCTTGTATGGATTTCTTCTAATATTAATCTACTTCCAAATGATAATGTTCGTTTGCTTCTATGGAATGTCAAGACATGATTTCGTTGTATGAGTTTAAACTCGATTGGAACGGGTTCCAAACGGTAAGAAACATTAACGAAGTTTGGGGTAATGGCAGTTTGATTGAGTGCACCATTCATCTGGGGTTTGAGTGTGAGATTTCAGTCTTGCTGACAATAAAAGTCGTGGAAGGTCTCCGTCTCATGATGAAGACGTTCTGAGAATTTTTATCGAAGAAAACCTTGTAAGTTTATCGACCGTCGCCAATCACCTTATGGTCCAGTCAATAAACACATGCCTGTGAGTGCGTGAAATATGCGATACTATTTTACTTCGTTAGGAGTAGTAAGAAGGTAAACATACTAAAAGTTCCCACACCTTGGGGGTTAACTAACGGTGGGGGGAGAAAAGAAGTTCCCATTTTTGGTTTTTTCGATTATATCTCAAAAACAGTGGACTCTAGAAAAATATGTTATAAATACAAATTAAGCTGATTTAATTTCCTATAAAGTTAATTATATACATATTCGGCAAAATTCAAACGGTTTTCGAGATATACGTTTTTCGTTTCTCAAGAAAAGTGTCAGAATCAAAGTTGTAGAACATTACATATACTTTGATTTAATTTATAAGTTTCTGGTATTTGAAGCAAATGTTAAACAAAAAGTGAGGTAAAAATTTTTTTTTTTCTCTGAAATTTGTAATGACGTATATCTCAAAAAACATTGATGGTTCTACAAATATGTATAGAAATAATATTATAGGAACTTTAACTAGCTTTAATTTGTATTTGAAACATATTTTTCTAGAGTCCATCGTTTTCAAGATATAACTCAAAAACACGAAATTGGGATCTTCAAACTACTTCTAACGAAGCTGTTAAGTAAAAAAGTATCGCCTATTTCATGCATTCTACTCCCCTCATTTAAACACTCTTTGACTGGGGTCGCACTTCTCCGCGAAAACAAGTTTGTCGGTATTCTTTTGGCTATATCTCCATAGTAACAATTAGTTTTAATTGTTCGATACAAAATTTCTTTTTTTCATCTGAATGCTCGTTAGTTTCACTGTAAGAAATTTTATATTTGATCAAGTCCCGTAAAATACCCATTCCAGAACGCTAAAAACCGCTTACTGTCTTGAAATCCAAGTTTGTTTGGCATATTTTCCACTACAACTCCAAAACTATTGTCCGATCTGAAATTTCTTTTTTTCAACTAAAATCTGGTTAAATGTCAGTGCCTATGAGTTAATGGGGTGTGAGCTTACGGTAGGGGGAGGGGAGAAGGTCCCATTTTTTATTATATCTCGAAAACTGTGGACTCTAGGAAAATATGCTACTAATCAAAATTAAACCTAATTAAATTTCCTTTAAAATCATTTATATAAATATTAGTCGAACTTTAAACGGTTTTCGAGATATATCTTATTAAATATCGTTAAATTTCGAGAAAAAAAAATTCTTAACCCCAATTCTTGACAAACAAATGCTTCAAATGCCAGAAACTTATATATGAAATTAAACCAAATTTAATGCTCTACAAATTTTTTCTGGATATTATTTCTGAGAAACGATTATGGAAGGCACTAAAAGCAAATGTTTGCTAAAAAGTGAGGTGAAAATTATACTTTGGCGAAAATTATCGATTTTTAATAACGCATATCTCGAAAATGGTTGGAAGTTCAACAAATATGTACAATTCATATTGTACGTATATGTCATCCATATAACCAATTGCCCTTTAGAGGAATCTTGTAATATTTATTTAATAAAACAATATAAAAAAAAAAAAAAATTATCATAATTTTATCTTTTGAAAATTGATGTGATTTTTTAAGGGTGAATATGTTTTTTTTTTATTATGATTCATTTCGGAATGATTGAAAAATGTTTTATTGTAACTATACCGTTGACTAGTATTGTATGCTGTGACATTCCGATTGGATAAAGCTATTGAAATAGTTCTTACAGAATGACTAATAAATTTAATTAAACACTAGAGTCTCTTTCTATCATGAATTATTTATCTTTTAAATATATTTATTAGAATGCATTTCACATTGGACCTTTATCAAAGCATACTTTATCAATAATTTCGGTTAAATAAATAAGTTTAAATTTTACACTAGGTGTATCAGACCTATCCCTGAATTATTGAAAACCGTCGCGAACGGTAGATGGGCAACTGTTCCTCGATGCCACTAGCAAATCGGTCCCGGTACCGTACAAACAGGTTCATGAAAGATGTACGGTATGCCCTAATGCTTTTAGCCAACTGACACCGGGACCTTTTCATGAAAATCTTTGCAGGGCAAACAGCTCTGGAATGGCGGAGAGCGCGGGGAAGGGGGGAGCTGGTCAGCTTATTGGCAATAGGATTGCTGTTTGTGTTGGCAAAGATAACAAAAGACATAGTGACCATAACAAGCTACTTATTGACCACGTACCACTAAAAGCTAATTCCCTAATTGCCCCAGAACGACCACCTGTGATTGCCCAGTAAAATTCGGCAGATAGTGCCCAAGTGGATGGACTATCCGGGAACTTCCATATCCCGTTCACGTTCCGGCAATGAACTAATTAAGAAAAAAAAATACGATTACATCATAATACCATTGAACAGAATATTTTTAATCATCCATAACTTATCCATAATATACAGTTCTTGTTCAAAGCTCCAATACATTTGAAACAAAATACATAAAGCTTTTTCAACTCATGGAATAAAAATCCTTCATAGTATTTTATATAAGAAATGTTTAAGGGAATAGGACGAAGCAGGAGCTGTTTATCCTTTAGACGAGGCACTGGGGGGGAGAGGGGTGAATGAATCCAGGAAACAAGTATAGAATTTTTTCAACTGATTTATATGTTTTTTGGAGGTTATAAATATAATCTATAAAACTTTATTTTTGTCCCCAAAAATAATTATTAATTTAAAGTAATTTAAATTTTAATAAAATTAAAAAAAAACATATTTTTTTTAAAATACGGTTTTTACAAAAATAAACCAAATTAAATCCATGACAAATTTTAACTTTAACATTCCACCGGTAGCGCCGTTGTATTTTGTACAACACTCGAATTGTTCTCTCTCTCTCTCTCTCTCTCTCTCTCTCTCTCTCTCTCTCTCTCTCTCTCTCTCTCTCTCTCTCTCTCTCTCTCTCTCTCTCTCTCTCTCTCTCTCTCTCTCTCTCTCTCTCTCTCTCTCTCTCTCTCTCTCCTCTCTCTCTCTCTCTCTCTCTCTCTCTCTCTCTCTCTCTCTCTCTCTCTCTCTCTCTCTCTCTCTCTCTCTCTCTCTCTCTCTCTCTCTCTCTCTCTCTCTCTCTCTCTCTCTCTCTCTCTCTCTCTCTCTCTCTCTCTCTCTCTCTCTCTCTCTCTCTCTCTCTCTCTCTCTCTCTCTCTCTCTCTCTCTCTCTCTCTCTCTCTCTCTCTCTCTCTCTCTCTCTCTCTCTCTCTCTCTCTCTCTCTCTCTCTCTCTCTCTCTCTCTCTCTCTCTCTCTCTCTCTCTCTCTCTCTCTCTCTCTCTCTCTCTCTCTCTCTCTCTCTCTCTCTCTCTCTCTCTCTCTCTCTCTCTCTCTCTCTCTCTTCCGGTGAGCTTCACGGTAAATTGTCTTAATCTACTCCTTGAGATACTCCTCTATTTGCCACCAGTAATTTCTCAATGCGGTAGGAGGGATAGTTTCCTGATTAAAAAATATTTAGTCCTCAGTGTTGCACAAAGTACAACAAGCGACCACTGTTGTTTTAGTTTTTCTCGACAGTCAGCTGGATACGATATAATGTGAGATGATATATTGCGGGTATTGGAGAGTATTTCGATTAATAAAAAATCCTTTCGATCATTTTCTTTATTTTTTATATTTATAATCGGTTAACAATCATAATTTCTGGATAATCTAATATATGTACTCGCCTATGAACAAGGTTTTGTTTTTTTTTAAGCTCGCATTCCGCAATATGATTAGTTTATAGTTTTGTCAAAATTGTTTGAATATGCTCACAAATTTTTAATTTGGACTGTTATGAAGATCGGAATGAAACAACAGCGTTCGTACTTATTCATTATCCGTTGGAACAGCTTTCGATAATTCTCTTAGCCCTGATTGATCTGTATTCAAAGGGAAGATATTTGAATTCAAAAGGCTTCCGTCGTAACATCTGCAACAGGTACCTTCCCAGCATGAACAGGAATCTTCAAATTAAGTGGTATAATTTAGAGGGTCACTGTTATTGATTGAACCCATTATTATTATTATTTTTTAAATCTATTAATTGAAACTTACAAAAATGTATTGAGAAATACATCAAAGAGATGCGAGAGGCCGTGGCATGAAAATACTTGTTTAGTAACTAACCATTGGTAGAACATTAACTGACTATTAAAATATCTCTGTACGCTTTATAGAATTATTCTGAATAAAATGGAAGGTTTAGAAACTTGTGAGTTTGAGGGGTAAGGAGTTTATATTAAAAGTTTAGATATCTGATTTGAGCCAAATGAATTTTTAGGATATGTTTTAGGTTGTAAGGATTGGATGCTAGAAGAATTAGATCGGATTAAAATAATCTAGAAAATAAGAATCGGAAGTTACTACGCTTAACAGTGCCCGAATAGATATGACTATAGTATCGTATCAGAATCTTCAGTACTTAATAGGCATCTCAGAATGTTTGTGATGTAAGCGTACAGTAGTTAAGTACAGTAACCCCTACCCCCAAAAATATATTAAGTTTCACATGTAAATCATTATATGATTTATTTTTTTTAAATAGACTAACTTGTATCCTACAGGCTAAAGGCGAATCACGAATTTTACTAATAATTGGAAACAGCCAACACAAGTATGCGACGTGTTGCGGTCAGGAGAACTATGGGCACCTCCTGAGAATAGACAACAGGCTTACTAAGAATGTCTCGCTAATTAAAAGCTATAAGACTCGAAGTCTGTGGCTTAATGAAGTGCAAAAAGACCGAAATTCTGCTGGAATTTCTGACCTTAATGTGTTGGATCGTTCGAAATTTAGAGGTATGGGGAAATTTTGGTCCACTAAAGAAAGTTATACCAGTCGAAACCCTAGGAAGAGGAAGAGAAAAAGGAAAAACTATTGGCTGGTCTCAGAAAGGTATCCAAAGGAACTGGAATGAACAGATTTTACACATTTTGCAGTGCAGCGCGATCGTTTTTGTGGATATTTTAAATTTTATTGGACCAAACGAAAGCTACACAACTCAGCTTCAAAATCCCGTTTGACCACCGATTCCGCTATCTTCAATACGAGGGAAGGGGGAGTCATTTTTCTTTTGAACAAGGCTAATTTTCGCCTTAAAAACCCTTTTAATTACCAAATTTAATTTTTTTAAAATGTTTTAAGAGTTTATCTATTTTTGTTTTGAATGAGAAAAGACTGAAAAAAATAACTTTTCTGGAAAATGCTTTTTGCGTTTCTACCTGTAAACCAGTATTAATACAAAGCAGCAAGGTAAGGATAATATATATATATATATATATATATATATATATATATATATATATATAAATGTAAGGGTAATGAATAAAATGATAATAAATATAAAAATAAAAAAAAAAGAGGACAGAAGAAAATGTAACGTAAATTAAAAATAAAATATGGAGTATAAATATAAATAAATATATAAGTATAAATTAAAAGGTGATATATAAGAAGAGAATGATAATAAAACAATTATGTTACTGCATCACTGATTATCTTTTTCTCCATTAAAATAAATGTTCATATTCTAGATAACATAAAATTAAAAAAAAAAAATTACTTTTACAAAAAGTTAAAAATCCAGCTTCAAAGATATGCAAGACGTATTAGAACAAAGAATTGAGACAACTCAAAACTTTCTCTTTTCCTTTCCTAAAAAACCAGACGTATTAGAACAAAAAAATTGAGACAACTCAAAACTTCTCTTTTCCTTTCCCCCAAAAAAAAAAAAAAAAAAAAAAAAAAAAATGCAAGGTAAATAATAAATAAAATAGCATCAACACATTTACTGGTTAAGAAAGGCTGATAAGGCCGATAAAAACAGTTTTCACAATTTATTGGAGCGAATTAAATTGAAATAAATTTTATAGATTTCTATGTGTCTATCAGCAGAAATTGACAAAAAAAAAAAATAAAATAAATTAAAAAAAATTAACTCCTCTAAATTTATATCATTGGATTGTATTATACGCAATGTAAGTATTGTTTTCTTTATGTTAACAGTTTTCTTTTCTTTATGGATTTAATTACACAAACATAAACAAAAAAAATATATGCATAGGATTATATACTCTTTCAAACATACAATTCGTTGTGATTATCAGACCAGAAAGTAAAACAGCTTTGGTTTATTAAGAAGTTCATTTTCTTCTTCATGTTAAGACTAACTGTATAGAATTTGCAGGAGCTGAACCATTGGATTTTTACCACCCCTCAAATTTAAGGGATCATTATTCATCTAATTTTTATTTTTTCTGTTGTTTTGATAAAGTTTTAAGAAATGAAATAAATGTACAATAAAAACGCTCTGAAATTGTCCACAACGCATCCTTCTTGACGTATAGCTTTTAAAAATGGAGATATAAATGCTTATTTCTATATGTTGTGAACAGACAGTGAAGCGGCGTATTTTTATTAATAAAGGTATTTAAAAAAAATGGATATCCCATATTTTTTTAAAATATTAATTTATTGTAATTTACAACTATATAAATATATAGATCAAGTAAATGTGTTGATAATGATTACAATAACATGTCAAAACTTAAAAAGAAATACTCATCAGCAGCACTTCAATAAAAACTCTACACTAAAACATCTCTAGGCCATCTTATTTTCTGACACCTAGGAGGATTATCGGGAATGAAGTAGGAAGCAGGTTGAGAAACTAGCAGATTTGAGTGGTTATTGAGGTTACTGTGAAAGGATAGGTATCTGGTTTAGGCTAACTCAGCAACATCTGGAACATTAAGATCTTTATGGATAAGTTTATTGGTGATAATATAAGGAGCATTGAGGAATTTTTGAAGGATTTTAGATTGTAAGGATTGGATACCCGATGAATTGGGTGGCTTAGTGGAGACTCGAAGCTCAACTCCGTCCAAATAGGTCTAATCACAGTCATGTATATGAGTATTTTGTAATAAATTTAGCTAATTGAAATTAATATATTTTCAAAGGCGTGCTGAATAATAGTTCAAATATAATTATTATTCTTGTATTAGATTTGCATAGAATATGAAATCAATTAACATAATTTTCTTATAAATTTCGGTGAATAGATGGAAGGGAAGATTAGAGAAGGAAAGGGGGTAAGATACAAATTTTAATAGCTGCTTTGAGGTAATTAATACGGCCTTATCAGGCCAGTGATTAAGGGTTTATTGGAAGCCCTAAACTCCAGCCCTTAATTTCCGTTTTATCTTAGTTAGGATTCTGTATTAAATATGAAATATTTACCACCTAAACCTAGATCGGAGCTTTAGTGCTCGCTATGTAGAAACAAACTTAGGTTTAGAAGCATCCCATTGAATTTGAGGAGTAGAAGCAGAGGAATCTATTGCAAGAACCGTAAATATGGTCTTGCACGACGCAAAGTGGTTCAAAAGCGAAAAAAATAGCAATTTGGAAGTTGCAACATTTTTTATCTTTTACATTGTAATGTATAACTAAAGTAGCTGTAATGTACTCTATAAGAATCACTTGGACAAAAAAATATGCCATGAATGTTGAAAAATCAGGTTTTTACTTTTTTTGAACTAACTACTTAAATTTCAGTTTTAATTCTTATGGTAAATAATGGAAACCTAAATCTAACTGTGATTTATTCTTCACACCTATAGGATACATATTATACTGAAAATAAAATAAAATTGATTCATTAAAACTAAAAACTATCTTAAATAAAAATAAAAATAGATTACAATATATAAATTAACGGATACATAACTTAAAGGATGTGCAGAATAAGTGGGACTACAGTCTCTTTTGAGAAAACTAAATTCTTCTATTCCAAGATAGATATCACGAGCCTGAAAACAAAATAGGGCATAATCAATAGGGTCCGGTACTTTAAATACCTTGCAGAGTTCATCAGGAAACAAGAACTAGAAGAGGTCAAAAATCAAGAGAGGAAAATCATCAGGAATACTAGGAGAAAGATATACCCAAGACGGGTGCAGGCTAAAGTCAATCAAAACAATAGAAAATATTGCTAACACTGAAATTGACATCAAGAAAAGGCGAATAAAATTCTTTGGACATCTCACGAGATTACCAGAAAATCGACTGTCAAAAAGGATATTAGATTATGTTAGCTCACTTAACAGTTCAACAACATGGCTATACGAACTCCGAAAGGACCTCAAAAACGCAAGCATTTGTGCAACTGACATTTTGGAAAAAGTCACCTTCAGATTCATAGTCAACAAGCGGAAAATTACATCACAGCAACCAAAGCAGAAGCAGTATAGACCAAAGTGATCAAGAGAACGTAAACGAGCTTTCTCGAAAAGAATGAAAGCCTATTGGAGCAACAAAAATCCTAAATGCTTCTTATATTGTCACCAATAAACTTATCCATAAAGATCTTAATGTTCCATATGTTGCTGATTTAGCCCAAACCAGATATCTATCTTTTCATAGTAAGCTCCATAACCACTCAAATACACTAGTTTCACTACTTGCTTCCCATTTCATTCCTGATAATCCTCCGAGGCGTCTGAAAAGAAGATAGTATAGGGAACTTTTAGTGTAGAATTTTCATTGATGTGCTAATGATGAGTAGTTCTTTTCAATTTTCATATATTATTGTAATCGTCTTCAGCACATTTAGGTATATAGAGGTATATAGACTCAACAGAAAAAAAAAAACCGTTCACTCAGATTTGGTCTCATAATTTTGTTAAATACGCTAATCGTTTTAATTTATGGTAAGAAATGGTTTATTTATAAGTTATTCTCACAAAATCTGCCACAAATGGATAAATTTGACTAATCACTAACTAAAAATTATAAAAAAAAAAAAAAAAAAAAAAAAAAAAAAAGAAATCAACACATTTTTTAAATACTTTATTATTATTTTTTATCAGGTTTTCTGACAAGGAATGTTCTTCTAATAGTGGGTGTTCTTCTTTTTTGAGTGTATTTTGTACAGTTATAAATTTAATTAAAAAAAAAAAAAAAATAGATTTAAATAAAAAAAAAACTATTTGCTGTCTAAAAAAGTCATTGTTCTAATTATGACATATTGTAAATTCATAAAATAGTTTTATTAGTTTATAAAAAAAATTCTATGATTGCTATGTTGATCGGTGTAAGTATACAATTATTTTTCTACGAACCACGTCATGTTTCTTATTGGAAGGTAAGCTCGATTTCCACGAGCGAAGAGCTAAAAAAAAAAAAAAAAATAAAAAAAAAACAGACTTTACAGGAATTGTAAGTAAATGTGGGATGAACCAAGAAAAAATCAGTGGGGTAGTAGAGTTGTAAAATTCCTTTCACGCGGTCGTAAGCAATTAATCGAAAAACACTACAAAGCGACGGAAGGGGGTTGTAAAACCAGTCTAAAAATAGGAAAATCTGGTTCCATGTGGGGAGAAAAAAAAAAGAAAAAATAAAAGGCTCCGATGAGAGTTTATGAATGGAGGTGTGAAAGAAGGGTCGTGCCGATATACACTGACCATAGCCAACCTTTTGTAAACAATAACAACTGCAAGCAAAAGAGGGAAAAAAAAACCCTTCCCCCACTCCTCATTTAATTTTTCCCATTGAAAACATTGGGCGCTGAGAGGGGGTGGTGGGGGTGGGAAACCCCGCCCCCCTCAGCCAGGCTCGCCAACCCCCACGCGCCACTTCTTATTTCAAAGTCGGACCGAACAGGGATTTTTTACTTTCTCCATTCAGGTATCGTCCTTCGACTTGAAGGAAAGCTGACCGGTCTTCACTGCTTCTCAAAAATTGTTAAAATTTAAATATAATTTTTTTTATGATTGAGAAATTATTTGCTACTTCTATTGTATATTTTTTTTTATAGTCAAGTTTCGAATTTCAAACATTCATCAGATCTAAAAACAAAGAAAAAATTCAAAACATTAGCACTTCGTTACAAAGATTATTCATATTAAATTTAAAAAATGTAAGAATAATTGATTTCTTTCTTGTCTCAGATTATATGTGAATTTATTAAATAATTACCCGCTCTCATAAGTAAAGAACTCAGATACTTATAACTAATAAATGAAGTTTTATTTGTTTATCGATAAAAAATAGTTTATTGTAGCATGCTATTAATAAGCATTATTTCTTCAATATTTTTACGCACAGTGAATTTAAACCTGGTTAAGATTGCACTGATGAGGTGGTTGAATATTATGTAAAAGCATAATTGGACATCTATTTTTTTAATTTTAACATATGTGTTGGTAATTTAGATGGAAAGAAGCTATTAAGAAACTCTTGTAAATAGTGAACACAACAAAAGGCCCACTAATCACATATCAGTATCAATAGATATTTTTTATTTGGTAACTTTATGTTTGACAGAAATAATTTTATTGATTTAATCTGGTCGGATTTTAATTTCTAACCATAACAATATGACAGTGAGGCATACCTCGTTTCTGCCAATCAATATTGAAAATTTAAATTTTTATTAATTCAAATTTATGAAAACTTAAACCAAAACCTTTACTATTACATTTTTCTTTATTTTCTACGAGAACCTTGATTTATTTAAATTTCTTTCCGTATTGGTCTCTATCAAAGCAGTTTTTGGTCTGTCTATTTTTAATATTTCTGTTTCCCTTACTATTATATATCCTAATATGTATGCTCTTGTATTCACTGATTTTATCAAAGGTATTTCTTGTTTAGTCTCCTTTGGTCCATTACTATCATGTGCATGTATTGTCTTTTGGATTTTATTCTTCTGATTATTTTTTCGGTTTCTAGATCTTTGATCTCCCTGTAGATATTCTGGTTGGGTGTTAACCTGTAGCCTAACTGTTTTTTCTTGGGCCCATTGATTTTCTTTATGATCCTTCTCTCAATATGGAATATTTTACATTATTTTCTGGGTTGTGAATATGTTTAGAAATTGTAACAAAGTCCGAAAGAAAAAATGAAGATTGTTTATAGAAGATGAACTAATGTGACAGGACAGGGATTGCGATCTGTGGATCAAAATATATAAAGTCTTTAGTTTTAATAAAACTCAAAAATAATATAGAAACTATAAAACTGCTTTATTATTTTTCCACTTATCCCTGGTTTACTGATTCACCACCTAAAACTTCATCTAGTCAAACTTGGAATATACAATACTTAAGAAACTGCACGCCGATTTCGAATAATCATTTACTAACCAAACGTTCAAATATTCTAATTACAAAAGACCCATTTACACGACAATAATTAGACCTGTTTGAACATACGGACTTGAGCTTTGGAGTTCCAATTCTTCTCGTACCCAATCCTTACAATCCAAAATCCTTCAAAAAAATTCTCAGTGCTCCTTATTTTGTCACGAATATACTTATCCATAATGATCTAAATATTCCATATGTTGCTGAATAGGCCGAAATAAGATACCCCTAAAATCCTCTAGTCTTTTAATTTGCTTCCCAATCGATTCACAAAAACCTTCTGGAAAGAAGATGGCCTAGGGATTAATAATAAACATTTATTGAAGAGCTACTAATAGGTAATTTTTAACAAGTTATTGACATGTCATGGCTATCGTTTTCCTCGCATTTACTTGATGCTTACATTTTATACAGTTGTAAATATACAATAAACAATTTGAAAAAATGCGGGATTAAATTATAATTTATTTAGTCCCTTACTCACTTTCATGGATATCGGCCGGTAGTATGGGATAAAAATGGATTTCTTCTAGTAAGTTTGGTCAGTTTCTTAAAATTAGTTTTTTTCCAATGTTCGCAAATTATATTTAAGAAAAATTAAGAAACGAAAAAAAACAAAAACATAAACATTTCCATTTTTAGTAAATTTTATATGATAGCAATGCTATTACGTTTATGTAGTGTAAACGTTAAAATTCGTTTTACAAAGATATTATTAAAGAAGGATTTATTAATTTTTTTCTAAGAACAAAAAAAACATTACTGACCTCTTGTTAGAACTGATTTAAAAGGAAAATAAACCAGTGTAAAATAAGAAAAAAAAATATATATATTACATTTCCTCTGAAAAGCAATGCTACGTACAATAAATGCATTTTTTTAATCGTTTTAAGTTTGATTTTGTAAAAGAAGGATTTCTAGGGAAGAAAAAAAAAAAAAAAAAGAAAAAGAGTGAACTCAGGTTAGAAGTTTTTTAAAAAAGAAAATGAAGGAGGATGATATTAAATATTTATTTATTTTTTTATTTTTTTAAGCTATCTGTGATAAAAGGAAACATATATTCTTATTAAATTTAATCTGAAATATCAATGCTATTAAGCATAACAGAAACACACATTTTTATATTATGTGTTGATTTCATTCTAGAAGGATTAACTTTTATTTATTTATTTTTTTTTTTTTTTTTGTCAAGAGGGAAAAAAAATATAAAACTCCTTCTTAAATAAAATCAACACAAAATGATAAAAAAAAAAAAATATGTTTATATTATAATTAATAGCATTAATATTTCAGATTAAATTCAAGAGTATAGAAATGAAAGCTGGTTAGAAGATTTTTCAAATGTAAATACAGTAGTATAAGATAAAGGAAAAAAAAAGTTTTTTTTCTTTTATTAACTTAAACTAATTTCATTGAAGAAGTATTAATTTATTTTTTGTTTGAAAGAAAAAACTGCTGGTTTGAAGTTTTTTTACAGGGAAATAAAGCAGTATAAGATAAAAAAAAAACTCTTATAATAAAATAGTCTGAACTTCAATTCTATTATATTTACATTATAATATATATATATATTTTTTTTAAGAAGGAAAAAATGCTGCTTAATTTTTTTTTTTTTTTTTTATAAAGGAAAATGAATCAGTATAAGAAATTTTCATGTAGATTTTATTAAAAGAATTTTTAATTTCTTCTTATTTTTTTTTCTATAAGAAAAAATAAACTAAATGCTAGTTGAAGTTTGAAGAAAAACACTTTTTATTAAATTTCATCTGAAATATTAATCCTATTACGTACATTAAAAAACATTCATTTTTATCGTTTTGTGTTGATTTTATTTAAGAAGAATCAACTTTTCTTTTTTTTTTTTTTTTTTTTTTTTTCCAAGTAGAAAAAAAAAAGACTGAACGCCGGTTAGAAGTTTTTTTCTTCCTAAATAAAAGAGGGGATGGTCGGGCATTATCCTGCCGGGACTCGCCTCTAAGTCGGCGCTAAGCCCGAAGTGCGGGGTAAGGCTAAGTCTAGAGATGTAAGGGTTGGGGGGAGGGGTGGAGGGGTGGGGCAGGCGAGAATAATATCTGCACTTCCAGAAAGCTTGTATTGATCTAGAGACTATAGCAGCCCTCGCTCGCCTCCTACCGGCGATAAATATTCCCTCCGCCTAGGCCTTTTTTTCCCTACCGCGCGGGGAATTTTTCCCCCTCGGACGTGCTTGACGGTTTTGAAGGGATCTGATTAAGTATTTTAATCCTGAACGGTTTCTAGCTCTTGTCTTTCTTTTTTTTTTTTTTTTTTTTTTTTTTTTTTTTTTAACTCGCCCTTTTTTCTCTTTTTTTTTTATCTTTACAAGGTCACAGAAAATTTTCATCTCTCAGCGATTTGGTAATTGGCCGACCGCTGTTCGGTCTTTAAACAATTTAGATCTCATTTGCCTCTCGGCTTTTTTCCCCCTTTCAGTATCTCTATCCTTTTATTCCCGCTCCGGTTCTCTCAATCCTTGGGTCTTTTCTCACTTATAAGTTCTTTATACTAATAAAAAATATATAGGATAAATTATGCTATTTATTAATTCACATTAATCACATCTATTATATACTTTAAGAAAAAAAAAATAATATTATGCTTTACCAAAAAGTTTTTTTAAAGTTTTATAAATTAAAAAAAAAAAATTATAGGATCCTAAGAAAATAAATGGTTTAATAATATATATTTAATTCAATTTAATTTTTTTTCCTCAAAAAAACTTTTTTTTCTTTTTTCTTCGAATAATTATAAGTAGCCTCCCTCAAGGGTAATAAGAAATATGGATGAGAAAAACTCATTCATATAATATATACAATGATATAAAATGAAGTGAAAGAAATCAGGCAAGAAAACTAAAATTAAAGCCTCTGAATATACAAGAATTCAAATAAAATATATAAATAAATAAATATAAGAAATAAAATAAAGTGCAAGAACAAAATAGAATATAATAAATCATCGCAAAAAAATAAAATAAAAAATAAATAAAATGTAATCCTAGATAAATAGCTGAGAAGGTAATGAATCAGGAATAATCTATTGTAAAAGATAAAAGTATTAGATAAGACCTAACCAATTAATATGTAAATTGGCTATAATAACACTATAATAGCATAAATCAGATTATATATATTCAAGTCAAATTTAATAAAATAAATAAAAAAAAGAAGTGAAACTTCAACGCTTAGGTAAATCTTTATATAAGATCGATTCAAGCATTTTCTGAGCAGTTATTTTGAAAGCTTAAATTAAAAATGTACAGGATCCTAAGAAAATAAATGGTTTAATAATTTATATTTAATTTAATTTATTTATTTTTTCTCAAAAAATAAAGCATAATAATAAGAAAAAAAAAGAAGAAAATCATAGAAAAATAGCTGAGAAGGTAATGAATTAAAAATAACCTATTGTAAAAAAGTATTACATAAACCCTGACTGAGTAATAGCGAAACTTCACAATTTTTTTTTTTAAATTAATAGTGAAACTTCAAAGCTTAGGTAAATTTTTATATAAGATTGATTCAAGCATTTTCTGAGCAGTTATTTTGAAAGCTTAAATTTAAAATGTTCAGGATCAGGAAATAAATGGTTTGATAATTTATATGAAACCCAATTTACTTTTGTTTTTCTCAAAAAGCTAGAACTAAAACAAAAAATTAAATCCTATAAAAATAGCTGAGAAAGTAATCTATTGTAAAATTATAAATAATCTATCGTAAAAAGCATTAGATAAGACCTGACTACTATGTGAATTGGCTATAAAAAATATAATAGAATAAATTAGATATATATATATATATATATATATATATATATATATATATATATATATATATATATATATATATATATATATATAAAATACAGGGTGTTCGGAAGATCGTTGGCCAAAAAATTATCTCGGGCAGGGAGGTTCATTTTGAACCTATTTAAGGTCACTTACCTATATACAAAGTCTTACGGGTTTTTTTTTAATGAATTTTTTTGTAAAAATGGCCAAATCCAAAAATTTATGCCTTATAACTCCGTTGTTTACTGATATATCAACTCTATTTTTCCCCCCTGTAATTACTAATACATTGTCCATGTAAAATAAAAAAGATATGGTGCAAAAAACAAATACCAAAAAAACGGGAGATCGTTAAATCTTGTCAAAATTTAGGTTCAATAAAAAAAAAGTAAGCGCAACAGCCAAATCCAAATTGTTTTAAAAACTTCTCTCTTTAATACCCTTTAAAAAAATACCAATTGCAGGCACACAGCACATCTATTATTTTTTTAAAAAACAAGAACTTATTGAAAAAATCAATGCCGCGTTTACCATAATGAAGGAAGAATTTATTTTAGAACAACGACCAAAGAAATAAGAAAAAGATATCGTGCTTGTATTAGAAATAGTGGAGATCATTTTGGGCAATACCTGTGATACTCTACAAATTAAATTTATGAATAATTTAAAATTAGTTTAATTTTGTTCCCTGATTATTGTTTACAAAAATGTAAATAAAGTTTACTCTGATAAAATCGAAATTCCGAGAAAGAAAGAGAAAATATGCAGTTTAACCTATGCTATAAAGAAACACAACAACTATTTGTTACGTTTTGCATAAAAAATATGATTCGATTCATTATTATTGTCAGTGTGCGCTGGTGGCACCCTTTTGTTACTTTATAAAAAAAAAATAAATAAATCAAAATATTTTTATTGAACCTAAACTTGAAGTTCATAATTTTTATTTTTGCCTTTGACACGATTTAACGATCTCCCGTTTTTTTGGTATTTTTTTTTTTTGCACCATATCTTTTTTATTTTACATGGACAATGTATTAGTAATTACAGGGGAAAAAAATGGCGTTGATATATCAGTAAACAACGGAGTTATAAGGCATAAATATTTGGATTTGGACATTTTTACAAAAAAATTCATTAAAAAAAATCCCGTAAGACTTTGTATATACGTAAGTGACCTTAAATAGGTTCAAAATGAACCCCCCTAGCCGAGATAATGTTAACACCCGGTATATATATATATATATATATATATATATATATATATATATATATATATATATATATATATATATATATATATATATATATATATATATATATATAAGCCAAATTTAATAGAAAAAAAATTACTTCATTTTCCTCAAAAAATAATTAGCAAAATTAAGAATAAATAAAATTTCCTAGACAATTTCTTTAATTTTACATTTTAAGTGGAACATCAATGCTTAGGTTAATTCCTATACAAGCTTAAAATTGATTTAAGCATTTTCTGAGCAGTTATTTTGAAAGTTTAAATTTAAAATGTTTTTCTTTATTAATTTTTTAAATATTTTTTTTAATATTTCTCATATACTTTAGCATACTAAACATTAGGCTTTAAGAATTATTATAAAAATAATATACACAGTAGAGTGTCGGTTATCCGAACGTTGAATTAACGAACGGTTTCATTTTTGTTTGAATTTTTAAATGTAATTTTTATTAAATTTATCATATAATTACTTAATATGTGATATTTTTAAAATATGATATAACAAGAATAAGAAATAATCATTTCTCATAAACTGCAAAAAATGAACTTAAAACTTCCAAAGCTATTTGCTCCTCTGAATTCCTTCGTATTCATTTATTTGGTAATAAATACCTCTCCTTCAGTTTTAAATCGTTTTTTTTTTTTTTTTTTTTTTTTTTTTTTTTCAGGAATACATCATTCATTTTTGTTTTAAAATTACAGCATGTCAACAAAAAGAAAACGAGTGTGGCTGAAGAACGGTGAATCAGGTCAGGCATTAGCTGTCGAGTTCGGGGTTGGTAAATCAACTCGGGAAATAAAAATATGGGTTTAATTTTTTTTTTTTTAAACTGATTCCGATAATCCGAATTAATAAATATAAATAAATTTATTTCGCTTTTAATATTTTTATTGATTTGAGTTCATTGGCTGAATGGCATCCGTTTACACGGAACTGCACGTAAGTGTCATCGGTTTCTCTCTGTTTCCATTGAGGGACTCGCACTGATTGAGTCATTAGCACAGCTATCAATAATGCATACATTGTAGTAATTGGAAGGTAAATAAATTTATTAATTGTACAAATAACTTGAGGGGTGTTTACTAAGTAAATATTTGATTTTATAACTAATTAAACGCTACCATCATTACGAAATGATAATAATACAATAAACATTAAACAACTACGCTTTTTGTAATTTTTATAATAATACGCGATGTAGAAGTACTTTGATCACCGCATAATGGAAAATAAATAAACTGAAACGGCGATGTTCTATCACCATGTATTGAATTTAATCATCGCATGATATTTATCTTCAGAAGAAATCATCGTAAACTTAAAACAATCAAATAAAAACGCTGTACGAACCCAAAGGCTCAATGCTGATACCACCAATCTCTCTTCGACCCCCCTAATAAAAACTCCAAACCCACTAGATCGCCCCCAAACGTAGATGGGAGTACGTCTTGGTGTACCCCTGATGGTTCAATTCTGATTATCTTCTTTGGTTTTTGGTTAATATTATGTCTGCCCAATTTTACCTTTCTCACTGTCGTTCATAATTGCAATCTTGCGAATCAAAAAAATTTTTTTTTTGGGGAGGAAAGAACTAATTTTATTGACATATCTATCTTTTATATAATAAAGACTTATTAAAAAAAAAAAAAAAAAAAAAAAAAAAAAAAAAAAAAAAAAAAAAAAAAAAAAAAAAAAAAAAAAAAAAAAAAAAAAAAAAAAAAACTGTGCTTTTTTAAATACAATAATATTGGACCAAATCTAAGATGAATTAAATTCTGTTTATATGGCCTGGAAAACAACATTTTATCATGCTTTTTGTTTGAGTATTATTTTGTTTTTATATTGGTCTTCAAACAGTCACTACCCCAAAATTCGGTCTTGATGAACAAATAATATTGTTATCTGATATTTATTAATATTACTTTAGTATTTCAGTTACAAAAAATTATTAAAGCCATATTGAGGTAATAAAAAGTAAAATAAAAAAAAATAAAGTAAGGATATAAATGTTTCAAAAATATTATTTAATTATGAATGTCGTAATTCTTGAGTTAACTGTCTTAAAATAATTTTCAACTCTTGAAAAATAAATTATTTTTTTTTATATATATATATAAATCAAATAAAAAAGTAGTGCAGTCAACGGCAGGGAAGGAAAGTAAGCATTAACGAAATTACTTCAATTTAACCGTTAATAAAATGTCTTCCCTCCTGAATAGAGTTCTGTTGTAATTACTCAGTATGCAAATTTTCACTTCTTAAGCGTAGTTAAAACAAGCCGGCTGCAGTTGAGTCTAACTGGTTAAATTCTCGTGTTTTCTTTTTTTCCTCACAGCTTCCCTTATATTTTCATTTTACGTTTATTGTTTAAGGCATAATGAAGTAACTGCCTGAGATATTAGGAAGGGAATTATACTCCGCAATTCAAAATGAGAACGATCATAAATATTTAAATTATTTAGAAAACACAATTATAAAATTATCATACATACCTCTTACAAACTTTAATATTACGTTTTGTATTCCGCTGATCCCTGTTGAACAGATGCGCTACCTAGGATTCCAATTGGATAAAAGTGTTACTTGGAATCCTCATACGAGACTTAAAAGACAAGAAACTGCTGGTTTTTTTACTCCAACATTTATTAGGCAAACGCTTAAGGCTCCTAAATAATTACAAAAGACTTATTTACAGGATCGTGATTAGACCTATTTGGACGTACGGAGCGGGCTCCGCTAAACGTTGCAACTTTTCTTTTATGAAATCCTTACAATCCAAAAATCCTTCGTAAAATCCTCAATGCTAGTTATTATGTAAAAAAAAAAAAAAGGATTGATAACGATCTAAATGCCTATATGCTGCAGATTTAGCCCAAACAAGATACCTATCTTTCCATGGCAAGCTACATACTCACTCGAATCCACTAGTCTCCCAACTTGCTTCACGCTCCACAGTGGGGTATTTAGCCTCAAAAGCTGGACAAAAGTCATTTTTTGAAGTTATTAATAGAACAAATTTTCCAATCAATTAATGAACCAAGATCCTTGGAGCATTAGAAAATGACTTAGTTAGGGCCATCAGAGGTCTTGGGGCTGCGGGTCGCGAAGTACAAACACAGGCTTAGACAAGTCTACTCTCAGAGCTAACTTAGCCTGCTCTCTAGCTCATACTACAACACGTTCTCCAAGCTTGTTTTATATTATTTTGTATTCATTTCAACATGGATCACCTTCAGCAAGGTACGTTCTATTGTTATTATGATGCTTTACTTCAATTTGAATAGTTTCTAAAAGCTTTTTTTAAATTTTGATTTTAACAAATAAGTGAGTAATTTTTTCACAAAATATAAACTTCAGAGATGATTAAGTTTCCCTTCCGGGGCCGTCCCGGTAACATTTCTTTTACCGTCACAAAGAGCAACCATCATATTTACTTTTTGAAGTGAAATCAGCTGCGACTATGTGCGACTAAATGTTTTAAGTATTTTTTTTGTGAAAAAATGTCATTTTGGCATATTTCAATACTTCAAAATTTTAACGCTCTTTCTTCTTTCTAGGGCCTTCAGGGATAAATTGTATGACTCGTGGACAACTATATAACATTATGCAACAATATACAGATTGTAATATAAATGAAAAGTTGGATCATTTACAAAATTTTCTTCTGACACAAGATAATTATACTGATCAAGAAAGTGCTGACTTCAAGCATCAATTTTCTTATCTTAAAAATGAATTCAAACAAAGATGGGCAGCTGCAGGTAGGAAGAAACACCTTTTTATAACAAATAATGAACATTAGCTTCAAGGAACTTTTGTCATTCTACGATCAGAAAGCATTATAACTTCATCTCGCAGTGGACGACCGGAGAAGCCTTTCCAAAATTTAAGCGATCGCAGTAAAATGAGAAAAACTAAATATCTTCGATAAAACATTGATTCAGACAATCTTACTTTTGTAACACAAAAAATGATGAATATCCCCGGTAATAGAGACGCTTTAAAACTATTAGAAGATATAAATAAGTCCCCAAATCGAGCTAAGAAATACAGAAAAACATATACAGTTAGTAATAAAGTCGAAAAACTTTCACATATAAAGGCTCTTTTCCTGTTTGTTAAAGCAGGACTTACTAGATCTCAATATGAAATTGTTAGAAGTAGCAATAAAAGGTTTTATCCTTGTTACAGTATATTACAAAAGATAAAAAAAATATTGTTATCCTTCACCAGACTCAATCAATTGACAAGCATTATTAGAGCACACCACTTTCTGCATCAAGTAACTCACGAGGAACGCAGTAATATGGGATTAATATTAAAGTGGGGATGTGGTGGTTCACAAGTACAATACAGGCAAAAGTTTGACTAACAATCTTGTATTTAATTTTTTTTTTTTATTATCAGTAATTATGTAACTTTTAATATTTGTGAAATAAAATTTCTAACAATAAAACACGTTGATTTATGTCATTTAATTTTATTAAATAGCTCAATGACACTAATTAATATTAGCAGTAGTAATTTGGAGTTGATTTAACCCATAAAATAACTATGTCCAAGAATTTGGTACAAATACCCCACTGTGCGCTCGATTCTCAATAAGGCGTCTGAAAAGATGATGGTCTGAGGGCTTTCTAATGTAGAACATTAATTGAAACTGAAAAATTTAAAATCTTTAAGGATTATTATTTACCTGTTTTGAAATGTACAATATCTTTTGGCTGAAGTCAATGGTTTTATTTTGTAGAGTAAATATAAACTTTTGAAACTAGCTCATTCGCAGTTGCTTGGATTGAAAATTAGCTGAATGTTTCTGGATCAGAAAATTAATGGAGAATATTATGTTTCATAAAACATTTTTTTTCTGGAACCAACCGTTTAGGAGGTGTGTTGGTTTGAATGAAAAAAGTCTCATATTTAATTGTTTCGAATAATTATTACTTTTTAATTTAATTTAATTATCATTTTAAGTAATTTAATCTTTTAAACCAAAATCTATTGCTTTTCCCGCTCATATAGAAATTGAGCTGTTTACTCTCCTCTGAGACATTAAAAACCAATGCAGTAAATTAGGGTGACTTTTTAACAGTAGGTAATACAGATCTCGTTTGACCCAAAAATTATAGGTAATAGGTATAGTCCAGTCAATGAGTGTAGAGTGCATGAAATTTGCGATAATTTTTGACTTCATAGCTTCAATTAAGAGTAGGATGTAAACATACAAAAAGTCTTAAAAGTTCTCGCTGATGGTTTGGGGGAGGAAAGAATGTCCCATTTTTGAGTTTTTCAATTATATCTTGAAAAAGGTGGATTTCTAGAAAAATAGGTTAAAAACCAAAATTAAAGCTATTTAAGGTTCCTATAAAACTGATTCTATATAAATTTGTCGAAATTCCAACTGTTTTCGTGATATACGTTATTGAAAATCGGTAATTTTACTTTTTCTTAAAATTTTGCTTTTAGTACCTTCCACGATCGGTTATCAGAACAAAATTCAGAATCAAAATTGTAGAGCATTAAATTTACTTTAATTTCATAAATACGTTTCTGACATTTAAAATACTTCATAGAGGCAAAAAGTATTTTATCTTTGAAATATCTCACCAAATAACCCTTACCCTTGTAAGGTAGGTTGTAAACCTACGACTTCCTGTCCTTCACTATACTTTAATGATATTCCACTGATCCCTGTTGAACAGATCCGCTACCTAGGACTCCACTTGTACAAACCTCTTACTTGGAATCCACATTCAAGACTAAAAATACAAGAAACTGCCCGTCGTTACCGCATTCTTTTGTTGAATATTTTTTTGTTTTTTCCTAATTTGTTTTTGTAGCTTATTTTCAATTTCGAACCTTAAGATGTAATTTGTTTTTCATGTGATAATTTAAACCTTTTATTATTAATTTTATTACTTTATGTTGTAATTTAAGTTTTTTTTTTTCAATTCCTTAATTTAATTTAAATTGTATTTCCTTGTCTTTATTATATTTCTAAATTATACATACGGCAGCTAGGCCGCCAATAATTGTTCATTATAATTATTCTTAAGGGGCAATAGCCCCAGAATAAAATTTATTTTCATTTCATTCATTCATTTCGTTACAGACTACTTCAACATTTATTAGACAAACGTTCAAAGCTCCCAATTAATTACAAAAGAATAATATACATGACAGTGATTAGACCTATCTGGACGTACGGAGTTGAGCTTTGGGACTCCACCATACCATCCAATTAATCTCGTATCCATAAAGATCTTAATGTTCCATATGTTGCTGATTTAGCCCAAACCAGATATCTATCCTTTCATAGTAAGCTCCATAGCCACTCACAACAATTTCTTAACTTGCTTCTCACACTATTCCCGATAATTCTCTGAGGTGTCTGAAAAGAAGATGGCCCAGAGACTAGTGTAGAATTTTTATTAAAGTGCTACTGATGAGTTTTGTCACGTGATTATAATAGTTAACAGCACATTTACTTGATGTATATATTTTGTACAGTTGTAAATTTCAATAAATTGTTATAATAAAAAATAATTCTTTGAAATAATTTTTTTTTTTAATCTTTATTTTATTCAATTTAATTTTAAGCATTCGAGTTGTATAAAATTGATCTGAATCCTGGCAAGTCCACTAAGTCAACAAGACATCTATGCTAATTATTTTAAATGCTTAATCGTAAGTGGAAATTATAAATGGATGAATTATAAATTAATTTTTAAATTGTAATTTACTGGAGGATATAGCGGCTTTAGAAGTTACCCATTAATCGGTAAATCTCCGGCCGGAGTGACAGGTTATAATCAATGCAGCTGTTTGACTCTAACGACATTTTGAAACAAAGTGCCTTTAATGCTCGATAAATTTCATTTAATACATCACCTGTCAGGTAATTTTTGTTATTATCGCTGTTTGATGTAGTCACCGCACATTGGAAATATTTACTCAAACCTGTTATAATTTGTCTGCGATAAAGCTACGAAATATAAGAAATGCAATTAAGTCGTAAATAAATTCATTAGTTTCTGATTCATTATTGGTTTTTTTATTTTTATTTTGGCTAAAAAAAAAAAAAAAAAAAAAATTGAATACACAAATAAAAAAAGAGAAAAAGAAAAAAAAAATTTAATTTATCCAGTGTTTCAATATAGCTCTTCAATTTTTTGTTTGTTTTAAACTATTTTATTAAATTATGATTGATTAATTGTTTGACATTTTTGTAATTTTTATTCAAAGACTAGTTTCGAATTTTAAACATCGCTTTTAAAAAATTACAAAACATTCAATAAATCAGCGATTTGATACATAAATTATACATATTAATATAAAAAATATAAGAGAGGAAGGAGAAAAATACAGAATCAGGCACAATAATGAGCTCTATGAACATCTAAAGGGCATAGTCACATCTAAAAAGGCAATTGGCCTTCTACGGACATATATTTCGTAGGAGCCCCAACAGACTCAGAAGCAGGATTCTTAGTCTGATGGGTAGATGGAAAGCCTCCAAAATTAAGTGAATCACTTCACTGAAGTCAGACGTGTTCAAGTCCAGTCATCCGACAGGGAGCTTTTCCATCATCTCTTGCATGTAAGAAGAGCAGAGGAACCATCAGAATCAAGTGGACAGAGGTATGAAAGCTGCCTCACAGCCAAAAAATGGACTAGTGATTGAACATGAGATAATAAGCCTAGGATGCATAGTAGGAGAGCTTCTTGAATCAATCAGTTTCTAGAGTAATCTTAGGAGTAATAAAAAGAAAGTGTATTCAAATAATCATTTAAAAAATCCCCTAAATTTTCTCTATAACTAGTTGGTTTTTCTGTTCCTACTGGAAGAAAATTTAAAATAGGACCGTTGAAAATATTTGTCTGGCCATTTGAACATATGTTTGGATTCGTGTTAAATGTTTTTAAACTACTATTCTATGTAACGTGTCATTGTAGTTTCACTTCAAAGTCTTTTCTGAATTTTTTGTTATGTTAAATTATTTAAATGTAGAGCGAAGTTGAAATTTCGCGTCATATTATCTTATTATCCCTATATGTTTTTTTAATCTTTGATTTACTGATCGTCTAGTTTTTCACGAGTATTTAGTTTCACAATCATGACGTTTAATTTTGCATACTTCGCTTGTCAATAAGAGCAGGATGGCAATTTTTTTTGTGGGTATCTCTTTTGGAGGTGTTAGGTATATATCATTAATAATTTTAGTGCAGATTTTTTTTTTTTTAAATCTTGTCAATCGTGTTTTACTATATCGGTTATTGTTGGCTATAGTGTGAATAACTGCGACACATTTTCGACTACTCCAACATTTACTAGAAAAAAGTTCAAAGCTACCAAATAATTACAAAAGATTCTTTACATGAAAGAAATTAGACCGTTTCGGACGCATCGAGGTGGGCTTTTGTGGCTCCATTAAGGAATTCCCTCTTGTATCCAGTCCTTACCATCCAAAATCCTTCTTAATACCCACAATGCTTGTTATTACACCATACATAAAGCTATCCACAAATATTTTATTGTTCAGTATGTTGCTGATTTGCCCCAAAACAGATACCTGTCCAAAATGCGACAGTGAATCCACTAGTCTCTCAACTTGCTTTACACTCAATTCCCGATAAACGTCCCAGGTTTCTGAAAAGAAGACCATCCAATGTAGAATTTTTATTGAAGTGCTACTGATGAGTAGTTCTTTTTTCAAGTTTGTCGGTAACTTTATTGTAATATATTGTGAATAAATTGTGTACAGTTGTAAATATTCCAATAAAAAATAAATGTTAAATTTTAGAATTTTAAATAAAATAACTTTAATATATCACTAACAAGATTTTTCTGTGAAACATTAAAAAAAAAAAACCAAAAAAAAAACCGCATTATAAGAAAACGAAGCAGTTTCTTTAATAGTTTCAAGGACTATAATACTTTTTTTTTGAGCGGACAAATGTTTTATGTTTTCGTAAACTATCCATACCGTAAAATAAAACAAATTACGAAAAAAAACCTCCTTAATCAGAACCTCGGTAAACTAGCCAATCTGGAAACAAAACTATGTTTGTATCTCATACCATGTTTGTATCCAATATGTTATACAAATTTAATTAATTCTACTCCTGTTGTATTGTAAATATCAAGCATTCCAATTTAAATAGAGTTTAACTAATATTGTTTAATTATTTATTTATTACAGCTAAATATGGGAATAATAATTAGTACTAATTTCCATTTTTTTTGTATTTACCTATTAATCTAATTCGTTTTCCTATAAAATAGTTAACTATAAAAATAATAATTTTTTATTTCTATGATTATTTTATTGAATAGTGGGATGCTTCATAGATATACATGAAATAACCATATCGAAGATTTTATTATTCACTCGACGTACGCATATTAGTATAGAAGGATCAATACAATTAGGATTGATGAATTAAGTGCCACTTCTATTGAGATTATTTTATTTGAAAACTAGTTTTGAATGCTAAACATTCGAGTGTTTTAGTAACCTCGAAGAACTGAAGATGAATGTTAAGCATTCGAAACTAGTTTTCAAATAAAATAACCTCAATAGAAGTGGCACTTAGTTCATCAATCCTAATTGAGTTTACATTAGCACTTCAAACAAGGTTTGGGTGACTATCTGAGCATCTAAATACTCAAATATTGCATTAAAATCATTTTTGCGGAAGTTTTCACCTAACAAATCTGCCAGATAAAGCATCGAAATGTTATTGTTAATGAGCATAAAAAAAATAAAAAATAAAAACGTCAGTAATTTGGTGCACATATTAGTTATATTAATTTTAAAAATATAACACAGGAGATCAAACATGTTGATAATCAGTCAATGATACAAAAAGCAGAAGAGCTTCTAGAAGCAATGTGTTCCTAAGTAAACTGAGGAATAATAAAAAAAAAGGGGTTGGGTAGTCAGCTAATAATAATCAGGTAAAAAAACAATCCTCTTGGTTTTTTCTGTGGTTTTATTTGGTGTTTTTGTTCTTACAGGGAAATAATTTAAAATGGGTCTATTGAAAATCAGTATCGGGCCATTTAAACAAAAAATTAGGTGCTTTTTAAATTATCTAATTATTTCTAATTAGATCCATAAATGAATAATTTTGCACTATTTCCTATGTGATATATAAATTTCACTTGTGAGTCTTTGTTTAATTTATAGATATTTCTATTTAATTTGGAATCCTGCATTTCATTTCTGTCTGTTTATATATGTTCCTTTAATCTTTGCTTAATAGACAAAATAATATTTTTTCCGTGACTTAGAAAGACAATAGATAATGGTTATTTATATCTATAATCTACTGATTTTTTTTTCATTTAAATTAAAGAATTTAAAGTATCAAATTACATTTATAATTAAATTGAAATAACAATCAATGATCATTCAGAATAAACTATGTTGAGGGGCAGTAAGGGTTTTAAACTTTACTTCTTTCATTCAACAGCCCTTCAAACCCAACGTAATTACAAAACGCTCATTTCATAACAGTTCACATAAACGTATCCATAAAGAACTTAATGTTACACATGTTACTGATTTAGCCCAAACCAGATACCTATCCTTTCCTAGTAAACTCCATAACCATTCTAATCCACTAGTCTCTTAACTTGGTTCCCATTCTATTCTTGACAATCCACCGAGGCGTCTGTAAAGAAGATGTCCGTGAGACCTTCTTATATTAAATATGTAGTAATTTATCTTATTCCTGATTCTATGCCCATATATGTATATGAATATGTGGTGGGTAAGAGTAATATTAATTGTGGAAAGAGGGAAAAGGAAGAGAGGAAAAAGAAAATAATAAAAGGGAAAGAAAATAAGAACAATGAGACATGTGAATATTAGGGGGGAAATAAAACAATAATGAAAGAATGAAGTGAAATAGGAAAAGAAGGGGAAAAAAAGAGGGAAACACAAAACAAAACACAGTAGCAGGTTGGGAGTTACGAAGTTATGCTGAAATATATCAAAATGCAGAAAATATATCAGATGTAATAAGAAAAAGAAGATTGATGTTTTTTGGTCACTTATATCGAATGCCTGATAGTAGATTTACAAGTAAGATTTTCAGATATCTGTGGGGTAATAAATCAACAACAAGCTGGGTCAATGAAGTAAAAAGGGATCCAGAAAAAAAACAATATAAAAATAGAAGAAATAAATAATAGAGAAGACATTTGGCGAAAAGTATTGGAAATGGAGGGATTCCAGGGCAGGAAAGTGAAAATGGTGCAAAATGGTCTGAGGGCAGAAAGAGGAAACGGTGAAGAAATGAAAGCATATTGGGAGAAGAGAAAAGAACAAGGAAGAAAGAATTGAAATTGGCACGTGGTACTCTGCTGGCCCATTCGAAAAAAAAAATAAATAAATAAAAAGGAAGGAAAAACATTTTTTTTTTTTAGTTTGTCAAGTATTAGTATTAAGCATTATATTATAGAATTATAAATAAAATATAAATATCAAGAATTATATTGTTATCTTTAGTAAGATAGATAAGTAGGCTATGTTTATAGCAACCCAATAAAGTTGGACAGCAATATGGTTATTGTATCAATAAAGCATGTATCTCTTTTTTTTTTTTTTTTTTCAGTTTATAGAAGTGCTACTAGCGAGTGGTTCTTCACATGTTATTGCATATTCATTGTAATGATTTCCTCAAATTTACTTATTTTATATGTGTATACAGTTGTATCAATAGTTTTTTAAAAAAGACTTTTTTTATTCAAACCAATATAGCTCCTAAAGAACATAAGTTCTAGCGACAAAAGTTAAAAAAAAAATATTCTTCATTAAATTTCTAGCTAAAAAACTAAAGGGATAAATTTTCGATCAAAGCAATGCCAATAGAGATAGAGCTTCCCAAGATGTTACATTTTTGAGGATAAAAAAATCGTTACACCAACAAAGTTTAGATCCTCAGCCGAAAGACATATCTATGTTAAGTGGAAAATAATTTATCAGTTTTAATTTATTTTATTTTTCAGATCTTCCTAAAATAGGAATCACACTTAATTTTTTTTTTTTTTTTTTTTTTTTTTTGTATTATGTAAATCAAAGAATCATTTATTTTTCTCCGAGATTTCTTTTTTCTTGAGACACTCTACATCCTCCAGGAAGTTTTATCCCTAAATTCCCCGACGACGAGGAAGACAGGGTGGGAAGATAATGAGAGAGGCTCCTAGTGCTAGCAACTGGAGGGTGGTATTGATCCCACATTTAACTAATTTCATGTTGGAGCTATGCAAATGGTGTCTTCCCTGATACGATTACCTTCTGCGGGCTCCTAACGAAAGCGAGAGGTGCGCATGCGCCTCCCCCTACCCCCCCCCCCCCCTGTTCGGGCGCCAATTTTTCCACCCCCTATCCCTCTCTACTACCCGTCCCGAAAAACAACGGCGCCCCCGGCCTCGAGGAATTATCCACGAATCAACTGAAAACTTAATTGTTTTTATCACTACCGCCTATTTTAATGAAGCTGTCCCTATCCCTTCCCCCTCTTTAATATTTCATCTTTTCGCCACTTATTTTCTAATTCCTCCCGGCACAAAAGGGTGTGAAAAAAAAAACTAACGCAGACTATATATTACAGAAGCAACAGGACTTCTGGTCTTAGATCGCCTAGCCTTTGAGGATTTAAAATAATTACTTAAACAAAAAACAAACATCCGATAACTTCCCCTAACAATAAATTTCTACTAAACTTAACTCATATTTTTAAATCTAGTAAATTTTACTCTGTTTTAAATTAGAACATTCGAGAAAATACCTATATATTTTTTTATCAATCAATTATTTATTTTGAGGCTCTACTAAACTTTCAATTCTTCTAGTATCCAATCCTTAAAAAATCAAAATGCTCCTTATCCTGAAATAAACTTATCCATATATGTTTTAATATACCCTATGTTGCAGATCTAGCCCAAACAAGATACCCACCCCTTCACAGAATACTCCATACCCACTCAAATCCACCAGTAAAAAAAATGAACTCTTCAATGTATCCCAACCTCTCAAATGTCATATCACAGACCATCAGACATGGTGTAGAAATGGAAGAATTTTACAAAATAAGTGTAGAAATTGCTTCAGGAAGCCACCAGTAATTTTCCACTGTAATTGGAGGGATAGGTTCCTGCATGGAAAATATTTAGTCCTCAGTGTTGCACAAAGGAAAACAAGCGACCGCTCTTGTTTTGTTTTTTTCTTGTCCCTTTCTCAGCAATCAGATGGATTTAATATAATAAGTAAGTAGGAACCTTTTGCATTTTTACTTTTGTTTGTCTCAGTCAGCGAAGTATTATTTATTCGGAATGTTTTGATTAGGTGGAGACAAATATAATTGGAATATATTCCTCGAATTTCGCAGAACAAGACGAGGAAGAACCGGACAATCAAATAAATATTTGTAATTGAAAATTCCAGTGAAGAGGAAATTTAAATTTTTTTAGAAAATGATACAGAAACTGTGTAGAGGTTAGTGATGGAGATGACGCAAGGGGGGGGGGGGCAGCCAGCGGCCAGGGGATATCTACATTTTATTTGTAAAAATCATTCCTCATAAAATTGGCTTACAATAATATTATCCTCATGTTGCTGATTTAGCCCAAACAACATAGCCATCCCTTCATAGAAAACTCCATACGCCCTCAAATTCACTACCAAATAATGAACCCTTCATTGTATCTCAATCACTCCAATCTCATTTCAGAAACCATTAGGAATAGTGTTGAAATGGAAGAATTTTACAAAATTCAAACATATCTCATCAAATAACCTTTCCTGAAAACAAACAAAATTATATTTCCTTACCATTATTACAACTAACATAGTATACTAAATATCTTATCATTACAACAAATCAAATGGAAAAAAATATAAGTCGTAAACCTAACAATCCTTCTATTAGAGTATCCTTTAATGACATTCCATTAATCCCCGTTGTACAGATCAGCTTCCTAGGACTCCATCTGAACAAACGTCCTACTTAGAATCCACAAGTGATATTAAAATGACCAGAAACTGATCATTTTCGACGCCTTTGACATTTACTAGTCAAACATTCAAAGCTTCCGATCAATGACAATAGTCTCATTCAATTGATAGTAATTAGACTTAATGGGAATAGAGAGTTGAGCTTTGAAGCTTCACTGAACTATCCAATGTATCTCATATCCAAGTAAATCTTCAATGATCTTTATTATTTCACAAATAAACTTTTCCTTATAGGTTTTAAGATGCCCTATGTCGCTGATTTAGCCTAAACAAGATACCTATCCCTTTATACATATAAAACTCTTTCCATTCAAATCCATTAGAACCCTTCATAGTATCCTAATCACTCCAATCTCATATCACAAACCTTTCGGAATGGTGTCGAAATTGGAGAATTAAAATACAAATCCCATCAAATAAATAACCTTTACCCTTTGTCGTATACCGACGATTTTTTCCCTACATCATCCTTTAATGTTATTCCATTAATCCCTATTAGAAATACCACTACCAAGGACAAACGTCTTATTTGGAATCCACATACAAGACTACTCGTCATTTTGGAAGTCATTGAGATTTAATACTTATAAATACAAATATTTTTATTAATTACAAAAGGCTCATTTACTTGACAGTAATTAGACCTAATTGGACATTAGGACAGTTGGAGAGTTGAGCTTTAGGGCTTCACTGAACCATCCAATCAATCCCGCATCCGATCCTTGACATCCAAGATCCTTCAAAAAATCTTTAATGTTGCATGTAATGCTGATTTAGCCCAAACCAGATACCTGTCCTTTCATAGTAAACTCCATATTTAATCAAATCGACTAGTCTCCCAACTTCCTTCACACTCGAATACCGATAACTTTCTGAGGCGTTTGAATATAAGAGGGCCAAAAGAATATTTTCTTATTCTCACTTCCCTAATATATATCCTACAATTCATGTTCTCAATTCAATTATTACATATACTCTATCCTACAGAAGTACATTACTCCAACGTTCATTTCTTTCTCGATCCTCTACTCCCTGGAATTCTCTCCTTCCTCACATTCGCAATGTAGGGAACGTTCCAAACACTTCTCTTCCACCACCTTTTCTCTCTTCAAACTGACGCTCTCAAAAGAAATGGTTCATGTGTGAATATTATTTATTTATTTATAATTGAGCGCTACAGTGCTAGTCGGACCTTGGCTTCACTAAGTACCGACAACCACTCCTGTCTATCTTCCGCCTTCCTCCTCCAACCATTCACACCCAGTTTTCATAGGTCATCTTTAACGTTGTCCAGCCATCTCAGCCTTGGTCTTCCTCTCAATCTTTTTCCTCCCGGCCTGCCGTTCATCATCTTTTTTGGAAGTCTATCTTCCGTCATCCTTTGCACATGGCCGAGCCACCTTAATCTGCCTACTTTGACTATTTAAATGATGCTGGGTTCACCGAACAATTGTTCCAGCTCCAGGTTGGTTCTTATTCTCCGATTATATTATTTACTGTATCAAATTTGCAAACATTACTTTTTTAAATTTTATTCTCTACTTTATGTCATTTCAGAATTTGTTCTTTTCATCTTGTACACAATATTTATTTTTATAATGACTACTTTTCTTTCTTCTTTATTTTTTTCTACTGTTTCTGGTGCTCATTATGTTGCCTTATTATGAAAATTTTATTCACTTTTATTTATCTAATTTTGAAATTGATAGACCAGATAAGATATTAATTTCTGTTATGTAACGTAGTTTTAATGTTTATTGTCCCAGAATAAAGTTCTTTTTCTATTCTAGCCTAAATATTTATATTTTTTACTTATTAAAATTATTTTTTTATTTAATTTCGATACTAAATTTATTATTTAAGTATAAGATATTACACTAAATCGTATAGTCAATTAAAAAAAAAAAAAAGAGTAACATTTAATCGATACTCTGATTTTTTAAATATATGTTTAGTATATACATAAATAAATAAATAAATACATTACATATGTACTAGTATAAGCGACTAGCAGGACTTAGATACTAACAAGACAAAAGGAAATTAGTCAATTAGCACAGAGGGAACACAAAGGGACGATCATCTGCAATTATGGGGCTGCATAAGATCCAGGCCGTATCTATTCTGTGACCTTTGCTCACTGTATAAGCGTTTATCTAGAATCTAGTTACCAAATAGCTTTTTGTTTTTTATTGTATTTTATTTTCCATTTTAAAAATATCTAAAATAAATATTATAAATATTAAATATATAAAATAAATACCTACTTAAATAAATACCTAACTGCAGTGTATTTATAGTTCTTTGTAGATGTTCAGTTTTACTATATTTCAGAGTTATTTATTTTGGTTGTTTATAAATAAACATAGTTTTGATTTGAATATGTATTTTGGCTGGGGGTCTTTAGTCTTTTTATTCTAATGATTTTTTCGGTCTCAAAAATAATGGGATGACTCAGAAAAAATGACCGTTTTCTTTGTGTTTGAACTTTGCATCGTAATTCCTCTCTTATATACATTCGGGAGCTAAGAATTGTTATGAGAAGTTCATGTTCGATCCTGTCTAAATCATTTGGTAAACAGCATGCCCTCTATCCGGGCTCAGTTATTTTTTAGCTTTCCTTTGTTCACAATGACAGTACGATGTTTTGGTTCAGCGGTATCCAGGTTTAGTCAACAGGAAGTCTTGTTCCAAAATGCCAGACCCCACACCTCTCGCCTTACAAAAGAAAAACTAGCTAATTTGGATGGAATCGAGCTTCTCCCTCACCCGGCATATAGTCCAGACCTTGCACCATCAGACCACCACCTATTCAGATCAATGGCTCATTTCCTTCGTTGAAAAACATTCAACAACTTAAATGAAGTAGAAAATGGGGTTCGTGAGTTCTTCGATTCAAAACCCAAAGAGTGGTACCATCAAGAAATTCTACAGCTGGCTTCCAGATGGCGTCAAACCATGGAGCACAATGGTTTATATTTTGATTATTAAAAACCTTGTAAGTAGAAGAAAAATAAATTTTGATTTTTACCTTTATGAAAAAAGTCACCCTTTTAAAAAACCCCTATTATCTAAACACAAAAAAAATAAATAAAAATCGTTAATTTCATGTATTTTTCTTTCAAATAATTATCATAAATTATAAAAATTTAAAAATAAGGTACACATGTTGGGATTATTGATTACGTTATGTTTCCACTACAAATTTATTTATACATTGATTTTCATCAGTGCTAGGGTATTAATTACTGGACTAATAAGGTATTCTATTACCCAATCAACCAGGAATAACCTGGTTTTAAACAATAACGTACCTAATACTTCCTAAAAAAATCACAAATATAATTTTTTTTTTTTTACATGGATATGTCTTTTGGTTGGAGTCCATACTTTTTTGGTGAAACGTTTTTTTCACAGTCAAAAATGTTAAGGATTCCGATCAGCATTGTTCTATACTTATTATCACCATTAATGCACAAAGCTTGGTCGCGCACTAAGAAGGCATCTATACCAATACAATCACTAACCGATCTGATTATTTGGCAATCACTACATCATCGGAAGCGGTATCATCATCATCAAGTCGCAAAGCCGCTGGAGTCGCCATATATCGCAACTTCAATAGCTTCACTTATTGTAATAAAGTTAACATTGACATTTCGGAAATTTATTTGGAAATGAAATCTCGTAAATGTCAATGGCATCTTCAAATTCGTACTCGGGTGTGTGTATATCCACCCGGGCAAAGGGTTAGCAGAAATTAAACACTTTATCTTACGATCGTTGTTAAAATATTCCAAAAACATCGCTAAAATTATACCCGATTAAGAGCCTTACTTTTACGATTACTAAACCAATTATGATGGTTGGACACTTTAATGTTGATGTCTCACAAAACTTCATGTTCAGCGTGTTCAATTTGTTACATATTCAAACCTCTCCAACAAAGTTAGGTAATACCTGTATTGATCTACCAAAAATCTCGATGTGTCTTGTATGCCATTTGTGTCGTACTTTGCGTATCCGAGACGAATAATTAATAAAGTTATATTGTAACACAATTATTATTTATTTTCTTGCTTTTATCCTAAATACATTAATAGAAATATTTCATTTTAAAAATATAGCCTTTTAAAAAAATGCATTCACGTACAACACACAGCCGTGTCCAAGACACACCCTTATTTTTATTTATTTATTTTTTTTATTCAAACCAATATAGCTTCTAAACGGCATATTCTGGTGATATTTAAATTTTCGATCCGAGGTACACCAGCAGAGATAGAGCGTTTCAAAATATACGTAACTCCCTCATGTTCCCCAAAAACGTATACTTTTGACCAACAAGGCCACGGGTAAAACATGTGCCATATTAAGAACATTGAACAAATTTAAATTTTTTTAAAAACCATATTCTGAATAATTTACAGAAGATAACTTAAAAAAATGAACGAGTTTAATAAAAATTATATTAGAGTAGAATTACTCATCCAACAATATTAAAAGATAAATATGGTCCAGTTGACACCAAAACTTTTTGGATGTTTGCTTCCCTATCGAGTAATTGTCGATCCATCAGGAACTTAAGCACTTACATTGAAGATAACTTTTCAGTTTCGAATTCGTGCCGGAGTCTGCTAAATGGGGATTTGCTTGGATTTTGCTAAGCTTCATTAAAAACGCCCCTTCAACTCCGTAGTTTGACTCATTATCACGTTTTCAACATCGCGGATCAGAATTTGAATATTTAAAAATAAATTTTTTTAGTAGATCCATCCTCTGTCGGTTTACGCCAAAGTTTGAGGATACCTTTGAGATTGAGCTGCAGCCGTGTTTTAAGGATGATAGATTTTTATCGGTGTCGCTTATGTATATAATTACAGAAAAATAAATTTTTATTCTGGAAAGCATTTTTCTCTATAAACAATACACAGAATGATATAACTGCACTACAGTCATGCTGCATTAATTTCAGATAACGATATATTTAGTGATGGTACTAAAGTTTTTCAATCCTCGATACATTTACCGATACCAATAAATCAACTCTCTATACCCGATACCTTGGTTTAAAAAAAGATTACGATTTCAAAAAATAATCCATATCCATAGGTAAATTACTATCTACAACACATAATACATATCGCTAACTTAATTTTCATTCAATCTAAAAATATAACAATTGATTTTAGAAATTCCTATTTAGGAAGATAAACATTTCAAAGGTTCTGAATTTCATTCATTGATTAAAGAATCGAAAATATATGAAAATGATAAATAAATAAAAAATATTCTGAAAAAACAAAACAAATGATTTTTTTTTATATCTATTTATTGAAACTTACAACTGTACAAAATGTATACATCAAGTAAATGTATTGACAGCGATTACAATAACATGTCAAAAACTTGAAATTAACTACTCATCAGTAGCACTTCATTAAAAATTTTACACTAGGTCTCTAGGTCATCTTCGTTTCAGACGCCTCGGAGGATTATCGGGAATGGAGTGGGAAGCAAGTTGAGAACCTAACGGATTTGAGTGGATTTGGGGCTTACTATGAAAGGATAAGTATCTGGTTTGGGCTAAGTCAGCAACATATTGAGCATTAAGATTTTTATGGATAAGTTTATTGGTGAAAAAGTAAGGAGCATTGAGGATTTTTCGAAGGACTCTTGATTGTAAGGATTGAATAGAAGATGAATTAGACGGTTTAGTGGAGCCCCAAAGTTCAACTCCATACGTCCAAACAGATCTAATCACAGTCATGTATATAAGTCTTTTGTAATTAATTGGTAGCTTTGAAAGTTTGTCAAGTAAATGCTGAAGTAGTCTGTAACGACGGGCAGTTTCGTTTCGTTTTAATCTTGTGAAATTTTAATCTTATTTTTGTAATTGAGTATAAATATCATCAACATACTGACATTAGATTTGCTCTAACAGGGGTAGTAGATTCAAATTTTGTACAAAATAGTGTTTGTCTAAGGCACATTTCCTTTTTTAAATGATGTAGAATGTCGCCTTTTTTTTTTCTTTTTGCTAATCTTTTTGAAGACACATTAATGTATTCTAATTTTAAAATTATGTCTTAAAAAATTATTGCAAAAGTAAATATCGATCGGGTCCTAGGTACCGACTTTGTATAATCGATTCTCGACACCAATTCTTTTCTCAAGAATCAATGGAATCGAGAATTGACATTTGGGATCAACACATCCCTATAAGAGACATATATTAGAAAAATTAAAAAAAAAAAAAAAAAAAAAAAAAAAAAAAAAAAAAAAAAAAAAAAAACAGTTCTTCGGAAATTTAAACCAAAAAAAAAATTAGGTTCGATGTATTTTTTTGCTAATTTTATTTGATTGTTTTCGGAGATTGGTTTCGAATGTTAAAAATTTATCAACAGTTCTAAAAACATACGAAAAATTCAAAACATCTGCACTTTGATACACGACGTTTCGAGACTATATTGTTCTCATAATCATGCCCTGCAGTGAAAAAACAGGTTACAATAAAATTATTTAAGTTATACAAGTTATTTCAAAACATAAAGTTAGCTACAGTACAAGTATATAACAAACATGTGTAGGATAATAAAAATATATATAATTACAGAATATAGAGGAGTATTTACAATGTTACTAGTGGATATGAATAGACTAACAACTCTAGTACATCACTAACTTAGGGGAGATTTAAACGGACAGTTTTTTTTTTTTTTTTTTTTTTTTTTTTTTTTTTTTTTTTTTTTTTTTTTTTTTTTTTTTTTTTGGCTTCAAGACTTGTTAACACAGGTTCTATATTGCCAATGTAGTCCTATCTAATTTTATACCCTTTTGAATTTTGTATGTATTCCTCTATTATATGCTAACTTTCGTTTCTGATAAAAATTTCTTTAAGTTGTGGGCCTTTTCTTTGTTCATATTTCATAAGAAGTCAGACCCGTCGTGAATCGTTTGTGTACCCACCGCTGTTATCCTCTCTTTGACAAACCTTTTGCAATGAAACACAATGTGTCTTGGATCTTCCAGGCATTGGCATTTAGGACACATGCCACTTTGAGCTAGTGCCATTAAATTGAGGTGTTTATTAGTTCTGCTATGGTTAATCTTGAGTTGATTAAGTTTTACTAAGCTTGGGCGGTCGAGATCTAGCCTTTGAGTCACAAACCATGGGGGTCAATGCTACCTTTTGCTGCACTGCGTAGTGGTCCTTTCCTTTCAGTGTACTTTCCCAATCGTAAAACCTTTGCGCTTCTACGATCGCGTTACATTTGGTCTTTCTTATTAAGTCTGTTGTTGGGATTTTAACATTTATCCGGCAATGCTGGCGTTGGTTGGCTGTTCTATCTGCCGTTTCATTTCCTAAAAGCCCTACGTGTCCCGGTATCCATTGGAAGAAATAATTGTTTTTCGGCATGTGTAAGAGAGAAATAATTTTAGTAGAAATGTAATTATATGATTTTGTTTGGTGTATCAGTTTTAGATGTTGGCATGCCGAGGCGGAATCTGTTAGGATAACTATATTTGTATTTGCGAATGTTTTTTCACAGTATATTATGGAATGAAGGATGGCGTAAATTTACTAAGTAGTGAAGATACTAAGATTCAATGGGACTGAAAAAGATAATTTCTTGTTGTCCTGGGGGTCAAATACGGCGATCGAAGTGCGGGTTTGAGTTTTTGATGCATCATAATATATTTGATGGTAATCGGGATATCGTTGAGCTATTGTTTCCAGTGCTGCTAGTTTCAGATGCAATGAGGAATACTGAGATTTATTCTGTGTTTTACCAATTAGATTGGGATTACTATTTATTTTAATTAGACATTTAGGAGCTGGTGTTGTGTATTCCTGAGAAGCTTCAGATTTATGGAGTGATTTAAGCAGTGGTTGAAGTTCGTTAATAATTTCTTCTAGCTTCTGTCAGAAAACATCGCCTTTGTGAATTGCGTTCCCAACCGGGTGGTTAGAGTCCGAATAAACCTTGAGAAGGTATTTTTTAGCTAACCACGTCCTTCTAATGTTTAACGGCATTTCTCCAGCGGAGGCCTGAAGTGCATTAATGGGATACGTTTTGAAAGGTCCTAGGCACAACCTGATGGCACCTGATTGCAATGTGTTTAACACTTTGATGTAGGGGGATTTTGTTTCATTGTGAATAACAGAGCAATAGTCTAAGACGGACCGGATAATTGTTTTGCATTACGTAATTAAATTCTGAGGGTGTGATCCCCATGATACTCCGGCTAAGGATTTTAGTATGTTTATATTATGAAACGACTGTTTTTGAATCGTTTCGATGTGGTCTCTGACATTTATTTTTCTGTCTAATGTGACTCCCAAAAATTTTAGAGAGTCTTCGCTTCTTATAGTGAAACTATTGTTAGACAGCTCGAAATCATTCAGGATAAACTTTCTTTTCCTTGTAAAAAGAGTTATACTGCATTTGTTGGGATTTATTTTTAGTTTCATAGCCAAAAACATTTCATTTAACCTGTCTAATGTTGAGCCTATTGTTTGTTTGCCTTCTTCTGCCGTATTCACTGAAGTGTAAATTAAGAAGTCGTCAGCAAATTGTATAATTTTGCAATTATTAATTTTGGTATTGGGAATATGTTGTGTAAAGGTTGAAGAGGGTGGCGCTCAGAGGGTCTCCTTGAGGGAGCCCGCTATATGCATCAAAAGCTACTCATCCTTCCCAGCTGTCCACGAATTATGTCCGATATGATAGGTAATTTATTATCCATTGAGTTAATTTGATTGGTAGATTAAGGGTTTTTAATTTGGAGCGTATAACTTGGATTTTTACGTTGTCGTATGCTCTGTCTATGTCTATTGTTAATGCAACAATGATTTTTTTTTTGTTTGTAGGCTTTGAAAAGCTCCTCCTTTGATAAGGAGCCAGATTGTGTCTGTGGTGGATCTATTTTGTCTGAAGCCAAAACAGAAAGGGCTTAAAATATTTTTTGTTTCTATAAACCATTCAAGCCTGTTTTTTATAATGATGTTGAATACTTTTGCTAAGCACGAGATGAGAGCGATAGGGCGGTATGAAGTTATTGTGGATGGGTCTTTACCAGGTTTTAGTATTAGGGATAAACAACTAACTTAGGGGAGTTTTAAATGGACAGTTACAAAGGTTAGTAGGGATACCTATTTCTTAAAAATTAAGTTAAAAGGACTGGGTAGGTAGGTATTCCCAAAGATTCAGGTACAAACAATTTTCAGTGTAATATACTAACAAATGGAAGAATGATTTGTATGATGTATATAAATGTAAATGTATATTATGATCTAAATGTATTAAGTTGAAATAATGCGTGTTAAGATTTAGAACGTCTGATTTTTTGTTTATTACGCGGTTTTTAAATTTTTCTATGGTTATCATTTCTTTAATATTTCTTTTAAAATTATTTTGTTCATGGTGTATAATTTCAGGGAAATCAAATTTAAAAGAATGTTTTGTTTGCCTGTAACGTGTGGTGAGAGCTGTTTGGCCAGGTTTGTTCGGGTTTTTATTTATAGACGTGGAACTGTATTTATGTTGATCGTCGTTTAAGATATTGTTCCGATGTACTAAAATAAGACTTGCCACAACTATCTTCACACGGAATTTCATAAACAATATTAGACTGTAACTCTAACTTATCCGTATCTTTAGTTTTGGTAAATAATTTATTAATAGTGGAGGTATTTTTGAATGTGACCGTATAGTCAGTTTTATGGTTATTTGTGAGTATTTTCCTGAGCTTTTCCCCACTAACCTTTGTAACTGTCCGTTTAAATCTCCCCTAAGTTAGTTGTGTACTAGAATTGTTAGTCTATTCATATCCACTAGTAACATTGTAAGTAGCTTCATACTCCTCTATATTCTGTAATTATATATATTTTTATTATCCTACACACGTTGTTATATACTTGTACTGTAGCTAACTTTATGTTTTGAAATAACTTGTATAACTTATATAATTTTATTGTAACCGGTTTTTTTTCACTGTAGGCCATGATTATGAGATCAATGTAGTCTCGAAACGTCGCCAAACTAGTTTTTTTTTTATTTATTGACTGAACCTCAAGAACCTTAGTAAACATTTAATAGTAACAGTCAAGAAATTTATCTATATATATATATATATATATATATATATATATATATATATATATATATATATATATATATATATATTATATTTTAAATACGTAAGACAAGTAATTAAACATGCACTTAAATAAAGAGGTTATAATTGTACCTCTGAGCTAAATTTTTATAAGACAGCTTATAACTTACAATAAATTTAAGAGAAAAATTCTATATAGAGACATTTGATAGAAATAAACCTTATTTAGGTTACCACAAGAAACACCTGTTGCTGATAACTCATGACTTTTTTCCTGGCACGGTGTTTTTTTCTGGTCAAATAATATACTAATTAACGTGGTGAATGAACATTTAAACGTTTTTAAGGATCAGCCAGGGTTGTGAAGGACGTATTGATGTATTTTACAATGAGTTGAATTTCGTAGACATCCAAATGTCTATTATAAGTGTGAAATAAATGTTTAGAAAAAAAGAAAGTAGATAATCAATTAACGTGGTTATGAACTAAAAATGGATATTTGATACATGTACTTGATACATAAAAAATCATATAAGTACCCAGGAAAAACCCTTGAGTATTTTTTTTTTTTTTTTCGTTAACCAATTATTTCCAATTCATTTCTTATCCGATCTTTACATCCAAAATCTTTCTAAAAATCCTCAATGCTATTACTTTGTCACCAATAAACTTATCCATAAAGATCTTAATGTTCCATATGTTGCTGATTTAGCCCAATTCAGATACCTATCCTTTCATAGTAAGCCCCAAATCCACTCAAATCCGTTAGGTTCTCAACTTACTTCCCACAACATTCCCGATAATCCTCCGAGGCGTCTGAAAAGAAAATGGCCTGGATACCTTCTAGTATTTTTATGGAAGTGCTACTGATGAGTAACTCTTTTCAAGCCTTTACATGTTTTTTTAATCGTTATCATGTTTACTTAATGTATATATATTGTACAGTCGTAATAAACAAAAAAAATAATAATAAATAAAATAAATAAATTGATATAAACAAAAAAAAAAAATATTGATTATTACAACTGACGTGCAGTTTCAATCGTAAAACTTTGAAAAAAAAAACGGAAAGTGAACTGTTAAAGATGCTGTTAATGCATTAAATATATATACACATATATATTTAATAAATTTCGACAATACGAATATTTCATTATCCGAACCACCGCTGACAATATTAGTTCGGATAATGGTTCTGTTCCTAATGTTATAACATTAGATTTTTTTTTCTAGGTAAGAAACAAGTAAAATATAAAAAAATAAAATAATAAACGCATGTACATCTGAATAAATGCTGGATAAGTCTGTAACGACAAGAAGTTTCTTAGTCTTATAAGTGAAACTGCAATCGATTATGCTTCAAGTGAAAACCCGATTATGCGAACAAGTGGTTTACACAGTTTATAATTAGGCGTTTGGGCGTGTACAAATTAAACGGATTGATTCCTGTAATCCCGAGTCAATGGGTCAATGAATGAGTGCGCACGGCCATGTTAGAATGAACAGTTGTCTAAGCGAATGAAAAAATAACAGGAAACTGAAATTGGGATTGCATATTTGATCTGTGGAAGAAAACCTATTAACGATTAAATTAATTCATTTTTTAAAAATTAATTTCGATTTCTGTTTTCTTAATCTCAATATTAAATTTAACAAGATGCCGATAAATATTACCTGTTAAAGTTTTATACATTAATAAGAACAGATTTTAGCATATTTATAAACTGATTTTTATTCTCTTCCACTCCCCCGCCCTCCCAGACAGAACATAATGCCAACAAACATGATTTATGCAAGCCATCAGCATTACAGGCACGCTCCTTCAAGTCTATCCTAAACTACTTCCTCAAAATTATTTCCCTGTTCCTTTGTGAGATGTGTAAAAAAAAAATAAAAAAAATACTGAACTTATTTATTTTAAAGATGCTGAATGCTGAGAAGTTAGAAAACACACTCACTCACAAATTTTATATTATAACCTATACTTGATAATCATACAGGCCTTAAAGATATTTTGAGTTATTACAAGATTTAGGAAAATTATTAGAAAATAAACAAATAAAGACATTATGAATCATGTTCTGGACAACAAATAAGAAAAAGAAGAGGAGATAAAAAAGATTATTTATTAGTTTATAGTATTTATTAATCACGCGTAATCTTCTGGATAAAAACTGAAGCATTTCCGAGTTGTGAAACGATAAAATGGTAACAAATCGTTTTTGTTTAAGAGAGGAATGATGATGACATATATATTAAAAAAAAAAAAAAAAAAAATATATATATATATATATATATATATATATATATATATATATATATATTATTAAATTAACATACCAAATTGTCGTCAAACTGGTGATACTGTACGGAATGGAAACTGCTTCTCTCCCCGGCCTAAGGAAAATGTTGAGCATAGAAAGAAGATTACTAAGAAGAATTTACAGCCCAAAGAAGACACAAGAAGGCTATAGGTTGAAACTTAATAAGGAAATATACAAAGAAATGATATTGTTAAGACATGGCACAGATTGGTATGACAGATAACGTAATACAAGACAGAAAAGCTTTCAGAAGAATGATACTAAACTTTAAGGGTTTCCAGAAGAAGGAAAAGAGAGAAAGAATTAGCATCTAGACAGAAGAGAGAAGGAGACAGCAAAGTAAATGGATGAAGAACTATTGGAAATTAAGGAAAGAAGTACGGAAATGATTGCATATGGTTACTTCACGCGGTTCTAGAGAGCCAAAACCGAGAGGTCAAATAAAAAGTTTATTACACATTAATTTAAGTAAAAAAAAAGAAAGACTTCATAATTATATGGACAACCTAGTATAATTATTAATGGTTACCTTTATCATTATAATTGTTATAGGTCGATGTTTGTCTAATTATTCAGTTTAAAAAAAAAAGTAATTTTTTTAACAATTAAAAAAAACTGACATAATGCATCGAAGGCTTTGTCAAGTCAAGCATGACTAACTTACTAACTTAGCATTATCACTCATTATAATTGTTATAGGTCGAAATGTTTGTCTTATAATTCAGTTTTAAAAAAATTAAGTAATTTTTTTCAAACAATAAAAACAAGACTAAAACAATAAGAAACTGCCCGTCGTTATAGACTACTTCATCATTTAGTAGACAAAGATTCAAAGCTCCCAATTAATTACAAAAGACTCATATACATGACTATTAGTGATTAGACCTATTTGGACGTGCGGAGTTGAGCTTTGGGGCTCCACTAAACCATCCAATTAATCTCGTATTCAATCCTTACAAACCAAAATCCTTCGAAAAATCATCAATACTCCTTATTTTGGCTCCAATAAACTTATCCGCATAGACGCATCCAAGAGTGCTGGAGGTATATCAAACAGATGAAGGATGAAACTGATAAACTGAAAATAACAGACCAAGACAGTTTCGATAGGAATGACTATAGAAAAAGACTAAAAGAAATTAAGGTACTTACGGGAAAGAGAGATGCGAGAGGAGTAGCGTGGACCGAAGGAAAGAAGGAAGAAGCGATCGGAAAGAATGAGGAAAAGGTGGTAAGAGAGAAGGGGTATGAAAATAATGAAAAGAAAAAAAAAACAGAAGAACATTTTTACATGTTAAAAAATAACACTAATAATCGATGTCAATACATTAACTTAATGTATATATTTTGTACAGTTGTAATTTTCAGTAAGTGTTTATATACAAAAAAAAAAATGCCATAATATATCGAAGGCTTAGCCAAGTCTAGCATGACTAACTTACTGTTATTTTCTACCCAGGTTAATAATAGTTATTATTTAATGTAATTTGCACTACTTTTAGACCAAGTGTAAAATAAAATAATTTTTTTTTTCATTTATTAATATTTACAACTGTACAAAATATATACATCAAGTAAATGTGTTGATAATGAATACAATGACATGTAAACAACTTAAGAAGAACTCAATAATAGCACTTATAGTAGCAAAGTCTCTAGTCCATCTTCTTTTTAGACACCTCGGAAGATTATCGGGAATTGAGTGGGAAGCAAGTTGGGAGACTAGTGGATCGGAGTGGTTATGGAGCTTAGTATGAAAGGATAGGTATCTGGTATGGGCTAAATCAGCAACATAAGGAACATTAAGATCTTTATGGATAAGTTTATTGGTCACAAAGTAAAAAGCATTGAGGATTTGTGAAGGATTTTGGATTGCAAGGATTGGATACGAGATGAATTGGATGGTTTAGTGGAACCCCATAGCTCAACTTCGTACGTCCAAATAGGTCTAATCACAGTCATGTAAATGAGTCTTTTGTAATTAATTGGGAGCTTTGATCGTTTGTCTAGTAAATGTGGAAGTAGTCTGTAACGACGAGCAGTTTCTTGTCTTTTTAGTCAAAATTAAAAAATAAATTAATTAAAAAAATTAAGGTTTAATTTAAAGAAAACTACAGAGCCTGTATTATTTTATAAACAACTAAATACAATATAAAAAAAAAAAAAAAAAAAAAAAAAAGAAGAGAAGAAGAAATAAAAAAGAAAAATAAAACTGAAAGGGGAAGTTTGTCCCGATGCGGTAGGTCGGTATCGAGAGTTTTTTTTAGATCGGAGCGGGCCAGTTCAAAGGCCGCCGTCGGAGAATTTTTCCTCCGCCGGTCAAAGGACAGCGAAAGTGGCCATAGGAAGATGGAGGAAGGAGTTTGCTATTGATCCGAGTAGTGCTCTGATTAGGAGTGGGGGGTAAGGAGCACCGGCCATGTTCTAAAACTACCCCCCCCCCTTCTCCTCTCTCCTATTTTATAATTAATAACCCCCCCCCCCCCACCCCCTCGATCACAAGACCTTCCTTTAATTACAAACAATATTAATTCCCTTTTCGTTGCTAAACATCCCTTGGAAATTTCAACCCTCTCCTCCATTCCATGTAATTACTCTTCAAGAAAATACCCCCGTGTATGGAACAACCTGAATTTAATTCCTCTTTGGTGGTCAAGGGTGGGGGGGGGGTCGGCCTCTAATGCTCGCAGAATAACTTTCCTCCGTTTGGAAGTTGTCATCCGAAATGTTATTAAATTCTCCTTCCACGGCAAACTTTAAAGGGCTAAGGTTGAAGTTTGCCAGCATGTTTTTTTTTCTTCCGGGAAATATGACTTTTCATCACCGACTTCCATCCTTATCAAATGATTAAAAAAAAAATTTAAGTTAATGAATGCTGGAAAAATTACTTGAGGTATGCATGATGGTATAGAAGGATCAATAAAATTAGGATGGGGTAAGGACAAAATAGATCCGGGAAAACTGGACGATCGGGAAATCAAAGAGTAACAAAGAGATATATACTTTATTAATACAAAAAACATAATTCTGCCCAGCTTTTTTTTATGTTTATGTTTGCTACATACACAGCATACCAATATTTCTAATTAAAGATACACTCTGTAACAACAATGATATGATAGCAAAACGATATTCATTATTTGAGCACAATTTCAATATATAAATTTTTGTCATACTTTTTTGTTTTTTTCTTTCTCATATCTTTCTTTCTTTTTTTTCCTTTTTATTGTGTTTCCCTCATAATATTCAAATGTCTTACATGTTTTTTGTTTTGTTTTTCTCCTTCAAAGAACAACATCATTACTACTAAACAGGTTACAAAAACCCAAAATTCCAACTTCGCTAGCCATCTAAATGAAAATAACCATAAAATTCAAAAAAGAAACGGGAGTAAAAATAATATATACAGTAGAAAATAACCTATAATTAAATATTTATGAATCATTAGAAATAACAAAATCGTTTAAAACCGATCCAGATATTTGTTTAAATGAACAGACAAACATTTACAATGGCCCCATTTTAAATTCGTTTGAAATAGCAGCAATCAAACTAGACTTGTTTCAATCTTAATACCTAGATGCCGTTCCTTGCGTACGTAAATCAGCTTCATACTGACAATGAGATCGCATTCATGTATTATCCAATGTCTGTCCGAATTAAGCGAACTATGGACTAATAGACTTTGGTTGATAGGGTACAACTGTATTTGTTTACTTTTTCCTAATTTTGTTTAATAGAAAAAGCCCAAACTCCCTTTTTCAAGAAGCTAACTTGCTGAACTTTCCCCAAGGTTTCCATCTCACTTTGCAAAAAATAATAAGATTTTTTTTTCTTTCTTTTTCACTACCTACATAAAATTAAACTACACTTTTATTTTTATTATATATAAATTAAGTAATTTCTAGCAGTGAACTTGGTGCAATATATATTTCTAATTGCATCGGTATATTCATAAACTTCCAAGTCCTAATTTTGAGTGAATACATATTTTTTATCGGGTCAGAATTTCGAAACAAAATTACATTTAGAAATAAACATAAGCTTTATACACATAGCGATTAATTATATTGAATTAAAGAAGCCAACAGTGAACACCCAACTATCCGTGGAACCAGATGACACTGAAAAAGACCAAGTGCAATACGCAAAATTAGCAAAAAAAAATGACAAAATTTATAAAATAATTTAACTGTCAGCAATAAAAAATAAAAAATAAAAAAATAGAAGCCAAGTCTACTGTTGTAGATATATTTTTATACGAATACCAAGCTTGATACAACAATTGGATAGTACTCCGCGGATAAACGAGAGTTAACTGTAATATTATATTCCTATAATCCACCACATATAAAAGGGAGGTACTCAATTAATATTATATAAATCTGATATAAGAAGTAATCCAAATTTATTATTATAATGAATATATAAAAATGATTTTAATTCATAACATTTCTTATGAATGTGTGGTTGCTCACTATTTTTATTATTTTAAAGTACACATGATATACTGAATTTTAAACTGTATAGTTCTTTGATTCTTATCAACAGGAAATACAATAAGAACTTAAAATTTAAGGAAAAACAATCCGTTAAAAAAATAGAATAATATCCGCAAACAAGTTTCCAAAACAGATAGATCATCCGTATTCTTTATATTACAAACGAATGACTGAGAGGTAACCGATGTTGTTTACATGCGCACGTGGCAAGTTCTCCGGAGCTGGGATCTTGGCTGGAGCACAGGTGTTCCAGCGAGGGGGAGTCTCACCCTGGACTGACCACCTTTTACTATTCACTCAGGGTGAGTGCTAATGAAGAAACGAAAATTCAGTTTTGGAAACCTGTTTTATTCAGAAGCAGGGGTGGCATGGGGGTGTAAGCTGGGGGCTAGATCAGTTGCTGATCTGTCTAGTCTAGGATTCATCTAGCCACGACCTACGCAGGTAAAGTATTATCTATTCTTCTACTATTTGAAGATTTTAAATATTTAATATATATAATATAATAATTATCGTTTTTCCTTTAAGGTGGGCGTTTGAAAGTGACATATACATAATGTTCATTTTCTTTGCTTATTTTCTTGCTGAAATTTCTTCATTAATTCACTGTTTCTTTTTTTCAGTCTTCTGTCCATTTTCCTTTATCCTTTATTTTTTTAAAATTGCATTGTTTAAGACCCTCCTGTTCTTCATTATACCAGTTGGTTTTCATTTTACTTGTTCTGATCAAATAAAAAAAATAAAAAAGTTTGGTAAGTCTGTCTTCAAACATTCCATAGATATGACCATAGAATCGCAATCGTATCTTTCTATAAATATCTGTGTTTCCGTGTTGCCATAATCCTTTTGTAGGTCGTTTGATCCAAACACCGTTTCTAACTGAGCCATGGATTTTTTTAAAGTATTTTTTGTTCTCGTTTCTCAATGTTATGAATTTACTGTGGTTTTTGCAGCATACGTGGCCTCTGGTAAAACAACTATATATTTTCGTTTAATAATATTTAATAGATCTTCATACACTTGGGTCTCGTTTAACCGAGTATCCGATCAACTGAGGTCTCGATCAACCGAACCTTTTATTTTTTCATTTAATTTCACTATATATTTTCTTTTCACAAATCATTCAAGCAACGCGATGTAAAGGATGGGGTGGAAGGTATACTAGGAAAGGAATCGTCATTAACAATTTCTCATGAATTTATGGGTTGGAAAAGACACTCCAATATCTCAAAGGCAGAACTGATGCAGTATCTTTCGAATTTATGGTTTTTAGATTATAGTGTTGTTTTCTTTTTCAAACCAAAAATTTTTATTTTTATTTACATATATTATAATGTTAATTATGTATATTATCATTTCATGCGTATTACGTATTATTTTGTTTAAAATAGATATACGTATTACGTCAAATTATTTATTTTTTCTTATTTCCCTTACTTTTCTGGGGTCTCGTTTACCCGTGGATTTGGTTATTAATCATTATTTGATCTTGAGTAAATAAGGGATAAATTATAAGATAAAATTAACATTATTTATTGTCTTTGATTTTTGCCGATACTATTATTTATAAAAATAAACTTGTTGCTAATGATTTAAAAAAAAAAAAAGAAAAAAAAAAGATGAAGAAATAGATATATACAAAATGTTATTCTATTGTTGAAGTTGTAAAAAATAGTAAAATGAATACAATATAAAAAAAGTTCAAAAAAATGTTATTAATATAAAATATTCTTAACTTTTTTTTTAAATTAATCAAAATATATTAAATAACAGATGTATAAGAAATTATGACGTAATTGTCAATAAAAACAATCTTATACATGTAATTATGAGTACTCTAATTTATATTAATTAATTAAACTGAAACAGGTTTATATATTTATAATTTATTTTTACAAATAAATATTTAAATTACGTATTAATATAATTAAAAATACTCTTAAAAATATAAGCCACAGTATACTACGACGTGAACCCGAAAGCCAATACGACACATTTTCTTAATTCACGTCTCAATTGCTCATTCTCCTGCCGCTTCAGGAAATGTCACGAGTATTGTTGCATCGTTAATGCAATATATGAACCGATTTTTTTTTTATAAAAAATAAAAATTGTTTGTTATAATTGTTTCAGGTTACTTTTTAATTCTATTACCGGTCATTTAATTAGGAATTTTTTAAACTGCTTTTAACACATCGGATTCAATTTTATTCTACAAACTTAATTTTTTGGATAATAAATGCATTATAAACTCGGCAAATAGTCAATAACAACATGAATCACATAAATACAGGACCAAAAAAAAAAAAATTGGAAATCACGAATACCGATATTTTTGGCTGAGACGTCTACAAAAAGGAGATTTATGAATCTTAGAAGATTCAATACCAAATCAAATAGTTAAAAAATGTAAACCCAAGTGGTTCGGAAGAAGGAAAAACAGAGTTCCTCGAAAGAATGCGATCGTACTGGAAATATATGAAAAACCTGATTCAATTGTTCCGTTTTCCTGTAAACGGAAATTAGGAAAAATAAAATAAAATTTTATGAGGACATAAATGAAATCGTGACTAAAACAAAAAGAAACAACAAAAAATACTTTCAAAAATCCATGGCTCAGTCAGAAACGGGGTTTGGATAAAACGACCTACAAAAGAATTATATGGCAACACAAAAACACACAAATATTTATAGCAAAAGTTCTGCCTTTTAGATAGTGGAATGTTGATAATATAGTTTATTACCTGAGGCCACATATGCTGCAGAAACCACAGTAATCATAGTATTGAAAGAAAATATATGTCAGAATTTAAATAATAAGGGAATGACGCCAAAATAAGATTAATAAAATAAATATGATGGTAACAAAAACTCATTATTCTTATAGTTCCAGCAGCAGTTGACACAATAAAATATAAAAAAATTGTAAATAATTAAAAATAATTTTTTTATAATTACGTAGTTGTTTTTTTTTTTAGGAATAAATCTTATATTGAAAAAGTGTTACAATCTGCCTCAAGGTGGGAAATGTTAAATTTGAAAATTAAATCATAATTAGAAAAATATTTAAACAAAATAGAGATATTACAGCTTTTGTGGTGAAGAACGTGGCTTCCTCAAAAAAGATTTTGAATTATCGTATATGTGCAATGGGTTTGGAATAGAAAGGTGAGGTCTGCGGCATTTTTCATGCAGTTTCATCCAATTGTTTTTTTCTTTTTTTATATATCTTTTTCAAATAATCAGTACTTTAAAGAACCAATTGGACTACGTCAGGGTAACTTCTAAGACTGTTTTGAAATATTTCAAAAATATATGTAGATAATCGATATCCCATTATTTTCGTATTTAACTTCCACTTGAGGGCGGTAATTAGTAACCAATATTAACTAAGTTCGGGAAATGTCATTGGATCCACGCGATAGGGATCGGAAGAGGATTTATGGGGAAGGGGGATGAAAATTGGGGACGCTAGCTCGTTGGAGATTGAATGTTCTATCAGATCGCTCCCCAAGTCTGGGTGAGTTCTACTTGGGCCCCAAGGGAGGTGGCTTTTAATCAAGACCGCCTAATATCCGAGGAATTTTAAGGAATTCCTATTGAGGGTGGGTCGGTGGATAATGTGCCTTCGAGCTAAGAGTGTTTCCCGAATATTAATGAAAATATTCTAGACAGTCGGGGGAGGGTCACTCGGAAAAATTTACGAAATCCTCCGCTGGGGGCCCAAGGACAGGATAATTATATGTTGAAAATTCGAGATGTCTTCCTAAGAATTTAATAATGAACATGAGTGAATTAAGCTAAATTTCTGTGCGGCTTTAATTAATTAAGTATAGAAAGAAAAAGCATTTTTTATTAGTATTATCAAATTGTTCTTTATTCGTAACTGCCCGAGATATTAAGAAGAAAATTACGCTCCTCAATTTTAAAATGGGAACGATCATAAATATCCATACCTTTTATAAACATTTATATAATGTTTTATATTCCACTGATCCCCGTCGAACTGATCCTTTACCTAGGATGCATACAAACATAAGACAAACGTTCGAAGCTCCCAATTTATTACAAAAAACTTATTTACATGACTGATTAGACATATTTGGACGTACGGAGTTAAGCTTTGGGACTCTCCTAAACCATCCAATCCTTACAATCCAAAATCCTTTAAAAAATCCTAAATACCCGTTCATTTATCACTCATAAACTTATCCATAAAGATCTTAATGTTCCATGTGTTGCTGAGTTAGCATTGATTAACTATTAATTACAAAAGACTTAAATATGTGGCATTAATTAGACAAATTTAGACATACAGAGTTGAGATCAGGGGCTCCAGTAGGCCATCTGATTCATCTCGGATACAATCCTTGCAATCCAAAATCCTTCGAAAAATCCTTAATGCTCTTTATTACGTCACTTTATACGCTCGCCTATTGGAAGGTTAAATTTACAGAATCTAAAAAAAAAAGAGAACGAGTGGTTCTTTTATTAGAAGACAAAATGGAAACCATTAAGCGGTTAAAAAAAGTTGAATCGGATAAGACATTTGGCATCAACTTGGGGATTGGTAAATCAACACTTACGGAAATTAAAAATATTTATCATCAAAAGTAAAAGAAATATATAAGATAAAATAAATTAGTATTTATGTAGTAATAATATGCATAAGTAACATTTTTAGTTACCATTCCACAAACGCGTCTCCACGAAACCTACCTAACCAGCGCTATACCGACCTTATGCTTCACATCGAGTTTACATACTTGGATTGTGTTGTTTAGTGTGTTATATTGATGTTCAGTCTTCTTGAATGTAAATAGGTGTAATAGAAGTCAGCAACGTGAGTTTCATAAAGGATTTAGCGTTTTATAAATTCATGTTTTCTTATTTCCTCTTCTCTAATGTGTTAAAGTGTTACAAAAGTTAAGAAGATTAATTTATACATGGGTTTGGTGTTTTATATATTTATATTTGTTGTATCAATTTAATTGAGAATATTTCAGTATACATATTATGTGAATGTATTCTTTGTCGTCCATATTACTTTTTCCCAATAGTGAGACAGATTGTATTAATAGGGTGTATAAAAAAAAATGACCGTTTTTGAAACAAATATTTGTATTATTATTTCTTTGATATAAAATACAATTAATAATCAAAGTATAGTCCATTGTTATCAACCGTCATAATCCATCTGCTAGCCACGCTGATACCATTCCTTGGGATGGCTATCAAAGAACTCTTGGACAGCATTTTCAACTTCCGCAAAATTATCAAATTTTTTTCCGTGAAGAAAATGGGTCATGGATCGAAACAAGTAGTAATCCGAAGGTGCGAGGTCTGGACTACATGGTGGACGAGACAGGAATTCAAACCCATGAAGTTCTGTAAACTTTTCTTTGGTTCGACGGGAAGTGTGTGGACGAGCATTATCTTGTGGGAATAAAATTCCTTTTCGGTTGATCAGAGCAGGATAACGCTCTGACAACTTCGCGTACAATCTTTCCAGTTTTCGCAGTAGAGTTCAGAACTCATAGAGCATCCATCTGGAACAAATTTGTGGTGAATAACACCTTCCAAATTCCAAAAAAACGCAAAGCATTTTATCAAATTTCTCTCTTGTAGCAACCGGTAAAGCAGTTTGACCGCGATCTAGCCATTGCTTATGGTTATTCGGATTTCGCCAGTGAACCCTCTTTTCAGAAAGGTAACAATCCCTCGATAAAATCTCATATTAGAAGGGGTTTCCAATAATTTTTTACAAATTTTTAGCCTCTTAGCTGATTGTTGAGGAGTAGGTTTGTGAGGGACCAGTCTACAGGTCTTTTTCACCTTCCCCATGAAGAGAAGATGGCGACTAACAGTATCTTTCCAGTCCAGTGTTAGTAAACAAGCTTAATATTCTATTGTTTGATAAACGACATTTTATCTGCCGCCGATATTTTATTTATTACATCAGTGCCGACAAGATATTGAAGCGCCTTCTACAGAATCTTACAATGGCTACGTTTTATGTCTTGTTCCTCATTGAATGTTTTGTGAAGAAAGTAATAATACATAAATATGTAATTTTTTTTAGCATATTTCGATTACCATATTTTTTTATTTTCTAACCACCCCTGACAACTAATGAGTTCGGATAATCAACGCTTTTCTGTAATGATTTTGTTTATAAACATTTAAAAATTCGATGTATGCAATTATGGCATAATCTTAATGTCTTATTATGTCAATAAGTAGATGATTCAATATTTGGAAATATAAGACGCAAACAAACGAGACCGGAGAGAAGAAAACAAAGATGCAGGGCAATCTGTTCCTCACGCCTTTCTTTTTCTTTTTTTTTTTATCGGGGTCGGGGTTCCTTGGCAAATGTTTTTCTTGATCAGAAGCCAATGGGCGGGCAAAACAAAGGCGGGAAAAAAGTCAGCGAGAGGCACTTGTTAATTAGGATTCATTAAGGAGCCTTTGTTTGCTTCATCCCCTCCACCGCCTCCCCTACCCCCACCCCTCCACCTCGATCAAGGAACAGGACAAAATGGTCGGCACCCCCTCACATCTTAAGTGGGAGGCAAGATCAATACCCAGCCATGGCCGACTCCCGGCAAAACTTCACTTCTGAGGAACCCCCCGCGTCCTCTTACAGGACAATGGCGAAAAGCTTCGAGGGAAAAAAAAAGTGAAAGAAAAAAAAAAGAAAGTAAGGAAACAAAAAAAGGAAAATTAACTAGAAAAAAAATTCCTCTTCCAAGGTCTCTTATTTTTTTAATACTATGAATGAATGAGGAACTAAATAGAAATTTGTGTTTTATAAATATATATTTTTATCACCTACTGTAAACAATGCTGCATAAAAATAAATTTTAAAATATAAAAATAGAGAAATAAATAACGATATGCTACTAATAAGATTGCGTTCTGCATTTTTAATTGTTTAATTTTTAGTTTAAAATTATTACTATAATTTTAATTTAAAAAAAAAAAAAACTCTACATCTACAATAGTCTTTGGATTATAATTTAAATAATATGAATAAATAAGGAAAATTATTTTTTTTTTAATATACATTTATTGAAATTTACAACTGTACAATATATATACATCAAGTAAATGTATTGACAACGATTATAATAACATGTTAAAACTTGAAAAGAACTACTCATCAGTAGCACTTTATTAAAAATTCTACACTAGAAGGTCTCTAGGCCATCTTCGTTTCAGACTATGATAGGATAGGTTTCTTGTGTGGGCTAAATCAGCAACATATGGAAAATTAAGATCTTTATGGATAAGCTTATTGATGACAAAGTAAGGAGCATTGAGGATTATTCGAAGGATTTTGGATTGTACGGATTGAATACGAGATGAATTTGATGGTTTAGTGGAGCCACAAATCTCAACTCCGTGCGTCCAGATAGATCTAATCACAGTGATGTATATGAGTCTTTTGTAATTAATTGGGAGCTTTGAACATCGTTCTGGTAAATGTTGAAGTAGTCTGTAATGACGGGCAGTTTCTTGTCGTTTTAGTCTTAAATAAGGAACTAAATAGAAATTTCTATTTTTATAATTTTTTTTTTTATACATTTATTGAAATTTAAATTTGACGAGGTCTCTAGGCCAGCTCCTTTTCAGATGCTTCGGAGAATCATCGGGAATATTATGAGAAGCTAGTTGAGGCATTAGAGGATTTGAATATGGAATATTATTTATGCATAAATATTTTGTTTAATTTTTCTTTTTGCCGTGAACCATATGTTGAATATTTAAATGTTCAGGGTCTGTTAACGCGAATAAAAAAAAAAAAAAAAAAAAAAAAAAAAACAAGATAAGATTTCTTTAATTTTTTAATTTTTGCTATTTTCAATAAATAAAAATATAAATATATATTCTTCTTTTTTTTTTTTTACAAAATATCTGTACTTTGAATTAATACTATCAATTATTACTAATGTAAATATATTTGAAGAAATTGCATATTTTTGGAAAACAGTGAATCATTTATTAATTTTTATTTAATAAAAACAGAAAGAATTTTTTTTTTATTAAATATGGTTATCCAGGCAGTTATTGACACCATTGAGGAAATATTCATAAATAAAATAGTTCAAAGAATAGTTTCTATATATAGAAAGAATAGTTCAATAAAGTTAATATTCGCAGTGATTTTCACGTATACTAGATGTATTTAAACAAAAAATCCCTCCTAAAGCATACGATTTCAAGCAAGTCTTTTCTTTCTGTAAAACCAAAAATTAGTCCTTTATATGCTGTATGATTTTAAACTTAACATTAAACAAATTTAAAAAAAAAAAAAGAAGCTTATGTTTAGCATTTTTCTTAGTTTTTTATTTGTCTTTTTTTATCGGTTAAATTGTACTTTTGTACATCACTGAATAGAATACGAGATAAAAATAAAATATTTTTAATAAATAAACGGCAATTTCTATTTAGTTCCTTATTTATTCATATTATTTAAACAATAATTCAAAAACCATTGAAGAGTTTTTTGTTTTATTTTCTGTTCTTTTTTCCCCTTAAATTTCACATTCTAACAAAAACAAGTCCCTCCCAATAAATAAACTTCGCTACCTAGGACTCCATTCGGAGAAAACTTGGAATCCACATACAAGATTAAAAAGACAAGAAACTGCTCGTCGTTTTCGACTTGTTCAACATTTCTAGACAAAGGCTCTGAGATGCCGATTAATAATAAAAGATTAGATTTGGACATACGGAGTATAGTTTTCTCTAAACCTTCCAATTTTTCTCATATCCAATCCTTATAATCCAAAATCCTTCGTAAAATCCTCAACGCTCCTTATTATGTCACAAACAAACTTATCCATAAAGACCTTAACGGTCCATATGTTGCTGCTTTAGCCCGAACCGGATACCAATCATTTCATATTTAACTTCATAACTACTCGAACCCACTTGTCTATAATCCTCCGAGCAAAAAAATAAAAAATAAACCACAAAATTCCTTTTAAATTCTACAACTCAACTGTACTTTGGGTAAAGTACTTTCAATTCTGTCTGTATTTTAAAAGATATGCATAGGATGTCAATGATTTTGCATTATTTATTGTCACTATCTTATAAAATACATTCCAGGAATAATGTCTGGTGTGAACTTTCTTGCTTAGCTTAAAGTATAGTTACTAAGGAAAAAATCACTGCTAATTTATAATGTCAATAAATCTATAAGTTAATTATATAACTAGCCAAATCATTTTTAAATATGTAAACACAATTTTAATCTGTTCATTTTTTGACATGTTCTTATTTTGTAACATGATATTGGAGTAACCTAGAAAATGATTGTTTATGACTTCATATTAAATAATCTACAAAAAAAAACAAAAAACATTTGGCATAAGTGTGATACTTTTTTAAAAAGGTTATAGATAGCATTTAAACAGCAAATATTGTGGATGTTCGGAATAAAAGTAAAATAATGTATACAAAGTTTTCATTTAATATGTATTACTGGCTATGTTAAGATATTTTAATAATTGTGCTGTTATATGTACATTCGTATCCTTTTTTTCTGTAAAATCAAAGAAATATTAATAAGACTATATTTATAACATAAAAGAAAATTATGATAAACTAATGAAAAAAAATAAAGTAGTAAATAAAAAAAAAAAGTGGTTTACTAAAATAAATTAATAAAAAAAAAAAAAAATGAAATTAGTAAAAATTTCTTTCAAATTAAATTGAAGTTTCGTACTAAAATTGCCCATTTTATATAATTGTAACTGATTACGAGTAAATGTGAAATCTAGAAACCTCGTAAATAATTGAATCAAGAAGAAAAAAAAAAAAAAAAAAAAAAAAAAAAAAAAAAAAAAAAAAGGCTAGCCTTAGAAAGGCTTTCGAAAATAAAATTACAGCAGTTGCGGAAAGCGAGGGTCTGAAGAGAAGAAAAAAAACCCAGACCTGGGTTGAGCCACTGACCTTTACGGGATGCGATCTGTTAAAAATGGCCGCGAGATCTGACCTACAGATCGTATTCCCTCAATTAAGTTTTTTCCTTTGTCTCTTCTCTTAATTTTTATTGAGTTTGTGGAAACAATTACAATTTTAAATTGAATTATAATACTATAAGAATTTTACCTCTTACGAAAAAGTAATAATTTGCAAAAAAAAAAAAAATGAAAATAAACTTCGGAAAATTAATCGTCATAAAAATATATTTTTTATATAATTTGAATATTTCTAAATTGGTAATAAATGTACAGAAATTTGTTTAATCATTCTTTATTTTTAATATAAATCAAAACAATATAAAAATTTTACACTGTTTCTATTAAAGAATAAATTAAATTATTCTCTATTTTCCGATAAAATGTAATTCCTTTGAAATATATTTACATTTACAATTATAACCAGTACTATATTAAAGTTTTTTTTTTTCCAAAGAAAACCTTTATTGAAAAAAAAAAAAGAAAGAAAATTGTAGAAACCTTATCAAGTTTTTTTTATACGAGTTAACAGTTCCTGAATATATAAATATTCAAAAAATGGTTGACGGCAAAAATAAAAATGAAACATAAAATATTTATTCATAAAGTTTATTCCATATTCAAATCCTCTAGCGTCTCAATTAGCTTTTTATTCTTTTCCTGTTAACACTCCGAAGCGTCAGAAAAGAAGATGGCCTAGAGACCTTTATATATATATATATATAACATTCATTGAAGTGCTATTACTGGGTAGTTGCTTCACAAGCAGTTGTAATGTTATTATGGCATTATTACATTATTTTTAATGTATTTTTTTTAAATAAACAGAAATTTCAATTCAGTTCCTCATCCATTCATAGTATAAAAAAAAAATAATCCCAAGACCATTTAGAGGTACATTTTAATTTTAATTTTCACATCTTACTTCACATGAACATGCCAAAAACTAATCACATGTAAATTACGTTTACATATTTAAAAATTATTTGGCTAGTTATATAATTAACTTAAAGATATATTGATAAACATACTTCTTCTTTTTCATTATTTTATCATAATTTTCTTTTATATTATAAATATAGTCTTATTAATATTTCTTTGATTTTCAAGTAAAAAGGAAACGAATGTACACATAACAGCACAATTATTAAAATATCTTAATATAGCCAGACCCTAATACATTAAATGAAAATGTTTGCTTTGTTGCAATGTTTGTGTAACAGATACACCATTTTATTTGTATTGTGAACATCCACAATATTTTCTGTCTAAATGGTATTTATAATGCCTTTTTAAAAAATAACGATAACACTTATGCCTTTAATTTATTTATTTATTTTTTTTTTTAATATTCACTATTATTTCTTTCATTACATACTAAAAGAAATTATTTAATATGCAGTCATAAACAGCCATTTTCTAGGTTACTGCAACATAATTTTAATAGGAACATGTCAAAAACTGAACAGATTTAAATTACTTTTATATATTTAAAAATTATTTGGCTAGTTATATAATTAACATATATTGATAAACCTCCAGCTTTTATTTATAAATTAGCGGTGATTTTTACTTAATTACTGTACTTTAAGCTAAGCAACAAAGTTCACACCAGACATTATCCCTGGAATGTATTTTACAAGATAGTGGCAATAAATAATGCAAAATCAGTTATTGATACCCTAAGGATATCTTTTAAAATACGGACAGAATTGAAAGTACTTTTACATAGTTGAGTGGTAGGATTTAAAAGGAATTTTTGTGATTTTTTTTTTTTTTTTTGGCTCGGAGGATTATAGATATATTGATAAACATACAGCTTTTAATACATAATTGCTATATCAATTGAAACATTCTTAAAATTATTCTTAGTCTTATTATTAAACGATTTTAAATATTTTAAGATTCGTCATCTTAACCGCTGATATAAACAGAAAATCTAAGAGGATTAAAAAGTAGACTCGGATCTATTGATTTATAAAACCTGTTTAAGACTTAAATTAAATAGGTTTAATTTATTTCATACTTCAATTTAATTTATGCTTGTACAAATAGTTCCGATGTCAAAATAAATAAAATAAAACAAATATTCTAAAATTTATCTAAAACGGTTCTGCAATGTGAAAACGGACAGAACCGATATTGTAAACACAATATTAATTTAAATTATTACAAAGTCATCGATTAAATCTGAGAAGTAGGAATATTTATTACAACAGAATGAACAATATTTAGTTTCAAGATTAAAATCAGATTTTCTTACATTTTAATAAAGAAAATGACAAACCGATAGGCGATTGACAACTTAGGTAATTTCTTGTTGGCTTTTTTAATTGTTTATTATTTACTTTCATAATTCGTACTTTTAAATATTTTATTTTGCAGGATTAATTTGTAAATAATTATTAGTAAATACTCATGTTTATGAGGTATAACTCTAAGGCACGGGACATATAAATACATAAATGCAAGGGTAACAAATAAGGATTAAAAGAAAAATACGTATGTAGTATATATATACATACACACCTCAGACTCGATTTACAGACGAGATCTGAATCGACTGGGATAAGAAAAAACCTCGGTTAATTGAGCCCTCAAAAAGTAAAAGAAATAAATAAGAAAAAATAAAGTAATATTTATGTAATATGCATAAGTAATATTATTACATAAATAATTAAAAGAGTTAATTTCTTAAAAAATAACTACTATTCTCTTGTCTAATAGCCGATATTCTATCTGCCGCTGATATTTTATCTATTGCATCAGTTCCGACTTAGTTCGTATTGCACCCAGATTGTTCGTCATTAAATGTTTTGTAAAAAATATTAATGATAATATATAATAAAATAAAAAAAAAAAAAAAAAAAAAAAAAAAAAATTTAAGAGTAGGTTGATCAAGAATCAATCGAGTTCCGAGTATGTGTGTATTGTAAATATAAATAAAAAAAATATATAATATGTTTTTCTTGTATGATACATAGCCGAATATTTCATAGTACTCTCTAGTACCTATGATCCTATCGAGCATATAAACATGGAGGCTGCTTGATATTCTGGAGATAATCTATTTTTGTAGGTAGGACTTATTACGATTATAAATTAATATCTAGTTTATTATTAAACACTTACCATAGAACATTGTTAGCAATAGTATTAATATAAGTATAAATTCAGAACTATATGTATCAATGAGGATATTATCACCATACAATCCGAGATTCCATGGAAGCCTAACTTTCGGAAAATTCAAGAAAGGTTTTCTTTTGATTTTTCTTTCTTTTTTACACAACAAGACCTAAAATACAAAAAACTGTTCGTCATTTCCGACTACTCTAACATTTATAAGAAAAGTGTTCAAAGCACCCAATAAATTACAAAATACTTGGGACATGAGCTCCACTCAACCTTCCAATTCTTCTCATATCCAACCTTAGAATCCAAAATCCTTCGTAAAATCCTCAAAGCTCCTTAATATGACAAACAAACTTATCCATAAAGATCTTAATGTTCTATTGCTGATTTGTCCCAAACCAGATACCTATTATTTCATAGTAAACTCCATACCCACTCGAATCTATTAGTCTCCTAACTTGCCTCACACTTTGTACGATAATCCTCCGAAGTAAAGAAGATAGCCAAGAAACATTCTAGTGTAGAAATATTGAAGTGCTACTGATGCGTAGTTCTTTAAATGTTATTGTAATCATATTCCTATAAACTATATCTTAAGTTTTTATTTGAGATTTTATAAGGTAAACCATACAGTCATTGACACCCAAACTTAAAAATAAAAAAAAAAATTAAAAAAAATTAACCATACAAAAATTAATAAAATTCCTTTTAAATATTTTACAACTCAGTTGTGTAAAAAAATTGTCAATTCTGTCCATAGTTCAAATGTTATCCATAGGGTGTCAATAACGGATTCTGCGTTAGTTATTGCCACTACCTTGTAAAATAATGGAATGATGTTTGGTGTGAACGTAAAGGTTTTTATTATTATATTATGAATATTTCCAAATATTTCGTTAAAGGTGTCAATAACTGTCTGGTTTACCCCACAACACGAATGGAATAATTTGCATTTATTGTCACGATTTATAAGGGATTTAGGGAACAAAGGGATGTTGTTTCCCTTGTCAAGGAATGCAAATTACCCAGGTGGTTGGACGGCCATTTTTGATAGTGGTCAACTATTGGCCGAAAATAAGGTTCCGAATTGAAACTAGTGGGCGTCGAGGAACCGGTCCCGCATCTGCCCCGCACCTGGGGGAGGGGGTGGCACCTGGTACCACCGGGTACCCCTGACCTCCACCCTCTGCCAACTGACCCCGTCACCAATTTGGTACTCCCAGCACAATGGGGTATTTCACCCCCAATAACTTAGCGAGCTCATTGACTGGTATTTCGAGTTTATTTGACACTACCGACCGGTGCGGCATCTTCTCTTTTGAGCATCTGAGAGATGAGATGTGCGTATGAGGGGGAGGGTTGGAGTAGGGTCTCACCCCTTGCGAGTCTTTTGACTGTGCACAAACAGAAAATCCATCCTCTCCTTATTCATATAAGGGGTTCGTTGATTTAATTCAATTTTAGGTTCTCTTCACTTCTCTAAACATTACTTTAATACTCCACATGCAATGACAAAAACAACAAAACACCACTTCCCCGCAAGAAAGAGTGGTTAATTTTCAAAAACGTATTAATGTATTTTCATGCTCTACTATTTTATGTGTCGATTCAACCGATTCTTGATGTCTGGATTAAATGTTTTTTTATTAATGATTTTATATTTCACATGTTCATACTGGTTTTCTAGTCCTAATACGCTATTTTACAATAAACCTACTAAGGTCAAATGACACTTTTCGGAATTTTTGGCAGATGTTCTAGGAAAAAGAAATTTAATTAAATTAAAAAAAAATAAAAAATAAATGAATTTATGAAATAATAATTATAACATAAAATACAATCGTATATATATATATATATATATATATATATATATATATATATATATATATATATATATATATGGACATATAAAAGAAAGAAAGAGAAACAAAAAAGTAATTCTAAGTATTCATTTGATTATTGACATATTTGCGGAAGATTGATTGTCTAAAAGGTACAGGAATAAATTATTTTTAAAGGAAGTTATGGAAGCTGCTTTACGAATAGAAGTGGGTAGGGAATTCCAGAAGGATCTATCACGAATGAAGAATTTGTTAAAGGAAGCGGTTTTATGTGAGGGGGTATACAGGTTAAAAGGTTGGGAGTGTTTAGGAGGTGGATAGAAGAACGCAGAGTTAATAAATCAAGAATATAGGAAGTTTTTTCGGGTTTTAGACATTGGAATAGGAATGTACCCAGAAAGTATTGCCGTCGGAATTTAGGAAAGAGCCACCCAAGCTCAGTATATCGGTAAGTAACGTGTGACCGCCTGGGGATCCCGAAGATAAATCTAATCAAACAGTTCATCAGTCTATAAAAAAAAAAAATATATATTAAACGTGTTTTTTTTTTTTTCAATATCCACTCCTCTGTTACTACTGTTATTTAACGAGAAATAATGGTAGAAATATGTAGACGTGAAGTGACGGTAGTGTTATCAAATTTATAAAATGAGTAATAATAGATATTTAAAATTCTTTGCCATTACAGTTCGGCAGATACGAATTGGTGCAGGGCTGGTGGTTTTAAAATAAGTCATCTTAATCGTCCCCTAACTGGGGCAATAGGTGGTATAAAAAATGTAAAGGGCCCGTCGAGAGTGTGACGGGGGAGAGAGAGGGCAAACAAAGGGCAGCCCAGTATCTCCTAATCTCCCGCGCCAGGGATTTTTTCTCCCTTTTTCCCTCTTCGTCAGTAGACTTCGTGAAAACTTGGCGGAAAACCTGACACCCAGCCACGACTTTTATTCTTATTTATTTACTCGCTCTACTGGAAAAAAAAAACTATATCCGATTTATAAAAACCTTAACTCTAATAGCCTTTATACTAGATCTATGTGAAGTATGAAAATTAACCGGTATATGCGGTTAGCACAATGGTTCATTACAATGGTTAAAACAATGAACCCATCTTTACCAAATTTTAACTATCTTATTTTCATAGAGCTAGGAATGTCATAATAAATTTTAAAATTATTAAAACTTAAATTTACCAATATAATGTTTACTTAATGGATTTACTCATAATATGGTTATTGAAAGCTGTGAAAGAAAGATTAAATCAATAAAAAAATTAATGTCAGATCATGTGGTGCTATTTCGTTTATATATATATTTTTTTATATAAATAAATTTATTGAAATTTACAACTGAACAAAATACATACATCAAGTAAATGTAGTGATAGTGAATACAATGTCATGTAAATAACTTGTGAAGAACTACTCATCAGTAGCACTTTAATAAAAATTCTACACTATAAGGTCTCTAGGCCATCTTCTTTTCAGACGCCTCAGAGGATTATCAGGAATGGACTGCGAAGCAAGTTGGGAGACTAGTGGATTGGAGTAGTTATGGAGCTTACTATGAAGGGATAGGTATCTGGTTTGGGCTAAATCACTAACATATGGGACATCAAGATCTTTATGGATGGATTGGATACGGGGAGAATTATAAGGTTTAGTTGTAGCCAAAAATCGCAACTCCATATGTCCAAATAGGTCTGATAACTGTCATGTAAATGAGTCTTTTGTAGTAGAGCGGAAGGTTTGAGTGAGCGTTTGTCTAGTAAATGTTGAAGAAGTCGAAAACGACGAGCAGTTTTCTGTCGTTTTAGTCTTGTTATATTTTTTTTTTACATATTTTACGCCCACATTGGAGCACATAAATCAATACATTTGAGTATTCTACTTAGACTTCTTCTTCTTCTTCTGCTCCCAGAACTTTCTCATCCTCTCCGACCTGGCTGCCCTTTGTGTGTCCGTTATAGTATATTGTTTCCGTTTAACTGTTTTTAGTTTCAGACTTATACTTTTATTCTTCAAAATCCTCTTCTCTTCTCTGTCGTTGATTTGTTGTTGAGTTATATCTAACTGTCTTTGATTTGTTGTTGAGTTATATCTAATTCTTTCAAATCATCCTGAATTTCTTTGAACCAATTATTATTTATTTTATTTTTCAAAAAGTATTTATATTGTTGTTTCAATATCCTGGTTTCCGGTTGTCTTGATATGTGACAAAAAAAATGAAATTCTTCTTTTACGCATTATAGTTATTATTGACTCACATTCACTGTAGATTATGTCGTTAGGCAACAATCTCCACTGTCCATCAACTTGGTGTTTTTAGTCTTGTTATATATTATTAAAAAAAAAGAAAAAAAAAAGAAGAAAAATGCAATTATTATGTAAATATTACGAAATATTATGAACCCATCTGTACTAAATTTTAACTATCTCATTTTCATAGAGCTAGCAATGTCATAATAAATTTTAAAATTACGTAAATTTAAATTTACAATTTGGAGTGGCAGAAATGAGATTTCCCAAACTTTCATATACGTTTCTTAATAGTCTCTGTCCATTTCGACCACCAGCTTGTACATTAAAATTGAAAATTGGATGTTGAATATTTTGCTTAATTTCAAATTTTAACCTGGTTAAAATTTACTGCTTGGCGTAATATTATCATTGAAGAAATAATTCTCAACTCGTACTTCAATACATGATTTTATCCATAAATTAATGAAACTTAAATTGAATGAATGAAAATATATTATTAATTTATAAAGAAATAAATAATTGATTAATGAATTATTAATTATTATTAAAATTCTTCTACAGTTCCTTAATTCAGAAAGCGGGTGAAGCGGTGACGATGGATACTAGTTCGTAATATTTACATAATAATTGAATTTTTCTTTTTCATTATTTTTTTTTAACAATATATAATAGAAATAGCACCAGATGATTTTAAATTAATTTTTTTATCGATTTAATTTTTCTTTCACATCTTTCAATAACCAAATTATGAGTAAATACTATATCATGTTGGTAAATTTAAATTTTTATAATTTTAAAATGTAATATGACATTTCTAGCTCTATAAAAATGAGATAGTTAAAATTTGGTAAAGATGGGTTCATAGTTCGTAACTGTATTGCGAAATTGTTCTAACCACATACCGGTTAGTGGGATTATATAACTTCACTTAGATCCACGTGTCGCACCACATATTTAAATAATTTTCAATATTTTATTGAATAGAAGTAAATCTTATCAATTTCAATTACTGTACAACACCTTACTATTGTAACCTCTCATGTAGAATGGCGCTCGTATCCAATCGGTTAATTTTTATACTTTAATGTTATCCATATGTTATTGCTTTATCAATTATGAATTAGTTGAAAATCAGTAGATTTTATCATTGCTGAACTTGGCTGTAACTATAAAGATGATGTGGTTAAAATTTTGTATAGGTTGGTTCAGTATTTTTCTTGGATAGTGATCACAAACGAAAATTGGCTTATATATGTATAACAGTAAGTAAGTTTCATTTACTGGGCGGTTAAGATAATTTTTTTTTAAAAACCACTAGCCCTGCACCAATTCGTATCTGCCGAACTGTAATGGCAGAGAATTTTAAAATATCTTCGGACAACAGAATAACCTCCATCAGACGGAACGGTGGGAACTCGGTCATTCTGTTAAATAGAGGTTTCCGTAACATTAGGGATTAATAAAAAAACTAGATAAATAAATAAAAAATAAAAATGGTATTTTTGTACCCAGTCGCTAACGAGTTCTTCGTCGTTTTTTCCTTCACCACTCATCTGTTTCTAAACAATATTATGACAATTTTAAATTTTTCTTACCTTCTTATTTGACGCTATCAATTTAGTTTCATTTAACATTTCAGGTTATTTTAAGGCTTCAGTATGTAAAATTTGACCGAAATTGAAATGGGTTTTTTGATCGCACGCTCACAAACCACTCATGAAGTTGCTCATTTCCTCAAAATAATAAATAAGTTTTTATTTATTCTTCATCACACCATTTGAGTTTTGCCGCATTTAAATTTTGATACGATATCATTTTTAGGTATTTTCTACTTCTCCCACAATTCAATCACTTTCATCATATCTGAAAGTGTTCGCACAGTTCGCGACATTTTAATACTCGTACAATTTGTAATACTGGAATTCCGTATGTAAAGAAATAATTTTTCCGTTACTGAGAGAAGATTCGCCTATTTATTTATAACGAAACTTAACGTTTCCGCTGAATAGAGTTTCCAGATAGTGATTTTATTCTCCGAGAAAACCAGGACTTACGAAATTTTCCGTTATGAAGAGTTTCTACCGTATTATTGTTTTCATGCATTCTAGAATGAATTTTAATACCATTATGATAAAAATTAACTCAAAAGTTGTGAAAGACTAAATAAAGTTGTGAAATTAACTTCATTGATATCCTAACTTTGAGGGATTATTATAAAAAACTAAAAATATTTCATGCATTTTAAAGAAATTTGACTAACAGGTATATGTATGGTACTAATGTCTTACCCTGACTCCGCCGCAGTCCAGCCTGAAATACTTTTTTCTTGGTTGCGACCTTCTCGATTTATTTTGATGTTTTTGTCGCTTCTTTTTGTAGAGTAAGTTTAGTTTCCTATAGTCACACCTATTAAGCACAATCACGGTTTTTAATAATATCAAAAATATAATATTAATATTTTACGTCTTTTAACTTAGATCTATATTTACGAGACATTAATTAAACAATAAACAATCACCATAAATTAAACTCATGTCATATTTATCCAACCTTCTTTTATAAATTACTCCCCTTTTTTTTCCATAATATAAAATATAATGTTTTAGAAATATGTCTCATATCATTATGTATGATTATAAAATTTATGTTTACGGTTTCTGAATAATTATTTGATTGTGAGGAAAGTGTCCAGTAAAAAGTTTAATATAATTTAATTTTGTTAGTATTGATATTTTTATTTGACTTTTTTAGAAATTTCTGTATTATGGATTAATTAATTTATATATTATATTTAAAATTGTATAGTCATACAATATGTAAATTAACAGAGAAGTGAATTCATGGATTTCAATGTCTTATGAAGCAACTACCCACTGGCAGAACTTAAATAAAATTTCTCTAACGTCCATTGGCCATTTTCTTTTCAAAGTCCTTGGAGGGTTATCGGAAATGGGAATTATTTTGAGATACTAGTGGATTTGAGTATGGAAGCATAAGTATCCATTTTGGGCCTAATCAGTAAGATCATAGTTTATTTGTGATATAGCGAGCGTTGATGGTTTTCCGAAGCATTTTATGTTGTTAGGATTGGATACGAAATATGAATGGTTTACGGAAATCCAAATCTCAACTCCATATTTTAAATTAATTTTCATTGTCTTGTTTATGTCCATTCTCTTTCATCTAATTTTATTAATCAATAATTCACACTGATTCGTATTTTAATATGTTTTAAACTTTTTACTATATTTTCCTCTGTTGTATGTATATATTCTGTTACGGCGATTCTTAACTAAAGAATTTAATTCAATGATATGCCACCACTTTATAAATCCGTTGAATTCACAAGATTATCGTTACAATCTTACGGAACATAAATAAATTACTATGCTTACAGAAAAAAAAAATTATGCCATTACCTGTTAAATTAAAACCTATTTTTAATAGTATTACCTAATTTTTAACTGATTCTCACTTTGTCACAATAACAAAAATATTGAAATTGGACTGCTTATGAATTGACAGGATTTTTATAAGTTAAACTATAAAATAAAACGAGTTAATTTTCAATGAACTTAAAAGTTTTAACCGTTTTCAAAATTATAACAGAAAGTAAGTACTGAAGTTCAGGAAGAAATAAAGTGGGTAAAATACGTTTTGTCTTAGTTATGAAATGAGTGCATACAATTCTATTTTAAATTTTTTTTTTATTGTTTTATTACTAAAAAATTGTGTATGATTACGATGTGACTTTACTGATTTAGAAAGTATCAGGTATGTTTATTTTTTTTTTCTAAATAAAAAATAAAATATATGAATAAGAAAACAAACCATAAAAAATAAGATTAAGAGGAGAGAGAGTAAGGAAATTATACGAGAAACCGTTTGACTGTTGGAGCATTTTCCAGAGATTCATCAGTAGATTGTTTTTTTATCCTATTTATATTTTATAGATTAGTTGTATATTTATACATTTTTTCTATACATTTACTTAACACATACAATTTATTTGACTTATAAATAAAAAAATTAAAAATGTATATTTAACTTGCGGTTTGTTATAACACGCGATTTTCCTAAATATAGCAATAGTGATAAGCGTGGAACAATAATAAATGTAAAATAAATAAACACGAAATAGTAAATAAAACTCATTTTTTAATAGTTATTTATTTTTCAAAGATTTTCTGAATAAAAATAACAGGTTTTTTTTCCTCGCTTATAAAAATGAAACATAAATTGAATGAAAACATGGAGTCATATCAATATAATCATTGAGTTAATATTGTTTTGACTTTATATGTTTTAAATCCATTGACTTACTATCTTTTGAAACATACTAATAAATCAATAAGCTTACAGGAAAAAAAAAAAAAAAAAAATTATGTAAATGCTAGTTCAAATACAAAACATATTTCTTATAATATTACGCAATTTCCAACTGATTCTGACGACGTCGCAATAACGAAATATTATACTTAAAAGCGTTTTGTGAGTGTACTGCTAATTTGTATGCAAAAAAAGGACTACAACAGGCAATCAAAAATGCTGATTTATAACCAAATGAAAATAATTTTTTAAAGACCGTAAAAGGTTTAACTATTTTATTTATTTATTTTTTTAATTATAACAAGAAGTGCGTTGTAAAGGTTAAGAAGAAATAAAGAAATTAAAATACGTCTTAGGCATAAAATAAAAACCTATAATTCATTAGTACAATTTTGTTTTCTTTAACAAAAGCTTTGTTTATAATAAAATTTAGAAATACAAACTTCACCATTAAAAATGAATCATAAACATTAAGTAAATCTTTGCATAATTGAGTTCACAACACTATCTTAAAAACATATTGTCAGCAAAGTTAAGTTAAAAATCATATTTCTAATAATATTACACAATATTAAGCTGATTATCACAATTTCACTATAAAGAACATATTATACTTAAAAAGTGTTTAAGAGTATACAGTAAATTTGTATGTAAAAAAAAAGAAGACTACAACATGCAATCAAAAATACCGAATTATAATCAAATAAAAATATATTTTTAAAGACCGTAAAAGGTTTAATGTTTTTTTTTTTTTTTTTTTTTTTTTTTTTTTTTTTTTTAAATTACAACAAGAAATGCGGTACCAAGTTATAGAAGAAAGTCTTAGACATGAAATAAGTACCTGTAATTCCATTGTACATTTTTTTTTTCTTTAACAAATGCTTTGTCTATAACCAAATTTAGAAATACGAACGTTTCATCATTTGTAAAAATGAAACATAAACAAAGTTTTATCATAAACATTAAGTTAATCTGTGGATAAATTTAGTTAAATTTTAAATCCACTGTTCACAACATTATAGTAAAGAAATATTGTCAGTGCAAGCATTTTTCTGATAATATTACATAATTTTCAGTTGATTATCACAAAGCTCAAGAACAAATAGAGAAATTAAAATATGTCTTAGGTATGAAATAATTACTTATAATTCCATAGTACAATTTTTTTTCTGTGACAAAAGCTTTGTCCATAATAAAATTTATATATATATGAACTTTTCATCGTTTGTAAAAATTAAACATAAACAAAGTATAAACAATAAGTTATTCTTTGGATAATTTTAGTTATTTTAAATGCACTGTTCACAACACTATCGTAGAAAAATATTGTCAGTACAAGTCAAGTTAAAATCATATTACTGATAGTATTAAATAATTTTCAACTGATTTTCAGAATCTATCATTAACGAAAATATTACGCTTAAAAAATGAGTAGACAGAGGATGTTACGCAGAAAAAAAATGTAATCAAACTGTAGAATTAGAAATTAAATAAAAATTATTTTTTAATATACGAAAAAGCTTAAACTGTTGCTATTTGGTATTGGTATTTTTGGTTGTATTTTCTTTTATTCTTCTTGGTCGTATATTGAAAATTCATTTATACTTGTGCCTTCTATTTAGATTTTTTTTTGTCTAGTTATTAGATGGTTAAAAAAAAAAAATTAAGTTAAAAAAAAATAGTTACTTGAAATCTTAAAAAAAATTTAAAAAAGATGTTTTTTATTTTAATTACCTGAGGTTTTTTTTTTTTATTAAAATATATTTTTTTAAATTTAAGATGTTATCTGCTCCATTTAAGAAGAAAGTCTGGGGTCGGTTTTTATCCTTTCTTTTCTCTCTTTTTTTTTTTTTTTTTTTTTTTTTTTTTTTTGTTTGTTTTCTTCTTTTTTTTTTTTAATTTCTTCTTTTTTTCTTAGAATTTTTTTTTCTTATTTTTTTTTTGTCTCTTAGTATAGGCGCCCTTCTCCATATTGATCCGAGGTTGTAAGGGACTGAAGGGATGCTGCAATATTGCCTGTAATATCTGGAAGGGTACGTAGAGAAAGATGGTGGCGGAGGGGAGGTAAGTATTGATCGACATCTTCCCCTCCTGCTTAAGACCCACCCCCACCCCTGCCAAGACTCCCACCCCCGAAGACAAATGCTCTTAAAATAAGATTACCCCCTCCCTACCCTCTCCCTCCCCCACTGGCCCTTGGATGAAAAACGGACTCGGGAAAAAAAAAAAAGCCCGACTTTCCTTCTGCCTTCTTTTAATCACTTTCCCCCTCGACCTGAAAAAACAAAAACCATTCAGACTTCGCTTCTCTGATTGGTTTCTTCCTTGGGTACCAATCATCTTTACGCCTCATTTAATTAATTTATCAATTATTTAAAACTTTAAACTATTCTAAAATACTCTTTCTTTTTATTTCATCGAAATAATATATAATTACATTAGTGGCTAAATACTGAATTAATTTTAAAAAACGCAGGGTACTATATAAAAATTTATATAAAAAAAAAAATTATAGAAATAATAGAAAAGCAATGTAATATATTTGTTTATATTATATCATAATTATATTTTTCTACTAGAACCAAGAAAAAAAGTAAGTTAAAATAAAATTTTTAAGCTGTTGATTTATAATAAAATACACCGAAACAGCAAAGCAAAAAACAAAACAAAACACTTAAGGTCTTATATTTCAATCAACTTTGTATATAATATGTTTTCCTTTACTGAATGTATATATGGTTTTGTGTGTATATATATGTGTTTGTTTATAGATTTTTTCTTTAAATTATTTCATTATAAACTTGTATTTATATTATCTTATTTCATTATTTTATTTAAAATATTTTGGCCACATGTGATTTACTTTTTATAATTCATTTTTTGTTATTCTTAAGTGACTCCGTCCCAGAATAAAATTTATTTTCTATCAATCTTCTACCTATCTATTTATCTATAACGTGGTGTAATAAATCATCCAATTTTTTTTTTTTTTTTTTTTTTTTTTTTTTTTTTTTTTTTTTTTTTTTTTTTTTTTCAAATTTTGTAAAGTTTTGCATTCATTTAAATATTTCAGATAATACAATAAATATGAAAATATTGTTGAACAAAACAAAATGTATCCGGCATTCAGCAATCTTCCTTTACGAATAAACTTTTTGTAATCTATTATTTTTTTTTTTTAATTTTAAATATGACAATATTTTTTAAAGCGTCGATGTTTTAGAGATGAACTAAAAAAAAAAAAAAAAAAAAAAATTCACCTATCAATATCCAATTGCAAGTAGGGATTTTTTCCTCAACTAGTGTTTCGGTTTACTTTTTGTCTGAGTTAGGTATAGGTTTTAGATACCATATAATATCCATTTATTTTGATACTTTAGGCTTTATTATTTCTGTATTTTACACCGAAAGTATCCTATGGAATTAAGAACACACTATTGCCTCTATAATTCCATACCCCATAGGCGAATATAATCCAATATAAACACCTTATATCTGACATATCTGACCTTATATACATACAATGTATGTATACATGTATTTGGTGATAGGAATAACGTTCTGAAAAATATTTGGATAACTGAAAAACACAATAATAAAATTATTTTCTTTTCCTCTTGTTTCATGAACGTTTATGCAGTTGTAGATTTTTTCTCTCTTTCTCTTCTTTTACTCATTAATTATTATCTTTAGTTCATTATATTTTTTCTATAATAGGCATGTTGTTATTTTGTTTCTTTTCTGTTTCTATGTATACTCGAAGATCTGTTTTCAATTTATTATTATTATTATTTTATTTTTTTGTACTTTATTGATATTTACAACTGTATACACTATATACAGTAAATAAATTCTCGGTAAAATGGTTACAGTGAAATGCCAATAACCTGAGAAAAACTATCCATAAGTAGTACTTCAATAACTTAGATTAACATTTAAATGTTCTTAGGCCATCTTCTTTTCAGACGCCTCGGAAGGATATCAAGAATCGATTGAGAAGCAAGTTGGGATACTAGTGGATTTGAGTGAGTATGTAGCTTGTCATGGAAGGAGAGGCACCATATCTTCAACATAAAAATCTGTCCCAAAGCTCAACCTCTAAAGTCCAAGTGGGTTTAAGTACTGTCATGTAAATAAGTCTTTTGAATTGATTGAACGCTTGTCTGGTAAATGGAAGTACAATTTCATTTAGTTTTTTTTTATTGAAATTTATAACCTTATACAATAAAATTATCTAAACTTATATCTTTCTTGTTTTATATCTATTACCATATTTTTCTGAAATTATTTTAGCCAGATTGTTGTACCATCTTGCCACACAAACCATTCTTAGGTGAATAGAATAATCTTATAATTATTATCTGAATAAAGATAATTTTTTTCATTTCAATATTTTTGATATGTTTTTTGATTCCAGGTATCTCACAACTTCAATGGTGAAAGGAAATCGTAGTATCTTCGTAATGATGCAGAATAAAAAAAATCCGATTTGAAGTCTATCTCATATTCGTCAAACCCAACTCGATGATGGGTAACTTATCGATGTTTGATCTCAGAGGAACTGGTCCTTCACCGGTATTAGTTTTTGGGTGATTATTGTAATTTCTTTAATATTATATAAAATTAATTGATATTTTTTTTAATTGGTGTTTGATGTTTGATATAATATATTTCATTATATTATTATTGAAATAATTGAATTTAAACCAAATGATATGTAATAGAACAAAAAATAAATTTTTTCCTTAAATAAATCCTTATAGCTTCTGAAAACTGACCCTTGAATCGAGAGAATTTTAATTTAGTTTTTTATTGAGGAAATGAAGAAAAAATTATCGAGTTTTACTGTTTCCATTTGAACTCTAAGTGTTTTCTACTGTAACAATATGGGCTACATACTTCGACTTTACAATTATTTTTGTCTCTTTAAACATTTATTCTTTCATATAATTTTTAAATATTATCAGCATATGTGTATTTAAATATAGAACTTATTTATCCATTACTAAAAAAAATTATTAATCGCCCTTATACTTAAAGTTTTATTTTAAATACCGATTAGAAACTTCTCGTCATTACAGACTACTTCAACATTTACTAGACAAACGATCAATGCTCCCAAATAATTACAAAAGACCTATTTACATGACTGTGATTAGACCTATTTGGACGTACGGTATTGAGCTTTGGGGCTCTACTAAACCATCCAATTCATCTCGTATCCAATCCTTGCAATACAAAATCCTTCGAAAAATCCTAAATTCCTCTTACTTTGTCACCAATAAACTTATCCATGAAGATCTTAATGTTCCATATGTTGCTGAGTTAACCCAAACCAGATAAATTCTTTCATAGTAAGCTCCATAGCCACTCAAATCCATTAGTTTCTCAACTTGCTTCCCATTCTATTCCTGATAATCAAGCAGTATTTAAAAACAATTACCAAACAATTTTTAATTGTTTAACACCTACGATTTACAAGCTCAAATAATATGTAAACCCTTAAAAAATAATGAAACAGAGAAAAAGTTTAAAATTTGTTAGGCCATCAAATAAGGATTTTTAAATGAATAATTTTAAAAAAGCTTGAAGTATTTAAAATATATTTCCCTCTAATTTTAAATTTATAAATTTAGAATTAATAAAATTTATAAGCGTATAGGTCTAATAGATTCTTATAAGAATAAATTCATATAGGATATGCTCTATCTAATGCAAACTTGTAATAAACCGTTTTGATTAATTATTTTTTATATACTTCTATTTAATTAATGTTTTTATAATCCAAGACATTTCATATGCCCACATAAGGAAATTAAAAAATCTATTAGCATAGAAAAGGAAAAAAAAAAGAAAAAGAAAAAAAAAAGTTATGTGGAATGTTGTGCCTGTTAGTATTTACAAGATTTTAAACATTAGTCTTGTAATAAAAAAAAATCTTATATTATGTTTTTTTGTTGTTGTTTTTTTAGGTTAAGAAGATTGAAGATGAAATAAGATTTTATTAGTATTTGGCTAAGAGTACTGAAACTATATATCTACATGATATTTATACATTACTGGAACAATTAAAATGGATTTCAACTTTGGAATAATTCAATGGACTTATTGTCTTTAAAGGATTTTGATATAATGAGATTTAACTATTACGATTTCTGGCTAAATATCTATGTACAAGAAAAGTCCTGAAAACAAAACAAAATTAACGTAACAATTAAATAACATAAATAAATGATTGCAATAATATTGAAGACATATTTTACATATCGTATTACTGGGAGAAATCCTGAATAATTTTAAGTTTCTATAAATAAACTTCTTTGTGTGTACATAAAAAATGGAACATATATATTACCAAAACATAATTATAATAATAATACGACTATACCTATCTTCTACAATTAAAATTTTAAATTATATTACAATATAACATTATTTATATTGTCAAATCTAATGTAAGGGTCACCTGGACGAAATATAGAAATAAAACATAATATTAAAAAGAAAAATATATATATTTTTAATAAATACCCTTGGATTGCTACCTTTGTGCACGGTATAAATTCACAGAAAATAATAATAATATGTGAAGTGCACACTTGAAGTATACAGTGTTTAAACGGGTTATAGGCCTCTGACTGCTTGGAAAGACTTACTTCTCTAATTAGTCCAAAATACTGCGCCCCCCTCAGTGGGCTTAACAGCTTTGAAAACAAAAGAAACATAAAAAAAAAAGAAAAAAAAAAAAGAGGAGAAGCAGCAAAATGAAAACTGAAAAATCAAGGTACCTGGATGATTTTATTACTCAGAAAATTCAGCAAAATAAATTATAATAAAAATAATCAAAATATTAACTCAACACAAAAAGATCAAAGTGTCTTTCTTTTTAATATATTAATTCATGACACCTGTATAGCGACAAGCAATCTGTATTACTAAAAGTATGAATAATTTTGTATGAATAATAAAATTAGTTATATCTGGTCTGAGACATACTAAAATGAAAACAAATAAAATAAAATAAAGAAGAAATAATAATATAACAAAGGTAATTAGGATTGATGAATTAATTTCCACTTTAATTGGAATTATTTTATTAGAAAACTAGTTTCGAATGCTAAACATTCATCTTCAGTTCTAAAACATACAATTTTTTTAAAACAGCACTATGTTACATAGATTATATATAATAAATTTTTCAAAAATGTAAGACAAGAAATCAAACATTGGTACTCACCTGAGGAGATCTAACAGATATTTAAAATATATCCATCGTGGAAGGGGGAAGGGCCAGGTAGGTCAACTTTTGGGGATTTTTAACTTGGGATTTCCCTTATGACACATTTACCGAACTGTGTTGAAAATTTTGTATGTTCAAGAACTAAAGTTAAATGGTTAGCATTCGAAACTAGTTGTAGAAGTGACAATTAATTCACCAATCCTTATTGTATTGATCATTCTATACCATCATGTGTACCTCAAGTAACAATGATAATGCATACATAGATACTAATTAAATATATAAACAGGAAAATAAGAAAACATTCTACAAATGAAATAAGAAATATATTATTTTTATACAATGCTTATTATATACAATAGAAGGATCTGTTATATTCAGAGAGAGAAAAAATTTTATTGATTGGTTCTGCAAATAGTTATTGAAAGTGTTCCAGAAAGAGATTGTTATCAATAAATTGAGAAAGTAGATTGTTAGAAAGCGTCACCTTGGACGAGAATAAAGTACTGGAAATAGAGGTATTTAAATGTTTTTAGGGATTTCGCTTGTCTGATATGAGGATGAATAGGATTCCAGAGGATGGTTAAGCGGGAGAGGAAGTAGCAGTGGAATTGGTAGATCAGAAAGAAAAAAATCTTGTATGCATTGAACAGGAAGCCATGGCTTTACGATAAAGTGTAAAGGTTATTTGGTGAGGTTTTTTATTATATTTAATACCCTATTTTGATATTGTTATTGAAGGTTTGTCAAATTTAGGTTGGGTCAAAAAGCCCAGTCAAATTTAGAATTTCACCTCAGAATGACGCATATAAATCTGAATGTTTGCATATACCTTCGTTTTGACCACCTAAATAAGATGTGAAAAGTCACCGATCTCAGTGTGTTGGCTTCAGTATATATTCAAGGTCAAATGTCACAGAAATCAGGTAATAAAATTCTATACAAGTAGGTTCTATTAATTTTTTTAGGGTGAACCGTTGTAAATAGAATTTTATTATCTACAAGTTTTGTAAAATTGTCGATTGACGTCCGAGGCTTAGAAATCGAGGTATTCGAAAAAAACTGATTTTTGTGACCTTTGACCTTGAATATCTAATGAAGCTAAAATGCTGGGGTCAGTGACTTTTTACATCTTATTTAGAAGGTTAAAGCAAATGTGTGTGCACAAATTCAGCTTCATGTCTTTCATTCCGAGATTTTCTGTACAAAACTTCTTATTTCACTGCGCTGATAAAAAATTGAATACATTAAACGAGTAAATTATAAAAATAGATACTTATAAATTAATGATATTACTACGGGGAATCTATTGAACAACAATGATTCGACATCGATTTGTGAATGTCTCGCTGGAAATATTATTCTTATCATTGATTTTAAAAATATTCAGGTAACTAATAAAAATTCATCAAGGAAAGAAGAGATGGTAGGTAGGATATCCCTCCGCGGGGAGAATAGTTAATGGCTATTGGCTTGCCCTGCGTTAATATAATATAGGCCCTTTGTGTATCCGCCACTGAATTATGTATTTTCAGTGTTGAGCAAGTAGGTCTACGCAAGGGCTGGTAATTTATTTCTGTCCGGCCAAATTGGTCCAAGTCTTCGCTGCCTGGAGAAGCAATTTCTAATGGGCACCCCCCTATCCCCCCTCCATCCCCTCTTCCTCCCCCCCACCCTCCGGAGCGGGGTATAATTGATGAAGCAGCCCCCTAATGCATGTTACTTCCCTTGTCAGGTATTAAATCAAAATTAATACAAGCGCCACCGACGCAAGTCCTCTCATTAAATTCTCTAATACTCATTGCTCTCCTTGGATAAATATTGGAGAAAGTGAATTTGAGTAGATTAATGTAATAATAATAATAATAAAGTAATTTCCGAAAAATCGGAAGTATTTTATTACTAGTATTACCCGCAATCAAGAATTGAAAAAAAAAAACAACATAAAACTATAACAGGATCATGTTATTGACCGATCACACTATCCCTCACGACAGACCCTATATTTTGTTATAGGAGTTCCAACGGATGATAACATCGCACGTCTGCTGAGAAAATGCGGATATTTCAGCGAAAAGCTGAAACACCTGTATCATCTTGAAAATGTGAGGGTGTTTTCATGGATCATTTCTAGTAATAGCTTGATCCCGGAGATTACGGTCAACTTAAAGGCTAAACCAACAACATACAGACCACTAAGATCTTTATGGATAAGTTTGTTTAATATATAGTAAGGAGTATTAAGGAACTTTCGATGGATTTTGGATTGCAACGATTGAATACGAGATGAGTTTGATGGTTTAGTGAAGTCCCAGAGCTCAACTTTGCAAACCAATTCAACATAGTTACAAAAATTTAAATTAATAAGGTTTACATGTGCCGCTTTCGTTCATTATGTCTTGCATTCGATGGAGTATAGTTCCAATCTTAATACATTTTGTATGACCTGGTTAGAGAATATGACGTAAACATCTAATATTCATAAATATAAATCGATATTTGAAGGGATCGTTTTGGAATGATTCACACTCAACAAATATCTCTCTTCACGATTAATAAAAGACAATACAATTTAGTAAATAGTTCTTTAATTAAAATAAGTGATGGCCAAGGAGGAGAGGGTAGGGGAGATCAGTGGTAAACAAATGTCAATCCAAGTGATTCACATTCACATTCACGTTCACACGACTGAGTTATCTTTTATTTTACTCAAATCATAATAATAAGCTGTGTCGAGATAGCTTGTGAAATGTTATAGAGCGGTTTGCTTTAAAATTTGTAAAATAGTTGTTGATAAGGTTATCGTTTACCTACTCACAGAAAAGGTGAAGACATCGTAGGAAAGCCATGATTTTCAATCCCAGCAATGTATATATTTATCCCAATCAGGGGTTCTTTTGTTGAAGAGACAATCTTTAGTGTGGGTAGAGGTTAGGTTAAATTTCTTATTTGTTTAGTCTTTAGTGTCCTTTTTCAATTTTCATTCCTTTCTTTCTGGTTGTGGGTAGCTTTTTGAATTTTACTGAATAAGATATTTTTTTAAAGGAATTTTATAATCATTTTTACATTTTTACTATTATCAACAAGAATAGTAGGGAGGTTTCTTTTTAAACGTACTTCCTGAAAATAACTATCCAACAGAGGTCAGTCCTTTAAATTGATACACCTTGTAGAGAGAAAGAAAATGTTTCATAGGCGTAAATTTGTTTTCGCTACCTGGTTTCCTCCACACATAGCAACGTCCATCGAACTCGAAGCAAATATTACATTTGTCCATAACTCAGGGTCCTTCAGTAAATATTCATTTGCAAATTGTATCCTAAATTTTGTACGAAAGGTTTCTTTCGAGTACACATCCATGAAATTTATTTTTTTCTTCACGCATTCAAACGTGGATTTCTTATAATTTCTCTGACGATCCAAGTCGCATCACTCTCTCCTAAAATTTGTATAAAACTTTTAACCTTTTTTTTGGCAATGCACTTTCCCTTCTTGGATTTCTCCACTATATGCTGGACAGTTGAATGTTTTTTAAAAATAATTTCGGCTGTTTGATTTAAAGATTTCCTGCCATTAAAACGTTTAATGTCTAACTCACTTTCTTTTCACGTTCTTGTTATTGAAAGTTCTAAAACATGGCAGATTTTGTTCGACTTGCTTTGAAAATAGCTTAACACTTTTGATACTAGGGTTTAACTAAAGTAAAATAGTTTAAAGTTCACAAATATTAGGAAAAAATAAAGGTGTATAATTTTCACTGTGAGATAAGAAATTATAACAATTCTGTTTTAATTTTATTATTAAATCCTTGTTAATGTTTGTATGTTTATATACAAAGTACATACCACTAAGATGTTAAGTGATTACAATAATTTTTTGTTTTTAATGTAACATAATTTGAACTATTAATTTATTCAAAAACATCTTAACGTCTCAATTACGTTCACCACCTTCTTCCTTTCGAAGCCTGCAGATTACTAGTTACCTCTCTCATCTTCCCCTACTTCGACTACAGCTGTGTACGGGGGTGTTTCTGGGGATCTCGAGGCCAGAATCAAAAGACTATTGAGCTACTTTATCCGTTTTATTTTCGGGATCCCGAGAAGCGCCCACATTTAAAATGGCTTATTATTATTTTCCTTCCTACCGTCGCCAGTATTTCCTTGATCCTTACTTTTTCAAACCGTTCAATCCCATCATCCAACTTACAGTTCCGAACTCTTTCAACTCAAATCCCCAATTCTTACCCGCCAAACCCGATTCCGTCAATCAGATTTGTAAACTCCTAATCATTGCTCAGCCACTTACAAATCTTTCGTAATCCGATCCTCTTCTCTCTGGAACTCCATCCCCCTCAACATTCGTCATCCAATTAACCTTTCTACTTTCAAATACCACTTCTTTAACCACCTACTATCCACCCAGACCCTATCCTCCGAAAACTGTCAATAGCCAGTTTTTAGTTGTTATAAACTATAAACAATAATTATAAACAGTTTATACTCAAGAAATCTTTTTGTTTTTGTAAAAAAAAATATTATAAATTTTCTGTTACTTTTTATTAATATTTTTTATTCTGCTCTTTTTTTATTATTATTATCTGTTATGTTGTTATAAAAATATTATTTAATTTTAAGGCTCTGAAAGCCCTTGATTGTACATTATTTTTATTCTTAAGGGGCTTAAGGTCCCAGAATAAATAAAGAACTTTATTATTATTGTTAAATATCCTGGTGTATCATTTTGTCTGGGAGTAACTGAATATCATTAGTTGTATATTATTGTATGATACGCACATTGGTGGATTGTTCTTCGTTATAAGATAACTATGCTTAAGTCGTGTATGACCGATCCTAAGTCAAAATCCAACTTCTTTTCTTTTAATGCAATCAAAACTTTTCCATATTTTCATTTCTTATTAATGGTTTTTAGTTTGGTTGCTATAAATTTTCAGTGGGGGTAGATACTTTATGGGCTGACTCTGTATGTGTTGAAACAATTATTTTTAAGTGATATGTTATATAAGAGTTATATGGAAATTATCACAAACTCAAGTGCGACAGATTGTAATATTTGACTATAAAAATCTATTTAAATATATATTATGATTTTTTTATACTTAATTTATTATAATAAATTAATTGTTAAAAAATTTGATATTTAAGTCGGAGATATAATGTCCTAGGTGGAAGCTGTGAGAGAGGCCTGGGCAAACAGAGGCCGGTAATCAGTGTAATTTACCTCCCCTGTCGTAAATCAGCCGCTCCCACTTTTTCAGCCATATTCTGTCATTTAACCCGCAGCCCATTGTCACTTTGCTGCCCAAAGCAATATTAGTTGAGCAGTAGTAATCAGTAGGTGGCAATAGAATTTTATAGTACATGAAATAAAGGAAGACCTTTAATGAATAACGAAAAAAAAAATTATTTATTTACTAGCATTCACATTGCGGTTTCGTTTAGATTATTATAATTTTATACTAAATTCTTCAATGAAGGAGTTAACAATTATTGAAATATTTCACTTATTATGGCATCACTCCTCTTTATTATTCATCTATTAAGTGACATGTTTCGGGAAAACTTTGTCCCATCCTCAGACTTTTTACTGTTTCCATTTTTATTACAACCTCTTCCTCACGAAACTTCTTGATGGGACAAAGTTTTCCCGAAACATGTAACTTAATAGATGAATAATAAAGAGGAGTGATGCCATAATAAGTGAAATATTTCAATAATTGTTAACTCCTTCATTGAAGAATTTAGTATATATAGTGGATGGCATAATATAACCACTTGTTAAGAAGTTTCGTGAGGAAGAGGTTGTAATAAAAATGGAAACAGTAAAAAGTCTGAGGATGGGACAAAGTTTTCCCGAAACATGTAACTTAATAGATAAATAATAAAGAGGAATGATGCCATAATAAGTGAAATATTTCAATTATTATAATTTTATATTTTATTATTGCTAAGCCTTCCTAGAACTATGAAAATGAGGTAGTTAAAATTGGGTAGAGATTTAGTAGTTTTGTGGAACAGTGCTGAAGATATATCGGTTAATTTTCAAATTTCACTGGTATCCATAGGTCGCACAACATATTTATAGCTTTTTATATTAAAAAAATAGTTGAAAATAAGTAAATTTTATCACACATATCTAGCTCTATATAACACTGTACCTTTGTAACCTCTCCCGAATGGTGCTCGCAACCTATCAGTAGATTATCGCTCTTTTATGGCGGTTTAATTGAAAATTTTTAAGTTTTATAATTGCTAAACCTCCTTTTAACTATGAAGATGATGTGGTTAAAATTTGGTACAGATTGGTTCAGCAGTTTTCGCTGTTAGTGGTCACAAACGAAAAATCGATTGTCCTTATATACGAGTATAATAGTATAGGTATAAGCTCCCCGTTGATATTTCATTTCAACACCAACAATTCTCGAGATTTTCCTGGTTCTTAACTTATTCATTTAGTTTATATTCATATTAATATTATTTATTAAACGTGAGAAATTAATGGTTAGACACATCGACGCTTTTCTCTGTTAGTAACAAACGATGGGATTTGAGATTATTATTTTCGAAGTTCCTTCAGTCCATGTTTATCATTAGTTTCGTTATTTACAAGTATGCCAAGACTAGTGGAAGCAGTCATTCAAGCCAGAGGGAACAATATGTCATATTAAATATAAATTAAAAAGTTAAAATTTAAAATTATAAAAAATGAAAATTTTATAAAGTTTTATAAATGTTTTGTTTATTGGAAGAAGTATTATAATTTATTTTAATTAAAACTGTTTATGTCTAGATTAGTAATGTTTATTATAGACTTCAGAATCTTTCTTTATAATGAAAAAAAAAATACGTTTATAAAATTCAAATATTTCCAAGTGTTGCGTTACTTTTGAGGGGGAGTTTATGTATATATATATATATATATATATATATATATATATATATATATATATATATATATATATACTCAGGTATGTTGCAAGAGATATCAACAGCTAGAGAAGACAAACTGTTTTGAATGGTGGAAGCTGTCCCATTGTCCATCCTCCCTTTGAGGAGGCTAAGGTCAGCTATCCTCGACCCAGAGATGGGAGGGTTCGTTTTTTATCTTCCCTGGGTCATGACCTCATGTGCACTGTCACCCAGATTCCCATGGCAGTGGCTAGTCGTGGCGTCCTCAGTTAATATTTCATCAGTATATAAATTATGTGTTCTACAAAATATTATTGTTTATTATTATTTTCAATCAAAATTAAATGTATTAAATGTAATCTGCATTTAGAGTCATTGGAAAGATCAGACTAGTGAGGAGTTCACCCTGTCCCGTGGTGGGAAGGGGTAGCGTCTAGTTCATTCCTGTTTAGAATAACAATGGACCCCAAGAAAATGTCGCAACATTTTTTAATTCAATTTTTATCTCCTTCCTTTTTACGTTTCAGCGCGATATGAATCTCACAAGATTTTTTCTCTTGAATTAGTAACTTTTGCTAGCCAAATGTCTTTAGTAAAAATTCATTTATGCATATAATTCAATTATATTTTGGCAGTATATGTCTAATGTATTATTATTTTTTATTTACGCCATGAATCGGGAATCAATCCCGACTCATCCTGGCAGCGTCCTCACCAAATATGCAGATGATACATGTGTGGTATCAGTAAATAATGACCCTTTTATTTTTTCTAAAATACTCGAATATCATATCACAAACCTTCAGGAATGGTGTAGAAATAAAAAATAAAAAAACATGTACCACTACAACATACGAAGGGTCTTGGGTTCAGTATTTAGGTAATGATGTTATGTTACTAGGACGACGTAATGCTCAACCACCTAGATTTTCATCAATTAAGAGTACCCATATTATAGAGGCTGAGTGCGCCTTATAAGAGTCTCTTGACCTCGAGCCACACTCAAATTAACAGAATACAAATTGTCTGCCTTCAGTCGGATTCGAACTCGGTACGGAGGCATGGTAGTCGAGTTCCTCACTGCTACCGCGCTGTGTAGAAATAGGAGAATTAAAATATGTCTAAATAATCTCATCGAAAAAATAACCTCTACTCCTTGTGGTAAACCTACAACTTCTTGTCTTATTGTAGCCTTTAATGAAATTTCATTAATCCCTGTTGAACATATCCTCTACCTAGACAGACGTCTTATTAGACCATATGACATACGGAATTGAGCTTTGGGTCTCCACCAAACGATCCAATTCAAAAGGCATCCGATCTTTACAATCTAAGATCCTTCGAAAAATCTTCAAAGTTCCTTACTTTTATATAGTCCAGCCAATGAGTGCTGAAATGAGGGGTGTAAAGTGCATGGAATATGCGAAAAGTTTTGACTTTATAGCTTCGTTAGAGTAGTTAGAAGGTACACATACTAAAAGTCACAGCTCTTAAAATTCGACAATTTATGATTTTTAATAACTTATATCTCGAAAACCATTGGAAGTTCCGCAAATATGTAGAGAAACAATTTTATAGGAAATTAAATTATCTTTTTTTTTATTGTGTAATATGTTTTTCTGGAGTCCACCTTTTTCGAGTTATAACCGAAAACCCCCAAAACTTCTTTCTCCCCCAGAGTTAGCTCACCTCCCAGGGAAGGGGACTTTCAGTAAAATCTAACAACTCCTAACGAAGCTATCAAGTCAAAATTGTTCGCATATTTTATGCACTCTACACTCCTAATTTCAGCACTCATCGAATTAATATTTATAATGACTGGACTAATTACAAACAAATTTATCCATAAAGATCTTAAATATTGCGGAATCGATCGAAACAAGATACCTCTCCTCCCACGATAAGTACATACCCACTCGAATCCACTTGTTTCCCGAGTGGAGATGTCTGAAAAGAAGATGGCCTAGAGATTTTCTATTGTAAAGTTTATTGAAGTGATAATAATCGGTAGTTTTTTTACAATTTATTGATAAGTCATTGTTATAATTTTTCCGCACAGGTACTGCTTGCATATGTTAGTGCATGGTGTATACAGTTATAAATATCAATAAACATATTATTAAAAAAATAAAACTTTCAAGAACTTTTATTTTTTAAACGATATTTTTTTTCTCGTTATTATTATTAATTTTATTTTGTATCTTAATTACTTTGAAATGATAAATAAAATAATTTAAGTATAACAAAATTTTTTCAATAGACTATTCAATAGTGATACTGTCCAAGGAGAAAAATAAAAAATCATTTATAAGGGAGATTCCTTTTCTATTGTTCTAATCTAACACTGGAATGATTCATTATTAAGGTAAACAAAAGACCGAATGTCATGAATAAAATATAATAAACAGAACAATTAAATACAATAAAAAAATTTAAACACATAAATTTAAATGTAACTCATTTCAAACCTCAATAGGCACCTTGAAATGATATCTGTACCTCGATCCCGTACATTACGATAAAAATCTTAGAAAATTACTTGATAAAACATTCAACCAAACAGATATATACAAACAAAAATTAGTCAAAAATGTTCGTGGATTATTAATCTTTAAACAGTTTTCTCTCGTACTTGAAAATGTTCAAATGTTGGTGATAAAATACCAGACCTTGGCTGATGATTCGGAACTGCTGGGTGATGATGTGGAAATAATTGAATTAATCACTACAACGCTCATAAAAGCAGATAAAGTAATAGGTCTAGTAATTAATATTGATAAAATAAATATGTTTAGTGTAGAAACAGTGATAATTACGCCAATATAGAGTAGGGTTTATATTGATAGAGAAGTATTTAGGGGTCTAAAATATCTAGAGGGGAAAAAAAATAAAAGCAACATTAAAGGCCGATAACGCTTGTTATTCTTCAATGATAAAATTACTGAGTCCAGGCTCACTGTCCAGAAACTTGGAAACTAGAATTTACGAGACCAGTACCCTTCCTTTAACTGTTTAAGTGTTAGAAACGATGGCATCTTAAGCTGAAGAAAAAAAAAAAACACTCCAAAGTTTTCGAAAACAAATTATTGCGTAGAAAATATGGAACATGTAAAAAAAGAGAGAAATTCGGATTTGAGTGAAAACGGAATAGAAAATGTTCTAGATTATGATGCAGAAACCGATGTTAGGCTACTGATGAAGAAGACGTGGGAGGGGGATTTTTACATTTTATAAGTAAAAATTATTCCTCAAAAAATTTTATTTGCAATAATTGTTTATAAAACAACCATTTTATACATGCAAATAATTATATTTGACTGTAATATTGAAAATAAAGATAAATCTAGTTAAAAATTTGGTATTATTTTCAATCATAAAAATATTTGGATTTACGTTAAAAGTATACTCTCAGGTAATATACTGCACATATATTTAATTTTAAACGTAGAATGGTCAGAATAGTTGATTTAATTGATGTAATGTAAAATTTGGACAAAAACTGATAAAGAAACAGGGTTTTGTACATCAATAAAATACAATTTTAAATAATACTGAAAGTCTTATAACTAGTTTCAAGGCAAACATCAGGTGAACCCGTCTAACAACTGCAAGGTGCGGTGCTGTCAGTCCGCCCCTAGGGTCAAGATCTGATGCTCAACGACTCCTGAGTTCTCACGGGTCTAACGGACTCCCATAATTTAATAATAGATGTCCTAGTTAATTTCAGACATATTCCACATTACTTAAAATTTATTTGAGTTTCTAGGCCCAACAAATAGAAGAATTTTGGCTAGACAAATCTGGTAACAGGTGTCCACCTGTCCCGTTCCGGAATAGGGTAGGGTCCCGTTCAAGGATGTTTAGAATAACAATAGGGACTAGACATGTCCCGTACCGGGATATAAGGGGAACATCATACACCGTGACATCTATAAACTTTATACGTAGTAAATTTAAATTCTATCTACAATATATCCTAGAGTGTCCTTCAGTAATGTACCACTAATGTAAAATAGGTCCGCTACTTGGGCTTGCATTATGAATGTCTTACATGCAGTTCTTATACAGAACTAAGGAAAAATATATATAAAAAATCTATATATAGAACCTGCTTATCTTTTAGGACAAAAAAAAAAAAAATAAAAAACCTGTTAGGATGACTATAAGTAGACATATTTGGTCATACGCGGTCAAGAGCTGTGATTCTATTGAATCATACAATTTCTTTGCTGCAAAATGATCACAATTGAAAACTAAACAAGGAATTTATAACCATCTCAACTGGGGATAAATAAGAAAACTATCTTTTCATAATTGATTCCATTACTACACAAACACAACAGACTCTTAACTTCCCATTCGATTCATGATAACTGAGGTGTCTAATATTGAACTGGCCTATGGTTGTCTAAGTAACTTTCATTAAATTATTTTATCATATATATATACATGATAAATCTGATTTTATATACTTGTATACATCTCAGTAAATGTTGATTTTATTATTCTTTTAATATACCTGACTTAAGCTCAAAGCAGATATCTATCCTTTCATAGTAAATTCCACAACCATTCAAATCTATTAATATCACAACTTGCTTCTCATTCCATTTCAGATAGCACTCCGAGACGCCTGAAAAGAAGATGGCCTCGAGAACTTCTTATACATTACCTTATTATATAGAACCTTTTTAAGTGCTACCAATGGGTAGTTGCTTTAAAAACAGGTGGCATGTCACAAACAAGTATTAATTATCATTTTATTTACTTGATGTATTATATTTTTATATTGTATATACTGTTGTAAATTTCAATAAATAACTAAAAAAAAATTATTATTATTTTTTTTTTAACTATTCGTTTTTGAAAGTAGTGTGGAAGGAAACGGAGAAGAGACTCTAGGAGCTGCCCAGCTATAAGGTACATAATTATAAAAAACAAAACATATAAAGACGTTTGGGATTATTTCTCAAACATTTTATACGATAAAAAGTAAGTAACACAAGTATAATTCGATAATTACATACTCAATCTACGGGAAAAAGGCTTAATTGAAATACTCATTAGATACTGAAAGAACTTAAATTAGACATCTTTTTTTTTTCTTCTTTAATAATATCCACTAACCCTTGTTGAACAGATCCGCTACCTAGGACTCCAATTACACAAACTTCTTACTAGGAATCCACATACAAGACTAGAACGACAAGGAACTGCTCGTAGTTACAGGCTACTTCAAAATTTACTAGACAAACGTTCAACTAATTACAAAAGACATATTTACATAAGTGTGATTAGATATATTTGGACGTCAGGAGTTGAGCTTTGGGGCTCCACTAAACAATCCAATTCATCGCAGATTCAATCTTTAAAATTTAAAATCCTCAATGCTCCTTACTTTATCACGAAAATAGACTTGTTTTTAATGTTCCATATGTTGCTGATTTAGCCCAAACCAGATACCTATCCTTTCACAGCTCCATAACCACTCTTGTATAGTTGTAAATTTCAATAAATTGAAAAAAAAAAAAAAAAAAAAAAAAAAGTATTTCAGATTCTGATTTTGGACATACCTAGTTGATATTTAAGGCTCCATTAAAACTTCTAATTCTTCTCCTATCCAAGCCTACAAGCCGAAAAAGAAAAGATTTTTTTGTATTTTTTTCTTTCATTATAAATTATGATTTTATCACATATATTTATGTTGTTCAATAGTATTCTATATTAAGTTTGAGACTGGTTAATTTCTTCTTGATACAGCATGTTATTTTATGAATTATAAAAAAAGTATGTAAGAAACAAAGAAAAAAAAAACAAAAACAATTTATATATATAATCGCGATGTGATTCCGGGATGAATGTTCATATTGAACATTACATTTAACTTTGGATCTATTGACAATCCGTCACCGTTATATATATTATATGTATTTTTCTTGATAAAATTCAATATTATTAATATATTATTTTTATTTTGAAGAGAAAAAGATTTGACCCAGTCCGGGATTCGAACCCGAGTTTTCCACCTCTCTAGCTTGGCGCCTTATCCAACTAGGCCACCGGGGTCGTATCCGAACCAGCAAATCTTCCCTCTTCAGTGATCCATACCCCGACGGACTCGCAAATCGCGATGTGATTCCGGGATGAATGTTTCATATTGAACATTACATTTAACTTTGGATCTATTGACAATCCGTCACCGTTATATATATCACTGAAAGAGGAAGATTTGCCTGGTTCGGATACGACCCCGGTGGCCTAGTTGGGATAAGGCGCCACGCTAGAGAGGTGGAAACTCGGGTTCGATCCCGACTGGGTCAAATCTTTTCTCTTCAAAAATAAAATAATATATTTAATAATATTGAATTTTATCAAGAAAAATTACATATATATATATAACGGTGACGGATTGTCAATAGATCCAAGTTAAATGTAATGTTCAATATGAACATTCATCCCCGGAATCACATCGCGATTTGCGAGTGTCCGGGGTTATGGATGCCTGAAGAGGGAAGCTTTGCCTGGTTCGGATACGACCCCGGTGGCCTAGTTGGATAAGGCGCCACGCTAGAGAGGTGGAAACTCGGGTTCGAATCCCGACTGGGTCAAATCTTTTTCTCTTCAAAATAAAATAATATATTTAATAATATTGAATTTATCAAGAAAAAATTACATATATATATATAACGGTGACGGATTGTCAATAGATCCAAAGTTAAATGTAATGTTTCAATATGAACATTCATCCCCGGAATCACATCGCGATTTGCGAGTGTCCGGGGGTTATGGATCACTGAAGAGGAAGATTTGCCTGGTTCGGATACGACCCCGGTGGCCTAGTTGGATAAGGCGCCACGCTAGAGACGGTGGAAACTCGGGTTCGAATCCCGACTGGGTCAAATCTTTTCTCTTCAAAAATAAAATAATATATTTAATAATATTGAATTTTATCAAGAAAAATTACATATAATATATAACGGTGACGGATTGTCAATAGATCCAAAGTTAAATGTAATGTTCAATATGAACATTCATCCCCCGGAATCACATCGCGATTGGCGAGTGCCCGGGGGTTATGGATCACTGAAGAGGGGAGATTTGCCTGGTTCGGATACGACCCCGGTGGCCTAGTTGGATAAGGCGCCACGCTAGAGAGGTGGAAACTCGGGTTCGAATCCCGACTGGGTCAAATCTTTTCTCTTCAAAAATAAAATAATATATTTAATAATAGTGAATTTTATCAAGAAAAATTACATATATATATATAACGGTGACGGATTGTCAATAGATCCAAAGTTAAATGTAATGTTCAATATGACATTCATCCCCGGAATCACATCGCGATTTGCGAGTGTCCGGGGGTTATGGATCACTGAAGAGGGAAGATTTGCCTGGTTCGGATACGACCCCGGTGGCCTAGATTTGGATAAGGCGCCACGCTAGAGAGGTGGAAACTCGGGTTCGAATCCCGACTGGGTCAAATCTTTTCTCTTCAAAATATCAAAACAAATATTATTATCGTTGATTCATTTTCATAAGTAGTGGGCCAGCACGAATTAGTTAATTAGGGAATCGCAAATTTTAGTACACAAAACAAAAATAAGTACTACTAATGAGAAATTCTTTAAAAGTTATTGACATGTCACTGAAATCATATCCCACACATTTACAAATTGTTTATTTTATATACAGTTGTAATTATTAATAAGTAATTAAAAAAAAAATGAATAAAATATTTTATGCCAACATGAGAAAGATCAAAAAAACCCTAGAAAATCACTGGATAGGCAAGCCGGGATTGTCAATAGGATATCATTATTTCACCTATTTTCCAGGCGTTAATCATACTATTAATAGTCTTAAAAATGTTTGTGTTTTTCCTAACTTTCACAATTCTGACGAATTAAATATTGTAAATTTATTAATGATCTTTTACAATTAGTGTCTGAAAATAAGATGACCTAGAGACCTTCCAATGTAAAACTTTTATTCAAGTGTTGCTAATGGGTAGTTCTTTACCAGTTAGTGGCGTGTCATTGTAATAATGTTCCACACATTCATGTTCTACACATTCATAATGTTCACTTCTTTTCATACCCCTCCTCTCCTTACTTCTTTCTTCTCACCTCTTCCTCATTCTTGCATCGGTCCACGCTATTCCTTCTCTTGCATCTCTCTCCCACAAGGACCTTAAGTTCTTTTAGTCCCTTCCTATAGTCATCCCTATCCAAAGTCTTGGTCTGTTATTTCCAGTCTCTCAGTTTCTTCCTTCATCTGTTTGATATACCCCCAGCACTCTTGTATCCTCTCATTTTATAAACAATTTCTCTATTAAGTTGTAAATATTAATAAATAATTTTGAAAAATATAGATTTTTTATAATTGGTTTATTGGATATTTTGAATTATATATTTAATATTTGCTTTATTTGCATTTGTGTAAATATTGTTTGAAATGATACCACTCCTATTGGTTCTTACCTTTGAGTGTAGCAGTTTGTAATATTTGTGAACAGTTTTTAAAAATAGTCTATGCCTGGGTAATATGCAGCAGGTGAAGACAGTCTGGCTAACCAGTGAAGACAGTCCGTTCTGTTTTTCAAACCAATTTATAAGGTTTTTTACTTTTATCTTTAAAATATATTAATATATGTTGAATTTTTATTATGTAAAAATAACAATATATCGAAAAGAAAAATATTTGAAAGAAAAAATATCGGACTTTCGGGTAGTTTTTACCAGATATTGATATGTCATTTTAGTACTTTTACGGCACATTTACTTGATTTAAATATTGCACACTGTCGTTAACATCAATAAAAAAAAAATTGTTTAATATATTTTTATCTTTATTTAGATATCTTAAATTTTTTTTGTTATTATTTTATTTACATTTTTAGTAAATATCTTTTTGTAACCGTCTTGATAATATTGGTTTGGCTTTGAGTATGACAGTTTGTAATATTTGTTCACAGTTTTTTTTTTTAAATAATGAAAATAAAATATACCATTGTAATATGTAGTAGCATGTGCAACCAGTTTTGCCAAATACTAAATAACTCCCTTCACTGAATTGAAATTTCATTTTCTGAAAAGAAAGCAAATGAAAGCGTCTAAATGTTTCATGTTTGTTTCTACTAAACCTCTAGCATGAATTTTACAGAGGTACTTCGGGTTTCTTTTTAGTAAACGATGTTTTTAGTTTAAAAAAATGCATTATTTTACAGTACGTTAAAAAATATTATACATATAATAGATCAAATTATTAAATAATTATTTGTAGTGTGACGTACTTGTATAACGATTCTACATATCAATTAATTAACAATGAAAACATATCAATACGGTGATTACAAATTATTATATAATAATTTGACAAATTATTGTATATTTTAAACAACATTTTCCCAATCAAGTCAGGTGCTATTTACATCTTTATTTCTACATTGAAATTCCATCGCTAAAAACAAAAGAACCTCTTATAATGTTCTATAAACATCTTTCCTTTACATCTAATACAAGGGTTTCATTAATTTTGATTATACCTTGTCCCTAATAGATTGACCATTCGTTCTACTGTGCTACTGCCCCCTCCCCCAAACATTAAAAAAATCCTATTTTTCGAACCAGTTTTATGTTTTGTTACTTTTATTCTTAATAGATATACTGTAAAATGGTTTACATTTACCGTACATTAGTGCGGTGGGGTAAAATTGGTGCAAACACCTATTTCTGTAGTGATTTCCTTCTGACAGGTTGTTGCGTCGACTTTTACCAAATTAGCGCGCATGAGTCGTTTCGTGGCCTCCTTACGACGTCAAATGAGCTTCTACATATCAATTATATATTTTTGGAAGTTACCAAGGGAGGTTATTGTTCAACAGGTGGTTCTACACAGATACACCAAGCCTTAATAGCTGAGTTATTTTCATTTCTACTTCAAGGAATTATTTTAAAAGTTAAGTTACTTCCACTCACTTATTTATTTAGTTAAACATGCATGATATTGTTTTTTCTTTAAACATATTGTAATTGACACTTATTTTAAAAATTATGAAAATTTGAGAATGGTGGGGTGTTTTTAGTACAGCCAATTACTATCTCATATTCAACTATCCCTTCTAGAAACAATTCCACGAAACTATGTGAAGTAGTTAGGGACAAGACCGTATAAAAATTATAGTGGCGAGACAATGAAAAAAGCTCTGTGCCTTCTTCGAGAGAAAATATATCCTTCCGAGCTGCTTCAAAAAGGTGTTTTATATTGCTTATTGATCTAAAATATAATATTAGTGATTATATTATATAATTACCTAAATTATTTTAATTACAGGTTCAACATACCTCTAAGTTCGCCTATCTTGGAGATGGGGAGGTTTAAAAGACCAAAAGAAGTTAGGTGGTATGAGAAAATTGCATTCAGTGGCACCGAAGAGGAATTATTAACTTCCCACATTATTGCTCTGGCGATGATGTTTATTAAATAAATTTACCTTATATAATGAATTATTCCTTGTAAAATCCTAATGCCATTTTCAGGTTTTAAAATTGATCGCTTTTGCTTGCTATAATGGCACTCTATTCATAGGGTGAGATTGTTACATAGAATTTTTTATTGATAGAGTACCAATGTGACCCCACTCGATTGGGAGTGATTAGTACTTTTTTTTTTTTATCATTCATTTCTAGATTCAGGCGTGAACCACATCTTAACTTATTCAGAAGGAATAACTTATTCTGGTAAAAAATTACTTTGGAGAAAATACTTGGATTTGCTAGTTTGGCACTTACGAATATGTTAAAACTGTACTAATTGACCTCATTTTAGGTATTATGTTGTATTTTTATAATAAAGAGATAACGATATATCGTAACGTACTTACTGGACTTACTAAAAATACTGGAATGTCAAAGAAAAATATTTATATTTTTTATATATACTGTATCGATACCTACATATATGGTAAGATGTGGTCTTTACTTATTTACCATCATCCAAAATAAAAAAAAGAAGTGTTATATACTTAAATATATAATAGAATTATGACATATTACTATATACTTACAAAATACTTGTTAATCATTAGGGATATGCAGTAACCGAAGATGTAAGGAATGGGAAGACGGAGAGGCGTGAGGGGCGGCATGGTTGTGGTCGATGCTAATCTGTCTAAACAAATAAACAGCTTCCACGATGCAATGAAAACATATCAGTGCATTAGTTAACCGCTTCTAGGTGAAACTGAATTGTTTATAGAAATTTCAATTCATATCCCGAATGTATAATAACATAATAATAAAAATTAATGCTCCAGTAATTATTTACCCTAAAATAATTATGTCTAGTCTTTTTTTATGGGCAATTATTGTACACATTTTTCGTATAAATTAAATACTTTTTATGCATAAATTGTTAGATAATTATTGGATGAATGGAATAATTTCTCGGAATAAAGAAAATTTAATGGTTCTCAAATCTTTTTTATAAATTTTCCACGTAAAATGAATATTGTTGAAGACACAAGAAAGTTATAGGTTGACGCTTAACAAGGGAATATACGAAGAAATAAATGATTTGGAAACGACATGAGAATAAGAAGATTTTATGGTAAGCGTACATGGCCCAAAAAAAGAAAAATCAAAGGATGAGAAACATAATTTCTATGAGCCACTTGAAAGGGTTGTGGATAAAATCCCGAAGTATGGCGTGAAACTAGTGTACATGCTTCCTTACACCTTTGTACTTGGGTATCTCCAGATGGAAGGAACTATAATCAAATAGACCATGTATTAGTTAATATTAGGCGCGGGACAGATATACAAAATAGCTTCAGAGGTTCTTGTTGTGAATCAGATCACTTTCTATTTAAGGCTAGGAGTAAAATGAAAGTAACTAGAAACCCGATAGCCCACGGGGAGAGAAACTGCAAGCTGAGGGGAACCGTGATCTTTTTCCAAGGAAAATTGAGGAGAAGTTAGAGAAGATGGAGTGTACAGACTCAGTTGAAGAGATTTGGGGTATATTTAAAAATGTACTGAAAAGTGTAGCAACTGTGGTGCTAGGAGAATGACAGTAGAAAATAAGAAATTATTGGTAGGACGTTATTGATAATGTATAGAAAAAATTAAAATTCGGACATGTACAAAGGATGCTGGAAAACCGACTTTCGAAAGAGATAATGATTCAATGGAATCAGGACCGCGTGCGACCAAATATATCTACTTATACTCATCCTAACAGGTCATTTATTTTTGGAAGCTTAAGAGCGTTCGTCAATTAAATATTTTCCTAGAAGATATTCAGGTTTTATATATATATATATATATATATATAGTTATTTTTTTTACCTTGGTTCTGTATAAGAATTGCCTAATTAACGGACCTGTTCGACATTAGTGATACTTTACTGAAGGACACTCTAGGACAGGAAAATTTAAATTTATTACGGATGAAAATTACAAAGGTCACGGTAAATGAGGTGCCCCTTATATCTCGCTACGGGACAAGTCTAGTCTCTATTGTTATTCTAACCATCCTTGAACGGGACCCTACCCCATTCCGGAACAGGACAGGTGGTCACCTGTTACCAGATTCGTCTAACCAAAATTCTTCTCTTTGTTGGGACTAGAGAATCAAATAAATTTTAAGTAATGTGGAATATGTCAGAAATTAACGAGTAGAACTATTATTATATTATTGGCGTCCGTTAGACCCGTGAGAACTCAGGAGTAGTTGAGCATCAGATCTTGACCCTAGGGGCGGACTGACAGCACCGCACCTTGCAGTTGCAGTGCGGGTTCATGCGCGTTATCTTTAGACCTTGTAAACCATTCAGTCTTGTACGTACTTTTATAATTCAATGATATGATCAGCATCTGCATGCTTGAATAAAACATGTACATATCATGTAATTATATATTATATATAATTATTGAATCCAATTATTATATTGTATTATCTACAACCGGTGATCTGTTTAGTTTTATGAGTCTTATTAAAACTAGAGCATTTCTGGGAAAAGTATTACAAAAAAAAAATTATATCACAAAAACTAATCAAATTCAACTAAATAGCATACGAAAAAAATAAAACATAAAATGAAAAATATTTTGATCTCTCTAGAACTGTCACCTTCTTTCTAGACGAGTTTCTTCATTATATCTCGAACAGTTATTAATTCTCAGCAGTAACATTTTTAAAATATTCTAATGACCGTGTACAGAACTAATGTACATTCATGAAGAATTCTGAAGATACCTGATATCACTTAGGTCAGAGTAATTAGTTCCATAACCTATAACTTCTAGGTTCTAGCTACTTTCAACAAGACTGATTTTCGACTCAAAAACGCTTGTCTCGGAGTCTTCTTCAATGTAACCCTTTTAATCATCAAATGTAAATTTTTCGAAAATATTTTAAGAGTTTTTCTTTTTTTTTTTTTTTTTGAGTCGGAAACCATTGAAAAAAAATTACTTATTATATCTATAATTACATGGGAGATCTATCCGTAAGGTCTCTACAGAACTGAAGATAAATCCTAATTGTATTGATCCTTCTATAACATCATGCGTACTTCAAATGTCACAAGAAAACAAGAATTGAATGACAAAATTACTAGAAACAAAAGAATAAAAGTCTATTTTACTAGTATAATAAGGTATAAGTCTACAATAGTTTTAATTATAAATATGAATGAAACTAATTCTTCATATTTACTAAATAACAAAAAAGACGATAACACAATGTTTAAAATAACACCGTCTTCTAAAAGTTGCCAACAACTTTGTTCATAGTATCCCCCACCCCCAAGCTGCATTTTTTTGTGTAATAAAATATTTGAAATTAAAGAGAAGAGTTAAATACATAAAACAAAATAGAAAATGTTGAAAAATAGATTAATGACCAATTAAACAATTAACACTGATACCATAAAAAGGCTTACAACGGCCAAGGACGGTCAACATGTGCTCTTACCGCGATCGCAGGGCATGTTTAATCCTTAAATGTACAAAATAAACTAGAGGATGCTAGCTTGGAAATTAAACCCGCAAGAAGGTCTTTGTTTTAAAAGTGCGTTTGTTTAAAGTAGCCACCGTTTACGGTAGTTAAATTATATTAACAATAATCATTCGAAACAAGAGCGAAGATTAGGCACTGCAACACGGTTGTCAAGCCAGTTATTCTGTATGGAGCGGAGACCGCTTCTCTTTCTAGCTTAAGGAAACATTTGGGAGTAGACAGGAAGATCTTGAGGAAAATTTATGGGCCAATAAAATTACCGGAAGGATATAGGCTGAGACCTAACAGAGAATTATACAGAGAAATGAATGACCTGGAAACGGAAATTAGCTTAAGGAGGCTACGTTTCTACGGTCATATGGCCAGGATGAACCAGAGCAGAATAAATAGGAAGATCTTTGGGAAAATGTGGGGATATAAAGGGGTTGGGGGGTACGTCGGACAGATGAAGAAAGAAACGGGGGAATCGGGGATTTCAAGTCAGGACTGTTTCCACAGGGATAGATATAGGGAAAAACGGAGGAAAGTATGGAGCGAGGAAGAAAGAAGAATGCAGTCTGAGAGAATGAAGAAGAGGTGAGAGGAGAAAAAAAGAGAGAGATGTGTGGGGAAAGTTGGGAGGAAATGATATTTACGTGGTCTTTAAGGCCGTAGCGTGTCAAACAAAAAAAATTATAACAATAATTCTCCAGTAAATTTCTTCCTTGGAGAATATCTTCAAATTTTTGATTCGAGCAACACCAACACAGATAGAGTGTTTCAAAATGTTGCATTCTTAAATGTGAAAAAAAGTTATATAAAAAAAAGGACAGATCCCTAGCCAAAATACATAAATAATCAAATTCAACTAAAAAGCACTTTAACTATAATTTTACTGTTATAATTAATTTTCAAAATTTATATTAATTTTTTTTTAATTTTGTAAATTAATAAAAATTATACTAGACATGTTTTCTTACTCATTTCTATAGTTCAAACATCATTATAAACCTATCATAAGATTTATGTTTGAGGAAATTGACAAGAACACTAAAATCAGTGGTTGCTGAGGACAAATGGTGTTTTCGGTAGTACTTGTCACACTATCGCGGTGGCAATTGGATTTCATTTGATGGAGTTTAATCGCCTCTGCCCTGCTCCGAGTGAATTAAGCAACGTCATTCAGAGATCTATCACAGCCCGATATAATGGCTAAAGTGACTTGGAAGTCCTACTTCATTATCTGTTTAGGAAACGATTTAAGTTTAAATATCCGTTAGACAATGGATTATATAAATATCCCCGTCTAATCTAATACCATTAGAAATATTAGATTTTTACAATTTAATGACAGAAGATGATTATTTATTGTTCATTGGGGTTTAACGTCCTTATGTACTTCAACTAGGGCAGGAAGAACCCGTCCTACATGTCCACCACGGAATGAATCTTCACCCGCCCAGTTGGGATTCGAACCCACAACATTCAGTACCAAGCGCGCTGAGACCCTCGCCTCAACTCGCTCGGCCATCGAGAAATAGGAAGAAGACATTTTAGTCCAGTCAAGGATTATAGAGTGAGTTTTCTGTAACCCAAGGTTTTTCTTCGAAAACACGTTCAGGGTAGCTAGAAAGTAAACATACTAAAAGTCTTAGAGTTTTAGGGCCTGGGAACAGGAAGGGGGGCGCGAAGGGTCCCTTTTTTTGGATTTGCGCTCATATCTCGAAAACAGTGCGTCGAATGCAAAACATGACTACTCACTAAATTAATGCTTATTAAATTCTCTACAACTTTTATCATATACACAGTTTTCATATTCTGTACCGTTACCGAGATATACACTTGGCAAATGTGCTATGCTTTACCAAATAAAGTTAAAATTTATGTAAATTTTGACAGAATGAAGATAAATTATCATATATATGTGTATTTTAAAGGAAATTTAACTGTCTATAATACTATTTATCAAGACTTTTAACGTAGGAAGAACGTTTTCAGACGATATGGAGGGAAGTTTAACAGAAAACGTGAGGTGAAAATTCTTTTTTCGAAAATATTCACATTTGCCAAGCGTATAACTCGGAAACGGTGAATAATATGAAAAAATTGTATATAATAAAAGTTGTAGGAAATTTAATAAACATTAATTTAGTAAGTAGTCATGTTTTGCACACGAAGCACTGTTTTCGAGATATGAGATAAGAGACTTTTCGCGCCCTTGATTCTAGGCCCGAAAATTCCAGGACTTTTAGAATGTTTACTTTCTAACTACCATAAACATGTTTCCGAAGAAAAATCTTCGATTACAGAAAACGCACAATACACCCCAATTTCAGGTCTTCATCGTATGGACTAATTTATGGAATCACCTCTTAAAAAACTCTAAATTGGCCCATCATATCGATATTTACTGGTATTCGATGACACAATATGCCCATGGTCTGGGACGAACAAGCAAATGATTAGATTTTTAAATGATACAAAAGAAATCAATCAACGGTGGATTTAGTTTGAAACGTTTAAAAACCGATTTCCTTTTGCATGCATTATTATGAACATTAAATTTCCAAATTTGTTTTTATTTTAAAAGAAGATCCACAAAAATCAAGTAGGACATGTGGTATACCATGTTATAAGGCCTTGTGATGATACATAATTTTTCTAATGAGATTTCCGAATAAAAAAAAGAGAAAGTTCTAAAAGTTGGTTTATCCAGAACTACGGACACTTTTGCTAATAACTCTATAACTAAAGACTAGCGTACCAAAAAATTTATAACAGTTAATCTTTTGTACTAAATTTATAATCCTTTAGAAATGACAAAATCCTTAAAAATGAACCTCTTATAACGATTAACACCTAGAAAATAGGGTTTAGTGTAAATGTAGCTTTAATTTGGTGTAATGTAGCTTTATGGTTTGGTGTAAAATCGTTGTCATTTTTAAAAAAATACTAAGTATGCCTCCACTGATATTATCTTTACACCAGTGATGCAGCTGAGAGAGAAGCGCTGGGACCTCTTGGGACCTGGCTTGTCCCCCCATAATTGGAGGGACAAGTCTGGTTGGGGATCCCTCAAATATGTATGTATAGTAAATAAAGTATGAATGTATTTTTGAAATTTTTTAAAAATTATTTATTTATATTACAATCAAGCTCTTCACGAGCTTATTAGAATTTTTTTCCAATAATAATAACTAAAATACACTACTAAAATACATATACATAAAATATTTTATTATTATGTTTTATTTTTCAAAATTAAAAAGCTTCAAATGTCAATAGCTTTGAACGTAAAAAAAACACCCTATATTAGTTCATGGGGCTTTCTCCTCTTCAGCCTCCTCACAAGTGCATTGAAGTCCAGGAGATGGGCGGCCTCGGCGTTGACGTGGTCTTCGTCGCGTTGGCGATCCTGATGTGACTGGGCCTATTTTTGGATTACCTCTCCCACGGTAGGCACCCGAAAATCTCTTTGAAGACCTGTTGGAGTCATCCCCACAGCTGTATTACATATGCACAGATTGGCTTCAGGACTTGGTTATATATTAGTATTTTATTTTTCACAGACAGTTTGGATTGTCTGCCTAGGAAACAATATAACTTTTGATAACTCAAATTGAGTTGTATTAGTTTTTTTTAACGCGTTCTTTCTATCGGAGTTTTGCGTCCAGTGTCATCCCGAGATATTTAGCCTGATTTGAATACGGGATCATTTTATTATTTATGGTTATGGGTTGATAGTTATTTTTTTTTTTTTTTTTTTTTTTTTTTTTTTTTTTTTTTTTTTTTTTTTTTTTTTTTTTTTTTTTTTTTTTTTTTAGTAAAATCGACATGTACAGATTTTGTTTCATTTAGTTTAATTTTCCATTTTGAGGTCCATCTATTTTTAAGATTTAATTTAATATTTATTTTTTACTATTATTATTTAATGGTTGTTTCACTGCTATTATTGTTTGAATGGCTTTTTTTTTTTACTCTTCTTTGTATCTATTTCTTATTGTACATATTGTGTGATTGGATCCATTAAGTCATCCATATTACTTATTGCCCACATAGAGGCAGATTCTATTACTTCCTTTTAATTAAAAAAAATAAATAAATAAGAGTGGAAAATTGGATAGTTTGTACTGGTCTTATAAGGATTGGATACGGGAAGAGTTAGAAGGTTTAGTGGAGCGCCAAAGCTCAACTCCGTATGTCTAAATGAGTTTAATTACTGTCATGTAAGTAAATCATGTGTAATTTATTGGGAGCTTTGAACGCTTGTCTAGTGGATGTTAGAGTAATCGGAAACGACGAGCTGTTTCTCCCCTTTTAAGTCTTCAGAAAATTGTATTAGTTTTCGGAAAATCCAATAAATGGAATATATTGTCAGTTAGTTTCAGTCGCAAAGGGGATAACACCACGTGCAATATACCCTTTTCTCACAATTTAAATGAACATTCCTTTTATTCAATTAAACTTTAGGCGAAAAACAATGAGACAGGGAGGTATTATATAGGAAATAGAAGAAGAATAGAAAAGATACAAGAACAAAGACTTGTTCCTCCCAATCAAAGGAAAACCAGATCAATAGAAATGTTCTTTCTGCCTGATTTAATCAAGCCCCGCTGCCTTTGTGCGTAAAAGGTCAGTTTTATTAGTCAGTTTAGAAGGCTTGTATGAAGGAATCCTGTGAATAGTCTCCTATTACGAGCTCATGAGCTCATCATTTCCATCCCATTTATTTGAAAGCCCAAGAATTTAAATGAAATACATAGGTATAATTATATACTATATATTTAATTATATATATTAGCTTAAGACAAGAGGCATAAAAAGAGCGAAAAAAAACATAAATAAAAAAGACACTTTGTAATTTTAATTAAAGATTTAAAAAAAGCTTATGACTCGGTAGATAGAGTATCATTGTTCCAAGTTTTGGAGGAATTTGGGGTGGACAAAAAAAAACTCAAATTATCAGGCATTATCAAACACTAAGGTCAACGTTAAATTCATGGGTGAAATCTCTAGAGACTTTGAAATCACAACCGGTGTTAGACAAGGCTATGGCCTATCTCCAATTTTGTTCAACTGTATTCTTGAAAAGGTTTTACGAACATGGAAAAATGAAGTTTCAAGTATTAAAAATTATATTAGAATTGTTAGGAAAAGAGAGAAGATTGATGTGGAGATATTGGCCTTTGCGGATGATTTAGCAATAGTCACAGAAAATGAAGAGATCGCCGAAATTTATATTGAAAAATTACTAGAAATTGCATCTTAAAGAGGTTTACAGATTTCTTTCGAAAAGACAGTATATATGTCGAGTCATGTGAATATAAGCAAAGAATTAAAAAATAAATATGGTAACATTAGGAGGGTAGATAGGTTTAAATATTTAGGTGAAATAATTCAATATAATGGTTTGGATAAAGCAACAAATTTTGCAAGAGCCAACAAAATGGAATTTGCCTTCCTAAAAACTAAGGAAATATATAACAAAAAAAATCTCTCCATTGAGGCTAAATTGCGTCATTATAAAACAATTGTTCGTTATAAAGGCTTATATGCCTCTAAATGCTTGTTTCTCAACAAAAAGGGAGAAATTGAAAAGAAGGAAAAGAAGGAGAGAAAATATTAAGGAAAATATTGGGACCAAGAAAGACTGAAGAAGGTTTTAAACAAAAAGTAATATGGAAATATATCGAAACATTGAAAGGTAGAGTGATGCAATGAGGATACGTGGATTGACGTTTTGTGGGCATTTGATGAGAGTGGAAAAAAGAAGACTGACGAAGGAAATTTTCCAACTCAGCCACCAAAAACAGAAAAATAATACATGGATACGAATGGTAAAGGAGGATATGGGGGTGGAAAATGTACAGTGGAATTCAATGTGGGATAGAGACCAATTTCGGACAGTAGTCAACAGGATCAAATTTCTGGAAATGGTTAAAACACAAATTAATAGACGGTGGTCAGATGAAAGGAGCAAACATCAGGCTGAGGCAATGAAGAGATATTGGAAGGAACAGAAGAGCAAGAAATGAATTGTTGTGCGTGGTCCACAGATGACCGAAATCGAAAGAAGAAAGAAGACAATAACCTTTTTTTTTTTTTTTCGATATTTCGATCTGTTGAAGAAGGAAAGACTGATGTTTTTCTTGTAAAACTTTACAGTCTTCCCTTCTTGTGACATTTCTCTCTTTTTATGCCTCTTCTCTTGAATTAAGAACTAAATTAACACAAGGAATTTTGTTAAGGTTCAATCGAATTTTTCCATAAAAGTCCAAAATGAACGTAGCATTAGAATAGAATAGAAAAACAAATTTTATTCTGGGACAAAGTCCCTTAAGAATAATAGTTACATGACAGAACTTGGGTTATATCTGGCCTAGAGATGATAAATTAGATAATAAAATAAAATAATTAATAGTAAATACAATTTTACTATAAAATAAGTAATAAAATGAAACAAAAATCTATACGCATATATAAACACATACACGCTACATACATACATAAACTATATTTACAATCAGTAAAAGAAAAAAATATTATATAAGAAATTGATTAAACAATATATTTTTGATGTTGAGTCTAGTAAAGGATGAAAAAAAAAAAAAAATGATGAAAAATAAAAATGAAAATTATTTTAATGATAGACAAAACATTATCATATGAAGATTGTTTAAACAGGCTAAAATTTTATATCTGAAATCCTTGGGTGAAATTTATTAAAGCATCTATATAATTAGATAGTATCCGACTGGAGGGAGGAAAGGTGGTGGAAGAGGAGTGTTTTAAAAGTTCCCAGGGAGGATGCATTACGAATAGAAGGAGGAAGAGAATTCCAAAGAATAGCGGAGCGGGCAAGAAAGGAACGTTGGAAAGCAGTAGTTCTGTAGGATGGGGTGTAGAGATCGGAGAGACGGGACCTTGTATGCAATGATTGGATTGAGGACTTGAAATGCAGGATACTGTGAATAGACGGAGGGTTATGTGTGTTAATAACTTGGAAGAGGAATGAACCAAGGAAGTAATCTCTACGGAAGGAAGGCGAAAGCCAATTTAACTCAGTGTAAAGATGGGACACATGAGAGCGTCTCGAGGTTCCAAAAACAAATCTTATGAAACAGTTCATGATACGCTTTAGTCTATCTTCAAGAACCATCGAGAGTCCACCATAAATCACACATCCATAGTCACATTGGGGGAATATGAGGGAGGATACTAGGAGTTTACGTGTGGATGGAGGAAGTAGGTGTCGGGAACGGTGGAATAATTTTAGGATGCCAATCGATCGTCGGGAGATTTGAGCAATGTGGGGTTTCCAGGAAAGGGTTTGATCGATTGTTAAACCTAGGTTTTTAACAGTAGAGAGGAAAGATATAGGGTGACCATTTAGGAATAAAGTAGGGAAGTTGGTATTCGATCGAAGGAGGGAATAGGATCCTATTGCGATTGCTTGAGTTTTAGCTGCATTTAAAGTCAATTTATTCAGGAATGCCCAGGCACAGATTTCATCCAGATCTTGCTGAATATTGGAAAATGCAGTTGATAACTCGGCTGGAGGAAAGGAAAGATAAATTTGAGAATCATCGGCGTACAGGTGGTAGGAACAATTATGAATGGAGTTAGGAAGATCATTTATATAGGAATTAAACAAGAGAGGAGAAATGCTGGATCCTTGAGCTACGCCTGATCGCAAAGTGAGGAAAGAGGATGAACCTTTGTTGGGAATGGTAACTGATTGAGAACGTTGGGAAAGGAATGAATGAAACCACATGAGAGCGCTATTGGAGAAGTTTAGAAATTTCAGTTCAAAAGAGGATTGTGTGGTCTAAGGAATCGAAGGCCTTGGAAAAGTCTAGGAGTATGAGGATGGTTAATTCTTTTTTATCCATTGCAGCCTGGATGTCACTGATGATTTTGGTGAGTAGAATGGCCGGGGCGGAAACCGGATTGGAACGGGTCAAGTAAATTGGAATCTTCGAGGTAATTGGAGATCTGGGATTGCACTAATCTTTCTAGGGGCTTAGAGAGGTTAGAAAGTATGGAGATCGGTCGGTAATCTTTTGGGGTTGTGGGATTTGGGTTCTTGACTGGTGGATTAGGGCCTTTTTCCAGGAGGTGGGAAATACAGAATTCTGGAGGGAAAAATTATATATGAAGAGGAGAACGGGTAGGATTTCAGGAAGGCATAATTTTATCAATTTGACAGGAATACCGTCTAATCCAGTTGAATTGGTGTGGGATTTCATTATGGAGGAAATGAGGTCTGTGGGAGAGATGTAAGGAAAATAAAAGTGATTATCATTGAATGCAGGAGGTAAAAGGGGCAACTGAGGGGATGGATATGGTATAGATGTAGAGGTAGAGACAAATAGGAATTTAACTCGTTAGGTGTGACAGGAGGGACTCCCGAGGGAGAGGAACTAGGTGTATTTTGAACGAGAGAAAGTTTACGGAGGAGCTGCCATTTGGATTTGGGATCGGGGGCGGATGAGAAGGCTTCGTGGAAGTAAATGGATTTTGTTCGCCGGATGGTAGATTGGGTTAAATAGTGGAGAACCTTAAAAGCATGGTAATCATCATCAAGTCTCGTGCGTCTAAAACGTCTTCGGGAGGCCTCACGTCTTCTTTGCAGGTCTTTTATTTCTAGGTTCATCCACGAAAGGTACAGGTTTTGAGGGCAGCATGGGTATCAAGGATGGAAAGGAGATTGTCAGTTAGTAATTCAACCATAGCGTCAATAGAGGAACAGGAGTAGATAGGATTCCAATCTAGGATTTCGAGGTCAGGTAAAATTTTGTCTCGCGTGAGGGATTCTATATTGCGGAAAGTAATTGTTTTCGGGAGGAACGATGGGATTGGGATATCGTAGGAAATTTGTATTAGGTCGTGAGAGGACACAAACGTAACAGGCTGCTGACATGAGGAAAGGAGTTTTTTTGGGGAGTCTATGACATGCAAGTCCAACCAGGTGTCGGACCCACGGGAGTGATGGGTGGGGTGAAACAGAACAATGAAGAGGTGAAGGGAAAAAAAAGGTTCTCTAGATACGTTTTGTCATAAGAGTCAGAAAGGAGATTGGTATTTAGGTCACCAGAAATGATTATATTGGAATAGAGAGGAACATAATTGTAGAGGTTTGATTCAAAGGATTGGTCAAAAGGAACATGAGGGGGACGATACGCCACTACATACAGGAGGGAATGGAAATTAAAGGATATTTCAACAAAAAGGTACTCAACGTTTGGGAGATTTGAAGGAGGAGAAAGATGCAGGACACGGGACTTCAGGCTGTCATGAACATATAGCGCTACTCCGCCTCCGGTCCGGTTAATCCGGTCGTGACGGATGATGGAGTAATTAGGGAGGGAAACCGAGGAAGAAGGGAATATAAGGTTTAAGCCAGGTTTCAGAAACTGCAATGATGTGGTAAAAATTTTGGGTGAAGAACTCTAGGAATTCATCATAGTGAGCTGAAAGGGATTGAGAGTTTATGTGACAGGCAGTTAGGATATTAGTCATATTGGAAGGAGTAAGGGAAATATAGGACAGTAAATAAAAGGATGACGCTATAAATGAGATTAAGTTGTAGATGCCGTGAGAAAAAATAACATATTAATAATAGGAGGTTAACTAAATATGATAATGTAGCAAAGAAATATGAATACCTAAATGCATATGATAATGTAAAATTAAAATATAAGTAATAATAAGCAGATGAATAATTATAATAGAAAATTAGGTAATTATAGATATGTAAATAAGTGATAAATGAGAGTAAACAAATAAGAGCAATAAACATTAAACAATTAAAAATAATAGAATAGTTATACCGCTGGTAAAAAAAATGAAAGCTTTCTTCAAAATGAGACATGACATAAAAGAAACAAATGACAAAAGGCAAAAAAGACTGTGGAGGCACGGGCAGGTAATGAGTACCGAGAAGTCAGCCGAAGACATCCAGGTCCAGAGGCTGGTCTATGTAGATCACGGGCTGGCCATCATCCTTCCGGCAGCGAACTCTTCCTCCCGTGAACCACACGTACTTCAGTTTCCCGGCTGATCTCTTCTGACGGGCGAGCCAGTACAGATGCCTGTTGGTCGGGGTCATCTCCTCGCTAAGATATATCCGGTGGGAGTCATTCTCCTACTTTTCTTTTCTGTACTAATTCGTCCCTTATAGATTGCCGAACGAAGCGTGCTATCACGGGCGGAGGTCGCGGGTCATCTTTTCTGGCCCTTCGGCGTTCTACCAGGTCAAAATCTTCGATATTGAGCTTAATGCCGAGACCGGCACCTACACATGTCACCAGGGCTGCGGGGGTCTCTCCAGGGCGTACAGGGATGCTGCGAATTTCTAATGATCTATTTAATAAACCCTGCTCTGCTTTTTTCAGTCTTACTTCCATCTGGCCTACTTTAGTCTTTAAAGTTTTGTTTTCATTAATTAAGTCTTGAATGAATTTATTTTGACCCTCAAGGTGGTTCTCGATTTTAGTAAGTCTCTCACTAAGCTCAAAGTTCAGGTCCCCGCACTTGTCTAAAGAATTTTTTATTATTTTTATCTCCTCTCCCAGTCGATTAACAGCCGCGAGAATGTCAGTTCCCGATGGCTCAGGAGATTTTTCATGACTTTTCTTTTTGGATATATCACAGTTGTGACATGTCCATGGTTTATTAGTTTTCTTAATTGCCTCTAATTCCTTCTCATGCAAGTTGAAACACCGGGCGTGAAATAATAGTTTACATTTTTGACATGAAATATTATTCTTATCGTCTCTTGAAATATTTTGTTCACATTTTGGGCACTGAACCATTTTGAATAAAGTTAAATTGCTCGTGAATTACGGTTAAAAATGTTTATTTGCTTACGTAGGTAGTAAATAGGAGTTAATGCCCTGAGGATTTCACTTCTGATAAGCTGTGTGACCTTAAACTGTTTACAACTGATTTAAAGTTATCAATGAAGCCTTCACTGTTTCACTCAACTGTTTATACTGTTTTAATGAATGAATCGGAAACGAACAAAAAAAAAAAAAAAAAAACTAAAAAAATTAACGAAAGAAAAGTGTTAAATAGAAGATAAATTACAGAGCTGCTCACTGCTTGCCGTCTCTGGCCAGACATATTAGGTTATTATGTTATGTTTCTGTGGTTTATCGAGGATCGAGAATTTCGTCTAACAGGCCTTTACGGTTGAACTAGATCACGATCACATGTACGTCATACAATTACTTCAAATATTATAAAAGTTCATATTCCGCAATACAAGAAAGTATTAAACATAGTTAACTGATACGATATCAGTAGTATAAAAAATTAAAAAAACATAGTAGTAAAAATATAGCCCCCTAATAGTATGTGGGCTGTGTACGCCGCACGATCACACACCCTCGCTACGCCATTGCTTATAGTTATCGAGAATCATTTTGGTTATATTGAACCTGAGAGTCATAAAGGAATAACAAATGCATGAGAAAATTGGCTTCTTCATGAGAATATGGAAGAAGAATGAGATATGGAAAAGACCAGACTGACATACATACGCCAAAGGGCTTCTTCAAGAAATGCGGCTTCCCGACTGTATTTAAAATATATGTTGACAGTTCTATAAAAAATTGGGGAGGTAAAAAAAAAAAGATTAACTGCCGGACAGAAAACTATTGGTAACCTAGACTCAGTCTTCTACTTTGGAAACGTTTACACAAATGTGAAAAAAATAAATAATATTAAAGGCTCCAGTAGAAAACATAATATTATTACCTAGAAAAATCGCAAGGCGAAAGATGGGTCCTAGTAGTAGGTTGTCAAGGATCTGGATCTGGAGGATTAAGCGAGGCAAAAATGAAACTATTACAGGAAGAATGTAAGTAGAGGACTTTACAGTAGATTGAGACCCTAAGAAAATGTTAAAACAATGGATGAAAAAGAATCCAAAGAAAGCACTTAAGTGAAAACCAAAGTTTAAGAGAAGTACCTTTCCACTTCTTAAACTCTTATTTATCTTTGAACGGAGCAGGAAGCGATGGACCGCTTGGAGTGAAGAAACATAAGACACAAAACTGAGGGAGACTTCGATTGGCGATGAAAATCCTTACGAAAAGAGACGATATTGGTTAAATATTTTCTTTAATTATTTACCCTAATTAAGTAGTTTAATCTATGAAAATGATAAATATAGAGGATATTTAAAAAGAGGAATAGGCAGTGTATAATGGTGCAATCTCTTCCGTAACTGACCGCTGCGTTATATTGGGCCCAATTAATAGATAAAGGAATATCTGTTTATTCCTGATTTGAGATCAAAATAATTTCCTCATTTAATTGATTATCTTTTTCAGTAAAGGGAGATATCTGAGTGTAAAAAAAAAATGACTTGGGTGCGGGCTCACTCAGTTCAAAGATAAGGCTAAGGATAGCTACCAAACTCACAAAACGGCCACCTTACAATGTCTAAATATTAAATTAAATTATGGAATGAAAGGCCGGAAAGAAAGGGTATGACAGAGGAAAATGAAAAACATGAAGATTTAAAAAAACGCTGCAAAGATTGACTATGGAAATGGTCGATGACTTTACTAAGGAAGAGTGATTGGCAGAAATGGAAGGTTGAATGAAGAGCTATGTAACAGAATAAAGAAGGCGAACTCCATCAATTATCAACTCTGTAAAACATTGAATAGTAAAAGGGATGTTAAGAAAAATGTTAAAATACTAAACGTTGAAGCCACATACCTGCCATGCGTGAAATAAATACCTGTGGCGATTTATGCAAGTGAACCTTAAATACATTTTGACAAACATCTAAGCTGAGTTACATTGACAGATATAATAAATCTTTTAACAACTAATTGTACAGAAAAGAAACCGTTTTGGAAACCAGAGAGTACTCGGAAACTAGCCAGCATTAAAAGGAATATTGTAAGGAAAAATAATGGGGCTGTTGATATAATTGTAAAATGAAATGAAAATAAATTTTATTCTGGAGCCATTCCCCCTTAAGAATAATTATAGATATAATTATAATGACAATGGCAGCCTAGCTTTTGTATATAAAATTAAGGACATAATACAAGCCAAAAAAAAAAAAAATTAAATTACGGTATTCAAAGTAATATTACAAGTTATAAATATTACACGAATGATAATGAAACACATTATATCTTAAGCTCAAGAATTTAAAATAAGGTAAGAAAAAAATGTGAATAGTTATATTCTTATTTAATAAATATTTTCTTGTTCAATATGACTACATAACCAGTAAAGAAAAAGTCGGGATTAAAAGCTATTATGAGTCGAGGAATGGCGAATGTTGGAAGGGAGGGAGTGCCGAAAATTAGATACTCTGGAAATTCTGAAGCGTTTGAAGGATGTTGTGTTTAAGGAAGTTAGGTAGAGATCCGAGGGACGGGATCTGGTTTTGCGGGAACTCACTGATTATTTTAATGTTAATGCTTTGAGAATATAGGGAGGTGATTGAAAGAAAAGTGATTTGTAATGGAACGAACCAAGGAAGTATTTTTTTCCGAAGGAGGGAAATAACCATTTTAATTTTGTAATGTCAATGTCGTCAAATCCTCTCGATTATTATGGACAGGCTACGTGACAAGGATTAATCCCGAGGAAATCCCACATAAACCCTTATCGGAGCAATTTTTTGAAGTAAGGAAGGAGGAATGCCCTAGGATTCAATGGGAGGACTGTTAAGCTGCTGAAGCATTATTATTACTATTTGGTTTTCGTGACTGAAAGGCAGCGGTACAAAACGGAGGCAATTGGCAGTCAATGCTGAAGCAGGCCATTAATCAACGAAATAGTTGTGGGGCCATTCGAATTGGAACAAAGAGAAATCTTTTATGGCTTAGACATCTTTACCAGCAGTAAGAGAATTATGATCCTAGAAACTATATTGAAACAATACCCCCGGCGAAACACCAAAGAGGACACCTAGAGTGTAGATGATTTCAATTCCATAATATCCCGCTGGCACGGAATTAGGCGGCCTGAGAGGTACTACGGAGGAAGGAGGAGAAGTAGAAGAAATTACATCATGTCTTAAGTCGTTTTATAAATAAATCATCTAACTGTGACAAATAATGAATTATAGAAAGACGACCGATTAATATCGCTTTGATAGGAGTTCCTGAGATCATCATCTTTAGACCATTTCGTATGATTATCGGTTGCAAGTTGAGAGACAGGTATGTTTAAAGAGGTATAAACTTCTAGAGGGTTTACCATAAAAGGATAAGTTTGGCAGTCTACTATATACAGCAGACTCACGCTGATCCGAAGTAGTTAATATTTAAAAAGATTACCGATATTGAAAATAAAATACATAAAAAAATAAAAAATAATAATAAAAAAGTAACATAAAAAAAATAGGGGCATAATGCAAAAAAAAAAACCTGTATTATACTTACATAATAAACATATAAAAGTGCAATTTACCATAAATACAATAAGATCACATAATTGTAAATAAATCATATTTTTTTTTTTTAAACATGTTTTCTAAATGTTTTTTAGATTTTCTAAATTTTTTCTGAACTGTTTGTAACAAGAAACTGCTCGTCGTTATAGACTACTTCAACATTTACTAGACAAACGTTCAAAGCTCCCGATTAATTACAAAGACTTATTTACATGACTGTGATTAGATCTATTTGGACGTACGGAGTTAAGTTTTGGGGCTCTACTAAACCACCCAATTCATCTCGCATCCAATCCTTACAATCTAAAATCCTTTGAAAAATCCTAAACGCCCCTTACTTTGTCACCAATAAAGTGATCCAGAAAGACCTTAATGTTCCATATGTCGCTGAGTTAGCCCAAACCAGATACCTATCCTTTCATAGTAAGCTCCACAACCACTCAAATCCATTAGTTTCTTAACTCGCTTCCTATTTCATTCCCGATAATCCCCTGAGGCGTCTAAAAAGAAGATGGCCTAGAGATCGTCTAGTGTAGAATTTTGATCAGTGCTACTGATGATTAGTTCGTTTCAAGTTTTGACATGTTATTGTAATTCGTTACAGCTTATTTACTTGATGTATATATTTTCACAGTTGAGTATATATTTTTTTCTCTAGGTTGCCCTGGGACGAAATAGGAGGGAGTAAACTTATCAAGAAGTTTAGATTCAACTAAAAAATTGTTACTGTGCTTAGAAGTGCAATATAAATCAGCGAATGACTGTTGTAATTGGTAAATAACTCTTACCTATAATGAGTGAACCTCTTGGGATGTAGCATTTCACATCGACCGAAGCGTTATTGAACGATCTCGTCGCCTTTACTTATATTTTTATCATTATATTATGTTAACATTTATTCGACTGCTTTTAAACCGAAGAGGTATAAAAGATTTTAGTAAAAACATACTGATACATTTATCTGATTTACGACATTATGAAGAGGTTTATTAGCTACTGCAAGGGACATTAACGAATTAAGATTGTTATGATTTATCCGTTGTAATTGGTAATAACTCCTACCTACAATGAGCGAACCTCTTTGGATGTATCCTTTCACATTGACTGTTGCGTTACTGAATGATCTCATCGCCTTTAATTGTACTGTGTTTCTAATATTTTTTTCATATTATTATGCTAAGATTTATTCGACTTCTTTGCTTCTTTTGTTTGACTTTTTATTGATTTTTTTGTACATTAACTTATCAAGTAGTTGGCCATATAGTTGTTATATTTCGCAAGGACAGATCTATGTACGTAGTTATTAAGCGATATATTTTTGTTTACTTAGTTTATTTTCTTTTATATAACTATTTAATTAATGTTGGAGGCTTATATTTTTTATTTCTTGTTACTGAATCCTACTTGATAAAGGTATTGTGTTCGATGAACCCAAGACTATTGAAGTACAAACCAAAGAGGTATAAAAGATTTCAGTAAAAAAGTATTGAAATATTTATTTGATTTAGGACGTTATGAATAAGTTTATTAGTTACTGTAAGGAACATTGAAGACATAAGATTGTTAGGATTAAAATTAAAATATCTGATATTGGTTACTGTAAAATAATTTATGGAAAATGATCCGAACTCCTGTTAACAAATAAAAGCGGCCATTGTTCTATTCAGTACTTATAACTCAGTTGGCAAACGTATTTATGTAAAATACTAGATCAATTTTTAGTTGTTGAATAGTGATTTTCTTTTTAATTTATATACAATCGAAACATAAAATGAGATAAAATCAATCTTAAGAAATAGAAACTATTATATGTATATAAATATTTTTGATATCTTTTAACAAATATAAAAGAAATTAAATTCTTGCTTTTGAGACTTTTGCTGTATATAATTATTTACAATAGTCAATTTAAACGATAAATAATTAATTCAAATTAGGGACGTGTCGTTTCCAGATCTCGATTCTCGATTTCATAGATTATTGAGAAAAGAATCGGTATCGAGAACAGATTGTATTAATTAAAAAGAAAAACAGTATTTAACAACGGAAAATTTATCTAGTATTGTATATAAATGCTTTTCCCAATTGAGTTATAAATACTCAAAAGAACAATGGCAGCGTTTATTTATTAATAGGATTTTTGAGCTTTTTGCGTAGCATTAATATTTTGTCAGATTTTTTTTTTCTTCATAAATTATTTTCCAGTAATAATATTTAGATATTTAAAATTTACTGAAAGTTTTTGATTTGGCGATAATGTTAAAGTCTGAGTATTCTTCACTATCAAATTCTCGTAGCTAAAGACCTCAGTGGTCCTTGCATGTCATAATGTCCTAAATCAGGTAAATATTCCAGTATTTTTTTTTTGTTTTTAGCAATAAATACAAAATAAAAGCCTCGAACCTTAATTAAGTAATCATATAAAAGAAAATAAACTAAATAAACAAAAATATATCGTTTAAGAACATTGATCTGTGCTTTCAAAATATAACAGCCATTGAGAAAAGAATGGATATCGAGAACAAATTTGTTAAACTTAATCATGCAATTGTTACATCGATTCTTGTCCCTCATCCTTATAAAATAAAACAACTTTCTTTCATGTCTTTCTTCTTCATTCTTCTCTTCAGATGGCCAAGTCAGAATAATAAATTAAGAATCAAGTGTTTCTCTTAATCCTCCAGGCTCCCAAACAGCTTTCTTGAATCCCATTCGGAGAGGGTGAGATCTTTGCTTTTTGCTTAAAAATTGCAGGAATATTATTCATGCACTAGATCATCACTGTTTGCAAAAGAATTTTAAACAAATAACTTCAAAAATCGAGCATTTTTTACTGTACGAGTAAAGTCTAATTGTTGAAAATATCTCTACCTTATTGGAAAATGAAAAAAAAAACAGGAAAATTGTCGAAGTTCTAACGAAATAAATGCAGCCAAATAAATAGTACTATTTCATTTATTGTAGAGTACATTTTTGTAATTTAGAGGATTTTCGCTATGTGCATACTGACTTACTATTAGACCATATTATATATATATATATATATATATATATATATATATATATATATATATGTACATAATTTATGTTAAATTCCGTGAAACACCTAAGCTAGCACGCTAAATGCGTATGTTATGGCAAAATATGACAACTATGACATGTTCAATAGGCTGGGTTGTGTGTTTTACGTGATTAAATATAAATTACATATAAAGGATATAATAGTAAATTTAACCAGCTTTGAGATGGAAAAAGGAAATTTGTGATAGGACAAAAAGTTTCGGAGTTATAGACAAAAGAGTACGACAAACGTTTTTACGTGGAGAGTGGGCCAGGCCGTAAGCTGGCCAATTTCTACAACTTTTTACAAGACCACAATTTCGCCAAAAATGGTCCGCTTTCGGAATTTTTTTTCAATTTCCTAGATACTGGTTTTGGCTAAAATAAATATAAGACTTTCTTCGAAAAAAAACCCGGTACTTATGGCTTTTTGCGATTTGGGTAAGAAGCCGAGGCACAGTGGGACAAAACTGTGTTTTTTCTGAACATCGCATTTTGAGCCTCTAAAAATGATTGCATCGACTTTAAATTTCATGTGGTATGTTTAAAAAGAATGAAATGAAGTGTAAAAATTTAAATACATTTATTATTTTTATTTTTTGTAATTATTATTTTCACAGTTTTATTGCCAATTGTTATATCATGCTTAAAGCTGTGAACAGCAAAGAATTTACATCGAATGTGCAAACACTTTCTAATGCAATTTAACAAAACGGGAAATTTGCAAGAACCTTTCAAACAAACATAGTATATCGATGTTGATGTCCTGTTTGTGCGTAATAAAATAATGTTCAACGAACCGTTGTTAATCGACAATTACCATAGCAAACATATTATAAGTGATTCAAGCAATAAATATAAATTTTTGTTTTCAACCAATGTTCAACAAATTACATAGGCTCGTCCCACTGTGCTACATGGGGGTTGAGAACGGAGGCCCTGAAGGTTCTGTATAAAGGCGCACTTTTGCCTATTATTACTTATGGCATTGAAATATGGCATGCAGGAATACAGGTTAAGTACAATGAGGCAAAGCTGGAAAGGGTCCAGAGGCTAATGGCACTCAAAATTATCAAAAGTTTTCGAACACTAGCTGACGAGGCCAAAATGATCCCCATTAGTATACTAGCTGACAAATATGAAGGTAAAATAACCCAACAGGGTTACTGCTGAAATGAAAACACTTAAAAGATATAAACAGACTAAACAAAAGGGGTAAAACAAGGATTATATTGCGAGGGGAAGGATTTCTGCATATCCTATAAATACGTAAACAAAATCTTTAATTCCAAATATTCTCCAAGGTCGCAAGTGGTCGCATTCATGATTCAAGCCATAAATATAAATTTTGGTTTTCAACCAATGTCCAACAAATTACGTTGACTCGTCACATTGTGCGACGGCTGCCGTGGTAGCAAACTTCAGATTCGAATTCAGCACTCCAAGAAATATCAAGATCCCTTGAGAATAAAAGTTTGGCAGTTTTTTTTCTTGAAAACTTATTTTACTGGACTATAATGATTCTTCCTTAAGATGAATACTTGTCTATTAAGTAAAATTATTAAATGAAAGAAAAATAGTTGTTTTTAGAGGAATCCAGAAAATAATGTATAAAGAATGACTCAATCTAGACAAGCATCTTGTTTGTAATCCATATAAAAGGTTGATGTAACAAACTGACCTTTGTTCCCAAATACAACATTTAATAGACAATCGCTCTATTGTTTCTGTCAATTGCTAATAAGAAGTTACATCTCAGCACGCTTGGTACTGAAGTTTGTGGGTTCGAATCCTATCTGGGAGGGTAATATTTATTTTGTTGTGGACCCACAAAATAAATTTTGACCTTTTCATTTAGAATAGCCTACAAGGAAGTACATATGGAAATTACAAATTAATGAGCACAAGTTATGGCACTGCAAAACTTTTATATACTTGGGGTCTCTGATAATGGAAAAAAATATTTAATTGGATATAAAAGACAGAAGAGTGGCAGATAGCAAATGCCTCTCTGCCGTTAAGAGATCTTAATGATCTCGTGAACTGTCTCGATCAGCGAAGATCACTGTTTAAAAAACAGATATAAACCCGATGTTTACAAATGTTAGTTAGTGTTGGGTTTCAACTAGAGAGAATGGGATGATCCTAAAGATTTGGGGAATAATTCATAGAAAGATCTCCAGTCCGATGAATAACAACGGAAATAGGAGAATCAGATCAGAAACTAGAACAGCTGTTTGGTAAATCAAATATTGTTTCTTTGATTAAAGTGGGAAGAATTGCGGTGGCTTGGACACGTGCAAAGGATGCCGGAAGAATCCCAAAAAAAAATAATTTACGGCAGGCCGGTGAGAAATAAATTGAGAGGAGACTGGAAAACGTTGATGACGGGCTAAGGAGACTTGGAGTGAGAGGGTGGAAAAGGAAGACGGAAGATAGAAGCATGACTGTCGATTCTTTCTAAGTCCAATAACAGATTAGGGGTGTAGTACTCAAAATAATAATAATCATAACTTACTTAATTATCTATAATGTTCCTAATGACCTATATGCTGCTGATCAGGCCCGTACCAGATTACATACACTCTCATAATAAACTACATACTCATCCATCTCAGTTTTTTTCTGGATTTAGTACTGCTTATCCTCTGATACATTTTTTGTGTTCTACCAATAAGTTGTTTTTTTACAAGTCTTTATTTATTTCCTCATATTTACTTAATATGTTAACATTAATTTGGAAGCATTGACCAAATCAGCATATGTACCATCCTCAATTGCTTTTAAGCACCAATCTCTGCTATATTGGAATTATTTCTACTCTACAAGCAGTAGGTGCTACCGTGTAAGAAGCTATTGTTTTTGTAGGGATCTCTGCAATAAGCAGAGCTAGAAAATATTGGTACCTAGTTGGTACCAATCCAAGAAAGAGCAACTTTAAGGGAGAGTGAATTTGATTTTAAAAGCTCATGTAGGGCCGTCAATGCATAATATTAATAAGTTAACGTGTGTTTAAGAGTACCTGAACACAACAGGTATCCTTTAGCCAGAGTTGCCAGGAAGAAGTCAAGAACGCCATCGAAGAAGTTTGAGAAAAACATGAAATCCGATGTTGGAGGAGTCTGACATGTTTCAGAGTATGGGAAAAAAATATTTTAACCGTTAATAAAGCCAAATAAGCTAATACCTCTCATGAAATGCTATTATATGACTACACAATCTAAAAAAAAAATAATAATAATTAAAAATGATTTTAAAACTTAGTTTATTTTTAATAATTTGTTTTTTAAACTTTTTTTTAATGATGTGCAATAAATTTATTTTAAGTCTGCCTATAATTGTGGCAGATTTTAACCCATTTACGTTTATTTTTGCTTACATACAACATTAATTTAACATTTATTTTTATTTTTATAAATTCGAATATTTTTCTATTTTATTACATCAGGTTATTATTTAAGGTTTGTTATTATTAAAAATATTTTTGAATAATTTTTGTGTTATTTTATTCTAATAACAGTAGTTATAATAAAATAACATTATTTATAACGATAGTAATAAAAAAGCAGTAGAACCGTCTAGTTTTCAACACTAATTAGTAGTAAGAATTAAACATCAATTTCAGCCAAATAAGGGCTGCTCCAATTAAATTTTGTGAGCAATGTTATGTTAAATTAAATCCAGATTGCTTAAAAAAATACCACAAATAACAAATTAAAATTGCGTTTTTTTGTGTGGAAATTTTTTTTATTATTTTGAAGGATTTTATGATTAAATGAATCAACTTACCTGTCTAAAAAAAAAGTATATACATATACAGTGTGTTCGTTAGATCGTCGGCCAAAGAGATATCTCGGGTACGGTAAAAAAAAAAAAAAAAAAAAAAAAAAAAAAAAAAAAAAAAAAAAAAAAAAAAAAAAAAATTTAAAACTAGACCTAAACTTGAAGTTTTTATTTTTTTTTTTTTTTACCTTTAACAAGATTTAACGATCTCCTGTTTTTTTTTTTTTTTTTTTTTGTTTTTTGCATCAAATCTTTTTTATTTTACATGGATAATGTATTAAAAATGACAGCAAAAAAAAAAAAAAAAAAAAATGGCGTTGATATATCAGTAAACAACGAAGTTATAAGGCATAAATGTTTGGTTTTGGATATTTAAAAAAAAAAAAATTATAAAAAATAAAAAAACCGTAAGACTTTGTACATAGGAAAGTGATGTTAAATTGGTTCAAAATGAACCTCCCTGCCCGAGATACCTCTTTGGCCGACGATCTTCCGAACACCCTGTATATATTTGTTCTACATGCCAATGTTGCAAGATTTTCATTTTCTGCCGCTACAATGGCTGAACAAAAAAAAAAACTGCCATAAAATATTTCTTAAGTGGAAAACCAAAACTTTCAACTAATTCTAACCTTGACCCTAAATGGGTTAATATTTGTCAAAATTATAAGAAATAAAAATTTGTTTTTTCTTTCTCATCAATGTGTTGAACTTTGTTTTAAATAAATGCTTATTCATGCAATGTATTTTTAAATTCTGATTATTTATAGTTTGTGATTTTTTTCTTAATTAACACTCTTATTATAGATAATTTCAAATAAAAAGGTATAAACATATTTTATCGATTACTTAATTAATAGAATTGTGCTAAACATATATATATAATGAGGAATTAAATAATGGTTTAAATGAAATAACCAAGTTCAAATTGCTGAGTTTATTCAATTAGAATGAATAACAATGAAATGTGATATAATGAAAATTGTCAAGTCCGCGATGCCGGGTCATAAAATTGCTCAAAGATGTTACACATTAGATTTGCTCATCAATCTGTTCGAAAAGATATTCTTCCAGAACTAAAATGAACGCAAAAAGTGTTAGGACGATATAGATACCACCGGAGTAAAAAAAATCTTCCGCTATATATATGCAATACTTCACATTATTCACGGTTATACCAAAATCAGATAGGCTTAGGTAGTTGTATGCCTCTGAGCCTGCAATCACCTCTTCCTTGCATTCTATTGTTGGCTCTTCGCTCATATAAATTCGATCATCCTCGGGCATATATTCGGCAAGAATATCAACATCAGTTTGAAACTCAGTGGTTGTAGTGTAGATATCAATGGCACCGGAAACCTGCTTGTGTTCTATCTTGGTGGTGTTCTTTGTTTGGAAGGTTGTCCCATCAGGTATCGAGGATACTGGAGTGACTCCATCCAAAATTTCGTCGAAAACAGAATGCCTGTTGTCATCATTCCCGTTACCAGTAAATCTCATAATTGAAGAATCCTTCAGCATTACACCTTCTTTCGATATTGGTTCAAATCTCAAGGGCTTAAATCCAGATTCATCGTCGGTTTCAGTGTCAGCGTCATTTGATTTTTCGCAATAAGTAATAGTCACTGATATCAGCAACATCAAGAAGGCAAACAAAATGAATACTTTAAAAACAGTCCTCATATTGGATAATCTGCAACAAAACAAAAACACAAAATAATTACTTGAGATGATAGTGTTGAGGTAACAATACAATTAGGGTTGTAGCATTATGAAAATGAATGAATTGAAAAAATAAACTTTATTCTAGGACTTACTGTCCCCTAAGAATAAAAATTATTCTTATATTAAGCACAGTTAAAAGTACAATTGTCTGGCCTATTATTTACAAATTAAATGCTTCAGTAATTACAGTGTACATTTTTTACAGGAAAAAAAATTAAATTAAAAAAATATATATGAAATGCTAATTATAACATAAAATACAATCGTATATATATGAACATATAAAAGAAAGAAAGAGAAAAAAAAGTAATGCTAATTATTTATTTGATTATTGACATATTTGCGGAAGATTGATTGTCTTAAAGGTACAGTAATAGATTATTTTTAAAGGAAGTTATGGAAGCTGCTTTAAGAATAGAAGTGGGTAGGGAATTCCAGAAGGAGGTAGAACGAATAATGAAGGATTTGTCAAAGGAAGCGGTTTTTAGACACTGGAATAGGAAAGTACCCAGAAAGTATTGCCGTCGGAATTTAGGAAAGAGCCACACCCAAGCTCAGAATATTGGCAAGTAACGTGTGACTGCCTGGGGAATCCGAAGATAAATCAAATGAAACAGTTCATCAGTCTTCCCAGCTTCATCTCGAGATCCCCAGACAACCACCCATCAACCAAGAAACCGTAATCAAAGGGAAAACAAGAGAGGACACTATAAGTTGACGGGTAATCTGGGAAAAGGAATCTCGAGATCTATACAGCTGTTTAAGGATTATCAATTTATTGTTTACATTTTTTTTTTAATTCAACCGTAAGTCGGTTTTTAATTTTACAACTGTATAAATATATGTTTATAGTACTGATGTGTCAGTACCAAAATTTATCGACTCTTAATCCCGGTATCGCTAACAAAAATACGATACCTCAGTAAAAAAAAAATAATCTATGTAAGATTTAAAAAATGATATGTATATGTATATACCTGTACCTGGGAGGTACAGTACACTATGTCCTTTTTTTAACAAAAATATAATATTACGTATTCTTATTCACCTTTTCCCCCTTTTAGACATATAGAATTATATAAATTAATTGTTTGGTAAGTTACATAAAAGTGTTTTTTTTTTTTTTGTTTTTTTTATTGTTTTTTTTTTTTTTTTTGGGAGGTGGGAGGACATAACGTCCTTATGTATTCCCATTAGGACAGAAAGGACGGGTTACCAACCTATTCAATGATGGGATGGGAAAATCAAGATTTATTTCGTACACATAAGTACAATAATAAACAGAAATGAAATCTTTTTTTCTTTAAACTACTCTCATGTAAAATTACGGAAATGTGACTTCAGTGTTTTGCACCTCCGAGGTACAGATATATATATATATATATATATATATATATATATATATATATATATATATATATATATATATATATATATATATATAAGTTAATAACAATTTCAGAGTTGATCTAGCACAAGAAAAATTGCTCTGTTAATAAAAATAAAAAAACTTGTATTTTTTTCATTATGATTAGGGATGGATCATTATAAAATTAGGTATCACAAAACCATTTTTAAAATAAGTGATATGAATCGGTTCTAGGAATCCTCTTTGGATCATTGTATAGGATCGAGAATGATAGTATATACTATGAAAAACTAACAATATTAAAAAAAAAAATCAAGTAAATATTAATACCATTTATGATAATAATACTAGGAAAAGTAAATACGACAAAATCGGCTATATGCCTACTTATTTTTGAACACAGTATACGGGGTGAGTACATCTTAGTGTAAAAAAAAAAAAATTGGGTGAAACTAGATGAAAAATGTAGAAAAATGCCGCATACCTCACCTTTATATTCCAGTCCGTTGCAGATATACGATAAATCAAAGAATATTTTGAGGAAACCACGGTTTTTACCATTAAAGCTGTAATATCTCTATTTTGTTTAAATGTTTCTCAAATGTTGACCATTTTCGGACTTAGCATTACATTTCCTAAAAGAAAAGAGTGCACGCAACCTTAAATCTTATAAACATATGACCTAAAGAACAGCTTGATCTTCACCTTATATAGGAAACTTACATTGTCTTATATTACTTCAACGCTCACCGTTTTTGGAAAAAAATATCCACAAAACTACAAATCTCATAAAAATTTGCAAATTTAATCAGCTTTTAAATGACATGTAAAAAAGTAATGATTCTGTTTCAATTTCATGGAGAAATTTACTTTTAAAACCGAAAAAACGTGGAGTTCTCATTTGGCATACAAATCAGTTACTTGTGTTAATAAAAAATATTATGACAGTCCCTTAATAAAAATTTGCATTTTAAACATAATAAACTTTTCATTGGAATAAAAACCAAGGAAAAAAATTATTGTTTAATAAAAAATAAAGGAAAACTGTCGATAAAGCGACACCAGATCAAAGGATCTTATGTTATTTCATTTATTTATTTATTATTATTTAGGATTTATTTTACAAGATTTTCAATGTAAGGTTCAGAACCCAATGATAATAAACATAGACCTCAATTTTGCCGTTAGCTTCTGATCGCAGATGATATCAATGAATACCACTTTTTGAGGTGAATTTTATGGGCTGAAGAAGAGTCTGTTTTTACAGGGGAAGGCATTTCTACGTATCAAAATAGAGATATTACAGCTTTTATGGTAAAAACCGTGGTTTTCCTAAAAAAAATTTCGATTTATCGTATATCTGCAACGGATTGGAATAGAAAGGTGAGGTATGCGGCATTTTTCATCTAGTTTCACCCATTTTTTTTCACCCATACATACAGGCAAAAAATTCAACCCATTTGATTTTTAAATTTTCTCGGCTAAAAGCTGTCATCCGTTTATAAACGTTTTACAGTACTAATTCAACCAGGGGATACGAAAGTATTATGATGATAAATTAATTAATTAAATAAAAACGAGCATTATTTAAAAACAAAAATTAGCAAACAACGTTTAATTAATGAAAATTTTAATCGATAAGGTTTATATCTGCCCTACTAGTTTTGATTATTGTTGATTTTATATTTTATTATGACATTAGAATTAGAATTCTGTGCTTGGATTAATCACTTATAGTGGATTTTGTAATTTTGTAATACAAATATGGCTTTATGCATCCATAAAAAGTAGGTGTTTACGTCCCAATATTCTGTGACCAGGGCATATAAATAAAAACATTAAATAAATATATCGAGGCATTAATTAAAAAAAAAAAATTATAAATAAAATAAAATAAAATAAGTTGCTATGATTTATTATGTTTTTGCTCTGGATCGCATCAGACATCTACCCTTTCGATCGCAAGACGGAATAAACGACATGTGTGAATATATGGTACACCTTATAATCAATTGAAAATTGCTTTTTTTTTTTTTTTTTTTTTTTTTTTTTTTTTAAATACTGCTTGTTTTTATTTAATTATTTCTATTATCATAATAATATGTTTCATATGAACTAGTTAAACTATTTGGGAATTTAAGCTCATAAGAAAGAATAAATGCGAGAAAAAATAAATGAAAAAAAATCAAGTGGAATCATTTGCTTGTCATTGAATGTATATATTATATATATATTGTTAAAACATAGATGGACATAATGTCAATTCACAAATTTATGTTCATTTGAGGGAGGTATAGAAACAAAACTAGCCAAACTTGCAAAAAAGAGTTGTAAAAATAGAAAATAGTTATAATAGAAAAATCTGAAAAAATAAATTAAGCAACTACAACTCCCCAGACACCCCAATCCGATATCATCAACCTCCAAGAATAGTGTAAAAAATGGAGAGTTAAAATAAATCCGAATAAATCCCATCCAATAACCTTTACTCTTCGTCGTTAACCTATGACTTCCTTTCCTACAGTATCCTTAAATAGTATTCCGGTGATTTCCGTTAAATAGGACCGCTACCTAGGACTCCATCTGGGCAAACGTCTTACTTGGAATCCACAGACCAGACTAAAACGACAAGAAACTGCCCGCCGTTTTCGACTACTTCAACATTTGCTTGACAAACATTTAAACGTTCCGATTAATTAAAAAAGACTCATTTACATAAAACAGTAATTTGACCCATTTCCACTAAACCACCCAATTCATCTTGTATTCAATCCTTACAATCCAAAATCCTTAGAAACATCCTCAATGTCCCTTACATTGTCACGAACGAACTTATTCACAAAGATCTTAATATACCTTACGTTTCAGACATAGCTCAAAGCAGATATCTAGTCTTTCATAGAAAATTCCACAACCATTAAAATCCATTAGTATCACAACTTGCTTTTCATTCCATTACTGATAACCTTCCGAGGCGCCTGAAAAGAAGATGGCTTCGGGACTTGTTTGCTTTAAAAACAACTAACGTGTCGTTTTTATCATTATTATCATATTTAATTGATGTATTACCATATATTTTTTATATTGTATATGCAGTTGTAAATTTCAATAAATAACTCGTACTCGTACAAAACAAATGGACAAATATTTCTGTATGACTGATGACAATTAAACTACAAATCGTCGAACTACCGAACAATCTGACTTTAAAATGCTGAAATATTTAATGTCACTCATTATGTTATTCAGGCGTAAATATTCATCATAATAGGAATAAAAATGAAGGAAATGTAGATTATACTTTTACTAAGAAAAATAATCAAATTATTATTGAATAACTTTGTGGTGTAGGATGTTCTATTAAGTAATAGAAACTCTTTGTGTTCACAAAAGCGAAGTATAAACCGGTCAACATCAAAATGTTCATTAAAATAATAACAGTATTAACTGGAAGAAAACTGTAATAGGCATGTATTAATAGTGATAGGCAGCTTAAACAATACTACCTTTCACTTTACAATAACATAAGACCTTGTTGAGAATATATTAATAGTTTTCAAATATAACAAACACATAACAATGACATTGGCATAAGGCCATGGCGAAATAAATGGTAATGAACGAAACCAATTTATTAGCGAAGCAAACGGTAAATATATGTTTGTATTAATAATCAGTTAAAAAAAAATGAAATATTAAAACTAAACAAGAAATATGATTATAACAACTCATGACAAAAAGCGACTAAATTAATACAATCATATAAAAATATTGCCATAAAAGAACGAAAATAAATAAGTGATATAATTAATATTATTTGAAAATTAGGATTCAGTAACAATAACTGTTTCTAGGGGTAATATGGTCGAAGTAAAAGCTATTTAAAAGTTTTTTAATTAAGAATGAACAACAAAGACTCATATTTGACAATGAAATACTAATAATCTAAATGACTGAGCAAACTCAAAGAAAGAGAAAAAGAAAGAGAGAGAGAGAGAGAGAGAGAGAGAGAGAGAGAGAGAGAGAGAGAGAGAGAGAGAGAGAGAGAGAGAGAGAGAGAGAGAGAGAGAGAGAGAGAGAGAGAGAGAGAGAGAGAGAGAGAGAGAGAGAGAGAGGGTAAGTATATATTAATAGTTTTCAAATATAACAAACATATAACAATGACATTGGCATAAGGCCATGGCGAAATAAATGGTAATGAACGAAACCAATTTATTAGCCAAGCAAACGGTAAATATATGCTTGTATTTATAATTAGTTAAAAAAAATGAAGTATGAAAACTAAACAAGAAACAAGATTGTAACAACTCATGACAAACAGTGACTAAATTAATACAATCATATAAAAATATTGCCAAAAAACAACGAAAATAAATAAGTGATCTAATTAATATTAAGTGAATATTAGGATTCAATAACAATAACTGATTCTAGGCGGAATATGGTCGAGATAAAAGCAATTTAAAAGTTTTTCAACTAAGAATGAACAACAAAGACTCATATTTGACAATGAAATACTTATAATCTTAATGACTGAGCGAACTCAAAGATAGAAAATAAGAAAGAGAGAGAGAGAGTGTGGGAGATGGAGCGAAGAAGCGAAGAAAGAGAAATAAAGGAAACGAAAACGAGACGGAGAGCGAGTAGAAGGAGAAGGAGGGACAAGGAGATCAAAGGATAATGAGTGAGAAGACTAAGAAGAGAGGTATTGAAACAACAAAGACTCATATTTGACAATGAAATACTAATAATCTAAATGACTGAGCAAACTCAAAGAAAGAAAATAAGAAAGAGAAAAAGAAAGAGAGAGAGAGAGTGAGAGAGAGAGAGAGAGAGAGAGAGAGAGAGAGAGAGAGAGAGAGAGAGAGAGTGAGAGTGAGAGAGAGAGAGAGAGAGAGAGAGAGAGAGAGAGAGAGAGAGAGAGAGAGAGAGAGAGAGAGAGAGAGAGAGAGAGAGAGAGAGAGAGGGTAAGTATATATTAATAGTTTTTCAAATATAACAAACATATAACAATGACATTGGCATAAGGCCATGGCGAAATAAATGGTAATGAACGAAACCAATTTATTAGCCAAGCAAACGGTAAATATATGCTTGTATTTATAATTAGTTAAAAAAAATGAAGTATGAAAACTAAACAAGAAACAAGATTGTAACAACTCATGACAAACAGTGACTAAATTAATACAATCATATAAAAATATTGCCAAAAAACAACGAAAATAAATAAGTGATCTAATTAATATTAAGTGAATATTAGGATTCAATAACAATAACTGATTCTAGGCGGAATATGGTCGAGATAAAAGCAATTTAAAAAGTTTTTCAACTAAGAATGAACAACAAAGACTCATATTTGACAATGAAATACTTATAATCTTAATGACTGAGCGAACTCAAAGATAGAAAATAAGAAAGAGAGAGAGAGAGTGTGGGAGATGGAGCGAAGAAGCGAAGAAAGAGAAATAAAGGAAACGAAAACGAGACGGAGAGCGAGTAGAAGGAGAAGGAGGGACAAGGAGATCAAAGGATAATGAGTGAGAAGACTAAGAAGAGAGGTATTGAAACAACAAAGACTCATATTTGACAATGAAATACTAATAATCTAAATGACTGAGCAAACTCAAAGAAAGAAAATAAGAAAGAGAAAAAGAAAGAGAGAGAGAGAGAGAGAGAGAGAGAGAGAGAGAGAGAGAGAGAGAGAGAGAGAGAGAGAGAGAGTGAGAGTGAGAGAGAGTGAGGAGGGAAGGAGGGAGAAGAAGTGAAAAAGGGACAAAGGCAAAGTAAACGAGATAGAGAGTGAATAGAAAGAAAAGGAGGAAAAGGGGCAGAGTGAGAGAAACGGAGAGAGTGAGAAAGAGATATTGTGCGAGGGGATATAAGATAAAAGAAATGAGAGTGGGCGAGAGAGAGTAAGAAAGTGGAAGAGAGAGAAAAAGAGATATAAGACGATAGCAAATCAGAAAGGAATATAAACAAAAGCGGTAAAAAGAGAAGAAGGGATAAAATGAGAGACAAAGATGCAAGAGAAAAAGAGAGTGAGTGAGAGAGAGCGAAAGAGAGATAAGAATGGAAAGAGTGGCAAAAGAAAACCAAACAAGACTGAGAGTGAGTAGAAGGAGAAGGCGGGAATATGAGATTATAGAATAATGAGAGGGAGAACGAGAGCGAGAGAGAGAGAGAGAGAGAGAGAGAGAGAGAGAGAGAGAGAGAGAGAGAGAGAGAGAGAGAGAGAGAGAGAGAGAGAGAGAGAGAGAGAGAGAGAGAGAGAGAGAGAGAGAGAGAGAGAGAGAGAGAGAGAGAGAGAGAGATTAAGGGAGAGAGAGAAAGAGAGAGAAGAAGAGATTAAGAGAGGGAGGATAGAGAGATGCAGATGATAAGAGTAATGAAATAAAATATGACTACAGAAAAATAAGAAAGGTAGTAAGAGACTGGTAGTAAGAGAATAAAAGAAGGAATGAGAAATCGAGAGAGGAAAAAACGTAAAGTGATCGAGCTGTAGAGAGACAGGTGTATGCAGGAAGATTGAGGAAATAGAGGAGGGAATGCGATAATTACTCGTATAATGAGTAAAATAGAGAGAGAAAAAATGCACATTCAAAAAAATAAAATAAAATCATAAAATTACTTTCTAACCTGTTTCTTAAATGAAATTAAATAAAAAAAACAATATATATATATATATATTAGATACGTCATGGATTTACAATTATAGCTTTGTAACTGATCAGGCTAATTGACATACGGAGTTTGTAATGCGTTCTAGGGCATTCCGCGGTGTAATGTTGAGAACGATCCGGTGGAAATTCTGAAATTTACTGAGCTTAATTTCCATAATTAAATCGCAATAATATGGGAGTCGATTATTATATCAGTAAAATGAATGTATGTGTAATGATATTGTTGTGTTTGCGAGAGGGATTTGATTATTACATTATCAACTATAGCTGTGAAATATTAGAAATTGACTTTAAAAAATTAGTTTCAATTAATAGGAATAATAATTTTTTTTTTTTTTTTTATGATGAACTGAAAATAAGGTCAAAATTTCAAAATTATAAGTACAACAGTCATAAATTAAATTATTTTAAGTTTCTTGAAATATTGGTGGAACTCAAAAAAAAAAATACATTTGCGTTGAAAGGGATATCGACAATGAATATTTTGGATTGTAAGGATAGCCTAACATCAGTAAAGTTCAACAAATATTTTTTTATTGTTAAATAGCTAGTCCTTTCTCTGTCATTTAAAAATATTACAAATCTAATCTAATCAAAATCTTATGTAATTAGTGTATCAATATTGTCGATGGAAATTAGAAATCTAAAAAATAGATTATGATAAAATTGATTTTGTTTTCTCATATGAATTAAGAGAAGGTTTGATTTTCATAATTATAACTGAAACAAACCTATTGCAAATCGTTATAAATAAGGGTGTGGCGCGAAAAGAAATACATCTCTGATGGCGGCGATATAGACAATTAAAATTGTCGAGTAGAGAGGTCTAACGTAGAATAAAGAAAAGTTTTTAAAAAATTGTTTATTTTGGTTGAATCTGTCATTACTAATGAATCTACAAAAATGCATCCTTTTAACGTAATTACAAATCTAACTATTCAAAGTCTTATGTACTTAGTGTATCAATATTTAGATGGCTAAATAGTATTGGAAATTAGAAGTTTAAAAAATCGGTTATATTAAATTTGAATTTGTTTTAGAGTCTAAATTAAGATAAGGTTTAAATTTCAAAATTATAACTGAAACAATCCTCTTGCAAATTGTTGTAAATAAAGGTGTGGCCCGAAAAGAAATACATCTTTGATTGGGACGATCAAGACAATTATAATGGTCGATTGGAAGGTGTAACATAAAATAAAGAAAACTTTAAAAGATAATTTAATTTGGTTGAATTTCCCTTTAGTTATAAATATGAAAGAATACATTATTTTAACGAAATCACAAATCTAACTATTCAAAAAGAGAGGTTGTGAATAAGAGACCGTCAAAAAAATAACAGAAAAAGAGAAAGAAAATAAAAGAATTTCAAATGATAGATACAGTGAAAGAGGGAGGGCATGATAAGGAGGATATAATGAAACAAGAGTAAGAAAGAGATACAAAGGAAAAGAAAAGAGAGAGTGAGCAGAAATGGAAGGAGGGAAAAGAAGATCGAAGGAATCCGAGTGAGAGATAGTAAGAGATAAAGAGAGAAAGAGATATGAAGGAAAAAAATAAGAGGAATCGATACGGGAACGACAGATTGAAAAGAAGGGAGACAATAGAGAAACAAACAATTAACAGGCGTTTGTCTAATAATAAAATAATAAAAATATATTCTCAACGACTGAGCAAACTCTAAGAATGAAAATAAGAAAGAGAGAGAGAGAGAGTGAGAGAGAGAATGGGAGAGAGAGAGAGTTAGAGAGAGAGAGAGAGAGAGAGAGAGAGAGAGAGAGAGAGAGAGAGAGAGTGAGGAGGGAAGGAGGAGGAGGAGGAAGTGAAAAAGAGACACAGGCAAAGTAAACGAGATAGAGAGTGAATAGAAAAGAAAAGGAGGAAAGGGGGAAAAGGGCAGAGTGAGAGAGAGATGAGAGAGAGAGAGAGAGAGAGAGAGAGAGAGAGAGAGAGAGAGAGAGAGAGAGAGAGAGAGAGAGAGAGAGAGAGAGAGAGAGAGAGAGAGAGAGAGAGAGAGAGAGAGAGAGAGAGAGAGAGAGAGAGAGAGAGAGAGAGAGAGAGAGAGAGAGAGAGAGAGAGAGAGAGAGAGAGAGAGAGAGAGAGAGAGAGAGAGAGAGAGAGAGAGAGAGAGAGAGCGAGAGGGTAAGTATATATTAATAGTTTTCAAATATAACAAACATATAAAATGACATTGGCATAAGGCCATGGCGAAATAAATGTTAATGAACGAAACCAATTTATTAGCCAAGCAAACGGTAAATATATGTTTGTATTTATAATTAGTTAAAAAAAATGAAATATGAAAACTAAACAAGAAACAAGATTGTAACAACTCATGACAAACAGTGACTAAATTAATACAATCATATAAAAATATTGCCAAAAAACAACGAAAATAAATAAGTGATCTAATTAATATTAAGTGAATATTAGGATTCACTAACAATAACTGATTCTAGGCGGAATATGGTCGAAATAAAAGCAATTTAAAAGTTTTTCAACTAAGAATGAACAACAAAGACTCATATTTGACAATGAAATACTTATAATCTTAATGACTGAGCGAACTCAAAGATAGAAAATAAGAAAGAGAGAGAGAGAGTGTGGGAGATGGAGCGAAGAAGCGAAGAAAGAGATATAAAGGAAACGAAAACGAGACGGAGAGCGAGTAGAAGGAGAAGGGGGGACAAGGAGATCAAAGGATAATGAGTGAGAAGACTAAGAAGAGAGGTATTGAAAACGAAATCGGTAGAAAGAGAAGACGGGAAGCAAAAGAGAAACTAAGATGAGAGGGAGCAAAAGAGAGTGACTGTAACCGCTTTTACCAAAAACACAAATCTATTGTATCCAAAATCATATATATTTAATGTATGAATATTTAGATAGCCAAATAGTAAATGCTTTAACGAATAAAAGATGGTAGATACCAGAAAACAGGTCTTAAAGTATCAGAAACCTAGGGAACGTAGAGGCCACTTACCAGTTGTTGCCAAGATGAGAAGAAGCTGAAGACTGACAAAGGTACTTCCAGGCTCGGCTATTTATACCCTTCGGAGGTAATTAGCAGTTCTAAAAAATTATCAGCTAGTTCTTGGAATAACGGCGCGATTGCTTACTCAGCATCAGATAATTAGAAATATGATCCCTTATTGTCTCCGATAATTTCATAAAATTCAGGTAATTTAGTCATCTCCAACAACGAAAAATTTCCTTATCGTTTAATTAGAAGTATTGTTTGCTCGTCTGTTCCAGCGAAACATTATGCTAATTGATTTCAGATGGGAATAAATGGTATTTTGTCTAACATTATTGGAATTGTCAACAGAAAACAATGCGGGATTCATGACATTTTTTTTCTATAAGCTGTGGCATTAATTAATTAAGAAGCTTATAAAACCCCAAAATAGTTTTGAAATCAATTGTTCATAATTAGAAATATATCGTATTTTTATAGAAACACTATTGATTATGTATATTTAGTTAAAAACTGAAATACTTTTGCTGATGTCCTAGCTGAACGAAATTCGAAATAATTGAATCTTCTCAATCTTCAGAATTAATATTTTCTATTTCATATAGTAGAATATTTTGTCTACCTCAATCTGCGCAAACCCACATTTTGAAAAGTGCATCACAGACACGGTACAAGATGGAGGCAAAAGCAACCAAAATTGCGGTTATTTCAGTTTCTTACCTATAAAGACAACGAACGATAACAGTCCCACTTCTATTAGTCCGATCCAAAAATTCTTTTCTTCACCATAAAGCTGGTTAAATGTATTATTAGATTCTGTATATGAAGTTTTAATCAAGTTTCTTAAAATGCACATGCTAGCACGTTAAAAAAACCCGTACTGTTCTGAAATGAAAAAAATGTGAGGTTTTTTTGGCACATTTACCACTTTAACTCAGAAAATATATGTCCTATCCAAAATTTATTCTTTTCAACTCAAATCAGGTTAAATTGACTATTAGATTACATATATGAAACTTTGATTAACTTCGTAACATACCCACGTCAGCACGCTAAATATCCACGTTTTTAAAAACATTTTTGGCTATAACTCTGTATCTATTAGTCTGATCCAAAATTTCATTTTTTCAACTCAAAGCTGGTTAAATTTATTATTTGACTTTGTGTATGAAATGTTAATAAAATCCCTTAAAATAACCAATATAGCGCGCTAAAAACCCGTACTGTTGTGAAAGGCAAGTCTTTTTTAAAAACATTTTTCACTTTAACTCCAAATCTATTCGTATGATCCAAAAGTTACTTTTTTCATATCAAAGCCGGTTATATTTATTGTTAGGTTAAAAATATGAAACTATAATTAAATTTCGTAAAATACTCACGCCAGCATGCTGAAAGCTGCGGAATATTGTGAAATCGAAGTGTTTTTGTAACATTTTTCACTATAACTCCAAATCTATTCGTCCAATCCAAAATTTCTTTTTTACATATTAAAGCTGGTCAAATGTAAAATTAGGCTCTGCATATGAAGTTTAAATCAAGTCCCTTAAAATACAGATGCTTCCTAGTAAAAAACCTTACTGTTGTGATGTCCAAGATTTTTTGGCACATTTACCACTTTAACTCAGAAAATATATGTCCGATCCAAAGGTTATATTCATCATATCAAAGCCGGTTATATTTATTTTTAGATTAAAAATATGAAGCTATAATTAAATTTTGTAAAATACTCACGCCAGCATGCTGAAAGCTGCGGAATATTGTGAAATCCAAGTGTTTTTGTAACATTTTTCACTATAACTCCAAATCTATTGATCTGGTCCAAAATTTCTTTTTTTCATTTTAAAGCTGTTTAAATTTACCATTAGTCTTTGTGTATGAAGTATTAATTAAGGTTCTTAAAATATACATGCTAGTGCGCTAAAAAAAACCGTACTGTTGTGAAGTCCATGAATTTTTGGTACATTTATCTTATTAACTCCGTGAATATATGTCCGATCCAAAAGTTACTTTTATTATTTCAAAGCAGGTTAAATTTATTATTACATTTCATATATGAAACTTTGATGAAATATCGTAAAATACCCACTCCAGCACGCTAAAAACCCCGTACGGTTCTAAAATCTAATTTTTTAAAAAACATATTTCGCTATAACTCCGCATATATTTGTACGATCCAAATTTTTTTTCATCTTAAAGCTGGTTAAATTTAACATTAGGCTTTGTGTATTAATTATTAGTAAAGGTTCTTAAAATATACCTGCAAGTGCGCTCATAAAATACGCACTGTTGTGAAATCCCTCTTTTTGCCATATTAGTTCCGAAATTATATATCCGTTATGAAATGTATTTTCTTTATCGCAAAGATGATTAAATTTACTATTAGATTTCATATATTAAACTTAATCAAATCTCGTTAAATACCCACGCAAGTACGTTAAAAACCCCGTACTGTTGGGAAATCCCAATTTTTTTGTCACATTGTTTACTATAACTCCAAATCTATTAGTCCGATCCCAAATCTAATTTTGCCATCTCAACGCTGGTTAAATGTAATATTAGGCTTTGTATATGAAGTTTTAATCAAATCACTTAAAATACACATGCTAGCTCGTTAAAAAACCGGTACTGTTGTGAAATCCAAGATTTTTGGGCACATTTATCTCTGTAACTCCGAAAATATATGTCTGATCCAAAGGTTATATTCATCATATCAATGCAGGTGAAATTTATTATTATATTTAATATATTAAACTTTAATTAAATTTCGTAAAATGCCCACGCCAGTACGCTATAAGCTATGTACTATTGTGAAATAAATTTTCCCATCATTTTTTTACTTTACCTCCATAGTAAAAGCATGTATTTGTCGGATCCTAAATTTAATTTTGCTATCTGAATACTGGTAAAATCTAATATCAGGCTCTGTATATGAAGTTTTAATAAAGTTTCTTAAAATATACCTTCTAGCGTGCTCATAAAAAGCTCACTGTTGTGAAATCCCTCTTTTAGCTATATTTTTCACATTAACTCCAAAAATATATGTCCGATCCAAAATTCCTTCTCTTCATCTCAAATCTTGTTAAATTTATTATTAGGTTTCTATTATGAAATTTGGAATAAATTTCGTAAAATGCCCATGCCAGTACGCTAAAAGCTATGTACTATTGTGAAATCCATTTTTTGTCACATTTTTTACTATAGTTTCGCACATATTTGTTAGATCCCATTTAATTTTTATTTGTTTAATTTAATTTTTTTTTATCTTAAAGTTGGTTAAATTTATTATAACGCTCTTTATATTAAGTTTTAATCAACTCCCTTGAAATACACCTGCTTGCTCGTTTAAAAAACCGTACTATTGTGAAATCCAAGTTTTTTGTCACATTTTTCACTATAACTCTGTATCTATCAGTCTGATCTAAAAATTCTTTTTTTTTATCATAAAGCTGGTCAAATGTAATATCAGACACTGTATATGAAGTTTAAATCAAGTCCCTTAAAATACACATGCTTGCTCGTTAAATTACCCGTACTGTAGTGAAATCCAATTTTTTTTTTGGCACATTTATTACTTTAATTCCACAAATGTATGTCTGTTCCAAAAGTTATTTTCTTCATCTCAAAGCCGGTCGAATGTAGTATTGGGATCTGTTTATAAAGTTTAAATCAATTCCCTTAAAACACACATGCTTGCTCGTAAAATTACCCGTACTGTAGTGAAATCCAAGTTTTTTTTGGCACATTTATTACTTCAAATACCAGAAATATATGTCTGATCCAAAAGTTATCTTCTTCATCTCAAAGCCGGTCAAATGTAGTATTAAGATCTGTACATAAAGTTTAAATCAAGTTCCTTAAAATAAACAGGCTTGCTCGTTAAAACAACTTAGATTTTACAACCGTACGAGGTTTTTAGCGGTATTTATATTTATATATTTCATCATCTTTCATATAAGAAATCTAATAATAAATTTAACCAGCTTTGAGATAAAGAAAATACATTTTATATCGGACATACATTTTCGGAGCTTAAGTGATAAATATGCCAAAAAGATGGATTTTACACCAGTACGTTTTTAACGAGCAACCATGTGTATTTTAATAAACTTAATTAATACATCATACACAAAGTATAATAGTAAATTTAACCAGCTTTAAGATGTAAAAAAGAAATTTTGGATTGGACGAATAGATTTGGTGTTATAGTGAAAAATGTTACAAAAACACTTGGATTTCACAATATTCTGCAGATTTTAACGAGCTGGCGTGAGTATTTTACAAAATTTAATTATAGCTTCATATTTTTAATCTAAAAATAAATATAACCGGCTTTGATATGATGTATATAACCTTTGGATCGGACATATATTTTCTGAGTTAAAGTAGTAAATGTGCCAAAAAATCTTGGACATCACAACAGTAAGGTTTTTTAACGAGGAAGCATCTGTATTTTAAGGGAATTGATTTAAACTTCATATGCAGAGCCTAATATTACATTTGACCAGCTTTGTGATGGCGAAATTAAATTTGGGATCGAACAAATATATGTGGAGTTATAGCGAAATATGTTTTTCGGGACATATATATGCCCTCTGAAAATATATGTCCGATCAAACATTTATTTTCTTCACCTTAAAGCTGGTGGTTACATTTCATATATAAAACATTGATGAAATCTCGTACAATACCCACGCCACACAGTGGGACGAAACTATGTTTTCTCTGGACATCGCATTTTGAGCCTCTAAAATTATTGCATCCACTTCAAATTTCATATGGGTATGTTTTCAAAGGTGTAGAATTCGAATCTAAAGCCAGTTTTTTCCCATCATTTCAGGACTTCGGTCTGTTAACCAATAGTGTGTCTAAAAAAATCTAATTTTCGATTTTTCGTGTTTTAATTGAAGGGATATTATTTTGTATGATGTTCGATGTGCTCTATCGAATTTAAAAATTTGCAAATCAATCAGTTTACCGTAATGTGAGTTATATGTGTTTTATGCCTTTTTCGTCGATCGGATTTTCTAAAAAATTAAACAATTTGCGGTTTGTCAGAAACCTGATAGGTAATAATTATTTTAAATATTATCCACAACCGAAAACGGAACTATTTAGTTATTTAATAGAAGTAATCAATTATAGCCCACAGGCTCCTACACTGTGGTTATCGAAATTTTATCGTTGGATCCTTTCGTTCAAATTCTTCGTGCCAGTGTCAGCATTCAGACCTATTCCGATATCAATTTTAAGTATTTTTATTGGTAAATACCTGTAGATAACATTTGTGAAGTCCATTTGTTGTAGCAATTTGGACCACTTTTTTGTACAAGTTGAATTATCAAAGTAAATCCAAATATTCTCCAAGGTCGCAAGTGGTCGCAGACCATTTCGATCTTGAGTTACTTTTTATAATCGATATTTTAAATTAAAATAGGTTTCGACGTAAGCAAGTATAAGCATTTTTCAAAAATCAATTTTTTGTTGAAATTTTCAAATTTAAATACATTTATTTTTTGTAATTATTATTTTTTACAGGAAAACGTTTTATTGCCAATTGTTTTATCATGCTAAAAACTGTCGACAACAAAAAATTTACATCGGATGTGTAAACAATTTCTAATGCAATTCAACAAAACGGGAAATTTTCGAGAACCTTTCACACAAATATAGCATATCGATGTTGATGTCCTGTTTGTATGTAATTAAATTATGTTTAACGTACTGCTGTTTATCGACAATGACCATATCAAACATTTTATAAGTGATTCAAGCCACAAATATAAATTTTTGTTTTCAACCAATGTTTAACAAATTACATAGGCTCGTCCCACTGTGCGACATGATGGGTTGAGAACGGAGGCCCTGAAAGTTCTCTATAAAGGCGCAATTTTGCCTATTATTATTTAAGGCCTGGAAATATAGCATCCAGGAATTCAGATTAAGTAACACAAGGCAAAGCTGTTAAGGGTCCAAAGACTAATGGCACTCAAAATTATCAAAAGTTTTCGGACACTTTCTGACGAAGCCGCTTTTTTTTTGGCCAAAATGATCGCCATTAGTATACTAGCTGACAAATATGTAGGTAAAATAACCAATAGGGTTACTGCTGAAATGAAAACACTAAAAAGATATAAACAGACTAAACAAAAGGGGTAAAACAAGGATTATAATGTCATGCTTAAAGCTGTGAACAGCAAAAAATTTACATCGGACGTGTACACAATTTCTAATACAATTTAACAAAACGGGAAATTTGCGAGAACCTTTCAAACAAACCTAGTTTATTGGTCTTTTGTACTGTTAGTGCGCAATAAAATTATGTTTAACGTACTGCTGTTTATCGACAATGACCATATCAAACATTTTATAAGTGATTCAAGCCATAAATATAAATTTTTGTTTTCAACCGATGTCCAACAAATTACGTTGGCTCGTCCCACTGTGCGCCAGCACTCTAAAAAGTTTTTGTCACATTTTTTTATATAACTTCGCATATATTTGTCTGATCCAAAATTTCGTATTTTCATCTGAAGGCTGATAAAATTTACTATGAGGCCTTCCATATGAAATATTGTTCAAGTCTCATAAAATGCCCACATCAGTACGCTAAATATGTACGTTTCGTGAAAATATGACATGTTCAGTGGGCTGGAGAGGGATTTAATCTAAATTACATACATGGGATATGATATTAAATTAAACTAGTTTTGAGATGGCAAAATTAAATTTGGTATCGGAAAAATATTTGCGGAGTTAAAGCGAAAAATGTTTAAAAAAACTTGAATTTAACAACAGTTTTGAGCGTGCGGGTTAAATACAATATTTGATCTTATGTATGTAATTTAGATCAAATACCGTAAAGTAACCCCTCCAGCCGACGGAATGTCTCAAAATTTCATATTTTTCTAAAACATACACATTTAGCGTTCTGGCGTGGGTATTTTATAAGACTTGATCAAGATTTTATATATGACGACTCATAGTAAATTTGATTAGCTTTCAGACAAAAAAAAAAATTTAGAATCGGATATATTTTTTAAGAGTTGTGAATAATGTGCTAAAAAACTTCCCAACAGTATGGTTTTTTTAGCGTGCTAGCATGTGTGTTTTGAGGAACCTGATTAAAACTTCACATAGAGAGTCTAATAGTACATTTAAGCAGCTTTGAGATGGCAAAATTAAATTAGGGATCGAACAAAAATATTCGGAGTTATAGCCAAATGAGTACCGATAAACGGGTTTTAGCCGATCTCTAAAATGTCCCCGCGACCATAACTTCGAGAAAAATGGTCCTTTTTCGGGATTGTTTTTTCATTCGTATATACAATTTAATATAGAACGACATTATTTTAAATAACTTCTTTGTATTGTAATAAGTAAAAAACCGATATTAAACGCTGTTTTGGGCGGTTTTTTCTGATTTTGGGAACGAAGCGGACGGCAGTAGTGTTAGCAAACTTCAGATACGCTTTTAGAGCACCAAAAAACAATAAGATCCGTTGAGAAAAAAAGTTTTGCAGTTTTTTTTTTTCTGATAACTTCGAACAAATTTTCTGAAAAAATTCGATAAACTTTGGTTTTTTAGGGAGTTCATGACAGGTTTAGTGTCCTCGGCTCCTAGTTTAATAGCTATTACTTTATTGGCTGAACCTTAATAAATATTTATATTTATATGTACGTACACTAAAGTTTAAGACTGAAAAATATGCGGAAACTTTTCGATTTACAAAAAATGCCTATGCGACAAGGCATTGAGTTTTAAATGAAATTCACTCATCAAATAGCATTGTAACTAGGAAAAAAACAAACAAAAAAAGCAATAACCTTTTTAGATTCCCTAATTTCAATAAAAACCTGACAATATGAATAAGTTACTTATCGGAAACCACACCTAGTTATTTATTTGTACAAAATGAATCTAGGAGACTATTGTTCAATTAAATCATAGGCTTTAATAGTATTGGAAAATAGAACTCTCTTTTGAATAGAATGCTTTATGAATTATATTAAATTAATTCATACAATATTGAAAATTAACAGTTCTACAGTTTTCGAAGAAAAATAATGGATAATAAAGAAGAACATTAAGATGTAGTTTTGAATTCACGAGAATTACCTTGGTTTTATCAATGTTCATAGTTAAGAGGTTTAGGAATTCCCTCTAGTTTTTCTAAAAGGCGATTAAGGGACCAAAAGGTTGGATTAACCGATATTGTTATAAAACACCTGATTTTATTGTTAAAAGTGTATTATAATAATATATTAACAATTTAAAAAGTAAAGAAAATAAAAACCAACGTCACACACCAACAGTCTAACATTGCACAGAACTATTTTAGCTATTTGTGTAAATAGCAAACCCGCTCATTTTTAAAATCGTCCATAATGAACTATGCTGAAAACGTTGTTAAGTAGAGAGCAAAAACCGTGAAAAAACATACTTTCCGCCATTTATTGAGAACCTGTATCTAAGTAGTCCAGTCATAAAAAAACTTTAGAGTTCGTGGAATATGCTATTATTTTTGACGTCAGAGATTCATTAGGAGTAGTTAGAAGATAAACATTCTAAAAGTCTCCACCCCTAGGGGGGGGGGGGTGAGCTAGCGGTGAGGGGGAAGGGAAAAGGTCCCATTTTTGGTTTTATCGGTAATATCTCAAAAAAGGTGGAACCTAGGAAAATATGTTACAAAATGAATCTAGGAGACTATTGTTCAATAAAATCATAGTCTTTAATAGTATTGGAAAATAGAACTCTCTTCTGAATAGAATGCTTTATGAATATATATATATATTTATACGTCTTGAAGCAAATCTTTTACAAAAAATGAGGTAAACATTTTTTTTTTGTCCGAAATTATCGATTTTTAATAGGTTATATCTCGATAATCGTTTGAAGTTCGACAAATATGTACATAATTAATTTCATAGAACATTTAATTAGCTTTAATTTTTATTTGATACATATTTTTCTATAGTCCACCGTTTTCGAGAAATAATCGAAAAACCAAAAAATGGTACCTTTTCCCCTGCTCCCCTTTAGCTCACCCCCCAGGGGTAGACTTTTAGTATACTCTTAATGAAGCCCTGGCGTCAAAAATAATCGCATATTCCATGCAGTGTACGCCTATCATTTCAGCAGTCATCGACTGGACTAAAAGTCCCCATTTAAGCTACAAAACTTATTTTCTGATCACATTATAGTAAATTTAGTTTAGTTCAATTTTGAACGTGAGCTTTAATTTGGAACCAACCGTGCAGCAGGTAGTTTTGTAAATAAATAAAAGTTTAAAATATTTGACGCTATGACCCTACCAATAAGCGAGCGGTAATATTTTTTTTTTTTTAATGCACACGCAAAATACCAGAAAATCAAAACTACCCAACCTACATACCAAAATGTAGAATTTTTCTAGTGTATGACTCCGCGGGAGGGTCGTATTACCCGAAGACTCGGTCAAGCGGAAGTAAGATTAGTGAGGTTCCACTGTACTTCCTGGTGTAACATATTTAAAAATAAAATAACATGGTATCCTACAATAGGAAATGTTCTGTTCCGTTATGAATATACGACAAGGTGATATTGTTTTGTTTAGTTCTCAACATTCTTACTACGGGTTTTTAGGCGTCTAGGATATTATAACTCCGAAAGTATTTGTCCGATTCAAAATGTTTTTTTCAATCTGAAAGGTGGTTACATTTACAATTAGATCCTATATATGAAATTTTTATCAAAATTCTTGAAAAACATAAGCTCATATAATTTTCCTCAGAGTTACTATTACGCTGAAAATCACTTACTTTTGTAAATTACATGTTTTTTTGGCACATAATTCGCTATAACTCCGAATCCATTTCTCCGATCCAAAATTTAATATTTTTATCTAAAAGCTGGTTAAAATTACTATTAGATTCTATATATCTAACTTATAATCAACACCGTGAAATACCCACACCAGTCTACTGAATATGTCCTAATTTATATATTTTGCCAAAACATACACATTTAGCGTGCTAGCTTGGGTGGTTTACAGGATTTAATATAATTTACATGTATAGCATCTGATAGCAAATTTAATCAGCTTTGAAATAGAAAAAAGAAATTTGGGATCGAACAAATATTTGAGGAGTTAGAGCGACAAATGTGCCAAAAAACACTTGGATTTTACAACAGGACGTTTTTATTAGCGGGCTGGCATGTACATTTTACGGTGTTTGATCAAAACTTCATTTATAGATTCTTATAGTAAATTTAATCAGCTTTAAGATGATAACAAGTAATGATTTATCGGACAAATAGTTTCAGAGTTATAGCCAAAAGAGTACGACAAACCTGTTTTCGCGGAGCTGTGGGACTGACGGCAAGTAAGCCATTTTCTCCATTCTTGCCCAATAACGTAACTTCGCTAAAAATGGTCCGATTTCGGATTTCTTTTTTTCATTATGTAGGTACTATTTCCAGTTAAAATTAATATTTGAAGACTTTCTTCGAAAAAAGCTTTGTTACCGTGTAATAGACAAAAAAACTAAAATGACGGGTTTTTTTAGCGGTTTTAAGCGATTTTAAATATGAAGCCAATAGTTGCCGTGGTAGCAAACTTCAGATTGGGATTCAGCACCCCAAAAAACATAATGATCCATTGAGAATAAATGTTCCGCAGTTTTTTCTTGAAAACGGTCTTTTGGAGCCTTATCTTACTGCACTATAGGTTTTTTAATGTATCTACAGTAACCAAGGGATCTTACTGACTAATATATTATCATAAATAAATAAATTACAGTTCAGATAAGTGGACCTTAGGATAGGACTGATGAAAGAGACTTTCGGACTTTTTCGAAAAATTACTTCTATAAAAATATAAAAAAGAAACATGTTCTCTTGAAACTATTCGAAATTCAATTGGAATTTCCTAATCCCAAATCACTGAATAGTCTGTTTTTGAGCGACCAAGTGCTTCAGTCTATCGGACTGATGTAGATAACAACAAAATTACACTGAAATGTTTAATATTTGTTATTACCACTTCTTATAACCACAAAAACGAAATTAATTTTTTTTCTTAATCATAGTATCAATTTATTGAAATCTGCGACTAAACAAATATATACATCAAGTAAATGTGTTGACAACGAGTACAATAACATTTCAAAACCTGATAAGAACTACTAATCAATAGCACTAATAAAAAATCTACACTAAAAGGTCTCCAGGCCATCTTCTTTTTAGAGGCCTCGGAGGATTATCGGAAATGGAGTGGGAAGCAAGTTGAGAAAAAAGTGGATTTGAGTAGGTACAGCTTACTATGAATGGATTGGTATCTGATTTGTGCTAATCCAGCAACATATGGAACATCAAGATCTTTAAGTGTAAGTTTATTGGTGACAAAGTAAGGAGCATTTAGGATATTACAAAGGATATTGGATTGTAAGGACTCTGTACGTCCAAATAGGTCTAATCACAGTCATGTAGATAAGTCTTTTGTAATTATTTGGGAGCTTTGATCGTTTGTCTTGTAAATGTTGGAGTAGTCTGTAACGACGGGCAGGTTCTTGCCGTTTTAGTCTTGTATGTGGATTCCAAGTTGGACTGTTTGTTCAAGTGTAGTCTTATGTAGTGGATTTGTTCAACAGGGATTAGCGGAATATCATTAAAGGATACTGTGGGACAGGAAGTCTTAGGTTTACGACGAAGGGTAAAGGTTATTTGGCAAGTTTTGTTTGGATTTATTTTTATTCTCCATTTTTGTCACCATTCTTGAATGTTTAGGATATGGTATTGGAGCGTTTGGGAGGCAATGAAGGGATCAGTTGAATTAAAATGTAAAATTTTCGAAAAGTAAAAATGTAACTAAGCTATGGATTCGGCCTTTTCTAGAGCCAATACTATATATGTTAGAAAATCATAAGTTCCACATGAATTTGATAGCATACTATGAATAATTTAGTCTGTTTTAACTAATAATTTCAAAAATATATAATTTCTCTTCAGATATAAGCGAATGATTTAAAAAGGTTTTGAAACTTTGAGGTTATCTTCTCTTTCTCATTATCAGGAGAACAGAAATCCGATACGGTGACTATCTACTGCGTAAAGCTTATCTAAAAATCAATGTCTAAAGCACTTTCTAAGGATGTTCGTCTACTTTAATTTTATATAAAACTGACGTGTTCGTAGAAAACATTTTTTTCGATTTATAACCGAAACATTGAAGAACATATTTAAAAAATGGAAATTTTGGGGATTTCCGTTATGAAGCAAACCTCCCAAAATTTATAAATAGTAAAATTAGGACCGAGAAACCAAAATAACATATTAAACGGTTAAACATTTTCCATACGATGATTTCGAAACCGCTTGTTTGGAATACCAATCGACTTTGCTAACGGGTGACTTAGGCCCTGAGCCCTTCTAACCTACAAATATTTTATTTTAATTATCAATATGTTTTTCTAATTATAATTGAAGAAGTTAACCGACGTTTTCCTGTATCGGAAACGATGTCGGCTCCGGTTGCGCCGGATAAGAGGGAGTCTACTGTAAATTCAAAATATGCTTCATCTACCTTCGATAGGTGAGATGTTTAAATTTTCTAAATAAAATTATTTTAATGTTCTTCTTCATAGTTGCTTGAGATTTAAAACAAACAATCTTTTATAACTTTCACCGTAAAGTGTTTCTATTGTTTCTTCCACTGTCAATGTTCGCATTCCGAAACAACTGATTGATTCGAATGGGCATGTTGGGATAAAGGCTTGTGTGTTCTCTGCTGAACATAAAACAATAGTTTTTTCACTAGCTGCAATGACTAATTAAGATTAAATAGGTCTCTCAAATAATATTTTGAAAAAATAAATATCGCTATTGAGCCTAAAATAATTTTTAGTGTAGTTCGAAGTCCTGAACAACACTTACTTCAGTTTAACTAATATTTCCATTTTCTTGAACTTGCATTTTACATTAACTTTATTTTTTATTAAGTTGTATTTTAAAGCTCATATAATTTTCCTTAGAGTCCTTTAACTAATTATTATGTTTCGGTTATTTTTCATTTTTTACTGTATTTGTTTTTTCAACCCAAATATCTATTTTGTAGTCCTAGTCATAAACATAAATGTTATGATCTAAAAAACAGCACTCTCGCAAACAAAAATATAACCTCCTTTATATATATATAACAAGAATTTGGTAGCATACTATGAATAATTTAGTCTATTTTAACAAATAATTTCAAAAATATATAATTTCTCTTCAGATATAAGCGAATGATTTTAAAAGGTTGTGAAACTTTGAGGTTATCTTCTCTTTCTCATTATCAGTAGAGCAGAAATCCGATACGGTGACTATCTACTGCGTAAAGCTTATCTAAAAATCAATATCTTAAGCATTTTCTAAGGTAGTTCGTCTTCTTTAATTTTATATAAAACTGACGTATTCGTAGAAAACATTTTTTTCGATTTATAACCGAAACATTGAAGAAAATATTTAAAAAATGGAAAATTTGGTGATTTCCGTTATGAAGCGAACCTCCCAAAATTTATAAATAGTAAAATTAGGACCGAGAAACCAAAATAACATTTAAAACGGTTAAACATTTTCCATAAGAATGTTTCGAAACCGCTTGGTAGGAATACTTTGCTAACGAGTGACCTAGGCCCTGAGCCCTTCTAACCTAAAAATATTTTATTTTAATTATCGGTGTGTTTTTCTAATTATAATCGAAGAGGTTAACCGACGTTTTCC